>OX352261.1:13549542-14937018 GCA_947086405.1 Esperia sulphurella
GACTCGTAGGAGCGAAGAAAGTATCGTTGTTGTCCTAAAGTCTAACGAAAACCGTCCCGGGAAAAAGCTGATAAGGGTACAAAATTCAAGTAAGTTGCGCGCGTTCACACGTGGGAGCCGTGCGTGCGTGGCATTTTAACAGTGGTAATATGTAACATTGCAATTCTTGTAGCTTTGTTTTGTCATTGAGATGGTGCGGGATGACTTTTTGTTAATTTGTCCTTGTTTTTTTTTATTTTTCACAAGTGCAATAAAGAATTTACTTACAAAACATCAGTATCCATTATTTACAATATTAGTATCCCGGCTCCTGACACACGGGAAATCTCATTTTGGGAGCCAGGGCTAAATCTGATTCAATGTATTATTTCTGTCCAATAAAGTTTTTTTTTTATTAGTAAGAACTATACAGTAATAATAGCGTGTAACTTGCGTTCTACGAGAAAGTAAGTGCACCGTGGCCGTACTGTTTATTTATTTTATTGAGATTTGTCGTGTGCCGGCTTTAGTGAAAGTCACGCATCTTCCTTAGATCAAGACAGTTCAGTTTCAGATTGAAAATAATGGTGCCTAATGTCGTAGATGACACTTTGAACATAATTATAATTATTCGAATGTAGAATATAGTAAAGTAATAGTAGGGGCAGACGAGTTCTGGAGTGGAGACCGCGTATCGGCACTTGCAGGGTGGGACGCCCCGCCGCCAGGTGGACCGACGACCTGAAGAAGGTGGCCGGTAGCGGCTGGATGCGGAGGGCAGATGACCGGGTGTGGTGGCGTTCATTGGGGAAGGCCTATGTCCAGCAGTGGACTTCTAGGGGCTGATATGATGATGATGATGAATAGTAGTTGACTGATATTTATGTCGCATTTTTGGGATATTGAGATTAGGTTGTCTATATACCTGGTTGCTTGGATCTGGGAACGCTCTCCTCACCTACACATGTTTAGAGGTTAAAATTTTAAACCCTGGGCTACACTGTTCTTCTAATCTGGTTATTAATATCAATGGCCGTTGGAGCAGATGGGTTCTGGACTTTAGTTCGTGTACGTTATATTATAATCAAGGAGCGAATAATGCCCCTCACCTCGAATACGGCCCTGAAATGTCCTAAATATGTCGTGTTAATGTTATAAGCAGTGACTTTATCGTAATATCTGTGGTAATATGGTATAATATCCCGGTATCCCGGGAATTAGGAAACGCTATGTGTCGGTTTTATTAAATTGTAAATTGTTAAAGTAGGTACTTAAATCTTAGTTTTAGTAAATCATATTTACGTTATTAAAATATTTATCCTAATTTTTTATAGTGATTTTTAGCAATTTTAAACGCGATTTTAAAGTGCCTGGTCCTTTGTCTCTCCTTCAGACCCAAAAGTGATTGCATATTTGATAATAGATTTTCATTCTGTTTACATCTTGGTTTTGTTTTGATATAGCATACGGAACGGTTAACCTGCTCATAACATAAACCACCTAATTGGTCTAACTTCACAGGATGACAAAAAGGTTATTAATTAACTTCCAGCTCGGACAAAAGTTCACTGTGTGTTCGTTACTATTCTCTAAATACATCTAATTATTGGAACAAATATAACTGACCTGTTGATAGTAATAAAATTGGTTGTTTTTGTGGACGATAGTGTAATAAACTCAATATTGCATTTTTGTATGGTATTTATTGCAAGTTAACCGTCGATATATCATAAACAGCGCTATTAACAAAAGGTTTACTCCGCTGACCGCGTTCCGTGGACCGCTACGAATACGCTGTAGGTATGCAAATTTTATCGACAATCTTGCTAGATTTGAATTCGCACGCGCGTCCAGACTTAAATTCTTTTATATAAATTATTGTATGGTTCGATTTGTGCTGCACTATGCTTGTTTTGCATATTTTCAAGATCGTAAAAAGGAATCCTTATGCTAATAGAAGGATATCTTTGTCGCTTACTCTTGCTTAACAGAGCAATCGTGGTCATGAAAATTTGATTTTTTTTATTCATTGTATGGTAAAACGTGTCACAAACTTTGCTTTGTCCATTTTTTCTAGGTTTTTTTTTCGTTTTTAAGTTTTACTTTCGCAGAAAATGTAATAATAAAAATTTAAATTACCATATTAATTTAACATTAATTTCTATATAAAAAGAATATTGTACTCATTTTATATATTATTTTATATTTTTTATTTTATATATTTTACATTTTATTGTAGCATTTTATATATCTCATTCAAATTCCAAGCGTGGTGATTATGGCAAATCTTCCAATGGACAACCCATCAAAAGTGGCATTCTATTGAGGAGGCTTATTTTGAACATTTTCAAGAAGGTGGCCGGAAGACGCTGGATGGAGGGCGGACAGTTGGGCGGAGGACTGGGTGTGGTGTTCATTGGGGAAGGCCTATGTCCAGCAGTAGATGTCTAAGGCCTGATATGATGATTCCAATTTTTAAATTCATACTTGATTGCAGACGCCATTAAGGCAACCCAGGAAATAAGAGTAATGTTGTCGTCTGCCCTAATTATAAGAAGAAAATCATACACAATTAAAAACATATCTTGATAAATCTGAATCAGATTTATGTCATGTAATCAATGATTGTTAATTGCTGTAAGGATTTTAATGAAGCAATTGCTTTGATAATATGTAGGCAGCATTTTGACTTTTGTAACGTACACAGATTTCCTAATTGAATAGCCATAGCCTTAGGCTTCGCGTGTTTGACCTAGAAATAGTTGTCTGACATGTTAAACTAATTTATGAGTCCAGTCGTCGCGTTGTATGCATATTTAATTGGATAAATTCTTAGACTTTGTCCGGATTTATCAAAGGATCTTAACTTTGATCGTGTCAGAGGAGAGTTGTGACTTAAATATGTTTTTCTCAAAATGCTCCTAGCCTCGCAATATTAGTATGAAAATCTATTATTCAATTAAACCGGAAGCCGTGTGGTGCCCTGCTTAGAATAGGGCCACCCCTAATCTTCTTTTGGCTGATGTCAAGGCAAGGCGACTAAGTGATTGCACCAGGGACGAGCAGAAGCGTTGTTGACACATTTGACATTATTTACCATATATGATTGCTTTTACGCTTCAACATATTTGATGGCGAGGTATTAGACCGGCACCCCGCCAAAGCCGGCTTACGTAGTAGCTACGGACCTAGTTGTGTATACTAAGATCATTGCTGCGATCAACAATCCGCCTGCCAAGCATGGTGATTATGGCGGATCTTCCAATGTACAGTCCACCAAAAGTGGCATTCTATTGGGGAGACTTATGTTCAGCAATGGACGTATTTCGGCTGATGATGAATTAGATCGATAAACTTTTTTTTTTTTTTAGATAACTAACAACAACCTACAAACGTTGCTTGACCTAGACAAACATTTATTTACCACCCGACCCGATACAGGGAAACTTCCCAAAGTGGATAGAAACAACAAGAAAAGTTTGTGTTACGGGGCAAGTGTACCCAAGCTTGTTGGAGGTCGGACTTGCCCTGGAATACGATACCGATGGAGTTATAGTTCTAAGTATATATCAAACTAATATTGCGAAACGTTTGTTATTCAATTACGCAAATACGTCTGAATTGATAGTAATGAAACTTGGTGCAGTGGTACTGTACTGAACTGACACATAGTTTAAAGATGTGCATTGTGCAATAAAGAATATATATAGAATTTTCTCCTGGATAGTTTTATACCGGAAACCTGAAAGGTGCCTAAGATGAAGATCTTTGCTCTATCTCTACACAAGTCTATGTCAACGTGAAAAATGTATTATCATTCATTCCGTAGTAGTTACGTGATTAAGACTCTACCAAATTCGTCCACGTGGACAACTTAACATCACAAATTATTATGTATTTCCTGTAGGAATGGATTGTTTTTATCGGGATAAAAGCTATCCTATATCCTATTCCAGGCCCTAACCTATAAGTGTGCCAAATTTTATCACGATCCGTCCAGTGGTTATAGCGAGATTGAGTAACAAACATCCAAATATCCAAACTTTCGCATTTATAATATTAGTAGGATAATCCGTTGCCGAGATGCTTACATTCGAGTTTACTGTAATGATTATAAAGGAATTAAAAACAAGCACACGTGTCCCAACTTATGTCATCATCATCATCAGGTTAATTTTGTCTACACTGCATGAGTACAACCCTCTCTCATCTGCCGGAGACAGACGGAGGATTTGGCCTACACTCCCCGCGCTGGCCAGACGGGTTGGGGAGGCCTGATCGATGTTTTATAATGTATTCCCTTAGTCGCCTTGTACGACATCCACGGGAAGAATCACACACAGTTCAGATTCTATCATAGGTACATACTTCAAATTATACAAAATACGATGCTAACGTGGCGTTTGTAAAGCTCGATCGAGTTACTAGGTCAACTATGCAGTAAACGATAGCAATTATTCTGACCCGTATCAATTTCAGTTCCTATGACATTGTCATATGAAAGCTTTCGTAGATAAAGTGACATAATCTTATCAGATATCGAGTGCTCACTTATTTTTCCTAGTAACTGGTGGACAACGCCCTGTTTGCTTGGGTTCGGTCAACGACAAAATTTACTCATTGATTTGCTAAAATTACCTTTCCTCAAATCAGTACCTACTAATTAAAAAGGGTTTGCTGAGTTTTCAATAAATAAATAATATAAATTGATACTAATTTCCGGTAGTTTTTAAATCAGTCTTAAACTTCAATCTATAAACAGTTATTATTCAGAAATCAATAGCAAAAAACGCGATTCGAATGAAACTTTGTATTTGTGAGTATTTCGTTAATATATTGAGCTTTAAAATGATTAAAAAGCCCACAAAAAATTATTTAAAGGTTTTTTTAACTGAACTAGCCATGCGTTTTCGTGCAGGACGCGCATGTCACTCACAAGGTTGGTGCAGTAAGCTCAGGAACAGCGCTTTACTTCATTACTACAATGTGTAAATCTTTCATCATCATCATCATCAGCCCGAAAGAGTCCACTGTTGGACATATGCCTCTCCCAAGGTGCGCCACTGAACCCGATCCTCGGTCCTTCTCATCCAGTTACTTTATAAATCTATAATTATGACGTGAACTCCTTGTATTAGGTAACTAATAGTGAAGGAAATATATTATAGAAATCCGTTAAGTAGATCCAAACCAAGTTTTAGAAATTCATACTGAATGAGAGGATTATCGGTGCTTGACCGCTGTGACATTTGAAAAGCCCATCTGAACGGGTGTTAATGAATATCTTATACACTTCTAATAGCCATTATTCGTCTCGTAACGGTCTAGTCAGTGAATATTTAGACATATAAGTCTTTGATAAAGTTTTATTTGACATCGAACCGTGGTCTTTTCGTATTCAACATCGCAGACTGCTCGTAAACGTCGTCGTCTTAAGAAATTATGTCATAAGGTCTCCCCACAATTAATGACTCCGAATCCGCTTAAGCCTTTGTCTCTACGGCATGTAAAAGTTTAATTAAGGTTATTTTTGATACGATTCTGCGTCGATAAGTGTGGGGAGACTCTTCGTGCGTTTTGATTGTATATCTAGTTTGTATTTAACCTTGGGCGTAGTATAGGTATGTAACTCTAACATCATCATGTCAGCCTTTAGACGTCCACTGCTGGACATATCCTTCCCCAATGAGCGCCACCACACCCTGTCCTCCGCCCTCCGCATCCAGCCGCTTCCGGCCACCTTTTTTAGGTCGTCGGCCCATTTGGCGGCGGAGCGTCCCACCCTGCGCGTGCCAATCCGTGGTCTCCACTCCAGAACTCATCTGCCCCAACGGCCGTGGGTGCTGCAACAGACGTGGCCCGCCCACTGCCACTTTAGCTTGCTAATCCTTTCGGCTATGTCGGTCACTTTCGTTTATCGTCGGATCTCTTCATTACGAATCATTTCCTTCAAAGAAATCCCGAGCATAGCCCTCTCCATAGTTCGTGAGCTACTTGAAACTTGTGGATCAGGCCCACCGTCAGTGTCCACGTTTCTGCATCGTAGGTCATGACAGGCATTCAGGCAGACAGGCAGGACGCACTGATTAAAGACTTTTGTCTTTAAACATAGTGGAATGAAACTTAACTATCACCGCGTATAGGCTGAGTTCAACTCCTTCAAAACCTTGGCTTCGAGCCTTACGAAAGTTTTGAAAGAAAGAAAACCAATAAAAAATTCAATTCTTAGCTCCGCTCTTAGTAAACATAATATATATTTAAGACTAGCAGTGCCCGCGATTTTGTTCGCGCAGACCGCTGAAATACGTGCTGAAGCCGCATCTCTTAGCCTTGGACATGTTTAAAACAAAGAATAAAAATCCCTTCAACCAAAAAAGGCCCAATTTTTTAAATATATTTGTTACACCTTGGGTTACATTATTGAAGTTTTAGTAGGGATTCCTAATTTTTTATAGTAATAAATATAGCCTATGTTACTCAGAGATACTTAATGTAGCATTCTAATGGTGAAAGAGATTTTGAAATCGGTTTAGTAGTTTTTGAGTTTATTCGTTACAAACATTCAAATCTTCACTCTTTATAATATTAGTGTAGATTTATTAGATAGATATCTTTCTTTTGCCGTGGCACTGTGCGGTGGGTGCCGGCACTGATCGCTCTAACACTGAAACTATATTTATCGCTGGTAATATTCCCAAACGCAATATATTTCCTATGAACGCTCGCTAGCCAAACAGCCAAATCGCTTCCACACAAAGTGATTTATGTTATGGCTTAAAAGCACAAATATCTATTTTTGTTCCGTTCGGTTCTACTACGTTTTCTGCCTCGTAGCTACGCATTTCGTGACCTATCTATGGAAATGTATTTGCTGTCTACTAATTTAGCTTACTACTAGATTTTGCTCCGCGGTTTATAGTTTTTTATCTTTGTAAAAAGTAGTATCTATCACTCCACTGCTCATAGACTACTCGTAAACAAAATTTCATGCATATCAGACTATTCGTTGAGTTGTAAAGGAGTAAAAGAGAAGCATAACATGCAAACAGATTTTCGCGTTTCTTATTTTTTAGTACGTAATTAATGACTATAATGATGTTCCAAAAAACCGAATCGCATCTTTGTACTTTATTTAACTAAAAAAAAGTTTACTAATGAGCAGTTCTTACACTGAAATACCAGAAGATAATTTATCAATTTGATCGATCCAATGAGATGTCCACTAAGTAACTAGGAAGTTACTGAATAGAATTCCATGCAGCAAAAAGCGAATTGCAATATAATGGTAATGAGACTTTAAGAAAATACTACAAGGGGTTCTTACAGCCGATTTTAAAAGTTTATTCATCGATTTTATCGGATTTTATGAAGATCCGTCTAGTTGTAGAGACGTGAAAGAAGAGTAAGACAAACTAATTTAGACGTTTTTTTTTAGTAATTTATGATTATGATTTTCCAAAAAAACTGATTCGCATCTACTACTACTACTAATGATCAGTTCTTACACCCAAATACCAGATAATAATTTATCTATTTGATCCGTCCAATGAGACGTGTCCTAACTAGGAAGTTACTACGTACGTAGAATTTAGTTAATTGTTACAGGTGGCTCTTATTAACTGAATGTTTAATGTTATCACAAATTGCGTGTCTAATATTATACTTTTAGTCTCTGCAATAAGTTAATGGCGTGTTGCGTTTAAAATGTTGTAATAATAGCTGGAAAACATTGTATTGTATAGAATTTTTATAGTGTGAACGGCGAATTTGCTGTACCACCACAAACAGATCCTATTTAGTGGTACTTAGAATATTTTTAATGAATAAATAAATGTTTTGATTTGAGCGATAGTTTAGAAGGCCGACGAACTTGTATTTTTATGGATAACTAGCTATTGCCCGCGACTTCGTCCGCGTGGACAATTTAACATCACAAATTATTATGTATTTCCCGTAGGAATGGGATATTTTTTCGGGATAAAAACTATCCTATGTCCTATTCCAGGAAATAACCTATATGTTTGCCAGGTTTCATCACGATCCGTCCAGTGGTTGAAGCGTGTTTGAGTAACAAACATCCAAATATCCAAACATCCGCATTTATAGTATTAGTGGGAAGGATTGTGGCTAAATAAACTATTTTTTTCGACTACTGACGCCCCATCTAAATGAAGCGATTTAATGAAACATGTAGACATTAACTAAAACATAGTAGTAACTGGATTTAGGTTTAGATAGGTTTTAGATAAATACAACACAATGTGAACTGCACAATTATATGTATGTAAATAATTTCGTTTAAATAAAATTAAAAAAAAAACAAATGGGCGACTTATACCCGAAGACCTGAAAACAATTTATTGAATTTATCGGTTCAGTGCGATCACCCCAGTGTTTAAAAGATTAATTACGTATATCCGTTGGTAATAAAGATTGTATTTATTAATTTCGATATTAATATTAACGAAACGAGGTCGGACTAAGTGTTTAATGTGGATACCGATGAGCGGAAGTGTTACATTAAGATGATTTAAATCGTGATGTTGTTTTATAGTTTACGGTCTCTTTAAATTAAAAATTAAGTTTTTATTTTTTTAATCACATCCTGATTTATGGAGGTTGAGTGAAGTTAAGACAGTGTAGGTGTGTGTGCTAGTTTGCTGTTAACAGTGAACTGGTTTAATAGCGAAGCCAGTTTACTGATTTTTGTACCAGCAAAAGTAAGTATTTTTAGCATTTACGGGGTTTCGACTCCAGCTGTCATATCACTTTACTATGATTATAAAAAGCAACATCTGCCGTTCTCTTCGCTTATAAATAACTTGAAAACCGCTGAACGATATTAATTCAGTTTTTGCTCTTAGTTTTTGATCTAAGTGTATAAAACATAAGCTGTGTCAAAAGGGAGCCATGCAGTAACGAATTTATTAAAACAAGTCGAAAATTGCATTATCGTAGCAAAAGCTAGTGTAGAATATTTGAGACTATCAATTGTACAGAAGAAGAGTCTTGCCTGTGCACTTTCAATCTCGACATGTTTCTGCTTAAACAGTAATATTTATATCAAAGTATGGTCTTCCACATACCGTAATTCGAAACAAAGACACCGAAGTGTTGCGTGACACGACACGATTCCACAGCGTTATAAGTTTCGGGGGAGATCCGGGGATATCTCCACTTGGTTACACGACCGGCTCGTGTCATGTGGAGCCATTGTGATCCAAAATATCCATTTTGTTCAAGTCCCATCGCCCCCCGAACGAGGAAAGTTTTAAGAGGGTTTGCGGTAAAGTCGTGTAAGTTTCAACTCTTTGATATACAGTTCTGTAAGTGTCAATTTCACGGTAACGTAAACCCACAAATAAAGATAAACCAAAGTTTGATAAAAAGGGTTAAAGAAAAACAGAGGAACACTCATTCACTACTAAATTAGTCCAGTTTTGAAGTAATTTATATAGTATATTTATATAGATAGTTAAAAGTAAATTTAAATTATTCTATTTGCTATTTACATATATGTTTTTTTTTTCACTACTTATTCTCACTATAATGTGCACTGCTGTCAGCCTATCTGCTTTGCTTTTCTCTTTCACCCAAAGGTTTACTGGAAGAAAACTCTTACAGAGTTAAGTGCGCCTTTGTACATCTTGTGTTTAAATTAGTTGTGTGACTTATATTTGTGTTCAATAAAGTATAAATAAATAAATAATTTTTGGAACTCCCAAAGCGATCAGAAATATTATATTACTGTAGAATGAAATATTGATTTGTTTAAAAAGATAAGCAATCGTAAAAATACAGAGTCGTTTAACCATGCACCTTTAACACTAGAAGCAAGAAGCTATTAAAGTACTACACAGTTTCAAGTAGATAAATAAATAACATAGTTTCTAGTTACTATACATCAGGTAAATAACCTAAACAAAAACGACACACTTCTTTATGCAAAACAAAAGCAGTTCAGCTTTAATGAGTGCAACTTGCAAAAAAAGTCTATAGTACTTTGCATGCAAACATATGTTAGACTAGATGTAATTCTACTTGCATTTGCATATAAACTGCTATTGACTCGCATCATAATGTTAGCTCTTTAAGGTTGAAATTATATGAAATAGTTTGTTTTGTAGTTACAGATGCATGTTTGTTTGTATACGTGACTGTTTCTTAGCATTGTTGTGTGGTTCGCACTTAAATCATGCGTGATCGGATGAAAGTATGATTGTGGTGTTATCTCGGATCTTCCCACGGGCGACGGCCCGCGCCGCCTAACCTAACAAATGTTTGAAACAAAAACAGATCATAATAAATGGATCTATTTACATACGAAGAAGATATCTGTGTCACATGCATCGTTTACTCTAAAACTTGTGAGTTATATGAGTTGTTGTTGCAAGATTTAGTTTCAAAATTTACTGAAATATTCGTTATGTTCAAACAATCTATCTAATGAGATTCAAAATTAATGACGAAGGATACTCGTACCACGTAAATGTCAGACTCCCACAGTTTTGCTTTGCATCAAAATGATTTTAGCAATAACAAATTATATAACTCAAAACTTAACAAGCCAAATGCTTTAAATTAATTTGGGACAATCAATCATAAAAGAAACCATAACGTGGCAAATGGCAAACGCCTGACCAAATAAAGAAGTCTTGAAATGTTCGCCTCATTAAATAAATCAGCGGTGTAATTCGGCGATCAAAATTCGACAGGTAATCCTTCGAATTCGTTTAAGCGCGATCATGGCCGTCAAGGGTTTTTTAGCCCTTCGCATTCAAGGCATGTTATCGATTAACATTTCACGTCGTGGACATCCATTTTTGGACGGCCGATAATTCATTTCTTGCACGTTTTCATCATCGACATCAGCCTTTCGACGTTCACTACTTCCACGAAGTGTGGTGCACATACCTGGTCTCCCTGCCACTTTCGATAACTCTCTTTAGGTTCGACCACCTTCTTTCTGAGACAGATATGGCTCGACCATTGCCTTCATCATGCTAACACTATGTTGGTGACTTTAGTTCTTCCTCGGAACTCATTGCGGATCATATCCTTCAAACAAAACCCTTAGTATAGCCCTTTTTATAGTTTGCTGCTTAATTTTAAACTTGTGGATCATGTTCAGAGGCAGACGTTTCTGCGCTGTAGATGTTGATAGACGGAACTCACTGATTACGGACTATGCATTGACTGGATTTATTTAATGCATTCTACGTAATGCCTTTTCGGTGTCGCAACATCCCACACATCGTATGCAATGCGCAGAGTAACTGCCGGAAACTCATAATGAAACGCTCAGATACTGACAGTACTGTACGTTAGGTCCGGGAGAATTCAATAAAGTGTCTATGAGTTACGTCCAAGTAATTGAGTATTTTCGTCTAAATGTACGACGTTTTCCTAATTTCCTGTACCGACATATATGGTGTTCCATAAAATAATACTCAAGGAAAATTGCTATGGCATTGAGGTTATCGACGTATCATGTGCCCGCGGCCAGGGTGGAACAAGGCGTGACGCAAAAAGCGACACGGGCCGCGCGTCGTTATCTCCTCGCCAGCACATTGTGTGGCTCAGGGGCCAGGGCCCGCAGTTGCCCGGCAGCTGCAATTGCGGCCCGATCGCCCCGCATTTCCAGCAATAACTCGCGCTCCTTTCAATTGCCCGTACGTGTTCCTAGCGCGTGCCGCCAACCACAGCTATCAAACCGTCCGCCACAATTTCAAAACCCTATGTTCATCCCATCGTCCCGACGGACTATGCGGTTAACGCTCAATATATTCAAACTCTCATCTCAAAAGTTGAAAGGTTCGATCTTCTAAATCGATCACGACCAAGTCTTTTAAGTCTTATTTATGTCGCTGTATAACGTTCCCCGATTTGACCGCGAGGGGCAATTTTAAAAGCCAAGGCATCAAAACCGCCCACCGGAATTCACCTGATTGATTGCAAATGACTATTGTTACGCTGTTACGCAACCCCTACGGGCGACACCGTACATGACAGCTAACATTAGTTCCATATTCCTGAGGTCCGCAGATCAGCCCGACTATTCGCGAACAATAAACGGGTGTGTACGGCCGCGGGGAACTAGTGTATCAATCGGTCACACACGAGGCCCTGCTGCAAACAAACCCTATAATAATAATCGATATGCAGCCCGGAGCCAGGCAATCTGAAATGACATCAGTCTATGATTGCTCCATATTTCCCAGCTCTCGCCGTATAATCTGACGTTGCTACAAAGGACCCGCCTTAGGGTGTGATTCGAGTCCAGTACACCTGATTGATTGTTAATGAGTATCTTTACACGAAAGGTGTTATTGTCCATCCTGTCAGATGATCTGTTTACGAGGTGCACACTGAACCAATAAACCAGGGATGCATTCTACATTAGAGATGGAAAAATGAGAAAGAAATCATCTACCTTAAAAAATAAAAAAAAATCTATCTAAACTGAAACATTCTATCATCATTCATCATTGATCATCCTTAAATCGATAATCATCTCTCGTAGGAAAAGTATTTAAAAACTTTCAAATGAAAACTCATCATTAAATACGGATAACAGCTACTTAAAAGATTAATTTTCTAAAAGATGTTTTTACAAGTAAGATTGGAATTAAATTGAACATTCAAGTTTTCTCTCGGAAGTCGTTACCGTGGCGTTTGTGATTTATGGTTCCGCAAACACCGCTAAAGTGAAAACATGCCGAGTCCGCGCAAATACAACTTGTTATGTGCAATTCTTACATGTTAAGTTACTGCTAATGAATACTTGAAATACTTATTGTTATTATAGGCCTCCGAGCGTTTCTATTAGATTCTACTTATTGACTTATCCCATTAGTATGAATGGTTTCTTGCATTGTTGTTAGTGCCTCTGCAGTGTTGGTATACTTAGCTGTAGGATTATAACACCGGGCGACATTGCGTGTGCTGCATAGCCTGATTCGCTTGGAACTCGTGACGCGCGCTAATCGATCCACGAGCATCGGAACCCGCTCTGCCCACCGACCCGGCAGACCTCGATCTGAATCAGCACGCGGCCGATTCACCGAACGCCACTATCTGACCAAGTTAACAACTCACAACACCGCCAGCATCGCTGCCCATGCAAGTTGCCTATAACCTAGCCACTGTCGATTGCCATCGGAACGCTGCATTGCGTTCTCATTATAGCCTTTTACGTGGCCATTGTGTCGATTGTGCCCCTGATTATGGAAAACGCACCGAGGTCAGTTCTCGCAGCAAAAAAAGCTCTGACTCTATTCATGTGTTAAAAAGGTGTATCGTTTTTTGTCGATTGTATAGTCGGTCTGACGGACATTAATATTCCCATTTAAATTCCGTTTTCGGCCATTACGTTGAGCTGATCGCTAAAATGGCAGTGAGTAGTAAGTAAACAAAGGCGGCAGGGTCAGGGCGAGCGGCCGGGGGCGATGTGCTGCCTGATTTATGGGTGCCCGATACGATACTTGAGCTCTTCCGCAGTGTCCGGTGACTTCACCGCTCCTATCTACCGAGTATACGACCCCTCAAACCTTTACGGGTCAGTTGGTTTTCATTGTAAACCCTGCTCGGCTTTAACGAGACCGAAGGAAAGAGGATTACAGTTTAGAAGTTTCGAAACTATTTTTCTATTGTCATAAACACAGGTAATAGGATTTAAGTGCTTCTATAGCTTGCTTTTCATTTCGTCGGATTGGTATATCAAACGAAAATCAATTCCGATCGTAAATCAGTAGTGCCGTCCCTGTCTGCGGCAGTGAAAAATATCAACTCAATTACTGACGTTATAAACCTGTATTTACGATAACTAGTCCTATGAGAAAATCCAACTGCACTCGCATCCTCTGCCATTAGCCCATTAATATCGATCTAGTGAGACGTCGCGGTAAATAACAGTGAGTGAAATCAGGGCAATGTCAAATGAATGATACTAGAACGGGAGGCGAGTGCGAAGTAACATGTTCTTTGACCACTACAGGGCGCTGCGGTCGCCACGCTATCGGTAGCATAAGTAGCTCAGGACGGAATTAATTATCCGAGCCCCCAACGGTTTCTCGCGTAAAACGAGACGAGACGCACGCTGGGAAAAAAAGGTTAACTGCTCATAAAATATACTTGTGTGACAGAGTAAAACAGAATGAAACTCTTCTTCTTGTTAAAAGCGTTGGACATGGAATAATTACCGGGCTTTCAGAAGTGACACTTGAAATATGATGTACGCTTCTGGCTCATTTCAGCTGCGAATATGTACTTACACCGCAATTATTCTGTCTGGTACTACCTGTTTGTAAAAATTTAATCATGTACACGTAGATTGAAATATTTTTCACCGTCCTATTATAAACCATTATGTATTCCAAGGCTTAATAGATTTTTTTATCGTCATGTTTAATGCTGTATTCTGATATATTACGGTGTAGGTCCAGTGTAGGGTATCTTAGTAATTGGATACACTTATCGTGGCGGCCTGAGGCGGGTCTGTCCCCGTCTGCCAGCTGAATTTATCGCCGCAGCAAATCATTGCGTTCATCTCACCAGCCTTTGACTTCCCTCCTGCGGGAACTTCGCTGTTGCAAGCTTTTTTTGTTACGCAGTTGTTGTGCTGGCGTTACTTTGTTGTTACTAGTATTTTGTTTAGCTATGGATTGTTTTAATTAAAATCATTCAATAGACTGCATAGAACCTTCTCCGACTATAATTTCGGAAATAATATCTAATGATAGTTGTCCATAAATTGTCATCATTAATGTAATTATAATAAATGGCTTTATTTGCATAATTATTTCTGGCTCCACATATAAATTAACGAAAAGACACTTTTTTGTAGCGGAACGAAACCTTGTGCAACGGTTCGGAGAAGCCGAGTGACCAATTAATATAAGCTTGCTCGTATAAATCCTGATTGCCACACGGCATTGTAATTGTTTGTCTGTAAAAAAACTTGGTGCGGCGTCACTAGAATATCGACCGTGGTCATTAAGGCCTCAATTGTATTAATAACTGTCTCAAATAATTTTAACCTCGTATGTATTTCTTAGTTTGTATGTAGTGTTTTATTTATGTAATCTTACTTAGCTACCTACAAATTGTATTTTAGTCGGTGAATCACAGAAATCTTCAAGTTTTTCCAATTCCTACAATGCACTTTTTTACGTACAATATTTAAAGTTTCACGCTCCCTATTGCTGTTGATATCAAAAGTCCATAACTAGGGTGGAAGTCCTATAAATTATAACCCCCTTCAATAACGTTATTCGTTCTTTTATCGACATATTCATAAATACTATCTCCCCTCGCCGAAATAGCGATTGTACAAATACATTAGCTTTGGGTTTCTCTGAGGCTATCATCAACATATATTATCTGTCATCAAATTCGTCAGTGTCACCTCGATAAACGATTGTGTTATGTGGACTATTATCCTCTGTTTCTAAGCCGCTAAAACTGTTAGTGATAAATCAGACACGTCTAACGTGAGACGATAAATCAGTATCCTCACTGATCGTGAAATGTTTATGAATCGTTCGGGATTTTCTGCTTCCATCGACGCCTATGTTGTGAGAAATATACTTGAAATAAGCCTTGACGAGCATTGGATCTGAATGAATTGTCCGACATCTTTACTGCACAAGGTTACATTGTAGCAAAGGTCAGCTAAGGTTAACGTGCAAAAGGAAGGATCCATAATTTGTGAATCGCTTGACCTCTATTGGGCAAAGTTGTCCTGCGATCGAGTGTGTGATAAATTGATGTCCAATATTTATCATGGAGGTGACCGTTCCGTTCATTAATATATTACAATGTCGTTGTTTTATTTTGGTTTCATATTTTATTGCCGAAGCATAATGAAAACATATATTTTAATATTCCTTGTTCCGGTATCATACATCATCAACCAAAATAGTCCACTGCTGAACATAAGCCTCCCCAATATCAAGATACTTTTGGTGGGCTTTCCATTTGTGTATTTGCCATAAACACCACGCTTGGTAAGCGGATTGATGATCGCAGTAGTGATTTTGATATACACAGAACAACGCCGCGCTCCGTCTCAGGTGCAATCCCTTAGTCACTTTGACACCCACTGGAAGATTGGACGTGGCCCTATTCTAATCCTAGAGCCTGAATATTTTTATAGGGTGTTGTAGTTTAATGAAAGCATTTCGAAACGCAAATTGCATGTGATACTCCGATAACACAGCAATACTCCGATGAATCAGTGACCTGAATTATATCTTAAAGACTCGCTCCAGTTGGCGCTTAAAGCTCGTTCAGGTCCGTTTCTACTGCGTCCCTCTTCCCTTGATCGTATTATTAATTAGGTGTCGCGGAGTGAAATATAAAACCACGTGTACAAAGTTGCAATCAAAACTAGTGTCTCATAATTTCATGCAGCGTAGCATACCTCGTAATATTAATATGCTTTACACTTAATATTTATGTGAAGGTATTCGGACATACGTGTTTATTTTTAAGTGCCTACGTTTCTTTTGCTTCTAAATCTTTCAATTAATTCAAAGGCTTGTGGACCGCACATGTTGCTTTCCTGGAAACCTTCGATTAGCCTACGTGATGTTTATTAGGTCAAGCAAGTAGTCCTGCCGTGGTTGCATAAGTCCGCTGTGTCGAGTTACTGTCACACGTCACGTGGCTGTAAAGTTACACCGATCGTCATACCTTGTCGACAAACGTAAGGCTTCCATAAGACTGTCTATAGGTATATAAAAGAGTAAGTATATAGATATATATTCTTATAGCAAAACTTTTTTACTCATCTGTCTGTCTGACGGATAATTCGAGAACTACAAACAAGATCGATGAAGCTGAAATTTTCTAAAATTCTATTCATAAAATCCTACTCATATTTGTAAAATTGCCCGGCATTCATGGGAAAATTATGGAAATTTCTGGTAAAAGAACCCGTTCTCAATAATTCTAGGAAAACTTAAAAAATAAAACGACTTAACCCGCACTTTGTGTACAACTTTCTATATTTAGCTTTTTACTTGAGTCGAATGGGGTCAGAAACACGTCACAGCAAGGTACTTGCGTCCTAGATAGAGATTATTTTATAGGTCATAGTAGTATAAGTTTCATGCTATGTAGATATTGACTTAAACTAAACGTTTATCACGATTCCGCCGGCAAAGCGTGGTGATGATGGTAACTCCCCCAATGGACCGCTCACCGAAATCGGCACTCTATTGGAGCGGTTTATGTTCAGCAGTGAACGTATTTAGCCTGATGATGATACGTTTCTGTTAGCAGGTAACCTGAACGCAATCCCTTAATCAGAATAAAAGTTTTAACCAACCGCATATTATTATAAACCCTTTATAAGTAGAGTCTCCTGTGTCATGTGACTAAAACGTGACAGTACGTCAGTAGGCGCAACTGCGGTGAAGGAAGTAAGCCTAGTCCAGATCCGTGCGTCATAAACGGTCACGTGGTCTCTCCCGCCTCCCACCGGGAATGAACGTGAGTTGTCGAAACTGTGGGGTGCACGTTCATTTACGAGTGCGACCACGCTGTTCGCCACGTGACCTGCAGTCTTGTTTACGCCGCTTCGTCCTGTTACGTGCCAGTACCTACTTACAGTTTTTGTTTAGTATGTAAGAAATAAAATACTTGTAGGGAACTGTCAGTTCTGTAACAGGAATTCAAAGTAGCATGCTGAACATTATTGTTTTACAAATATTGATAATTGTCCGTAAAGGCCGCGATAGCCGTGTGGTTCCCTTCTTACAATGGGGATTGTACCAGGAACAGACAGCAACGTTCTCATGTGTATTTTAAGATCATTACTGCAAACACCAATTCATGGCAAATCTGCTCAGCCGTTATAACGTAGATAAGCAACAAACATCCACACTTTTGCATTTATCAGTTGACATTTAATTCAACGTAGACAAAAGTTGTTAAGGATACTACATTTCTCTGTGAGACACGGGTCGCTAAAGATATTTTTTTACGTAAACGTCACAGCCAAACAGATGGATTAATAATTAAAAATATTAAATTATATAGCCAATAACGAAGTCAAACATAATTACCATGTACTATATAATAAATAGATATAATAATAAATAAGAAGTATTACTTTAAAAGTTGAAACGTGTACGAAAAAATTAAACTAGTCTTGCATTTACATCCACCACAGTGTAGTGTTATGAGTGTATGTAAGTGGCTGCGAGTGTTAGTGATATATGTGTGTGTGGTAAGTAGTAAACGAGACAATGACACAGAGCCACGTTAATCGCCACTAAAGTGTAATTTTGTTTGTTACACACTAGTAGCAACCCTATTTGGTGTTTTCCACGTGGTACGACTGCACAAGTGAAGGTCTATGAGAACTTTGTTCTAGATCTTTCATATCTTGCGGTCAAACCTGTCTGAGTTGGACTACCAGAGAGTCCTTCACTGATCATGATCAATCATCATTGTATATCGAGGTCAATTCAACGTTAACAGTATGGTAACACAATATTCAAAGGTTAAAGTTGCCACAAACAAGCTTTGACCTTTTAGGAAACATTTTCTTTTATCGACTTAATTCACCCATATCGTCGAATAAAATTAATTTTGTGAATAAATATCGAGTCAAAAAAGTTAGTGAATCTCAACCTACTTGGTTGATCATATCCGTACCTATATTTCATTCCAGATTAATAGTCCTATGAAAACAAACGCATTTGCGTCTCGAAAACAAAATACACAATAGATGGTGTTCCTAAGTGGACCGCAAAGTTTACTTGGTAATACAAACCTATTTTTGCTGCTGGTGACCCTTTCATGTATATGTTACCGAGACGTAAATAGCGTTGGTTTTCATAGGACTATTAATCTGGAATGAAATATACGTTTGCTGGCATTATATATAGTTCATTAAGCATTCGGCAATTTGTTTTTTTTTGTTTACAATGTATACAATAATGGGAATAGTAGAATTGACGACAAGCTGAACCCATATCAATAATCACAACAGCCCGGACAATTTGTACAATTTTTATTTGATTAAAATTGACGAGGTCGAAAAAAGCATCGCTACAAAATATTAACAAAGAAGTTAGATCGTGCATCTAATAATAAATCTATGAATAATAAATCCGTTATCCTTATATAAATTCAAAAAGTAAGTTTTTGTTACGTATAAATACAAATCAATGAAATTTTGCAAATGAGAAAAAAAAATGAGCCTGTGTTGGAGATGAGCATAAATTAAATTTTAACACTCAAAACCCCTGGGACAAAAAAATAACTTATTACACTCGGGAGAAGCCGCGGGCAATATAGCCATTAGTTATATTGATTGCGCTACATACATAGATCTCCGATTTATGCAATTAATAGGCACTGCAAAAGTTGGCAATCACAAAAGTTGTCTGAATCTTATACTTACTGGCTACACACGAGGTGACGAGGCAGTCGAGCGTACTAAATAAAATAAATAAGCCTTTTTCTTGACTTGCACAGAAATTCATTTCTGTTAATAAGGAGTCATTATAATTTATTTAAATTAACTCATATTCAATGCGCTCGTGCCGAAAGTTACATTAGTTAAATAAACATTACATATTTTTATGTCCTGAATGTCCATACACATAGGCCTCCTTCATTCACTTCCAGGCTGTTCGATCTCTAGCTGTCTTGTTCAGAGTTTGTCAGCCGTGTTCCAGATATCTAGACTTCCCATCTTTTAAATGACCTGCCCTATTTTATTTTACCCATAGAGCTATGGCATTCCGTGACTAATTTCGTCCATTTTTACTGTTGGTCCTTCATGGCCGGTCCATCTCCATTTTTATTGTTTGGTTTTCTTTGTTGCTTGGATCTTACTCTTCATGACTTCTTTTAATGATGAGTGTTTCCTCCATACCAGGGCTACTGTTCTTTCATTTCTTTGGATATGCCTGCTAACGTTATCTGGCGTACCATATCAGCATAAATTGGAACTGTTTAAATCATTAGCTGAGGTCACTTTTATGTCGTTTGTAGTACTAAAATGGATATTGCAAATCATCGCCTTGGGTTTTGTCATTTGAAACGACTAAGAATTCCAATCCAGTTATGCGAACCGAATCGTAAGTGATGTTAAACATCCTTTGTTGTTTAAAAGCAACGCGTGTCTTTCGAAGCAATATATATTTTCTTTTCAATTTCTACTTCTTTAAATTAGTATCAATTATTTATTTTAATGTCGTACATTTTACACCACACCTCTTGCCATTCTAGTCGTTAAAGTCATAAACATAACATGTCAGATCGGTCCTTAAATTCTCATTTTAATTTGAACAACCCAATTTTTCCACAACTTCCTCGGGGCCTTTATTCCTCACTTTTTATCCTGTTCTTTTGTACAGCTTACCTTTCTTATGGTCCGGCCGTATCGTGTGTAACCTGCAGTATCCTCGGTCACAACAGTTGTCTTGTGTTGCGTGCGGCCGCACCCCGAGGCGTAGCAGCCGCGTTTTGAAATTGAAAATATAATTAACTGAGACCATGGATTGCTTCATTATAAAATTGAACTGTCTTTTGAACGCCTACCGCATAAATATTAAAATTATTTGCTAGCACACACGGTTTTATGAGAGTATGTTTTTGCCATTGTAAATTATATTTCTTTATATTTATGTTTTGGGTTTGCGGTGCGGTGTTAGTTTGTATGTTATCTATTTTTGGTAAATATAAACTCGGAAATGTAAATGTGGAGTACATACAAAGCTCTTAGTGATATCTAGATCTATCTGATCCTTAAGGTAGATTTGATTTCCAAAGAAGATCTTACGTGAATCCAAAGCTAGTAAACCATCTATAGAAACGTACTGATCTTACTGAATTTAGAGAAGTGTCTGCAAGTTGTTCGACTGGCTTGTTCGCTTTCATATGGGTTCATACCATTTCTTTGGTTTCATGTGTAATGCTTGTGCATCGAACTCCAAATAAACCAAAACTAAAAAACTTCCACACACTGAGCTGACAATTGAGATACGTCCTTATTTTAATAAAATACATAGTACCTCACATATTTGAGGAAGTGTCATGAATTTTGACATTAACGAAAATTTAATTACCAGCACTCACGTCCTCCTTTTGCGCTCGTCGAATAAGAGGTTATTAATATTAATAATAAAAATAACAGTTGGGGCAATGATGATCAATCGAAATTAGTCGTACTAAAATGCAAATGTCACATTAAATAAAGTCACGCGATGCGATCGTTTGCGTCGCTATAGCTATAATGCCCGAGATTTATTGGGCCAAGCCGCTTGATTGCTGTGTTTCGAGATGGTCCAGTGCCTATTGCTTGACGTCCTGCGTAATTTTTACCGCTACAAATCCATAATTCAGCTACTGATATTTCTGTTGCATGTTAACTTACCCGTTCACATAATGTCATCCATCCATCACAACGTTGTATCACTAAAAACTAGTTCGCGGATCTATATTACACTAATTGCTAATTTTGTAGTATTTTGATATCTTATAAATCTATTGATACTGTTATATTTAACCTATAGATCTCTCTTGATTTTATGTTCCTAATTGATGGCGGTAATAATACTGTCTGTTGTATGTGGAATAACTGATAGTTATTAGTAAAAATATTTTTTAACAGTTCTTTAATAACAATGACCTTGTTTATTGCAAATCAGCACTTTTGGACATATATGAAATTAGACTAACCTTGCGTTGGTTTCGTTTTGTTGTAACAATTGTTGTATTAATTAATTGGTTATTTGGTTTGATATTATTGTCAGCTCATTATGTCTTGGCAGTCGTATAACTGGTTCATTGCATGATGACTGGGTAATCACCGGCGTTCAATAGCAATCAATCTCAAGGTTGATCGGTGATATCAAGGCCAGTCACTGATTGATGTTTTCTTTCGCGTCAGAAGAAATCTCCTACTCCCTATTACGGCTTTGTCTTTGAATATTAAATTGTTAGGTTTAACATCATTATGATATCTATTTACCTTGTCATCCTTATTGAACACTGATTTCGCTTTTGTGTTAGTTACATTAATTGTGAGTTATTATATGGCTTATTACCTTAGATAGTACTCAAGTACCTAAATTATTAATTATGAATAAATCCTTCTTGTGCTCCATACTTGATTAATGTTAGAAAAATGTTGTGAAATTATCGTCTTGGTGCGATAGGATTTACTTTTGGTTCTCCAGTTTCTGAGTTTGATACTTATTCTAGTCTAAAAGATAGTGTCTGTTTGTGGTGTGGTTTGTATTATTTTAGTTAGCAATTTATTAGTATTCACTACTGTCAGTACAAATGGTTGTAGAGTAGGAACATTTTAAAGTGGGTCAGGCTCGACATGCGATGGTTTTATCGAAGGGCTGTCACAGCCTTGTCCATGATTGAACCAGTTTTCCTATATCAGCCTACTGGCCAAGTGATTATGGAGTATGTTAACTAGAAATTGTTTTAAAATATAGCCAAAGCCGTTTTTGGAAGTTCGAATAACTAGATATCAGTTTCAAAAGTCGTAAATGTCTTATGTTATGGTCAGTTCAGTCATTTTATTTTCCTCTTGCAGAATTTTTTGGTGGTTTTTGTAAAAGAAAATATGTTTGTGTGTGTTTGTTATTCTACGTATATTGTACCATTCACTTGAACTAGCTTCGGTCTTTATAGTTTATGTTTCTGGAGTATTCCTTCATATCATCTCATGGATAAGTGCATTTTCTTCAAACGTTTGATTTATAAGCAAATATCAAACAGCTGAATACATAATTTTGCGATCAGAGTTGTTGAAATCGATCTTACCGTATTGGTATTCCAAGTATTCCAACACTATTAGATTAGATTGTCTTTATCCAAGGTATTTCTTTAATCTCGTGTTATATTTATATTATTATAGTAATTCGGCTCTTTTTATAACTTTGATAAATCTATTTAACGTGTTAAGTGGAATTAAAATTGTAACCTTCATTGTAATTAGAATTAAAATGTCACTATGGGCGAATGCAAATCACGCAGTTTATTGAGGTAATGAACTTTATAGATGTGACTTTGAACTAATAAAATATGATTGACGGGCGACAATTGTCGCTTGCGTGTCCCAAGGTCTCTCTGTGTTCCCACTTGCTCCAGCTTCAAAACGTTACCAATTTCAAAACGGTGATTTCAATTCTCCTCTCAATGTTTTGTGCCTACAAGCAATTACATGTATTTTTAGGTGAGTTTTGCCTTCGATGCCCAAATAGTTCGTATGTTGTTCTACTGTTCAATGCGGTCACGAGGTTTACGATTTCACTCAATATCTCTTAATACCCGTCAAGCAGCGTCCGCTGTTGATTTTGGAAACCGTTTTATTTGGTCGTAAAATTCGAGTGCGAAATTTCAAATCGACTAACTGAAGCTTTGGGATTGAACGTTTGAATCGGCATCCGCGATATGTAAATATTTATCGACGATAAAGATGGAATTTCATTTCCTACAGGATCATTGCCTTCTCCGTATGAGCTCGATTAAATCGATAAGGATCAGTTAAAGGGTCCACGACATGTAACCACATTTGAATATCGTAAAGTTAAGTATTCCATCTCTATGCCGATGACGACGAAATAATAGAACTATTTTATATCCACCATGCAGTCAAGTTATTCGATTTTACTTTACGCATTTTAGGTTATAAAAATAACATTCAATATTTTTCTCGACTTGGAATTTTATTCCTGCTATTTCGCAGTTAAACTCGACTTACGATACAGCTATATGAATCAGGACGACAACCTATTCGTATTCTGTTGCTGTCGTCATGCAACCCCTTTAAATTGTCGTTCAATAACATGATCGCTAAACAACTTGCCAACAAAATCGACAAAATGCAGAACAAAGATGTCGGCTTGATTAGAAACTAAACAGATATTACCGATTGGCGGATACCTATTAGTTCCATCGGTATTCGTGCCACACTTGCCAGAGAATGGAAGGTTGTCGGCACACCTTACCCAGCGCTCTGACAAGCAATTTGCACTGCAGCCGCTGCACTCCGGCCCTTTACTATCGAGGCATACAGCATAATTAGATCAGCTGCTACCCGCTATTTACCACTTGCTTATTTGATCTATATGCCCAGTTTATTAATTTGAATAACATTCTTGGGCAATGGAAATTGTGCTGTTAGCATATTGCTTGGTTTTGTATAATTATGTATACGATATATTTCGTTTAAAATGTTTTGTAGGCTTACTTTGCATTAACAAGGTTTCATGATTGGATATTTCATGGTGCCAAATGAAATTCATCGTTTATTATGTTTCTCAAGTAGTTAGCCTTGTATTGCAATATTCACGAAGCTATTTAGATGTGAAGTAAATACAAAGGGCACGGGCGTGCCTAAATGTACTTGTGATCCGTAAATTTATCTGTAGGCGCAGCAGGTGACCTCTGCGTAGTTTGTTCGCTGGCTGAGTTACCAAATGGATCCTAGTTTAAATCATGTTTTAGAATGCTTCTTTGTCTGCATTGTATATCCATGGTTGATTTAACTGTACCGTGCGTGAGCCAGCTTATTGAATTTGAATATTAATAGTTCTTAGTTTTGTACTCTTTCTATTTAATTCTAGTTTTACTTTATCTTTAACAACAATCGTCTTTAGATATTGTTTTGCGTCACACCTGGTTGGAATATTCTTAAATAGTTTTTTCGAACTTTATTCTTTACCATGTTTGTCTTTCCTGATTTTCTGGCCACCACGATTTTCACTTAACAAAGGATGTAAGTATGCTTGGCCAATATTTGTAGACAGTAATTACTGCATTGAACGGCACCTGTTTATACGAAATCCGCGTGGGAATAGCCCCGAGTCTGGGTTGCGCAAGAGCACAAGTGGCAACTGTAGTTTCGAAAACGGTTGCGCCCGCGCCGCAATGCTTCGGCGGCAGACGCGTTGTTACACAAATATTGGCGATGGTATTAGCCGAATCGAAATGATTCACCGCCGTTTTAATTTCATTTTCTAGATGATTGGTTTTGGGTTTTGTAACTGCTGTATTGCTTACTGCGTTTGCTCACCGAACCGAATTTATCAGCCTCCTTTTCGTCTACTATGTCATTTATATTTCTGTGTTACTTTTATGACTATTTAAATGTTATTCTTTCTTTTGTTTTGTCTAATTTAGCTCGACTTAAAACTGTGTTAATTTTGTTTTCAAACTTTCTTTATTGGTTACCGCAAATTGTGTTTCATCATCTTTTAAATGCAAATGAACCGTTTAAACTTTAACTATTGGCGATTTTTTAATTGAGGTTACTTTGTTAGCGATTTGTCTAATGTTCGTTTTGTACTGGTAACCTTATTCTAGCTTGTTTTGAGCAAGCGTCCGCTCAAGTAGCTAATGTTTACATCTTGACAAAAAAAAGTTGTTAAACAAACACGATGAATTTACTCTGTTTAACGCTTCCGTCCCCACTGGCCATTGTTTGTCTAAATAGGTGACAAGACTGACAAGTGAATATTCACAACACTTAGCGTTGCAGCCACTTGATGATTTTCGACAGTCTTACTATACGGAATATCTCTAATGCCGTAAAGCAGCTGAAAATTTGGAAGTAAAAGCATTTCACTAACCGATTGTGGTTAATTTGAAACTCTTTCGCGCCATTGTAAAAGTGAAACCTTGCATAAAAACTGTTTAAGAAAACCTCGGAGAAAAAGTGAACGCTGTTTGAACAGTAGATTGTATTTTTAATAGACGCAGCGATAGCGGATCTTTTATAAACCGTTCTAGCTAATTGGAGAAAAAACGTAGTTTAAAGTAGTTTGTTATATGTAAAGCGGATTGATTAAAATCTGACCCGCAAGTCAATTTGATCTAGTGTAAAACCTTGTTTGCATATAGGCTGCTAGAATTTAAAATACCAAGAAAGCAGATTTATATTAATAATTCCTTATTAATGTTAATTAAAATATAATATTATATATATATATATATATATATATACTACTATGTAGTATTTAATTAAGTACTTAATGACAGGAAAATAAACAGTGTTTAATGAGAAGTAATAAAAATTAGTATGATAATGAGTAGTACCTTTCTGAACTCGCACGTTTCCTCATTGTACCTATTTAATATCTAAAACTAGTTTCATTGCACAAGCAGTATATCGTAGGTACAAAATCTACTAGGGCGTTGACATCATATTCATTTTAAATTACTTTCTTACTTATGTCTACGCCATTAAGATTTCATTCAACGGTGTTCATTACAGACGACTGCTGTAAACATAAATTATTTCTAATGAATCTCTATCTAGTTTTCTACCGAATTGATATGCGCAGCGACTCGGTCAGTTATTGATGATGCTGCTTGCTATTTGATTACCTGTAATCATTTCTAATGTTGCATCCAAATGTAGGAGCCCCCATATGCGTTTTAATGTTAAATCTCATCAAAATGCCTATTTAAAGTCCTGCAGTCTGTGGGTCAACCAAACACAGAAGACAACACTTTGTGCGTTCAGTATAAAGACGCGTTCACGCTGTTCAGGCTGCCGAGGCACTGCAACGCACCAGGCATGTTTGCAGACGCTCGCATCGATGGCTTTCACGCCATCTTGAGACAGAAAGCCGCCTCGATGCTTAAGCCGGGACTGTGGCAGCAGCAACAGCATCCATTGCTTTATAACTAGCCGAAGTAACTGGCCTATAATGTGGCACTCGATTCTATTACACATCTAATAAATAAAAACGCAAACTTCGCGGTCTGTAAGATATTTGCAAAAAAAAAATAGGGGGAGTCTAAGGATAAGAACTAGAACAACACATATCAATCATTTTTGGAATTTTTGTCGTTTTGACTATTTATCTGTTTGTGCACGCATCACTTAAAAACTACTGAACCGATTTTTTTTGAGGAAGGATTGAGGTGAGGGTTGAGGGGGGTTTTGAGGGAAGGTTTACGAACAGAGTCAAGCAGCAGCGTTAAGGGGTGGCGGGAGTGGGAGCTGGATCTGGAGCTGGATCGGAGCTGGACCTGGACCCGGACCTAACCCTGGACCTGGACGCATACGTGAACCTGGACCTGGAGCGGGAGCGGGAGTAAGTGGGATTGACAATGAGATTAAGAGTCTGAGAGTATCCACTCTAATATCTGAGTGGGATAGGGAGCGGAAATGGGAAGGGGTGCGGATCCTGTAGTCCACGCGAGCGGAACCGCGGGCACAGCTAGTAAACAAAGAAATCTGTAGTTTTAGATGTTTTATGTTAAATCAACTAACAGTTCTATAAGATTCTAGTAACAATAATACATTATAAACATCAATCAGGCCTCCCCAACCCGTCTGGCCAGCGCGGGGAGTGTAGGCCAAATCCTCCGTCTGTCTCCGGCAGATGAGAGAGGGTTGTGCTCCTGCGGTGGAGACAATAATAACCTGATGATGATGAACAATAATATGGATATTTGGTCTGCATACATTTATTTTTAATTTGAAGCAAATTAAAAGTCAAAGTTTAAAACCTAGCCTTCCATGTTCACATTAATACAGCGGGCCACGTTTTAGACCGTTTGAATGTGAAAGAATTTCGAAGTAGATTTAAAACGTGTCTCGCCGTATTTACATTGATGACTCCTAATTTATATATTCCTACTTTTTGCAACTTAAGTATGTACATTGACGGTATAAGATGAATAATATGTTCAGGCAATCTGCATAAGCTGAAACAGCCATGTGTAATAGGATTTTGTTATTTTGGTAGCTTGGTAGCTCAGCTCCGATAATGAAATACTATTTGTTGATACTTGACACACATTTCTCCGTTTCGCCACAGATGAGATAATAGTTATGGTTTCGCTTAGCTTTGGCAGAGTCCTGATCTAAGACTTCCCTCAATAGTCCACTCCCTTCACAGTCCACCAGGCAAAGTCTGTCCGGATTGGCAGACTTTCTTCTTCAGCGTATGCAGGTTACTTCGAGTTCCAAATGTACTTAGGGGACATTCTACTTAGGATGTTCATTTGATTTGTCATCAGGACTACATGAAACTTCATAAAGCACATTACTGGACCGTGTTGCCATCAAGTTTCCACGCGACCGATTCTATTGTTGCACCGTGGGACATCACCACAATTACTACAATGCAGAAATTTTCTGCATAAATTGAATATATCACATAACGCATTGTTTTGTCGAATCGTTGCGTGCACAAACTTTGTTTGTGTGCAATGCTATCTGTCCCGTTTTCGCGAGTGACGCGCTTGGCGGATGCGAAAGAGACGGGGAGTGTGTCAGTGGGCGCAGGTGAACGGCCGGCACACATTCGCTTATCAGCCGGCGACCGGTAGTGACGTCCTTTCGCACCTGTCGATTTTATTTAAATAATAAAACTGGTCCTTATTTGAAAGTTCCGGTGCCAGCTAATTTGGTTAAAAACGTGTTCCAAATAAATACGTATAGGATAATGTCGATTAACTTTAAGGCGCAAAAATAAGACTATTAAGATTATTTTTGTGTCATTAGTTGAGATAATCTGATACAGTTTCTTTAATTCATTCATTTATTGTAATATCAGTACTAAAGCCATGTTTGCTCCAGAAGTTATGATTTATGTACATCAATGTGAAATTAATGAGAAAAATTGGTTTTAATAAGATAGTGCCGGTACCAGACGATAATATACACTAGAATTAATTCAAACCATGCTTATCTAAATGGTTATTGTTTCACATTAACAATAAACGTATTGATTGAAGAAGTTTTTGCGGATTACTTCAAATTATGCCTCAAAAGTTATGACCATATTTGCGTTATAATAAGTAAAACTGTAAATACATTCTGTGTCGCGTGACATTTATATCTCGTAGGGGTGGAATTGCATAAAACTCCTTTCTTAGAAGTGACGTAATCACTTGGGGAAACCCTCCTATGCATAATTTCAAGTTTTACATGCAGCTCTAAATTTTAACAACAAAACCATTACCATGATCATTTTTACCTTTTTTGCGTGGATATTGATCAGTAATTAGTAGTAACATTTTGTCCCAAAAACTTAACTCTCATTTTATGAGATTTTGAACAATATTGACATTGTTCTGATTCTGGCAATGCAAGCTTTATCTCGAACGAACTAGACAGTGGACGTGACTCTGATCATTCATCCCGTTTGCCCTTCATATGGAAGTGAAGAATTTATAGTTCAACCGTGATGCTATTAATTACATGCGGTGTTAATTGTTTACTACAACGCAGCACGTCTTAGCTTCGTAAAAGTGCCTAGAGTAAATGCACGTTTTGCGTTCGCGTTTACGATGTAGTTATTTCCTGGGTCGATAAATAAACTAAACGGTGTATTCGATGTCGATGAAGTGGCTCGGTGCCGCCGTAATGGGAGTTTTGTCATCTCTCGACGATTAAGTGTAATTGAATCTGCCGGTCGGCACGTTGGGGTCGACCTAACCTCTCACGAAGCCCAACGCGGTGTTATGCCGCAACACTCGAAGCCAGCGCCTTTCAAAGTTGCTGTACGAGAGAATGGGATGCATTAATCAGTTATATAATGAGAAAAAAAACATTTATTTAACGCTATACCACAAAGAGATCAACAAAAATTAGGTAACGAAACGAATCAACTTAAAAAATAACTATAATAAACCTAACAATTAAATAGGTAGCAATTTTGAGAAAAATTTCATACATTTTTATTCCTCGTATTAGTCGATGTGAAAAGCAGAGTGTATAAATAAATCTCTTGTTAACAATATAATATTTAAGTACTACATTAGTGCGTTTATTTCTTGCTATAGCTCCTTATCTTAGTAGGTCATGACGCTAAACGGATTAATAAACCGTACAAAATCATATAAAATATGTCAACGTTGGAGATTAAATGCTGATATTGAAGGAGTTTGCATTAAATTTGTAGTTATATTATCTTGTGCAAACTTATCTGTCAGTGGGTTATAAAAGATTCTGTCAGCGTCGACTTGTGTTATTAAAATCGATACTGCCTGGCTCCTTTTTGTCATAGCTAAATTATTCATTAATGGAACTTTTCTCACTTGGCCAGTTTGAGTACCTCGGTGTAAAATTACCTATTCTTAGTAATGACTAGCTGTGCCTGCGACTTCGTACGCGCAGACTACTGAAATACATGGCTCTCTCACCTCCTCCCTCCCTCCCTCACTCCCCCCGTCTTTCCGCGATGCGTGGACAAACTAACAAACAAAAAATGATCTTAATGTTTTCTATTTATCCATCTTCCCCCAATTATTTTTTGAAAATGTTTTCAGTGAACTCTACGCAATGTTTACGATTTTATTTATAAGATTTTGCAACTTTGTGATTTCGAGTTTCTTTAATTGCTTAATAAGAAGTATTGGTCGGTAAAAGACATTCGAATTGCACTCACACCCAATGTAATTCACTTTCTTGTACGCTTATCCTGAGAACGAATTAATATTCCGACTGGTTATTGACTTTATCTTTTTTCTCTGTCTTCCTTAATTGGAAAGCTGAAAAACAGAACCAGTTTGTAATTTGTCCGGTTCTCAAAAGAGGATCCAATAAATTATATTAACCTTTTGTATTTGTTTACAGGTACGTATTTATACAATCCGAAAGTGTTGCTTGGTGATTCAACGCTTAGTTTGATTAGGTAAGTACCTTTGGTTTAAATTTCACTACTAAGGTGCTATATTTACTTAGATTGAGGTGCAGAAGAAACGTCTTTCAAATCAGCCATCACAGGTCCTTTTAGTAAAGGAGTAGGGTCTCTGGTTTTTGACTACGCCATTTGTAATGGTTTTTTAGTTCAAACTATTTTCGGTTTCTCTATATTAATAAATACACTACAACAAGACACTAATGTTAGGAATAGTGCAGGATTCACCTTGATAGTTAAGGTACAGCCATCTTTTCTATTTATGTTGCCTAAATCTATGTTTTAATTTTGTGTGTAGAACTCTCCACGTGTGTTAATGTTAAATGTATTTAAATGCGCCATAATGAAGGCAATAACGCGTTAAACAGGTGGCTGCATTATTGTAGTTCTGCTCCCAAAACTAACAATTAACGCTCTTAACCCTTTGATGTGTTGAAAAAACCGCCACCCGAGTTATCGCTTAATGTCTAATATCATTTTCAATGTCACTAAGCAGTTAACGCGTTAAAATATAGGCCACAGCTGCGTAATGCCTTTATTATCTCGATAATTAACGCGTTGCGGCGCAGATGGAGCAGTAGCATAAGAGAACGAGCGTCACTATACTACAGTCATAGTATAGGCTTCTATCCACCTCAATCCTGAGGCAACGCACTTGGACGCCCAGCAACATCAGGTTGAAATTTGACACGTTATTTCTCCCTAATGGTTTGTAATTGAATCCACGATCTCAAGCTGTCGAGAAGTTGTAAAAGTCAGCCTTGAAATAAACTAGCTTAAGTAATATGCCTACACTTAGTATATGCATAAGTATCATCCACTAGACTCACCGGAGCGCAGTGTCGTAATGTCGCAACTCATATTGCCGAGAACGAAGGACGTTCTTGGGCTGCGGTTGACATTGTTTATTGTTGCCTTCACTTGTTGGTGTGTTGCCCAACAGTGACATGTCTCCGGTTGCAAAAAGCTTTTATGTTACTTGCTGATTTTACACTAAACTGCTCGCCTAGATGCTAGCTTTTAATCGCGGTCTCATCCGCGCGGACTTAAAACGGCTACACTAAGATTTATGTTGTTAAGGAAGCTCAATTTTATGGCGCTCGTGGAGTAGAGATGCTATCCCTTGAGAACCTTGAAGTTTCCAAGATAGGTAGTTTTTATGTGTTAATCCAGGATATAAGCTAGTCGTTATGGCGTGAATAGTTGGGTCGTAAACATCTAAATTTCTACAGTGATATAAGTTTAATGTAGTACCTATTTCAGGTACATATATCCGGTTATGATCGTATCGTCTAAAATTCCTACGTAACTAAATGCCTTGAATCAATATCTCAATAGTTAAATGACACAAACTAAAATTTCCTCGATTTTGAAACGTCTAAAAAGTTATTTGCCTAACATGTAAAATAAGTAGTATGGTCTTCATCATGTCAGCCTTTAGACGTCCACTGCTGGACATAGGCCTTCCCCAATGAACGCCACCACACCCGGTCCTCCGCCCTCCGCATCCAGCCGCTTCCGGCCACCTTCTTTAGGTCGTCGGTCCATCTGGCGGCGGGGCGTCCCACCCTGCTTAGTAATGCCTAAATTCTAAATTTGACTAAATTGTAAAACTTCTAAAATGTTCGTTTTATTTAGAAGATTTGCTTCAAAATGGCTTTTAGACGTTCTGCAAATTAGACATTTCACATTGTAGGCATTTTGAAAAGTGGACATGAGCCCTATTCTAAAGGCACGCATTTAAAACACCACTAAAATTAGTTGGGTCTTTATCTTCTGTTAGACAGGGATATAAATAATTGTAGTGCTGTCAAAATTTGATTGTGTACCTTCAGAATCTTGCCTACTCCCACTATGCGTTTAAGTCAATACGCTTTTCAGACGTTTAGTTAATTAAACATTTTACGTTTTAGGCATTTTGCTATATAGGCAAATTGCTTTTTAGACGATATGATCATAACCGGATACATCGCCCGCTTTATTGAAGAAAACGTGACATGTTTTAATAACATCCACAGCAAAATTATGCAATCCGTCACTGTCCGTCCGTCAGAATGTTAGCAAAACCGACGTGACTTATAAACAAATACGGAACCCTAAAAACGGGGAATGTCAGCTTGACTTTTGTTTTCTTTTCTACGTTCTATGTTAAGTTTTTCTTTACATTTTCTGCCTAAATTGCCTAATTCCTTTCAACGGTTTTATAGCCTACATTTTTGGTTCACTGAACCTATGTTTTCTGTTTCCATTAATTTACTTGACTTTTACAATTTCCAAATTACAAGTCATTTCAAAACCGTCTATGTAATTAGGCTAATAGGGCTACGTAAAAACGTGTTAGCTAATTTCTTTTTGTCGTACATAATGTAGCATTAACAGAACTTGTGCTGTCAGATAATTGGGTTTTGTATTCACGCAAGAATTTTTAGGTTTAGTACATGTTATTACTTCGATACCTCCAAAGCACAAAACTAAAAAAAAATTCTTAAAATTCAGGGAGCATAACTAGTAGGTATATGACTCGATTTTTATAATAACAAAATTGACCCAAATTTTAGTTGGCATAGTGTCCGTCTTGTTTTCATCGGTTTAATGTGTTTTATTATTATAAGATCTTACTATCGGTTTGATATATAAGTGTATATTGGCTTCTCCTTGCGTTATTGCTGCAGCGGACATGTAAAGTTTAATTTTTATATATTTTTAACTCTATGTTACTATGCGAGTGATTTCAATTCTCTCCAGAACTAAAACCATGTGCAAATTCAATGCAAGCCAAATTGAAACCTACACGCGTGCAAGTAAGTCATTGTTACGTACGCTGAACCTCTAAATCACACTGAGAGCCGTACGCGATTCGCCTAGGTGCCCCGGCAATCGGGGCCGCGCCGCGTAGGTATTATCTTTATACCTAAAGTGCATAGTGAGACAAGCGTAGCATGTGTTGTAGCACTCTCACATTCGAACACTATATCTTAAATTTTCGGTAAACACGCTTTTAAAACTTATATAACAAAGAATCTAGTAACGTTACTGACGTTTCCTTTATTTTATCGCCATATTTTTTTTATCGAAATTAGTACCTAAGCATATCTTTATTTCTAACCTTAGCGTGTTGCGTGTGCACCCGCCTCGCACAGCAGCGGTGCGTAAGCAAATTGTAGTGCTGCTAATGTGACGATGACATGCGACGGCCGTGCTACTCGCACCGTCGGCTGACGTGACAATTTGACAAGACAGCGCACTAAGGTATCATGATTGTTGTTGTTCGGGTTTAACAGTCCAGCCTTTTATCAGTTTAAAGCTTTATATAAGAGCTTTGCCATTTTTTTTTAAATTGTTGATGGATTTACGCTTGACCTCAATCACACAAGTGATGATGAGGCCTAAGGTGGAGCGCGCTTACCCAGAAGATGCCTATTCACTCTTCCTTTAAAAAGATACAATGTACTTGTCCGGAAATACCCAAGCTGGTAGGGAAGTTCCATTTCCTTAGCAGTTCGCATCATGAAAGAGGAAGCAAAACGCTTCGTGCGAGAGCGTGGTATTTCTACTACATTATGAAGTCCCTCACCACGCCTGCTAGTCCGGTGAAGGAAGGGGGATGGGAAATCAAGTCGTGTTTTGCCCAAAGTTAGCTTAGAGTCAGCGCAGACCTAACGTAGAGCAGCGCGGAGGATCTTACGCTGATAATTAATAATTGTCTTTGAAAGTGATAGAATAAAGTTCAAATGCAGGAGCGTGAGCATACGCCGCTATCTGCTGGATACATTTAATCATAATAATAATACATAATCTTTTATTCAAAGTATTCATGCAAATTACAGTAAAGCCCCACATTTCACTACTAATTTTAATTATGAACTGTTTTAAAATTAACTATGGTTTATTTCGAATTTAATCTCGTTTTTTAGCACCTCCTAAGACAGTCGGAACCCCGACATTTCAGGATTGTATATCTTACACTGTTACGACCGCTGAGTTGCGGATTTAGTCATGAGTGACACATGTGACATGGCTTTAAGACCGTCGTTAACGCAGGAAGTGTTATGTAGGTCAGGTGAGGTACTTTGGACTTTGACATTGATCTACAATCTACATTGTGCGCTCGCAGTGTTTTACTTCCTTTTCACATTTACTACTAGATTGATGATTCTGTCCCTTTGTAAGTAGTAAAGCACTTTTTTATAAAAAATATGCTTGAAAATCATTTTGCGTGGTTATAAATAACCTGGATTCGAGGTCACAATTTTGACCTACTGCGCAAGTGATATGAATATATTTCATTCCAGATTAATAGTCCTATGAAAACAAACGCATTTGCGTCTCGAAAACAAAATACACAATAGATGGTGTTCCTAAGTGGACCGCAAAGTTTACTTGGTAATACAAACCTATTTTTGCTGCTGGTGACCCTTTCATGTATATGTTACCGAGACGTAAATAGCGTTGGTTTTCATAGGACTATTAATCTGGAATGAAATATACATCAATATATCGTCGACGGAAATTTAAATTGGCGTAAGGCCTTTTGCACATTATAAGAAAGTTTCTTGTGTCTTATGAGAAATGTCTTATAAGAAATCCAGTCGCATTGGTTGTTATATACATATTACAAGAAATTTTTTCTTATGTCGGATCAGACACACGCATAGAATTTTTTCTTGTCTGGTGTCTTCCCAAGTAGCATTTTACTCCATTTAAGAGTACACATTTAGTTCCCATGTGAACTTAAAGCATTATTACAGTTCACTCGTGATGTATAAGCTGCATTATTGCGATTAACATTACCTATACCTGTCTAAGGGACTTATAGGAGTGTAGAGTTATACTTTTATACGGTTGTTGGTGTTATAATACTCTAACAACTGTCCTTTAGTCAGCCGTCTGACTAAGAGCATTATAGGAGGGTAGAGATACGGCAATCGCTGTTTAACGGTCTACTTGTACGATGTTATACAGCTAGCATATTAATAGAACACACGTGGTCATTTATACAGCCAAAGGCTGTTATGTTTACTTGTTTTAGACTGTTATACAGCTAGTAGCTGTAGTAGGAGTTGTTTGTGGTCATTAAAATAACCTTTTTTACTATCTGTATAGAAGTGTTTAAATGGTTCACATGTGCACTGTAGGCTGTTAAAAGGACTACATGTGTTGTCCATTAACTTCAATAGAAGTTTATTTGTCCACAAGTACTACTCTTATTTGCTGTAAGCTGAACATGAATGTGAATGTGATATTCTATTACACTTATCCCACAAGCTGACGTGTATTGTGTTTATTACGTCGCGTGCAAAAATTTGTGAAAATGAATAAAAAATCTTGGAAAATAAGAGCGACAACCGGTGGAATAAGAAGAAAAATTGCAAAAGAATATTCGCAAATTCGTCCCTCTTTATCTAGTTTGTTTACATTTTTTTAAATACCTCCTTGAACAACGTAGTCTTTGTAAGTGTAAATACTCTGACACCAAACTGTGTGGCTCACACGAAAACAAAAAGTGTTTTTTGTTAGTTTGTTACAAAATTTGTACTTTAGGTATTCATACTTGACTTAGTACCTGGGCTAGGCGATTTAACGGACAATAATTATTATTGCGGATCTCTAAAATTTCAGTATATGAAAGAATAAAACGATGATCACAATTGACCTGAACTACATCTTAAAGCTGTACATAAGTTCACATTAGAATACATTTATAGACATTGGTTCTGTAGTGGTACAAATGTGGGACTTCATATAGCCAACAGCATTCTAACAGAACACATGTGAACCTATATACGCTCTAGCCGTATTTCATTTCCACCATTTTGTTCACGTACCCTAAAATATTTACCATATAAATCTCCAAAATTATCATGCAGATTTATCACAAAATACGCAGATAGAGCGATTGAGTTTTGGTTTCATGTTTTAATTAATTACCGTAGTATAATTATAATGCCAATATAATATCAAAAACTGAAAATTGTAGATTTCCTCTCAGCCAGTTTTAAATATTTTAAAATGAATATCGCGTTTTTACAGAGGCGCGTGAATATTTTAGCTGTAAATATGTGTACATTTCACGATAAAGTTGCATTCCCATGGCATTTAACATTATTAAGTATTTAAAACAGGTATACTTACCGCGTGTTATCATAAATTTTTATCCAATTGATATCCGCCGGAGTTAATGTTTCTGATGGCCGGGCGTACACACAAAACCAAACTAAATGAGGAAAATTAATAAATAAAAGAAATAATTTAGGACACACGTGAACTTTAGGTAGCACTGGAGTACTTTTGTGGGATTTTATAACTGTGAAGGCTGTGTATTTAGCCACTTGTTACTCTTTATTACGCTCATGGACGTTGTATGGTTCACATGTGTCCCATATAGCGCCGTAAGTCAGCCTTTAGCCCGATGTTACTACTTAAACTGCTAATATAACGCTAATGTACAGCCATAGTGAACTTAAGGCTGTCTAATTTGTGCCCAAACTGGTTCTATAAGAGCTGTATAGCAAGCTATACAGCTCTTATACAGCTGACTTACACAGCTTGTGGAGTACATGTGAACCACTATACATCTTATATAGAACCCCGAATGCCACTTGGGTTGTGTCTTATAATGTGCAAAAGGCCTTATGGATAAACCACTATTTTTCAGGAGACGCAAAAACCTTGTTTTTTTTATTTGTCACTGTAACTGTTTGTGCACCTATATTAATTTTAAAGTTTTTTTAAATTATATCATTCGATAGAGAATTAAAACTGAGTTTGAGAAGCTAAACCGATTTTGACATTCTGTCCCTTGTGCCAATTTAAATTTCCGTCGACGATATCGTCGTGGCTTTTGACTTGCTTGCATGCAAGATGAGCTAAAGAGTTGTCCCACAGAATTATTGTCTTTATTTTTTTGGCTTTAAGTCGAACTTTGCGTTATCGGTCTTTCGCATCAGGGTTTACAAGGCCAGATTCTTCTTCATCTCGACAAGAGAATACTACTCTGATCAATGTGGTGTTAGCTTCTCCTACCCACTGGGGAAACTGCATCTCTGTTTCGATATGTGTAAGTAGGTTATGTACAAACCAAAGTATTAATTGTCAGTCGAGAGTAGGAAGCCGTATTCTACCTGCCTTGTAAATGGACGTTTTCTTTGTGTTTTTTTATTCGCATCGCGTTTTGGACTGCATCACGTCACTAATATCGCCGACCTACGGCTACCTTACGTGCATGATAATGATGAGTACTTTGATGTAAGCAAAGTAAATTGGTTGAACTGTGGACTGCTGTGGGATGAACATGATGACGATCAATTTTATTAACTGAAGCATAGATTTTTCACATGACGGCCACTGGTGAGCATAAGTCTTCGCTAATAAATGGCACCACGCCAGGTTCTCCACTCTCCGCATCCAGTCTCTTTCGGCCACCATTTTCAGGTCGTCGATCTATCTAGCGGCAGTTTTGGGTTCTCTCCAGTGCTCCTCTGCCCTTACAGCTGTCAGCTCTGTGACAAATGTGGCCCGCCCTTAGTTCTTGACCTCTTCTCAATGCGAATCATGTCCTTCAAAGAAGACTCAAGCATGGCCTTTCCATAGCTAGATTAATCAATTTTAACTTATTGGCGTTTTAATTTTGAAGTCGATTTTGTCAAAGAGTTTTATACGTAATCGCGCCTGGATGACAAAATGGCGGACGACTTTCTACTCTATGAACGAACGTTCTCATTTAAAATGTTGGACGGACAACACAAAGTACTCAACTCGACGTTCGCCCCTGCTAAACCCTCCCATACTTTAATTATGTAACACTACGTCACAAACTAAAGAGAGAACAGAAGTTCCGCTTAGAACAAAGCGCGATCAAAACGCATTATACGTAGGCAACGGCTTGAATGCAGTCTCAGGTTTTTATTCATATAACATGGTGGTGAATCTTTTAGTTGTTAGTCAAATGACAATGACGTTTATGCTGTGATCGGTACTTTGGCCAGACGGGTTGGTTGGTAATTGCAGTATTAGGTTTAATGCATCAAAGGATGCTGCAGTATTGGATCAGGATTTGTTATTTAGTCGCCTCACGGGTTTTGTATTAATTAATATTTAACTTTGTTTTACTACAAATATCTGATGTCTCAGGCACCATCATATCGTATGAGAAAAACACAGTAGTTAAAGTAGTTCTATAAACGCTCTATGTGTGCGTGCTGTTCAGCGTTTGTATGATGTTAACCTTCTGTCCTATAATTAATTTATGACTTCCCCAGCGACACGTGTTGTCTACACTGCACGCAAGAGCAGAACGGAATACCTTAGCACTAGCAGTCAGGTGACCATTTGAAGAAATGTCATCGCTTCGCCTTTATGTTGTTGAAAGTGTGAGGCTTGACAATGTGCGAAATATTTAAATTAGATATTAAGCCGTAATGAAATAGCTTAATAAGAAACAAAGGGAAAAAGACAGTATATAGATTTATCTACACACACGTTTCAGTGTATTTGTATGTCATTTTAAAGATCTGCCCAACTAACACACTGGCGAAATATGCAGCCATCCTACTAATATTATAAATGCGAAAAAAGTTTAGATATTTGGATGTTTGTTACTCAATCACGCTTCAACCACTGGACGGATCGTGATGAAACTTGGCACACATATAAGTTAGGTCCTGGAATAAGACATAGGATAGTTTTTATCCCGAAAAAACATCCCATTCCTACGGGAAATACATAATAATTTGTGATATTAAGTTGTCCACGCGGACGAAGTCGCGGGCAACAGCTAGTAATATATAAAACAGGTCCATAGTAGGGGTATATCGGTGTTAGCGCATCTAACGCTGATATACTCCCACTATGGACCTATTAAGCTGTAAAATAACTGCATATTTCGCCATTGTGCTAGTTGGGTGATAATGCATATACGTAGTATGAATCGAGGAAGGCTGGATGCGTAGGACCAGGTGTGGTAGAGTTCATTTCAGAAGGTCTATGTCCAGCAGTGTACTTCTAGGGCCTGACATGACATTGACAGCTGTGATTCAAATCTTCAGTTGGATCTCACCCAAATCTTTCCCTTATGCCAGTGAATGTATTTGATAAATCAACTTAAATGATCACCCATCGTCATGGATTTAGGCGTATAAGGTACCGTTCGAAAAAGTCACGTCACAGGTCCCTTTATTAAAGTTTATTGTCTACATATTATTATGACAATTTACACACTGTCTTAACTCTAACACAGCACATACGAGTATATGGGCCGAGCATGCGTTATGGAACGACAGACAGTGTTTGTCCAGAGAAGCCCCAATGGGCCATACAGCCCGTGCCGGGGCTATCTCTTAATGTTTATGACAGGTTTTAATACCTCGACGGTCTTTATTGAGACTAGGTAGCACGATATTACAAATATGATAGTAGTATATAAAATATAAGAGTATAAATATTTTATTTTATATTTTAAAGTACAAAATGTATGTTTAATTATTACAGAAAATCATACAAAATTGAGAGATAACTGTCATTCCTATTTTTATGAACTTAGAACGTTAAGGAGGTTTTGTTGAAAAGGTAAAACCTAAGATCTTTTGAGCTTCCACAATAACATTGTATATATAACATACTGACTGCCAAACAACGATATTTAAACGACCTCGCTTTGTGTTCCTCGAAATCGGATCTTATACGTGACGATGTGTCAATGTTGCTTAGATTGGATCTTTTGTTGTCAGTGCTTAAGTACCACCCAAGGCCATTTGTTTAGAGCTCAAATGGCAACCGATTCGGAATCTTTAATTTTCTTTTTTCTGTCCTATCTTTGATGTCAGTTATGATATCTTCTGTTTTTCTATACTGTTACTTTCTATTTCTTGGAACAATAAAGAATCGACGACCTAAAGTGGCCTAACACGATTTAAAGATCAGTAGAAGAAGTATGTATGTATGTAAACGCTTTATTGTACCAAAATTAACAACAACAAAAATAAATAAAAGATAGGAAGTCGAATTCAGTTCCTCAGCCTTCTCCCCAATCGCGCTTCGAACTTCGTTTTTGAAGTCGTTGTCGATTATTTACCTGTCAGAGATTCGTCACACGCTGCGCCTTCCAAGTACTCGGTCCCCACTCCCGACTAATCCTCTCTTCTATGTCTGTGGCTTAAGTTCTTTGTCGGATCTCGTCATTCTTTCTTTTACTATGACGTAAATAGATTACCATAAGACAGGTTTCCTTTGCTTTTTTTGTTTACATCTTTTTTACTTACACCTGATCGGCTAATAATTCATTGCGTCGACCCGCACAATCAAAAATTATTTCCGAATGTCCTAACCTCCTTTTACGTTACTTTACTTAACCACTGTCAACTCGGGTCTGATTAAAAAACTTGCGATTTTAAAAGAATCTTGGTCGTTGAAGTAGTAATTTTTCTACGCAGAATTATTTCGGACAGCCCGTTACCCGGTCCAGAGTCAGTACTGGTTCAAAATTGAACTGGTTTAGCTCTGCTCCATCTGATTTTGTTATTAGCTTGTATTTAGTATGCGGTAAAACGAGTTTACTAATTGAATTAATTGAGTTTGTATTTATTATTTTAATGTCGGTTTGAATTCTCAAAATGTGCCAGTATTTCAAAGTCACGTCATACAACGTATATGTTACGTATAATTACTATTAGATGAACAACAACATGTTACACCACTCGCTACCGTATTTTGTAACTATAAACATCTTTAGTTATACGTTAACGATTTAAAAACAGTTACTATGTCGTGTCGTTACACAGTTTTGTATATCTTTCGATTATTTTTAAGCAAAATTCATGATTCAGCCCTTAAACGTCCACCGTTGGACATAGGCCTTCCGCAATGAACGCCACCACACCCGGTCCCCGCACTCCGCATCCAGCCGCTTCCAGCCAGCTTCTTCAGGTCGTCGGCCCATCTGTCCTTCCCACTCTGCGCTAGCATCTGTTACTTCTTTTCTGAGACAGATAGGTACCTTAGTGAGACTTCGTTTCCGACTCAGTGGGCTTATTAAAACTTAAGTGAAATTACTTACAAATAAACTCGGAGAACTAGCAACTCAGGTAGAACCTAAGAGTATTCATTGTATGTGGAAGGGTGGCTCATTAATCTTATTACCAAGTGTTCTATTAATCGCATGGGCACGTCGGTGGAATTTAACATGGAGACAACGTAGAGCTTACGTTATGAAGACATCCTCACATTGGTAAAATTAACAAATTAGATTTAAAAAAAAATAAACGCCGCCGCTTCGGATTTCTTTATATTACCCTATATCATAAAGTTGCAGAAAGCGGACACTTCGGGTTCTTGGAGGCAGACGTAACACCGTCATTGACCGCCTCGTTAGCCTAGTGGCTTGGTCGTTAAACTCGAGCACCAGAGGTCGCGGGTTGTACTTCCAGGGCAGACAACTTTGTATGAATTGTTCCCGGTCTAGATGTTATGTATTCGTGAGCAATCCTTGTCTAACTACTGTAGCACAGGAGAAAATCCTAGCTTGGGATTGGACAGTTGTAAGAATGTATTATATTTGAATATTCTCATTTAACTGAACTTTTAAGACAATTAATTAGATGCACTAAGACAAATGTGATCATACTATAAATCGGCAACAGTATATTATATACACTACATTTTCCGGATACATAATTATATCTTAGATCTCTTTAAAGAAAGAGTGAATAACCTTCAGGGTAAGCGCTCTTCATCTTCTATCTCATTCTTAGTTTCCATCAGATGATATTGAAGTCAAGCGTGAGCATTAAAAAACAGGACAGACCGCCAATTGTTGAATCGCCACAGTCCTACCTGTTAACTTTTGACTAGCAGGGTGCAACGCATGCTAGAATAGAATGAACCTATTTCACGCACACGAGATAACAATGAAGTTAGTATTTGTAGTATTAGATATGCCCCCTAATCCATGAAATACAAACTTGTACAATGAGGACGCTATTTCATTCAGATTTACCCGAATCGTTAACATTTAGACATCATGAATTTCATGTTGTTGAATTTTATTAATCTTAAATCCAAGGCCAAATACAGCATATTACCAGACGATTTTAGTTGTACAAATTAAACAAAAAAAACTTACGTATCTAATAGTTTTTATATGCTTATTGAGTTAACTTGTAGCTGACAAATTAACGCTATCAGTTTTGTTTGTACAGCCAGCAACTAAAGTCGGTAAACATTTTCTATCCTTATCGCTATCTCGGAGTGTGACGGTTCCTGATAAAAAGTGGTCTATTTTGTTTGTCGGTATGTCGCGCTACATTTTACTTTTTTAACTTTTATCGAGTAATGAAAGCTTATATTATTAAAAAGATATATTCAGATATTCATACAATACACCATATTAGAAGAGTCTTAATAACTGTATTATTACAGTTGCTGGTATATAATGAATCACTTATTTCAAAACCGGCACTTATTATTAATCTATTACCTGCTCTGATGTGTTACGAAAACATAATAAAATAATTATTTAAAAACCGGGCAGATGTGTGCTTTTTGAAATAAGTGGTTCATACATCTTAAAAGTGAACAGAATTTCGATTGTATGCACTTTTAATCAAAACTGTCATTTTACAGCGGGAATAAAAACAGTCTACAACCAGTAAATATTTATTCTTTTTTTTATTTCTTCTAGTATGGCTATCGGCCACCACTTAGCATTCCTGCTTGTGAAAAATCGAGTCAAAATATTAGTTTTAACTAACGTCAAATGCGATAAACTATGTGTTTCGGTTTGAAGGGTAGGAGAGCCAGTGTAAATACAGGTACATGTGGCATTCTAAAATAGTCCTTTAGGTGGCAACGCATTTGTGGCTTTTGGACTGCAGTTTTATGGGCAACGTCACACGAAACGATTCTGCGTACCTTTCTATCGCACAGTATATGCGCAGACTTGACTGATCGCCTGAGTTACCAAATGAACCTAACCTAACCCTTCTCTGAACCTTTCTGCATCAGTAAACAAAGTTTTAATAATAATATATATAGTCTTGGATGAGTAAAAACACTTGTTATCGTATTTATTTACCCCCTCCCCGCACACACACCCATACTTAGACATTCATTTTAAATATTACTACCACACTGCAACACTATCATCATCATCAGGTTATTTTTGTCTCCACTGCAGGAGCACAGCCCTCTCTCATCTGCCGAAGACAAACTGAGGATTTGGCCTACACTCCCCGCGCTGGCCAGACGGGTTGGGGAGGCTTGACTAATGTTCTATAATTAATGTACACAACACTGTAAACATGTGAAAATCTGTAAAAAGCTGTATTTAAAGCTAGATCTTTCTGCATATTTGTTTTATGTGTCGCCGGTAACTTACCAAACCCATCTACGCTTACCATCAGGCTGTCCGTTTACCCGCTTCAGACCTTAAAAATAAACAACAGAGGGCGTCAACAGGTCAGATATGATTTTGTGATTGCCGAATATTTTTACACAAATTTAAGAAATTGTGAGTCTCTCAATAAATATTCGAAGCAATGTTTAATGAGTTCATTGCCAACTGTACAGTTGAATAATTAATATTGCCTTAAAGTTTTTTTTGTTGGTATATACTTATATTGTAGCACTATCTCATTAATTTGCTGTCCTGAACAATGAGATCTATACACGCCTCTCGAAAAACGCTAATGTCTTTCGTATGGCAAGAGTTTTTATCATACCTATACGCAGAACCCGTATCAATTATTACTTAGCATGCTGTGTCTGTATGTTTTACACGTATTTTATGCGTATATTTAGGTATAAGACGCTCATGGTATTTATTCAGCCCCTAGACGTCCACTGTTGGACATAGGCCTTCCCCAATGAAAGCCACCACACCCGGTCCTCCGCCATCCGCATCCAGCCGCTACTGGCCACCTTTTTAAGATCGCGTCGTCCACCTGGCGGCGGGGCGTCCCACCTTGCGAGTGCCGATCCGCGGTCTCCTCTCCAGAACTCGTGTGTCCCAACGGCCATCGGCCCGCCCACTACCACTTCAGCTTGCTAATGCTAGCCGCTCTGTCGGTTACTTTCGTTCTTGTGCGAGCGTGTAACTCATGCGTCACATGACATACACAAAACAAATATGAAGCCTATGTTTCTTTATGTATAAAATGCATTCACTCAGTAAGTTGGACATATCCTATCTGTTTATATTATAGTGAGGGGTGTATCGTTGAGTCTTACAGCCAAAATTTTCTGATATAAATGTTCCTTCTTTGCATAAATTTTTATTATTTTATGTAAAAATGTCATTTTAATGGACTTATCAAACCTCGTCGTATAAATAAATAAAGTAAAGAAAGTTTGAAGATTTGGATGTTTGTTACTTAATCACGCTTCAATCACTGGATGGATCGTTATGAAACTTGGCACACATAGGTTAGGTCCTGGAATAGGATATAGAATGATTTTATCCCGAAAAACATTTCATTCCTTTGCGAAACCAAATAAATTGTTAAAAGCAGTGAATTTTTTTAGGGACGTTGATTACGTAAATGATTTCTATTTTGAAATTATGTGTAAATATCGAAACTTAGGCGAACGCAGAAGCGGGCAAAAGCTAGTAATGAATAAAATTCATTTAATTTAGACACAAAGTCCATATTTTGTTAGTAAATCCTACTTAGAAACTATGTTAGTACTACCATTATAATTTAAATATAAATTTAAACAAGGATTGAGTTTTCTCGCCTGACAGCCTCACCGCCTTGCACCACTAACATGTAAATTAGTGGACCTGTCAAGCAGGACGGAACACCACATTTTGTGTGAAGTATATAAATATCACACTTCGTCCCATCATTCTTAGTATGATATACCTATGTTCCGATTCTACATCGCCACTAGATGAGCTGTATGGCTCTGTTGACCATTGTCCTCGTCAGAGAGTGACACTTCTCATTGTCTACGAATTTTTTTATCTATATATACTTTTCGTCTACATGCGGCTAATCATTCTATCTACTACACTATTATAATTTTACAATATATAAAAATCTGAAAAAGTGGAGTTGTTTCATCGAAAGGCTAACTCGGTAATGTCCACAAAAGATATAATTCGGCGACCGCGACAGGACTCGAACCTGCAATCTCACGAAAGTATTGTCACCTTTGTCATATTAACACAAAAACAGTTTTATTTGTATCTACTTAGCCTTTTTCTTAAAACCGCGCAAGCAAATCCGCTGACAGAAACTAGTCTATAATTAAATAAGGTATTTAATACTTTGGGCCGCGGGAACAAGGATACGTTGTTAAAGGTCACTCGGTTTGAGGAGATACATACCGGTCAGCCTTGGACGTGTAATTCACTTTCGCACTCGACTGTGCGCGGCCCTTCATGTGGCCTCATTTCTCAACACTGTTTGCTTTGTTCTTCAAACCTGCCGATGCTGTGCCGATTTCGATTTATTTCTCTCTTTTTAACACCCAGTTTAACACTTAGAAGAAACCCTTTGTGTTTACCTCGGATGGAGCTGCATATCGACGCGAAATAGCACAAACACTGATGTAGAATTTTTATTATTGTGCGGAAGATGGTTGCCAAGATTTCCGTCTTTTCCACAATTTGGACTGTTATTACAATTCTGCAGTGCAGGTTTATGGACGACAGCGACCGTCTACCAACGCGGTCTGTCCATTTGCATTTCTCTTCGTTAAAAATGCACTTGTCGTAATAAGCTTAGGTCGATGAGGCGATCTGTTGGGCGGCCATTGATGGCTTCTCATCACCTCTCTGTCTGCATTTTTTTTTATTGTTTAACACATCAAGATTAGATTTTTCTTATTCCTGGACTTCTTAATGGCTACGTTAAATTTTGCATACATTACAAACATATTTACTTGGAGTTTTCCAATTCAGTTAGGATTTTCAGGATGTAATGCAATTTCCTGACGGTGCGCTGTCGACATGAATCCTTTACTATAAATTAGCCCCTCTGCTTTTATTATATATTTTTACCTTCTTTCAAAAGTTTAAAATACTGGAGATTACTTTTGCCACTTTATTTCCACGCAGGAAAAGTTTAAATGTTGTTTTGTTTTCATACTTGCATTTAATTGAATACTTTTACTTTTGAACGTTTCGTTGGCTTGGTTGTTAGACTAGCACCATAGGTTGTAGGTTCCAATCCCACCAGGTACAGAGACTTTTGTACAATTGTGCAAGTTAGTCATATTTGTGAATCGTTCTCTCCTTGTCTATTTCCATAGTATAGAAGAAATGCTAGTATAAGATTTAAGTAGTGTAGATAAGTAAATGATATTCATTTTATTCACTTAACTTACCAGCAAAACTAGGTTTCTGGATAAACTAGTTTTTCCTAATCCCAACTAGTTCATTGTAAGCCGGTTAGGATAAAGTTTAGCCTAGTCCAAACTAGTTACAGGGCACAGTGTTATAATTATTAAGTCTTAGGGAATCTCTTCTTGAGGAATTACCAGTATTCCTCTTTATACAGTCGTAAATACAAGACTAGGTTTACTAGACGTATTTGTTAAAATTTCAATGTATACGGACTCTTCCAGCAACGACTAAGATAATAAAATTAGTTTGAATAAACAATGTTCAAGGTTACACAGTGTCACTGTACTCGTTAAATATAGTGCTTATCATTATGCGTTATTTTTCCTTCTTTTGTGAAATATAATAAAGGATTAAGTAACTGAATTGATGTGCAAAGATGTATGTTTACCAATGTATCATGATGACATTGTTAATCCTATTCACTATGTAAATAAATAGCCTTGCTCACATAATAGAGGAAAATAGGTTTTGAGGTTATGGAGTTAAAATAATACATTATAAGCGATGGCAGTTGGGGTTAGGACGAGGATCGTGCAGAGTTGAAGATTCTAGCAGACTTTCAGATGACATCGAGTAATAAGCGCATAGACGCCTTATACAATTCCAACTCTTCTGGCATCCAACACATCATCAGGCTTACAACACGTCGCGCACCAACCGCGCATGTAATTTTAGCTCCGACCAATCATGACGTTGCGCGACCGCACCTGGGCCAATCAGCGTGAGTTCCCTCCGCCCGCACACTTCAGCACTTAGAATTAGACGTCTATTGGACTTAACGTCGATGTGATAATACTTACAGTACTTCTTGGCGAAATTTATGTTACAAGGGTGGTAGAAAGGTATAGGTACCAATTTATCCAAATCTCACTCCCATTACATCTGCAATTTTATGAGAAGTCTGATCCAGTATTGGAGTAGTTGTAGGCTTTTTAGATAAAATGGCTAATCTGTTTAATGAGTATAGTTGTGAAAAAATATTGCCGACGTACATAATACATGGGGACGATTAACGAGAATGCCTGTAAAAATGTATATACACCGGGCACTATGCCAAAAGATAATCGTTATTACACTGAAATATTTATTTGGCATATTGCTGTGAATAAAGTGCCCGCTTTTATTTAGTACAATAGCTTTTTGCGCGTCTAATTTGTATTCCGGTGTAAAAACTAACCTAGATCCTATATGGAGGATAGTTAACATTGTAGACATTTTATCTTACCGGTGGTGGGAGAATTCTAGTGCTGGATCCATCTGGATGTTCACCACCTTTTTTTTTATTTAAAATATATTATATTACAAATGTTTTTTTTTCTTAGGCCATTCTACTGAAACCACTGGGTTTATTTGTAGGATCGTTGGTCGCTTACATATGTAATCTGTATTTGTACTATTTTACTCATTCTGTGCCTTTACTGTGACTTTTTGTTGACTTTACACTACTACACCAAAAGACCGTAACCTCAAGTGATATACGTATACCATCAGGCGGGCTAGGGACAAACTTGACTTGCAAAGGAACAAATCCCTTTGTAATAAGTCAAGTCGTAAAGAAAAGTGCCCGATACTTGCTCAGATATGTGCTTTTTATAAATTCTTTTGGCATCCTTGATTCCCCTAAAATATATCTCTATTCTGTCCCTGTTCTATGGTATTTATTTTAATTATTCTTCTTATGTCTTTTCTGCCATTAAAGCGAGAGATAGTGCTAGTAAAACAGAATAAGCTAAATGATGTGTCTAAGTAAGCCCGCGTACTAAAGATTAAATGCTATTGTAAACACATATAGTATCATGAACTGTATGTATGTATGTAAACGCTTTATTGTACCAAAAATAACAAAAACAACAATAATAAAATAGGAATAGTGCAAATAGGAATAGGAACTGTGTTAGTTTGATATTAATGGTTAATACATTTTCTATATTTCGGTATGTACAAGGAAAACGATTCAAACTTGTTGTCAAACTAGTTTAGGGAAAATATTAAACATTCAAACTACCCACCCTACCTATTAAAGTTGGTACGTTTACGTTCGAGTTTCGAATAAGACCAATAAATAAAACATGCGGCTCTCGAGGAGTTTCCAACAAAATCGCGTTGTGTTCCCGTCTATTTTGGTCGTGGAAAAGTTTTTCCTATCATACTTTGACTGTCATAAAACTTGGCTCTGTATACATTATTTATGTATATGTAGATAAGTAGACATAAAAGACACGATGGAAATAGGATTAATACATAAAACATGTACATAAACAGCTCTCCTACAGTTTTCTGTGACCTAATCCAGTTAGAGCGTTTCTGCACTAACTTAACATGTTTGACTGTATAGTCTGGAATTGAGTGATGCCTAGATTTAAATTTTGCACGGAACAACCCGTAAAAGAGATCCCAGCTAGCCCTCAAAATGGCAACCCACTTATATTCAAAGCCAAAGTAAAAATCCTTCAGTGCACATGAGTAGCGTTGATACATTTATACACGTAAATTGTCTTATCGATTCGACCACTGCTTCCTTAGTGTTCGCGCTCTGTGAACACGATAAACTTCCAGGCACACATATAAATAATAAATAAATATTACACACACATATTATATATACAATAATACACTTGTTTGATCCCAAACTAGGACTTTCTCCTGTGATATGGAAATTAAACTAGGAAGGGACAGTTCACAAATATGACATCCAGAACGGGACGAACTTGTATAAATTTTACCATGTTGTCTGTCCCCATTGAGAATCGAACCCACGACCTCTGGCGCTCGAGTCCAATGACCAACACTAGGCCAACGAGGCGGTCAAATCGTATCTCTCAAAATCAAGTTTGTATACAATATTATAATTTATAAGCGAGCGAAGCTGAAGCAACATCTTTACCAGGCATCTTTGTCATTCAAATATTAAATATTCTTTGAACAATCCAAAGCTTGCTGTTAATGGACGACCGAAGCCGCTTTGCATTAGGTAGGCTGTCAGACCGTTTACTTCTTCGGAGTTAAGCCGAAGTTTAACCATGGAATTTCAGATGCTGTTAACGAAATCGTAACAGGAGACAATTTACGGATGTATGTAATATGTATTTATTGTTACGATCCGGATAAAATCAACAGTCCTCTGAATGGTTCATTGCCGAAGACAGCAGACTAATAAAGTTGTGAAAGGCAGAAGCGTTGGTATAAAAAGGTGTTTTTCTCTAAATCGGGTCATGACTGTACTTGTTGTGCTCTTAGAAGAACAAAGAACACAACAAAGAACAAGAACAAGGTACGGCCGTCAGTAGTCATAAATATTGTTTTTAATTTTTCCTGCATTTAGCCAATATTTCCCTAAAAAATCAAATTCCTGAAAAGTTCTTATCATATGCTTATACCACTTATAATTTGTGACTGGAATTAAATTTATGTGTACCAATTATCTAACTCATAAAAGACACTGCGACGTGCGCCTTTTCCCGAAAATCAAAGATTTGATGGGAAGTTTCATATTACGGAACCAGATGAATTAGTGATGGCGTTCAACCAACACATCGATAACATGCCCTCAGTTAAATGGGCCTCTTTCTTTGAAGAGTTGTTTGAGCGAATGAACAAGTGCTTGAAATATAACTGAGAATATTTTGGAAAGCAAGAAGTATATTCTTTCGTTAGGAATAGTTTTATATGTAAGTTACGCGTAACTTACAGTGTTGCTCTCGTCTATAGAGCGGAATACATTTTTTCATTGATTTTTTACCGGCCAAAAAATATGACATTCACGTTGTGAATAACGTCCGGACGCGGCGGGAGTGCAGGAAGGTCAAATATTCCGAATGGACCGAAAATAATTAGTACATACGGTTACGTGACGCATGCAGCAAGAAATCGATGCGCGAGCGTCGCAATGACGCCGCATGACGACGAATTGAGGAATGATCAACGAATGATAGGCCATGTCAATCAGTAGTTGTGGGTGATCGATTGAAGCTCTGATTAATAGATAGCATTGATTATTAATAGATACACACACGCACACACACACACACATCGTACATCGTACTTATACACCTACATCCTTGCAAATTGGAAAGTGTTAAATTGTAAAGATACAGGTATACTTTTTATTGTAATAAATTAATAAATTATATTAACCAATCCACTCAGGAAAGAGCGGGGTCCTCCTAACACAGGTATATCTTTACTTAAAAGGAGGACCTTGGCATATATATATATATGATGTTTATATAGGTTAAAACAATAAACAATTTGAATTTGAATTTGAATTATAAGTACAGTCGGGCTCCTTTAAGTATACTGGGTGTAACAATATACCTGTAGAAAGTAAAGGTTGCCTGTAAGAAATCGCTGAAAGCGATAAGGCTGCCGTTGTACACTAAATTCATCCTCATGTAATTTTTGTTTTTATATAAAATTTATATGTTTTGGTGCACAATAAAGAATATTTGATTTGATTTGATTAGAGTGACCAGTTACATAGGCACAGAATGTGGAATACTGATATGGAATTGTTTTCCTCGAATTTCCAAAAGTTAACCATTAGAATTTGTTAAGTAATCGATTAACTCTCTATCTCGCTCCGTCCCGCCCTCCATCCCACTCTGTATCTGTCCCTCGCTCCTTCCGTCCCTCTCTCCCATCTCCTCCCCACCCCTTGAGGATCTTGTTGAAGTGGCGGCGTTTGTGTTTAACACGCATAATTGTAGAGATCAAATTAGTATCGAATGTGTATATGGTGTAAAATTAATAGTTCTTTCTCGATTAGCTGATTGGCAACTTTAGAGTTAATTTTAGTTAGTTTAGCCGCTTGGATAGTTGCTAGCCGTCGAACAGATCAATATCACAAAATGTCTTGTTGTATTGTATGTTCTACTGATACGGCTTACTATAATTCGTCCTAGTCCTATTCAGCAATAGGTTTAAATTGAATAATTGCAATGCTTGTAAGATAGGTTGACAATAACCGATTTAGAACCAAAACTGATTGTCCTGATTCACCGTACCTAGAACTGCAAGATTGCAACCATTGTAACAATCTAATCGCGATATGTCAGACAGAATGTTCCAGATCTTTTGCTTTCTAATCCCTTAAGATTCCATCGGTATGTATGCAATAGTTTACTTGCCATTCAACCAGATTAGAAGATATGGGATATATAGACTAGTCGACCTCTCTCTAGACCTAGCCTCTAGACCTCTAACGGGTCCCTGAAGTTTGTGTAAAGCTAAGATGGACAGATATTCCAAAATGTGCGTGTCTTTAAGGTAAACATTTTGTCACATCTCCGTGTCTAATGCTGGTGCTGGCACCACGCTATTTTGTATGAATGTCTGATGCCAATGTTAAAGAAACCATTAATAAAATTAGTTAATTTTTCTCACACCAAACTTTCTTAATTTGCCATGTTGAGGTTATAGCCAAATTCAAGGATGCGGCTCCTCGCACCGTATTCGTGTTATCTCTATGGAAATACATAGCGCAAAATGTTTTTTACCTTCATGGTCGGATCACTCAATTCGCTTTATCTTGTTAATTGGCGAGCAATACTGTCGCCGCTCCACTTCGGCCCATTGTTCAGACGCGACACTTTCTATCTATCGCAATCAGCTCCTCGAATCGGCTTTTAATGAACCCAGCGAACAAGTGGGATTTTTCAAAGTGCCAGCTAATTCCGATGCGCTTAGGATGTGGTATGCTGCTTTCCAATGCAGTAAAACCAGACTGCTATTGTAAATTTTAATAAAACAAGTATTATAACTTCTAACGTGGTCGTGGTGATAGTATCTGAGCTCTTAATAATAAGATTCTTGCATACATACTGATCTAATAATCTGTTTAATGGTCCTATGTACCTCATAGGTATTCCTTACATAAATTGAAACATCATCATCTTCAACAACATATAATAATCTTAAATAATAAGGAAATTGAGTACAAGGAAGAAAGATGAGACGAACAAACTGCGGCAGAACAGAATAATGAGTCTAAGAAAACTATCAAATTACATACATATGTAGTTACTAGAAATAGCGACGATTTTAAAAACCTGTTACCGGCATTCGATATAACATTACACGACATATCTGTTAATTTCGTTGCCTACATTTTATGATCAACTTGTCATACATTTCCGCTAATATGCAAATATTTATAGCCCCCATAACCTCTAAACGTATGCCGCAACCGAATTTACAACATTTTATTGAACACGTCTACTAGACTTTCAAACTTTGCTACTTTTCCGAGTCTACCATAATTGGCCTTAATTTTTGATTACCAAGTTTTATTGTGAGTTCGTTACCTAGTGCCTGTGTGAGTGGGTGTGCACGAAATATCACGTATAATTACGATCTCGGCTAGCTCTAATTCGTGAGTCACGGACGGTGAAATGAAATGGCACGCGGGCCATGATCGCGCTGGCTCATTCAATTTACAGTGCGTGATATGACTTGTAAGGTATTGTGCTCCACTCAGATTTGTCATCGTGCCCGAGACTCCGAGACCCACAGCCGTGCTTTCACCTTCCATCAGAACATTGTTAACATGTCATGCATCTTTGAATAATGTTTGGAATACAAGACAGTCACGACTGAAGATAATAATTCCAATTATAGATGCGTCAGATTGATGGCTCTCCGTAAAGCTTTCGACGTTAGCCGTATGCATGCACGGTCGTGCATATGGTGTATCGATAAACACACAATCATTATATTGTCGCAGGCGGGCGACGGGTGTGGGCCGCGGTAACGGTGCAGCGTCGAATCTGGGACACATCGATGTACGTAATCCTATTATGAGCTCGTTAACGTATTAGTAATCCCACTTGAGTCGTGTATCTAAATGTGCGAAGTAAACTTTTAGCTTCCAACCTAGATCGACTCAAGACGCGTTTAAGTTTTCAAATGCTTAATTTTTTCTTATATTGATCTCTTCTTTATTAGGTCGCAAATGGACGGAAAATGTAGTAACGTCTAAAACGGTTAAATCAAGATGAAAATGAGATATACTCTGAAAATCCAGGAGTGGAACCTCGAACGCAGGACCAGACAACCAGCTCGATTGGTACTAGACGGATTTTCGTCGGCGAGGAGATAGAGTAGTATGCCATAAGACACGACAGGAACCGACTTAATAAAGGAATGTGTCTGAATAAACGTTGACAAACTTTATATCGTCCGTTATCATTTTTCATTATCAGTCAAGCAGAACTGGGCGGCGCTAGACGCAGATAAGATTTTACCATAGAAATATGTTTAAGGAAATGTGTCAAGTCAAGAAACATATCGTTCGATGTCAAACCTCAATGACGCATCCGTTACCGATGACTGATCCATGCGATCAGTCGCAAAATTATGCATTACCAATGCCATGTTCTTCAGTCCATAGAATAATTGTCTATGAGTTATTGTACTGACTCATAGACCATGATAAATGTCTGAAGCTCCGCCTCTAATTCTTCATCAGTGTCTAATCACGACAAATTATCCTATTAAATGTGGACGTATTAAATGTCTGTAGCGCGTGACTTATTTGATTGACTTATCGGAATAGTTGTGTTTTTTACTGGTATACATTTGTTTTATGGTGCTAAACTACTATTGCTTTTTATGTTTCGTATTATATAAATAAATATTAAACGCTTACATATACATACACTTGTCTAATCCTATACTAGGATCCTCCTGTTTTACAGGAATTAAAGAAGGATAGCACAATTCACAAATATAACATCCCGACCGGGACCAACTAGTACAAAGTTGTCTGTCCCCAGTGGGAATCTAACCCACGACCTCTGGCGCTTGAGTCCATTGACCAATCCACTAGGCCAACGAGGCGGTCAGTGTATTTGTTTTATATGAAGCCTATCTGACGATCGCTAAGGTAAGGATAGGATATAAATGCGTGCTGTTGTTAGTTATCCCGGGTTCGTTTCTATTCATATCCAGATGTGGTTTGTAAAGAATTTGGGTCTGGAATTCGTAATGAATATTGATTTTAGACGAGATTGTGTTGTTTACTACCCAAATCTTTTTAATTTCTTCCTTTCTTAGTTTACTTATTTTTTTCTTATTTTACTATTAAACTCATACTTTCTCCTTGTGTATCTCAATACACATCGGCTACTAGTTCGCTGCTCTTCCCAATTTTCTTCACACACGTGATTAATTTTTGTAATCCTTTATGCTTATTAAACAATTTGTAGGGGAAACAGATAACATTCTTCGTATCGCAGCATTCCAAAACTCTTGTGATTGTTATGAATGAAGCGTGTAATCATAAAACGTTCCAAAAAAATTGTTTCCGAGTAAAATTAAGTAAGTACGTGGTTTCAAAGGCCCAATTTCTTGTGCCCATTGAGGGCAGTCCGATGTTATCAAGTCATGGGCGTTGTCACGACTGTCTTCACTCCCTACATCGTAAAGTACTTTTTACATTGTGTCGTATACATTACCCACCTACTTCGTGATGTTTACGAGATGTTGTTCCTACGTGAAATGGAGATCGTGCACGTCGATAGATATTTTTGATAGGTTTAGGTGTATCTTGTTGACAAGTGGAAAAATTTAGGTTTCCACAGATAAGTTCTTTGTTGAAACTTATTAGTAGGTATTACAGTCAAGTTTGTTTTATTTACTATCCCAATACATCTAATATTAATAGGTAGTAGAAAATAAAGTTGCCTGGCCGGTTCTCTCTGTGTATGGTCGAGCTAATCTCCCCAACTGCTGAATAGATTTTTTTCTTGTTTTCATTATTGGTTCGCCTTTTCCCGATTAAGGTTTTGATATACAAATACATACAGAAGTCTCGGCTTCTCACGTTGAACAACGTGGGAAGCGGGACTTCTGTATGTCCGCCAGATGTACAGAATTTTACTGTTGCTAAGAGAGTATCGGTAGATACACTTCGACACTTGAGCTAAATAGTATGGGTCTGAGCGAAATCGGACTATAAGCTATTTTTTGGCCCAAACATGCGCAGTGAATGTGTGAGTCAATCACACACGCCCCTTACCGCCGATAACCAATCGGTAACTATGTGCAGGAAAAGCCGAAAGGGAATATAAATTACTATACTGTGGTATCGACGTTTTTAGTTTATAAACCATCCAGCTACTACCAAAAGTTCCAGAAGGATCGACGTACACCTGGACCCCTATTATAAGATATGGAGCCAAGCAATAACGATTTTATTGTAAGTGAAACATGCCGAAGTGAAACATATTCTGCCTTTTTTATTGCCGTTGCAAAGCCTTAAGATAAATGGGTTTTAGGAACAAGTTAATGCCGTTTCCAGGTCTTTACTTAGTTTATTATTTCATTAACAACTTGCGAATTTGGTCGAAGTACGCCTTTTAACATGGAACTAAGTTTTGCGAATTAATGTTGTACTTAAATGTTATTAATGATCTTACACATCGCGGTACAAACTACCTAAAGCCGCAAAGGCACCTTCACTGCTTATAGCCAAGAAGTCATGTACCAAAAATAAACGTAAGCGTAACCTCGTTTCTCTTTATAAGCGCACGACAACTCTCCATATATTGCGACAACTCGTCAAGGGCGTAAAATTCTCATCTCATTTGTACTGTCCAGAGCTGGGGCTAAGCCGAATCTTCACAGTGGTTTAGTTAGAGCTAACGCAGACCTGATTATTTGTTGGTGGCAGGTCGTGTAGGCCTTTTTTTGTACATATTTTACGGCCCACTTTTTATAGGCCTTGTGTGTTACCCATAGAATGTATAAATACATCAATCTTAGGATAATTTTTCGTCGTATGAAGTTTTATTCGACGTTGAATTTCTTTCTAAGTTATATTATTTTTCGCTGAAAACCTTGTGACGGCTTATAAAAACTGCCGAAAATCTTGTCGTGTCATAAGCTTTACGTCGACCTAAACCAAAGCTTCTACCCTTGTCGTATCTATTGAAATAGCTCACCTAATGAGCCGCGTGACTCAAATATGAGAGTGACGCAGGGGATGCGAGATCTTTGACCTTGTACGGGGTCCTAAGCCTTGGGGAAGATTATACTTGTTAGTAGGTATACCCGAGATCACGTTGGCGGGATTTGTCAAATTGTAAAGATAATGTCCAATTGACTACATAACTATCAAATATAGTTTACTTCAAGTGTGAGGAGATAGCTCTATATATAGACTTGCAAAGAATTATTAAGTAACTCTTTTGTTAAGTTCTTTGTTACAGAGGGAGAAATCAGAATGGCTTTAGAGTCTAGTCTTCACCTCCGACCAGTTTAAAGTTTAGATTGGTCGTAGGTTAAGACATGTCAAGCTATAGACGAACATAATGCTAAAACGAAAGAAGGAACGTCAACAAATGAGATATTTTCCCACTCAGTACTGAATTTGGAACTTATTTCCCATCTCCTTTAGCAATAGAATTCCTCGGTAATTGTACCTACTATTAAATACCTTCTTGGGTATAATTGAAATTGCTCAATAGCCGCTGTTAAATAATTTGGGCATTACAATGAATCCACACCCAAATGTCTAAAGCCCACTAAAACCATTGAACCGTTACACAAGCGCGTCCCTTCTCCGCATATCCTTGGCCGGATCGACCCGGGCTCTCGCTTGGTGCAGGCTATTAGCGGCCTAAAGGCATCCACATTGTTATTAACGCTACCGGAGAATACATGACTTTGTAACTATTGACCTGACCACAGCTTTACCCGAATCGTGGACCCTATTCTAAAGGTACACGTTTAAAAGTTTGACAGTACTACTTTTATCTCCAAGTTCTTACTATTGTTTAATAGGGATAGAAATAGGTTTAATGCTGTCAAATTATTTTATATCAGTCCTTGACCTCCTCGTTGGCTTAGTAGTTTAGTCAGTGGACTCGAGCGCCTGAGGTTGTGAGTTTGATAAACTTTGATCGATTTTTTCAATTTTGGTACCTGTCTAAATGTTATGTTTCTGAATTGTCTCTCCGAGGTGCCTTCCGAATCGGGTTCCATAATTTACCTTAATCCATAGTTTACCTTAATCTAATCACCAAACATGTCGTGGTAATGTATTTCGGGATGCGCTCGCCTTTCATTAGTTTTCCAGTTTCCCGTTATAACGTATCCCGTCTAACAAAATATCAGATATGTAGAAGAGAAACCAACATATGACTTAAAATTACGATAATGCTAACGACATAAGGTAAAAAGAGAGAGACAAATTATGTACTAAAAAAATAATTTAGTAACTAAATTAGCCTTACAAATTACTTGAAATTCCACAGTCCACTCAAAGTTTAGTCGCTATCAGAGTATTCCTCTTTGATTACTATTGTTTCACATTCCACCTCGTTCTCGCTTAGTATAGTTTGGAGAAAAGTATCGTGTGTCATATTTGGTCCTGATTTACTGGAGGAGGCTTTCTCATGAAGGCTCTGATCGGCTTTGAATATGATCTGGCATATAGCCTGCTGCACTGCGTTCTTTGTGCTCTCATTATACCTTTTCATTTTTGTGGCAATGAAATTTGTGAAAGACACGATCTCTTCATCGCTCTCGGAATGACTCTGTCCTGCCGTCGTCTTTAGCTTTTGAGAAGTTTGACATTCCGCTTCTGAATTCATCATATTCCCGACCAGACGTTTCTTCATTTTGTTTACTTTTAATTGATAATGATTTTCGAGTATTGTTTTTTTGACGCTAGGCAACCCGTCTTCGCGGTCATCGTCGTAATTTGTACCCTGTGAAATAGTAATGAAACATAAAATTTACACACTGTAATACTCGATGAATGGAGTTACGTATATGACACATATTATGAAGTGGAATATAGCTTGTTTTGCTGGTCAGCAAATTTTTCTAAATTATTTTCATGACATTTGTATTTTATTTATTAGGTCACCAACAGAGTGTACGTCAGTTATTGCTTAAGAGAAACTTAAATATATTGTACATTCGCTAGATGCCACCCTAATTTTATGGACAACGACAGCATGCATTGTTGTATTAGAGTCCCCGCAGACTGCAAACTTTATATCGGCCGATAATTTAGTCAGGCTTTTAAACAGTATAAAGATGTATGCAAGTGCGCACACTATAACGATTTGTTGGCCCAGTGGCCGATATAAAGTTGGCAGTCTGCGGGGACTCTTAAGCTACTGTATTATATAAACATACTAGTGTAATATATTATATGCTGCATTAACTTAATTTTTTTCTTTTATTTAATACTAGCAGTTGCCTGCGACTCCGTCCGCATGGACAACTTAACATCACAAATTATTATGTATTTCCCGTAGGAATGAGATGTTTTTTCGGGATAATAACTATCCTATGGCCTATTCCAAGACCTAACCTATATGTGTGCCAAGTTTCATCTCGATCCGTCCAGTGGTTGAAGCGTGATTGAGTAACAAACATTCAAACTTTCGCATTTATAATTTTAGTAGGATGGGATAGTTTTTTTATATTAGTTTTTCATTAAATGTTTTATACCGCTTCATAGTATAGCAATCTTCTTCAAACCAAAAGAGATGATAATCTGCTTAAAAATTAATTTATTTCATGAAGTTTCTTTATTGACTTGTTCTTTTTTCTCCTAATAGCATCGTATGAAACTATTGATAACTTTGCAGTCCCGTTTGCGTTTATAATGACATACTTTTCCACTGGAGTATTTAATTGACTTATAAACCGGATATCTCACCGTTTCTTGTCGTTTTCTTTCGCTGCTTTTATCCATTAAAAATGCTAATTCTTTAAATGCGAACCATGTGCTCTTGTATAGCTTAGATGGGTCTGTAAAAATGTCAATCATTTATTAGTATTTGTTGAATACAATATGGACACATAAATAAATAAAATAAGTATGACATATATACATACATAACAACAAATCTAATCCCAAACTAGGATTCTTCTGTGCTATGGGAATTAAACAAGGATAGGACAATTCACAAATATCACATCCAGACCGGGACCAACTTGTACAAAGTTTTCTGTCCTCTAGTGGGAATCGAACCCACGACCTCTGGCGCTTGAGTCCAATGACCAAGCCACTAGGCCAACGTAACATCATAAGACATCGGAACTATTCGTGCCCCGAGAATCGATGTCTGATGGTCGTGCATACAAATTAGAATTTTAATATTCGATATCCTGCTGAGACAATTACTTAATTTGGTTTCGAATAAAAAAAAACAAGAAATATTATGTTACCTACCTTTACTTCTAATGCTTTTCATTATTTTGGCTTTTTCCCTCCTGAACGAAGACATGAGAACAATCATTTTGTGTTTGCATTCGTGTGCGGGGATATTTAATGATTGCGCAATTGCCTCCCAAGCTTCTGGTTTCTTCGTCTTTTTGAAAAACAACGTATTTTTCGTGTCCCATAGTATCGGTTTGTCCCTGTATTCTCGTATGAGCTGTAAGCATTGCTCTTCTGTCCACTCGTCTTTCCGCGTTACCATCATTGCCTAATTTAACAAATACAACTGAACTCGAAATACAAACACTAACACGCGTCAATCCAAGTTCGAAGTGACGCTACACTGTAGAAGCAAACAAAGATGGCGGCCCTGTCAAGCTCGCCACTACGCGGCAACAGCTATCGAACCGTTGCAGTAACTATTATATGCGACGCGCGATACACCTTCGTGAGAGTGCGAGAGAGACGCTCATTGTGTGACGTTCCGTTCAGTGCCGTTCATTCGGGCTGTTGTTGCTGTAACAAGTTTATTTTTACTTTTTTAGTGTGTTTATATTTGCAACGAAGATGAACGAATGGAATTGTATATTTCATTCCAGATTAATAGTCCTATGAAAACCAACGCTATTTACGTCTCGGTAACATATACATGAAAGGGTCACCAGCAGCAAAAATAGGTTTGTATTACCAAGTAAACTTTGCGGTCCACTTAGGAACACCATCTATTGTGTATTTTGTTTTCGAGACGCAAATGCGTTTGTTTTCATAGGACTATTAATCTGGAATGAAATATAGGTTTTACACGGACCCTAAAGTAATACAACTCACACACGTTCCTTCATTACTTAGCAGTTGTAAATTGGTTCCTTTCTGTTTTTAGTAAAGGAGGAAATGAATAAATTTAAATATTGAAATAATTGATTTAATTTGCTTGTTGAGTTGGGTTGGATTAAGGGAGGGAGTGAGACTGAGTTCGCATACCAAAAAGGTTTTCATAGGCAGATAGAATTAAAGTCATTAATTCAATATACATACAAATCGATATCAGGAATATCAGTATGCATAAGGGACAAATGCGACTTTTCAGAAAAATGCAAAAAATTTTTTTTGTTGAATTTATTAAAAAAATTTAGTGCTTATTGTACACACACACACAACAATCATACAATTTAAAACAACAAAAAATAAATGTACAAATATTGAAGCTTATCTCTGTGAGAGATTTCTGCCAGCCTACCAGCGACAAAGACAACCTTACGATGTTTTCCTTGCGAATTACCTGTAATATTAATAAACCGAATTTAAGTTTCGAAAAACCGTTGGTACGGGCGGGGTTTGAAATCCACGACCTCATCGACATGAGGCTAGTGCACAACCAACTAGACTACCACGGCTTTTTTAATTTTGTTTACAGCCTGTATTGATCTGTATATAACTTTTTGTAAGTAATGTGCCACTCAAGTCGAAACAACAACGTAGCTTTCAATAAATTGGAAATCTAGAATCTCTTTATTGTTACTTTACGACTTAACTTTATTAGGAATCCTGTCTGCGGTGGTCGTAGTCAGTAGGTACTATTATGTAAATGAGGGTTTCGTATTGAACATGAAAGTATTTACGTTATAATATTTTATGGAAACCGCTCTCCACCTTGCTCTTAAAGTTTATGATCTGAAGTCCATAATCACCTAACAGTCCGCAAGTGTAGAAAATCTAAATTAGTGGATCACTGGTCAGTTTTCTGATCCGTCATTATCGATAATTCATCAGTTTCGTTAAAACATCAGTTTTTAGCAGCTCTTTTATTATTGTACTGTTTTTTTTTGCACATCATTATTATCAGTATCAGCCCGCAAGAGCCCACTGATGGACATAGGCCTCACAAGGCGCGCCACTGAACCCGATCTTCGGTTCTTCTCATCCAGTCACTGCCAGCTGCCTTACGCAGATCGTCGCTCCATCTAGCCAGGGGGCGTCCCATACTACGCTTGCCGAGTCGCGGTCTCCACTCGTGAACTTGTTTACCCCAACGGTTTTTTTTGCACTAAAGAGGAATTGAATTAGGAGTTTAACTTACCGCAAGCGATTCTCTTACAAACAATTCTAAAATCATTAGAGTATAAATCAAAAACGTTGCATTGTCGCCCCAGTTAGCAATTCTTTTGTACAAGCATAATGTGTCACAGTGCGGTCACGTTCTAAATAGCCCACTTGTATTATATTTCACAGTGTTTGTCGCGACTCGTGACGAGCGCTCCAGCCTCCGTCGGCCCAGTATAGTAATGACTCCATCGGTATCATCGTGTTCGTTGTGCAACGCAGTGCGTCTGTTTTTTCATAAGCACAAAATGTTTTATCACGAATTAAGAGGGTACAGAAGGTCCGTTTAGAAATGTAGAACATGTACAGAATGTACAAGACACACGTACAGACACCTCCACCTAATGATTAGCAACTAATACATTACTGCTTTGCCACCTTTAGATCCAAAATTACACTATAAGACATCCATGATAAGAAATGTAAGAAAAAGGGTGGTACAGGCGCACTCGCCTGTCCGTACACGTTTTTCTGAGCGCGTAAACTATCGAGAGAGGGACCACGTTATACGTCAACACTTGCTTCTCTTTCTAACCGGCTGCGTACACGCCGTTCTTTATTTTGCGGGCGACGCAAACTGGTGGTGGGAGGTGAGTGTCGCTTCCTTGCATAGTGATATTTAGTATTCTCTGCTTAGGTGTTACCCTCTGCTGAAGTTACTTACAAGAGCACTAAGAGACTGCTTATACGCCGCATCGAAATGTGTTGATGTGTGTTATTACGTGAGTGTATTGTAGCGTCGCTGCAGATAATGTGTGTGTGGATCACCACGAGAAATGACAAGATGTTTCGAATCGGAAAAACTCGTCCAGGTCGAGTAGACGGCCCCGTGTTGCTGTAAGGATCCGCAGTAAGACTGAGGCCACCACTCATAATGTGCGTTCTTCGCACGTTTGTATGAATTGAACCTTCTGTACTCTTTATTTTGTGGCATTACATTACCCAACTAGTTTCAGTCGCGCTCGATTTCCTAAGCCCCCGATGCGTTGTAAGGTTTTTGCTTATCCGTACGGGTTGCTGGGTTTACGATGTCGAGTAGTGAAAGTGTTGGTTACGAAACGTCTGCGCCGCCCGTGCGCCGCTCGTCCCCGAACGTAGTCGCATGGGAACTGAAGTGACGTGTTATGCATTATTCGCAACCAGAATCATCTATTCAATTCCATTGGCACCCAACCCTGTATTTTTTTTTGCATTTTCTAGTTTTTAAGACCGTTGGTGTGGACCATCAGTATTGTAATGTAACCTCTGATTTCATTTATTTTTTCATTCATACGCCATTTTTTTTTATATTAAATGGTCTCAAGTATGACCTCAATTATACCTGAAAAATAAATTACCTATTTGTGACGACCTACATATACGTCAGAAATTTGCATCCTGGCGTAGGTGGGTACAATTTATAATCCATTTAAAAAACGTGTTAAAACTTAGCACATGAAACTATAGACCGTGATAACTCAAAAAATGCAGTGTTATTAATACCAAAAAACGTACTCGATTTCCTCTATCTTTGTTTTTCATTATGTAAACAGAAAATCATAGTCTTAGTAAATAAGTCAAAATGGCGTACTTTTTAGCCGTTTTGTTTATATAATTTTTTAAACTTTCAAATCGTGTTTTCTCAAAACATGCTTTTTGAGTTATGACGGTTTATGATTTCATGTGCGACTTGATAAACAGATCATTAGATAACTTTGATTGGTCTGTGGTCTGTCTGTCTGCATATAGTCCTTAAGGTAACCAACCACTTCTCGAGCTATCTGTACCATTAAAAGATATCTGAAATGTTGTCTTACGCTCCATTTGGAAGCGCACTGCTGATTAAATGATTATAATTGGTCAGAAAGTCTGATATCTTGACACTATGCACCCGGTGCCTGCATACGACTGTGGTCTCAAGCTGACCAACCACCTCTCGGGCAAACTGTACTTTTAAAGGATGTGTGTTTCGGAAAATGACGCCTTACGCACCAGTTGGCAGCGCACCGGTGAAATTGGCCGGGGCTTTAAAAGGGTACATCTGATGCGAGCGCACCCGAGCGCGATTCCTGCGACATACGGCTGCCCCTCTTTCCTGACATGCATACACTTGCGTGCACTATGTATTTTTACATATACATATAATTTATCAATGACTAACCAGTTCAATTCTCATTTCGTTTCATTTATTCAGCCTTCCATTGTATGTGAAATGTAAAGCATGTCTAATAATAAAATAGATTTATAAATTCCATCACAACATTACATTAAGAATAACTATTAGTTTTAATTACACTTTACCAAATGTCATGAAAGTTTTAGATACAATAAGTGTTTTATTCGCAAAAAAATAAATACTCAGCTAGTGGTTTTCAGTTTAAATAAACATAAGAGATTTGATATCTGAATGGTATAAAAATGATTTGTATAAACTGAAAATCTTATTTTTATTAGATCTTTCTCATCCAAGACATATAACACACAGGATAGTGTGCGTACACAATGTATAGATTTCGTCTTATAACTTTTTTTAGGTTTATTGAAATACTAGCTGTTGCCCGCGACTTCGTCCGCCTGGACAACTTAACATGACAAATTATTATGTATTTCCCGTAGGGATGGGATGTATTTTCAGGATAAAATCTATCCTATTCCAGGACCTAACCTATATGTGTGCCAAGTTTCATCCCGATTCGTGCAGTGGTTGAAGCGTGATTGAGTAACAATCATCCAAACTTTCGCATTTATAATATTGGTCGGATGTAGGAAGATACAGTTATTGTTGGCCAATTTGATAATTATATTTTAACTCAATCAGTCCAGAAGTAGGTACTCGCGTTATCCACCGGGCAGGCACACAGACGAACAAAAAAGTATCACTATACTGGCTTTTGGGTATCCGTTTCGACAAATCTTTAAAACCACTGCGTTACGAGTAGTTATATTAATTCATTTAGATATCATCCATCACTGTAACTAATTAACTATCTCTGCAGAGTTAGCTCTACAGCGGTACAGCCGCACCCAATTAGCTGACCAATCACATTAATTTCCATCACTACTGAAATCAAATTGAATAATTTCCGTTTACATTTCGACTGGACGCAGCTACGATTCTATATAACCTACCCCACCGATATGCCTATAAAATACATATATGTGTTTCCTATTGCAGTCCATTGAAATTGCCTAATGATCCGCGTAATATGGAATGAAGGGGACCAAAGCGACTCGATTGGGTCGGATCTGTTATTCATGCCGTTTTGTACCAGAGATGAATGGAGAGAGTTCCTATTTCGGGAATTCGGGACTGTGTAATACTGGATCAAAAGGTTTACGTACATATGAAAAGCCGATCGCTAATGATGTGCCTGACAACATTGCTCGGAAAATGTTAGGATATTTTGTGAAAGCTATCATATAATACACGCTGTCAAATATTATGCCATACACTTCCTAGGTGTTAGATAATGTTTTGAAGGCTTGAAGGATTTAAAATCTATCTACTTGCATCGTTGGAAAATAGATTCGGGCGTTTTCCTATCAATTGCAGGTCGAGAGTTTCATTCCCTCTGGCGACAGACCGAATTTGCAATTGGTAAAGCTGTGTTGGGTGCACAGACTACCTAGAATAGACTAGTTGTGGTTGGGTGTTATTGTTTTGTTGGTTTCCTTTAAATGCAGGAGATCCTAGTTTAGTATAGACATTGTCATTCATCTCAGCATGTATTGTTTCTGGTTATGAAGTCAAATCAGCGTGTCTCGAAATCAGAGATCTTAATGTCCAGGAAATCGCAAATGGAATACAAACGTACTACTATAAGTCTGTTTATGTTACTTTAATATAAATGTCATAAAATAACGGTTATGTTCTGGTTGTATCGAGAATTAACCACAATTTTCCTCGATGCTGGCCCTGGACGCTTCCTGTAATCCACCGCAACCAGCTTTAGGTGACACAAACCGGCGACTTTGTGTTTTGTCTTAAGTCACGAGCGCTCACTAGCTGTCGGTAAACTTGGGATAAGTCATCTGTGCCGAAAAGAAGTGCAGTAAAAAGCGAAGCCAGAATCTAAATGTCATTTATCGGAATACTTTATAACCCATAACGTAAGTGCTATCAGCTAAAGTTCCGCCTGACCACTCAGATAACATTTCCTGAGGGTAAGCCAGCGCATACAAGTGTGCATGTGTGATAGGAGATACAAGATGCGTTGGTTATGTAACACACGCGTAACAAATCGAATAATACACACGTAATTGATCGTACACATGCCTCGTTGGCCTAGTGGCTTAGTCATTGGACTCTGAGGTTCGATTCACACTGGGGACAGACAACTTTGTACAATTTTAGCCCCGGTCTGGATGTTATATTTGTGAATTGTCGAATCCTTGTTTATATCGCATAAAATAATTAGACAAGTGTATGTATATGTACTTAATATTTATTACATTGATTCCGCGCATGACCAGGTGGTCTTGTACCCAGGAAAAGGTGACACGTGGGGATATACAGATGCCTGTGTATGGCGACTACTCTCTGTGTTGCTTAAGCCTTTGAATTGCTGCGTATAACAATCTGAAGGCTACAAACGTATTGCCACCGTGAGAAATTCGATCGAATGCCTCATTAATGAATGTATATTATTATTGCCTCAATTGGTTTGTTTGTTTCAAGTTGTTGTTGTGGTGTCGTGGCAGAGTTTAATAGAAATTTAATGACGAACCTCATATGTTATCAAAACATATTAACCTAGTTTCAAAGTTCAGTTTGTATCCGTGGGGCTACGTAGAGTCTAGTTATTTTGAACTTGGTGGAACTTTTGGTTAGCGAAGTGTCTTAAACGAGTCTTATAGGAATTTAAAGCTTTTCCCTAACATTAAAGAAACTTCAGTTCTTATTTCCGTTAAACTCTCGTTTCACCATGATTCTTCAACATTTTGTTTTCTCTGCTCGCTTCTTACTTGCACCACTTCGGTACCTGCGATCCACTTTATCGGTAAAGTTCAGTTCGCCGTGTGAATGCTAAGAGGGCAGATTAGTCATGCGATGCACTCCTGCGTTGTCGTTCACACGCGTCAGATCTTTGACTGATAGTAACGACAATAGGCGTTCCTAAGTACGTTATATTTACCGATATGTTACTTTTTCGATTCTGTGAACCGCTCCTACGTTAATACTAATGTTGTTTCATAACAAGCATATCCAATCAATCATGAAGCAAAACCGCATGACTCCTCTTTTATGATTTCTTCTGACGCAGTGTTGAAATCGGAAATTTCGTTTCAAAATAGACAAACAAGTCATTTGTCTTTTTTATTTGGATGATTTAAACATTTCTTGGCTATATATATTTCCCCTTAACTGCTTCCGTATTTGTTTGCTGCTATAATAATACAAAGTCTAGGTATTTGAACTAAGTCTCTTCTTAATTATGTTTGCTTGAGTTTTATGTATTAGTGAAACAATTGATAATTCATTTGATCACAATAAGTGTCGCTTGGTTATCTCTCGGGATTGACTTAAGAACTTAAGAATTTATCAGTTGTTGATTCTATCGTAAGTTCTAACGAGGCTGCTAAGTCATTCACACCTCTCATTACCGGTCTACTATTATTTAGTTTGCAATCTAGCTAGTGGTTGATTGTATTTCCACTTAACGTGTACCTAACTACTTTTTTTTGAGTCCGATAATGTCGTCGGACTCGATTAACACGATTAAACTGTCACAGTAGTGTTTTACTTCCACCAATTACCTATGCTAATGGTTTCGTGCCATGAATATTCTAGTTCATTAATAAATGTCTGGAATTTGTAATTAAACTTTTATATAAGTTATTCTGGTGTATGATTGTTTTCAATATAGATCTTACTTTATCGGCAAAAACTTATTGTCAAGTTCTTCCTTGCACAGATACTGCATTGGTAAAATATGTAATTAAATACATTCTTTTTCATCATTTTTTGAGGATGAAGATAAGACGGCGGATGAAACGCTCGAATATTCACCCAAACAGCCTTTCTTTGTTGTTAGTCTGTTAGTGGAATCCCCATATAAGTGCGTATCACAAAACAGGTGTTTTACTTTTTGAAGGGTAAGAAAGACAGTGTAATTACCGCCACACGCATTCCAACCGACTTCTCTGGGCGGTAACGCATTCGTAGCCTTTGGATACATAGTTGTTCAAAGGTTGCAGATGTTCATTGGAAACAATGGAGTGGAGCCACTTACTATCAGAAGGGTAGTCTGCCTGCCGCTTTAGGTAGTAAAACAACCACGAATGGGATGAACTCACTGTCGAATGTCCAAAAGGCGATTGAAATAACGAGTTCAGAAGTTAAACGAGGGATGTGTTTACCAATTATTCAATAGATATTTACCAAAATTGTTGGACTCCTTTCTTAGTGCACTACATTGTTCAAAGGAGAAAAGCCAAGAACAGTTGTTCCGTCGACCAGACGTATCACGACTGTTCTAACCATTGTTGTGCTGCGCCAGTCGAATCCGGGTTTATTGAAAATTTCACTTTGTAAAGCCATGAAAGTTAATAGCGTCTGATCATTTGTTCTCTTGTTCTCCGCGGAAGACTGAGACATTGATTTAAACACAATTCCAGGTATCGCTTTGTGACCAAGATACATGTTTGAACCACTACTACAGGTTTCGTAAGTTTAGGATTGAATCGAGTTTGGAAAAAAATATATTTGTTGTAATTTTTGTGGCCTTTTTTTTTATTGTTTATCACATAGTAATCACTTTTGCCTATATATCATAGATTTTAGATTAAGTAACCAGAAGCAGAGTGAAAACACAATCAGTCGTATTGAGTTTAATAACTAGAAAACACAAGCTAGCGGCAGCCATTACATTTTTATAGGAGATAAATATAGTATTACCACAGCAGAAATAACAAGAGTAACAACAGATTATAATCCAACAACAGGTAATTGAAAACTAAAAGACACCTCGTCCTGTGTGTCTGGTGGTCCAGTGGTGTGGGAATTTTCCCGATAAAAGTCCCATCAAATGCGACAAAGAAAATTTCCTGAAAGGGCATACATAACAAACAATACTAAAGTATCATTATATTGTATAAGTTTTACCGTAGTAGTGGTTGGTGATTATGGTCACATCACATGGCACACTGACCAATTGCCACCTGTATGCATGAAACAATGATGATGCTGGTGTGCGAGTTGTTCTTTCTTGTTGACACTTTCTTAGAACTTTAGAACTATTCCAGTGGGACACTCACCATTGTGTGCCACGAAATAGAAGTACATATAATATAATATAACTTGTGTAATGGGCCCAATTCTGTAGGCCTAAGTTAAAATTTGACAGCACTAAAATGGTTGCTATCACGGTCACACAGTATTATCCTTCCTACTAATATTATAAATGGGAATGTTTGGATATTTGGATGTTTGTTACTCAATCACGCTTCAACCACTGGGCGGATTGTGATGAAACTTTGATCCTACGTCCTGGAATAGGACATAGGATAGTTTTTATCCCGAAAAACCCCATTCCTACGGGAAATACATAATAATTTGTGATGTTAAGTGGTCCACGCGGCCGAAGTCGCGGGCAACAGCTAATAGAAGATAAAGACGAAACTGTCTTTCAAATTTGTTTCCTCTGAATCGGATCGGATACATATAATTCATTACTGAAATATGTACTTAATCCTTTTTGTAGTGTTAACTGTTAACTATCCTATCTACCATTCCAGGACCTAACCTATATGTGTGCCAAGTTTTATCCCGATCCGTCCAGTGGTTAAAGCGTGATTGAGTAACAAACATAAAAACTTTCGCGTTTTTAATATTAGTGGGATTTCATAATGCCAAATACGAACCGATTATTTTTAATTATTGAAATCTAATCATCTTTTCAGACTTTGTTGATAATGTAATTGTTGGGCGGGCACACTTGTGATTTTCCAGTAGTAGTAGAATATATAAAAGCTGTCTGTAAAATCACTTTTATTCTTTCTCGTTTATTTTGCTGTTGTTTCTTATTCGTTTCGTTGTATTTTAAAACTAAATAAATTGTTATTTGTTGCAGGTAAGGAAGCGCAGAGGCTCCGCATCAAGACTCTCAGTAAGACATCTCTACATTTACTTTTTAGGTTATCTTCATCTTTAAATTCCATACGTATGTTATTTATTTTTGTGATGTTACTATACGGTTACATGTTAGTTCTATTCTATCCCGTGAAGGATGGTAGAAATTAATATAAAGCTGCTATTGCTAGAGTGTGTTTATAACGTTCAAAGGTAGAAGAGGAGAGACCATATCAGACTTTAGACGTCCACTGCTGGACACGGCCTTCCCCAGTGAATACCACCACACTCGGTCCCGCGGTGGCGGACCCTCCACATCCAGCCTCTTCTGGCCATCTTACTCAGTCCAGTACATACAGAGTACATGCCGTACATATTTTTGTCCTATTTGTGGTGTTGCAACTCACAACTCCATTGGATAAAACTGCCATGCTACCCGTAAGTACAAATACGTCCCTTTGTATTAGGAACTGGTTTTTATTTTTTGTCCTATTTAATATAGATAAAATGACACTGGAGACCGATAAACACCGTTCCATTACCATGGAGTTCCTTATTATAAGCCGTATAGTCCCGCAGACGCATGTTTTATTTTTAACTCTTCAAACTGTTACATTAGACATCGAAATTTTAGTGGTTTATGTGACGGATGATGAATGACAGAAGATTTTTTATGCCACCTTCATTGACCGAATCAGAAAATCTAACTATGATATTTAATATGACTGACAGACTAAATGATAACTAAAATTATTATACGAGTACCAATGCAGTCTTTTTCTGATTAGTTAACTGCGAAATTGAAGATATGACTGATGTTTATAATTTTACGTAATAAAATGGACCACGGGGTTTAACTCCAATTTTTTATAACTTTAATTTATTTTCCTTTCAAATATGCTGAAGTAAATATCATTTGTTTAATTAAAATGTAATTCCAAATCGTTATTTTCTGTCAAAACCAAAACATACAACATGTTTTATTCAGAAGAGTCATGAGTTACAAATAATACCATCGGCTGCGCGGCTATTGTGTCTCGTTTTTTGCCTCTACAGACTATTGAATGTATCTTTAGATATGCCTCTGTCACTCCGCTATCGAAAAGAATGAATTGAAAAGATAAATGCTCAGAAATAATTCTTAAGAGGGTAACGTCACGGAGCTAGAATCAAACAATAGTTGGTGCACATTGCTCGCATGTTTATAGATTACTAGTATTGCCTGCGGCTTCGCTCGCGTGGTATTTTTTTTTTCCTGCGCCAATAGAATTCAGAATTTGTGTAGGCCAAATCCTCCGTCTGTCTCCGGCAGATGAGAGAGCGTGGTGCTCCTGCAGTGGAGACAAAAATAACCTGATGATGATGATGATGAATAGAATTTCCCGTGGTAAAAAATTGTCACGGGCTGTGTGTGCCAAACTTTACGGGGATCACTTGGTTTGTCGATCCGTGAAAACGTAACTAGTTTCTCCCAGCGAGTTAACTAAAATTGGAACACGATAGCCAGATTTGTATTTGAGACAGCCATCTGTTGGCCAGTTTGAATAGTCAAGCAATAGTGCTGATGAGCTGAGATGTCCCTTAGGAAATTCTTATCATACTATGTATCTCTATAAAAAGTTACATCAAAATCTATTAATCCGTTAAGACTGCTCATTCTAGTGGTCTATCCACAGCGGATTGTCCGCTCTGCTTCAAATACTTCGCTTTGCATACATATCGATGCACATGCAGACAACAGCGGGCCATCCGCTGAAACTACCGACCGCGGGGCGCGCGGGACGCTTTGAACGGCGCACCTTGCGCGGCGGCAATCTATTTTAGCCTTTATTATTATGATTGTTTCCGTTGCGCTGCGATTGCGCCGTTCTATTGAAAGCCCGCTTTCGATTTGAAATCTAGCGGATTCCGCTACGTATCGTCAGCTGGATGTGACAAAGCCTAAGGCAGAGAATACTAACTGTTACTAAGTGCGTAAAGAAGCGACACTCACCTCCTCAGTCATGTTAACGTCGCCCGCAGGATAGAGCACGGCTGGCAGTACGCACTACTGACGGACGGTCGTATACATATAACGTTGTCCCTCTCTCGATCGATTATGCTCCGTCACTTTTCCCTACAATAATTTACGCACACATACAAACGTGTACCTGCAGGCTCTTGCTCCTGTAGTAAGTAGTAACTAATTATATCAGTTAGCTTGTATGAAGTGTCAGTGGTGTGACTAAGGCATGATTCAAGACAAACATACATCCACACTTTCGTTTGGAATATTAATATGATGTTACTTTTAAGCCTTATTCATCATCATCAGGTTATTTTTGTCTCCACTGCAGGAGCACAACCCTCTCTCATCTGCCGGAGACAGATGCAGGATTTGGCCTACACTCCCCGCGCTGGCCAGACGGGTTGGGGAGGCCTGATTGATGTTTTATAATGTGGCTTACATTATACATTATTATTTAAGATCAAATTTACATATAACAATTCATTATTTATTTATTAATTCATTATAAATAAATAATGAATTGTTATTGTTATTAATTCATTAATTATCACAGCATCGACGCTGTTATCTGTTTACCCCTTTTTGGCAAGGCCTCCTCCGGTCTCTTCTCCTCCTCCTCAATATGATTTTAAATAAATATTTACTATAAAATGGAAACTATAAATATCAGGTACAAAGTTGTTAATTAGGTCAATGAATAGTTTCCTTTTGCCGAAGCGATCGATCGCACTGTGGGAAATCTCTCTTTCCGACGCATCTGTGGTTTTCAGCACGCTTTCTAACTATTGGCGCCGAGCAGTCGTTTATTCACTATTAAATTTTCAAGCTGTTTCTGGGAATCGAGTTACGTTGCATACATTATCGCGAAGTGCTTTTATACTGTTTTTACATTGTGTTTTGTAAATGCTTCTAATATTCTAAGCTTTAACACGTTTTACTAAGTAAGTTTTATAGTGATACTAGCTGTTGCCCGCGACTTCGTTCGCGTGGATAAGTTACGTATTGTGCGAATTTTAAGGCCCCGCAGATAGCCGACATGACAATAGAACATTCTGGAAAAATCTGGAATATTCTCGAAAAGTTCTCAATATTGCCACTCACAAACGCACTTAACGCCATTTAGCATAATCTCGAGTTTATATGAACGCCACCACACCCGGTCCTCAGCTCTCCGCATCCAGCCGCTTACGGCCACCTTCTTTAGGTCGTCGGTCCATCTGGCGGTGGGGCGTCCCACCCTGCGCATGCCAATCCGTGGTCTCCACTCCAGAACTCGTCTGCCCCAACGGCCGTCGGTTCTGCGACAGATGTAGCCCGCCCACTGCCTTCAGCCTGCTAATCCTTTCGGCTATGTCGGTCACCTTCGTTCTTCGTCGGATCTCTTCATTACGAATCATATCCTTCAAAGATACGCCGAGCATAGCCATCTCCATAGCTCGCTGAGCGACTTGAAACTTGTGGATCAGGCCCACTGTCAGTGTCCACGTTTCTGCACCGTAGGTCATTAAGGTTTACCCTAATTTAAAACATTGCGAAATCAAGACCAACGTAGTAGAGGAAATAATGTTCGTATTAACCATATAAGTTTCTCGGAACTTGCGTTAAAATTTATAACACAAGGTGCAAGTATAAAGTCATCATGCCCATATAGAGGAGCTGCCCACGCGCACCTCGCGGTTCAAATGAAGCGTTCCGAACACAACTTCCTCATCTCAATTTATGATATTTGCCGCGACCTTGCACGAATGCTTCATAAGTCATAACTACACATACTAATTCTTTTATGACTCGAATGAGGTCGGTTTTTATTCACCTTAGCTACATCATGGGACTTTTAAATGTGCCTCTGTGATGAAATGAATATACTTATATTTCATTCCAGATTCATAGTCCTATGAAAACCAACGCTATTTACGTCTCGGTAACATATACATGAAAGGGTCACCAGCAGCAAAAACAGGTTTGTATTACCATGTAAACTTTGCAGTCCACTTAGGAACACCATCTATTGTGTATTTTGTTTTCGAGACGCAAATGCGTTTGTTTTCATAGGACTATTAATCTGGAATGAAATATAGGTTTCGGCATTACAAACACTTGTTTAGATCTCAAGCCAGGATTTTCTCCTGTGCTATGGATATTAAACAAGGATAGGAAATAATCCATAAAATATAACATCCAGACCGGGACCAACTTGTACAAGTACAAAGATGTCTGTATCTAGTGGGAATCGAACTCACGAGTCGAAACGACCAAACCACTAGGCCGCAAGGCGGTAAAAGTAAAAGTGCAACAAAAAGGAGCTGTACTGGTCACTCCGGAACATGCCATCGAATCAATATAGTTATAGCTTAAGGTTACAGGATCGGGTTCAGTGGCCCATGCCCAACGCTGGACTCTTGCAGACTGATGATGATGAACTATAAAACTGTTTGTGATTCTATTATCAAAGGTGAAATATAAATACTTTGCTTAGTATTTATATTTCGTACACAATGTAAGAATACATAAAATTGTTATTTTTAGTTTTTTTTAAATATGTCAAAAACATTTAACTTGTATAATTACTAGCTGTTGCCCGCGACTTCGTCTGCGTGTAAGACTTAACATCACAAATTATTATGTATTTGCCGTAGGAATGAGATGTTTTTTCGGGATAAAAACTATCCTATGTCCTATTCCAGCACCTAACCTATGTATTTCATGCCGATCCGTTCAGTAGTTGATTGGGTAACAAACATCCAGACATCCAAATATCCAAACATCCAAACTTTCGCATTTATAATACTAGTGGGATTTTAAAATTTCAGCTCAATCTGCCCATTCGATTTTGAATAATCTGGGACAAACAGTTTTAGTTTTCCTATATTCGTAAGAAATATACTTTGTATGACCTATTTTCTCAGGATATCTTACACGTATATTCAGAGTTTTAGCTAACTAAATCAATCCAATAGTCTTTTAACTATCTGGGGGACTGACAGATATAAACTTTGCTATAACGGATCCTAAAACACATCATAATCGAACACTACATAATAGTAAGTAATATTATCGTTATGCATGAGATATTTGAACGCACGAATAGTTTCGAATCCTTTCGTAAGGCATTCCATTTATCTTCACCCCTTTGATCTTACCTCTACCTTTTCTTTCTTATAGATAGTTATTTACTTTTTTTTCTTTGACGATTTTGCTTTAGAGTTTTGTTCACGTGCATAGTATCTTTATATTAGGATCGGAAGTCCTTGTTTGCCCTTCTTTAACTGACCAATTATTCTTTGCTGTTTTCGTCTACTTAGCTCTAGAATACACCATTAAGTCTACTTAATGGTTGGTGTATGTTAACAAAAACTTTATTGTTAAAAAGTTATTCTCTTTTAAGCTGATTTAACTTAATATTGGCCCAGTCAGACAGCAATCTACTTCTTAGCCAAATTAGTGATTTTCCGGTAGGTACTAAATTTTGTTACTAATGTCAGAGAATACTGAATATTACTAACGTAAAGAAGCCACATTCACCTCCCCCCGCCAGTTTATCGTCGCCCGGCGGCAAAAAAGAACGACGTGTAGTACGCATCCGGATAGAAAGAGAGGCACTTATATGTTGACGTATAACGTTGTCCCTCACTTGATAGTTTACGCACGCACACGAACGTGTACCAAGAGATGGGCCTGTGATAGTACTAGGTGATTAAATTTGTTCGCGAGGGTGTGCTAATTTGGCCAATAGATGGTGTTGCATTAATCTCAACTGTCATTTTCAATAGAGACTTGAAAAAAATCAAGTAGGTACAATGTCAACAAATCGGTCAGTAGAATTTACTTTAAACAATTTTATGGCCTGGCTTCACGGGCTTTTGCAAACATTCTCGAATATTTTCACCCGAATTCAATAAGTTATTCAATAAGTTCCATGTATCGATGTTTTAAAGTACCACTGAAAATCAATTATTAGTTAACATTTTGGTTATTTGGTGTTATTTCTTAGCGTACGCTGTTTTCCAATAGAAATATGTTGGTTTTGTTTCTTTTTAAATAATAATATTTTTTATAATATATTAGTTCATTGTTTCACGAGCCTCGCGTTGAATACACTCAACTACATGAAAATGTAGCTAATAATGTGTTAGAAACTTTTTTAATATGCGGTTTCTTTTGCCCTTGACGTGCCGGGCCGTTCATCGTATGCCGCTAAAGGGGTCAGAGGATGAAAAAACTGGCCCCAACTGCTTGCTCGGCTTTCTCTTGCAGGAAACCCGTGGGAGGTGAAAGTCAGCGTCCTTGAGGGCTTTGTCGTGTATTAGAAGCGTTTAGCGGATTTACTGACTGTTTGACTTGGAAATATCTGGATGTTTGGATATGTTGGAATATCTGGTTGCAGTCTTGAATTGGTGACTTATGTATGTTACTTTAAAGTATTGAATGTTTCTATTCATGTACGGAATATTTGTACATAAGACGTACTTTGATTTGTTTGCGTTTACTGTGGTTTGAGAATGTCTCTTGATTTAAAAACACATTTATCTTCAACGTAATCCTTGCAGAATTTACGGCTTTACACGTCATGTTTTATTAAACTAAATTTGAATAAGCTATTTTAAACTGGTAAAAAAACGAATTATCCATTTAAAATAAGTTTAAATGACCGTTGTACTAATATATCTAAGAAATATATATCTATAAAAAATATAAACCTGAACATTATGTGGCGATTTATTTAAATGCCCAAGTTATCAATATCGATAATGTATGATAATAAATTAAGGACGTTGTAAAATAAAATATTACACAAAAAGTGCAGGTGATTCAGAGTCTATCTGTAATTTCCTTCTTTTTTTTAATGAACTTGAGGTTTTCATAACTAGCGGCCAAATAAACATTTAGAAATACCGTCTGATTTTGACTAAGCAAATCTTTTAGTTCTCAAAAGCTGTAATTGGTAATCGACTAGATGATATTTTATGTTGATAGAACCACTAACAGTTTATCGCCAATTTTACTCCCTGCGTGGATATTTCGAAATCAAGGTAGTATTGTCTCTTGCACGTTGTATTTGGTCTCTCACATTTCTGGGGCAAGACAAACACATACCTTCGTCATCGGGTCGCTTACATTTCGCGTTTCTAGGACTAGTTCAGGATCATTCTGGGTGTGTACTACCCTGTTAACTATTTCTGCTGCCAAACAGCATCAAGTAATCCATCCTAGTAGTCAGGGAGACAAATGCACTTGTAGCCTCTGGACTGTTGTACACAGCTGCTCAATAACGCAGATGTTTGTTTACAAGGCTTAATACCGGTTCTGAAAATACCGGTAAATATACAGATAATTTTAATGTCGTTACCTGAATTCCGATATTTAATGAACAGATATTTTAGCTTATAAATATCGTATAATAATGTTGCCACTTTGTCGAAAGTCGCCACTCGCTTGCTACGCTATGGATCCGTCACTACCTCGCGCTGAATGCGGACTTCTCCCCGTGCTCTCAGAGTTACCTCTCGCTCGCATTTATAAAGTCGGGTACCTGATACTGGTGGTTTTACACGTAGGAAAATATCGGTAAAACAGATATCTGAACAAGTCTAGTATTGGTGGCGTGTCAAGTTAAGTGGCTTATAATACCGGTATTTTAAGGAACCCGTGCTTCCTTATAATACCGGTATTTTAAGCCTCTGGTTTTTGTAGGTTTTCTGGAATATCTCCGAAAATAAATATTTTTCTGGAATTTTCATATTTTTTATCATGTGACAAATGTTAACTCAATCGATCCAATAGTTTTCAAGTAATCCGCCAGACAGACAGACTGGCAAAAAAGCTTCGCTGTAAGGGCATCGGTTTGGGATGTGTCATCCCAAAAATACGCTTTAAGTATCTGGTTCCCCTGCCTCAACGTCTATGGCTTGCACCAACGGCCCAAGCCTCCATGGTCTATAGAGCCGAAAACGGACAGAAAGAATAATTACCATCACTATTATGTTAATTGCTCCTTTTGACTACGCCGCATGGGGTCCGGAATGCCTACAACTCAGAACGCATACCTGCACTCTTGAACATCGAGCTCCACCAAAGCTCACTCCGAACATGTTTCAAGAAATGATCTTATAAAAATATAAACATTTAAAATAATAAGAAAGGGGAGGGGTGAAAGAAGTGGTGACAACGCATACCTGCACTCTTGAACATCGAGTTCCACCAAAGCTCACTCCGAACATGTTTCAAGAAATGATCTTATACAAATATAAACATTGAAAATAATAAGAAAGGGGAGGGGTGAAAGAAGTGGTGACAACGCATACCTGCACTCTTGAACATCGAGCTCCACCAAAGCTCACTCCGAACATGTTTCAAGAAATGATCTTATAAAAAATATAAACATAAAGGGGAGGGGTGAAAGAAGTGGTGGGAAAGGGGGTGAGGCTGGGAAGGTGTGGGGAGAAAGGGAGGATAAAGGACAGGGGAAGAAAGGAAGATGATTGGGCGGGAGAAGGTGGGGGAGCTACTTATTTTAGTTGCCTGCGCGGACGAAGTCGCGGTCAAAGCTAGTTATTAATAAATGCGATGCAACATGATTTTATCACACAGACTTTAAAAAATACAGTTCACTGATCCGTTAGACGCATAATATGCAATTCAACATGTTGACGGACAAAAGATTTTACTGAAACAGGACAACGTTGCTTAACGTATGGCATTGTTAGAAAATCAAATTGATGGTAATACCGACCGTTACTTTGCGTCTGATACTGTTACACGCACCTTCCTCCGGCTGTTAATATTAATACGCGATACGGTATTTAGTAACGGAAGCGTAAACGTGACATTTGCGTATAGGACTATTATTGTGGTATATATTATGGTTATTGCCCATGAATTCATGTTAATCGCTCGTTCAAGAGCGCATGTGTCTCACTGGGTTTACTACTAGCTTTATATCTGTCACTTTATTAAATAGTATTCTATTCTTAGTTACATCCGACCAGCGATTCCCTACTAATACACTGGCGAAATTTACATCTATTTTACAGCTTTATAGGTCCATTGGGGTATATCGGTGTTGATGCACCTAACACCGATATACCCCCATTATGGACCTATTTTATAGCTTGTGGCTGCATATTTCGCCAGTTGTCATATTGACCCGATATGTCTCCATAGGATACAGGTGCATTCCGTATTCACAACAGAATAGTTGCATGAGTTTTCCTGTGAATATCGTATGATGTGACTAAAGGATTGATCTAGCTAGATGATGATCAAAATGATCAGGAACATGCGTCTGTGCAAAAATCATTCATATACTGCATTACTAACCAGACGTGTAGTGATATGGAAAGAAACCTCCTTTTTTTAAAGTGTTATACGGCTCTGGAAGCTTAATCCTTTTGAGCCTACAGAAACCTATTATTCTGTGTTGCCAGATATACCTCTTGAGTTCCTTTCAAAGTATACCAAAAACTAGATTTTTAAGAAAGTAACAGTCTCTGGATTATGATCCACTACTGGAGGTATGCATCCAGTGTTAGTTTTGTGAATTTTTTTTACTAAGCTGCGTAGGTGCTTAGTAAGTATGTCAGCAAGGGCTTTTTTTGCTCCACAAATCCCCCGCAAACTTTATCCCTCTAAATTTCCCCTAACACTATAATAACGTCAAATTGGAGGTAATCCCCTAATCTAGAGACACTGCTGTTAGGATGATCCAGGAGTAGACTTACTCTAGGCAGTTGAGGACATGTTAATGGTGGTCTAGCGGAAAGTCTGCCAGGGTAAGTACTAGTCTTTTATATTCTTTGTCACCAAATAAAAGTGTTTCGGTTTGAATGGTAAGATAAGTAGAAAACTTTTGATACCTGCAGACGGCAACGTACTTTATGCTATATTATTTGCAATATAAATGTTGCTGTCGTTCCAGCATGTGACTGGCTGTCTCTGCCTGTTTGCCGCATCCGTTAAAACACTATCAAAAGTCCTCCTTATCATTGATCGGTAACTGACGGGTAAAGCTAATGTCACACTAATGTTACATACTTATCGCACCTGTCATACCTTAATTTTTTAATCAATTAGGAAAGTGTCAAACACATCTCCAATATCATCATTTCTAACAGGAAACTTGTGTCACCGGAGTTACAGTGGACGCCACAGGACGTTGTGTGTGTTTTAGTGAGATGTCACATGGCTACCTGAGGGTAAATGACCAGCTGACCTATATCAGCGCCTCGACTTTCACCGGCGGCCGTTCAACCCGGGAGCGGACACAAACACTCTGTCCAACTTACAGGAACGGACTTAGGAAACTAGAGCTCTATTAGTGGGAGATAGGAGCTGTTTAAAAGTCCAAAATAGATGTTGTATTCGCGGAGATATCATAACACGGAAACCTGGAATAAATCAAACATGATTCTGACTAACTTTAAGTATTTTTTTCCCCACAGATGACTCTTTGAAAGCCGTGAATTAAGTAAATAAGTAAATTCTGATTCACTAACCTAATTAAAAGACCACTGGCAAAAGTATTTACAATTGTAATTTGACTTCACTTTAAATACCTAGCTCATTTTCTGTATATACTTTGCCTGTCCAAGAACAGCAAACTATAAGGAGATTTACAAAAGACGGTTCAAAAATCGAAATGTATGGCTTCGAAATTTCTAACGACAATAAATCGAAAAACATCTCATTTCTCAAAATCTCGAAAAAAATCTGTAATCTTTCCTAATACTCAATGTAGAGATTACTCAATGTAGAGAATACTCAATGTAGAGATTACATTGAGTATTAGGAAAGATTACAGTTTTTTTTCGAGATTTTGAGAAATGAGAAGTTTTTTATTTTAAATTCTGGTATTTCGACTAAACGTTTATTAGGAATTTCGTACATGTTGATTTTCGATTTATTGTCGTTAGAAATTTCGGAAAATAGTGTGTTATGTAAATTATTACATAACACACTATTTTAATTAGATAATCAAAATATTTGTACACCGTTCAGGTAGATTTTTCAATGAAACGAATTGATTACCAAAACCTACAACTGAATTACCAAAAGTCTTATAAATAAACTTATATCATTTCATTTCAGAAATTTCGGAAGTATAAATGTAGATTTTCGTAATTATGCTGCGGACCCCTATAAACTGAGCCAAGCACGTCATCAATTGAAATGCACTTAAAGGAAAAGTTGAAACGAGCATTCGATTAAAATGACGATAAAAGAGAAATTATACTTTCTCTGCATTTTATAACCACTGCACAGTTTACAGAAACTTATAAAACACCAAATTTGTGTTTTATTAGGTTGTACGGCGAACTACCTATTACGCATTATGTAAAACCAAAGATAAATACATACATAATGCTCACGCCTTACTCCCAGAGGGGTAGGCAGAGACGATATATGGCCACTTTGCGCGATCCTGACAAACGTCGCAAAGCGACTTTACTTCGCCCGCTTTTCGCCCCGTGATACCACATGGCGTGATGTGTGGCGAATAACATCGCCGCCTCCGTGTTGAGACACAATGTGGTATCCAAAGATAAATATCACAAAGCTTCTATCTTTTACAAAGTTTTGTTTATTTAGGAATGTGGCAAAACTCTCTCGGACCCAATTTAAACCTTTCCGGAAATTCGTGGCCGGGAGCGTCGATAATTATTAACGCCGGCTCTGCCCTCACTCGTTCTATTTGGAACAGTTCGGGACCATCCATTAATTGGGGCGCATTCCAATTAAGAGCTCGTTACGTACGCCTCTTACGCAATTAGCTCCGTCCGGCTAAACCATTAAGAAGAGCAGGCGCATCCAATTTTTTAAATGAGAACACCATTTAATTTTTAACGGACTTGTAAAAAGATTTTATATCTCACTTTCTTTAAAATGATAGCCTTTTCATTTGTATGTTACGTGCATTTCTTTTATCAGAGAATGTAGCAAACTACGCATTAGCTGACATACTCGTAACATCAATCATGTTACGATTTTTTTTATGTGTACCTGCGTGTATTTGATATTGCAGCAGAGCCTCGTTCCCATCCCAACAGTATCTATTCCAAATCATTCTAATTTTAGCCATTCACGTTTGAACTCTTTGTAGCAACAGGAGGTATTATATGAGTGGTATTTTCTTCTTTATAGTATTTGAATGTTTAGGAATTCTAATTTACGCAAAAATTCGAAAGCTATATTTACCACTCTTGATCTTTTCATTTTCATTCCTTTTCCATTTGCAATGTGCAGCATCAATCCATCATTCCGCCGATAGTCTGGCGTAATGGGGATTTATGTCAGATTTCTATGTAGGCCAGGCATGCTAAACCTGGAATTTGAAGTAGATCGCATAATATATAAATATTGTATGCGTTGCAAATAAGTCCATTTATGTATATCATCAATTTTATATCTCTCTTATCCTATTGATCTTATTCTGTCCATATCTATTTAGTCTGGCCATTATTATATGATAGAACGTGATCATTATTTATGAACAAGTTAAATAAGAAAATTACGTAAACAAGTGTTAATTTTTATAAATAATATTGTATTAATAATTTTCGTTATCATCATATTATTGAGAATATTCTTGACCACAAGTAAGTCAACACTTATTGACAGTAAGTAGTCTACTAGACGCTGTTATCATTGGAATGGAATCCTTTATCAACAAAGCTTCATTCCACTTTCGCTACACTAATAGTACCAATGTATAATGTGGGCCGCTATTGATGTATTCTGCCCTAAATTCGACACATCTGATGCAAACAATCATGTGGCCTAATACACAAGACATGTTATTGTTTTACAGTTACAATGAGATCCTTTGATGGCGGACTCAGTGCTATGATCTGCATTCAACCAATTCATAGCCAGCTATTGTCTTAGGGCCGTGGCAGTGCCTGTAGGTGTCTTACACAAAGAGTTGTTTGCATAATGATCCATATCTTACTGACACTATCGAAACGGGACCAATATTTGTAAAATGTTTCGTGTGCTAGTTATATTTGAATAATAAATTATACATATTTATTTTTTATAAAAAAAAATTACCTCATTATTTAATTTAGATAGAATTTTGGAATTATTAAGGAATAAAGAAGTAAACAAGCAATTGTTGACGTAACTATAATAGTGCAGAGTGATAAAAAATGACACGTTTTTTACAATAAAAGTAATGGATCCGCAGTAATTGAAAGTAGATTCAATTCAGGTGCAACGAAAGCGTTTGGTGCGCGTAACACGAGTTCAGATAACATAATAGCTTAACTTTCTAAATCTTTTCTAATTTCCAGTGGAAACCTTTGTGGTCGGATTAGCTTTTTAACTTTCATGGTCGCAAATCGTGCGGTGAACGTTGTTCAGCATATCCACATGCTTACAAAAACTTGAAGTAGGCATGGACATATTTCGAATTGCAAATTAGTTTATGCAGGAATAGAATTCAATAAATCAATTCACGATTCGTGCGTAAGTAGATCTGGTGTTCACCTTGAAATTTAGGAAAGGACAAATCATTTCAAGACAAAGAATAAAATGCAAAAAAATTCTTGCGTTCAAAAGTTAGTACACGTAATTAAATCATGTCCTTCAAAGTAACGCCTATATTGTTTTCACTGTTCAGCACAGACCTATTCTCATAATGAGAATGTGCGGGACATAGTCCATAGCGCAGGCTCGTTGTGAATTGGAGAACTAATTTCTTAACCACCTTAGTCTCATCTTACTTTCGCATTTTCTTTAAACTTTTGATTTTCCTTTTTTTATTGTTAGACTATTATCTAAAAACGCCAGGATTTATGAGATTTTGTATTATTCTTAATTGTTAATTTAATTTATTTATTTTCAGGAAACTTAGTCTATACAAAGTCTATATAGTAATTGACAAATAACAAAACATTGACAGAAACAGTTTCCACAGATTTTAAAAACCCCATTTTACCCTACCCCATCGGAAAAAAATGCTTCCTATGTAGTTTATAAAACGTTTTTATCGTCTCCTTTAAAGTAAGGATTTTCACCTACGAGAATGCGAAGGTACATGATGTTATACAGTTCTTCACCGAAAATTCTATCCTCCTAATCCTCGACCTCACTAACGCAAAGCGATCGCACTCCAACTGAGTCACTAAAACTTCATTTCGCTCAGATTCTTATCAAATCGAAATGCGCAATGTAATGAAGACGCCCATAAAAATAAATGTTAAACACTCATGTTGCCGTTTAAATTGATGCAGCCGCAGCTGCTCTTCCTCATAGCTCTGTCGTTTTCTTTTTTCGAATCGCCGCCAATCGAGTTTCGGTGAGCCACCGAAGTGCATGGCAAAACCTGCAGCTTTGGAGGCAAACCGGGTACATATTCAGAACTAAAGGGACAGGTAGGCCTTGAGGTGTCTCAAGCTGCCAGCAGGCCTCGCCGTAAAATATTTACATCTAGGTATTCGTACAGCCTTCGAACTAAACAAGGTTACAGATGCCGACTTGATTCAGACGCAGCATGATTCGACGTTCACTCGAATGCATCGCTATTATCTGTAATATATGCCGCCATGTGTTTGCCTCTGGTGTCTGAGCTTGTAATGATACTGCGTCGACATTTTAATTGCTTTACTACACAGAATTGCTCTTTTCCCCAGGCGAATTAAAAAGAAATCGTTTTCGAATGCATCTTCAGTCTTTCCAATTTGCTCCTTACCTGTGATGTTCATTTTATTGCCTTACGGGTCCATTATAAAGCTTATTGTCTACCGTTTTGTACCTTTCTTTATCATCGTCGTTTTGTGAGAATTCCCAAATATCGCGGCCATCACGAATGTGTACTGTTATAAATCGTAACTTTTATCAATTCGCGATTCGTCTGCTATTAAATATTTCTTGCAATACATATTAGTAAGAGCATCTCCAACAATTCACTTGGCAGTTATATAAATTGGAATATCGGTCTTCTTCATACTTTTTATAGTAAAGGTCGTGACTCTGCTCGTTTCTGTTTCACGCTGCGTTGTTGAATTTGTGCACTGTTGGAGATCCGGGTTCAATATGATACAGCATCATTGATTTCTATTAGTATGTATTTTATGTTTCTGCTGACATGTGTGTTGAATAATCAGTTTTGCAACGCCTGGCGCATTGTAGCGGCTGTGCGCGTGCGCACGCGGGGGCGTCGCCCCAGTGAAAGTGTGAAAGTGAGGCGAATGATCTTGCGCAGTGCGCGCCGAATGATAGGAACACTGTCTATTAATGCCCTTATAGCTTTAAAGATTTACACCGACGTTTTAAGATGTACACTTATCTGGTTTCCTATTGAAAATTGACTTTCATGTTTGAAAATGAAACCGTAACTAATGAAAATTCTCTATTTTATTGTATTAACATCTTATTCTTTTGATATCTTATTTCTCAAAAAATTTCATTTCGCGAAAAGTTAACAGTATTCAAATACTGGACAAATGTAAATGACTATGCAGCAGTTTTCACGTAATTCTCAATCCCTACAATACTTTTTCTACAGCGCTCATTAAAACAACTCGGTTCAACTTCCTTAACAAGATATCTTGCTTTAAAAAAAATTAACGAGCCCCGCGAATGTATCTAGAGCGTGCTGATTCGCCCGTTGTTTCCGCACGCTGTTTGTTTGAGCGAAGACTTAAAGCAACACGGAGAGGAGTCGCTATACTCAGGCGTTCCCCCTGAAGATACAAGACCACCTTGTCATACGCGGTATCGATGTGCGTGTGGGGATATGTGTGTCTTGTTAATTTGTTACCTGTGCGGTGAATGTTTCATAGCGACAGCATAAAAGAGGAGTGTGCGTAGAGCCCACCGCGAAAAATGATAAAATGCTACACATATCGGTAGAAAACGCTATGCTGTCTCCCTTCCGGGACGAGCCGGCGGCCGTGTTGCTTTAAGCGCGCAGGTGATGTAGATGACACGGGACATGTGCTTTGTGAGCGACATTTTTTTTCTTCATTCTGTCGGGTTTAAAAATAATTGCGGTGACTCTCACGGATTTTTTCATTATGCATGACATGTTTCTCAATTTTAGCTAAATTGTCCCGGCGCTGATAGTTATTTTAATTTCTTAAAACCTATGAAGTTCTCATCAGATAAAGCAAAAAAGGTCTTAAAGATACAACTTTACAGTTACAGTGTTTCTGTGATGAAAAACATCGTAACTCTAAAGATGTTTACTGGAAATAGACGTTGAAAAGCTGATATGATGATATCAACATATTTTTGTATGGATATAGGCATTCCACAATGAACACCCGGCCCTCCGCATGCAGCCGCATTCGACCACCTTCTTTGAGTTGTCAGTCCACCTGAAGGCGGGGCGGGGCGCCGCCCTGGAGGTTACTCCGTAAGATTTGCGGATGCTATCCTTGAACTAAAAAAGCCATATTGTAGTACCCTCTAATGGGTCAAGTGAAAAATATTAATAAGCGTTTGGCGTCCAACAACGATAGACGCCAAACCTTTATCAGAATATGGCACATGATATGATAAAAAGTACAAAATGCCTTTTTTAGTTCTACCGATATGATCCTAATGCTTACGGAGGCCTAGCTTTTATGGCTTACCTGGGAGCCTTGATCCGCGGTCTCTACTCCAGAGCTCGTCAGCCCCAACGGCCATCAGAGAGCTTCACAAACCAACTTCAATTGCTAACCTTTTACGATACGTCGATGAGCTTAGTTCTTCGTCATATCTCCTCTTTGCGGTGTATTCATCATCAGCCTAAATACGTCCACTGCTGGACATAGGCCTCCCCAATAGAATACCACTTTTAGTAGCCCATTGGGGGATTTGCCATAATCACCACGCTTGGCAGGCGGATTGGATGGATCACAGTAATGATCTTAACATACACAGGAGAACACTGCTGCCCGTCCCTGGTGCAATCCCTTAGTCGACCCACGGGTAAGATGAGGGTGGCCCTATTCTAAGCCGGGAACCACACGGCAAGCGGTGTATTAATGTTTTTGAAATAAAATATTGTAGCCAAAAAACCTCCTCACCCGTTACCCTATTCATTAACGTCTCTTGTGTAAAATTGAGATTAAAATATCGTTTCGAATTAGGATGTAGTATGATATGTAGAGTTTTATATTTTTGGATAATGATACTAATTTTGAAAGCGCACTTTTAAAATGTGACTGTTTTTTTACCTAAATATCTCCCTATATTTGGCGAACTGTTTGAGAGGTATAATTTTGAAGCTATAAAATTTTAAGTGTGTTTTTTCAGAAAAAGGATTTAAAAACGTAACGGTTAAGAATAATTGCATGTTACCTTACGTCAGGAGCGATTGCTGGAGTTTATTGCTTTACGTTTGTGATTTTTCCTTTTACCCAACTCCCGTCCCATTTTACGATTTTTATTTTGACACATGCCTTTTACATACTCAGAGGCACAATAAACCGATACATAATTTTCTTTGATTAGTTAAAAAAATTATTGGGATTAAAATATTTTTGTTAGAGCATTAAATCTTTGTGAAAAAGAGACAAGCCACAAATAATGTGAGTGCTTCATTTAAGACTAAAATATATTAAAAAATTTTTTATTTCAAAAGGTTTTTTTTAAATCTAAACACTAATAGTAATGGATATTGCCTCCTCTGGATCTAATGCCCTAGTAAGCGATTGGGTAGTCTGTCCATTGTCTTGGATCTCCAATTGAAGAATGTTCTCCGACTCCTCAATAACTGCAATCCTCAGGTCTGTAATAGGTGTAGGTTAACCCGCTTTTGGAGATTTTCCCAGAACGTGATTAATTGGGTTGAGGATGGGACTGCTGGCCATGATAATAATAAATAAATATTACATATATATGTACATATACACTTGTCTAATCCCAAACTAGGATATCTCCTGTGCTATGGAAATTAAACAAGGATACGACAATTCACAAATATAACATCCAGACCGGGACCAACTTGTACACAAATTGTAGAAAGTTGTCTGTCCCCGGTGGGAATCGAACCCACGGCCTCTGGCGCTCCAGGCCAATGACCAATCCACTACGCCAACTAGGCGGTCAAATAATCTCTGAATGCCGACGACATTAAGATACATGGTGAAATTCGGGTGATGTGTCTAGTGTCGTCATGACATGACATTGTCTCCAATATGTGATGAAAATAGAATAAAATGTCTTTTCTAAGACTACTTCCACAACCAGACAGATTTCCTCTGTGGGTGATGATGTCATTTCCGTGCGCGCCTCAATACCAGTAAAAAATAGAGTAGTAAAGAAAGTTAGCAGTAAAACAGTGCATAAAATTGTTTTTATCTTGTAGACGCAAATAAATCACTTGCCACCTTATTTGTGTCATGTTTATTTTGGCAAAAATTCATCCTTTTTACTATTGTAACAAAAATGTCTCTATTCCAAGCGGTTTGTGAACTAATCAAGGGAAATTATGTGGGCGGTTAATTGTGCCTTTACGTGTATGTATTATCTATTTACAACTTTGCAACTTTCTCGATCGTGATCACGCTTTCTATGTTATGGTTAACAACATCAGTATTACTAAACTGCAGTTTCCGTATCTATGTTACCTACCGGTTACCTCGATCGTAGATAATCGAATGACTGTAAAGGTAATCGATCATTAATTCATGGAGGACAATTTGTTGATAAAGTTATTACCCCATTAAGAAATAGTAATCATTTGTTTACTCATGTATTCACCGTCTCGTTGGCCTAGTGGCTTGATCATTGGTATCGAGCGCCAGCGGTAGTGGGTTCGATTCCACCGGGGACATACAACTCTGTATAAGGTGGTCCCAGTCTGATTGTTATATTTGTGAATTGTCCTATCGTTGTTTAATTCCCATAGCACAGGAGATATACCTATTTAGGATAAGAGATGTGTACTTATTTAATATTTATCTTTATTTTTTTATTTAATAAGGTAACCTTGCTTACGTCTCAGTCTCACTTTGTGCATGACTGGACATTAGTTGTCTTAAAGTTGTGCAAAGTTGTGCAATATATATATATATATATACAGGGTTGGATAAAAAACAGTTTTAAACAATAAAAAACATGTTTAAAACAGATGTTTTAAACACTTTGTTTAAAACATGCCAACCCTGTATATATATATTGCACAACTTTTAAAACTAAATACAGTTCCAAATTTTGTATACAAAGGCCAGCTTATCTCTAAAAGAGATCTCTTCCAGCCAACCTGACAGGGTTAATTTACTTGCGGTCAGGTCGATTTAATTTCTACAAAGGTTCTGGAGCCGTGCTTATCGATTCTGCGCACAGCATAGGCTCAATTTTAAGAATATTGAACCAGGACAGGAAAAAACAGAATTAAAAGTATAAAATACTGTATAGAATTTCGTTCAAGGAGACTTGTCAGTATCACCCGACCTTCAAGCCTTTGAATGTTCCACTAAGCTCTCTTCGCAATTAATTTCAAAACACATAACACTATGGATTACCCCTGTGTACGAAGTATAAATATAGTAAATTATCAGTTATCACCTAGCCATGTCACGCTGTACCGTCGTCGATGTAGTGAGTGGGACCTCAATAGCTGTAAGGGTTAAACACCACTGTAACACGCCACACGGGATAGCACCCGCATCGGGCGACACCTGCGCGATCGTATGCGTCCGCGTGCGGTAGGGCCCTTCTTATTCGTGGTATTCGTGGCGGTAGTGGCCATAATGCAAACGCTTACGTTTGTATGTAGTTTAACCCTAAAACATCCTTCACCTGGCGTGGAGAATAGGTACCATAAACTTTGTATGTGGCAGGCAGACATTCAAGGACTTTAGGATAAACAAAATTACATATATTTTCTTTATTCTCACACTATCATAGTGTGATCGAAGCAATTGAAAAAAAAATTGTGTTCGGAATATTCTAAAATTTACAAAATGATTGGGTTTAAGGCATTAAATAAATACTCTAATGAGTAACAAATCAATGGTTAAAATACTTATAACCTCTTTGTGAATATGGTGCAGATTTTGAAATGTGAATCCTAGAATGACTAACAATGTTGGTAAGATAAACGAAAGTCAGCATATTATTGATGCTGTCTTCGGTTACTTATTCAAACAGAGCCGTGGGCAAAAGTTAGAAAAGTGTGAAATAGGAAAATATAACAATCATCTTCCTCTTTAATGAATGCCGTTCAGTGCCGGTCGACCCTATTGCTCCAACAATATAAATGTTATGGAAACTTATTTTTAAATCTATTGCTATCTCGTTCGTTTCATTAGTATTCCACTCAATTTTTATTGTTTTACTGCTACTATAAATACGTGTTACTACAATCGTAAACGTTACAAGTTTTATTGTCACTTATATAACACGTTGAAGGTTTTACGGTTGCATACTCGATACCACGACCCTCTGAGGTCTTAAATTGCTCACTAGATTCTTTTAGCCACCATATAGACAACTTTTTTTAAATATAAAATACCCAGATGATCGCTCTCGAGAAGATTCCTTTGCTACCTACTAAAGTAGTAAGTGCCGTATCTGTTTCGCTTCGTGGCAGTTGCCCGTTATCGTTATGTTCTCTATCTCATAACTATCCGCTTATTTTTATAAGTAGGTAAGTATTTACGTTCATTTCGGATTAGAACATAATATAAATTTTAGTTTACTTTCTCATGTAAGTGAATTGTAATTCCTATGAGAATAAACCATAGAAGATAAATCCAGGAGAACAGGAGGACGTTATTTTTCACTTGAATCCATATTCAAGTCCCATGTCCCATGTCCAATTGCTCGGTTTTCTTTTATAGTGATAGGCAATTAACGTGCCACATTTTATATGCTTTACCTTACCTGAATAAATGTCGTTTAGGATAGTTGTAACTATTCATTACTTGACAACACAAACCTAAGAACAACTTAACCTCCTTCTCTTTGGAGCCTGTCACGGAACTTATGTCAAGCGAATTATTGCGAACCATTTCTCCAACAGAATGCTATCATTTGCAGGTACGTGTCGCCGCGAACGGTGTTTAAGATGTTTGTACAATGCCCTGTCTTGGAAATAAATGGTCATACTCTAAGAAATTGCTTGTTTCATGAAGATGATCGGTGTGGATGACTATTGTTGCGTGATTTTCCTGATTTGTATGTCTAGTTCTTAGGATTGTGATACTGGAGTTATGAAATAACTGAATTTAAATTAATACTGCTTTTTTTATTGCCAGTAGTATCTCTAATGCACTACAGAATATTTGTTTATAGAAGTCTCATTGTACGCAGTAAAGACGCCTCAGTGCGTGTGCCTATTTCAACAACGCACAAACTGGCTAAGATTGCTATGAGACGCATGCTACCATGATTAGTAATGCATGATGCTCACGCTTCGTGTCGCTCTCTCTATTGTACACCACATGACGTTTCACAATCTTTTGTACCACCGCACAACTCATAATTCTTTCATTGTACACAACACAAAAAAAAAAATTTTCTTCTGTCGCACTTTGTGTCACTTCTCGAGCATTAACTAATGTCTCCTGTCTGTCAGGTGATATCGGACCCTCGTTAGTAGCATTGTGACACCCACGTTCACCGGACTAGCGCTGAACCCTATGGAGCGCTTGACAGCATTACCTACGAGCTGTCCAAGCGCAGGTCCCCTCGGTTAAACCAGCGCTAAACTGATGATTTATAGACTACTATGTTGCTCTGAATGAACTCTACGATAGGTCAATGTCAAAATATTGCAAGGATTCGAGACATGATTCACCAGAGGCATGCGTAGGCGTGTGACAAATATACGGGCGAGTAAAGGATCGGAGAGCGTGTGAACGTCAGACTAGTGGATTATATCTGGGAAGCGACGGATCAGTCTCACGCGCCGCAGATTCTATCAGTCGCCCGCACCGACCTTTGCTAATCATTGATCTTTACGTGTAGGATGGAAAACATTGAAATGGTAAACAATGTTGCATTCAGCTAACCTATACTACAATATTTCTCCATCAGTCCGCTCTCACTCTTCGGATCCGAATGCGAAATCGTCATTGTCTCCTCCGCGCTCTCCCGAGCACGTTATCTAATACACTTCCCACAATAGATCAGCGTGCTGAGCGCTCCGACACAATGCTTCCGTCGCCGTCGGTTCCGCTCTCGTAAATTGGGTAAGTGGTGCATTTGACGAAACTTCACTTTTTCTTTGCTCCACTTTACCCCACTGTTTGAGTTTACCAATCGATCAGTTGTTTGCCGTCGATTATCTACGCATCTAGTCATAAAAGCTAATTTCTACGGCGTCTCGGGGGTATATTAGAGAGCTGCCGATTGGCCACGCGAATTCACGCGATCTGTTCGCACGACTATCGGGAGCGAGACGAGCCAACTGGAGCGACTAATATTCAAATGGACCAGTTTCTTGTTCTGCCAGCCTATTGCAGTGGATGCCGATGCGGTTCTGCACGTAGTATTAGTTTTCCAGCTCTTCGAATTTGACCCTGACTTTCAATTTAATGGTTCACAATTGAAAAATTTGAAAGTGCAGGTATTTAATTCAAATGAATTTTACCTAGTCTATTATTATAGTGGTTGCATTCAACAATGTGGGCTGATGTTGTTGATACAATGCACACCGCTATACTTTCGTTGGCGATATGCAAATCAGAGCGTGAGGCCCGCACGGCAGTTGGTGCTTACGCCAACCATTCGTGACTCCTCTAAAGTTTAAAATTATTCTACTATAATGTAATGTATCAACATTTTGTGTACGTATGCTGCATATTGTAGCTGCACCATCATTAATGTTATTACAACCATTATTGTGTAGCGATTGTCTCATCTACCGTACGCTTTCACCTCAATTTCAGCAATTTCTCTCGTGTCTGAATCTCTGAGTCCTGCTTCTCTACGACATAAAGTGCTTTTATTGCAATACAACGCTCACCCAGTAATGTGTGGGAAACGGGCGTTCCAACTTTTTTAATTGCCGTGTGTCGGTTGTACAGTATGTTATTATTGCGGGGCGCAATGCAACGCGGGACACAGAAGTAAGGCATCTAGCTGTCTCCGGCCAATTTCGTTGTTAATTATCTTCCATCGCCTGGCTGACTGCACGTCTGGCCTGTAACTTTTGCCTTGAAAGTAGGCGATGCGTGTGCAGTGGCTGTTGGGCAGTAGCTCAAGCACACACTATTCTTGGATGTTATTTTCGATACACAGCTGTTGCGGGTCGTTGGCCCCTCCGCGGAATCGTCCCTCGACGTTGTTTTGTTTTATATTCCGGGAGGAGGCGTCGTTTATAGCTCCATCAAGATACTCGGGCATCATACTGATGTCGTTATTATTCGGGATATATCGGTACTTAGTTGCGTGTACCAATTATTACGGATCAGTCGTAAAATCAATAGTCACCATGTTAGTTTCTTATTAGAATCAGTCATAGTGATCGTTTCGCTGCAAATTCTGACCCAGTATTGAACCTAATTTGAAAAAATCACCGTGAACATTGTTGTTTCAACCTTATTTGCTCCGATTTATTCCGCATCGAATTCGGTGTCATCAAGTTTGTCACAGTCTCTAATTAACTCCAAGGGTATACAAAATGATTTTTACAATTACTGTTTGTTTCCTGAAGGATCGAGGTCGCATTTGATGTCGATAAGTATTGTTTAATTCAATAGTTATTTTAATTCAATAGCCTTGTCTCGTGAGGCTTTGCATAATTATATATAGCACTGAATCCAATGAATTTGACATTCTGACAGGTTTCAAAACAATGAAACTCACTATGAGATCACTTGAGCTATTTATAATACTACCTCCCAAGCTACTCGTAATTTACGATTTTTCCCGGGGTAAACATAATTTTCCCATGTTATTCAGTTATCTATTTTTAATACATCAATCATATTTAATATGCTATCAATATACCAAATTTCATCAAAGTTTGTTTAGAAGTTACACTGTGATGGAGTAACAAATATTAAACACTTTCGCATTAATAATTTTATTTGCAGTTATTTTAGCTTAATTTACCGGTGTATATTTCAGTGCATTAGCGATTTCAGCCAGCAGCCCGTTACTCCGAGGCCTAGATGGCAACGCGGCTAGAAAAGTTCGTTTATTATCTGGTATTTGGCACGATGCTGCCGCTCGCTGCGAAATTACAACCTCTCTTAATAAACCAGTTGTATTTCTAAGGTAGTCTGTTCAATGTTATACGTACAGTCAGTGCGCTATGATAAATGACCTAGTTGATTCTAATTTTAACTTTATCAGCGTTGGATAAGGTGCTAGGGCTGGTCACCTAATTCAGAATGTGACTCTACGTACGTACCTAACGTGTGTGTCCGAGAATCTCAACATATTTACTTACGATAGTGGATGAAGTAGCAGTAAAGTGTCAGATTTATAACTTATGGCTTTTAACGAGGGCATGGTAACAGGTAAAGTTATTTGCAACTGAATTTTAAGCGGCTTCAAAGTATGTAGTTTCCGTTAATCTGGTTAGCCTATGAATACCTAAACTTGTTCACTGCAATCCAGCTGCAAAGCATTGATTGCAGTTAGACTGCACGACTGTGCGCTGGCTGCTAAGAATGCATAAAAAATAGGTATTTAAAATAATATGCAATTTTTTTTTAATATATCTCTTTGAACTTTAATATTTTATTACTATTACTGCAGCTAGCATGCAGTCGGTAAGCAGTTTCGGTGCAGTTATATCAACTGCAATTTTACATCTGTCTCCCTAACCTGCAACCTCGTATGATCTGGCTCTCTTTCGATTAGAACCAGTATACAGCAATTCATAAATTGTTTTGCGACACTTCCTAAGGAAGCATTAGAATTCTTCTACCAGTGTTATATAAAACCACACAGGTCCTATAGTAACCCAACAACAAACATTAGTCAAGTCTATTAGGTTTCCGCTCTATGGGTGTTCTTAATGCGGTAATATAATTATTATGCTCATAATTTTTTTCTATAATCCTAATGTAATCGAGGTGAGTCACTAATAACAAGCTAGTCGTGACATAGACCCTGTAATTTGTTTCAAGATTTATTATATGGTTCCCATACAATAAATAATTGCAGTAATTTCGTGTTTAGTTGCCAAAATGAAGAGATTTCGATGTACATTGATAAGCAGGTACATGATTATAAGCGTGTACGTCTACTAGAAGGCATTAAATGGTCTTGCTGCCGATTCTTGCTTCTTGTAACCTTGTCCAAAATTTATTTTCTTCCTCCATATTTCTATGTTCCATTCTTACATATTTGTATGTGTTTGTGCAGAGCGAGTACAAGAGTACCTCTGAGTTTAACAAGTATTTTTTGGGCATGATGACGTGCTCTTTTAAAATAAAAGTGCCTTGCTACCAAGTTAGTTTTACACGGTTAATCCCTCTTAGCTTTTTGAACTGCTTCATTGTCATTTCTCCCATATTCCGCAGATATCGATGCCTTATTTATATATACGGAATCGTCTTAGTTTTATAGTCTACGTTCTTGGGACTTCATTAATTTTTTTGCTTGATGATTGTTGCCGACCCGAGCCGTCACGGTTTTTTTTTTCAAACGGTCTAATAATAAAAACACACACCGTTCAAAGCACTCGCCCGCCGCAAAATTATTTAATTGTAAGCTTTCAAATCGCCTTTCAGTAATTGCCTTTAGCGTTTTTGAATGTTTGAACTTTTTGCTCAGAATTGTCTGTGCTTTTTCCTCTCTAGCCATTGATTGGTGAATTTCTATGTTACGTAATGTATTCTGTGTGTATTCGTTACACACTCTCAGATTTGTCGAGTCGAACGGAAGTGTATATTATTTTTATAATCACAACAACGTGCCTAATTGAAGTTATAATAACATTTTTTATCGATATGATTACATTTGTCAGCATTTAAAATTCATTCTGTATTTCTTTGTTATCAAGAAAAGTTTAATGCTTCCATTTTTTCTTCTTTCTAGTCTTTGTTTTATAATTTATATCCTTTTTCACATTTACATCGTCCCTATTGCTTGCGTTCGAATTGTATGCACTCAGTAATCAACTTTTCATTATTTCTTCTAGGGTTGTCAGAAGTAATACCTATATTCCAATACTTTTACTATATAAAAACTTATTCTTTGGTATGGATTGCAGTGCAGTTCTTGGTACTTATGTCTCGAGCTTGGTACAAGACGAAATAAAAGTTACAGCAAGGCTAGCGTTGTTGTGCTCCAGTTTGAAGGATAGGATAGCCAGTATAAATATGGGAGAACACGAGGCATTCTGCCATAGTCATCAGAGTGGCTACGCGCTTATGGCCTTTGGGCTACAGGTTTATGGCCAACAGTGACCGTTTTTCATTTGACGGCATGTCGGGCTGTATGCTATCGAATAGAAAATTAAAGTACCAAAATCAACGTATCGGACCGTGTGTATATCGCAATGGCAGTTTTTTTCCAAATGTGTCTTCTCTATTGCCGTAAATGGCTTATTCCCATCTGCACCTGGGGTTGCGGTCACCCTTTAGCTGTCACCGCATGCCGCCGTTCGGCACTGCCGCATCGGTAGTAGCATTGCCAAATCCGTTTTTCCAAATATCGGGAATTAAATGAATAAAAACCAGACTGAGACGAAATAATCGGGACTTAGAAAAAATGCATAACAATGATTACAATATTTTAGTTTAAAATCACAGACGTTAATGAGATCAGTCAATGCGCTTTTTCCTTCGCGACCAGATTCTTTTTGATGAAAAAGTAGTGGGTTTGAGACTCTCAGGACGGAGTAGAAAATCTGATATAATAGGTGTTTAATTTTTTCATGGCGCCAAATAACATATCGTTTACTTCTTTTTTTATGAAACTGTAGAGAGATCAATAGTGTATTATATGGAAGACACGAAATAAAATATATCATTTAGCCATTTCTAAAATAAATTTGTCATTTTAGACAGAATACAACAAAAACTGGAACTGTTTACATGGAGTACAATTTATTTATCGGGATCAAAAGTTCAAGTCGCTCGCTGGTCTCATTCTAGAGTCAATACAGTCTCAATGTCAACGCACTGTGACATTTTCTAGCCAGCCAGTGTAGAGTTGTCGACTCGGTTATCGACTGGCAACGAACCCTCGTCACATCTCATTCACGATAGCGGCCATACCGACGTCTTTACTGCTCGACGGCATTTAACGAAACAACGTAGTTGCGATTGTCGAAATTTATGCCCAGAATATATCTGCATTTGTGGGGAATTTGCTCTTTACAATTTCGTAAATGATTGTTGGCAGTGACGGAATGGAAACTTGAAGTATGAGACCGATTGTTAGTTTGAAAAAAAAAAAAAAAACTTTTTATTCTGTGTCCATCGCCCGTTTAAAAATCGTTTATAAATCAACCAGCGTTGATGGAATATGAATGAGACATCAGTATTCCTTAAATCCTTGAAAATTTCTTTCACATGTGCATTTTGTATGTCCAAGGGGTCCCAACTTTAAAATGCATTTCCGTCGATCGTTTAATATAAAATTTTAATAACAAAAAAAGGCAATATACTTAAAAGAAATGCCAATACCACTAACATTATAAATGCGAAAGTTTGGATATTTGGATGTCTGTTACTCAATCACGCTTCAACCACTGGACGGATCCTGAAGAAACTTGGCACACGTATAGATTAGGTCCTGGAATAGGACATATGATAGTTTTAATCCCGAAAAAACATCCCATTTCTACGGGACATACATAATAATATGTGATGTTAAGTTTTCCACACAGAAGAAGTCACGGGCAGCAGCTAGTATATTATAATGTGCAATGTCTCTCTGTCTGTCTGTCTGTCTGTCCGTTAGTATGCTTATAATTCGAGAAACATATATCCGATTTACGTAGTTTTTTTTACTCATAGAAAATCTTGCCAGTTTTTAGTATATATTTTGTTACGTTACGTAACGTAATAAGAATAAAGAGTAACTATTGTTAAGGAATAACATAACATCTAGTAAATATAAAAAGATCACAAAATATTATCTACAGTTATAAGTGCCTATTTTTGTTCCTGCTGGTCTAGGCTAACTCACTATATAAACATAGTGTCGCCTGGTTTGTTCCTTCTAATTCGCAATATCTTTTTAGTATTGCGGTACTCACTTAATTTCAAGTGTTGCCCAGAATTCTGTTACTTCTACAAATGTACCAAGTGTTCTCATGTGCAATAAAAGAAGTTGGCTTTGGCTTCCACTGCTTTGAAGGCAGCCATAGGTTCGCTACCTTATTTGAGCTGGATTGAGAGAATGTGTTAGCTTTTATGCTTAGGTATCTGTCTGGGTGCCCGTCTCACTTCACCTGCCGAGATTACGGATGCAAAATCTTGCTCCAGACGCGAGAAAAATATGTTTTCCTCTTATACATATTAACAAGATTAATTATTTTTCAGATAAACAGCTAGGGCGCGACACATCTTTACGATGTTGTCACAACAATGATGTCACGTGTCTAATTTAGTGCGTCTTACAATGATTAGCAGGGGTCGGAATTGGGTAGTGTCTTTATGTACTTGCGACGAAAATATAGAAAATACAGAAACGTATATTTACAAAAAAAACTTTTATATAATTACATTGTATTAATTTTGTTGTTGTTATATGGCACGGTACATTAATATGGATATTCCTTTTCATTGACTGTTGTAATGAAAAAGCCAGGACTCTTAGTAGTAATAATTAAAAAGTACATAATATCCAATAAAAAAAAACATTATTGCTATTTTATTGTATTGATAAGCGAGAGGCAGAAGAATAATTATATATGATTAAATGAGCCATGTGGAATGTCCATATTTATATTGCTCTAAGAGTTTAGACATGAATGACAAACAAATGATGATTTTTTTCTTTTAATAAATCTCGGGAGAAAACCCTATACCAAGCTAGTATTAAGAAATATTGGTTTCAGATAGGTTTTGTTGTTTGTATTGTGTATGTATATATTATTTTTAATATATTAGATCTATTAGTTTATTATGAATGTTAGTTTATATTTAATTCATCTCTAGAAGTCATGTCATCGAGGTAGTCGATAAAAAAATGACGTGTATAAATGTACCAAGTGTACTCATATGCAATAAATGATTTTGACTTTGACTTTGACTTCATTTACTCAGATATAAATAGCTGTTAGTTTACTTAAAATAAATATTGACATAAACATTTCGTAAAACAAGTAGAATAGAATAGAATAGGTCATTTATTCATAGCTACGACACACACATACATGATAAATAAACAGAACAGAAATTAATAAATTACAATTTAAAAATAATCAAGGTACCTATGTGTCGCAGCAATAAAATGGCGCTGACTCAGCATAATGCTGCAGCACGCTACGCGCACTCCAGCGCTGGTATTCTGTCAGCACCAGGTCAAGTGACTTCACAGATTAAGTTTTTTAAAATTGTGCGTAGAGGGCTGTCAATGTATTGGTGTACATAATAATATTAAATATATATAATTTAAGTTTGTAAATTAGTAGAAATAAGGGCATTGTGTATAGCTGAATTAATAAGAATAAAATGTACTGACATATACATATAATGTTGAAAAGGTGCATTGAGTTAAACTGTGTAATGTGTTTTTATGTTAACTTAAGATACTAAAGTACATACTGACTCTACCTAATTCCGATTCCTGATGATAAGGCGGGTTGTTCACCTCCCACAAGGCGATCTGTGACATCGCATGACAAAACAATACGAGTCACGTTGAGCCTATTTTGAAAGTACAAAGTACATCACAGTAGTGTTGACTGAAGTTCGGCTTTCGGCATTTTGGACCGAATTTCTGTCACAAGAAGATGCGTCGTTCGGTTAAACCGAAAGATTTTTACACAATTTTCGTGTGAAACATCGAATATCATATTCTAAACAATTAATAAAAATTACTCCAATATACTCGTACTTACAACTCTGAAGGTCGGAATATTTTTTCAATAAAACACCTCGCTCTTGCAATTACAAGTTTTTTTAATTCATTTCTTGTGCACAATTACAATTCAAAAAGTGTACAAACGGGCAATTTTGCTCTGAATTAAATCCTTATTCTTTTCGTATAAACTAAATACTTACATACAAATATAAATTTCAACGAATAAAATTAATATTCCAATGAAAATTAATAAGTGCTTTCGGCCAAAAGATAATAAAATCCGAAGTTTCGGTTTCGGTTGAGAGAAAAAAAAAAGATTTTTCGGTGCTACACTACGTGAGAGTTCGCGGTGGGTTCACGGCCCGGTTTGTGAAACATTCGGATAGATTTACGGGAGGCCTTGATCCGCGTTCAACTGAACGCAAGGGCAGCGGTTGCCAACTCCAATGATTTGTGTCCTAGAATATAGTCGGTTTAGAGTTTTAGTCTGCATTATTTTGTTATATTACGACTAGCCTTTGCCTGTGGCTCCACCTGTGTTTAGGCATTCGTTTTTGAGTTTTGACCCTGTTATACTAAAAAATTGCCGTGTAGTATCCGGTAGAGTAGAATAGGACCACACCAACTCTTCCCGTGGATGTCGTACAAGGCGACTAAGGGAATACATTATAAAACGTCAATCAGGCCTCCCCAACCCTTCTAGCCAGCGCGGGGAGTGTAGGCCAAATCCTGCGTCTGTCTCCGGCAGATGAGAGAGGGTTGTGCTCCTGCAGTGGAGACAAAAATAACCTGATGATGAATGATGATGATGAATACTAAAAAGTTAGTACGCTGATGTGGCAGTGGGCTGGTCACATCTGTCGGAGAATCGATTACCGCTGGGGTAAACAAGTTCTCGAGTGGAGACTGCGAATGGGCAAGCGTAGTGTGGGACGCCCCCTGGCTAGATGGAGCGACGATCTGTTTAAGGCGGCTGGTATAGTGATTGGATGAGAAGAACCGAAGATCGGGTTCAGTGGCGCACCTTGGGAGAGGCCTATGTCCAGCAGTGGACTCTTTCAGGCTGATGATGATACTAAAATCGTTAATGTAACAGGTAATCGTTAATCGTTTCGTCCCCTTTTTAAGTAGCGTTAGAATTTATACCCTAGCCTGATGGTAAACGGTCACTGTCGTCCATAAATCTGCAATATTTGTTCAACTAATATTTTTGTGAGGGTCTTGTGGTGATCTGAGGTCCGTAAGACCATCAGAAGCGTCATCACCAAAAAGTTGTGTGCAGAATATTGATTGCGGGCAGCTGGTGATGAAGAAGAAACACTCGCTTGCAGACGCAATCTTATATTTCACTGTAGCATAGAGCCAGAGAATACTATATATTACTACGTAAGAAAGCGACACTCGCCTCCCTCTGCCAGTTTAACGTCGTCCGCAAAATAGAGCACACCTGGCAGTACGCAATACTGGGCGGCCGCTATAAGTTAGAAAGAGAAGCATTTATGTAGTTGACGTATAACGTTGTCGCTCTCTCGATCGACTATGCTCGCGCGCTGTAACAACAATTGACGCGCACGTGCTCCTGTAGTAGGTAATTAAATCTATTCCATAGTGTCGAGGGTGTGCACAGAGAACAGAGAGTATTTGCCGAAGCTTCAATAAATTAGGCGTCTGTGTTGCCCGGAATAGAATTGTTTAAGTTTACAATAGTTTATGCTAACAGTTTAACTAAACTAATATATCTACCTACCATCTAATTCAAAGCCTAATTTGGCGAATCCGCCGTTCTTCGAACAACTTTCTCACACAAATTGAACGTAGGAAGACGTTTTCCATTTCATGTTGGCCGCTCCAGAGCGTTGGAATAATTAATGATCGGCAATTACTATTTTATCTGGGTGAAGCCGTGCAGAATAAACGTAGCCGTTTCTCCTGAGGACGTTTCTTGCTTGAATAAGATGTATTAGACTTCATAACAGATAGTTTATATGTAAATAAATAAATACCTGAAAAGTAGTGCAGTGAACACATTAATATATTAAAGCCATGAAGGAAGAAAAAAACTTACGCCGCCTACGTAAAAAATTTTCTTCCTCATGATTGAAGCGAAGATTACAATGCGAAACATCCTGGCATTCCGGGGATCGATACAGCGTCTTCTACCGGTGGCGCAAATATAACATCCAAACCAGTACCGACATGTACAATTGTACAAAGTTGTCGGTCCCTGTTGGGGAATCGAACCCACGACCTCGGGATATAGACAGTACAGAACGGTTTTTGTTAATTTTTTTTTTATATTTGAGTCTATATGATAAGGTTTCTGCCATCTGATGCCCAGGACAGAAGCCCTATTTATTACAAGACTACATAATCTATGTCTACATAATAACAAAAACTATTTTAATGTTTCATAGTCACAAATTTCGGCAATAAGATATAGAAGAAGCCTTTAAAAGTTATAATTTGTACATTATGAAAAATATTATATACTCTATTGTGAGACGTTTGAGATGTTTAAAAGGAGGTGCATGAAAAGATTGATGGATGTGAGGGAGGCTAGTGAGGTGTGTCAGGATCGCGCAAAGTCGCGATACATCGTCTCTGCCTACCCCTCTAGGACCAAGGCGTGAACATTGTGTATGTTTTACATGTTTTAGGCCCGGAAAATACGGGATTTACACGGGCAAGTATATCTCTCGTAGCCTAAGCAACGCCGTCGCGGGGCGAGCAGTTTCTTAGGTATTGAGGAGCCTAAAGATTAATATAAAATCACATTTCTGAATGCACTCGTTGGATTAAATGTTATGTCTAAACGTTTTTTTGTTTTTGTTTTGAACTCGACCCCGGATTTGTCTATAGCCACTCGCTTAGTCGCTTACTTTCACTGAGATCGATCAATTATAGGCCCGCCTGGCAACGTCACGCCTAAAAATAAATTTGCGTTTTGTCTTTCTTAGTATTTAGTTAAATGCAATTAATCATTTATGTTGCGAGACTTAGAATGTATCAGCAGTTTTGAATGATATGATCAAGAGCTATAAGTCTTTTTTTAAAACTAATATACAGCCAGATATTGTTCTCAATTCCGTACTTAATGCAATGACATTTACTAGACGACCACTTTTCAAAACGTTTATTTTTGATGTTTGACAATAACATCATCATTAGAAAATGACACAAGAAATGTATCATCGTCAGCCTGAATACGTCCACTGCTGGACATAGGCCTCCCCATTAGAAAACCACTTTTGTTGTCCATTGGGGGATTTGCCATAATCACCACGCTGGGCAGGCGGATTGGTGATTGCAGTAATGATCTTAACATACACACACAGGAGAACGCTGCGGCCCGTCCCTGGTGAAATCCCTTAGTCGCCTTAACGACAACCACGGGAAAGATAGGGGTGGCCCTATTCTAAGCCGGGAACCATACGGCAAAAAATGTAGAATTAACGTAAAATTGCTCTATATTGAGTCTCAAGATCTGATTTTGCCTACAAGTCTTCGGTTCTAATAATTACTTTCATGGCGTGGCCTTTGCCCCGAAACGCGAACTGTTGCACCGTTGCACCGAACCGCGTGTATCGGAGGACCTTTCACACGGGAGTTCGTTGAACTTTTAGAGAGTTGCTGAAGCTAATTGAAGCTAAATACTTAGCTTGTCTTGTTTCACAGAAGTAAAAGTGCGTAGTTATGCAGGAGGTAGAAGGGCATTCGGGAAAATGAGCAATTTTGGTTCAGTGTCGGATGTCGTAGAGACAGACTTAAGGACGCCGCCGAAACCGGAGGCTCCAATTTGCACAAAGGATTTTACCATGGAATTTAGACTGTTTCCGAATAGATAGGACCTCTGCTCCGGCAACGCCATCTCTTGCATATTCAAAATCCTACTAATATTATAAATGCGAAAGTTTGGATGTTTGGATGTTTGTTACTCAATCACGCTTTAACCACTGAACGGATCATGATGAAACTTGGCACACATATAGGTTAGGTTCTGGATTAGGACATAGGATATTTTTTATCCCGAAAAAACGTCTCATTCCTACGGGAAATACATAATAATTTGTGATGTTAAGTTGTCCACGCGGACGAAGTCGCGGGCAACAGCTAGTGTTCCATAGATGGCACTACCTTGACTAATATCTCTCTATCGCATGTCTATGTTCGTTCTTTGTCTACGCGGATAAGGTAGCATATACAAGACTTAATTAAATTATAATTTAGGTAGGTATGCAGTACGCCACACTTTTCCAGCTGCAAAATACTGAAGGTCGCGAACGAAGCTGCTTTTTGCATTAACAGTTTAGCCGTTCCTTTGTGTTTCACCACAAAAGCATTCCGCTGTTTTGTTTTTGTCTTCACACAGTTCCTGTTTTCTGTCAAAAATTCGGTCAACATCCTCGCTGAGGTCAAGAGAACCATGCCAAATATGGCCATAAATTACATAGTAATTTTTTTAAAGTGTCATAAATTCTCGAAACCCTGTTTCTCTTAAATGATTTATATTCGTAATCAATAATCGTCTACGTGTCGTTAATTGATGTCCATAAAGCATTAAGGCTAGTTGATTTACTGTCTGAAAGCTGTTGTTTTTCTTGTTCCCCAACTAGAAATACAACGGCCATTTGGTTTTTATCATCGAAATATGAAAGACTGGTTTATTAATCCCCATTTTATACCAATTGCTATTGGATTTATTTGGTTTATAAACTCTCTAATTATGCTTAACTATTTTTTACTCTAATAACCGTTTGTCTACAGAAAATGTCTCCACGAGTTGGTAGTTCACCACTGCGGTCCAGTCCGGTTTAGTGCTTTCTCCAAATTTTCCTACGATTAACGATAGTCGCACTCCACTAGCAATGATCACGAAACAAAAACTGGAAAAGCCGACGGGAACTGCAAAAGTATTTTTTAAAAGAAGATCGTCTCACAAAGTAATATTTTGGTTTTTGTAAGTCCATGTCATCGAAAACTCCACGAAACTCTGTTGTGGTATCTACGTGTCATTAAATAGTGGTCTTAGTGCGGCCCTGGAATAATAGGTGAGCAGGCACACAGACATAGCATTTATAGTGAAGTAGAAATGTCAGTAGAATCAATCGCGACGCACTTTCATATTTAGCGCACCGATAGTGCTCACCCGTTCACTTTCGCCCGCGGTCACGACTGGCCATAGTTCACTTGGCAGCCTTTCGGCCCACTCTCACTCGCCACCGGGCTTTAATTTACAGTCTATCTCATCAACAGGGGAAAGTTCATTAGGCTTTAAAAGTAATGATACTATTTGTTGCAATGTCTCGTTAGCAGGTATTGGATCTAAAGTATTATCATCGTCCTCTTAACGTCTATTATCAAGTTGTTTATTAAACAGTAATTGATGTATCAATCAGTATTAGGGCGTCTTTTATATTAGTTTTATAGGCACAAAGTGTACGTACTATCACAGAATAACTAACTAACGAATATGTCCAAAATTTCGGATCCAAATGAAAAGTATAAATTAGATATAAAATGTATTTGACCAATTGAAAATTTAATCATGGATTGTGGTTTAAGTTTATGCTTCATTTCAAAGCTTCTACAAGCATTAGGTCAAATCCAGAAGTGGTCACAAACCGTCAAATCGATTTTAGCGGCAAAGAGTGAAGAATTTTACAAGGCGTTGACCCCATATATTAAATGTATATCGAGAGTACATGAGGTCGACCAGCGGTTTCATTGAGGTTCTCTGAATACAAACGGCACGACTCTGCAGGGTCTTTTAGCCTTTAGGTTGTTGCACGCAGCAATTTAAATGTTGCACTTGTTCATGGATGCCTGAGGCCACTTACCATCAGTTTTCCTCTCCATATCGTGGAGAAGAACAAGACAAGTTAATCTATTCAAATTGCTATGAATACATACGACCGCCTCGTTCGCTTTGTGGCCAGACTCGATCATCAGACATTGTAGAATTGGGTACGGACAAGTTGGTTCTCGTTTGTGTGTTATAAGAAGATGCTAAGCGTTATATTTTTAATTTAATTAACATTGACATTATAGTTCAAGGTATATACTAGACATAATACAACTAAAGTCGTAAATTATAAGCATGTAGTTATCATTTATTTAATGTGAATCTCACTCAGTTCATTCTGCGTTGCATTTGTACGGCGATCCGCTTTGCAATTCCACTGTTTTCACTAAAGTAATGGCAATTTTCGATATTGCAACCGATTTCACGATCCAGAAACAGTCGCTTTCTACTGAACAATCATAATCTCACTGTCATTACTGTTTTATGTTCTCCTTTAGCACAAAGTAGCTTATGAAATTCGACAAAGTAAAAGTTGTAAATGCATGCTAATGTCCCATTGTTACCTACAAATGATTTCAGTGTGTCGACATGAATTTTTACTGGAGGTCGCGACGGTAACGACTTAGTGTCGTGAACGAAATTGACGAGATGGTATTTATGTTTACTTTCTGAATACGAGGCTACTTGTTTCAATATCATTACGATGATGCGACGGGAGAGAAACTTGATTGTGTGTTTTACATGCGGAAGTAATAATTTTTCGCTTTATTATAACGATAGCGTGTTTTATCGCAGTTGTAATCATTTTATTATCTACACTGATATAATGAAGCTGTTTGGAAGTTCGAGGAAATGTCCGGAACTAACAGTCGGATTTTAAAAATCTTCCGCTCCGGAAGAGTGGAAGATGCGAAATTTTTCACCAAGAAAATCGACTAAACTAGTTTATAATGGGTCATTTATTCTTTGCATATATTTCTGCAGTAGTAAAATCGAAAGACGTGACAATAACTAAAATAATTAAAAGCGAAAGACTCAATTCTTCATTCAAAGTAGGATATCAAGTAAATTTTATGAAAGTTTTTTTTATACGTAAGTCTGTCGGAATTAAAATTAAACAAATTAGTCACATGACAATTCTCAGCGTTGGTGATGTTACTGAATGAATGCCAGAATTTGTCAATGTCAAGTGGAATAAATCTGCTTTTTCTTTATTACCCTATTCTATGAGGATAAGTTTAACATAAGATCGTAAAGTCGCAACTGACGAATGATACAGGGACGCATTGGCTCTCTGATACACGTGCGTGAGCGACGTCGTCCGCTAACCATAGACACAAAATAGAATACAGAAGGTACAAATAATCATTGGCCTACTTACGTTCACCAATACTAAATAATATAATCCACCCTGGATGAAGCGTTGGCTTTGGCTAAGGCAGTGTATAAACCTCTATACGCTACGCAAATATAGTTTGCTTCATAAGTCCACTGATGGGCCAGTCGTATCTCATAATAATGGCTGGCCAGGTGCGTGGTGGGAATCGCAGTATTATATTATGGAGTTTATGCTCAAACGATTCTAATTCCTGTCATTTGGATTATTCCTTTTGTTGCCTCACACGATCTACAGGAAGACTGGGATTTTGTATAGTTCACTTCGGTGGGTTACTTGATTGGAGCTAATTGTATGCGCGTTTGTACGAAGCGGACCTTCTGTACTATCCTTGTTTTGAGCCGGAGCCCATAGCGTGCGCGATAGCGATCTACGCGGCGGACCAATTGCCTTGTTTGTCGTACCCACTGTACACGCTTCGTCTTTTTAAGTCAGGTCGAACTTGGAGGAGGCATTTTAAATTGACACAAAACCTCCAGTGGCTAAATCATCAAGAGATACCTCGTTGAGGGCAAGTTAAATCAAAAGATTAAACTTGTAGTAAATTACTGCCTGCTTAATTAAGGTCTTCTATAGATTTAGTCAACCATTTGAAGCTTGTGTAGTTTGTAGTTGGTTTTTTTTTTTTCATTCTTGACACAATTTTTATTACAAGATTAAATGGAGATGTATTCCCAAACGTATTCCGATTTATTATCACGTACTATGTGGAAATACATCTTTATCATCTATCACTTTCCTTTTACTGATATTAATTTCTGATACTCTGTAAAACTATGTCAGTATTTGATACTTCTTAAAATTTCATTGATAAGTATATTTGATATTTTGAAGAACCATGCAAAATATCATAATTCGTATATCCATGTGCTCCCAGTATATGGTAGGTAAAGCACGGCACGGCGGGCGTACCATCATCGCTAGAATGACATGACTGAGCCATTTTCGACGTGGCCCTACGTCCCCCGATACAGCGACATCGCCATTTGTGACTTTGATGGAAGATTGTTCTCCTTACATACGACCCCTTTTCTAAATAAATGCGTACATTCAACCGAGTTATTTATCCAGTGCGCACATCTCAGCCACGCTCCGTTTAGGTTCTATGACTCAATGTTTTTGCCGTTTCTACAAAAGGTATAACAATTCAGATGTTCAAAATAGAGAACAAAAGCCAACGTCGGAGACGTGCTAAGTGTTAACTATGACAAATGAACGCTGGAGCTTCAATTTACCTATTAGCGAAATCGCTTCTCACATCGTCGTGACCATTACTCGTAGAATCAGGTAATCAATCAGCGCGATGTTTACCGATCGTCAGGGCGTTCAACTCGCCATTCAAGGTCTGACTGAAGGCATTATTTTCGCGTTGGAGGCAACCCACACACGCATCGCGATGCACATTACCAAGTACGATGCAGTAGGTTGGAGGAATGGGAGCGCGTGATACGAATGCGAGAGCGACTTGGCGTAGATTGTATCTTAAGCCTTCGTAGATTCCGGCCGCTCCCTGTGGTGAAATGGATCGGACAAATTGAATTCTCTCGTGCAATGTCGTGTAATCACTTTTGTAACTACGGATAGACTGTAATAAAGACAGTGTTAGAAATGTTCTGTGTTGATTGCTTTTTAACTACTTATGGTAAATTGTTTATCTGAGAAACAGGACAGTAAATTGGAAGTGCTGTGTGCCCCAATCTGTTTCTGTAAAGTAATTCAAGACGAAAGGGAGATAGTGCTCAGTGTTCAATTTGCACAATTATTTTTATTGCTCCATTAGTGCTTGTTGCGTCGTCGTCTCATAACATGAGTCCATTAGTGTTAAAGGAGTACTTACGGTTCTGTTTCAATTCAACGTTTAAGATTGTTAGTTGGTGTGATGGCTACTTCGATTTATAAATGAAACTCGACAGGAGCCGCTCGCTACTTACGAGTCGCATTTATCTGATCTCCATTTGAATAGGCAGACCATCCGTCACATAGCTATTAGTTATTATTTTTTTCTGTGAAGAATCGACACGCAATACTTTTCATTGGCGCGTATATCCAGCGGTAGCGCTGTAATTTTCCGAGCCATTAAATGTTGTCAGAGACTCATAAAGACTCCCCACGTGGGCCAGCGCGGTGCGCGCGCGCTTGTTTTTTGCTCGGTGGCACATCGTTCATCATTACGTTACGCGTTTATTATCTCTGTGGCCTTGGCCGTGAACGGTCGTGCGGGAGGACACTAGCCAGCGCGTGGGCAATAGCGATGACTATATACAGCGGTGTGAAGTTAAAGCTGACGAGACAAAAAATGCTTTGTACACGCCAGACAAATCAACACTATTTTGCTTTACAAATAGTATTGATTGCGCCATTGTGATTCAGAAACTTTTCAAAAAGCATGACAACTTCCTCGTCTTAGTTATTCACGGTCTGGAACGTATACCTTTTCATGTTACCTCACGCAACGCAATTTGTAAATTTTAAGTATCTCTTGCAAACTTTTTGCTTCCAACGGAGTACGCGCGAATTGTCTAATTTCCAGTCGTCTCAACATCAGAGGTGATCGGCCCGGCCCATGTTTCATTTGCGACTTGCGACTCGTTTTTAAAGTCTTTTTCTAATACCTACACGTGGAAACAGCCGCGTGCCTATGAAATCCCAATATCGTCTATCGGTAAAATTTGCAAAAACAACCTCCTGCTGCGCCTGTCGAACCGTGACGAGCTCGCCATCGAAAATCGCGTATACCCAAAGTAAAGTAATCATGATGTCATCTAGTAATTAATTATGGTAAAAGTACGTGACTGCCACGCTCCGGTACCGGACACGTCGTGTCATCTGCTGAAGCCAATGTAGGCAACTGGAAACGTGCGGATCGTTAATGTTCAGAAGAGCAAATCGTAGTTGCTACCGCAATCGGTAATCATTAAATCAAGAAGTATTTGAGGGGAAATTGTCACGGTTTCTTAATATATTCTACTCAAATGTAAGTTTATGATTCCATTTGAGTTTTATGGACTTTTATACCTGTGCTTTTCTATGCGTTTTCATCATTTCAACAAGAATCAAAGTCAGAAAATCCCTCATATTCTCATACAAGATACTACTAATTGAGTTTACAATTCTTGGAAATGCAAATACTAGCTTAACACATTTTTTCTAATCGGAGAGAAGAGGAATGGAATGCTTGCATTTTAACGAAAACTATTAAACGTAAAATGGGTTGTTGCCGGCTTCTTATAGTTCGTTAAGATCTTGATAATCAATTGCATCAATTGGCAGGTCCAGATCTGTACACGCCTACTACCCACTATACCTATTCGATAGTGGCACATCCGGCCGTAAATTACACATGCTCGGTTACGCAACGCCAGGTTCGCATCTCGCAAATAACATCAACATTCACAGACACATTCTTTAGTAATGGTTGTAATGGCTTTATGTTTCATTTGACTTCAGTTATCTTTTTTAATCTTTCTGTGAACGAACCGCTTGCTCTTAGGAAAGTAGTTAGTTCTAAAGTTAGCCATCTACTATTTCTTAGATATTTTTCTGCGTTACGGACTTGTTTTAGTATCATTGTCTTCCTTTTCATTTTAAACAAAACCTTAAGTTTTGATTTTACTGAGGCCTATTTTCAAAACAGTGCCTCTTTGTCATCATCGTAAACGTTGTTTAAAGCATTCTGTATAAAGTCGTTGGTTATGAGACTTATTAGTCAACAACTGTGTAACCTTGTTTGATGTTTTGCGCCTCGTTTTGCATGTATATCTTCATCAAACATAAATTCTGCAAAGTGGTGACGCAAATGCGATTTTTGTGTTACATCATAAGTATTTCTCTAAAGTGTCTGTATTTTATGTCGTCGGTATTCAGATAAAATCATGACTTGAGATCAACGACCCCGATCTTTAGATATGTTTAACATACGAAAATTATCACTAGTAAATCATTGTGAGAGCTAACATCACAACAGGCAAATTAATTCTTCACGAGGTTGCCAAAATAAGTTCCAATCCAAACACAATCGTGAAATTCGTGTCAAAATCATTAGCGATGTTAGAGGTGTCGATCGAATAGTCTAGACCTTTTTCCTAGAACTCTTAGAAAGTCCAAAACTTCTTTGTCTGTTTCTTTCCATCCTGAAAGGCGAACGTAAACTTAAGACAGACTATATAGGCGATCAAGGAATTGATTGAATGAACAACGAACGCCATACATTAACGTCACATTACGAAAATGAATTCGGTGCCATCATAAAAATGACCATAGCGGCGCCATTATTTACCAGAGTTGAGGAGTCCACTCACGAAGTCCGATATGATACGAACGCCGTATTTTCGCCCGTAAATAGCGAAGGACAATAGCGATGGCATGTAAACGGTTCAGTCACGTATACTTACGGGACCTTTTTATACGGCGCGTGCACAAAATATTGAAAAACAATAGACTACTCTCAAGTCAAAAGGCACTGATCATACAAAATGTTGGATTACGTATATTAGTTGATTTTCAAAGAGACGAGGTGCCTTTTAAATCTCTATTGTATAAGCATGAGTGTGAGCCACTTATATTTCGGTATTATTAACACGAATAAATCATTGAATCGACATAATTTATAGCTTGATCCTTTTAGAGATTTGTCACTCTTATCTTGTGTATCACAAAAGTGTGTTTCACGGTAAATATTTATGTAACATCTATGAGAGATACTTTATTACAACTGACTTCAATAACCTTTGATATAGGTATATTTTTTGCTGCAGTAGTTTTAATAGGTATGGTTTTTACTCTAGAATGTGATGCAACAGGCCCCGCAACCGGTTCTGCTTGGCTCCCCGACGTCTGGCGAGGGCCGACGATGGCTCGCTCAATGGACTGAAAATGTTTCGCGTGGAATTGATTAACCCCGAGACCTCGGCGCGTTTGATATTTATCTTCTAGTCTTTGCAGCTCATTTTGTTTATTGTTGTGGTTTATAATAATAAAATAATGCAGATTATTCTGCATAATTGTGTTTAAGTGTCAGTTTTTGAACCTGAGCAGGATTTTTGTAGTTGTTTCTTTATTACTACTCTAAAATTCTAAATTTCAACTGCATGTATGACCTCTCCGCGAATAAACTTGTGGTATATGAAAGTACAATTCCATAATGAAAGCTATTCTTATATCTTGGATCAACAGGTACTTGTGAACTTCAAGATTTCCACTAAATTCTCAGAATTGTTTGTGCCAAAAATAACGAGCACATAACCGACTATAGTTCCGGGACAAATTCATATGAATGAGCGTTGTTATTGTTAATGCAGATGGAGCCGCGATAAAAGAAGTTAGAAGCTCCTGTTTTATAAATGTCAGTTGTGTATGGCATGGCAATGTCACTGTTATTTTAGCTACTGATAAACATAACAGAATGGTTTTCTTTAAAGAACTCAGTTTCGGTTATATTTTTTACCTTTTTCATTCTGTTCTAGTATACTGCACATTTTGTGGAAGATCCAAAATGTTTTCTCTTGTCTTTCAGACATTTGATATAGCAGGCGTTTTTTCCAGACATGTTGCTGGAAGTTGTTGCGTTTCTTCTTCACAGCGCTAACGCTTACGAGCGCAGCGGAAGCGTTAAAAGATTAACGTGTATAAATGTACGAAGTGTGCACTAAAGGATTTTGATTAAGACTTTGAGTATCAGTAAACTAGATAGATAAATAACTACATTTTGCCCCGCGGCACTGTCCACGTATAGCTGACAAATCAACAATTCCTCAAACCTAAAAAGCAAACTTAAAAAAATTACTTCTGACCGTACGTATATTTGGGACTTCATTATTCGGGAGATGTCTTTTTACATCCTGTATGCTATTGTGCACACATGAGCATTAGTTCTCACGGTAGCTCTCGAGAACAGAGAAAGCCTTATCTCATGTATCGGAGCGCGAACAATGCGAGGAGCGTGCCGATGTTTATCATTGCCGTGATGCCATCTAGTGATCTGCTCATCTGACTTTCACTCAGTATGCCTCCAACACCTTGTTTGCGCTTGTCTTGGCTTGTTAGCGCCGTAGGTGGTGGTGTAGAAGAGGTTTCTTTGTGAAAGTCGGTGTCTTTGCGCTGTGCTGTCAGTATTGCTTTTTTGCGCTTAGACGTACTGAATTGTAAATGGGCTGTATTCTAATTGCGTAGTTATTTGATGTATCAGCTTTTGGGAGGTCCGAAATATATATTTTTTCTAGTTCATTTTCCACTTTCGCGCTTTGTTCACGTTATTATATTTTTCGTTTTTTCATTTTTTTATTAGGTTTTCCACTTTTTTCCTGCTAGCAAACGTTCAAAGTGAACTTTATGTGGGACAGTTTAATCCGTATAGTGATAATGCTGTATAATTGCCTGTTTTCCTGAGGTACATACAGATAAGACCACGTATCCCGATATGGGCGTGTTTTATCGTCATTATCATCACCTTATAACACAAATTCACAACAAATGAAAAATTTCAGTCATACTTGGAATTTGATGATTTTCGGGGAATGATATAAGTAAGTAGTAATAAAACACATCAAAATATTCTGGGTTATGACCGATAAAACATCCTTGTTTATCCTCACGGGAATGAATCATCTAAACTGAAATCACTGTTTATCCTCGAATATGTAAATGACGTCACAATAGACAGGCTTTTGAGGTTTAATATTCAATAACACATCCATAAACATTCTGTGTCGCAGTTATGGCGGTGGGACATGTAAAGCGGGCTTGTCGTGATATAGTGCAGGGCTGCGGCTAGCACGGAGCCCACGGTCCTAATTACAAAGTGTAATGAGAAGGCGACGCCTGCGCTCCGTTGTTGCACCAATTCGACGCCTCTGCTCAGTACAGTACAGCCTGGAGCTCTAAAATTGTACTCATTTAAGAAATATTGTTTAATAGCTTTCTGAATCTTGTTTGTTAATTCTTCCTATGGTAAATTTTGTTAAACGTATTTTATACAGGGTTACAGGAAAAGTCGTGCTAGATCCCTTAAGGGTGTGGAGCACCCATCATTTCTGACTTATTTCACTATGAAACACCCTACCCTAAACTTAACCCTTTTCGAGATATTCGACTTTTAATTTTTTTATTGAAAATTGCTGATTTTTAGGCTACTACATTTATTTTTGTTTATTTTGTGTATCTTATTATTATTATTATTGCATTTTTACATGTGTAGTAAAATGCTTTAGGACGTCAATCATGAAAATAGTGCACAAGTTAATTGAATAGACTGTAGTAGACAAGTGAAAGAAAAGAAATAAAAAACATATTAGAAAGTTTATTTTTCTCTAAGGGATATCTAAAAAAAATGTTATGGTAATTGTTCGGCAGATGTTTTTTAAAATATTTACGTTTCATCAGCTATCTAACGAGGTGTAACAATCTAGGGTTTGTATTACATTTCGTGGAAAAAAAGTAATACATAACTCGCTACCCCGGTCGTCGAGTGCCGGATGTGGCCGTTTTTGACAGAGTTTATCGAAGACTTCGAGAAACTGGCTCTGTTTTGAGACGAAGTACAGACATGGGAAGACCACGAATTGACGACGAAGAACAGGACAATGAGATAGTGCAACGCTTTCGAGCGGATCCGACTACTTCCACTAATATTGTTGCCCGTGATCTGGGGCTTTCGCAATGGAGAGTGTGGTTTACAGTGCATACTGCTGGCCTATACCCGTACCATTACACGCCAGTACACGTTATTGAAGAAGGGGACCCCGCGAGAAGATTGGACTTTTGCAGATTTATGCTAAATGCTGATGTAGAAGACCCAGATTTTTTAAGAAATATCTTGTGGACGGATGAGTCCAAATTTGATAAAGATGGCATAACTAACTATCACAACGCCCATTACTGGGCCCTAAAAGAACTAAGGAATCCCAATAAGAAAAGAGTGAAGGGGTCCCAACGAAGATTCAGCGTGAATGTGTGGATGTGCATTATCTCCAATCATTTGATTGGACCTTACTTTCTCCCGGATAATCTAAACGGGGAAAGCTACGAAAATTTCCTGAGAGCAGACTTGAGTGATTTGCTGGATGATCTGCCACTCAACCTGATCAGGGACATGTGGTTCAAACACGATGGCTGCCCTGCCCATTTCAGGAGAAGTGTCAGAGACTGGCTGGACACAAATTATCCAAACAAATGGATTGGACGAGGTGGGCCATTGCCATGGCCAGCAAGAAGTCCGGACCTAGCCCCCATGGATTTTCATGTGTGGGGCTGCATGAAAAGTCTCGTGTACAGCGAGCCGAATCCAGTTTCGTCTGTGGAAGACTTAAGAGAAAGGATTGTGGATGCAGCAAATAAAATGAGGACCACATTGACCACTGGCGTAGTGAAGACCGGTCTCCGTAGAAGGATGCGACAATGTATTAGAAATAGAGGCGGCCATGTTGAACATGAACTGTAGAAAAAGAAAAAGTTGTGAGAAAACCTTTAATAAATGGCATTTCATGCTTACCTATTGTTTTATTTTACTTTTTAGGGCTAAGTATACATTTTCTTCTCCACTGTCGCCTATGAAACTAAATTTTTTTGAATGCATTTGAATAAAACCCTACATTATTATACCTCGTTAGATAGCTGATGAACCGTAGATATTTTAAAAAACATCTGCCGAACAATTACCATAATATTTTTTTTAGATATCCCTTAGAGAAAAATAAACTTTCTAATATGTTTTTTATTTCTTTTCTTTCACTTGTCTACTACGGTCTATTCAAATAACTTGTGCACTATTTTAATGATTGACGTCCTAAAGCATCTTACTACACATGTAAAAATGCAATAATAATAATAATAAGATACACAAAATAAACAAAAATAAATGTAGTAGCCTAAAAATCAGCAATTTTCAATAAAAAAATTAAAAGTCGAATATCTCGAAAAGGGTTAAGTTTAGGGTAGGGTGTTTCATAGTGAAATAAGTCAGAAATGATGGGTGCTCCACACCCTTAAGGGATCTAGCACGACTTTTCCTGTAACCCTGTATGTTAAGGATATAAACAGCTATTACTGTAACGAATTTCATCAAAGTCTGTTTTGTCGTGAATCCGTGATTGTGTTATAAACATACAACCATGTTCGCAAATTTAATACAAATGAAGTAATTAAATTGTTCAAACGTTGCAATATGATGACCATTTCGCTTTAGGTACTTTATCCTTTATAATTTCGTCCAATTTTGACCTCACTTCACTTGCAAATGTAGTGAAATTTCAATTACGTTTAGAAATGGATGAATAATTTAAACGTTCTACTTTCTAGTCTATTAGCAATGCACTAATAAATATGCTAAGTTAGAAAACATTAACGATCTCCAATGAAGGAAACCACATTTTGGTGTACATCTAAGTAAAATTAATCGTACCCATTTTAAGAATGATGGATTGATCATAGTCCATGATCGAGGTTACTTTCAGATGGAATTGCAAATCGAATTATCAAAGAGGGCAATTTTAGTCGCAAACGAATCAAACCCACTTCAGTATTAAGATAGAAAGGAACCGCTAGCGACACCCACTGGAGTAAGTAACTCGGATGTTATGCATAATAAAATAAAACAGAAGTCTGTATGTTGTGTACATTGTACTATTGATACTATCGGAATTGTACAGTATGGGGACTAGAAATAAGATGCAGAAAATAAACTAATCATTATTGAAATTTTGTTAGTAAGGTTATCCATGCAAAAACTAAAAAAACTAATTTTATTCAGATTTCGCTGTGGTATAGCATCGCCCAATGCTCAGCCTACCAAAAGTAGTATTCTATTGGTGAGGCTTGCATTCAGCAGTGGACGTATCTCAGCAGATGATGATTATAGCAGATGATGTTCCGGAAAGGATATGCGCTTTATTTTATCTTGATATGATGTACCTGAGCAATCTGCGTATTTCTTCAAACTACGAAGCAAAGCTGCAGGAAAAAGCTAGGCTATTATAAACATTGAAGTTTGAAGAACAGTATTCACTCTGTAACAAAAACGTTTGGTGTCTTATCCTCAATCTAATCGCAACAACAAATTAAATTACGAAGGTGATGTTCGAATTAGATTTTTTGTAACACTATGTTAATGGTTACTTATCTTCACATCGAAAAGCTACGAAAGTAATTGTAGGGTTATCTGTTACGTAGTCGCTGAGCGATTCATTATAGTTTGATTTACGCACGAGTAACCGCAGACTGGTTTGTTGCCAAGCAAAAACCAACAGACTCATTTCTCGATGACTATCTCCAAAATGTCCATTAAGTGTGTTATTAATTTTTTGTTGCAATATTTCACCTCATGTCTTTTTCCTTTTTTTTCTTTGTCTCTCTTGCTTCTTGTTGTTTTTTTTTGTTCTTATTGAAACATATTGTGTTATTATGATTGATGTTTGCTTATAATATGTTAAATAGTTATTCTCTTTGTAGTGCCCTGTCATCGCATCGGACATTTTTGATTCTTCGTTGTTAAGAAAGGCTATGATTATAAAGACATGCTTTGTCGCTGCACAATACGAATCCACTTGAACATGAATATGGTAATTGTCTTGACAGGTTTCGTATATTGTTCCATTAAGTCACTTTAACTCTTTCTCGTTTTACCTTTACTGACATAAGTATTTGTCATTAGTTTAATCAACAAGTTACCCTTTTTCTTTCATATTACTGTTACGTATATTTTGATTCTTTCGTATGTCCTAAGAATAGATTTAGACATCTCTTTCAACCCATCATCGATGTCACAAAATTTATTCTACGTCACGGTTCCAGTCCATCAGATATAGGTAATATTTTTTCGTTTACGTCGATTTTCCAAGTGATTAAGTTTTTGTGCGGACGTATTAGGAAATGCGGTTCCGATACCGTTGTCGTCACAAGATGCTGCAGCCGCTTATTGCTGATTTCTCGCTCGATTTGAAGCTTTGTTCCATTTACACTGAACAGAACAATAGTATTTGTTTTTATACGTCTTTGTTCAAACGGCAGTGAATGTTGTACACCGAGATTTCCGCAAGCGATAGTCTAGTCTCTTTTTGCTCTTACCCCAAAGTGATGAGGGTTCTCGGAATGCTATTGCTACGTTTCGCTGATAACTCTATAGCCTCACATTATTAGGGAACACACGCACGACCCACGATTTTACGGCAGTATAACGGCGAGTTTTTGCGCTTCTGCGGTAGTTTGCAAATGTTTTTTTTTATTACGAACGAAACTATCAATTGGGTCCGTTGCTTGATATAGATACTGTGCTAACAGTTACAAATGCAAATAACTTTATTTAACAAGGACACAATTATACTATTTTATTATTCAAGTCGACTGGAGTTATCTACTTATTTGATATACCGCTCAGATTTGGTACCCCTATATCGTGCTAGTTCTTCTCTATTTGTTAACTTATTCTTCCAATAGTAATAGCTAGAAATATAACAATAATAATACGAACTAGTGATGAAAGCTTTGTCTTCATGGTAATACAAATATGCAAGGATTTCAACGCTTAGGAATTTTACTACGAACTGATGTGTTTTGCCATTGTGAATTTAAAAACAGTAGTTTTAATATCCAATTTCTGATGTATAAATTTTATCTTAATATCAGATAGACCGTCTGACTTTTTGCCACCTCTTTCCATAAAAAGATGTACGCAAATGAACTTTTTATCATGAATCTATCAATAGACCCGTTGTATAATCAATATGATCTATAGATACTAGGTTTACAGTTAGCTATCTTTTTATTCGTCTGCGTAGATAATCCTACTAATATTATAAATGAGAAAGTTTGGATATTTGGTTGTTTGGATTTTTGTTACTCAATCACGCTTCAACCACTGGACGGATCCTGATGAAATCTGGCACACATATAGGTTAGGTCCTGGAATAGGACATAGGATAGTTTTTATCCGAGAAAACATAATAATTTGTGATTATAAGTTTTCCACGCGGATGAAGTCGTGGGCAACAGCTAGTTGATTATAAATTTTTGCTTTTGTTTGTTTCAGTTACTGCCACATTACCACCACAGAGGCCTTGGATACCTTTGACCCGACCAAACAGGTCGCGACCAACTTGTAAGTGTTCAATAATTCGTAATTTAAAGTACTAATTCCGAAAATATTTTTAGTTTTCAGTTTAGGTATTGTTACAACTCCTTTGGGGATTATTTTTTTATTTCTGAAGGGTTTACGCTTAATTTGAATCTCATCTGATGGTGACGATGAGGCCTAAGATGGAGCGTGCTCACCCAAAAGATCTTCCTTTAAAAAGATCCAAGTTGTATTGATCCGGAAATACCGAAGCTAGCAGGGAGTTCCATTCCTTAGCAGTTCGCACAATGAAAGAGGAAGCAAAACGCTTCGTACGAGAGCGTGGTATGTCTACTACATAAGGATTAAGTCCCTCCCCATGCCTGGTAGACCGGTGACGGAAGGGGAGAGTCTATACTATATTATGCCTTTAAATTCGTAAGGCGTTTCCTAAGGTTATTAATTTTCACCTGATAAGATCTCGACGTGTTTGCGATCAGGGAATAGCGAATCCCATATGGTGTTTAATATTTAAAGCAATAACAAAACGCTTCCCAACGAGTTCGTCATTAATAAAGTGTCGTAGCGGTGGGATTGGGCGCGGCGCGTCTCATAAATAATCAGCCGGAGGCCCGCCTTGGTACAGGGTGTCAACATAAACCGCGGTTCGATGTCGAGCGTGGCCAAAAGAACAACATATCCTGGTGAGATTTCTTGAAGATCCAACAATAGAAGGGATACACTAGGATAGTCAACAAAGAAACTTTTTTATTTTTATTTTGCTGTACTGTTTAATTTCGAGACATACCTCTAGTTCTGTTTCTCCTGTCTCCTCTTCCATCCTATGAATCAATTAGATGCATACGAAAATCATAATTCATAAACATACTCGACGTGACGAAGTTTTTTTCTATATTTTTATTTTGCTAGTAAAAAAAGATTTTCTATTGTAAAAAGAAAATGCTGCATAATATGCATGAAAAGAATGCTTGTCAAGATATCTGAGAGCGGAGGTGAGGGGGAGGAGGCCGAGCGGAGAATAAGTATAAAATTAATAATAATATCTGATGAAAATAAATCTGGATGTTGATAGATCAGATGGAGTGTATGCCCGTTTGTTTCGGTTAGTCTTAAAACCTTTATTTCTGTCTTTAAAACGTAGTTTATGGAAGGCTCTCATAGTAACATTACCATTACGATAGTCTCCACATGTGGGATACCTTCGGGACCATGTAACATAATGTTTTCTTACCCTGCTTTACCGTTATATGGTTAATAAGTTTGACGCGCAAGTAATTCGAGTGGGTGGGGCCTTAGAGCTTCATCGTTATATGACAACGTTATTACCGGACTGGTTACATCCATCATCACATCATCCATCCACGCCTTTATTGAAGAATCACTCTAACTTTTCTAGAATTACGCAGGATATATTAAATACATTCTGTGTTGTCTTATTTATGAACTGCAAAATCCAGAATGACCATACTATTATTATTGCCAAATTTGTTGCACTTAAATCACCAACCTACAGACGTGGTGCAACATTAATTTGATAAAAGTACTAATTAAACTCCAATGAGATTCAAATACTGTGTATATAAGTACCTAATATATATGTGTTTTATGACAAAATAAAAACAGACAAGATGATTGTATGAGTATAAAAGGAAAAGTCAAGATTCGATGGTAATTTTGAAAAACCATCACTTTAAGATGTCCATCTCATGTTCCAAAAGGATTGTTTGAACCTCGCATCAGTATACCAAACGTTGGAGGTTTCAGTCTGCAATAAATACGTTCAATTTGTTTGTAAGTTATCAAAGCTTTTTCATTCCCCATTCTAGAGCACTGCGTTTGAACATCCTCGCCGGCTTTAAAAAGTAATTTACATGTTTCTTTGTAACGTTTCTCTTATAATTTATTCTGTCTTATCTTTCCTTTTTCACCGTTGCAAACAAGTACGCCGCAAATTATTTATCTTGTTGTTTTGTGTTTGTGCGTTAATATTCATATCGAAGAAAGAATTCTTTATGAATTTAACACTTTAAAGGCAATTCCTTTCTTATCTTTAACTCGTAAAGAGTGAGTATATAGAGTATCCTTTAGCGAGTCGTTCACGGATGCACGTGCCGTGTTTTTGTTTTCAAAATTTAATACTCTGTGTAATGCTAAATATTCGATGTTTAAAGGTCTCTGCTGTGTGTTTAATATCTACTTCTCTATGTAAGTTTCTAGATACAGTGATTAAACTGACCTTTATGAATATATTATTATATCTACAGACACCATAAGTACTTCAAAGGTCCTACTCTTCTCATACCTGAAATTGTCGGATACATAATTTTAGAAATAATTATACTTAGATACTCTCAGAGAAGATAAAGCTTTCACTATCTTATGTTGCCTTAAAATTGTGAAGAAAACATCAAGCTTTTTTTTCCAAAGCTAAAGTTTACGCTTGTTCCAAATAAAATTCGTTAGACATGGATTGGCAAGCCATTAATCTTGATCCTCTATTGAAGTTTTCTGGTTCCCGTCACGCGTTGCCGCAGCGTTCGCGCCGGTTGCGTTCACTTGCATAAATCACAGCGGACGAATTAACGTTGATAGAAAAGGTGTACAGGTTGTGATTGTTATATTTGTTAGTAAAATTAGCATATGTTTAAGCGGCTTGTCCTAATGTTCGTGAAGGAAAGATAATAAAGAAATAAGTAAAGACAACGTTATTGTAAAAACGAATGCATTTAAATTGCTTTTTTAAACTAGTATTTATTTAGCATGTGACCATAACAGCAGTAACCTGATTTATTATATCAGAATAGAAAATCTCCTAGTCTTACTATGCATTCAATTTTACCAGAGCACATCTTCCAATTTTGGGAGAGATTTCGTCCAGCTTTGGACGTTCCTGTAGATTATTTAAAGTACATCCTGTTTAAATGGTCTGTAAAACAAACCACGAATTCGTAACACCTATAAAAATAACTACAGCTAACAGCTTTAAGCAAAATGCGTTCCGGTCAATCATCCATCAGGTTTGTTGGACACTTATACAATCTCGTTACGCACATTAGGGTCTTTAGGGTTGTTATGTCACGATTACGATCACTATTGTAATGCAATCGAGAGTAGATAAACCGGCTCAAGTTTCGCAAATATTTACCAGGTTTAAAAGATTTAAGCTTGTGGTATCTGAAACAGAAAAGTATCACTCCCATTCTTGCTGTGGATCTTGTATGATATATTGTAAGAAAATAGCAGTGTCGTCTGTGCATCACCTGTGCGATCACCAAACTACTGGCCATATGTGGTTGTGTTAAGGGCATAAACCAAACCTCCCATTCTTGGGAAAGGCCTGCTCTAGCCGTGGACTTATTGCAAACTGTTGATTTGAAGTAGTAGTATAAACTCTAGGCCATTTGAAGTAAAGGCGAGATGAGACCTGATGTTGTAGGCTGAGGTAGGGACTGCTGCCTCACAATGCATTTTCGGACTTCGTATTTCAATAGTGCGTTCTACGGTCGAGTAGCGTTCAGAATTGATACCATTGTTAAACGTAAGGGTACAGATAGGAAGTTAAAATCGTCGTAGGTAACAAGACAGATAGGAAGTTGTCAATGATACAGTCGATTGAACTTAATCGTGCTCACGGTCAGGCGGTGTAGGAAGAGAGAAGTGCCCTTCGCCTCGGCATCCGCGGCCGAACAATGCACAATACGAGGCATTGGCTTGCTGCGACTGCGACCTCTTTGCATCCGTGAACCTGTAAAATCTTCAGCCTGTAGTCTTATCCCACTGTTGGGCAGAGGTCTATCCCCATAACTGAAGGCGTACGAGACATAGTCCACCTGTACTAATGCGATATAGGAGTTCGAAAATAAACTATTGTTGCACTGCTCGAAAGTTTTTCCGTAAGTAGTTTAGGAACGGGTACACTGTTCTTGGTTCCTTGGCAGTGGTAGGGCTGCCGGGGAGATGGACAGAACTCAGCCACTCCGCTCCTCAGCCAGAGATTTAGTTGACAGCAACTGGGTCTTCTTGGACCGTAGGCTTCGTTGGATCCGTGTAGATTGGTATCCGTAATCTTGGATCCCGGAACGACCATGAAGTAATCAGTGTGAGCTCCTTAGACCACAGAGCTCATCAGATGCATGTAGTTCAAAGTCCAGCGATCCGAATTCGGTCATGCAGCTAATTGCAAAAGCAGAACATATAGAACAATATAAAAGCTTACTATTTAGAAAATATTATTATGCAAACTTATAGGAATTAATAAATTTAAGGGTTATGTATCGTAGTATTAGAAAATTTGCGAAAATATATCGGACAGCATTCAGACCGTGTTCAGTCTCGATATCGGAATGCAAGGACGTGAAGTTACTACAGGTCCCAATAAATCTCTTCACGCGTTCTTACTTGGAAATTTGCGATCCATGTGACGCCGTTTTGTGTTAGATAGAAAATAATTTTGTTAAATGGTGTTATTTATTAGAATTTAAGTAAATTTTCTATAGAATGATTAGATTTTTTTTATTATTATTATAATAAATTATTATATAATGCTTAAGCGATTGTGATACTAATTCGTACAGAAAATTCATTGGCCCGGTTTCGATGCAGGAAGCACACTCCCTCTGCTGATTTCCTTTAAACCCTTGTCTCTCAAATGCCGGCTTTAAACTCAATGAATACTCCACTTCGTCATCATAATTGTCTGACACATTATCTATCCGCTGAATAGTTCGTCACGTCTTGTTCTCTCACTTTCTTTTTATCTCATCCAAAAAATAGTTAAAAAGTCGGATTCTGTCGTGAATTATCCCTGCCATACTTGAAATTAATATGCAAGGGCTGACTGGGGTTTCGAAATTTGCAAACATGAATATGTATTCCGATTGTTGCAAACAGTAACGTTTGACTTATTCCCTGATTAGAGTAATAAATTCACCCTACTTTGTTGCTCATTCAGAAGTTACCACAGGCCTTTTTGTTTGAATTCGAATTAAATTCATATTTCATTTAGAGTACTCGTCGCAGCGCAACGACCTAAACGGTCATCAAACACTAGTGTGTGTAACCGAACTCAAGAGCTTAAATTTTTTGCTATCGAGAGAATGAAGCTCTCAATAATTACAAAAATAAACATTCACCAACGAAAGCATCAAAACTCCAGCGCGTTCACGTGTCGAGCCTGCAAAGACAGCACTCTATAAAAAGTTAATTGATGCTCGAGTCGAGGCAAAGAATACACAGTAGAGGTGTTTGTCGGATGATACACGACCATTACACACATACTAACAGTGCGTCTGGACAGTTGTCGCGACCTATGAGTTATGAAGTAGCATAAGATTTATTCCTACAAACCTACACCGCGGGAACCCCACCACCAAACAGCAAAGCAAGACACATTGTATTCATTTGATTTATAAACCTTATAGTAAACCCACTGAATCTGCGAGGCATCTACTATTTGGAGAAATCCTTACTTCGTATCCAAGTGTGTAGCTAAGTGTTTATCATACGTAACAAAGAAAATATTATGTAGCAGAAGTGTTATGATAGAAGACATTATGTATTATTTGTTGAGCAGACACGTAATCAGTCATACAAAGTGCCCACGTAATGGCATCGCCAGTAAACTGACTGCTTCGCCTCCTCCCATTATATTCAGATGAGCAGAGTATAGATAGTACACTTTGATCCTTTTTATTGCTATATGCTAAGCATTTGACGAGGACTGGTTTTGTTTCATCTATATAAAATACCTCTCATAGATTAATCCTGCGGTCTGGATTAGTTGAGATTAAAGGATCATACCAGTACGTTGTCGATTTGATATGTTTTTTACTTGTTCTGTATTTGTCTTATTATATTTCTCGTTTGAACTTTTATATGGTAATGTTCGCGGCAGACGTGGAATTCTGTTTTCACCACAAACACACAACTCTGTAAAAAAATTACAAGTGGTTTTTATTTGAGAATTGTAATGCGTTTATCTAATTTCCATAGAACCGAATCCAAACTATTTTTTCTGGTCCAATACGTTTTGTTACGGCATTATTAACGACTAGCTGTGCCCGCGGCTCAGCTCGCGTGGACTACAGGTTCCGCTCCCATTCCCACTTTCGCTCTCTATCCCACTTCCACTCTAATCTCAATCTCACTCTCAAACCCGCTCCCGCTCCCACTCCCGTTTTCCCACGCCCACTGCCATTCCCATTACCATTACCATTACCATTCCCATTCCCATTCCCACTCCCATTCCCACTACCAGCTCCAAATGTAGTGCAAACTCATCGCAATCTGAATAGTACGGAAATACTATTATGTGCAATATATTGCATTACCTTACCTACTAATGTATTTGAAAACTAAAAATGCCATAACTTTTATTTAAGTAAACCGATTGCGATGAAATAAAGACTAAATGTTAAGTTAGGTTAAGCCCCATGTTTCTGTGAAAAGTCCATCAAAATCCGTTTAGTAGTTTTTAAGTGATGCGTGCACAAACTCACAGACAAACAGACAAAAATTTCAAAAATGATCGAAATGTGTTCTGTTGCTTATCCTTAGACGCCCAAATTCTTTTTTTGCAAATATCTTTAATGTACAGACACGCGATGTTTACTATTTTATTTATTAGATAACTGTAATAATATTACATTCTCATTTTCTTTAACGTGCGTGCCAGTTATAAATGTGTATAAATGCTTTTCATTCTTTTCTTTCTTTCTTTCTTGCTCTCTTTTCGAACAAGGATTCAGTTCACTGTAATATAAACTACAAACAACTCAAGAACAACAAATCCTATCATTTTGCGTGCAAGGAACAACCGAGCAAACCGCGTCGTCCAAAATTAATCCACGCAACATTGTATAGCTTAACCCTCTACACACTATAAATATGTTTCTCGAGATAACTGGAATTGCATTTACATGTGATTAATGTACGTTCGTGAATCTCGCTCGTGTCCCTGTACTATTCGCATGCATCAGTTCCCGCGGATATTTCGAGACAGTGCCGGATTTACACGTGTCATTAGTATCATCATCATTCTGTTGATGTCCACTACAGAATATATACCTTTCATTATCCGCTCCCCCATCCATGAGTCATCATCATCATGTCAGCGCCTAGAAGTCCACTGCTGGACATAGGCGTTCTCCAATGAACGCCACCACACCCGGTCCTCCGCCTCCGCATCCAGCCGCTACCGGCCACCTTCTTCAGGTCGTCGGGCCACCTGGCGGCGGGGCGTCCCACCCTGCGAGTGCCGATCCGCGGTCTCCACTCCAGAACTCGTCTGCCCCAACGCCCGTCGGTCTTGCGGCATATGAGGCTCGCCATGATTAAAAGGCCGTTAATATTCTACCTTCGTCAATCCCAACAACGCCTAGCTTAACGCTTACTTACTCCGCTGTCTCAGTGACCCAAAACAAAGTGGATCTTGGCCTCTGATAATAGAAGTTTTCGTTAGAGTCGCTTAAAGGACACCTGCGAGCTTCTGCCGCTCTTGGTAACTCTGGCACTGTTTAGAGAGATCCCCTGACTTCTCGCGTTTAATTTGATGCATGCTTTATTGGTGAACCGACAGACCTTATAGCCATTCATCACCAACCCTTTCCAGTGTAGACAGCAATTTATTTGACCTCCGGTCTGACAAGCTGTGAAAGGTGTGAATTATGCATAGCAGGTGGTTGCAGATTTCCTTGTTAATTAATGACTTTGTAGCAGATGAGATAGTAGCAAATAGGTAGTTTGCTGAAAAACACCTTGATGTATTGATGGTAGTTAGCTATTTTGCTGTTATTACAACAATTGCGTCTAATAATAATGTTGTCATATCGTTATGCGACGCAACTAGCAACTCATTCTGTTATGATTCATATTGTTTACCGCGTTATTCTATTGTCTTCCATGTTTCATCAAAATGTCAGTCTGTTTGCTCGTGACTCAGTCTCAAACATGTCAGGAGCTGAAAGCTTAACCTTTTCTGATATAGCTTTAGAATATCACGTTACTTGTACATTGAGGAAGCACTTAGAACAGATGTTTGTTCCCATAGAACTGGCGCCATATGTCGATGCTACCAAGTACGATATAATGGTTCGATTCGTCGCAATTATAGTTTCTATGCAAATTGTAATGGAGCGAATAATTGGCCATGAATGCCACTGTGAATCAGTGTTGCCTGGCTGTGGGGTCAAATGGGGTTTAGAATTAACAGTGCTTGATTATGATTACAGTATGACTACTTTGACTTGTCCAAAATGAATGACACAAATTCATATAGAACCATTTATTGAGTTAAAAAGAACGGAAAACAATCTCTTATGTAGAGTGGTTCCTTTTGCTACAGTTGACGTGCTATACAGAACCTCTGATAGTTTCTTCCAGCTATTTTAGTTCGTTCGTGAGGAAACGATTTCGTGGTAGAAGTATAAACTTTTTTACTGTGCTGGTGAAATAAAGAAAGAGATAATCTAGCCACAGACACATCACTACCTAGTAAAACGAGAATACCTAAGCTTTTTTTTAATCACTCGACTTAGCATTGTTGTTACTCCGGACGGGCAGGATGAGAAGGAAACCACGCCGCTCCGCCCCGAAAGAGTAGGTACTTATCGCGGTAGGTTTAATTGAAGGACGAAGGCCTGATCTAGCACTGAAGGGACCTAGGAATATACCTCCTTGACTGTACAGCATACTCGAACCGAAGTATGCTGTAAGTCATCATCATTATGTCTGCCTCTAGAAGTCCACTGCTGGACATAGGCCTTCCCCAATGATCGCCACTACACCCGGTCCTCCGCCCTCCGCATCCAGCTACCGGCCACCTTCTTCAGGTCGTCGGTCGAGCTGGCGGCGGGGCGTCCCACCCTGCGAGTGCCGATCCGCGGTCTCCACTCCAGAACTCGTCTGCCCCAAAGGCCGTCAGTTCTACGGTATATATGGCCCACCCATTGCCACTTCAGCTTGCTAACTTCCACTTCGCATAAATCTTTTTATATGTGATAAATTGTATTTGAATTGTATATTGCCGTGGAGCCGTAAACCTAGATTGAGCTGTAAACTTGATATTACAAAAAAAAATAGCTTTAGATAGCAATCACGAAATTAGTCTGTATTGTTATGCCAGTGATTGATTACTGCAAAAACAGGTAGCTGGTATGGAATTATATTGTTATTTGCTCACACGTCTCAATCATAGCTCGGCCCGAATCGCCTGACACGGACCCATTAGCTGAAGGTGAAATCCATAGACCTATGCGCTCGGCAACGTGCTCGGAACTTCTACAGCCGATCCGCTAACAACGTCTTGTTAGCACCTATTGAGACTTACGTCATACAGTCGATTACCAACCGACCTAACGCGATCTAATGAGCTCTTTACTACGCCAGTCCGAATGGACATCTAACGTATACTTAAATCGATTTTAATGACTCTTATTTGGTTTAGTGGCTGTAAAAAATCGCTCGCCTTGATTGCTCACTGATCTCGTCAATTTTTTTCACGCATTCTGTTTAGAGAAAATGCCCAGGTTTCAAAGTCCTGGCAAAGTTGAGTTGATTATCTTATTTAAATACTTAGAAATGCAACAAAAAATATTAACAAAATACGTAAAGAACTCCAGTAGATACAAACGCAGGGTCTAAAAAAATTTTTGTTTGTTTAGTTAGATTGTTGTATTGGTTTTCGGTTGTTTATATTCTTGTATTCAAATGTCATAGGAAAAATTCTCAGTGTAACTATTTCAATTGAAATTTTAGGTTAGCAGATAATCGCTTTTCTAAACATACGAGCAAATTAAAATGACTGTTCTAAATTATCTTCGTAAATTGAATAATATACCTGTACCAGGTCGTTCAAAATTAACTACACAACTTCCGCATTACATCTACAGTTTGTAACAATCAAATTCAGTCAAAGTCAAAGTCAAAATCAGTACATAAGATTTTCGTTTAAAAAAAGCTATAAAACAGTAGTCTAAATTAAATCGAAAACCTACGTTGAATACGACGTAAACACGAAATTAAAGAGAACGTAATTACTGCTTGCATACGAAGTAACATTGTATTTTTAGTGATATTACAAAAAACATATTTAGCAGATAATCGCTTTTCTAAACATACTAGAAAATTAAAATGACTGTTCTAAATTATCTTCGTAACTTGAATAATATTGAATACCAGGTCGTTCAAAATTAACTACACAACTTCCGCATTACATCTACAGGTTGTAACAATCAAATTCAGTACATAAGATTTTCGTTTAAAAAAACTATAAAACAGTAGTCTAAATTAAATCGAAAACCTACGTTGAATACGACGTAAACACGAAATTAAAGAGAACGTAATTACTGCTTGCATACGAAGTAACATTGTATTTTTAGTGATATTACAAAAAACATAAAAACAATTTCTTTGGTTTTGATTCTTTCTTTGTGTGTTCAACGTTATAGGTACATCTTGTATAATAAATCCCTCTGAGTTTGTATAGTTCATTTTGAAAGAGCTTATATTAAATTAATATATATATCAAAACTACGTTAGTGAAACATATATACTTACAATAATTTTTAAAATTGTTAACTTCACTTAAAAATCGATTACATTACAAATGTTTGTGTGTGAGACTGCTCCCCTCAGTCTAACTGAGAATTCAGTTTTGTGGGGTTTTTCTGTAACTTTATTAATTTTTTTTGAATAAAAGATTTTTTTTATTATTATTATTAATTCCCTTATGGCCCTAACATCATCATATCAGACTATCGACGTTCAACTCATTCCTGGACAGAGACCTCTCCCAAATACACCACACCCGGTCCTTCTCCCTCCGCATCCAGCCGCTTTCGGCCGCGCGTGATCCACGATGGACCAAATTGCGGGAGAGTGCAGTAATACCTTCTCTTCCCGAGCGTATTCCCTCGTCTTCCTAAGTTGAAACACTGGCAGGGAAGCTATAAACGCACACATCCTCGCCATGACATGCCTCACTGGCTACACATCCGTAACCGCTCCTATTCTGACCGCCTTTCTTCGTTCCACGCATCACCAGTAACTCTACACAATGCCAGGGCAGTGTCTGATCTTTCCATCCGTAACCTGGGCGCAGAACATTTGTATTTACACAGTACTAAAGCTGTTGCGCGTGACTGTCAGGGTAATATACTTTTTACATATTATAATAAACTGGCTATGCCCGCGGCTCCGCTCGCTTGGACTACACAGTTATTTTTAATCTCACTCTCAATCCGACTCCCACGCCCACTACAGCGTGAAACTGTAGTCCTAACTCATCGCAATTCGAATTGCACCGAATGCTCAAACTTACTTATAATCTTTAGACTCGTTTTTTTTTGCTAATATATTCAACTTTCTGTGCCGGCGGCTCCGCTCGCGTGGACTCAGAATCCGCTCCCGTTCCCACTCTCGTTCCCTATCCCACTCCCACTCAGACTCTCAATCCCAATCCCGATCCCATCCACATCCCAATATAAAAAGAGAGATATATTTTTTCGTACACATGAAATATTGTGATCCTACATATAAAAATATGTACTATTGGTAATTGTCGTAGTTAAACCCCAAACACTTATCAGAAAATAACCCGTTAAAAAGTACCTACAGGGTCTTTAAATCGACAGATATTCTCTGAAATGCTTTAGTACAACGTTTTCGTGTATACATGATTAAAGGAAGGTCATAGTGATAAAAGAAAAAAATAAATGTTGTTTTGCCTTTCATATAATTAAAACAGATTTTCGAACAAAATATTCTATGTTTCTACAGACCCTACTTCTAAACTGTTTTATATTAGGCGTAAAGGTGGAAGACACGTGTCCACATGTAAAACATTTATTATTGTTGTACATTTGGCGACTTGACGCTTTCGCTCCGCTCCGTAGATCCTTAAACAGCGAATTATCGATGCGCGCATTGTTCGCGGCGTTTATCATGTGCGCCGCGTCGCTGCGCGGGCGCATCGGGCATACAATGGGCGTAGCTGGAGCACGTGCTGCGGCCGCATTGATGCCCGTCAGTGTCGCCCCACGACATTGACTCCAAGACGATTAACATCAGCGCACGCGCATCTATATCGATCAATTTATAACCTTGGGTTTCAGCATATACGCCTTGCGACATTAGAATATCAACGTTGAAAAATTCCAGGCGAGCATGATTTGACCCTGCAACTGCGAGTGACCTGACTTGTCCTTCTCAAACAGCTGGCGCGTTAACTACTGCTCTCAGTAAATTCTCTACACGTTCTATGAATTGACAATTTCAAGTATCGTCATAGCTAGAGAGAGACTTATTGACATTTAACATTAGAGCTTAAAAACGATGAAATCCTAGTCTATGTAGGAAAGCTATTTATTTTCGTGTGTTTTATTCAAAAATCACTGTCACAAAGTTATCAGCTCTTCAGAGGATTAGTTACGTTATCTGCAGAACAAAACCATTTATCAGATACGTAAAGCGATTGTAAAGCTCGCTATCGAGGCAACCGCCATTGATTTGTCCTCACTTTAGACTCAGCGGTAATGTGGACTGCTTTACTCGGCGCTTCATCACCCAGCATTGTCCTGTCCCTCCAGCCGTCAGTCGGACGTCAGCGCCGCTTTGTCTTGCAATACAAGTCCAACAAACACCACTCCCACCCTTTTGTCCTTTGATTGACGAAGACTGAGGCCGATTAAATCCAGATAATTGCATCGCCAAGGTCTTCCACGAAGTCGACATTTAGACGGGCGGCCCTCTTCCTCCTGCGCGGCTTTTGATCCGCGTAATGAGACGGGTGCGAGCGCGCCGCGTCCGCATAAATCTGAGATAATGGCGAGGAGCGTGAGAGAGCACAGTCGTGCCACGTTAGTTTACGTAATAAGTGGATACGACGAAATGACTCCGACGTCGTCGGGCGCGAGACGGTTCTGCCCAATCCCACTTCTGAGTTTCCATAACCAGTTCGAGCGAGATAATTTTCGCAAACTTCTCCGTATTTCACTAGTACGTGCAGATGTTATATGACTCTATTCAGGTACTCAGTAATAAGAAGCTTAAGTTGGTACGTTCTCGCTCGTAAATGTAAACGTTAGTGCCGTTTCCTCGTCATCAACAATGACTCTAATGCACTCCACACGAATGGCTCGAGGGGTTTCAACGAGACTGTTAGACCGTCTAAACGTCTCATTTTCCATTCCTACATGAAAGAGAGGTGAAGAGCCTCAAGAGTCTCGGAGTCACGATGACCTCGAGTCGAATGCTGACGAGATCATTAAAAAAAGACGGCATTGTGTCGCGTGCCGCCTCTCTGCCTCACACGCCATGTGGAGCGTAATGCGAGTCTCATTTTAATTGAAACACTTTTTATTTGTCACGCAACGTGTCCCCGAGTGTAACGAAGCGTTGGAGATAGCTAATTGTCTGATGAACGCTTGACATGTGATTGTCAGATAAATGGGATTGCACATTGAGTTGAGGAGATTAAAGTTTTCCCACTAGAATAAAGCTTGGGCCGTGCGAAGGGGGGCAAAAATGAATCGATATTATAAATGCCGAGGGCGGTTGTTTCATATTTATGTCGCCAAATGATTAATTAGCCACTCAGTTGGATGGCTAGTCTGTTTATTAAATGCAATTCAATTGAATGGCCAAAAGGATGCCCAACTAAACTGTTTTTGATTTAGCCGTTTCCAAAGGTCTAGCTTTCAGTCAGCTAACGGGTTAAATGTACAGATTAATAATCCATCCAATTAGTGGCTGATTTAATTATTTGGCGGCGACATTAATATTCACCTTTGATCACAAGTTTACCCTAACCATGGGTAAAAGAGAGAGTACGAAATGGGTTTTTAATTCGACGTATTTTAACCGAAATGTTTACGGAGTAGGACCCTGATCCTGGAGAGATGATGCATATTTAAGTAGTAGGCGTGTCCGTCCCATGTCATGGCGTCAATGTCACGAATCGAAGGTTTGGTCGGTCACGCAAAGGTTATTGTGTATCCAACTATTCATAAAACATTGTTGTTATGCTAATATACACAGCCCCCCACAGGGCATGGCAAATGTGCCTTCAGCCCCCTGGCTGGTTTGGAGCTGTTTTTGTGTCCGTTCTTGGGATATTTTAACTTTGTTCCGATGACAGTTTATTAGAATTTATTTTAAATAAAAAGAACTTAACGCCCTTCATTTACGAAAACGACACATTCCAAGCATCATCATCAGCAGAAATACGCTCACTGCTGAACATAAGCCTCCCTGATAACATGCCACTTTTGGTGGGCTGTCCATTGGGGGATTAGCCATAATCACCACGCTTGGCAGGCGGATTGATATCGCAGTAACAAACCCACGGGAAAGTTGGGGCCCTATTCTAAGCCGGGAACCACACACGGCTGCAAGAATAATGAAACCAAATAACTGCAGCTCATCGTAAGCTTACAGCTAGTTCTGTAGATCTTGTTTTCAGGGTTAGTTATACTTGTATCCATTTTCAGGGTGTTCCCTGGGCCTAATCAGCAAGTTAGACCTATTTTTATGATTTTACTTTGCCAAGGATATTCAACCATCATCATCACCCAAATACGTCTGAACATAGGCCTCCCCAATAGAATGTAACTTTTGGTAAGATGTCCATTGGGAATTTGCCATAATCACCACGCTTCAATATTATTGACAAAAGGTATGGTAGTGAATGGCATGGCATGGCATTGGTGTAAGACAGGATAGAAGAAACACTGAACTTGTCTTTTATACTTTCCATAAACTATAAGGGTTCTTCATACTCTGCAGAGATAAACGTGACGACAGTCCACCTGATAAGCAGCTTTTCTTGCCCATGGACACCTGCAACCCTTAAACTACTGCAGACTACAAGGAGTGCCAACCTAATTATCTTTATGTCCTTCTAAGTTTTTTCAAACACATCCATGTATTCTTCTGCAGGCATCTTCACAGTGATGTGCTACAACGTTCTGTGCGACAAGTACGCGACGAGACAGATGTACGGCTACTGCCCTAGCTGGGCGCTCGAGTGGGACTACAGAAAGAAGGGGATCCTCGATGAGATCAGGCATTACTCCGCAGACATCATCAGTTTACAGGCTAGTTACTTTGTCCCTTATATAACAAAAACATTGGTCAACTTAATAGAAAACTCAACTCCTGTTATTATTGTTTTCTGGTTAACTGGTTCCATGTGTTACGTTCTACAGCCTGATCAATCCTAAGCAGCTCTGGTAACATCTTATAATGTAGATATAGCTTTCACGAAGCACTGTAGCGGAGAGTGCGAGCCTATAAGGCCATCCCTTATCAATGGATTACTAATAAAATAAGACTTGATTATAGCAACGCTGGATGTGATGGCCGTGACAGCAGTCTCTCACTATTGGCGTTGGTGCTTGTCAACAGTCTGAGGCATTTATAGCCTAGATACGAATAGTTGACAACTCTCGTTGTAGTCTTATTTTTAGTTCGCTCGCTTCACGTTCATGAGACTGAGGATTCCAATGAGATTTCGTAATTTGAGTAGTGTTAAGGAAAACATCGTAAAGCGAACTGCAGGCGTCAAAGGTTTATGTGAAGTCCACCAACCATAATTGGGCCAGCGTGTCGGCCTCAGGCCCGAACCTCGTTCACATGGTAAGCTTGTGCATCAGTGGACATAAGTTGATTTAACCACTTTAAATCATTACGTTTAACAATCACCTCACTTTATGTCTCCAGGAGGTAGAAACGGACCAGTTCTACAACTTCTTCCTGCCGGAGTTAAAAGCCGACGGCTACGATGGCATCTTTTCGCCTAAATCGCGCGCCAAGACCATGTCGGAATCGGAAAGGAAATACGTCGACGGGTGCGCCATCTTCTTCAGATCTGCCAAGTATGTATATCGTCTATATATCTTTATCTCCTAAGACTTGATGAATATTTTTTTGCCGGTCCTACCAAGATGTCTATCTGATGATAGCCTATTAACGGCTGCAACACCACGGATCCGCTTGAAGTTTTGAATTGTCTGAACTATTGTCTGAACCGAGGACTAAAAAAAACCTCATTATAATTATTAACCCTTTGAGATGACATTTTCTTAGTGGTTGCCTACATAATTTGAGGAACCTTTGTACGCTTTGAATTGTACGTTGATATGCCAGTCTTTTAAGGCATCCTTTTACATTATATAGATTACAATGTCCACTTTTAGGTTCGCATTAGTAAAAGAGCACCTGATCGAGTTCAATCAGCTGGCGATGGCGAACAGCGAAGGCTCAGACAACATGTTGAATCGTGTCATGCCGAAGGACAACATAGGTCTCGCTGCTCTACTCAAAACTAAGGAAGCGGCGTGGGAGAACGGTGAGTAATGCTGAAACAATCCAGAGGCTATAAGTGCTTTGCCGTGGTGATAACTTGGACTTGTAAATAATCAGCAGCATTAGTAGGTAAGTTCGTTTCTCTGAGTGAAGTTTACGTAATATTAATTTACGCAAACTAAGCTGCTTGGTACTAATATTATTTTGGATCGTGTTTATCTGTCCAATTACGAAAGGGAACGTCTTACTCTTACTTTGCGCAACAATGATGCTTTTTAATAGGAAATTCTTCCGTCATCATCTGCTTTCTCTGAAAATATGTCTAAATAGTTTTATACAAACTCCAGGTATACCAACGGACTCGTCAATGCTTGGCCAGCCGATCCTGGTGTGCACGGCGCACATCCACTGGGACCCCGAGTTCTGCGACGTGAAGCTCATCCAGACCATGATGCTGAGCAACGAGCTGCGGTCGATACTCGACGACTCGGGGCGGACGCTCCGCCTGGCCGGACAGCGGGACAATGTCCAGTTACTACTTTGCGGGGACTTTAATTCTCTGCCTGACAGTGGTGAGTAATTTGTCCCGAAACCCCTGATCAATCACAGTGATTGAAATTGAGTTCATATACATATATTTATCTTCACTCAATATCCCTTATGGAGCAAGGATGAGGAACGGAACGCCAATTATTGCGACCCTGATGCACATCTTTAGCTACGTTTTCTCGTCATACATGTTGGGATACATTTAATTAATTTAAGACCTCTACAGATAAATGTGGAGACAATAAAGTACAAACTCCTTCCCTCTCTGCCATCTTTGGTAACGCAGGACTTGTACAAACTCTCTTCCATTCCATGTGTTTTCAACATCTAGGTTTATTTTTTATTTATATAACATCAGTTATATTGACCGGTTTGTCAAAAGATGCTCTTATTTTAAGCAGGCTTCCATTTCTTGACTCTACATGTCAGTATTGACATTTAATTTCACTTCATTCAATTTTAATGTCAGGACTATTCAAGTTTTCGTAGATCCTCACATACATATTCGCAGTGCCGGTTTTAGCACTACTGGCGCCCTGGGCGAAATTTCTACGGCGCCCCGTATCTTCTATCGAAACCCAAGAATAAAAAGGTAAAAAGGCGCCCCTGCATATCTGCCCTGGGTGGTCGCCCCCCCCCCCCACCCCACCCCCCCGCCGCTACTGCATATTTGTATATACGAACAATCGTCTATTCGTACTTATAGTTATCAGCTAATAAATGGCGTCATGTCCATTCCGACCCTGCTGATCACAATATAAGTGTAAACAATAGAAGCATTAGTTTCTTATAGTCTTGCTAAATGAACAAGTAATAAATTTTATTACTATGAACATGTTACTATTCCAGGTGTGGTGGAGTTCCTGTCAGCAGGCCGCGTGCCCGTCGAGCACCGCGACTTCAAGGAGCTGGGATACGCGTCGTCACTGCGCCGCATGGCCGGCTCTGAGCATGAGTTCACGCACAATTTCAAGCTCGCCTCCGCATACAGCGAGGATATTATGCCTTACACCAACTATACGTGAGTCGTAATTATAAGTTCTATTGGCCCTTACAACCTTGCGGTTCATCATGTCAGCCTTTAGGCGTCCACTGCTGGACATAGGCCTTCTCCAATGAACGCCAACACACCCGGTCCCCCGCCCTCAGCATCCAGCCGCTTCCGGCCACCTTCTTTAGGTCGTCGGTCCATCTGGCGGCGGGGAGTCCCACCCTGCGCGTTATGAGGTTAAATTACGGGAGAGTGCACCGGTAGTTGCTGATGAGTGTCAGGTTGTCTTCTTATTGACCAATCGGAAGCAAGAAAAGTGAGTCATTATGCCCTTCGGTCGAAAATAGACCAACGCCTAACTAGCATAATAAGGACTACCCAATTCAGATTCTTTACTTCAGACAATTTGTATGGATGATAATTTATGAATGGCCTTAACCTTGTTTAATTCCCATAGCATACAAGAAAATCTTAGTTTGCGATTGGATAAGCGTATGTATAATGCAATATTTATTGTGGCGTGTGGTTCCCGGCTTATAACAGAGCCACCCCAACCTTTCCATCGTGGGTGTCGTAAATGCGACTAAGGGATTGCACCAGGAACGGCCAGCAGCGGTCTCCTGTACTTCTTAAGATTTTTACTGCGAGTACCAATCCGCCTGCCAAGATGAGTGATTATAGCAAATCCCACAATGGACAGCCCACCAAAAGTGCCATTCTATTAGGGAGGCTTTTGTTTAGCAGTGGATGTATTTCGGCTGATGATAGTTTATTTATTTATTATAAGTATTTTATGCCCTAGATGCAGTTCTGTTAAAAATGTTTTGCTGATATGTTTTAGGTTCGACTTCAAGGGGATCATCGACTACATATTCTACAGTAAGCAGTCGATGACGCCGCTCGGGCTGCTGGGGCCGCTGTCGCAGGACTGGTTTCGGGAGCACAAGGTGGTCGGGTGTCCGCACCCACACATACCCTCAGGTGAGTCTTGCAATTGGCGAGAAACTTCATGTTGTAGTTTTCGCTGGCCCTGGTGTCATGTGTGTGGTAAGGGTCAATAGATATTATTGATGATAATTGTAAGTAAGGGTATATGTGTGTCAAATAAATGTGTACGTATTAATTTTATTTTAAATTTATTTGTTATCTATACTGTATATGTGTGAACTTAAGTACGGTTTATTTATAATACCACAGGCTTTTCGGTGAAGGAAAACATCGTAAGGAAACGTGCATATGCCAAAGAAGAAATTCTGAGGCCTATGTGAAGTCCACCAAATCGGATTGGGGCACCGTTGGTGGACAGGGGTGTGGCACAAAAGATCCTGAAGGGTCGAAGTGTCGCCAGGTCTTCCTGGCCCCCTAAGAAAATAAGATATGTGTGAATGTATTTATCATAAGTATAATTTTTTTGCATAAGGTTGCCGGGAAGAAATCACCAAGAGCGATAAGGCCACCACTTGTACCTTTATTATATAATTTGACCAATGTATTTCTAAGATTAGCCTGCAGTAAAGAACATACTATCATTCATTAACTCACTCATTCGCTTATTCATTCATTCATTCCAACGTCACTGAAGAATTGACAAGTGTGACGATATTGTACGGCAACTTCACTGCTTACAAGCCTCACAACTTAGCTAATATTTTCTTTATATAAGTTGTAATGTTGGGTTTTAAAAATATGAACTTCACTTTTGATTTTTTCTACTCACGAACCATATCCAAAATGAAATACATCCTTTTTTCAGTCATAAACTGACGGATATTATAATTTAAAATGCAAAATAAGTCAAATTTGAGTTATTGAAGAGAAAAAAATAATTCCAAGTATTTTGTAGGTCAAAAATTTGAATACTTTGGAAATATTTCTATTAAATCTTTTATATCTGCAGCCTGTTATCTATGCCCTTTTCATCACCCTGTTCTGGCGGGCCAGAACAGTTAGTAATCGCTTTATATCACCTGTATGTATCATTTAGATTATTTTAGGTTAATCCGTTTATTTACTTATCCTATAATATTGTCCCCAGATCACTTCCCCCTATTGGTGGAGCTGGAGATGTGCCCGAGCGCGGTCAACTCGAACGGTCTGATTGGGCGCAGGTAGCACGCGCGCGCCGCGCCGCGCCCGGCACGCCGCGCGCTCACCCCCGCCCGCGGCGCCCAGGCCGCGCACGCCGCCCATGCCGCCCACGCTAGCGCACATGCAAGCGCCCACAGAGACAACATCACCGCCGCCGCCATCAACATGAGAAAGAGATAAACGTAGAGGTAATGGTCGACAGTATATAAGTACAGACAGGCTGCGAAGAAAATTATTGAATACTTAACTTTGTGATGAGGTTTCGCAGTGTTTAACGATTTTCGGTGTTGGCCTTGAATAAACAGTGTTATTCCGAAACGTATGTCTCATACGGAAGTTACTCGAACTGTAAGTTGCTCCACACACTAATTGGTTAGAACGAGAATGGATAAAAGTTGAACTATTTCCGTGTTAGAACGTTTGTGTGTCGGGCGAGTAGCCCCCGTTGCTGATGCAGTGAGTCAGACATAGGGTATTGAAGCGGTCAGTGTTGATCGTTCTCTTACTATATGCTTGGCTCACTTGCGCTCCAGCGACGGGCGCTACCTGCCTGGCATAAAACAGCCTTATGAAAACGTATCTGGATAGCCCCCTGATTGGGCACATATAATATATAGCACATAAAGATATAGTCATACTTTACGGGAAGAAGCATTCAATTTTGATATTTCCAAAAGTATGACTATCCTTTATATTCTGCCCTGTACAATCAAGTGATACCAGCGTATATTTCTAATTAATGTTAATGGGTCGTTCATGAGTTGTATACCTACTTATTGCAATTAGCTTATTGTGTAACAAGAAATGCGTGAAATTGCCACAAATTGCTAAAAAATTCAAGCAGAAACAAGATCGATTTACTAGAGAAGTTCGTCTGAATGCAGGTTTGGGTCGATAGTTATCAACTAATATTGAAATAAATGCTTTAAAACTGGTTGCACACACTTCCAATTACGGCAAATATTCGGCGCACCTTGGTAACAAAGGCATTTTCAGTGTAAGACGGGTAGTAACAGTTTCGGATGCGTGAGTGAATCATATTAGTAACTGCAAAATACCTGATGATGATAATATTATAAATATTCCTGATGAAATCTGTTATAAATTCACTGACTATAATAAATAACTTCCAAGAAACCTGGAAAAAGTTCTTAAATTTTTAATTTTTTATTTTTTATTTTACTACTGAATTTACCCGCCTAACACAGTATAGGACGTGTTTCGTGTCTGCGAATTGTTAGTTTTATTGACAAAACTAATGATATATCATATTCCAAATCTTTCGAATAATAGTCCTTTCTAACATATTATGCATATCGTTAGCGAGAAATCCTTTCTCAATAACATTTGTGTGCTAATGTGTGTTGTCACTCACCGCAAACGAGACATACGCTACCCATCTGACACAACATTTCGCCTGACTCTGAAAACAATTCCTACAGAGTGTATACGTCACATACTCGAGTTTTTTTAAATTATATTCCTTATGTTAAAAAATAATAATGTCGACCATTCCTTCACACAGATATTGTATGGGTTACTGAATGTCGTCACTTCACTGGATTTAATTAAGTACAACAGTGGGCCCGATTCTGAAGGCACACATTTAAAATTTGACAGCGCTAAAAATTGGTTTCGTCTTTATCTTCATAATACTGTGTGACAAGGATAGCAACAGTTTTAGTGCTGTCAAATTTTAACATTGTGCCTTTAGAATCGGGCCCAATATCTATTTTATTCTATTGACAAGTAAACTTTTATTGTTTGGGTCCGCTTCTGTTAGGATATTTCTCTCAGCTGGTGTTAAGTTGTATTGTAGTTGGTTAACCCTAGTTTTTGGGTTTGATTAGAAATACCTCATCGTAGGTGGAATTTGAAGAAGATATTTTAAGGACCTAAATACTGTTTGCAAATTTTATTAAAGTCTTGAAAATCCAGTGAATGGACCATGGAATGTAGATGTTATAAGCAGGGCTCGGACAGGTGGTCACAAAACAATTGCAAGATGGAAATAGATGAAGTAATGGAGTTGTACAGAGTACACTTTAATTATTTTCAATAATATTTACAATCGCAAAATGAAGTGTCTAAAGTTTCTGTTCTTGTTAAAGATGGTTTCTGTTCAACGCACTCAACAGCAATTACGTAAAATATTACTAACTATTGGAAAATTTTGCATTGCGGTGGGAAATATCACTGAAAAATATAGTTAAACTGTACGTAATGTGACTTCATTACTTTCGAGTTCTATTTCCATAGTGTAGCGACGACCTGTCCGAGCTATGGTTATATTATATACACTTCGAGTTTACTGCAAATGCTGTTTTTTTTGTTAAACTATTTAAAACGGCCTACTAAGCTTGCAGCAGGCTCGAGGTAGCGATGTATTGTTGTATAGTCGTTTCTGCTCGATTGACTCAATTTTTTGATGGATGTTAGAATTAGATTGTGGCGTCTTTCAGTGCAATAGTTTTTCCATTTGAATTTTACATAGATATTTTAAATACAAACTTCTAATAAGTAGTATATGACGTATTGAATGAAAAATAATCGGATCTACGCTTTTTGTAATCGTCAATGAAATAAAATGAAATAAACTAATTAAATCGAGAAAGATATTTTTTCATTAGGTCTAGGTTTTCGGCAGATATACGCTTAGATTTTCAATGTACAGTAGAGGAATGATGATTAAATGTGACAGAACTTGAACAGAAGAATAAATTATATATGTTGAGGGCGCAAGTGTTTTCCTAGTTACATAATAATCGTCGATTTGTGCAGTTTATTTTTCGGTTCAAGTTAACATTTCTTTCCAATATCATTATATTTTATTTGGGACTACGGAAGTCCTTGCGCGGTTGAGTGTGTATGTCAAACGTCCATTTACCTATTAGTGTTTTTAAATTCCTCCACTGTATATTTATAATTTAGTTGATTTTTTATCTGGACATAAGGCCCGATTATGAAGGCACACATTTAAAATTTGTCGGAACTAAAATTAGTTTCGTCTTTATCTTCATAATATTGTGTGACAGGGATAACAATTTAAGTGCTGTCTAATTTTAACGTTGTGCCTTCAGAGTCAGGCCCATAGTTTAAATATTGTGCAATGTACGTTATATGTGGTAACCCGACCGAATGAGATGGGCCACTAAAGGCTTTAATTTCACAGAGTTTAATGCCCTCCTGATTCGGTTGGCTTACTCGTTGTATGGGGATCAGTGAGACATGTTCTGTGTATGGACGGCGCTTTAATACTTAACAATTGATAGATTAATTCGTGCCAAGCTCGTAGTTTGCTGTGAGAATTGGGTCTCCGACAACAGGGAACCTGTCGACCAAGTGAGAGATGTTTATTCAGTTCGTACACGGTTTAACAAAGTGACTTTTGTTTGGCAATTTAGTACAGACTGTCATATATCTAAAATCTACATAAATGATATAAACATAGACTAAATGTATTGAACGATTTCATTATACACCCCTTAGTCCCTTTAACACCAAGCTGTAATATACTGTAATTATTGCAATAAATTTCCAAACGCCTTATCCGATTAAAATGCAGATTATTTTGAAAACAGTTCTTATTTAATGAGTATTTTTTGCTAACTTGCCGAACCACCTGAGTGACTTAAAATCCTCACTCAATAAAAATATCCCTCTCACAGCACTTCTTTACACCGCTCAGTGTACACGGCCGGGTTTGTAAAATAGCTATAAAAACAAATTTTTATAATGTAACTGAATGAATATTAGAATTATTTTTGATACTTAATTACCTATTTTAAAATACTACGAGCATTTGTGATGTATTACATTAACAGGAATGCGCATTCCGCTCTGACTTACTAAAACACAAGCAAAAATATTCTTTATGAGGATGCAGTAAGACTTTTGATGAATACACAAGTCAGGCTGAGAAGAAAACGATTCGATAATGAGGTTCATCTAGATGTAGTGTATCCCTTTCTAATTAAATAAAAGCCTACAACATTAATTTACATAGTGTTTAGTGTTAAGTATATTTTTGGTTTGCCGTTACGCTACTGTGACAGAAAGAGACACACCACATCTGCGGTGACATCTCGCTCGGCTCGTCCCTGGAACAGTGCGCATTCCTGTTTGAGTCATAATTACTTCCATGGATCAAACACTGCCTAAATGACATCACTATTGTGCAATAAAGTGTTTAATATCTAAGTTTTAATTGGCGGTAGTTGATAAAAATGCTGTTATATAAAGTAATCTTCAGTCGGGGTGGCCTAGTTGGGGTTTATTCAGTTCCATCAGTGTATTTCCATAACTAATTGCATTGTGTCGGAATTACATAAAATTAAATATAAATAAAAACAATGTCAAATTTTTACAAGATTAAATTTCAATTAAATAATTAAATTATACATGAGCTCGACTCGCGTTCTTAAGGTCTAATTTGTTGACGCTTGAAAACTATTTTGAATTAAAATTCACCAATTCAAAATTCATCAATTAGAATCGTTAACTTCTTTCAACTGTCAAATGTTAACGGATTAGCATAATCGGACCTAGATATTTTTCTGGCACTAATGCTGTCAAATTGAGATGTACGTACTAATTTTGGCATAAAAAGAAATAAATAAGAAAATAAATTAAGGAACTGCAGAGACTTCAATAGTAAATATATAAAAGGTGAATGTTAAAATGGTTTTGATTACTTTAGCACTAATTGGATAAGGATTGAAGGCATTTGTATACGAAGGCCATTATCTTTACTTATATCAATGCAAGAAATAAAGTTTTCAGTGAGTTATCGCCAATATAAAGTATCGAGTTTAGTAGAAAGTTGTTGTCGTGGCAGAAAAATGTCTATCTCTGTTCATGATCATAAAGTTTAACAATAAGGGCCCACCGGTGACGAAAATAAAAACACCCGTAGAACCATTTGTGGTACAATTAGGCTGTTGATTCGATTAAAGTTGATGTTGTGTGAAAAATACATCGAAGATTCATAAAAACTAATGTGATAAGTAATTCGATTATATTGATAATTAAATACTTCAAGTTACAGATATTTACGCTTACTATACAAATTTTGCTCGTTAATAAATAAATATAATATATTTTTAATACAATAGGTACATTTCAATTTTAAATTTTTTACGCTTACTTAGAATAATATCGTAGTATAAAATTGAATGTTTTTAGACCTATCAATCAACAACCTATCATTAGACACCTGCTCCAGCAGGTTATCAGTTATCTATCGCCTGAACAATGTGTCTGTTAGTGTGTAAATTTTGAGTATTTTTGTCAACTCCGCCGATTCAATATAATAGGTTATTAAAAGTGATATAAAATAAGTCGTTCTAATAGCATTTAGTACTTCATACTGACGTATAATCTTGAGAGGACTAAAATAGGAATAACCGGGATTTAACGCTTTTAACGATCCTTGAACAACTAAATCCAAACTTTTCAGGTTGGTATAGCACTTGCCTTTGGGTCGCTGTATGTAGCTATCTGAACATAGATGATTGATGAAAGGTTGATCAACCGCTGGTAAAGAAAAAACCTTCACAACAAATAAAATACATGACAATGAAAATTATTACGCTCCCTTTAAACTTCGCTGGGCTTGGTCGCAGTTGGGTAATAAAATAAAGATGATCGATTTTAATTACCAAAGGGGGTAGTGCCGGGACTGGCTATGTTTTTGAGCTTCTGGGCATCGAACCCAAAGGTACTCGTGCAGATATCGACCGTTTTACCTCCTCGACTAATCTAACACGGTAATTCCTGTTTTTATCCTTTTCTTATGTCCAGTTCTTTGTCCTAGAAACTGTCGTAGTTGGAATAGGTAGCTAGCACTGACAAATACTGTTGTTCTGTTACTTGTTCGTCATTGAATCAAAAGTGGTATAAGTTGTCAATAAGAAGCTGAGAGTGGTACTGAAGGAAATCTAAGATAAAGAAGAGTTTAAGAGCATTGGAAATCTTCTTAGACATTTTGAGAAGCGGTAGTATCCTCCAGGCCCTGGTCCTTCGAACCTCACGATTAGGACCAAGTTACGCAATGATATAAATAATGCTCTGTGCCTTTTCACTAAGTGCACTGTCTTGACTTCCTACTAGGATAAGAACCTGCGACCGGCCTAACCGGTGTCTGTCCATGGGAGCTGTCGCTTCTATTTTACTGGTGATAAAGTAGAAATTGGAATGAATTTGGGCTTTAAACGTTTGAGACTTTGAAATTAATGTGAAAAATATTATTTTCAAAAATTTTGATTGTTCATTGGCACATTGACAAGTTTACTCATATTTATTTTAGCTTTGACAAACTTTCTCGGACGAATTAATTTTTTTAATTGATTGTTGCTTACAGTTAATTTTCTATACATAATTTAATTTCCAACTCTAAGTCTATTATCTAGATGTACCTCCAGTTCCATTCTAAACTTCTTGGTCGTGAAGGCGGTCTCACTGATCGGTAAGTGTATATGGTGTAGGTAGTAGTCTGCGTCTAAAAGGTGTATAGTAGTGTTGTTGATGGCTTTCGGTTCGCAGCCCTATTGAGGGGTATGTGCGGAGTAGAACAAACGGGCGGACGGCGCTGCGGCTGGCGGTCTTAGATTAATTTCGCATCGTGTGTTGCAACAAACTTCTCAGCGAGACAAACCAACTCCCCCTCCCCCAATCCTTCCAAACTCCCTCTTGTTACAAACGTCTGTCGGTGTGCGCAAGTGGTCTAGGTTAGTGTAAGTTCTTGAGGTTTTTTATGGTCTTCAGCCGGTACATTGTCACCGGACATCTCCTTTAGCTGTAAGTAGGTTTATTTGTGAAGATCGAAGCCCCTCCCATTCGAAACCATTTCAAATTACAAACTTATCAGTAGCTCGTAAGGTCTTTTCAGTATTCATGTCTATCCGAGTTGTCTGATCCTAAATGACTAAATGTTAGATGCATTTAGTTTTAGTAAGTTTTTTAATTGAATAGAGGTGTCTGATGGCGAGCCGCATTTTCGTTAGTAATGAAAGCATACTGGCGCAGTACAAATGTGTGTGTGTGTGTGTGTCAATATTTTTGTTAGTAGGTGACGTGTGGACACGTGACTTGACGGTCTGTAATTGGTCGAAAGCTTAAAGATGGATGTACGCGACGTCATGTTTTGCGAAGTGTCTTCATTAGATCTAACATATGGGGTAGGATATATGTGTAGATTTTAATAGACTAAATACTCATTTACAAGTCTCTAGTCGTTAGCCTCGTGCTCAATTTTAGTGACTCAAAATTTAAGTTACTAAAATTTGGTAATCACTAATCGCTGTGTACATGTAAATCAGTATTAAAGTCTTGATATGCCCTAACAGGATGTGGTATAGGACAAAGCCTTTGTCAGAAGAATGGACTCGTCCAATGGACTATAAGGATTGTCCATCGACACCCTGTTACGGCAAGTAGATACAGTCTAGAACGGTCCGTGTCAAACTTTCATTCATCGTTGATGTTTGCATAGAAATTTCTCCTCTAAGGGGTAGACATTCCACGCGGGCGAAGTCACGGGCAGCAGCTAGTAACGTGAGTTTACACTGATCGTTTTGGGCCTAAAATTGTCGTTGACTCGTGTCGATGTAGAGATGGAACTGGGCCGTGTCGATGAGAGTTATGTAATATTACCTAGTCATAGGCTGCGTTTTGTAAATGGCACTGTGCTCCACTGCAAAGTTACGTTGGCACCGTTTACGTGCAAAATGTCTTAGAATGTTTAGTTCCAAAGTTTACGTTCAAGTAACGAACATATTACTTGCGAGTTTCTTTATGCATAATCTTTATGATATCTTTCCTGAGATGGATTAAAACCCACGCGTGAGTTAACACCCAGTTATCACCCATTTCATTCCTCGGTTTATGCAGGTGAAAATCAATTCTAATTGGTTTTAACCCGCACCAATAACCCAGTGGGTGGAATGAAAACTGGGTTTAACCCACCCTGAGTTTTACCCCGAGTGGTTATCCATTTCTACATATTTCCAACCTTTTTTTTTAATATGTTATTTATATTATTTGACTCTAGAACGTCGCGCCCCAAAGTCGACTTTGTTAAAGCCGAGTACCATTTACAAAATTCAAGCAGAGTCCTCGTTGTCAAGCGTTAGTTGTCTCATCGAATTACTTGTGATATGTGACTAAATCATTTATATTGTATTACCTACATAAACAAAAAAAACTCGGACCACTGCATAGTTGTATCTACGCTTGTCGTTCACTCCATCGGATTTTATACGGAATGATTTTTTATAATATTTTTTAATTCAATATACATACAGGTTGTTCAGTAAATAAACGTCCAAAACGAAACTGGGGTTAAATGGGGTCAAACCCTATCTGAATGTAAAATGTCATGTTCAATGAACTTTTACAGTATTCGAAATATTTGGCCATAGCCACAAACGTATGTATTTTGTGATTCTATTTTTGTGCTAAATAATAATAAATAACTTTGCTATGAAACAATAAATAAAACTATTTTTGGCCTGAAAACGGTAATATCTCTAAAACGGAAACTGGTTTCACTGAACATGTAATTTCACATTTTGATGGGGCTTAACCCCATTTACCCCCAGTTTCGTTTTAGACGTTTATGTACTGGACACCCTGTGTATAATTAACTATCATATATCAAACGATAGGTGCTGTTGATTTTAACATCACCGGTACCAATGTGATAGTGATAGGAAATACGTCTCTCTTGTAATCTATCGGAAATTCTTAAGCCAAATCATGAAAAAGGGTATATTGAATTATTACTTTTAGGATAAATGCGGTTAAAATGAAGTTTTATACGAATCAAATTTTACTACTGACACTATAATTTTTTCTAAGTACAGATAGGTTCTAAAATCATATCATGATTTTTCTCTAGTTATCGTGTAAATTAAAGTAGGATTATAGTCTGTTGCGACGAATGCGGCCGTAGTTTTTCTATGATATATGTAGTGTATGTGAGAGCTCAAAGTGTGGATTTGTTAACTAATTCTACTAATTGTGTATTTAGAAGGGCTCCGGCCGCAACGTCCCAACGTGCCTTCTCTGCGCTCTACAATTTGAACCTTAATATGAAGTTGATTAGAGCGTTGACAACTTACAGAGGTATTTAGTCCATTCAAAGTTTTCAATCTCACGTTACACGTTGACATTGAAATTTTTGACAGTATTCTTGCATTTATAACAGACCCTATTCTGAAGGAATACATTTGAAATAAATATAAATATAAATATCTCAGACATTCACACCAATTATCCAGTCCCAAACTAGGCAGAGCCTGTGGTATGGTTACTAGATAACGGATAGACATACTTAAATAAATATATAAACATCCAAGACTTGGGTACAAACATTCATATTCATCATACGAACATTTGCCCCTAGCGGGATTCGAACCCGCAACCTCCGGCGTGGCAGTCCGAGAGCTACCCGTTCCGCCACGGAGGTCGTCACTTAAAGCTTTAAGCTTTATATCATTAATTTTCATCATCAAAAACTTTTCTCGTGTAAAATTACGATTCACGGCGACGAAATTCAGTATTGTCAGACAGAAACAACTTAAAAGACTTGTCAAATTTGACATTTATGACTTCAGAATAGAGCCCAGTGTTGTCTAAATATGGTCAGTGTGTTTTTAAAGCATAATATTGTTTAGATGTAATATCCAAGCCTCTGAACAACAGCAATATATACAATAGTGTTAAATTGTCAGTTAATATCTCATGTGAATGTACTGTATCGAATTTGATATATTCTGAGTTAATACTTACGCTTAGCGCAGATGATAACCAGAGCTCGGGAAATGGCGAGAAATATTTGTGGAGTGTGGGGAAGAATATGGACATGGGTCATACATGTACTTAAAAAGTAAATTGGTTAAAAATTGGGTGAACTTGTTTCACAGGAAGGCAGGAATGTTGTTAACATGTAAAGACTCGCGAACGGAAAGTCTGCTGCAGTGAAGCCACAAATCAGACATTGGGCCCGATTCTGAAGGCACACATTTAGAATTTGACAGCGCTTAAATTGGTTTCGTCTTTATCTTCACAATATTGTGTGACAAGGATAGCAACAGTTTTAGTGCTGTCAAATTTTAACGTTGTGGCTTCAGAATCGGGCCCATTATACTCCTTATTTCAAGGGGAAATTGTAGAAAAAAAGAACTGTTTGTGCAGTTGGGACTAACAGTGCCATCGATCTACGTATTAGTAAATCTCCAGACCAGGTGACATACTCCGTGAGCATTTCAAAAAATATCAGTAATTTTGTAACCTCTAACTATTCACGTGACAGTTTTGGGTAAGTGTTTGGCATCTATCGTAGTTCGCCAAACACTTATCCAAATAAGTATGTCAAATGAGGCCTGCAGACTTTTTTTTAAATTCACATGTCCATATTATTATCGACACAACATATTGCAACCAATTTCAGAACTCTGGTGATTTAAGGACGAACACAAACCACAAGTACACAGGATTAGGTAAATCGACTTCTATGTAGACAAGCCAACAGAACACAATCGATGCGTAACACAGAAATCCTATCAAGATAGAACAGTTAAGACATTTGTTTAGTTCAATTCCGCGCGTGCTGATTTTCGGACACAGCGCGCCCCTCCCGCGCACTCTTTATGCGTCACGGTCACGTTTCTAGTGAGAAGATAAAATTATGCAGTTAGTAACCGCTTTTTTGCAGTTACTAACTGCAAACAGGCATTTTTGCAGATTTTTGGTCGATGTTACCCGACCTTGACTCAGCGCGAAACGAGTAAGCCTTTGATAGTTTATGCAATATATTGCATATCGTTGGCACGCGTGTCGCGCCTACTTCACCATTCTATCTTGATAGGGTTTCTGCGATGCGTAAGTATCGCTTACGAATAAACAATAGCTTTATTGTAACAAGTTTATCTTATTTGTAGTAAGAACATATATGATCTCCTTATTTTTAATAGAATTTTGATGGACATTTTTACTTAATAGATTTAGCAGGTTGTAGTGTTGAAATAGAGAGTTTATAATAATCGCACATTACGTTTGTTTGTTATAAGTTCACTGTATATACATTGGTTACTGGACTGATGCCATCCAAAATTGTGAAATTAATTCTTGTTTGCAATGTTGAAACTTCCCATGCGATATGATTTTAATAAAAATTAAATATTCTGTAATTACTTTATATTCCTTTTGGATACCTTTTTTTTTAATTTGTACATATTTGTATTATAATTTTCATTTACATGTATGTGTAAATATGTCAGTTTAACTGTTCAGATTGCTTTGTATAATTTGTTGTCACGACTCGAAGTGGGAAGTTGCAACGTGGCTCATGTGGGTCGAAACACTTTGAATTGTCATTCGAATTTACCATGAGAAGCCTTCATGTTGTCTGTACATTTAATTTGTAAATATGTAATATCGATAACAACTAATGCTAAATGACGAGCGAGCTCTCGCATATTGTCAGCCGTTTGGACTTCTGTGCACACTGACAACCGAGCAACAATCGCCAGGGGAACTCACTAGTGTTAGCCTCGAATAGGAAGGTGTATCTCGACAGACATTCCACAGTCCCTATCGAATTAGCTCAAACATAAGACTGTCAAACATACTTTAAAAGAAAACTATATCAATGATAATGAAAAATATTTTCTGAAACACCTTAACAACTTTACAAAATGTGTTTTATGGTGTATAATAATAAGATCGCAATGTTTAACTCACTAGTATGTAAGGACAAATGCTTTACACCACTGTGATAAACAATTCAAATTTACCCGAGGGAGACACCATAGGCATTTATTGAGAAATTAAGAAAATTGACTTATAAAAAGGGAATGGTACATAATGTCATCTCAAAAACCTTACACAGCTCGATTTTGTGATTCTAATAAATAATATTAAGTATGACAATATATTTTTCTAATCTAAATAACTTTGTAAGTTTGACTAGATAACAGAGACCTCTGACGAATAATGCTCAGAGATATCTGTTAATTTGACAAATTATTGACTCTACACGTGGCTTTGTGTAGTTATTTGATACTAATCTTAGAATAATCAAACATTCTGAAGGCTTACAATCAAAATTTTACAGCTATAATTTAAAACAAATTTTACCTCCAATATTAGGTCTTTTGGAGTTGTCAAATTGTTTCTTTGGAAATGTATTATTATAGTCTGACACAAAAATTGTCGACTATATGGATCAGTTATAGCTGTCACTGGGTCACAAAATCGAGGTGTGAATGGTTGGATATGTGTATAAAAAAGTACAAATCGTATGTGCAGAAGTTTGCGGCTCGATAGTGTTCGAGCGGTCGGTCAGGTGCGTGAGTGCGGTGTGTAGTGAAATGTTTACTGCCGAGGGGCAGAATGTGTGGCGCGCGGCCCGCGTCTCGCTGTTTTGTTTGTTGACACATTATGTATATTTGAAATTTGAATGAATCAAATTATAAGAGAATATGAATTTTAATAACGAAGTTTTATTTTGGACCTGAACTGTATCCCTCTCTACTGAAGTTCACGTACTTGCTATATTTCTTTGAGAGGAATCATTCGTCTACGGCTGAACAGTAAGCCTCCCCAATAGAACACCACTTTTTTGGTGGACAATCCATCACCACGCTTGGCAGGCGGATTGGTGATCGCAGTAATGATCTTAATATACACTGGAAAATGCTGCTGCCTATCCCTGGTGCAGGAATACATTGTAATTATTATAGCTATCATCCTTCTAGACTGAACATTAAGCCCCAGCTAGGCACATTATGGCCTTCATTAGCCCAGAAGGCATGAATGTATTTACATACGTAAATGTTAGGTTCTGACTGAGCACATCTAGAGGACTGCCCCAAGCAGCTGATCGAGTCAAGCTATTTTAGCCTTTACATATTATTTTTAGTGTGCTATCGCGCCTTTGCGAGCGGCGAGATGTGAATCGTTGAGCGGCGTGCCCGCTGTCCCTTTGGATCGTGCACAGAGCTTTCGTTTAATATGTTTGAAAGACAAGTTCTCTTTTTGGGTAAGACCTATTTGACAGCGAGCCCTACTCCATAAGCATTTCGGATAGTACCGAGTTATATCAGGCGAATAACAAACCTTTTTCGGTGTCTATGACACCAATAAATTATCCGAATATGTCACATGTTAGAAAGTATAAAATGGTTTTGTAGTTTGAGCATATCTAGATTTGTAGGCCCACAAATCTAGATATGCTAGAATGGATTGATGAAAAAATAAACCATAAATAAATAAATTAACAAACTTTAATATCCTACTTACAATCTACCAAAACTAACATTTAAATTAAATATACTTAAATACCACATCCTGAAAGCTATCAACAGTCTGCAGCTCGAGGGTTACGGGGCACTGCAGCCAGTTGGCCAGGAGTTCCTCTGTGTAGCCAAGCAGGAAGTACATTTTGGTCGGTGAGACGGCTCGTCTGATGATAGCGGCTACGCGGATGTGATTGAATTGCCGCTTTATTATCACCTATAAAATAAAGTGATTAAAAGCTAGACTTCGAATTTCCCTTGGCTATTGGAGACAAACTGACAGGATGACAAGTCAAATAAATCATAACTATATGTCATCAGACTGTTCACTGCTGAACAAACACCTTCTCTTATGCAGGCTAATACATATAAAGACCACACTTAGCAGTGAATGGAAGTAAAAATTTGTTTTTTTATAATTTTCCACTATATTTGACCTTTGTATACTGTTTTACACTCATTTTTGTCATGTAGCATTAAGGAGGAGTTCTGAAGTCTCCTCGTCTTAGAGTTTTTAGGTATTTACTTGGTCATGTTGTACAAACAAAACCTACCTCACTACATACAAGTCCATGCCAAGTGCCAGTCATGAATCTCCTGATGAATTCGTCCTCCACAGCTGTCTCTGATCTACGAAGACCGCCCTTTAAACTGGCTGAAAAATATTAAGTTGCATACTTTATTGTAAAAGTAAACTTAAACACTTATTTAAATTCTATTTCAATTCCTTTACTGTCATGTATGATCGATTTAGCCCAAGTCCTATACCACATTAAGTCAAAATACGTCCACTGCTGACAAGCCTCCCCAACAGAATGCCATTTTTAGTGTACTGTCCATTGGGGAATGTGTAATATTCACCACACCTGGCAGGTGGATTGGTGATCGCCGTAACGTAACAATCTTGATAGATACAGGAGAAAGCTGCTGCCCATCCCTGGTGCAATCCCTTAGTTAGCCTTGATGACATGTGACACATGACAAGATTGGGGGTGGCCCTATATTAAGCCAGGAACCACACGACATTATAGCCCAAACTTTCTAGTCTGCTGCTTCAGCACATAAAACAAATTACTGACAAACTCACATGTATTCCAAGAGTTCCATGATTTGCGGTGGGCGATGTAGTGTGGCGGATTCGCCATTTCGTACGTAAGTGGCCTGTCGCGTTTCTTCGTGATCCTGTACTTGCCGGACACAACCCGGCACAGAGGGGCTGACGTGTGCAACTGAGAAGCCAGCACTGGTGACCATTGTGCGCAATTAGCCGTGCAACACAGCGTAGACTGCAAAAAAGAGCTTTTAAGGCCCAGTGTCCACCAGAGCTGAGTGGAGATGTGTACATCCTATTCATCACACACATCTCTCTCCTGTGCTTCTGTTTAACAGAATGCTAACGATCCATAGCCATGAAGTGATAAGAACAGAAAAAAGGTGTTGATAAAGATAAGGATACATTTAGTAACAAAAGCAAAGTTTTCTGGGTTTGGGGCTGAGATAAATCCATGTCCAAAGCAAACAATATCTCAATATTACTCGACGAATTTATGCTTGCTCAAATTTTGTTATGGGATTAACCTCTAAATACTTAGTTGCTGACTGTATGCGGAAGACGGAGGACCAAATGTGATTGCGTTCATTGGTAAAACCGCTCAGAATGAAGCATAATGAGAAAGAGAAGATAGCCAAAGTTTCTGGGTTTGGACTGTGTCGACTGAGATACATCATTATCTTATTGGCCTTTCTAGCTAATCTTCCCTGACGGAAATACGCTTGCGCCAATTGTTATTTGCAGAATTAACTCTAGTATTTTGTAGTTACAAGCTAGTCTCTTCAGTGCCCCTTTCTGTTCTTCAAGCATCCCTCAACACTGAGTAGGTAGTAATGGGTGTATTTAGTTTGCAAATATTACCTGCGCTAATTTGATGATTGATGTATTCATGTTTACGAAACTGCTTGGGTCTTGTCTATTAATTAAGCCTAGTTTTATGTTATAGATTCATTTATAAACACAAAATCCAGAATAATTTGAGGTTAGTTGTTATGTCAATGTCAAATTTCGACATTGACGGTACGGTACTGACAATTAGTGACAATTCGATTCTATCATTCGGATATACAGTAGGCACCTAGTAAGTACTTTTTATGCCAGATGGATCCGAATTTTTATTGCAAGTTTCACAACGTTCAAATTGCACAATATATCGCCAGCGAGCATCTGTGCTTGAAAATATACTAGGGTAGGGTAACCAATAGATAAACAATTAAGCGACTATACTAACTTTGTACAGCTTGTTCTCTATTACTTCTTGCAATTTCTATAGTGTTTATTTTTTATTTAGTACCGTATATGTTCTAGAATTACCTAGTATATATTAAAACTTATTACTATTACGCAATAATTTTAAAAAATATATTGAATCAAAAAGTTGAGTTATTTGCCAAGTAGTTGAACACTAAGCCCTCTGTGCCCAATAGTTGAACTAAAATAGATAGATAATTCATTTATTCTTAGACACAGCACAAATGCAATGTTACAAATAGGTCACATATTGATACAGAAGTATAACAGCAAGTAAACATAACAATGAAACAGTAACAGTGTAGCCCGTGCTGTGCTGCAGAAAGGGCCCTGACTATGCATAATGTCCTATTGATATTTTTAATAGGAAAATGACTGCTCTGAATCGTCGTATGATAATATTTTTAATAAGATAAATCATCAAACGTCATCTAGAAGCTTTTATTTGTATATAGTTTTACATTAAAAAATATAGCTCTCAATGTAGTTTTTATGAAATAAATCAACCATAAACATTCATAGAAAATACTATCAGATATACCTATTGTGATACAATCTATATTACGATTATGATAATAACTAATAATATGGCATAATTGCATTTTAACAAAAACTCCTATATAGACATAAAAATCTAAATAATCCTTAGCACTCGCTTGTACTACCTGCGAAGTTCATTTAGTTCACCTTTTAGGCACGGCACCCTTTAAATGAACGAACCTAAATAATTTCATAGTTCAACTACTAGACTCGCCAATTGTTCCCACCTATCCAAAAGTTGAACTAATAAAACTTATTAGTTCAACTACTAGGCATTAATCTTAAAGTTGAACAGTACTATTTACCATACTAAAAGAAAGTCTAAAATAATCAAAATAAGTAATAGAAGTTCTGTTCATCTTTTGGTTAGTAAACCAAGAATCAATAAAAGATTAATTTCAGTGCTACAATTCCTTTTCAACCGACTTCAAAAAAGGAGGAGGTTCTCAATTCGACGGTATTTTTTTTTTTTATTTTTTTTTTGTATGTTTGTTACGCGATTTCTCCGCCAATTCTGAATGGATTTTGATGGTTAATATTTTGTATGGTAGGTCATACTTCAGAGGTGGTCCCATATAAATTTTATCGAAATTCATTCAGCGCTTTTTGAAAAATCAACAAAGACACAAATATAGTCTTAGTATATACCTACATAGACGTTGATGACGAAATTATTGATACTTATATACCTATTTACAATTTATAATAAGTTATTTTTGGAGTCGGTGCCAGCCAAAGCAAAAATAAGCTTAATGGATACCTCACTTCACTCAGGCATATACCCCGTTGTTGCTTAAATTGTTAATTAAACTGTCCTTCTTGGCTGGCACCGACTCCAGAAATAACTTATTATAAATTGTAAATAGGTATATAAGTATCAATAATTTCGTTGATTGTCCTTTAATGCTCTTTGCTTTGAAGTAATTAAAATATTATTTTCTACTTTTTAGTTTAAGTTTGTACGTGTAGGTATAGCCTTGAAGTCGGTTTTTGTATTTTTCTAAAAAATAATTATAAGAATAAGATTTAATTTGAAGGGTCTCATTAAATTGCATTGTGCCTAGTAGATGAACACCGTTCAAGTATTAGACTACGTATAAACTATGAAACCATTACTTGAACAGCAAATATCTAGTAAATTAATTTAAAAAAAGTAATTTTGTATGCATAAAATGAAAAAATAATAATTAATCATTCATTTATATCTGTTAAAACCATTTTAAAGGACACTAAATACTTCGAATATGTAATTAAAAGCTTACATTTTGAGTGGAGTGCACTCTTAAATAGATATCCATACTAATCGTATTTTTGGCGCGACCACCGAAAACGGTAACCTGCCCTAGTGTTTGTGGATTAATTGTCGAGGATTTTTATTGGCCGCGCTTGTGTTATCAAAATCCCGATCGTATAAGTTGTAAATTAAATTTAATATTTCGAATTTTCGACTGATTGTTCATCTATTGGGAGTCGTTCATCTTTTGGTTCCACTACCCTACTATGTAGGTACGTATTGGTATTGCTGTTATATTTCTCACTTTAGTCCTCTAACCACTCGGTAAGTTAAAGGACCAAGGAAGGCCAGAACGAACAAGTCCGAAAGGGGCGCTATAACGGCATCTACTCGTGAGTGCAATACATTTGGCATAGTAAGTACTGTAAGTATTAGCCTTCCAAGTAGATTAACTTGGTTAATCTATCTCACCAATTCAATAACTTTAATATTTATACACACCTCCTATAAAATTTTGCCAAAGTCAGACAGGTTAGATCGACTGATCGTATAGAGCACCAGTAATGCAACTTTCCTTTTAGATTGATTTGAGGAGTTTCATACCATGATGATATCGTTATATTGAACAAAAAAAACTTACCGCATTCAAAGATAATATATACTAGAGTTAATATTTTGTGTAAGAAGACTGCCTTGTTTAGTTTCAGCAGTAGGTAGGCACTGCATGATATAACTGAGACCGCCTGAAATGTAGCCTAGATGTTTTTACGCGATATCAACCTGTCATAACTGGCCATAGGTCTTCGAGAGTAATGCCCATATTGAAGACATTGGGAATTTTTATTGGCCATCGCAGCGCAGAACTTATAAGTTTCGCAGTGGTGGCACAGATGCCAGTCATTGGTCAGCGATATTACCGGCTTAACTAGCCTAAAACGGTTTTATTTTACTCCATCAGAACAGGCCTGAGACCTGAGGCCATCCAGACCTACCAGCTAGCGGGATGAAATTGTAAAAGGAGATATTGCTGATAAATTTAATAGGTACCTATTTATAATATGATAATTAGGTACAAATGAAAAATTTACATAAAATATTTATTACCAATTGTTTTGTACATTAAAAAAAATACATAAAGGTCCCTAATGCTTTAATTTATATGCACTGCATTAAACTCATTTTAATTGCTGATTGAAAATAATAGTAGGTAGTCGTTTTATTTCAGAAACACGCTATTTCCACTAAATATCGTTATATGTACTATCACGGCCGATAAGATTTAATTAAACCCACCGTGGAGATACAAAATGAAATATTCGATTTTAGTGCTGACAATTATATCTGCTTTATTAATATTTCCTTCTCATGGTACGTACTAAACATATATATAAAATTTAATGTCAATCGGTTAGGGAAATACGGATTCGTAGCTTTTAGCTGTGCTCCCAATTTATCGGGATAATGTACTCATATTAGTAAAATCGGAAACACAAACAAAAGTTTAAATATTAATCATAAACGTTTAAACAATATCTAATCCTATTGGTTTTTCAGCGGAATCCAATGATATTCTCAAAGATACTGCCATCAGACATATCATATTCAAGTTATGCAATATTACCATGAACTCAATACGTAATGCACCACCTCATGAAAAAGAAGCAATGTTTAAAAATCTTGAGCTCAAATTCAAAAAAGCAACCAAGGCTTTAAACAAACCTGACCAGGATAATCATGTAAGATTTATTATGCAAGGAATTAGAGAAATGGCTCTTAATAATGACTACAAACTTTGTGCTCATGGTTTGCCACCAATAATAAATAAAACTAGGAATATTGATGAGACTACAACTACAACTGAAACTTACAACAATACTAATATCGGAAGAAGAAACCTTGAAAATAATGATAAACAGACACTCGTTAAGCAAATGGTAGATAAATTACAAATCCTCGCAAAGAAATCATTTACAAACACTACAACAGTCGAAGATAGAAAGATTGTTTTTAATAAAATTAGGAAGAGAGTTGAAGATGCTCTTAGGCGGCGTCATTTGGACAGAGACGAGAAAAATAATTCTTATAGTAAGCTTATTATGGAAGGGCTCGAACTTCTGATGTTAAAAGATATTGATCCTCGACGGATGACTCTAGAGCTACTTGCTAACAATAAAAATGTTGAACACTATGACGTATTGCTACAAACAACTACTCCCGCGCAGGGCTTGACTACTGAAATAAGTTGTGATTACCAACTCAAAGGAGTTTGTACGTCGCTGAAACTTCTTAATGAAGTGAAATGTCCATACGATGATACTGTATTGGTTCTAGACAAGTTATGCGACGGCGCTATCGACTGTCCCGATGGATCTGATGAACAATACTGTGCGAAACAAGGTGATATACTTTAATAAATGACTAATATTAGGTATAACTACATAGTCATCTCATCATCATGAGAGGGTTGGCGTGTGCCTCAGCAATGGAGCGTATTGATAGGCTTTTGTTTTAATTTTGTTATAGTCATCAGTCCATTGCTGGATATGATCTTTCCTATATTGCGGTAATAGGTGGTGGTTAATCGAGGAGGTGTACAAACAAGTAAGTACATTAAAATGTACCAGGTGATAAAGCAAATGTACCGAAACATTAAAACTTAAAATATGAATCTGCAATTGCCAGAACATTTCCCAGTGTGGCCATAATTGGCATTACTTCCGCATCAGGTAAGAATTCTTTGTCCAATAGTAGATAATTACAAGCTGATAGTAAAAAAAACTAAATAAGCTAAGTGAGTACTTTTGATTGCAGCCATCGAAAGAGTTCACAGTGCCACCGAGATTATGAGGAAAATAGATCTCACACGCAAATGTTTTACGACAATTACCAATAACTCGCTGATTTCACAACAAAACAGATTTCTAAGCGATTTATTGCAAACGGAAATAAATTTCATTAAAAAGTATGCAAATCTTAGAAAGTTTCAAGGTGAATTAGTTAAAATAAATGAATATGAAGTACGCACTGTCCCTCAAATTACGAATGAAGTATCTGTGCTGCTGAAGACATTCGTTATGTCTCTCACTGGAGCTTTCTGTGTGAACGCTAAGGAAGAGTTCGATCAAATGATACATAGGCTAGGTGAAACCATCGAAAAAGAATTAGAAGATGCAAATGTACCTAAACATTACGTGAAAAGATGCGCTTGTAAAGACCAATATTGTATGAATCCGTCATGTAGCAGTTCCTGCAAGCGAATATGTTTCCAGAAATACACCTTGACTCGTTGGAATTGCCGTTCGATCAGCAGGGGCGGGAGCGTGCCTCTGAACTACGTATGTGACGGCAAACTTGATTGCTATGACGAAACTGATGAAAGTGATTGCTTTGCCAGTAAGTATCTTTACATGGAAGGGAACCAAGTTTCTACCATTTTTTCATCATTATCATCAGCCGAAATACGTCCACTGCTGAACATAATCCTCTCCAATAGAATGCCATGTTAGCTGGGCTGTCCACTGCGGGATTTGCCACAATCACCACGCTTGGCAAACGGATTGGTGTTCGCAGTAATGATCTTAATATACACAGGAGAACGCTGCTAATGTTCCCTGGTGCAATGCCTTAGTCGCATTAAAGATACCCACAGGAAATCCCCAATCCCTGGCCCTATTCGATATTTATTTTACTTGACAATCGGGAAAAATTTAACAGAATCAATGGAAATGCTTTTCAGAAATACTACCTACAAGCGTACCAAATTCAAGGATTAGATGAACATTATTTTTAAAAGTGGTGGTATGTTAGCTGAGGATTTTAATACAAGCTTAACTTCCAAGTTCCTAACTACCTATTCAATTTGTATCGCAGGTAACGGCGCATCTAAGTTCCTTGCCAGCAGTATTTATCTCAATCTTCTTAGAGAACTGAAGACAAAAACTACAGCGTATACCTCTGTACCGATTAGAAACAAACTAGTATCGTTGCATGATGCTATCGGGACCCTGCAAAAGCTCAGTATGCAGTCTATAATAAAACCTATCGTCTACAAATCTCTCAGAGATAGAACATTTGCATTGCTGACTTCTGTTTACGATTTGATATTGAGCTCGCCAGAATATGCGAATACCGCAGAGGATTCCTATGAGTTTTTGTTAGCCGTAAACGGGAAACTGGTCGAGGCTCTAAAGAAGTCGCATACTGGAAACGATAAGATCATAGCTCCTGACGGTTGTTTCTGTAGAGGATTTTCATGTGCTGTTCCCAACTGTTCCAAGAAATGCACGCGTACATGTGCAGTCAAGCCTTATCTGACCACTTATGCCTGCAGCAGCCCCAAGAGTAATAACACATATATCCCTATCGACCAGATTTGCAACGGTAAACCAAACTGTCCAGATGGGGAAGATGAGAAGCATTGCAAAAAAGGTAGGATAATATGTGATAATGGATAAGAATGATTATAACTTGCTAGTTGCTTGCTATGTTTTTTATTCTTGGCAGATTTTTGTAGAGCACATCATCTTCTTGTATTACGTCATCACCTTCAAAAGGTTGGGGAGAAGCACGAGGGAACTGTTCTAGGCGAGGTGCTCAAATCCTGGAAGGCGAAGGTACGTATTGAGTTTTACAGTGTAAATTAATGATTCTTGAGTTCCTTTTTCCTTGCTTTTGGGTTCCCGGAAACCCCATGGTAAATCGGTACTTTACCAGGGCAGATGAGACTCATAAGAGATTTTACAATAGGTACTTACTAAATTTTTGTTGCCAATGTTGGCAGTAGGTAGATGGCGTTACTTTCGTTGATCTCAACTGTCATTGTCAATTTGAAACACGAAAACCAATACTAGACTACGATTTATTCTCATTCCTTACCGTAATGCTATTCTATAAAATACAAACTCACGTGCGAGGTCTCACTCAAGTGATTTCACTCACTTTAAAACCTAATTCATTGGCATTCTGTTAACATTCCAGAGCACTGTCGAAGTGAAGTGAGTTCTTTGTTCACTTCACGTCGACAGTGCTCTGGAATGTATACAGAATGCCAATGAATTAGGTTTCGAAGTGACTGAGACTCAAAATCAAAAAATCAAAATCAAAATATTTATTTTCAAAATTGGAACACATAATTCTCTTTTTGACGTCAAATTCTGCCTAAATCTACTCCACTTCCACCTGTATAACCGAGGGGAAGAAGTGGCAACAAACCCAACGGCACAGGGCCCTACCTTTGATTTATCTTATTCATTACAATCATTAAGTCTACCTATGCTGAGCCATCAAGCACTCCATGGACTTTTATCATTTAAGTAGTCATCTAACTTATAGTAGGCTTTCTTGCACAGATTAACTTTTATAGAAGATTTGAATTTTTCTTCAGACAAGTTAATAATTTCATTCGGAACCTTATTGTAGTAACGCACGCACAGCCCCACAAAAGAATTATTGATCTTAGACAATCTAGAATGATGTATTTGAATTTTATTATTATTTCTAAGATTTAAATTATGCCTCTCATTATTTAAGCTGAGTAAAGAAAGGTTCTGTCTAACGAACATAATGTTAGCGAATATGTATTGACATGGCACCGTCATTATATTTATTTCCTTAAATAATTCTCTTAGAGAATCACGACTACGAAGCCCATAAATAGATCTTATTACTCTTTTTTGTAAAATGAATATAGAATCGATATCAGCGGCACGACCCCAGAGCAAGAGGCCATAAGACATAAGACTGTGAAAGTAGCTAAAATATACAAGTCTTGCTGTAGCTATATCTGTCAACTCTCTAATCTTTTTAACGGCATATGCTGCGGAGCTTAGCCGACCTGATAACAATTCTATATGTGGACCCCATTGCAGCTTCTTGTCAAGGGTTAGCCCCAAGAAAACCGTATTATCCACAAATGCTAACTTCTCGTTATTTAATATTATGTCATTATCACATGGTTTAACACCTGGAAGTGTGAATTTTATGCATTTAGTTTTTTTTTGAGTTTAAAACAAGGTTGTTAGCAATAAACCATTCATGAACTTGCCGAAGGGTGTCGTTCACATCGTCATAGTTTTGGGCATGTCTATTAACTTCAAAAATCAGAGAAGTATCATCTGCAAACAACACAATCTTCGACATATTCTGCACCATGTACGGAAGATCGTTTATATAAACCAAAAAAAGGAAAGGTCCTAATATTGAGCCCTGTGGGACTCCTATTTTAATAAGAGATCCCTGCGACTTTTTACCGTTTATCTGAACCTTTTGAATCCTGTTTGTTAGGTAGGAGTTCAATAAACTAAGGTTTTTATTTTTGATACCGTAATGTTCTAATTTGAAGAGCAACGTTTTATGATCTACGCAATCAAACGCCTTAGATAAATCACAAAAAACCCCGATAGCATCGTGGTGTCGCTCAAAAGCATCAAAAATATTTTGCAGAAGAGCAGCACCAGCGTCCGTCGTCGAGCGGCCTTTAGTGAAACCAAACTGTTGGTCATGTAGAAGTTTGTTACAGTTGAAATGTACAAGCATTTGACTGAGCATGACCTTTTCGAAAACCTTGCTAAGTACCGGTAAGATCGAAATGGGTCTAAAGTTGCCAGGATCTCTTTTGTCTCCTGATTTGTACAATGGTATAGTTTTACTTAGCTTCATTAGATCGGGAAAAGTGCCATGATCTATAGAGAGATTAAACGCGAAGGCAAGATATGGTGCTAAAATATCAATGATGGAATTACATACTTTAACAGACATACCCCACAGGTCTTCAGTGGTTTTTATTTTTATTTGTTTAAAGGACGTTATAATATCCTGTGGGTTCACGTGCCTAAATTCAAATTCAGTGATGCAAGAGGGAACGTTCTTTCGTAGAAATTCCGCTGAAAGAGCAGCCGATGAATTTAAGTTTTCTGTGGTCTTTAGTGGTATATTAGTAAAGAAAGTTTCAAACTCTTGAGCCACCTCGGCATTCGATGTTAACGTGCCGCGGTCAGTATTTAGGATAATATCGTTGTCGCGAGGTTTGGTTCTTCCCGATTCGCTATTAATTATTGTCCATACTACTTTCATTTTATTTTCCGCGTTTTTTATTTTTTTACTAATTAGATTAGATTTGGCAGCAATACAGACAGATTTAAAAATTTTAGAATAATTTTTTACATGTTCTTTAAAGTTGTAATCTTCGGGTCTTGAAGATCTATCTGCATATAATTGAAATAGTACGTCCCTACTTTTCCTAATACCTATTGTTGCCCAATCACTGAATTTAAACTTAGTATTTTTTTTTATTGTAACTACTTTGAAAATATTATTGTATTCAGTTTCCAATGTATCAAAAAACATTGAAAAAAATTTATTTGGATCACTGATATCATAATTAACGTACTCGCACGTGAGTTTCTGATCCTTTAAAATTTGATTACCCAATGACAGTTCCTCACTTATTTTTAGCTAGATAATTTTCGGTTTAAAGCCACAAAAAAGAAAAAAAAGGTGAAATTCTGTCGACAGTCTTTTTTTAATCAATTTTATGGTTTTATTCCCTTGGTTATTGCCTTAGATTATATCGCAAACATTCTCGCATATTGAGACATTTGATGATATAGTACCATCTACCGAGGTATTAAGAAGTATATGCGTTTTTCACGACTATTATAGAACTTAAAGTTACTCGCTCATTTTATTACACATTCTAAAACTTTTTTTATTTTAGGTTACATCAACTTTAAAGATCGCCGAGAAACGGGATCGGCCGACTCACCGCAACTTCAAGGAAATCGTTGCTGACATACTGCACGACCTGGTGAAGACGTACTCGCTACTAGACGACTTTCGGAGAACAAACAACGATAGCGCCCTGAAAAAGTTTGAGAAGCTGGCGCAACGTATCTTAGAAACACTGAAATCTTGCGGAATGTAATCTATATATAATAAAACAGTTTAAAAAATACAGGCCCTCTGGCATTATTTACGATCAGTGGAGTTCAATAAACTATTTAATTTCGAGTATAATAACATACATAAGGGATTGCACCAGGGACGGGTTGTAGCGTTCTCCTGTGTATTAAGATCATTAGGTAGGTATTGCGGTCACCAATCCACCTGCCAAGCATGGTGATATGGCAAATCCCCCAATGGACAGCCCACCAAAAGTGGCATTCTGTTGAGAAGGCTTATGTTCAGCAGTAGACGTATTTCGACTGGAACAGGTGGGAATAGACGGATATTACAGACTATGAGATATTTAGTATTCTCTGCTTATAGCGTCGATCTCCGCCGCTAGCGCCGACCGCGCTGGGGCGTAGTAACTGTGTACCGGCGACGGGCGACGGGCCGGAAGCCCAGTACTGTGTACTATCAGCCGTGATTTATTTTTCGGGCGACATTAAACTGGCGGGGGGAGGTGAGGCCCTTTATGAAGTAATAGTTCCTGAAAAAATGGGTCTAGACAGACTGACATACAGACAGACAGTAAAGTGTCCTTTAACAGATTTTTCATTCGTAATATTTGACACAGACTACATTTTCTTTAATCATACTGAAATACTGAAAAGTCAACGCAATGCATCATACATTACTAATGATTCATTATTAGTTCCAAGAAAAGAGATAAAACATTTGTTAGGCAATTTTAAACCATACTGCTTTCTTCAAACAAGTTTCCTCTGTAACTATTTTTGATGAAAATTTACATAGTTCTCATTTGATGTAAGAAAGCCTAAGATTACCAAACCAAATGAAAGTAAAGGCCACAATCACATTAATATTTTAAATGCGAAAGTGTGGAATTTTGTTTGTTTATTGTTTAATGACGCCATAACGACTGAACGGATTTTGAAGAAACTATGCACAGTGACAGCTTATATCCTTGAATAACATATACGAGTAGGATACTTTAAAACGAAGAACAATTGTTAACATGTACAGTTAAATGCAATACAATTTATCAAACTGTTCTGAGATGGAGATGCATTGAGACTGTTTGTTCTCCGAAAGTAAGTATAAATATTTGTTGTATATGTATATGTAATGTATGTGTAGAACCATAAAAACTTAATATTTATAACTTATTTGCTATTTTATTTTATTTATTATAGTCATATAAGTCTCTATTTATCATTAAAATTTTCTAATCAGCGCAACCTACAATTTCTCTGGCATAATATTTTCTAACCAAAGGTTGTCTGGAAGAAATCGCTTAAAGCGATAAGACCGCCTAAATTGTACTATTTGTAACTTTTATAACGTGTAACTGTATTTGTTTGTGCAATTAAGTGTATTGTATTGAATTGTAAGGGAAATATGCCAGCTCCCTTTGCCAGATGGACCGATAAGGATAGAGTGCAGGGCTTAAAATGCCGGGATATTCAGAAACCACTGACCTCGGAACGGTGCCGGTACCAGACTTGCTATAGGAATCTCTTTAACGGTATTTCAGTATATTTAATACCGGTATTATAGCGGTACTTTTACCAGTATCGTAACCGTCTTTATAATACGAACGAGAGACGGCGTCCACCTTCCGCGCGGGGTAAGAGAGACCAGCCGAGCACGCCTCACGAGTCAATGCCTCGGCCAGTGTAAACGTGGCTCAGGTTGCTTTGTGTGCACGTGCCTCGACTGAGCACGCCTCGACTGAGCACGCCTCGACTGAGCACGCCTCGACTGAGCACGCCTCGACTGCGCACGCCTCGACTGAGCACGCCTCGACTGAGTACGCCTCGACTGAGCACGCCTCGACTGCGCACGCCTCGACTGAGCACGCCTCGACTGAGTACGCCTCGACTGAGCACGCCTCGACTGAGCACGAGTCGACCGCGAGCCATGCAGTAGCAGTACGATTGCCGTGCTCAGAGTTGGCTAATTTCTCTATCATATTACAACGAGGTACTGACTGCTCAAACTAGCTCACCTGGACTCACGAGGCTCGCCTCGTAACCCCTTCATGCCTCGGAGGATACGGCTCGTGAGCCGGAAGTCCGAGCGTGGTTCGCAAGACTTGCTCGGTCGGCCTGAACGCGGCGTTTGACGGAGCCATACCATAGCGAGCTTGTGGCTGGTGATCAGTTGCAGAACGTGTCAACGTCGCACACGGGAACCGATAACCGGGAACCATACTCTGATGCCACAAAACCGGTTATCGTTTAATACTAGTGTTTAGGTATCCAATAGGAAAATGACAGTATTATTTAATAGCTAATTTCGCCACCAGTATCAAATCCTGGAGGATGAGAACCGGGGGTCAGTGGCGCTCTTTGGGGGCAGGCCAGCAATGGACGGCAACAGGCTGAGGATGAAATTTGTTAAACAGCTGTTTTATATATAAATTTGTATCATCGTATGGTATCAGTTGTCACGGTAGAGTCATTCATTTTCATAAAATTGAATTTAATTAGAACTATATATATATATCCCAAGAGAATAAAAGTTATGTATGCCGCCAGCTACATTTTTAAGGACACTAATCAAATGACAACCAAAAATGTTACAAATAATCATTTCATTTAATAAAACAGCAGCGCAAGGTGCTGATTGTACAGTAGGATGTGTGGTCTACTGTACATCGCTCTGATGTAATAAATATAACAGTAGGTGAGGCTACACATCATTCAGTGACAGGACGCCAAGCCGACATGCCAGGTGAGTGTCTGATAGTGACGATAAGTGATAATACAGTGATAACACCGATTGTGCTAGAAGCTTGCTTAATAATCCATTTTTAGAGACAAAAATATTATATTTATTAACTCAGTGTATTAACAATATCGCCAGAATTAACACATATGCTTATTTATTCCCAAACTATGTTTTCTGGGGTTGAGTGATATCAATTATGACAAATATAACACGAATACCAGGACCAACTTGTACAAATTGTACTCTCATAAGTGTTTTTACCTCAAACATTAGTCTGTCCAGTTGAACATGAGTTTAAAGAGGCTATTAGCAAAGTATTGTCATTTAAAGCAGTGTCAGACACACTGCGCAGGAGTGCAGCTGTTTTCATAATGACAAAGTCTGAAGAACACATAGCTATAAATATCTTTTGTAAATCTATACAGGTATCCTTGAATCATACAATGATATTACTTACTTAGAAAGATAAAAACTTGAAGGATATGATTAATTTCGATAAGATTTATGTTGTGAGGCGATCCGTATTCAAAGTGAATTGAAAATCCAATACCTATATTTTGTAGCATTCATGTAAAAATAGTCTATCTACCGAATATAGGCATTATGTTGAGACCACGTCGACAGAGCAAAGGTTTATGTACTATCTAGACTTTGCACCAGCGAAGCTGTTGCCCGTCACCGGCCAATAGCATGAAATGGCTGAATTTATTATTATTACAGGGATATGTATGTATGTATGCATGTATGTAAACGCTTTATTGTGCCAAAATTAACAACAACAAAAATAAATAAAAGAATAAAGCTGTGTACAAAGGCGGACTTATCCCAATCTATTCCAGTCAACCTTAGAATGAAATAATAATAGATAATAGGCGAGCATCAAATATGTTGGTATGCCTATAATTTGAACTGTCTTTGAATTGTCACTTGTAACACTGGTTTTTAAAGAACTTGACTGTTATTAAAAGTGTTCACTGATGGGACATCGATAACGTTCTGCGACAACTTGTTCCATGTGCTCACGATCCTGTTGTTGAGCGTGTTATTGATGGCCGACGAAGATGTAAGACTGTAAAGCGCGGATCCACTGTTGTGGACACGGTGGGCGTGCCCACAACCTTAACCGCTCGGCCACGATTTGTGGCTTAGCGGGACGCGGCGCGGTTTCGGCAGGCGGAGGGTTGGCCGCTGAATGCGGCGCCTCGTGGCGTGCTGCTAACACTTTTGTACATTTGTTCTCGCCGCTCGCCGCCCCGCTCCTAGCTGCCGCTGGCAACGGCCGTGGCCGAGCGGTAACTGAGGTCGATAGATAGGCTAGGCTGATGCTATTATATCCAATGCCTTAATAATATTAAAAACGGTACAAGGTCTTGGTCTAAAACGTCTACTTTTTACGAATGCAATGTATCGATCGTGAGCGAGTCGGTAGTCCGACCACAACCATTTTTGAGGGCTGTAGTGCTATTCTCTTAAATACAAACTCACTTGCGAGTCTCACTCAAGCCACTTTACTCACTTAGAACCTAATCCATTGATATTCTGTAAACATTCTAGAGCGGGGTCGACGTGAAGTGTTCACTTCACTTCGATAGTGTTATGGAATGTTTATAGAATTACCTATGCATTAGGTTTCAAAGTGAGTGAAGTCACTTAAGTGAGACCCGCAAGTGAGTTTGTATTTTAGAGAATAGCACTACTGACTCATTTGAATTGTTACACAGCTAAAGTATTTTCATAGTTATTTTTTTTTTTATTTATTTACTTTGAGGAAGACTTATAGACAAATTACAAAATAAATAACAATGTAAATATAAAAAATGCTGATTACAAGTCCCCACTTATAAAAATATTATGTTAGTGATGTGCTTAAAACTGCATTAAATATAACTACAATTGATCTGATAGTCGATGGATTTTACTCTATCAGTAACTATTACATCGCCTGCAACTACAAGAATAGGGAAAACTGACTTAATTAAACAATGAGTGTTATGCAAATAACATATATGACATACAACATGTACTGCCTGCGTGGAAAGTAAAGATATTGTCTCAAGTGTCACAGAGATGCTCAAACTAAAATTATAATACGAGTATTGCTAACAATTTTTTTTAAAGTATTTATACGTTTTATTGAGCATTAGTTCCTCGCCCTGCGGAGTTGTTCACAGTTTGTCCACTTTCCCACAGGACACCAATAGTTTACCAGGGCAAATATTGCCTACATGTCTGGCTAGACAAAAATAATATTTCAGCAGTGTACGACTTTGTAATTGTTTGTTCCATTTCGTTTTTCGATCACAAAATTTTTGACGGGACAAAAGGAAAGACCAATTTATGCTTTGTTTTGCCATATTTCGAAGTTTTAAATGGTCGATGGATGTTCATATGCTCTACTAAAGTCCCCTAACAAAATCAATATTTTCAGAAATTATTTTAAACCATTTTTGAAATAATATATCTATATATCCACACTGTCATGCTTTATCTTTGATATTGTCCGATAGATAGTATTAATCTCATGCAGGTATGATAAACAAATGTTTTACACGTATGTGTAGTAATTATACCTTGATATTTATAACAAACCTGTTAACTTTTGATCAACTTAATTTTTTGTATGGTTTGAGGGCGAAATTTTTTTCCATTACGGTGGTGAACCGTGGTAGCAAAGTTAATTGTACACTCGCCTCACGTTCGTGAGGTCGTGGGTTCAAACCCCGTCCGTACCAATGGCTTTTCGGTGAAGGAAAACTTCGTAAGAAAATCTATCAAAGAAGAAATTCTAAGGCGTATATGAAGTCCACCAAATCCGTTGGTCAAAGTTAAAGTCAAAATCATTTGACTTTGATCCATCGTCCAACAGCGGACATCGACAGGTAGATGATGGTTACATAGCAACTTATCTAATTCGATTTTGCATTCGTCAGCTCTAAGAACTTGTTTGGAATGTTTGACGCACTGTACTATTATCAATCGACGCAATTCTTATCGTAAATCAGTGACAAATTTGTTATTTACTATACTCAATATTTAAATGTTATATGGAATAATATCTACCTTATTACGACCGGAAATCTTTGGTTGCTGGGTGCAGTAATTTGAATAGCTAAGTGCCGTACAGTGGAGGAACATAAAGCTTTAGTTTTCAAATGTATTACTTCAAAATGTCGTTAGCACATATAACATGTTCAAACTATGCCCCAAAGCAGACTGTTGCATGGAAAAATATGTTCAATTGTATGAAAACAAAGTTTAAATTTAGGTGTCTTTTTCGTAATATTGACAGGATGGAGTCGGTAAAACAGTACCTATACAAAACGTAAGATTTATTCAAATGTTATCCTCAACGATCTCTATGTACTACTAGATGGAGCGTTCCAAACAATCGCTCTGTTCCACGCTAGTAGGCATAACTCTTTCACATTCACAATGAAACTTGTGCAGTTACTACGCAGAACATTTAATTATTACTAAATATTGACGCTACGGTTAAATAATGTCAATATTTAGAAAATAATTAAATGTTCCGAGTAGTAACTGCACAAGTTTCAAAGTGAATGTGAAAGAGTTTTGGCTACTTGCGTGGAACAGAGCGATTGTTTGGAACGCTCCATCTAGTAGTACATAGAGATCGTTGGTTAACCTGCATATGTACTGAAGACTAGAACAGAATGTCTCGTGTTTCAGTAATTGACAGCCTCATTGGCTAAGTAGTTCCGTATTTGTTTTGTTTGCTTTCAGAGTCAAAGTTCATGGGTTCCATTCCATAACAAGGGCAGACAATTTTAGTGCAAGTTGGTCCGGGTTAATTATGTTATCCAAATCTAGATACTTCATGAAACCCCAGTCAGTATTTTTAGGCATTAGTATGTGTTGATTGTTTCTCATGAAAATTATCACAGCTATTAGTTATTTGATAGACCAAGTGACTTAAGCAAAATTATTTCTCATCAACTTTAAACTCATGAAGTCATTTCCAAAACCAAGATAAAAACTCAGTTGATGTAACGGACCATTAACTCAGATAAGAAAGTGTTGTTACAGTAAAACTTACAGAGCGGTTATACTTAATTAATTGTCTGGTAATCTATTGATTCGTTTTCTTTAACTACTATTATTATGACTAGTGTAGGGTTATAAAAAAAAACTGAATCCGAATTTACAGTTATTTGACACTGATTTGATTATGTTTTTTGATTATGATTTTTTGCGTCGATATAGCGTCTCTTTGATGGCATGTGCTTTAATGTCTGTGGTATTAACAATCTATAAAATAGATAGCCAATGCGTGCAGTTGGCATTTAGAGCAATTACTTACTGTTGTAAAACCATTTGAGTTTCAAGAATAAATCTATGGTATTGTTGTACAGGATATCCGTATCAAGGCTATGGAGCCTACCCGCCACACGCTTACGCCCCTCCCGGCCCCCCCGGTCCCCCCGGCCGGCCCGGTATGGGCGAGCCCTATCCACCACACATGTATCCTCCCCCTCCGCCCGGCCCGGGCATGCTATACTACCCGGTCCACCCCGCGTACTTCTACCCGTACCCCCCTCCCGACGGGGGCGCGGTCAGCGTCGTCGACAATACACCAGTAGAAGTGGACGTAGGGCCAACGCTGCCCGGCGAAACGGTCGAGCTACCGTGGAGTAAGTCTGATTTGATTGAGGGAAGAGATAACAGCTTTTCGTGGTAGTCATACATACAGTAGGCATAATCATCACCATTAAACCATGCAGTCCACTGTTCGTCTAGGTCCTCACTTTTTGCACGCCATTCCACCATATTTTGTGTGGTATTCATCTAGTATGCCATGTTAAATGCCTTTGCCCGGTCACTACAGGAATATTGTTACATTCTGAGTAAAGTACAGTCCTAGCACCTTATGCAATGACGATAAAGTTAAAATTAAAATTGTATTGGTCATTTATCTTAGGGCATTGAGTGTACGTCGTCTTTTAAATATTGCAATAAACAATTGATAGTTAAATCCGGTAGATATGTACGTGCAATGGTTTTGATTAGCGACTCCTTTATTTGGTGACCACGTCACTTCCACCAGTTAACATTAATTATTACGTGCATTTAATGTTGGGGAAATCGCTTAAACAAATATTAAAGTACAAAATTTCACCCGCCTAACAAATTTAACCAGGGTTATGGCTAGGAGCTAGTGATTTTTTATCGTCTTCGAATGTTACATCCTCTACTAATATGTATACAGCAATAGTTTAGAGTTACACCGTACGCTCTTCAAAGTCCGTATTTTTTTAAATGACAAATATTACAAAATTATTTACTTCAAGGAACCCATTATCTAATCTATTATCTTTCGCACATTACTATTATCGGTATATAAGTTATTGATTAACTATCGATTTTAAGAATTTAGGAGTGTTATATGCAAAGAAATCTAAAAATATTTGACTATACTATTTTTATCAATAGGACTATATGACATTATTTGAATTTTAGGTGTTTTAGGTAGGAACGTAAATTTTTAGCCACGAGAAAGATGTTATCTCTTCGTTTTAGCTTCGCTTATGGTGTAATGTCAGCCGATGTCGGGCCAATCCTCTCTATGGTTCCAAAAATCCATCCTTCGTTCCAAAAATCCGTCCTCCAATCCTTCTTTTCGATATCAGATCGCGTATTTAACGATATTACTTGAATTTGTGAATACTACTCCATACAGAGTTTTGGCCGTAGCTTTATGTTTGTAAACTTTGTTAATGACTTCATGTTTAATTATAAAAACTGAGATATTTAAGTTAGAAGAATCTTAATAATTGTAAGATATCATCCGATCGTGTCGAGATCGCGGATCGCTAGATAGACAGACCACTAATTCCGGGGACCGGGTGTGGTGGCGTTCATTGGGGAAGGCCTATGTCTAGCAGTAGACGTCTAAGGGCTGAGATTATGATGATGATCCGATATTAGTAAGATCGAATGATATGTTACAATTATTAAAGAAACTGATGTGATGGGTTTTGTACGGGAAAGAATAGTCATTACAGTTTGATTACCTATATATTTGTTGTACGACAAAATTCGAGTTTCTAAGCAAGAGTTTTGAACAAATAAAGAAATTTTTATTGCAATTTGTTCAACACTTTCTTTTTTTTTCAAAGGGAACTCTCCCTGTTCGGTGTTTGTTTTCATTGCATAGACATTTTCATTCATCCAAAATTCTACATATTATTATGATTCAGCGTATGTTTCTTAAAGGTAACTGACTGACAATCAAAATAGTATTCTGATGACAGTCTAACACAGGGATTCAAAAAGTGATCGATACCGATCCATTGGGGTCAAAATCGGTTTCCCAGGGATCAAAAACTGATTTTGGGGGTCTACGAGGTTTAAAAATCGACCCCTATTTTAATAACTCAAGTTCTTATTTGAAACTTTCAAGATACTGTATAAGTTGTGTTACGTGTACCAACTTGTCATAAGAATGACTAATATTATAGTACGAAGTATCATTGTTGTACTTTTTAGAAACTTAACAAGTCGATAAGCGTGCATAAGTTCGTACAAGATGAAAAAAACTAAAGATAAGATTTTTTATGTAATTTAGCTATGGGGGTATCAGTTCATTTTGGAATAGGGGCCTTTTGCCCAAAATGTTTGGGAATCCCTGGTCTAACAGAACAACAATTATACAAATTGATCGATTGATGGTAAAGTCACCGTCTTCGTGACCTCATAACAGATTAACAACTTCCCACGCTCTCGTCAAATCTTCATTCTTCATGTGATCGATCATTACTTGCTACGTCTGAAGTGGAACAAATCCCATGCTTTTGTGTATATTTTAATGCTAGAATCAAATGTCCTTCCTATAATACTGTACAGCACATGAACAAGAATACTGTCTTACTTTATTTTACTGGTACATTCCAGGTACATACCGTTGGGTCCCCGCTTGCCTCAGCCAGCGCAGCATCCCTCCCGGAGCGCTGCGCGTGGGCACCGATGCTGACGGTGAAGAGATCTATGCAGGCAGAGCCCACCATGAGGGTGACATCCTGCCAGCGAAGGTTATCCCCACAAAGAACGCGTGCTACATCGCCTTCAATGGGGAGGAGATCCTAAAGGACCAGTTTGAGGTAAGATCTGAAAAGGGGTCTGGGTCTTTGTCCAGTTGTGGGACAATATATATGCTGGATATAATAATTAATAACAAATGCGAAAGTATGGATATTTGTATGTTGGACACTGAATCACGCTATAATGGCTGAACGGATTTTGATAAAATTCTCATATGAAATCACGGGTATTTGCTAATACAAGATGAGATTTCGACTCGACTGCCACTGTAACTCTTCAAGGTATCATTAAATCTTTATTTATGTTTATACATAAATTCAACATAGCCTGTACCAATTTTCCCATCCTTAGCTTATTGATAATTACATAGTGTCCTGCCAAGTTCCCAAAAACGGAAAGGCCCACGCACTATTTCAACAATCTCCTACATCAAACATATAATCGGTGATATGGGAATGAAACAAGGTTAGGACAATTGACAAATATAACATCTAGACCGGGACCAATTTGTACAAAGTTTTCTATCCCTAGTTGGAATTTAATCCACGACCTCTGGCGCTCGACTCCAATGACAAATCACTAGGCCAACGGGGCCGGTGGAAGTCAGAGGTGGTCCTAAATCAAATCGACCAAAAAGAGATATGAGAGTTAGTCATGCGAGGGAAACGTCCCTCATAACGATGAGCCTCATTGCGAACACATTCCATTAAGATACCATATCTTCCATCACTCCGCAATAATAGTCTTTTAAAAAAAGAATAAACCCAAACAATGCCATTTTCAGGTGCTGGTACCTTCGATGTTCTCCTGGCAGTTCTCCACGAACGGTGAGGTTCCCCCAGGAGCGGTGGAGGCGGGAGTCACCGCTGACGGCGAAAAGCTGTACTTCGGCAGAGTCACACATGACGCGTGCACTACGCCTGGCAAGGTAAGCAAAGCAACCCAGTTAGAGTGAAGTACTGGGTCTATCAGAATCGAACTATCAGAACAGGTCTATCAGACAGAATAGAACTATCAGAACAAGTCGATCAGAATAGGTATATCAGAACAGGTCTATCAGAGCAGAAAATAGACTAATATTTGTCTTTGATGTAATTTATTTATTAAGATTATGAACAGGTGTTGTTTTTGTCAGTACCTACGATTACGGCGGAGCCAAACGACTAAAACTTTTAAATGGCACTTTTCCTTTTTTTTTTAAATAAATGCATGTTTCCTTTGATTAAAATTTGCTGTTTTCAATATTTAAGATAAGTACATACTTTCTCTCCAAGTCCCGATCGTTCTTTCCACCCATATTATTTAGGTGAATATGTGGATTTCCTTACACCTAACTCTTTGATAAGTATTCGATTGAAGCAAACCTGCGTTCGGCAGCGAAAATTCTAAGGGACGTTACACCAACAATGTTGACTTTAAAATTTTATTGACTTTTGGTTCTTTATTTTCCAGATCCATCCCAGCCATGGAGCCTGCTACTACCCTTTCGAAGGCGAAGAGAAGAGCTCTACGGAATACGAATGCCTTGTCCTATTCTAAACCTAACTTAATACGTTATTTGATACCTAAATTATTATTTTCATATACGATACAGTATTGAAGTAAATGCATTTCAGTAATGATTAGAGAGCCAGTAACTTGTAACTTTTTAAGTGACATTGATCGCTGATTAACTAATCAGTTATAATCTGAATGGTCTTGTCTTCTTGTCACTTCCTTAAAAGCAAAGACAACATTGAATTTGTTGCCTTCATCGTACTATGAAGTTGTATTAGTTGATAGGTTTAGGTGCGAATTTTATATGCTTATTTTAAGTACAAAATACTACATACAAAATGTTTCTTTTTTCCTCTAGGCTGCTTGTGCTTCAAGACAATAATTATACATCATAATGCTGGATAGAGGCCAGTAGCTTCTTTTTGTTTGTTAAAAAGTAAATTGTAAATTGCTTATTTTTGTTAAATATACCCCCTGCAGTTTTATTTTGTGCGTCTTTATTTTGCACCGTAAAGTAAAAACTGATTTGTGTACGCAGCCCAATTTTTTTTATTCATGTTTTATACCGATAACGTTACGTTTTTAACTGCGTCAGCTGGTTGAAATTCAAGCAACGAGAGATTTTAAAATTAATTGTCCTATGTTATCACATATCAATGACAATTGATAAAACGCAACTATGCATATATATGGACAAAGACCTCTTTCATTGGCCTTTTCATATATGACAGACATGAAGGCCAATGAAGGAGGTCTTTGTCCAAAAATTAAAAAAAGGTCAAGCAAACCTTTCCTCAATTCTTTCCTCATTTTGTCTTCCTTCGGAAGTATCTAGGTTTAGGTAGGTAGGTTTGCTAGTCGTTTGCGCACAGTAAAACTACCCCAACACGTCTGATTAGGTACCTAGGTACCTACCACTTTATCATTTACGTCCCCGGGATTATATAACGATTAAGAAATTTACGTTATCACAAAAATCCCTCAAGATCCTAATACTTCTTTCGAGCAGCAGTGCTTCTTTAAATTATAATTATTTCTAGGTAACAAAATGGGTTAAGTTCAGCAGACATGCTTCTCTTAAGTATAATTTCTAGGTAATAAAATGGGTTAAGCTAATAGTTCTAATATTAGAAAGTGAATACCCAATGCCGGTGCCCACATACCGATAATGTCGTCTGACATTACATCAGGGGCCTTGATAATCGTTATCTTCAGTGTCGCAAGCTATAGTCTAGCTAATACACTAATCTATGGTGACGTACTACGTACGCCAAGGGTCAATTTACATTATCGCAGAGTCATGTCGAAGGGACGCGCAGTAAATTTTTACTTTGCCTATTGAACTGTAGCTTCACTGTGTAATGTATTACAAAGTATGTGAGCGGGTCTGCTCGGCTCCGTGTATGGAAGCCGCGCGGAGTCAGGGTGACATCTGATGCTGGCTGTAGTAGACTCTAGTGACTATTCAGAATCGATTTGCATACATTTTGATGAAATTTTTGGAAATTGTTAGATTAATGGTTAATTTTGATGTTGACTGTCAATTTGATCACCGAGGTATGTTTATCACTCTGGGCCTACTCTAAATACTCCAGACAGCCACTATCAGATATCACCCAAATCGATTCCCAACGGAGATCCAAAGGTTCAAAATGATCTGGAAAGTAAGAAAAAGGTTTTATCCGGTTTAATTAAATAGTAGGGTCATTCCTGGGAGAAGCGTTTTTCGCTTCAGATTCGTGGCTTTTATTTTTTCTCATTACTGGAGAAAACTAAAATTACATGGGAAAAGAAGGCTTAAAAACGAGTCATGTTATCGATAGAGACTCATTAAGAGAAAAGTTTAAAGAAATAAGCATATTAACAGTAGCTGGTCAATTCATTTTAGATAATATTTTATATGTCAGAAAAACTGTATCTCTCTTTTTGAGGCACTGTGACAATAATAGTTATAATACAAGAAATAAAAATAAACTTGTTTTACCAGGGTTAAGACTAAGTAAGGTCAGTAAATCGTTCACGGGGCAATGTATACGCTTCTACAACAAACTACCAGAATAAATCTTAAATATGACGGACAGAAAGTTTAAGATTCATATTAAAAAACAACTTTGTAAGAAAGCCTATTATAAAGTAAACGATTATTTGAATGACAAAGATGCCTGGTACTAATGTTAATCCAGCTTCGCAAAATCTTTATTAAATGTATGCAAACTTGATTTTTAAAAGATGTGTTGCGTGAAGTTTGTTGCGCCGTTTCTTCTTCACAGCGCTAACACCTAGGAAGCGGTAGTCGATAAAAAAATTACGTGTATAAATGTACCAAGTGTACTCATGTGCAATAAATGATTTTGACTTTTGACTTTTGATAAGGCACTTATGTAACGTTATAGATAACGTCATGAGAAAAAATAAAAGCCACGAATCTGATGCGAAGAACGCTTCTCCCAGGAATAACCCAGTAAGTTTTAGTAAATTTTTGACCGAGAGTGTACTTACTAACACTCAAAAAAGAAAATATAAATATATACAGTTCGTCGTACGAAATTACTTTCTCAACAATCTAACAGCTGACTGCTGACTGCTGATACTCTTCGACCATTCCTTACGCAGGTACGGTGTACTGTAGTACAGTCACATTCCTAATCAAGGGATCAGCAGCCCTAGCACCTTGCTGATCCCTTGCTTATCCAATGCTGATAAAGTTAAAATTAGAATGAACTTGGTCATTTATCATAGCTCAGTGTACTCTACAAGGAGAGATATTGACTCCCTGTGCGATTTCTATCGCCTATATAATAGGCGTGTTCTGAAGAACCTGTCGATTAGGTGCCACTCTTCAAAGTTCACAACTTCTCACACAAAGTTGAGACTTTGTGTGAGAAGCACCGCACTCTACAGAGTAAGTTCATCTACATATGTGGAATGACTTCCCCCTGACGATTTCCCACATGGGATTCTTCAAGAGAGCGTAAAAAGTCCTTCAAGGTTTGCAATGCCTCTGGTGTTGCAGGTGTCTATGGGCAGCGGTGATCACTTAACGTCAGGTGGACTCGTCTGCCTGGTCCCTAGTTATATAAAACCTGCGCTACGTCCAGCTGATCCTCTGATAGACATTTACTACAGCACAGTATGAGTTATGACATCACATGTAGTGTTAAACGGCATTTACTCATCCAAAGCATCAATTTGCGTATGCGCACCTTGTTTCAATGCGGGTCATTCTTGTTCCGGCCGCCATCAAACGTGGTCGCGATTTCAATCACTGTACTTTTTATTACAAAATCACAAGTGAAAAAGTTTAATTTATTTAGTAATTTACTTATTTACTTTTTTTAAGTTTATCTTTTCGACCATGAAGGCTGTAATTGGTATTGTGATGCTAGGTAAGTACTTTTATTTAATTCAGTTCTCAGTTTTCTAAACAAATACAAATTTTATGATTCCGTGCCAGAGCCTACTCTGTATGGTCAAATGGCTCTAGCTGTGAAAAGTGAAGATACAGAATTTTGAAAGTTTCTCAGTTTACAAGTATATGTATTACTTTCACCCGAAAATAAATAATATTAAAATTAAATTTAAGATATCAGTAAAAGGTCCCCATAAAGATTTTTTTTAGATACATTACGTGTATCTAGGATTTTTGCAACAACAGCTTAAAAAGCTAAATTACATGGAATCTTTTTCCTTTACTGTAGTTACATATACGATGTACCCAGACTTTTGTTTTAGCGGTTTGTATTTAATTTCCGGAGAAATATCTTTACACGCGACTTCTCTACATTCGGTTGTATTGTAAGCAACGATCTCTATGTACTACTAGATGGAGCGTTCCAAACAATCGCTCTGTTCCACGCAAGGAGCCACAACTCGTTCACATTCACTTTGAAACTTGTGCAGCTACTACGCAGAACATTTAATTATTTACTAAATATTTACGCTATTTACCCGAAGCGTCAATATATAGTAATAAATAAATGTTCTGCGTAGTAACTGCACAAGTTTCATTGCGAATGTGAGTTGCGGCTAAGTAATTTTTTTATATAAAAAGATTAACATCTAATGGTCTGGGTTCCGTGCCTTTACTGCTTACAGAAAAAATCGACGTAGATTTCTCTTCTTATTCCGAATTTGTAATAACAAAAAAATTTATATCGATATGGGTTTTTACAATTTTACAGCGTTTGATTGATTGTGTCGATATAAGTGCCATTCTTGTTCATCACCATCATATCATATCAGACCTTAGACGTCCACTACTGGACATAGGCCTTCCCCAATTAACGCCATCACACCCGGTCCTCCGCCTTAATTTTTACATTACTATATACATACATTCGACAGTAATGAAAATGTCATGCAAATTCAATCAAGCATGGCAGCTAATCTATCAATAGGGAACATTTATGCGTATCTTAAGTATACACGAAGACCGTTAATTGGTGATCAGGAACTAGTTTTTGTCAACTGAGTAATCGATGGCCATTACGAGACATAAATGTCATTTTAAAAGATTTTTTTCGGTGAAATAAAGTTAATAAAGTAAAAACATTGTCAACCTCGCTTCCTTACTAAAAACCTTTGGCGTAAATAACGTATCCACTTCACTTCATAAATTGTAGGATGACCATTCATCAATAGCCCAAACACGTCCCTGGTGCAATCCCTAAGTCGTCTTGACGACACGAGAAGATTGGGGGTGGCCCTATTTTAAGCCGGGAACCACTATTTAAAGATAACATATGTATAGGTACTAAAAAAAATTAAAAAAACATATATTTTTTTATATTGACATCAACACTTTATAAAATATTAGGTCTATTTTCTTTTTGACTGATAAGTCAGAGTTTAACAACTTCCAGATCACCGATTATAAGTCTTCTTCGTGTATACAAACTGAATAAGTACTTACGAGAATAATGTATAGTGATATCTTTGCGATTATTTAAAAACTAGCCTATATCCGCATGTAATCGGAACAATAATTAGCCTATTTAGGACATTTCGCGTTCATGAAATAGGTAATTAATTACGTGACGAGACTCTTCCCACATATGATTTCTTTTCCAGTGATCGGCGCAGCGTTCACGGATATGGCTGGGGAGTGCAACATGGCCGGGTTCTACCTCGAGCTCGGCTGCACACCCCTCCCTAAGGCGGACAACACGAGCAGCTGTCCTGACGCCTTCTCCTGCCCGGACCTGCATCCTGACCCTACCATGTGCTACTACAGGTAAGACAATCGAGAAAAGATCGGTCACCACCAGCCCGGGAGACGGTGAACGGCTCTGCCTCAAGCTCTACTACTAGCCGATGTCGAAACCCACACAGCGGCAGCTCTCCTGATGCATTTTCCAGCGTGGACTACATCCTGATTTGCATTGCATTCTTGACCCTGCTATGTCCTATGTCTACTGCATATGAGAATTAAAACTTACACCGTTGGCTCAGTTTTGCAAAGATGATATTGGCATTTCGGTCGAAGTATCCATTTTGACATTTTCATTCAAAAATATGCTATTTAGGTGTTCCGTCGCGTAGTTTGCACGGAAGCTGTCAACGATCTCTATGTATTGCTGGATGAAGCGTTGCAAGCAACCGCTCTGTTTCGCGCAACTGCGGCTAGGAGTCGCAACTCGGTTATAATGAAACTATGCAGAACATTTAATTATTTGCTAAATATTGACGCTATTAACGTAGCGTCAATATTTAGTAATAATTAAATGTTTGCCGTGTGGTTTCCGGTAGAGTAGAATAGGACCACTCCAACTCTTCCCGTGGATGTCGTACAAGGCGACTAAGGGAATACATTATAAAACATCAATCAGGCCTCCCCAACCCGTCTGGCCAGCGTGAGGAGTGTAGGCCAAATCCTCCGTCTGTCTCCGGCAGATGAGAAAGGGTTGTGCTCCTGCAGTGGAGACAAAAATAACCTGATGATGATTCAAAAAGATAGAGTCCATTTTATACTATTCTACCTACATTCTTAATTTTTTAATGTTAACTTTAGATTTTCATTCAGTTCTCATTTTATGTGCATTACCTTTATTGCAATTTGATGGTGAATAAATAAACCCAAACACCACAAAAGATATACGAGTAAAAATTAGATTAGATTAGATTTATTTATTTATACTTTATTGTACACAAATATAAGTCACACAACTAATTTAAACACAACATGTACAAAGGCGCACTTTACTCTGTAAGAGTTTTCTTCCAGTAAACCTTTATTTCACTTTTACATCTTAAAAATTCAATTTTACATGTCATTCTAATATGGTAAAAGGGATCGTCATAAAATAAAATAATATACAAAATATAAATTACAATGTCAACAAAACAAATAATGTCATAGTATATAACATACTATCTATGTCAGTATATAATATTAAAATAAAAATACACTTGGTATTAAATTATCACAAATTAAATTAAACGTCATTTTTAAATTAATCAAACGTTAAAGACCATCAACATCAACTTAATATACTCCCAGTGAGTTTCAAAGTCTCAAGTACGCGACAATTGCATATAAATAAAACAAAACCAACCTTACATCTTGACCTCGTAGTTTCCGAGAAATGACCGAGTTTTTGTCACAATCAGGTATTTTTAAATGAGATGTTAAACAAAAACTGGAGAATGCTGCGACTGTGACCTTACGAGAAGTCACCATTTGGAAATACCTACCGCGACCTTTGACTCAGATTTGCTGGAAGATAAATACGACAATAAAATATTGACTTTAAAGTCGTTTGTAAGAATTGATGTACCCAAGTTAAGAAAGAGTAAATGTAGGTTAAGTGAAAAGGTTGAGTTTTACTTGAACTTTGTGTAGTTTGTTATGTTATATAAACATTACACGAGGTAGCTCCTACTTATAGAGTGATGTATTAGTAATATATCACTCTATAAGTAGGACACTAAGTTGGTATTACAGTATTACCAACTTAGTCTCCAGAGATTGGTACTTAATGCCTGCTTTAACCTAGTACGGGTACTATCGCACTTTTATTAAATATTTTTTAGAACTACAATAAATAAATTGTACATCAGCGCTTTACATACTTTCTTGAGAAAAAGTAACGCACGTAGAGAGGTCCGAGTTCGATTCCCAGTCACGCTATCTACCAATAGGTTTTTCAAAAAATAAGTGAAATTAATACAAGTTCATTTACTGACTTCTCTCAAATTGTGAAGGAAAATATCGCGAGGAAACCAACACAAATAAGTAATTTATACAAAAAACTAATTTATAGACTCCATTTTATTTTTATCAATACATATCTAATACGTAGTAGGTAAAGATATTTTTTACCCCAAAAATATGCAATAAAGGGGTATGCTGTCAGATGACCAATTCGGAATTCGAACTGTAGAACAGTAAAATTAAAGTAATTCACTTCAAGCGATTTCGAGAAAATCTAAGTTTACATTTTGGTAGCACTCCTTAATATGATTTTTTCCGTTTGAACAGAACTCAAAACAATTCTAATGCCTTTCTTCAAATGTTTCTAGAGGCATGTCCTACGGTGACCGCTCGAGGATACCCCAAGCCCTCATCAACAACCCGTGCTCCCAAGATTGCAGATGCCAGGTCTCCGGAGAGCCTCAATTCGAGTGCGCTGCGATGGACTGTGTGGAGACATTTGACTCGGACATGCAGCAGCAGTGCGTTAGCACTTATGAGCTGGACTCGTGCTGCAGCATCGGTAATGTGTGTGGTGAGTGCGGGGAGATATATTTATAATTTAATATTTATTTATTGCACAAATAAAAAAGTACCGAAGTATACTTTCGTCTATCTCCTGCTTCCGTTCTTTTTACATTATTGTAGGGCTATTGCACCTAGCGCCCGAGTATAGTCGATCGAGAGAGGGACAACGTCATACGTCAACAACATAGGTGTTTCTCACTCTCTCATTCGACGGAGGGGGGGGGGGGGGGGGGGGGGGGTGAGTGTCGCTACTTTTACTTCTTTAGTAATGTTTAGTATTATCTGGTATGCAGGTAAATTGCGGCATAGACTCCTTGGAAAATTGTACATCAGGCGGCAGGCCATGTCTTTCCCACAACGATCTCTGTACTACTAGATGGAGCCTTTCAAACAATCGCCCTGTTCCACGCAAGGAGCCGCAACTCGTTCACATTCACTTTTAAACTTGTGCAGTTACTAATAATTAAATGTTCTGCGTAGTAACTGCACAAGTTTCATTGGGAATGTAACCGAGCAGTGGCTCCTTGCGTGGAACAGAGCGATTGTTTGAAATGCTCCATCTAGTAGTACATAGAGATCGTTGCTTTCCCACGTCAGTGTGTGTAACATGCAATCTCATCACTACTGGCAGCCACTGTCACAGCTATCGCGTCAATATAGGGAGGCCTTAGCCGTAGACAATAAGAATAAGACTACCTTTTAGAGACACGTGTAATTGTTATGCTAAGTCACGCTTACCTATAAAGGAAGTACATATCTTACAAATTATCCATTGTCTTATAGCTTAGTGTCCTTCCTATTCGGTAGTCAGTTACATGTTCTATGTTTCTCCAATCTTGAATCAAACCAGGTATAGCAGCTTCTGTCTCCGGCAGATGAGAGAGGGTTGTGCTCCTGCAGTGGAGACAAAAATAACCTGATGATGATGATGATGACGGCAACTTAACAAAATGGGTCTTCACCAGATGATTATTATCTCTGAACCAACCTAGTGAATTTCTTTAACCCGGTGAGGATGTGGTGAAAATAGTTACGTTGAGGATGTGGACAGTCTATTTGACCCTGTACTTCTATTGCATTTTAATATACTTTAAAAAGCTAAATTTATATTTTTTAACAAAGCATTCATGATGATTGTATTATTTGGATATTATTTTATAAATTTCGATAAAAGAAAACACACTACATGTTTTTATGATATTGATTTTAGCAAAGACCTAAAAATAACCAACTTTATAGCAAGACCCTGCGTTCTAATCATGAAAAAAAAACCAAACTTCTCATTAACCAGTTTCGAACTTGCGTCTCATTTGATTAATGAGCACAAGCTGACTTCTATGGGATATAAGTACGCAAAAATAAGAGACAAATCCCAATGACAGTATCAAATTGACCGCTCCACATCCTCGCGGGATTAAAAAGATAAATAATATGTGAAATAGATAATAAAGCGGATAAACATCGTATTTGCAAGGCTTTATTAAACATAAAAATTTGTGTAGGACATTTGTAGCACTTTGACACAAGGATCTAGCATTAAACCAAATGCCAGATCCTTGCTTTGACAGACAAACAGTATTGACAGAATAGAGTCGATATTTTCTTCTACGATACCACGGAGATCGCATGCTGTGAATATCATCACAATATGTTACAGGAAAAGATGAGATCGCCAAGTTGAAAACCTGCGAAGTCGATGGCAAGACCTACAAGGAGGGAGAGTCTTTTGAACCCAAGAACACTCGCAAGACATGCGTCTGCACCGCCCAGTTCAACGGCTCTGTCGACAACATGGCTTACTGCCGCGACATCAACTGCGGGATAGAGATCCACTATCAGGATAAGATCCTGAATAACTGCGCACCGGTGTTCTTTGATAACGACAGGAGTTGTCCGATCGCTTTTACTTGCCGTAAGTGATGTTTTAAAGTAACAGGTAGTTTCTAATCTGCAGTGAAAAACTGCAACGCAACTTATCTAGCTATAGGGACTAGAGGCGAGCTCATTTGCGATTTATACCATTGCCGAGCGTGCCACGCCTTCATAATGCCAAAATATTCTTCCTAATGACCTAAGAAATTAGAAATAAAGCAGACAAAGACATGATTTATCTGCATGAATGTGATTACACATGAAGAACTTTGGACATTTCCTAAAGAGGATTTTGGACTCTGACAGTTTTTCGTATTCATCCCGTCTGTCGCAAAAACAAGGCTTTTTTTTCTTTTGAGGTCTTAGGCGAACCGAATTAGATTTTTTTTTAATTAAGGATAAATTTTCTGATGCATCATTATCGATCGAATGAAAAGGTTCTAACGCGCTATTTTGGAAATAAAATTATGTTTTACAACAACAAAAATATATTTTGCATGAGGAATATTTTCATTGTCACACTGAGAAAAAATAAGTAGCCCTCCTACTTACGTAAGGATAAAAATATACCACTATTACGTAAGTAGCCGCTCCCATTATAAATGGTGTCGCCTACAATTCATTCAGTAGCCGGCCACATTACTAAGTAACCACACTACTTAATAATGTGGCCGGCTACTGAATCAGTTGTAGGCGACACCATTTATAATAGGAGCGGCTACTTACGTAATAGTGGTATATTTTTATCCTTAGGTAAGTAGGAGGGCTACTTATTTTTTTCTCAGAGCACTGTCTGTCCTTTCCTTTCTCAACGATTGCTCTGTTATATAGGTCAGAGAGGTGGGCTTGTCTTTATTGCAGTTGTTGAATGATATTGATATTAATTTATTTATTTATTCCAGCGTCTTCTACATCTAAAGTGATCCGGGGGTTGAACGTGAAGAGCGTGAACTCACAATGCGTATTCGGCAACGCGACCCTGGCCGTGGGGGACGAGGTGACCGTGGACGAGAAGTGCACCACGTGCGCGTGCTCAGTGCCCCCCTTCGTCTCCTGCAACCAGCGGAACACCTGCGATTAAACTGTAATAATATATTCGTCTTTGCCTTTGGGACCAAGGCGTGAGCATTATATATGTATGTATGAATGTATATATATATATATATGTGTATGTATGTATGTATTTTTTTTTGTTTTTGTATGTATGTAATCCTTCGGGACCATGACGTCTAATTCCCAAGACGACGCCTGGTTCCTACAGTAACCATTTCCCAAAACTACTGCCTCGCAAAATGTCAACTTTTGCAAAATAACTACTTACCAAAGTTGAATTTTTTCAAAATGACCACTTTCCAAATTAACTTTTCTTGGAATTCGAGATTTGAGAATCTATTAAATTATTCCTTAGATTATTCAAAACACTGTTACCCACATGCCAACCAATGGGGGTTGGCATGTGGGTAACAATGTTTTGAATAATCTGAGGAACAATTTAATAGATTCTCGATCATCCTTCGTTTAAATTAAGGGGATAATCCAGAATAAAAAATCATATCGAGTATAAATACAATTTGATTAATAACGTTCGCCGCTTACTCTAAACTAGTATTTAGGAGTTAAAAAGGAAAATATTCAAATAATATTCAGGGTTGTTTTATTTGTGGCAATTAATATGTATTTTATAATATTCGTTTTTTTTTAATATATTTTTTTACACATCTATAATGCTTTGAACATTTGTTAAATTGATACTAAATTTAATTTTTTGTATATTTATTATACCTACATAATTATAATTACAAAATATGAGTATTTGAGCTAAAAATGAATTAAGATGCTATTTTAAAAATAAGAATCACATGACATTTGGCTTAGTTATTTATAACTTATAATTAAATAAGGACATATTTACATTATGTATTCGTACATAGTACACAGCCTTAGAGACCTTTGTAAATTATACTTAACTAAAGTAAAACTTATAAGTTAAGTACAAAATGTTGTGACGACTTAGATATACACTAATTTTAAGGATCTTATAATTATAACAAAATATAATTACAAAATATGTTACTTAAAAGATAATAAACGATATAATAAGAATATTTATATTGGTTTATATTACTGGTCATATATGTTATAAGGACTTCTATCTTAATACTATGAATTCAAGTCAAAATCATATTTTAAGGAAGTTACAAAACAACGACCAAAAATTTTTTAAATAATTAAGAATTAATAACGAGAAAGCTATACTTTCGCCGTATTTCGATGTAAGTATTTTGTTAACTACTAATTTCTACTAAAATACTTAATATAAATGCATTCTTTGGCAAGTTACTTACAAACTAAAGTTTAAAGTCAAGGTAAAGTATTTAATACTTAACATTCGTGATCAGAATGTAGAATAATACTTAAATATCATTATTTTTGCTTGTTTCTTAGATATATTTAAACTTCTAATTCTAGATAAAACAATCTGTTGAATTTGATCTACTGAGAATTTGTGTTCTTACTAATAAAAAAAATACATTTGCTACTAAAATAAGTTTTCAAGCAGTCGCCGCCTAATAAACATACACCGTCTGTCAAGGCACAATCTAAAATTGACCTTAACATGTAGTGTCAAGGTCCATTTTTGATTGTGCAAATTTGCTACATGATATACTTTACCGAGAAATCTATACTGTAAATCATTCAGTGCAATACTGACTTCATTTTATAAGGCAATGTCATCAAGCATTATAACATTACACTGTCTATCACTAAACATTATTTACTTCGTCATACATTACTTACTTATGTAGGATATGACAAAGAATGTTCTCATGTACAGCGTTCAATAGTTGCGGAACTTAAATCAGATTGGCCGAGAGTATAACGCTGGGGTAACTAACGCACGTGTAGCGATAAAAAAACTTAACGCTAAATTCACAATGTAACCAACTATCAAGTTTTCGTCGCCATAATTTAATCACGGGCTACCATCAGGCCGGATTAAAGAAAACACCAACTTCAAATAAGCTTTTTCATCGCAACCCGCGTGAAATTGCGGCGCGTCATGTCATTGTAAATGCAGATTTGCTTAAAACGAGCTTTTGAGTATCAACTTGCTGGAGTTGGTTAAAGTGGCAGTGAGCCACCAACGTTGCATAAGTTAAAGTTAAGTTTGTTATATGCCTAAACAATGTAATGTCAGGTTCGTAGCAGAGTCTTCTGCATCATATCTTGTGGGATACGGAAAAGGCTAACGCTTAAAAATAGCTTTTTATCGCGATGGGTGTCGAATTGTTACACCGCTGTATTTTAAATGCAGCCTTGGTGTAGCAACGTCTGCACGATGATACTTAGCTAAAGCACGCCATCCCGAGCTCGACCCTGAACATCTGGTTGGGTCTGCCGAGGTCACGCACGCCCACATCCAGCAGCGGCAATCGTCCCGGCTTGTCGGTCTCGTACTGAACTACAGTCTTCGCCCAGTCCTGTTTCTTGTACTGCCGGAAACAAATTGAAATTATCAGCCCAAATTAACGTTCGAGACCGTAAATGATAATTAAGAATCGCTGAATTGATGAAGGGCAAGCAACGATCTCTATGTACTACTAGATGGAGCGTTCTAAAACAATCGCTCTGTTCCATGCAACTGCGGCTCCCGGAGCCGCAACTCAATCATATTCACTTTGAAACTTGTGCAGTTACTACGCAGAACATTTAATAATTTACTAAATATTGACGCTATTTACACGTACCGTCAATATTTAGTAATAATTAAATGTCCTGCGTAGTAACTGCACAAGTTTCATTGTGAATACAACCGAGTTGCGGATCCCGTTGCCGCAGTTGCGTGGAACAGAGCGATTGTTTGGAACGCTCCATCGTGTAGTACATAGAGATCGTTGAGGGCAAGTAACATTTTACTATGGAGCCTGGCATGATAATAAAAAACATCAAACGTCATGTTTTAATTTCTAAATAAAGATACCTACATCCAGCAGTGGACGTCCATGGGTGGTATGATGATGGTGATGTGGTCTATAACTATATTTAATATGCTAGTTCACTAAAAATATGTGCAAAGTAGGTAAAAAGACCAACCCAATATTAATGTATTAGATGGTCATGTGATGTTTTTGACATTTAATATCTCGGAAAGTCGACACTTTAGAATTTTGACTATATTAAATTTTTTGTTTGTACTGAAGTACAGCGATAGGTTTGATCAGTGGTCGCGACGCGTTTTCGAGAATTTTTCAAAATGGCCGCCAGAAAGGTTAGATGGCCTTTGATTACTTGGAGATTTTCTTAAAAATAGTTATTCTGTACAAATCATAAAATATATACCATGCCGTATATGTATTTTCAGCGCAGAAACAACATAGCTGGAGGCGTACTCCGTAAGCATTTCGACTAATATCCGTCGAAAGTGTCATCATTGAAGAAAATATGTCGAAGTTTTGTTCAGATTTCATGGTTTAATTTAAATATTAGGTCAATGATTCAAACGCAGTATTCCGATGACTTACCTGACAGTCATCCACTAAGGTCTTATACCTGAGCCTGTTATTGGCTCTGGGCAGGATCTCAGCATCGTTGTATGCCAGCAGTTTAAGTCCACGTCTGTAGTTGTTGGTCTTCGGGTCGAAGTAGCCCACGGTGTTACGGCAGTGGAAAGTCACATTCTGGACGGCGCTGGTCGACATCAGCTGCAGGTAGGTGAGCTGGGCGTGGTCGGCTTTGTATGTGATCTGTTAGGATATGATGTGAAAGGGCTTTTGAAAAACTTCAGCTAAAAACGTAATTCGATATATCTGGCTGTTTAACCGTCAACAAAAGTATGGTCAGGCCTAAATGCAGCAGGCCGGTGACGGGCATCAGCGTTACCGATGCGAGGCAGGCCCAGCATGGCGATCAGGGCATTCAGCGTTGGTAAAAGTGTAACATCTAGGGTATCCTGAGGAAGACGAAGAAGAACCACGCGGGAGTACCAAGCCAGGCGCGTGCCCAACTTTCAAAACAAGGGTCGTCGGTCAAGTCAATGATGAAAAATTATAAGGTGGATGGATAGACAACCATACTTCAGTCAGTAAAGTGAAAAGCCTATTTTGTTTATGTTTTAATTCATTTTTACATTTGACCAATTTATTTCGGATCATGCTAAGACATTTGGGGGGGGTGGGGGGGGGGTGGAGGAGGGGTTGGGGGAGGGGGATGGGGGGCAGAAGGGCATTAACCCGGCACTCCACCCACTCTGGGCACTCGCTGGTACCAGGTGAGTACCAGCGTGTCATTGTCAGTACCAGAGTCATTGGCTAAACTTTCATGCTTTCCATTTCCCTAACACCTTGACTTATTCATTTTACGACCTCTGGAACAAGTGTACTTACAGTGAATCCCTCCTCCATTTCACTGAGCCACACCTCGTGGTCCTTGCCTTTGTACGCGATGTCCTGCGACTGCATGGGCTTGGGGAATATGCAGCTAGAGCCCTTGCTCATATCGCAGTGCACTAGGATGGCATCGTTCATGTTGCCTCCATTTGGGTCTATCCAATACTGACCTGGATAAGTGAATATATATGTATTTCTTTTCTCAAGAACACAGGAGCACCTCAAAATATGGCGACGAGAAACTTGCGTCTAGCCAAATCCATAGAAAAAACTGTTATTGGACATAAACTTACACATACACTTTATCTTAAAATAATCACGTTTAAATACTTTTTTTTTGGAAAATATTGACAAATACATACTACAACATTTTATATAACGATGTCACTATTATAGATGTATAGTTAACTTACCACTCTCGAAAGTCGGGTGATGATACTTGATATCTCCGCAAGTCTTCGCAGGGGCATCCTTGGATCCGTCTGGTTTGAGGAATTTATCCAGGGACACCTTGAGTCTTTCATATGCCTTCATTACAATCTCCTTCCGCTCCGCTGGCGTCATGTCGTCCTTGAAGAATCGAGCTGGCATCAAGTTGGGATCATCGCCTAGTGGGTCGGGGCCTTTTACTGAACCTGGAATAACGTTATACGTTATAAAATTATGATGTGGAATTGATTCAAATAATTCTTAATCATCAGCGCGACCTCATTTGAGTTTCGTTTTTTTGTAATGAATTTTCAATAATATCTTTGTCAGCGTTTTAGTTTTAAATTATACTCGTACTAGAGCATGGTCATTGTATAATAAAATACGCACCTTGTTGCAACATAGCAGCAATGGCCGCTGCGTCGTAAGCCAGACCCTCTCCAGGTGGACCTGGGGGTCCTGGAGGACCCGCCGGTCCAGGAGGTCCATGACGACCCGTATCACCTGACGGTCCACGACCACCTGGGGGCCCGGCTGGGCCTTGTGGACCCGAAGCTCCATCGCGACCAGCAGGACCTAATTAATTAAATTTATTTATAGAACAAGTGGGAATGGTAGATGTAATTCAATACAACAAAACCAAGCTTTCATTTAGTCTTCATTATTATCTTCATATTAACATTTAGTCTAAAACTTACCCCTTGAACCTACATCGCCGTCCTTTCCAGGGGGTCCCATAGGTCCTGGCAGACCTCTTTCTCCTGCCCTTCCCGGTGTTCCCATCATTCCCATTAACCCTGGCATTCCTGCGTGACCCTTAGCACCATCGGAGCCGGCCTCTCCTCGCTCTCCCTTCGCTCCATCCAAGCCAGGTGGCCCTTGTTTCCCTGAAGGTCCTTGGGGTCCGTCGACACCAGAAGGACCAGTTTCACCTCTCAGTCCTCGTTCACCAGCCGGCCCGGATTGTCCTGGTGGACCTGATGGGCCCTACAGTAACATTGAAACTTGGTAAAATATTAATGTCAACTATTTTAATAGCTCCAAAATTAAGTCATGATGAAATGAAGTTACGCTAGACATAGTTCTTATTAATGTTTAATCACCTGTGATCCTGGAGGTCCGGCAGATCCAGAGGCTCCCGGTTGGCCTGGAGTTCCCCTATCGCCAGGACGTCCTGGTATACCCGGTTGACCTTGCTTTCCCGGTCGCCCCTCAGATCCCGGTTCACCCATTGGTCCAGGTGGACCTTGCAAACCTGGACTTCCAGCTGAACCTGGAGCTCCATCTGCTCCTGGTTTGCCTGGAGCACCACTTTCACCCTATTAAATGCAATAAATATACGATCAAGCTATGTATCTATAAATCATCTTAATACCAGCATATTGCTTGTGACATACCTGTGTACCACGAAGTCCTTGAGGACCAGTTTGTCCAACCATCCCAGGTATTCCACTCGGTCCCCTTTCACCAGCAGGCCCGGGAGGGCCACTCAATCCCTGAGGGCCGGTCTCTCCTTCGCTTCCTCTTTCTCCTTTCGGTCCTTCAGGGCCAAGAAGGCCAGTGAGACCTTGTGGGCCTGATGGACCAGGTCTGCCAGCGTCTCCTGTAGCTCCTTTGGCACCTGATATACCTGGTGCACCAGCTGGGCCGACACTACCTTGTGGTCCCTGTATTTGATTGATACTATTTAGATGTAGACATTACGAATAACAAATTTTAGTAGGTATCTTACGAGTATAACGTATATTGTTAATTCTTGACATTGTTTACGATTTTCAATCCGAACGATTTTCTGATCACTGATAAATGATTACATAAAATAATATTTTACCTGCGGTCCTAAGTCACCTGGCCGACCCTGCAAGCCAACGTGTCCGGCTTCACCCTTGTGTCCCTGTTCACCTCGCGCACCCTTTGCTCCCAGTTGTCCAGGTAGACCGCGAAGTCCAGGCTCACCATGTATTCCTACAAAGTCCCGGAAGTAACATACAAATATATTCACGTACTTAATCAGATAATGATAAAGGCAGTTACTTACCCGGGCTTCCTGGTGACCCTTGCTGTCCTTTAGCACCAATGTAACCTCTATCACCCTTCACCCCCGGCATACCCGTCAAACCCTGTGGGCCAGGCTGGCCGGGTGATCCTTGAAGTCCAGGGTGACCACGTTCCCCAGGTGATCCTGGAGCGCCGGATTCACCAGGAACACCAGGGGCGCCGGTCTCACCCCTTTCCGCTGGTTCACCGGGAGGACCAGCAGGTCCGACTGGACCCTGTAGACCTTGATCACCTTGACGACCTGATGAATTTAAAATACTTACATAAATATTACTGGTGCTAACAGAATACCAGCGCTGGAGTTCGCGTAGCGTGCTGCAGCATTATGCTGAGTCAGCGCCATTTGTTGCAGCGACACATACCTAGATTATTTTTAAATTATACCTAGTATATAATCCTGTTCTGTTATATTCCTCATGTATGTGTGTAGTAGCTATGAATAAATGACCTATTCTATTATATCTTAGGCTTCACAGATATTAGATAGAAAATTATTTCACAGGTTTTGGGTTTCTCTGTCATCCAGCGGTTTTATTTCTTCTTTTTCCTTAAATCGCCTTCCTTATATATGATTTTGCCAATGTTAAGTATATAGGACGAATACAAACAAGGAGGCCACGTTTCAACGAAGTAAACCTGTTGATTGTCATCATGGGAATCCCGGTTTCAATTTAAATATTTTAATTGTAACTGTGTGTGTGACAAGTGGTAAGTATATTAACTGGTGATCATACAAACCTGGTGATCCATCGTTTCCAGTAGGTCCTGATGCACCTCTATCACCCTTTTCTCCCGACAGACCTGTCAGTCCTCGCTGACCCGGCACGCCCATTGTGCCCATTGGACCAGGGTGTCCTTTGCTTCCTCGAGGACCTTCAGGACCCTACAATGCGTTATGGTTACTACTTAATTTAACAAATATACGCGAATACCTGAATAAAGTTTGGGTTGCTATTGCAACGTCTTTTTGTAAATGCATAGCGCTGACAATGACCCCTTATGATTATAAGAGTATTGTATGAAAAACAGCAACGCAAATGAACTCGCAATACTAGATGTGAGCTCATTATGCGACGACTTCAAAAGAAAGTATTCTTCCAAAGACCTAAGAAATTAGAAATTAAACAGATAAAGACATTACTAATTGGCGAGAATATGATTACTTTTATATTTACACATGCAAAGCTTTCACCATTTCTCAAGGAATATTTGTTTAGAATACTGTCTACTTTAAATAGTAGAGCATTGATGGTGCATAGGTTCAGATGATCAGACTTATTAATTGATTTGATTTGTGAATAGATTACACATCCAAAGATCGAGTTAGATTCTAAACAAACTTACAGGTGGACCATCTGGGCCCTGAGTTCCAACTTCTCCCTTCTCTCCAGATGATCCTGGTTGGCCTGGTAATCCCCTCTCTCCATTAAGTCCTCTCTCACCTCGCGGTCCCGCTGACCCTGGAGGTCCAACAGGTCCAGCTACTCCGGGTTCACCATCTTTGCCTGGAGAGCCGGGTAAACCAGCTGTTCCGGGCATACCCTAGTTGGTAAATATTTGAATCAATTTATAATACTTTCAGAAATGTTAGTGTCTAACCAAAGCGTTTTCAAGAAATTTACTAACAGGAAATCCAGTAGGCCCAGCTGACCCTGGCGGACCTCTTTCACCAGAAGAACCAGACGGACCTTGCGGGCCCTGGATTCCAGGGCCTCCATCTCGACCAGCATCACCTTTAGGCCCTTGAGGACCAGGCTGTCCTGCGTCACCGTCTTTGCCCGATTCGCCCTAAAAAATAAGAAGGCAATGAACAATGAAAACTAATAAAAGTTATAATAATTAACTTACTTTAGAAATATATTTTTGTTTTACCTGCATTCCACGTTCGCCTGGACTTCCCATAAGTCCAAGCGGTCCTTGCAATCCTTGTGACCCTTGTTCTCCTGGTCTACCATCAGCGCCAGGTATTCCTCTTTCACCAGGAGGCCCTGTCTTTCCTGCAATACCAGGCCTCCCAACAATGCCTCTCGGACCTTGCAAGCCTTGTGGACCATGTCTACCAGGGTCTCCGGAACTGCCTTTCGATCCAGGTAAACCAACACCACCTCTTTCACCAACTTGTCCTTTTGGTCCAATTGGACCTTCTGGGCCAGGTCCGCCTCTTATCCCTTGTAAACCCCTATCTCCCTGAGGTCCGACGTTACCGGCAGGTCCACGTAGACCTCGTTTTCCACGTTTGCCTTCTGGTCCACTTGAACCTGGTAAGCCCCGAGGTCCGGGGCCACCAGGTTCTCCTCTTACACCGCCATCGCCTTTAGAACCTCTCTCACCTGGTTGACCCTGAAAATATAATATAAATTAGAGATATAAATTATGAGTTTTGTTCGTAGCAAATTGCGAAGCAACCTATCAGTAGGTAAGGTATTTGAAAACAGGTTGATATCTTACCGGCGCTCCTTTAGCTCCTGCAATCCCTGGATCACCAGCAACACCAGGCACTCCTCTGGGTCCAGGGAAACCCTGCGGTCCTGTCGCTCCAAGTTGACCTTGCACACCCTTCTCCCCTGGTACACCATCTCGTCCAGCCAATCCAGCTGCTCCCACTTCTCCTGGCTGCCCAGGGCGACCTGATTCTCCTCGTGGTCCTTGTATTCCTTGGCTTCCTTTTGGTCCTAGTGTTCCTTGTTCACCTTTCATGCCAGTTGTACCTGGGAAGCCTGGAGGACCCTGTTTTCCGACGTTACCCTAAACATGCCAAATCATTGAAAATCTGTTTTCCTTCGTTTGGTACAACTTTCTATTGACAACGATGTGTACATACCACTGGTCCTGGAGGTCCGGAGGCTCCATCAGCTCCTCGCATGCCAGGTGGACCCGAAGGCCCTTCACGTCCTCTCTCGCCTCGGGCACCAACAGGACCCTATAGAAAAAGTTTTAATAAATACATGCAAGAAAATTATCATAAGTGATTATTTTTAGCAGACACTGTTACTCGTTACCACAGGACCAGTAGATCCCATTTGTCCAGGTAGACCAGTTGACCCTTTCTCTCCTACTTGCCCCTGGTCACCTTTAGCACCATCCTTGCCGTCAAATCCCCGATGTCCCTTCAGACCTTGAAAACCAGGGACTCCAGGAATACCTCGAGGTCCCGGCTGTCCTAATGCACCTGCTGGTCCTGGCTCGCCGTCTTCTCCTGGTGTACCCTGAAATTCCATATTCTATTAGCTATCGAGCTTATTGAGAAGTAATGTAAGTGACGTTTGTACGAATCTAGATCTTTGTAACTCCTTTAGTTATCATTCGTTATTGTTTATTAAGTTGATTAACTAACATCTTTTCCAGCTGGTCCCTGCGGTCCCCTTTCCCCAGGTGGCCCTTGCAGTCCAGGTAGACCTGGTTCACCGGGTTCTCCTCGCGGTCCTTGGAACCCTTGAGGACCGGGAGGGCCTTGAGGTCCTAATGGAAGTCAATATCATAATCATTACAATATGAAATATTGAAGAGGGGAAACAAATTAATATCGAACTAAGTAAGTACCTGTTATTCCCCTAATACCCGGAGCTCCAACAGAAGCTTGCATGTACTGGTAAGGATCGAAAGCAGGTCCTTTGTCACCTCCAGCGCCAGCAAGTTGAGACAGGTAGGCATTCACCTGAATTAAATTAATTCATTAATTAATTTTAACGCTATGTACCTAGTAAAAATTCTCCTTTACGATTAGAGAGGCAAGGCAAAGATGGACTCATTCCATTGTCACTTAATGGTAGTGGGTCGTCGTGCATACACCTAACACAAGAGATAATTTTCTGATTATGAAGAACTCTCTCAATAAGCATATTGAGAGAGTAAGAAGAAGAAAGAAGCATTTAAAGAAGCATTAATGTGTTTTAGAACTATAGACAAGGCATATCATATGCAAAAATATTAACGACTAAATAGGTGTTACTCGCAGTTTCACCGGCATTTATAAAAAAATATAATTTAATTAAAAACTATTAAAAATTATAATTTGCCTATATATTTATCTCCACAGAAATCCTATCAGATAGAATGGTGAGTTATGCGCGACAAGCACAAGCTATCAAACGCTTACTCGTTTCGCGACGAAAAAAGGTCAGGTTAACATCGACAAAAATCAGCAAAAGTGCCATGCCTTCCAACTGCATAACTGTATCTCATTATAAACATGACCGTGAGGCATAAGGGCGCATCCAAAAATTGGTACGCGCGGAACTGAAGTAAACACATGGCTATAACCGTTTTATCTTGATTGGATTTCTGTGTTCATCTCCATGATACAACCAGTGGGAGGATTCTAGTGTAGGGTCCTTCTGGGTGGTCGGTTACCACTCCTTATCTACTGCCAAACAGCAATACTAGCATTGTAATGTTTCGCTTTAAAGGGTATTTAAGTAACTTGCATCAGGCACAGGTCCAGCAGGCCCCGGCATCCCCGGCGCTCCAGCGACTCCGTTCACTCCAGGCATACCAGGCAGTCCCGGGGGGCCGTTCTCTCCTTGAGGTCCAAACACTCCTCTTGATGGAGTAGATGGAGCAGCTCCCGCATTGTGTATTGGTGGTCTGCTGGTTGCTGGTGCTAGAAGGATAAGGACTGTCTGACATAGAGTATGGAAATATAATTAGTATGCAGCCCTGCATAGCTTAAATGAATACGGCTAAAATCCACTGCAAACGAGCTCATCGTTTATGTTGTGACAAATTACAGTTGTATGTATATATCATCATCATCAGGTTATTTTTGTCTCCACTGCAGGAGCACAACCCTCTCTCATCTTCCGGAGACAGACGGAGGATTTGGCCTACACTCCCCTCGCTGGCCAGACGGGTTGGGGAGGCCTGATTGATGTTTTATAATGTATTCCCTCAGTCGCCTCGTTCGACATCCACGGGAAGAGTTGGAGTGGTCCTATTCTACTCTACCGGAAACCACACGGCAAAATGTATATATAAATAGATATAATCACACAAATTGATGGACACTGTAGCACTAATATACCATCAGACCTGCATTTGGCTAGTTTCTATGGCTAGCTTGCAGCAGTAGAAGTGCAGATACGTAGTACTATAAGAGGGAGTAACAAGGGAGCACAACAACATCAAATCCTTCAAATATCAACCGAGGTGCCCCATAGTAACACCGACATTGTTCTCTCGTCGTCACCTTTATGACGACGAGAGAACAATGTCGGTGTTACTATGGTTGTCATCAAGACGGTCTCAATGCTGGTTTCTGTAAACTTAACCTAGATTGATGATAATAGTTTTACCGTTGAGACAGGCTGGTAGCACAGAGCAGTTGATATGTCCACCGAAGCACTGGCACAGAGTACAATTATCTCTCTTCCACGTCTCGCCTTCGCCCCAAGTGCGACCGATGTCAATACATCTTTGACTTGGCTGGGCTGTTTATAAAAAGAATTATGATTTAAAAAGATTCCATTAGTGCTATTCTCTAAAATACAAACTCACGTGCGAATCTCACTCAAGTGACTTCACTCACTTCGAAACCTAATCCATTGGTAATTCTGTAATCATTCCAGAGCACTATCGAAGTGAAGTGAACAAAGAAGTCACTTCACGTCGACAGTGCTCTGAAATGTTTACAGAATGCCAATGGATTAGGTTTTGAACTGAGTAAAGTCACTTGAGTGAGGCTCGCACGTGAGTTTGTATTTTAGAGAATAGCACTACTATTCTGTTAATAATAATATTCAGGTAATTAAGGGTCTTACGTCGAGGAGGAGGTCGTCGATGTCCAGGATTATCTGGAATAGAAGAAAACATCAGCTTATGTTATTGATGACAGTCACATTCCAAATTAAGTGGCCAGTTCTAGCACCCTATCCAATGATCATAAAGTTGAGATTACATCGAATTTGATCATTTATTTTATCTTCTTTTCTTTTTTTTCTCCAATCTTCTTTTTATCACTGGACAGTTTACTGAAAAGTGTACTACGGTGTCTATAAGATGTGGGGTGTGTGTATGTACGTACTAGTGGTTGCAGATCCCCGGAAGTCACGCTCAGCAATTACTGCTGAAAAGAAGATAGAAATTATGACATTTCTCAATTTACATATAATTTTACGGTTGTTTTCAAATGAAGAATTTTGGTACAAATTCAAAGAAATATAAAAAATCGTCTGTGGTCCTGTCATGTAGCATCACATGTAAATACCTAAACAATGATTCAATTATTTCATACATAAACAGAAACTATAAATGATCAGAAAACTAGATTGTGATAGAGTACTACATACTAAATACATACATACCAAAACACTCATGGTGCACAAAGAGGTACTTATGTAGTAGACAATGAAGAAATTAGGTGAAGCGAAGCGAAAAACGTGACATACCTTAAGCACTTGGTCATATCAATAAAAAAGTCTCCAATTCTAGAGATAGAGCTGGCGTGAAAATGTAAACATAATTTTTCTTTATAGCGATACCCTTAGATTAGAGCTAAAGGGGAAGATATCCGACCCTCTTATAATGCTAAGACGAAAGGCTCAGTAAAGACAACGCAATAAAAATTAAATTAATAAAAATAAGATTGAGATAGTCTAAATAACTAGATAGGTCGTGCCAGTTAGACAGCGGCAGGGCGTCTGTTTCTTAGCTCGCACAAACATGACATAAAGAAAACCAAAGTGTGTTTGAATTTTCGCTAAATTACTTATTTTTGTGTACGTTGAGAGATTGAAACACGGATTCAGTTCACAAATTCCACTAAAAACAGTAATAGTGACACACATACACACACGCAAGACTATTATAGGATCATACGCAGTATGTAGTGACATATCTTCCCTTTTGTTCTGATAAGTATCTATCACAAACCGTTCTCATCCTCGCGTTCATTGAAGGGGTTGTAGTCATCGTAAGCGTCTAGGTCCGGGTCTTGGGCCTGCGGCAGCTCGGGCTCCCGCGTGGACTCGGCCAGCTCCTTGGAGGCAGCTGGCAGCAGTAGCAGAGCCAGGCACGCGGCTCCTGCTCTCCACGACATGCCGCCTAGAGATTATCATCAGACACCGTTATAACGGATTCCAGAATAAAAATGTTGTAGAGATTCCGAGAGCGGGAGAGGAGCGGACGCGGAAGCAGAAGCGGGAGCGGGAGTGGGAATGGGAGTGATACTGTAGTTCACGCGAGCAGAGCCGCGGGCACAGCTAGTATATACATAAAACTATATGTGTACAAATACCCCTCTTGGTATGTGACTATAGTAGGTGTTTTAATTATTTATTTCATCATCATGTTATTTTTGTCTCCACTACAGGAGCACAACCCTCTCTCATCTGCCGGAGACAGACGGAGGATTTGGCCTACACTCCCCGCGCTGGCCAGACGGGTTGGGGAGGCCTGATTGTAGTTTTATAATGTATTCCCTTGGTCGCCTTGTACGATATCCACGGGAAGAGTTGGAGTGGTCCTATTCTACTCTGCCGGAAACCACACGGCAGGCAGGCTTTGTATAACAAAAGATTGATAAATAGTAATAATTTATTGCTCAACCCAGTAATTTAATTACTTGCATTATTTATATTTATGCACTTCCGATACACTACATACATTGAGAATGTATGAAATGGTCTTCTGTTATCCTCAGTGAAATTCAAACCCACGATCAACCGTCAGAATCATTAGGTCAACGCGGTCAAGTATAATCATTAATAACACCATCACGAACAAAGTGTCACCGACCTAACACATTAGAGTCGTTAGACCAATCAAAGCGCGATCATTTATAGCCGAAATCCTAAGCGAAAGTGGTCCATGCTCATAGATACAATTGTCGGTTCATTCACATCGCATGCATTGGTTGCTAAAATTAATTAGTGCGGGTTCCAATTGTCGCTGTCAGCTCCATGTAGACATATGCCTGGGATGTCGGGTCAGTGGGCCGCGAGTGTCGATTCTAGTTGCTTAGAGGACAGCGGGCTATGGAAAAAGCTATGCTCGGAGTTTCTCTAAGGGATAGGATCCGAAATGAGTGATCCGCCAGAGAACTAAAGTCTTCGACATAGCTCTAAAACTTAGTACGTTGAACTGCCAGTGGGCTGGTTACAGTGTCGGAGAGCAATTTTCAAGTTTCCAAACTCGTTTGTAGAATGCTGTATGTTAGGTCGATATGTTAGGTATACTGTATTATCATCAGCCGAAATACGTCCACTGCTGAACATAAGCCTCCCCAATAGAATGCCACTTTTGGTGGACTGTTCATTGGGGGATGATTAGATTAGACTAGATTTATTTATTTCACTTTTACATCTTAAAAATTCAATTTTACATGTCATTCTAATATGGTAAAAGGGATCGTCATAAAATAAAATAATGTATAAATTACAATGTCAACAACTCAAATAATATATAACATACTGTCTATGTCAGTATATAAATTTAAAATAAAATTTTAAATATACACTTGGTATTTAATTATCACAAATTAAATTAAACGTCAGATAACCAATTTCATTTTTTAGAAAATTCATTTATGGAATCATTTCGGTTCTATGAAAAAACCTAATGAATGGCAAACGGAGAGAAACCTGGCAAGCTACCACTTATGTAAAAGTGTTCATGTTTTAGTAACCCTTGGAACAAAAAGGGTGCCTTGCTACCTTAAAAACTCAAACGAAAGCTTCGTATGCCAATAGTTACACTGTCTCTCTTCTTCTGTGTTTTCAAACCAAAAGAAGAAGAAGAGGAGAAGATGCATCACATCAATGCATACATGTTTGGTCTCAGAAATAGAAAAAAGACATCACACCTGGAACAGCCGAACTAGCACACTGGCGAGTTATGCATCAGCTATTTTATATTCTAATAGTTCTATAGTGGGGGTAGAGCGGTATCAGGTGCACTAACATCGATATACCCCCACTATGTACCTATTTTATAGCTTACTAGCTGGTGCCCCGTCCGCGTGGACAACTTAACATTACAAATTATTATGTATTTCCCGTAGGAATGGGATGTTTTTTTCGGGATAAAACTATCCTATGTCCTATTTCAGGACCAGTCCTATATGTGTGCCAAGTTTCATCACGATACGTGGTTGAAGCGTGATTGAGTAACAAACATCCAAACATCCAAATATCCAAACTTTCGTATTTATGATATTAGTATTAAGTAGGATTAGTAGGATAGTAGGATGGTTGCATATTTCGGCAGTTTGCTTGTTGGGAGAATTTATGCCGTTATGCCGGTGGCTCCTACCGTGACAGTACGTCTATGGACGTCGCATTTCGTATTGCTTCCGATACGCAAATAGCGTTTGTCGTATGCTATTTCATTTGGAATGAAATATACTTATGTTAAGGCTGTCGACCAAACAATGGCGGTAAAACCATTTAACCAGGAGGTTTAAAAGACTTGCTCTGCCAATAAATTAACAGACTGCGATCACACATCAGCGTGGGCTTTATAAAGAAGGCGTATTCCCAACAGTGGACGTAGATATGCTGATGTTTGACCGACGCACAGGTCAAAACCGAAAGCGACAGCTAGTATTCTGTACAAACTTACCCTATAGTCCAGTCCGGTAGAGCAGGGGTGTCACCGCCGGCCCGCGGCGCGTCGAATGCGCAGCCTCCCCGCGCACGTACCAATAAATATGCGTGGACGCATGACCCCAAACGCACGCGATCTAGGAGCGAAGGGGTGGTCAACTGCAGTACCATTTATACAATTAAAAGGATCGACTTATAAGTCCATAGACGCCACCTGCTGCCTTCTGGAAACACAGTAGACTTACAAGTCTTATACATGACGCCGCGCACCAGCCGAGCACCACGTCATCTTTATTCCGACTAATCATGACTTGGGAGGGGCCTGGTCCATTTGCCTCAAACCTCAATAATTTGACAGAGTTGTTTGTTTGATTGCCGTGGAGCTTCTGGCTTAGATTAGGGCCACCCCCAATCTTCGCATGGTTGTCGTCAAAGCGACTAAAGGAATGCATCAGAGACGGGCGGTAACAATCTCCTTCCAATCCGCCTGCCAAGCGTGGTGATGATGGTAAATCCCATGTATGTATTAAAATCATTACTGCGATCACCAATTCGCTAGCCAAACTTGTGATTATTATGGCGATGGACAGCCCACCAAAAGTGGCATTCTATTTGGGAGGCTTGAGGAGCATTATGTCAATGCTTTGAAGTTATAATATCATGTAACAAGACACTGACGTACGTCACATAACATTGAAATATATAAAAAAAGAAAACTGACAACGGTAAACAGAAAAAGTCGACAAAGTATACGTCATATCAGCCCTTACACGTCCACTGCTGGACATATAGGCCTTCCCTAATGATCGCAATGTGCGGTTTCTGTCAATTAGTTCAATTATTTACCCAACATTGCTAACCAATTTTACTTGTATTATTCCAAATTTTAGCTCATACGGTCCAGTAGTATTTGAATTATATAAGTATACGAGCTGCTGCCCGCGACTTCGTCCGCGTGGACAACTTAACATCACAAATTATTATGTATTTCCTACTTACTTGATATTTTGGACAATTCACAAAATATCTTTATAAATTGTAGCCTATGTATTATTCTGATGTTATATAAGCTATATTATTGTAAAGTTTCATTAAAATCCATTCAGTAGTTTTTATGTGAAAGAGTAACAAACATTCATCCATACTTACAAACTTTCGCGTTTATAATATTAGTAGGATTATCAGCCGGACAGACAGAGATAGATACAAAAAATGTTTACATCGTTTAACCAGAACAAACGGATTCGCACATAGAATACAGGCGCTCTCATTTCCCGGAGCGCATTAAAGCCGCGGGCCGCAGTTGAGCGGAGCTTTTTCAGCCAATATCTAGGTCGCGATCTAATGTGGTATAGCGATCTCCAACGCACCAATTCTTAAAGTTAACGATCACTTTTTAATTGTGCAGGTCAACCGACGCGGTGCGGGCACTTCTAACATCTAGCCTGTGAGATTGATACATTTCAATTCAAATAAAATATTAGTATGCTGACGAAGTCTTGGATATACGCTAGTTTACATAATTTCAGACAAAGCGGTCCGGCGTTTTCCATTCTGGCGCCGACGGACATACCCGCCTCCATACATTCTCCCTCCGCAACTCCTCTAAGCGAGGACCAACGGAGGTATACTAATACATAATACCTACCAGTAAAGGTATAGGGCGAGTCCCAAGGACTAAATCTACGCTAGAGTAGAGAGTCTAAGTAGGTAAAGATGATGACCAAAGTAGTCAATTTGGGGGGATTCGGGGTTTGGTGTGGCTAAGATAAGCCTGGCCATCTAGCTGAAACACCACGGACGTATTTAGCGCCTATATACGTAAAGAACGGTACCGGTGGACAGACAAATAAATCGTACAGCAACACTCCATACTTTCTCACGAAAACGTAACGTACGTAGGAGGTCCGAATTCGGTGACGACATGAACCAATGGGTTTTTCAAATAATTCCTACTCATATATCCATTTACTGACTGCTGTCAAACGGTGAAGGAAAATATCGTGAGGAAATCAACACATCTAAGGTTTATCGACTACATATTATAATTAATTCCAATTTATACCCTCGTGATTTTTATCAATACTTAATAGTAGGTAAAAATATGCAACAAAGGGTATCATACCATAATATAATATGCTGTTAGATATATGACTAAGCCGGAATTCAAATTGTAACACATTAAAATTAATTCCCTTAACCGATTTCGAGAAAATCATAGTTTACATTTGGTAGCACTGAAACATTTTGTAAGGGTTCTTATATGAATTTTGCCATACCAATGGATACTGCTAAGATAATACGCTAGGAGATTCTAGAACGTGCAAAGTTTGATCAAAATCGTCAGGACAGTTTTTGACAAAATGGTTTAATTTTATTTTTGTTGTATGACAAGCTACTCTAAAAATTGAGAGCCAGCGGGAAACCATTAAGAATCCTCAGATGAATTAGCCTACAACTCTTAAGTTTAAGACGATTTTAGAAAACTTGTTATTTAAAATGTACTGGAGATACAGAAACTAGTTTTTAGTAACATATCGGGCGGCTACTTTGCCCAGCGCGTAAGCCTCGCAATCCAGCGAGGCAATGCCGCCAGTCTCCTGGGTACTCTGCCAGCAGGGGACGAACTGGGGTCAGTTTTTTATTTGCAGTGTATAGTTAGGTTTTGTTTTATATTTTTATTTATTTATAAATAGTAATGTTAAATTTATATTATGTTGTTTCACAAATACAAATGAATTATACATATTATTATATATTCTTTATTGCACAAATTTTAAAAGTAAATACAGTTAAAAATTCTGTGTACAAAGGCTAGCTTATCTCTAAAAGAGATCTCTTCCAGCCAACCTTACAGGGTTATTATATTGTTGTTTTTCACGACTTTCTTGCTAGGAAGTAATGTGGTTCGACAAATAGGTAGATGGCATTCGTATTAACGGAACTCTCAAACAAAAAGGGAAAAGGTCGCATTTCTGTCGTACAAAGGCTCTACATAACGACGGCAAATCCTTGTTCAGCCCCAATATAGCAGGATATTGCAGAAAGTGTATTGTGTCTCAATTGACCTAGTCCCTTTGACAGTCGCAAGAAATATTCAGACATAATCCTCCTATCCTAATCATATTCACGGAATCCCCAATCGTCCCGTTGGTCAAGGTAACTAAGGGATTGCACCAGGCTATAGCCGTAACTAGGGTGGTGCCAGCGGTGCACAGGCATAGGGCGCCGACGTTGGAGGGGCGTAAAAATGATATGGGTGGGCATTTACAAGGCCGCAATTATAGAAGCTCGCACCGGGCTCATAAAAGACGGACGGACGGGCAGCAGCTTTCTCCTGTGTATATTAAGATCATTACTGCGATCACCAATCTCCCAGCCAAGCGTGGTGATCATGACAAATCCCCCAACGGACAGACTACATGATATTGGGGAGGCTTATGTTCAGTAGTGGACGTATTTCGGCTGATGAAGAATCTGCGATTCACCTGTAGATTTCTTTCAGCTTCTTTATCAACAGATGATGTCGTTTTCGAAGAGATGATTAAGTTTACAGTAATAGAACTGAACTTGAGACCGACGCCAACGGGGGCGAGGTCTTATAATTATAATTTTAATCGTGCGAAACATTTCTATATCTGATCGTCAGCCTGTACTAGTATACCAGAGTCCACTGGTCTGGTGGACGTAGGGTCTTACCTATAACCACACGCCCAACCTTCTGTCACAACCCCGACACTGTACAATCAAAACTACTAACTAAGAGATCCCTAAGTGGGATAAGTCCGCCTTTGTACACAGTTTAATTCCTATTTTATTATTGTTGTTATTTTTGGTACAATAAAGCGTTTACATACATACATACTAAATATTTCAATTTAATAGAATCGAACTACCTATATAATTGCAGCAATTAAATTAACAACAACACTGCAATATCACCCTTCTGAGCTACTATTGAAAGTGATACCAGTTACTTACTTAATTACATTAATTGAGGAAGACAACACTCGACGAGTGACGTCATATAAATGTTTGACTATAGGGAGAGAGTATTTTTCCATATAAAGGAATTGCAGTGTTCCCTTTGTTACCGTGGACGAAACACGCGAAATAATCATGCACGGAATCCTTTTGCAAAGTGTTCAACATTTTATTATGGTAAGTCATAAAAAATAAAATGTTATGTTAAGAAAAATAAAACCTTTAGATATTACTCACCCGCCGTCAATAAAAAAGATTCTCGTTTTCCTTTTATTGCGTTCACGGCTTTCGCTTTAAATATTTTGCATAAAACCAGCCACATATTTACAGAAACCAAGGAGTTCGAATGTGTATCGATTTCTTAAAAATGAAAATTAACCGAATTTAGTGAGATATTTAAACCTCCTTGCACTGTCTGCTCTTTTAAAATTATCCTCGGAGAAATTAGAACTCTTTCGAGCCCTCATTAGAGGCACTTACCAAAAAGTTTTACCTTCATGCATCCTTCACGGTCTGTCAAAAAAAAAGAGAGAGAGTAAATTTTTTTTCAGTTTGTGCCTTCGAAATCGGGTCGATTATTTACACTTGCCATTGATAAACGATGTCCTAAATGATAAAGCAAACGAACGAATGAAGTGGTGTCCTTCGAAGGGCGCCACATAATTGGCCCCAATGCGTTTCACCGAACCAAAGTGAGTCAATTCAGTTCACTAGTAATTAAGCAAGTTGTCAGGGACGTAATCTTTAGTCATTCTAAAGATAAATTATTAGCTTTTTTGGCGGGAATATCATATTCGTCACTTTTATGATTATTATTTTTTATTTATTTTAGGCAACAGATCTCATATCACAAAATGGTTTATTATTAAAATGTAAGAATAAATAAATAGGTATACAATGTAAATAAAACCAGATATGAGTAAAGGTTTTCTTTTCTAAATAAAAAATTATATATATTTATATTATTTATTATGCTGGTTTTAACCAGGGTTGTTGCTGATGATGATATTAATAAATTACTTAAATAAAACATATCCTACTATAAAATTATTAGCAAATATGAATATTATTATATATACTAGCTGTGCCCGCGGCTGCGCTCGCGTTGACTACAGAATTAAATAAAGTTGAAAATTATTATATGTTAATTCCCTTCCCACTCCCCTTCCGCCGCCTTTTCTCCCTGCCCCTCCCGCTCCAGGTCCAGGTCTAGCTCCCGCTCCCACTCTCGCATCTACCCTCTGCCCTCAACTCTGCTCTCAACTCTCCCCTCAAAACTCTTACGCTCGTCGCTCCAAATGTAGTCCTTCTTACTAATCCATCGCAATCCAAATTCCGCCCAATATTACTTTGTTGTATACCAATGTAATGAATGTATGTGAGTTTTTGAAAACTGTAAATTCACTTTACTTTTGATTGAGTTAGACGATTACGATAAAACAGAGCATAAAGCTCCCGCTTCCGCTCATGAATTCTGTCGAGTATTTACACCCTACACTTCTTTGTTGTATACTAATGCAGTGTTACGAGTACGAGTTTTCGAAAACAATAAATTCGCATATCTTTTGATTGACTGGACCGATTGCAATAAAGTAAAGCCTGTATGACGTGTATAAATGTACCAAGCATACATTTAGGAAGTCAATACTAAGTCTATGGTACCAAGTGTACTCATATGCAATAAATGATTTTGACTTGCCGTGTGGTTTCCGGTAGAGTAGAATAGGACCACTCCAACTCTTCCCGTGGATGTCGTACAAGGCGACTAAGGGAATACATTATAAAACATCAATCAGGCCTCCCCAACCCGTCTGGCCAGCGCGGGGAGTGTAGGCCAAATCCTCCGTCTGTCTCCGGCAGATGAGAGAGGATTGTGCTCCTGCAGTGGAGACAAAAATAACATGATAATGAATGATGAATGATTTTGACTTTGACTTCCTACAAAGGGAGCGTATGCAAAGCATCGGTAGGGAGGACGCTGTCTACCATATCGAGTGTTCGAGTTCAAAATCTATAAAACAAGTCCAAGGGTATCCTAATATACCCCCACTATGGACTCATTTAGTTACATATTTGGCCAGTGTGCTGTTTGGGCGGTCATGTCATGTGCCAATAGTTTTTTTTTCGAAACCTAAGTAAAAAGCACAAGGGCTTTGGGGAATGAAGTGCGGTGAGGTAGGTACATCTAGTACTATATACAATGAGAAACAAAGCATAGCCCTCCCTGTTTCTGTAGGCAACATCCCACTTCAGCAATAAAGTCACAGTCCACATTTCTGCCCTTAGTTATTATGACCTGAATCTGTCCCTGGGGTTTGTCTAATCACGGCATGACATCATGGAATTTGCAGGATGATAATAAGTAATTCGATCGGACACATAGGACGTACGAAAATAGGATAGAGTCAGTGAGCTGGGCACTGAACTTAAGTTTATTAAAACATGTTAAACTAGCAAACGCCCGTGGCTTCGCCCGCGTGGAGCAAGTTTTTATTTCCAGAGGGAACCATTTTTCCAAAGGTATACATGAACCTATATTCATACACATATGTTATGTGTACTAATGAAAATTATGGTGATCAGTTGAATAGCCTAGCCGAGAAAGCGTAAAAAACAGACAAATAAACACACAAACACACTATAGACTTAATTATATTAAAGCTGTTACCCGCGGCTTTGCCTGTTTAAAAAAAGGGGTTGTTTCCAATCTGAAATAAAAACCATGGTAAACCAAGGTATCCAACAGTGAATACCACATTTTAATCCATTTAGTGGTTTTGGAGAAGAATCTGGTGACGTTATCATTATCATAAATTATGTATCCACGTGTTTCCTTCAAATGTTTTCATCGTTTTATACATATAATAAAGTTCATCATCATATCATCCCTGCGACATCCACTGCTGGACATAGGCCTTCCCCAATAAACGTCACCACATCCGGTCCACCACCTCCGAATCCTGCTGCTTCCGGTCGCCTTCCTCAAGTACATCTAAAGTAGCGGGGCGCGAAAAAGTGGAAAATACTTTTGAATTCTTTTGAACTCCATTTCACCCCTTAGGGCATGGTTTTTTGAAATTGTAAAACCCGTGTGGAATCATTAAATTTACATTTCATTTCATAGGAACAAAGTTAAGTTCATAGGAACATTTAATAGTTTTACTCCATACAAACTTTGCACCCCCATTTTACACCCTTAGTGTCTGTCTGTCTGTCTGTCTGTATATATGTATTAGTGATGTGCCGGATCGTTAAAAATGTATATCCGCGGATACGGATCTGAATACGGATATTTGGTCTCAAGATCCGCGAATACGGATCTTAACTTTCTTAGAGTACGCGGCGGTAATTATTACACATCGACCTTTGGAAATAGACAACCTGTTATGGACAAAAGTTATTGACCTCTTAAAGAGTTAACTCTCATAACAGAGATACTCTAATTGTCACTGTGTTTTTAATCTAATGTTAACACTTTAGGTGTCACGCAGTATTAATTTACTTAATTAGAATAATCATTTAATTAGAATTTGAAATATATTACGAAGATTTAACGTTTGGTTTTTTCTCATTATAAAAGTGAACTTATAACTTTCTATAACACTTAAATATTTCATTACTAGCTGTGCCCGCGGCTCCGCTCGCGTGGACTACAGTATCCGTTCCCGTTCCCTTTCCCACTTCCACTCCCATTCAGTGTGTAATGCCTTAATCTGCCAATCCCGATCGTGATTTCAAACACAAACCCAATCCCACTCTCAAATGTAGTTAGCCCTAATGTCATCGTAATCTAAATGCCGAGTTCCGAATCTGAAATTTGTTGTTTTGTGTACGTATACCTACTAATGTACACCTTCCTCCTGCCCTCACCCCCTTCCCCACCACTCACTCTCCACTTTACTCACTAATTTCCCAATACACTTTCATGACGAGTTACCCAACCCCTCCCCTCTCCCCCCCTCCCCTTTAACCCTACCCTTTCCCCCTCCCCTTTCCCCCCCTCCCCTTTCCTACCTCCCCTTTCCCCCATTCCTCGCGACACCACTTTCCCCCTACCACCATGACCACCTACCTATCTCCAAAATATAGTTCTCACTCATTGCAATACGAATTCAATCGAGCATTTACACCCTACATTTCTTTGTTGTATACTAATGCAGTGTATGCTAGTTTTCGAAAACTATAATTCGCATAATTAACTTGCCCGATTGCAATAAAATAAAGCCTATATGTTACACTGAATTAAGTATTATGTTTCAGTGAAAAGCCCATCAAAATATGTTCAGTGTAAAGACACGCGAAGTTTACGTTTTATTTAATAGAATACTATTTGATTTATATAATACAAAAATCCGAAACTTTATTAATGGAATATACCTATAAAGTGGGCACTATGATGATTATTGATGATTAATGAACCAACGTACTTCTATGAACAAATATTTATATCTAGGGTACCGTTTCCGGTTAAATGACGTAAGATGTGGTGACTTTTTAATTTAGGTTTAACTCTAGTGTTACAAGCTGATCATTTAAATAATATAAACCGGCCATAGAGACTACAGAATCTAGTACAATAAATATATACTGAAGACCCTTTACAAATGTTGCAGGGAAAAAAACTCTCGTCTTAAAAATAGCGCTGCAGTTATGACTACAGTATAATTTTGCAAGTATATGGGTGGCGAATGTGATAAAAATTAATAGGAATGTTAGAAATAGCTTGGATATTATTGTCCAACATCCGATAGAAAACGAACCAGAAAGAAGATTCAAGGCTTGAGATACGAACGTGACCATTAAATATATACATTTTCTTGTAAAATTAAAAGGTTTCATTAATATTACACTTATTTCTAATTGTTTTACCTTTTTATATGTGCTATAATTTGAATTACATTAAATAATTGACGAATTATGCTTTGCTCTGGCGTTGAAAAACACCCTGTGTAAGTATATAAGTAAACACTTGAAGGATCGCAAGGTTCCGGAAAAAAACCTCATAATTATGTGGACACAAGGTCACTAGTAAACTAGTTGTAAAGCTTTATAAAAGTTATAATCTAGGCCACGACCCTGTAACATGTAACACCTTTGCGCCTCATATTTACCTATTTTCTGGAGTATTTAAAAGTGTAACAACGAAATAAAATACTTAAAGTGAAACAATGAATATCTTTGCTGTAATCTCACTTATTCAAATAATAACAATAGTTTATACCGAGTCACTAAACCTGCCTAATACCGCAGCACATATTGCTAATACAGAATTTCCTCCTCATCTGTTAACCACAGTGGCTTGGGGGCGCAGTGATCCAACTGACGTCGCAGAGTTTTTGAAGAAATTTCGAGGTTCCGTCGTTACTGCTCTATTATACAACAATACAGAATTTAACATCTATAAAACTACGAAGTTTATGCAGGTCGTGTTTTTCGCCAATGCAGCAGATGAGTTTATTTCTTTTTTATCTATGATAATTAAAGATGTGATAGTATCTTTTCGAGTCATACTTATAATAACAAAACCGATAAAGGAACAATCTGAATTAATGAATGCAAATAAAGCTGCTTGGAAAAATGGTATTGGTGAAATTGTAATACTGAACACAGATTATGGCAATGATAAAGTTAAAGTATCTACATACTTTCCGTATAGCAATGGATCATGTGAAAATTACGAGCCCATAATATTACACGAAGAATACTTTCCAAGAAAATTCAATAATTTTCACAAATGCCCTGTGAAAATTATATTTACACAAAATAAACCATACTTTTTTGTTGTAATAAAAAACAATACAATAGTATCGTTTAACGGAGGTACTGAATATATAAAACCAACAGAGTTACTCATAATAGAGAAACTGAACGCCACTTATGAAATTATTTCTGAGAATAACACGATTGAGAACTCCTTCAAGGATCTTGTAGACTGCCGTGGAGATATTTTAGTACCATTTGTATTTCTGCAGCCCGAAAAGTATTCTGAATTACAACTGTCCCTTATGTTTAATTATGCTCTAGTTTATTGGATTGGGCCTAATCGCCGTGAAATTTACACGTGGGCTAAGGTACTGCTGCCTTTCTTTACAAATGTGACGCCCCTCCTTCTTCTATCATTCGTAGTTTTTATAGTTGTTACCAAATTAGTTAGACGATTCGCTTTGTGTAGGCCTGAAAGGAAAAGGGGAGTGTTCTTTCAAGCATTCGTACTGTTTTTGGGTCAAGAAGTAAATTTCGAGACGAAATGTTGGTTAGTTAATAGTTTATTTGTTTTGTGGATTTGGTTTTGTCAAATTATGCGCATTGTTTATCAAGGTGACCTAGTTAATGGATTACATAAAGTTATATTAGAGCCACCTTTAGGAACGCTGGATGAAGCATTGAAAAATGTAGACAGTTATGGTGGACCCGGACTGCTTAGAGAGTACTACAAAGATGCGCCTTTATGGAAAGAGTATCAAACGATCCCGTTGCCGGAAGTCTTCCAAAATATCAGAGATATCTCCAGCGGTAAACGGTTTCTGATGTTGATTGATATGTACCAAGTTCTCCATTCACGCCAAACTGTTCAAATTGTAGATCAAACAAATTTGTACTTACCTTTATGCTGGTATTTAAGACCAAGATGGCCAGCTATGCCAGAGGTTACATATCTATTTTTCAACTTATTCGAGTCGGGATTAAACTTGAAATATAAACAGGACCGCTTTTATGTGAAACATAATGTAGATAGTATCTCTACCGCTAGGGATAACGCACCCCTATCATTGGACGCTTGTTTCTATGGTCTGATGTTGATGTATTTATTATGTGTTTGTATTTTTTGCGGAGAAATTGTACTTTATAAGTATGAAATAGGTACTAAATTTAAGTTAAAATGGAAGATGATGACATCGAGAATGTAATTTAAATACTTATTGTTATGCATAATTTGAAGAATAATAAAATAATGCACCTAAATCCTAAACTTAAAGTTTCTATTCATCAAGTTTCTTTTATCAACAGTCAGAAAGTTTGTATGGAGAAAAACTATTAGATGTTCCTATCAATTCGAAACTTTGTAGGAGTACTCGAAAAACATAATGATTCAACAAGTATTTTACAGTTTTTGAAAAAACATCCCTTAAGGGACTGAAATGGAGTTCGAAATTAGTAGTCTCCAAACCGATTGCTCTAGAAACTTCAAATTTAGCACAAAGGTTCATTATGTATCTCCGGTATGCACTTTCGAAGGCTTTTTCAAAATTCAACCCCTAAGGTGGTAAAATAGGGGTTCAAAGTTTGTATAGAGAAAAACTATTAGATATTCTTGTCAATTCGAAACTTTAGAGGAGTACTCGAACAACGTAATAATTGAACACGGGTTTTATAGTTTTTGAAAAACCATCCCCTAAGGGGCTGAAATGGTGTTCGAAAGTAGTATTCTCCAAACGTATAGATACATTTAAACTAAAAAGGATTATAAAGCTGAGGTGGCAGTGGGCGGGCTACATCTGCCGCAGAACCAACGGCTGCTGAGGTAGACGACTTCTGGAATAGAGACCTCGGATAGACACTCGCGCAAGGGGGGCGCCCCGCCACTAGATGGACCGACGCGCTGAGCAAGGCGGCCGGAAGCAGCAGGATTCGGAGGCGATGGACTGGGTGTGGTGAAGTTTATTGGGGAAGGCCTATGTCGCAGGGCTAATATGATGAGGAACTGTATTGTATGTATAAAACGATAAAAACATTAATAAGTAAAGACGTCGATTAAATAATGTATGATGATGATAACATCAACAGCTTCTTCTCCAAAACCACTAAATAAATTCGAATGTGGTTTTCACTGTTGGATAGCTTGGTTTACCGTAGGTTTTTTCAGCTGGAAACAAACACCTTTTTTTAAGCAGGCGAATCTGCGGGCAACAGTTTTAATATAATTAAGTCGAAAGAGTGTTTGTGTGTTTATTTATCTGTTTCTTTCACAGCTTGACTGTTAAACTAATTGCCATAATTTTTTGATTAGTACACATAACATCATTTATTTGAACATAGGCTCATGTTTAACAATGGCTCCCTCGGGAAACCAATATATACATATATATAAATAAAACTACACAATATTAAATTACGACCATTAAATTATTACAATATTGGGCTCGATTCTGAAGGCACTATGTTAAAATTTGACAGCATTAAAACTGTTGCTATCTTTGTCACATAGTATTATGAAGATAAAGACGAAACCAATTTTAGCGCTGTCAAATTTTAAATGTGTACCTTCAGAATCGGACCCATTGTATTATTAATATTAATTATCCAGATCACTTAATAGTTACTATGTATAGTATACTTTGTTTGTTTGTTTGTTTGTTTGTTTGTTTGTTTGTTTGTTTGTTTGTTTGTTTGTTTGTTTGTTTGTTTGTTTGTTTGTTTGTTTGTTTGTTTGTTTGTTTGTTTGTTCGTTCGTTCGTTCGTTCGTTCGTTCGTTCGTTCGTTCGTTCGTTCGTTCGTTCGTTCGCTCGTTCGTTCGCTGGAGACGCCGAGCACAACCCTCTCTCATCTGCAGGAGACATACGGAGGATTTGTCCCCGTCGGTGACCACACGTAGTGTTTGCCTAGACCCCCCCCCCTTCGACCCTCTAGTTTTAACGTAATAATGCATAAATATGGTTTCAAACCAATTTTTGCAAACAGAAAGTTAAAAGAAAAAAATGGCTCATATTTGTCTTTATTAATACGGCGCTTGCCAGTCACAAAAAATATCATCAAGAAGAAAAAAACTGTCCGTTTTCAATCAGCTGACGTCCGTGGTGGCACCTGTGAGTTTAAAAAGCGCGCCATATTTGAATATAGCTCGAAAAAGCGCGAGATTTCCATATAGGATGTTGTCTAAAGTAAAATGTGTAAAAATCTAACATTGATTATATATTATACTTACATAATAAATACAAACTAAAATACACCACATACTAAATGTAATCTATAAATTATACATATACACATTACTACGTAAAAGATATATGCTACATACTTATGTAATAAATGAATACTTATTACAAAGATATATTTACTTTTTAAATCAGTTTTTGTATTATATTGTATTATTGCCATCAGGTGAGATTGACGTTAAGCGCAAACCCATCAACAATAAAAAAAAAGTATATTTATAACTCCGTAGGCAGCCCTATTTTGGTGGTAATACATCGCATGGAAAGTTCATTGGGCAGTGTTTAAAATACACTACTAAAACAGGTTATTTTATTCTCATCCTTAGCGTGCGGTGTTAGCGTTTAATACCGTGCAGCGTTTATTATAACTTGATTATTGTTTTATTATACACGTGTCTAAACAAACAATCATAAAACATTAAAGATTCCCAAATGTGATGTGATAAATATTCCATAACTGCATACACTTTGGTTAATCCCAAACATGAGTTTATTGTAGTCTACATTAAAGGAGGAAATCTAGTTTATAATTTCTATGAATTAGACAAAGACAGGAAGCCCAATAACATCCGGTGCTCCAAGTGCCAATCTCACCTTAACATGGTGCACTCTGCTTGAGCAACGAGGCCCTGGCGTCTGACAATGGCAGTATAACCGACCACTTACTACGGCATAAATGCCAAAGACCGGTGGCGGGCAGCAGCATCACCAGTGCACGGTCTAATACTGCGATGGCCAACACGTATGCCATATGGGCAAAACTCCCCCATGAGCAGTGTGACGTTCATCGAGGAAGGCCTATGTCCAGCAGTGGACGTCAAAGGTGGATATGAGACGAGGCGAGGCCAACGAGGCGGAATACCAAAACGTTGATTAGTGAATTTAAGACTTATACTTTAGTCAGTAACGCGGATTACGAAAATTCACACAGCCAGTAACACAGGTTAATTTTTTTATTATTGAAACATAATAAAGTCATTCTCTCGTTCGTTCTCGATAACAAGTTATCGACTGTGTCAAGCACTAGTGTCAACCTAAAATTGTTTCTATGTAATAATATATAAAAAAACGTTTCAGTTGTCGTAACTAGTCAGTGACAACGTTCTATGCCGAAGTAGTGCAGCAATAGATCACACAACATTAAAAGTTTGTGTGCGGGGAATAAGGACAAAGTTAATTACGATAGTGTGTGCTAACGTAAAAATTGGGCATTGTGTGTAGTTCTTCCCCCTGCGAAAGTTGGTTGAACGTCATTTGATACTTTATCGAGGACCTCTCTCGTCCATTCGTTATTTCGTTCGTGCCTCTACCACAAAAACCCTCAAATTTAAGAATTAGATGTTATCCCCTAATTTCATCATTTAATATAATTGTTTATTGCTCAGTTGTAAGTGGAAGACAGCCAAGGAATATTAAATAGGATTGCGTTTTGCCCTTCCTTATTCGTTCAGTGGGTGCGCGAAAGCCTTACGGGCTGTACGTTCATTGAAGGCTCCACTTCGTTTCATCTTAAAGAAACTTTTCTTCTGAAATTGCTTTTATTTTACACAAACAAGTTTAATTAGTGTGAAATAAAATATTCATTCAATCAAAGATATATTTGTCAGAATTATTCCGACATCGCATATTGCACTTATCTCATCAAAAATAATTTAAAAAAATGTACGGATGGTTACTTGAGAGCGCACAGCATTTTATTGTGGTAAGTTTCTCGTATATCTTCTACACCAAGGTACCTAGTTTAATTTTATGAGTTTGAGGTAAACTCCGGAACAACCGAATAGTTTTATGGGCTAACACGCACTGCAAATTTATTCGCCGTGATTTTTTCGCCGTGTGACATAGCATTGTAAATGTTGGTCCTGGTCTGATTTTATATTATTGAACTGTCCTCTAATTCCTAAAAATGAACAATACATACTTTTGAATTACGAAAAGTGTATATTATAATTATATTTATATACTAGCTGCCACCCCCCCCCCTCCCCCCTCCCCCTCCCGCAATATATATTTAACTAATGTTTAAGAATAGACTAGACAATTTCTTTAAAGAAAACAATAAAGTCGACTAATGATATGGAAACACCAGCTTTAAGCTGACATTACATCTTCTTATAAATAAAATCGTAAACATCGCGTGTCTGTACATTCAAGATATTTGCACAAAAAAAATTGAGGGGCCTAAGGATAAGTAATAGAATACATTTCAATCATTTTTGGAATTGTTTGTCTGTTTGTCTGTGAGTTTGTGCACGCATCACTTAAGAACTACTGAACGGATTTTGATGGACTTTTCACAAAAACATGAAGCTTAACTTAACTTAACATTTAGTCTTTATTTTATCGCAATCGGCTAACTCAATCGAAAGTTATAGACATTTATAGTTTTCAAATACATTAGTAAGAAGGTTAGTATGCAATATATTGCAAATATAATAGTATTTCCGTACTGTTCAGATTGCGATGACTTTGGATTACATTTGGAGCTGCGAGTGGGAATTGGAGTGGGAGTGGGAGTGGGCGTGGGCGTGGGCGTGGGCGTGGGCGTGGGCGTGGGCGTGGGCGTGGGCGTGGGCGTGGGAAAAGGGGAGTAGGTGTGGGAGCGGGAGCGGGAGCGGCAGCGGGAGCGGCAGCGGGAGCGGAAGCGGATGTGGAAACGGAAGCGGGAGCGGAAGCGGGAGCGGAAGTGGTAATGGGAGCGGATTCTGTAGTTCACGCGAGCGGAGCCGCGGGCACAGCTAGTTTAAAATAAAATAATAGTAAATTTCCTTACGCTTCCACTGTTTACCGAAATGACGTAAGCTAATAACTAGGAACACCATATACGAATACAGTGCGAAAAATACGAAGTACGTTTCAGCTTAACAAAGTGAAAAGCTCGTGTAACCACGCCATTAGTCTCAGTCAAGGTCTTGGCGTGCCGAGTCTTCTAATTTAAAGTTTATCTTCAAGCTTCACCGTTGATAACTCAGCCTTTGTTTTTAAGTTTCAGATATATTTTGCTACACAATAACAAATAGTGTACTGAGAAGACTAGGGGTCGGAATTAGGTGGTATTATGTACTTGCGACAAAATTTGGAACGGAAGATTTAATTATTTACTAAATATTGACATTATTTAACCGTAGCGTCAATATTTAGTAATAATTAAATGTTCTGCGTAGTAACTGCACAAGTTTCATTGTGAATGTGAAAGAGTTGTGGCTACTTGCGTGGAACAGAGCGATTGTTTGGAACGCTCCATCTAGTAGTACATAGAGATCGTTGATGAGGGGTCTTTATAGGGCCAATAGAAGCTAAGCTTTATGTATGTTTGTTACCGCATCACGCAAAAACTACTGAATGCTGTTTGACACAGTTTTCACAGTTTTCAGTCTTGATGGTGGTCTAACTTAAAATCTGGTGCATGTTTCATCTTGATACGCCACTTAGAACCTGAGATATTAATATAGTAAATTTTTCTAGAAGCCATTATATCGGATGATAATAAAACGACTGTTAATATTTCTTCCAGTAACTCAGTATCATATTTTGATAAAAAAAAATGCAATATTTCTCGAACTTACGAGGTTGGGGTTGGAATTGGGATATTGAGAGTCTCGAATCTGAGTGAGAGTGGAAGTAGAAGTGGGAAGAGAACGGGAGCGGAAGTGGGAACGGGGGCGGATTCTGTAGTTCACGCGAGCGGAGACGCGTGCACAGCTAGTATTATATAGATTGGCACTTGGTCAAAAATCTACATCTAACTCGCAAAACAAATATCACCACTGGGTGAGTGATATTTATTTTAGTAGATGATTAGATTGCATATTATAATGTGTTTTCTTCATGAAGATACTCATCATCAGCGATCGAACTAGTAGAGCGATTTCCGGGCGATGATCTCAAACGTACATATTAATGTGGAAATGCTTCCGAGATCCAAAGATTTTAACATTATCGAGAACTTTACCGTCCAGTCAAAAGTCGCTGGCCAATATGCTCTCTATCCAATGCCCCCTTGCTACACAGGTACCAAGTTGCAAGTACCAAAAATACATCTACCTACTCCGATCACTGCACATCATACAAATGTTATTTTTTTGGCAAAAAGAAGCTTGAAACATTTTCTTTGTAAAGTTTCAGTTCAATTTCACCCTTCTGGCAAAGCATACAAGGTAGACACTACTAGAGAACACAGGGTCATTGACGATCCATTAGATCGATTTCATAAGTGCGCACGTGACGCGCCAAAACTTGGTCCATATTGTTTAATATCAAAACCACACGTCGTAACTGCCGGTCTGTCGTCATTCATACATTATTTATGTAACGACTAGCTATTGCAAACTTCAACCCCAATAATGTATTATTTTAATTGTAAATGAATAATGTTTACCGGAATATAGCACTTATTTGCTTGTGCTTCATTATTTTTTTATTACAGACAAGCAGAGCTATAAAATTGGTTATCAGTTCCTGAAATATTGAAAACGATCTCGTCTTAATAGGTTATTAAACAAATCGCCCATAAATTCTGGAAAATGTATGCCTTGATCCCGTGTAGTATGTAATTTGCATAGGTACAGTCAGCAGCTTAACACAATTTAAGAAAAATATATCGACAACTATGGAGCTTGTATGGAGTTAGATAAGAGTTTTTGAAATCAAGATTTAGTTTAAACCAAAGGATTTTTTATAATTCCAACACAAATGATTAAAAATGTCTAGCTATGCGACGTTGGAACGCAAAAAGTGGCGAAGCATCGTCTCTGCCTACTCCTCTGGGACCAGGGCATGAGCATTATGTATGTGTGTATGATTAAAAATCCTTGCGGAAGATCTTGTTAAAGAATAAATATATACGACCACAGGGAGTGTAGTTAATTAAGGTAGAGATAGTTGAACCGCTTCCTTAGCCTAATGGTCACCTGAAGCCCCTGAGGTCGTGTTCTCAATTTACAATAGAGACTTACTGCTCTGGAGACTTTCGGCTCTGTGCAATTTGTACAAGGTATTCCTGATGTTATGTTATTAATTTAATTATTAATCCTAAGTTCAAGCTCTACCTTTACCCCACATTTCCTTCTTTTTCATAAATACTCTTCTTCTTCTGTCATATGACTTCAAATTTCTCCTATCTTATGCCTTTCTGCTAAGTAAATATCATTTCGTTTGTTTCTCAGCAAGAATGTGGGGAAGACATCTGGAAGACCATTCTCCGGGAAGCCGGGGCGAGGAATACTGTCTTCAGTGCTACACAGGTATGGGAATAATTCCCAAACAAACCCTATATTAGTACCAGTATATTAGTACTTAGGTATTATTATATCTCGAAAACTGCATAAAGTTTCGCTTTTTCGTTTGCATGGTAAGGACCACATGATCCGTTTTTACTGTCCTATTCTTCTACTTTAGTAACACTTCTTTTTTAGCAATACCCAGATGCCCTGATGCTGCGAATCGCGAGCGCCTTAGCTCGCTTCCTAACCAAAGAGCCAAACAGCCCCGTTGCATCAAAACCCGAAAGCCCAGCACCAAGGAAACCATCCCTCAAATCAAAACCCAGTTGGCGAAGTTCTTCTGTTCACACCGACAACAGAAACCAAATCTTCAAATGCCCATTCACAGCAACTAATGCTTTAACAGCTGCTACCAAGAAAGAAATAGATGCTTACAACTCCTCGGAGGAAATAGCAGCAAACGCATTATCTGCAGAAAAGATCAATGAAAAAGACGAACTTAGAGCACGAAGTAACGAAGCTGCATGTACTAACAAGGAATGCAATAGAAGAAGTCTTTGTATAAACTTCGAAGATCAAAGACCAGAAGAAAGTGCAGAAACTCCTGATTCAGATAATCAAACAGCCAGTCCCAAAGACTCCGAGCAGACGTCCCCATGCTCATCAAATACTGAGTCTCCCAGAAGGACCTCGATTCTGAAGCCGACAAACCGCAAAAGCAGTTGCACAGTTGCTTTGGATGTGTACAAGCGTCGTGGGTCTAACATTGTGCCCAGACCAAGGATTAACAGTCTCAGTCATCATATTGTGACCGAAGACAGATTAAGCATCTTGAGGGAAAAATTTGGCACTCCAGAGAAGGTCATGCATTTCTTTGGCAGGTGCTTTGTAAAATTCTTCAGTAATTATGGGTGAGTGATTTAAAAGATATATACTAACGTTACATAGATTAGATTTATTTATTTCACTTTTACATCTTAAAAAATCAATTTTACATGTCATTCTAATACGGTAAAAGGGATCGTCATAAAATAATGTATAAATTACACTGTCAACAATTCAAATAATGTCATAGTATATAACATACTATCTATGTCAGTATATAATATTAAAATAAAAATTTAAATGTTGAAATTAGTGTGTAATTTTTTTTATACTATAAGTTCGTATAACTTTTGATAGAATAAGCCGATTGCAATGAAATAAATACTAAATGTTACTCCGAACTAAGCCCTATATTTTTCTGAAAACTACATCAGAATTCGTTCAGTCAATTTACGTGATAGGTGCACAAACAAACAGATAAACAGCCAAAAATACATAAACGATCTTGATGTATTGCCACATATATGTTTTTTGCAAATTATAGCGAAGTTTACATTTTTACTTACTTTTTGTACTTCTTTATCGATGTCTGCAGAGACGCACAGTCATCTATCAAAAACGAAACCGATTAATCTTTCAAGCTTTTGCTTCTGTCATTCAAGCCATTCGAGCAAAAGCGTGAGTGAAACCCACGAGTTGTTTTTCCTCTAATACCCGAAATATCAATACGTGTGTAATATTCTTAATCAGTGAAGAGGAAAATTCCCTCATATGCTGAAAGTTATGTGAAAATGAAACTATTGGAACAAAAATAAACATTAAAGAAATATTTACCAATATATTCTAGGAAAATTAAAGGAAATTCCGAGTCTAAAAGCAAACATCTCACTAATATTATAAATGCTAAAGTTTGGATGTTTGTTACTCAATCACGCTTCAACCAATGGACGGATCGGGATGAAATACACATATGGGTTAGGTCCTGGAATAGGACACAGGATAGTTTTAATACCGAAAAAACATCTCATTCCTATGAGAAATACATAATAATTTGTGATATTAAGTTGTCCATGCGGATGAAGTCGCAGGCAACAGCTAGTAGTCTTTCCTCCTCCCGCTTACCAGTAAAATAAACGATTTAAAGAAGGTGGCCGAAAGCGGCTATATGCGGAAGGCGGAAGACAGGGTATCGTGGGCGTTCATTAGGCCTATGTCCAAAAGTAGGCTGATATGAGTGGGTCCTATTATCACCCTATATGGTAATTCTGTGCCCCAGCTACGACACAATGATCCGAGCGACCGGCCGCTACTTCTGCACGTTCCTACAGTCCGTGGACAGCATTCACCAGCGCATGCGTTTCACCTTTCCGCGCATGCGCTCGCCCACCATGCAGTTGACTCGCGCGCACCGCCACGGAGCAGAACTAGTCTATAGCAGCGGCAGGACTGGCTATACTCATTATCTAGTGGGTGAGTCCTTCCTTTACCTTCATGACAATAAAACAGGACTATACCGATGGAGAGTTACACATCCTATTCACGTCATTATCTCGTGGGTATCTTCTTCTCCTTCATGTAAGGTAAAATGGTACGTAGGTAATATCAATGTAGAGTTTAATTTATGTTTGAACTCCGCAAGAAACCTGCTGGAGTTATGGCAGAACAGCTAAGGCTGATTTCTAATGAGAAATGTGAAGAAGGTCACCGCAGGTTAGCTGGAAGAAATTTCTTTAGAAATAAGCTTAACCTTTTGTATAATTTTTTTTTCTTTGTGTTGTTCTTTGTATGTATGTGTGTACAATAAACTATTAATTAAATAAATAATAAGAAGGGTGGTCAGAAAAATATTGAGAAGAATCTAACATCACTGTTTCATTCCAATACAAGTCGCAAATAAAAACCAGTTCATATATTGTTCTGAAGCGTAAATATAATAAAAACATTTATTATCAGGTAGTTCGGCCAGTGCTGTAACTAGGGCGGTGCCAGATCTGGGTGAACATTTTTCAAGGGTGCAGTTATATAAGCTCGCACCGGACGTATAAAAGGCTAGTGATGACGGCACTGAGCTTGGCCCATAGACCTTAGCCTATAGACATACATACATTATGTAACTTTATCTAATGCAGTACCTACACATACAATTTTAGGGATTTTAAAGTATTTGTCGCCCTAGGAACACGACTCGCTTTAAGTTCATGATATCAAGGGTTCAAACTCAGCCAGTAAGTTTTATACTACAGTTTTTTGTTCGAAGAGACTTCTACATACGAAGAAGATGGCGTTGTTGTACAAGCACTTGTTTAACTTAATCAGTTATTGTTTTTCATCGTAATCAGGTTATTTTTGTCTTCACTGCAGGAGCACAACCCTCTCTCATCTGCCGAAAACAGACGCAGGATTTGGCCTACACTCCCCGCGCTGGCCAGACGGGTTGGGGAGGCCTGTTTGATGTTTTATAATGTATTCCCTTAGTCGCCTTGTACGACATCCACGGGAAGAGTTGGAGTGGTCCTATTCTACTCTACAGGAAATCATACGGCATTGTATTGTTTTTGATACAGGTCAATTGTACGAGATAGCAGAGGATTATTTCTCGCTGAAGCTAAAGGTGTCAGTGGTAAAGGAGAGCATGGAGGGCACTTACTACGTGGCTGTGCTGCGACTCGACTTCGATAACAGCGATTACGTGAGTTGCTTGTTTTTAATATCGCTTTAGGCTAAGACCACATTTCGAAAAAAAAAATTCCTATGTGTTATTTTTACATCCAAATCAGAATATATTTATACTTTATCAACTTAAGATACTTGTAATAATGGTCTGCAATACATAGTTTGGGTTGCCGTCCAGAATCAAAACTTTGTTAAAATTTATGTATATTATTTATTATGAGTGTAATCTGTTTTGTATACCTAATAAAAAAAATAAGACTAAGTAAGATTATGGATAGATTAGGTAAGATGAGTAAAAATTTAAGCTATGGTTATTATGTTAAAATCCTCGTGGTTTATTATGATAACTTGTAGAAAATAATATTTAGTGCTTTAACAACTAAGTTTAAAATACCTTTAACTTTTGCCTGATTGGCTTACAGTCAGTCAATGACGTTAATATCTGAAAGTTTCATTCTTATTCTAAGTCGATATTTTCATTAACTAGTGGTTGTCCAAACTGATAAACTACCTACTTTCTTTGCTGACTCTACTAATTGCTTCCTACAATTAAATAACATGAACGTTTTTGTTAAATATATTCTTTAAATTTTCGGTCTGTTATATAATATTTTAAGATTTCCTGTAATAGATATCCTATTAAACGAGCAACAAGCAATTTGTGAAACAATATTTATGTAACGCTAAATCGAGACTTCGATAAAAAGTACAATATCACGGAAATCCTTTCTGCTTATTTTTGCAAAACCTCAACTTCTTATCGCTAAGGCGGAACACCCATTTACTTCACCCCTAGGCACTCACTGTATTTGAATAAACCCTTGTCACCAAGTTCTGAAGGGAGCTCTACGTGATTTTAAATCTAAGTAGAAGCTATTGTTTCATACAAATATTTGTCGAGTGGGCCTTCGAGATGGTATTTAAGTAAATATTAAATACAAATTTAAACTTTATTGAAGTTAAAAATATACAATATGCTTACTGAAGCCCTGACTTGCTAAATAGATGAAATACATACATAATGCCCACGCCTTCGTCCCAGAGGGGTAGCCTGAGATGATGTATCGCCACTTTGCGCAATCTAATGTCGCAAAGTGGCTTTCCTTCGCCCGCTTTTCGCCCCGTGACGTGTTGTGTCGCGAACAACATCGCCGTTTTGTTGACGTACCACGATTAGCTACGGAAATACTTGTCCACCTCATCAGAGCCAAATAGATAATTTCCCCCTTAATAAAAATAAAATAAAATTTGTTTATTATGAGGCAATAGTAATCCATATTTTGTTAGTCATGACTAACTCGTATTCTATGTTAGTCATGAAATAAATAAATTGAAATAAAATATAATAATAGAGGCTCTCCGGGTCACGCTTACTGCGTGCAACCCCATGAACCTCACAAGTACGACACTTCATATGACATACTTCGTATGACATTTTCGGCCCCGTAACCTAGTCGGTAGTACACCTGCCTGCGAAGCTCGGGGTCGCGGGTTCGAATCCCGCCCAGGGCAAACATTCGTGTGATGAATACTTGTGTTTGCCTTGTGACTGGATGTTATTTATATATATTATGTATGTATATCAGCTGTCTGATACCCATATTACAGATTCTGCCTAGTTTGGGATCAGGTGGTCGTGTGTGAAATGTCCCCACAAATTTATTTATTATTTATTTATTTACTTCAACCCTCTTCAGCATACCGTTGATGCTCTCCCGCATTGCGGAGGCAGACTTCTTTCATATTATCACAATCGTCTGCCCCGGCGTCAGCAAACATGCGGAAGGCACTGCAGTAGCTAGGAAGCCCTAACAGCACCCTGAAGCCATTATTTTACTGCATGGACCGGACGAGACTAATTAAAATTAAGTAAATATTCCATTATCGGATGCTACCAAGGCACTTTATAAATTAGTTAAAATTGGAATTCACATAAGAAATCTATAAGGCATTACTCATGTAGACTTCTTCTAATGGTCAAGTTGTTACCAATCGAGGTACATACTCGTAGCAACCTCTTTAAATAAAGATTTAAAAAAATAATTAAGTTAATACAATTTTGATAGAGAAAAAAATGTTTTATAAATGAGTAAATAAAGGATTATAGTTTTTTTATTTGGTTCTTGTCCATATGTAAAACGATCCAGAAGGGTCGAAGTGTCGCCAGGTCTTTCAGGACCCCCTAAGAAGATAAGATACTTGCTTATCGAAGAAGTATAAGCAAATAAAATTCCAATACCTACTTTCCAGGTGAATCCAGGATTTTTATGTTAATGGAAATCAGTAATTAAGATCAAGTTTAACGAGAATTGAGGTTTTTAAGATTCGCCCGCTATTGCGAAACTCTGAATAAATTACTGAAACACTTTCCACGGAATCCGGAATTACATATAAATATACTGGAATTGACTTTGGAGAAATGGATGCAGAGTGTTTTCGTAGGTTCTGGGTCTGAATTGGATAAGTTCCTAATGGAATCTATTCGAAGTATAAATAGAAAACTGCTGAGTCTGTTAAGATTTTAACGGGTTTAATTAAAATACACAGTCTAGTGGTTCGATGGTTTCTCTCGAACGCAACTTTGTACAATGTCTGCTATTTTCGACATGAGTCTAAATCCTAAGGATTCAAAGACCTATTCTAAGAGATCGAATATAAAGTACACAACGAAACTTTAAACAATCTAAGTCGAAGTTTTGAATCGCTAAAGTTATATTAGTAAGATACCGTAAACGTGTTTGGATTGTTGTGTACTTAGTTTTGTAAAGTGTGGTATTCGTTAGATTGAAACTTCAGGCACAGGAGGAGCAGTAAAAGTTGTCTCGCTGAGTAAATGTTACTTGAGTCGAGCAATGCAGTGGGAAAGCTGTCTCCTGATTTTTAGGGTTCCGTAGCCAAATGGCAAAAAATGGAACCCTTATGGATTCGTCATGTCTGTCTGTCTATCTGTCCGTCCGTATGTCACAGCCACTTTATTCTGAAACTATAAGAACTATACTGTTGAAAATTGGTAAGTAGATGTATTCTGTAAACAGCATTAAGATTTTCACACAAAAATAGAAAAAAAACAATACATTTTGGAGGTTCCCCATACTTAGAACTGAAACTAAAAAAAAATTGTTTTTATCAAACCCATACGTGTGGGGTATCTATGGATACGTCTTCAAAAATGATATTAAGGTTTCTAATATCATTTTTTTCTAAACTGAATAGTTTGCGAGAGAGACACTTCCAAAGTGGTAAAATGTCCCCCCCCCCTGTAACTTCTAAATTAAGAGAATAATAAAACTAAAAAAAATATATGATGTACATTGCCATGCAAACTTCCACCGAAAATTGGTTTGAACGAGATCTAGTAAGTAGTTTTTTTAATACGGCATAAATCGTAAACCACAATTTACCTTTCATTCAATCAACTCAAATATATAAAAAAACATTTAAGTAAAAATACACTATTATTAAAACATCGATCAAAGTTACAACGAACTACATATAACTTTTATATTATGTTACTTGCTGCTACGGAACCCTTCATGGGCGAGTCCGACTCGCACTTGGCCGCTTTTTAATGATAATTTATTTAAGTTTTTATAACAATTCTTACAACTCATAATGCAATTAGTACATAAAGTATCTAGGGTACTCTGTGTTGTTCGGCTAACACTCTTTGCATTCATATTCATATCGTAGTTAATACGATCTTACATATAATCATAGGCGCTAACATGAACCCTGTAAGGGCACTAGGTACAATAGTTTTTTTTAGTAATAATATTTATAAAATTAAACTATAAACATAGGAGTTAATTACAAACAACAAAAAGAAATTCACAATGACAAGATTACAGGGTTATTAATTAAATTAAATGTACGGTTGGTCCTGGAGGGGTAGGCAGAGAAGATGGATCGCTACTTTGCGCGATCCTGACACACCTCACTAGTTTTTATTCACCTTTCTTTATTCTTCTCACTGCGGATCCCAGCCTTTTTGACGACGTTACTAATTTTATTAATATAATTTTTTTTGTTACTTGTGAAATATTTTTATAAAATAATCCTAGGCTGAAGACTGATTATGAAGTAGCGTAAATATTTAGTAAATAATTAAATGTTCTGCACAACTGCAAAAGTTTCAAAGTGAATGTGAACGAGTTGCAGCTCCTTGCGTGGAACAGAGCGATTGTTTGGAACGCTCCATCTAGTAGTACATAGAGATCGTTGTTTCAAATGAAATTTGTGTAAAAGCAATTACCTACGTCATTTATCCACCGAAAGTGCGATTTATTTGCACTACGTCGCACGATGTACCCTGCTTCCGAGTGGTGTTTAAAGTAAAACTTTAGTAACGTTACGATCAAAATGTCACAGCTCAAAAATAAAACATACACTGGCTGGATATGTATGTATGTATGTATTTATTTATTCTATAACAATTTCTTGTGTACGAATATCTTAACTAATTCTAACAATTCTATAAACCTAGGTGCTTACAATTATTATTGTCAATAAAATATTTTCAATTAAAAATTAGATATTAACAAATTATAATAATTAAAATACTTAAAATAATGATACATCCGAAAACATCTTCAAACGAACAATTTCACCTTGTGTTTATATCGTATACAACTTCCCACATGGCAACATTAATGTTTATTGTTGCCATTTGTGCCAAAAGTAATAAGTAATTGCCTATTGTCACTGAACTGCTGCATGCCATTGTTATATTTAGTTAGACCTTGAAAATGGTGTACATACCTAATTATTTGTACGTGAATTGGTCTGTTTTCTAGAACAGCTTAGGGGTGTGAGGGGGAGGGGGGGGGGGGGGGCATTGCGAGTCTTTATTGCCTTCTTTAACTGTACCACAATAAATAAAAGACAAGTAGAAGGCACACTCCAAAAAAAACTTGTTCAACTCTAAAACATACCAACAAAATTCAATACAAGCCAAATTGAATACTACTTACATGGAAGGTACCTATGCTTTCGGATTGTGGAGCGGCGCAGGAATTTTCAGTACAAGTCATAGTCCACTACACTGACGCAATGCGGGTTGGTGGACTTTAAATGCGATTTAGTTCGTTTTGGACCGACGACTGGAAGAAGGTGGCCGGAAGCGGATGGATGCGTAGGGGGGTAGAAACCGGCTGTGGTGGCGGTCATTGGGAAAGGCCTATGTCCAGCTGTGTCCAGGTCCATCTGGCGGCGGGACGTCCCACCTTGCGCGTGTCTATTCGCGGTCTCCACTCCAGAACTCGTCCGCCCCAACGGCCGTCGGTTCTGCAACAGATGTGGCCCGCCCACTGCCACTTCATCTTACTAATCCTTTCGGCTATGTCAGTTATCTGTTCTTCGTCGGATCTCTTAATTACGAATCATCAAAGAAACCCGCCGAACTGATAAGCTGTTTGTACATCTACACTTTGCTTTTTGAACTCTTTATAGGTGCAATCGCTGATGCTGCGCAAGTCTCTGCCGTGTCCACTGCCAGCAGTTCCAGCATCTCTGCTGCTGCAGCTGTTCCCGTTTGGGGTGCTCCTGGACAGAAGGATGAAGATCATTAGTGCTGGGGATAAGGTATTGAATGTTAAGGAGAGAAAGTATATACAGAATACATTTCCGCAACTTTCTCCCTCCCCCCCTCCATCCCATACGCTCCCTTCCCATTAGCGTGCACAGTGGAATTATTGTGACAAACTTAATTTTGCAGATCTTTTATTTACGTGTAAGACCTATCGAATTCGGTTTGTTACATTCATTAGAGGTACGGAACTACAACAATATCAAATTTTTACAGCTGGTTGAGGCATGGGGAGGACCATACCACCGCATAGAAAAACAGCCCATCTCAGAAATACTTCGCTTAAGGAAGCCCAAGGTGTCTTTCACTTGGGACAAGGTAACTAATGAGTCTAAGAATTTCAACAGTTTAAAAAAAGTTGCCCTTTCATAAGGTCTGCTTACTATTGCACCAATCTTACCTTTATTTATTTTTGTTGACCGGATCCATCTTCTTAAGAAATCATCGTCCTGGTTGGTTAGCCGGGTGGATAAAAATCCCATACCTTCAGTGTCTATTGGGAGGCTCTGGGATCTACTACAGAACGCGCCAGTGCCTCCATTGCACTGCGCCGAAATCTACTTTCTGTGGCCGAAACTCTGTCTCTGCCTGGAGAGTTTAAAACCCCCGCTACCGCTCGATACGACGTCGTCGCCGCCCGTCCTCCCTGGGGCGCGTAGATGGATGTGGAGGGTTGGAGTCCCCACTTCAAACCCTGATGACCCCTTTATAGCTTAATAGGTCTTTAGTAGATGTCCACTGTCGACTATAGATGATGGCTGCTAGTTGGGGTGGTACCAGTCCTTACCCTGTTCTAAACTGACCAAACCAATAATTATAATAACAAACTTCAAATGTAGCCACTGTTGGCTAACCTTAGGACTTATGCAAAGCCGGATTAGACTGGATGCGAAGAATCGAAAACCCGATGCACTGAGAGATTTGTACATGCAACAGAACTGACATAATCTGAGGATAATTATGATAATCAAGCACGTTGTAGGTGGTGTGCATGCAAACCATGATGTTCGAGCTGGAGCTGATGCGATGGCGCGCAAGGATAGTTGGAGACGCTCGCCGAGGCTCGCAGGGCGCGCGTGCGGTTCTTTTGAAAGGGCCCATCTACTTCCTGGAAGAAATAGACGCTCTTATCTTCTTATGTAGTCCTATGTAAGTCCTTTAAGGTACCCTTAGTTGATATTTTTATTTCGTGTGTTCCAAAAATCTCCATCGGCCGTCTTCGTTGCTTATTCACCAAGACAGAAACTCACGTCTGTGGGGCGAGTTCAACATAATTATTTTCTTGTAATCAGATATTACAAAAAAATATATATAGGAATTTCCATATGTTTTCCATCATTGCCATTCAATTAAAAAAAAAGGTTTGCTGTCGAAGAATCCTTACTTTAAACATTGACATTATTTTCAGCTTCAACGACCTGGACGAACTAAGACAAGCCGGTCTTTACCTTGCCGATATGAACGGTCATGGCTTGTCCAAAGAAATGCTCCTACAAGGCTGGCAGCACCTGTCACGGCTAGAACTCCTCTTCGAGAAGGCCGAGACCCGATGCCTCTCGTTGGAGAAATCATGCAGACTCCTGGATCAGTGGAAGAAGAGGGGAGATCAGCTGTTGTATTCTATGATACCAAAGGCTATTGCTGATCATTTGAGAGCTGGGAAAGATCCTATGGCTGCTTGTCAGGTAATTTATTTTGGTAATTTTTTTTTCTGAATTCAGTGACAAACGGGCAAGCAAGTAAGTAAGCCTGATGGTAAGTGCCCACTGTCGCCTTGAAGCGTAAAGGCCACAAGTTCATTGCCACAAGGTCTAGATTGGAATGTCTCGTGCCTGTAATTACAGTCTCACTTACCCTTCAAACAGAAACAACACCAATAAATGCATTGTAAGCATTATTTCCCGGCAATAGTTTGAACAATCTACATACATGATCCAGTCTTAAGATCAAGACTTAATTTCTTGTGTGGTTTAGTTTAACAGAAAGAAAACATTCTAATATTGAGGTGTTACCCGTGGAGCCAGTAATGGCCACTGAGAATTTCTGTTAATCTTGGTACCACTGCACTAGAGATATCTTCACCCTTTAGTAGAGACAATTATTAACTAGTAAATTCATTACGATTCTTCCCCTAATTTACCTACTAGGTGGGTGGTTTTTTTGTTTAAAATAGGCATTACCAAATCAGAGCATGACTTAAATAGAATGAAACATGACTATACCAGAACATGACCTTCATATAACAACCCACTTCTAATACTCGCTAGATATAGCTTTCTTCTATGTTAAAATTAATGTACGTTCATACGTCAAAATGATGAACCTTATAATTGGCTAAACATGTAGGTATGGTTCCTTTAACTGCCTCAGTTGGATATGGGTTACAAGATTTTTTTTTTGATATTTAATGTTCAAACCATCGAATTCCTCGTCCAGGCATTCGAGAGTGTCACCATAATGTTCTGCGGGGTGCAGCTGGCAGAGGCTGGCACGCGGGCCGACGTGATGCAGACCGTCGCCTACATGAACGACGTCTACTCCAGGATAGACCGGCTGTTGGACTCACATCGGGTTTATAAGGTCAGATAGTCAATGTCAAACTCTGGGACCGACGACGACCTGAAAAAGGGAGGCCAGGGTGACGCTCATAGGAAAACCAGTGAACAGCAGTGGACGTTTTCAGGACCTCCAAGTCTGCACGTTTATTATTTTTAATAATTTTCCGTCTATTAATAATTTTCAATTACCCTTTTTTTTATAAATCACATCTGTCGCAGAACCGACGGCCGTTGGGGCAGACGAGTTCTGGAGTGGAGACCACGGATCGGCACGCTCAGGGTGGGACGCCCCGATGGCAGGTGGACCGACGACCTGAAGAAGGTAGCCGGAAGCGGCTGGATACGGAGGGAGGAAGCCCGGGTGTGGTGGCGTTAATTAGGGAAGGCCTATGTCCAGCAGTGGACGACTAAGGGCTGACATGATGATGATTTCATAAAGGATCATTTCGTTGACATCCAGTTGTATAACTCAGTTGTCTACCATTTTTTCGACTCCCAAATTGGGATTTCGTCATGAGCCGGTGCCATTGGCATAAGCCTCCTGACACATTCTTCCGACCGCCGCATCCAGACACTATCTTTCACTTTAGGTCATCTTTCCACTGGTACCGGTCAGCGGTCTCCATTCCCGAACTCATCTGCCCCAACGGCTGTCAGTGACACATGAAACTAGGATTTACTGCAGTGGTTGTCTACTTCTTCGTAATCGAATCAATATTAATATTAATGTGAATCCGGGCAGGTGGAGACAGTAGGCACAGTGTACATGCTGGTGTCAGGGGTGCCCGAGCGCCGGCGCGCGCACGCCGCCTCCGCCGCGAGCGCAGCCCTGGCCGTCGCCAGAGCCCTGCCCATGCTCACTATTGGTAAGACACGAGTTGGACATTCACAAATTTAAAATAGCTTGAAGACTTGAGAGGGTGCTCGAAGTTCCTTTTGACCGAATTAAGTGACTATGCTTTGTACGCCACGGAACAAACCGTCTAGTAGATAAATAGGGATTGCTATCCGATAATTAACGATAACTAATTAAATACCATTGTAGAAAGATTTTCTTTCGATTTGAATGTTGGTCATGTTTGATGATGGCGTGTGAGCCTTTTCATTGGCTGTCACGACTGGATAACTGTGGCGGTCAAAAGGTTAAGGATAGCCTTCTTATACTAGCGGATTTCGCTTTACCTCAATTTCACTTGATGGTAAGTGTAGATAAGATCCTAACCAGAGGATGCCTATTCACACTTCCTTTAAAAGTTTTGGCAGCAGCTATTGGGGCAGACAAGCTCTTAAGTGAGACTGACTTACTGGTGACATGGATATCCACTGTTGTTTGTTTGTTTGTTTGTAATTAACTCCTATGTTTACAGCTTAATTTTATAAATATTATTACAAAAAAAATACTATTGTAGTGCCCTTACAGGGTTCATGTTAGCGACTATGATTATATGTAAGACCCTATTAACTACATGAAACAATAAATGATATGAATCCATGATTTCGTTTTGATCCTATATTCATAATCGATAAGGTGCTTCCACACCAGTATTGAAAAACGTTTCTCAACATTTAGCAACATCCGACGTGCGAGCAAAACGTTTCGATACGTTTGCAAACATTCCAGATACATTCTCCAACATATCAAAACTAATATTGAAATCATTTCGACAACATTCCTCAACAAAAACATTCTGCAACATTTTGCTACAAAACTGTTTGCACAGTGTCCAACAGTTTAAAACCCCTTTAGGGAACTCATTGAAGTCAGTAATTTTAGAGCCAATACTGTGAACGAAATTGTGAGAGTAGACCGGTTGAAACCATCTTATAGCAGCCTCCCAGTTATTGCTATTCAAATTCAACAGGCGTACACTCAGGGCCGTGCGTCGCTGGGGTCCTGGGGCTCAAGTCGCCGCGGTACTGCCTGGTGGGGGACACCGTCAACACCGCCAGCAGGATGCAGACGACGTCAGAGGTATCGGTATCATCTGCACCATCATATCAGCCCTTAGACGTCCACTGCTGGACATAGGCCTATCTGGTTGACTATCTGGGTTGGAAATATGGTATTTGTAATTGCGTGGTTCGAGTCTTGTCTGTGTTAGACTCTTGTTTATGATTTAGAAATAGGTACAATTATGTGCCTCCAGTGAAAAAGGATCTAAGAAAATGCTACTTTTCAGGAGACCAAATATATTATTTTTACTAATGTTCTAAATTTTGTTCCTTCAAAACAGTTCAATTATTTTTAAGGAATTTGACATGAATTCAGAACATTATCAAAGGCTATATAATTTATAAAGTTACGTGGTCCACGCAGGCGAAGTAGCGGGCAAACAGCTAGTAAAAAATAATTTGGTTTTCTAAAAAGTAGAATTTTCTAAGTTAGCTCGTTTATCACTGGAGGCACAGTATTTATTCAGGGTATATTTTTATTTCAGCCTGGACGAATCCAAATTTCAGCACAAACAGCGGCTGAACTCCCAGCGGGGAGATTCATGCTTCGGCGTCGAGGACTCACTAAAGTTAAAGTAAGATTTCCTGTTATTGTACTACCCTGATACGAGAGAAATGCCGCTGGACGGACTGGGTTTCCATAAATAACTAGTGTACTGACTCTTATTTGATATTGTCTCAAAATTCCCTTTTTACACTTATAAGAAATTCTGGTATCAGAACCCATTGAGAAATTCTGGTACCATCTGGCGGTTGGTATGTAAACGCTTTAATGCACCAAAATGAACAACAAAGACATTTACCTGGATTTTTTGTCAGTTCTCCATTGGTGGGATGTGTCCAAGTCCATCAACGGCCTAAAATATGACCTAACTGTTGGTCAAAGGCCTACCCGTCATACGAGGCCGTGCGTGACATTGTTCCAACACGCTAGCTCAGTGCGGTGGAATAGTCCCAACTAGTCGGTGTTAGGTTCTTTAACACCGATATACCCCCACTATGGAGCAATTAGGCTATAAAATAGCTGCATATTTCGCCAGTGTGATAGTTGGGCGTCCAAGCCCAATTCTTATGTCACTAATCTTTCTAATCCATTTCTTGTCGCAAAAAAACGGTAATTAGAACTCATTTTTTGTTTCTTTTCAGGGTAAAGGCGTGATGGAGACCTTCTGGCTTGAAGGCGAACTGGAGGAAGATGAACAGGATGAGGCTTTGCAGCTGTTCTCTGCGCTATGTGGAGACGATTAGGAGACATTTCACCAGTCACATAGTCACCGGTGGTGAAACTGTAGCATAATAATGGTATTGAAGTGAAACTATCGTACGTAAACCTAAGAAATGAAAATTACTCAAAACCAATATGAAAACTAAATAATCAAAGCGAAAATAAAGTCACTTTAATCTATATTTTAATTGTAGCAGCACAAATTAACACAGAGTCCAGGGGGACCTGCTCAGTAACGATTTCGGGTAATATAATGGAAACGCATCCTTTTAAAATCTATGTCTATGGCAACTCTGCTTTCTATGGCATCTCTGAACATGGTTTGTCTTTTGTGTGGTTTATAATATATATATTTTTTTCGTGCAATGTGTCCAAGCCCATCAACGTGAAAATATGACCCAACTGCTGGGCAAAGGCAAACTACTAAATACTAAACTGAAGAGTTACTTTTTTGTGGAGTTTGGTGCCGAAATAAAGTGGGCTTGCAGCAGCGACAATCTATTAAAGGTAGTAAGATACCAATCTTACTACCTACCTATGGCAAGAAATCCATTGATCCACAAAACTGTAAAGCCATTTTGTATTGGGTTATATGACATATTCTAACAAGCGTTTGGCGTCTAACATAGTGAGACACCAAACATGACCCTTAGGAGTACAAAATGGCTATTTAGTTCGAGGGATATTAACCGAAATGTTTACGGAGTAGGCCTGAAATAGGGAGTATTACAACTGTGCTTTACATGTCCTGACGCCGAACAGCAATGTTAGCATTGTTGTGCTCCAGTGCCAATGTAGATACAGACACACGAGGCATTCTAACATAGTCCTCAGGGCACATATCGCCTACTCAATACAATAGTGGCACATCTCAAAAATTGGGCTTCTGCAATTTAACATCAAATATTCAAAATTTGATGTTAAATTGCAGAAGCCCAATTTTTGAGATGTGCCACTATTGTATTGAGTAGGCGATATGGCCTCTGGGCTGCAGGTTTATGAGAGATGACTGTCCGTTTGACACTTATGACAAAAAAATGCAAAGTTGTTAGTTGTTGTAAAAATGCAAAGCTCAGTCTTGTATCTCGGCCTATACTAGCCAATAGTTAATGTGGTCTTCTGCAGGAAAAGAGAACAGATGTACTATAATCAAGTTATTTACAATCGACAATAAATACCTGATAAAATAAAACACATAAAAACAATAGGCTTGCAATATCGGAAATCAATTCACTTTTCCTGCGTTCGAGACCACATTATTTTAAAGTAAAATCCAAAAAACTGTCGTTAATAATAATTTAATATCAACAGAGGAATAAAATTCATATATTGTAATTTTATTTATACTTAAACATAGCTTGTACTATAATTATGTATTTCTAACGAAATAATCACTTGTTTATTATAATCATTAAAAAGTGTATAATATTACGATGCAAGAAAATATAGTTAAAAAAAATTTAAATACACTGAGGTTGATTTGAGAAAATATAGAAAAACTGACTAATAATGTACAAATATGACCGAATGTCTTAATTACTGTGTTCTGTGGCTGCAATATTTAAAATATTATTAAAAAAATATCATTGTTAAAAAGATCCAGTGTGTATTCTTAACGTTAAATGTGACCAGAAAAAAATGCTCCCACAGACAACAAGTTGTGAACTTAATTGTCTAGCGAGTTTTTTTTCTCGTGCACAATTGGGACCAGATTTCCTTCGAACCCCAGTTTCGCAACAACTCAAGTGAGGATCGGTAAGCAAAATATAACAAATAGAACATGTGCTTTGAATATATCTAATTACGGTAACTGGGATTCGCCGGGCATCAAAGTCACTGATGCCGGACTCCTAGAAGAGTGCCCCGACCATCGGCCCCAACGCCACCGACAAAGCACGCCTACTGGCAGTCTCAGTGTTTTCTAAATAATAAGTAGATTTTTGTTTTGGGAGAGTGTTTTTATGTCTCCTGGATTACAACGATCTCTATGTACTACTAGATGGAGCGTTCCAAACGATCGCTCTGTTCCACGCAAGTAGCCACAACTCTTTCACATTCACTTTGAAACTTGTGCAGTTACTACGCAGAACATTTAATTATTACTAAATATTGACGCTACGGTTAAATAATGTCATCTAGTAGTACATAGAGATCGTTGCTGGATTATGACCTTGTAATTCCTCTTTGAATTGGCTTTTTATATAGGTTACACCTATGTCTTCTATAGTGATTTCACAGGCTTAAGTAGTCGGGGCACTGGCTTCACGCTCGACCCTTACTATAATGGTTAATACAATATTACGAGTAAATACCTATCGTTCAGTTAATAATATATTCTGTGCCATTATCTGAAATAACTACCTACTATCTTACTGAGCACTTAGTAAAGGGTATATCATTGTCACTTATTATTGTTAAAGTATGTGTCTTGAATAAAAGTACAAGTTTCAATTATACAATTTTACCTGACTTATTAGTTGCAGTGAATCGGAACGTAACCAGGAGTCTGAATTTCTGGACTCCCCAGAAATATGGTAAATTCCGTTCCAAATCAATGCGTTTGCGTCGTGCATGCGATGCAGACAGATTAAAAATAAGGTTCTTGCAATAATCCATGCCCGCCCAAAAAATAAAGTATTTAACATGGTTTTGCCATTCAGACACCAGTGTGACGGGACTATTTGGCAATCCAAAGTTGTCAAATGTTAAGTTCCCTTTAAAAGGAATTCATTAATACGTAGTTGTAAAGATTCACAGTTGGCACTAAAGTACATAGGACGGTTAATAATACTATATCTTTCTTTCCGCAACTTTGTTCTCATGATGTACAGAATAATGAGGATGCAAGTGAAATTGTTTTACAGAAAATTATTACAATCGAGATCAGGATGCAAAATATTGTACAAAATAATGAGAATTACAATTTAATTTGAAGTCTATTGTAAGAATGATGTGATCTTTTGTTATGAAAAATATAAAACAAAGGAGCTTTCAGCTTCAAAAGCAAAACTATGTATTTCCACTCACATCCTGAAATGGACCCAAGTTTGAATTTTAGATACAGTAATAAACCTATGTTAATATTAAAAGTTAGTGATTTGTTTCAAACAAATACGAGTCTAAGGCACTGGAATAGTTAGAGAACTGCAACATAGGTGCTAACATAACTTCTTACACAAAAAAAGCACCAAACAATTTTATAAAAATAAACAATATCTAAAAAAATAGTTAACAAAATGCAATTCAAACTCACTTCAATATAATAAAATCAATTTGGTCCTCAAGCCTCAGAATAAAGAAAAGTATTTAAAATCGTATCAGAGAAAAGTATTACTGTAAAAACGTACGCAAATTCACATTGTACGGGGTTTTCGAGCTCGTTGTCTCGCTTATGCCAATACTTTCTTATTGACTTAGAGAGGGTCGGCACCAGAGAATATCGCGTGGTAGGTCCCAGTATGATGCGCTGAGCGCGCTAATTATACGTTTTTTACGCGTATTGGATAATACGCATAATATGTACACATATGCACAGACATATTACGTTTTTATTTACAATATCTATCTACACCTTTATTTCATAATAAATATTCGCAAGTGATAATAATTCTTATTTACTAGATAATAATAATTGATTCTATACTAACAATAGTTTATAATATCATAAAAAATCACTCGAATAAGTACTTTGTTTATAAATATGAAATAGATATTTGAACATTAAAACGAGGTGTTCAGTCTTCCTAATTTTATGCGAAACTGATAGTATAACGCTGGCAAGTAGAGTGATACCTGTATGTCTCTTTGTATTTTGTATCCTACGAAACATCAAACGTCTTCGAAAACAAATAAGATCTTTTAAAAATAACTATCACAACAGTGTGTAGAATTATTGCAATAGAGGAATGTAATCTTAAGTCTAAATCGTCATTACGAAACTACTTGAAGAGAGCCGTAACTTCCTCAACCGTTTTATTCTTCGTCTCAGGCAATTTCAGGTACGTGAAGATGAAGAATAAAACCAGGAGTACTGTGAAAGGAATGAACACATAGTCGCCTAGGGCATCTCTTATAGGAATGAATGTCACACCGATCACGAAGTTAGCGAACCAGTTCACGGTGGCGCCAACGCTAACTGCCGCACTTCTTGCTCCTTGGCTGAACATCTCTGATAGTATCATCCATGGTATCGAGCTCGGCCCCACTCCGAAGAATGAAACGTATAACAACGTAAAAATAACGGCAAAGACACTCATTGTCGAGTTCCCTTTGTTTGTCAAGGCCACCGTCATGAGAACTGAGAATACAGCCATGCCTCCGAGACCCCAAAGTTGCAGCGTACGTCTTCCCAATCGGTCCATCAAAGGAATCGACACCAGAGCCATTACAAACAGCATACTACCAACACCTATTGACGCTAATCTTGCTGTTCCTGTATCAAGACCGGAATCTTCGAAGATTGTTGTAGAGAAGTACAAAACAGCGTTAATTCCTCCCCACTGCTGGGACAGATGCATGACGACGCCGATCAGAAGCGGTGTCCGCAACGCACTTATCGTGAACAGATCTGGGATGCTAAACTTCTGTTCTTGTTTTTCCGCCCGATCCTCGATGTGCATTGCGTTGATTTCATCATCAATATCGTTAGATCCTCGAAGTTTGCTCAGAGTTTCTCTGGACTTTTGTTCATCTCGGAGCGCGAGTAGCAAGTACCGAGGGGATTCTGGCGCGAATGGCAGCATCATGCATTGGACGGCTGATGGCACGACAGCCAAGCCAAGAAGCCATGGCCAGCCGTTCTTGCTACCAAGTATCACATCGATGCCCAGAATCTGCCCACCGACCAAGCCAAATGCTACCGCTAATTGGTTGACAGTCCCAAATGCTCCTCGCAATGTCACTGGCGCGATTTCTGATACGTAAGTCGGTGAAGCCGTCGTTGCAAACCCACAGTTGATCCCGATGAGGAATCTCCCGATTATCAGGATTTCCACGGACTTAGCGACTTTACTGAAGCCCATGAACGCGGCGCCAACAACTCCGAACGCTGCGTTGAGGAGAAGGGCCTTTTTGCGACCGTGTCTCTCTTGAATCCAGCTGGCGAGGGGACAGCCCAACATACCCCCGACAGCGAATATACTAACGATGATGCTGAAGAGAAGGCTGGAGGAAGTTTGGTAGTTCTCGCTGATGAAGTTCTCGATGAATTCGCGGGGGGAGTTGATGACGCCGGTGTTGAAGCCGAACTGGAGCATGCCCAAAACGGCTGCGCTCACCGCGTACAGCAACGCACCCGTCGTTTCCCCGGTCGACATCTTGCGGCGTGGTGGTGGCTCTGAAATAAAACAGCATCGGATATTAGTAATACTCGATTACAAAACCCTAAAGGGTTTTCTGAGAGCATACAAATAGAGATAAGAGCTAATGTGTAGCTAAAAGTTAGGATCTAACGTATCGAGTAACAAGCTAGGAATAGCGGTAAAACTATTAAACAAGCTGGACTTAAATACTACAAATAGATGTCTTGCAGCTGCGTCTGGCGCTGCGATCACCGGTCTGCCCAGCGTGGTCATCATGGACAATGATTGACACATAAGGTAATGCCTGCGTTCCGTCCCAGCATCGAACATTGATCGGCTGGCGATGATGATACGATTTTCAACGTGTCAGGGTAAACTTCAAGTGTCATCCGCAACGCAGTATCTGATACCGATCTCAAGGATCACAGATCGACGTTTTAAAAACGAATTACGAATAAAGTAACTACTAAACAAGATCTGTCACTTAGATTCGACTGTATGCATTATTTAGCACTGGAGGCATTATTTAAGGCCGTAGACCATGATAATTTCGCAAAACACCGTCAGTTACAATATGATTCGATTTTGGTTAGTTAAAGGAAAATGCCCAAAAGTGGGCCTAAGATGCGTCTTCACCATTCATGTACCAAAAATATTGGTCTGAATTATGAATTCCTTCAAATTATTTTTAAAGCCAATGGAATAGGGACTTTAAAAATAACATATAATAAAAACGTTGATTGATTTCCGCCGGCCGACCGGCATCTTTTTAACTAGAGTAGTGAAAGCAGAATTAAAATCGATATATATTTATAACCGATATTTGTCAACAATATTTGATAGTACCTTTCAGTTACTAGCGCGATAATCCACCCATCATATTTTTCATTTACTGACTGGAAATACACTATTTATACTGATTTAAAATGATACACACGTTCTTAAAAGATATTTATGAAAATATTGTTACGTAACCGAAATATCGATTATTCAATTTGTTAAATCGATGTCGTAGAACCTCACTATTGATATGCACTATGGTTTCGTACTGTGACGTCATATCCGATATGATGTCAACACCTGTTTTGTCTCCGTTTGTTTACATTGTGTATTTGGGTGAAAAAATCTATTTTAACAAGCCTAATGTAGTGTCGAATGCAATATACCGTCGTCGACTAATAACCACACTATGACATCAAGATCTGGAGCGGTTAATCGTGGATGTTGGTGTTGTGAAAACTGTGCGCCAACGAAGATTTCATTCCAAGTAACATTATTGAGTTTTCCCACTAAATAGTTAAACGATTATCTTTTTATAATAATCCTTAGTATTTTGCCTGTATTTTGACGACAATTTGATCCAGACGCAAAATTCAAAGTTCAAGGGCAAACTCCCATACAATTTTGGGCATTCTCCTTTAGATACTGTATTAGTTGAAAGTGTATTCCAGATATACCTCCAAGGCTTAGAATGTCGGTTACCTCGGACCGGCAGGAACCCTTTGCATAGAGTGCTAAAACTGGTCGCGTTTAAATAAAAAAAAAGTTATAGTACATGTACTGCATTTGACTAAATCATTTGTTTAGGAAACATATGATCGTTTCAGATGTTTAAGACATCCATCATCTTTCATCACGATGTTTCCTTTTCGGTACTCATGAGGTAAACGCATCTTATAAACAAAAAGGTAAACTTCGCGTGTCTGTACATTGAATATATTTGCAAAAAAAAATTGAATGAAGGATCAGTAAAGTCTCAAGATCGTTTTTGAAATTTTGTCTGTTTATCTGTTTGTTTGTGCACGCATCACGTTAAAACTACAAAACCAACTCTGATGGAGTTTTTAAGAAAAAAACATAGGGCTTCACTTGGAGTAACATTTACTCTTTATTTTATGGTAATCGGTCCATGTCGGGTTCAGGGCAAGGGAAGGAAGAGTGGAGAATAGGAGGTGGAGTAGCCACGTTTTTCAGAGCACTGCACGTGCGAAGTCGCGAGCACAACTAGTGTAGAATTAAACTACGTATTTACCAAGTATAAGTCATAAGCAATACATAATTTGACATTGAAGGATTTGAAGACTGTAATGCTAATCGCCTGCTTGGAATATCTGTTTAGGTACACGCGTTGGAAAATCTAATAATATTCATGTCCACGTTCATAATACTAAATTATGTTTGAAAACGACTCTTAACAGCGAATGACTAAGGCCTACAGATGAATGCAGCTAGTGCTATCATGAATAATATCACATTACCCACGCTTAGCTGATTGGACCTTTCAGAACCGAGGTAGTTTTCAGTACCATTGTCACTAATTCTAGTTTTCTTTTAGTTTGTGTTTTGCATAACAATCTTGTATAGTTGTGCTATCAGATGTGCGTGACCATTGTTGAACAGGCTGCCGTACTTTTTTAAGTCTTGAACCTAAACATGTTTATTGAATAACGAGAAAAGAAGTCGGTCCCGTAGCCTAGTCGGTAGTACAAAGCTCGGGGTCGCGGGTTCGAATCCCGCCCAGGGCAAACATTCGTGTGATCAGCACTTGTGTTTGCCTTGTGACTGGATGTTATTTATATATTATATTATGTATTTATATATGTATATTAGCTGTCTGATACCCATTTTACAGGCTCCGCCTAGTTTGAGATCAGGTGGCCGTGTGTGAAATGTCCCCACATATTTATTAAAAAAAAAACCTCTGAAGTACTTCCACTGAAAACTTTGTTTCACTTTTCCGCCCCGATATCGGTAAAACCTTAACTTTTTCAATATTCTGCCTAACCTATCTTTCTACATAATGTAGTATTTAATTTGAGTTAATTGTAAAATTTCGTTGCATACCAAAATTGTAAAAACAGAACCCTTTTAGTGCGACTTTGTGCGTCTGTCCTCCGTGCTCAGCAACTACTACCATCGACTTTAAATTTGGAATAGGTTTAAATATACTCGTAGCTTGCCCATATTATTAAAAAATGTATACATATTCCGCTTATTTTTAGACTTAATATGAAAAATGACTGATGAAAAATTCTTTACAAATATAGTTATGCGGTCCGAAGTATAAATTTATTGCGTTCTTGTAATATCACTTTATGCGTTTCCTTTCAAGGACTGAATACACGGTGACTGAGTTCGACTCGCACTTGACCAGTTCTGTTATACTTTATTTTAAAAAAAAATTGTATGTACGACATGACACTAAACCAAAATATTGTTACTTTTAATATTGTAGCCAACAAACGACATAAGGACTTACCTGTATGCCAATAAATTATTAATAAAATCAATACGACGGCCTCCGTGGCGGAACGGGTAGCTCTCGGACTGCCACGCCGGAGGTTGCGGGTTCGAATCCCGCTAGGGGTAAATGTTCGTATGATGAATATGAATGTTTGTACCCAAGTCTTGGATGTTTATATATTTATATTTAAGTATGTGTATCCGTTATCTAGTAACCACAGCACAGTCTCTGCCTAGTTTGGGACTGGATAATTGGTGTGAATGTCTGATATATTTATTTAATGTCTGATATCTGATATTATTTATTATTATTATAATAAATATGCTAGCAGAAGCGTAAAGAACTATTTAACCCGGCAGTAAAATTATATCTTCGACAATACTTTAAATTTTATCGAAAGCAATAGAGATAAGCAAGAGATTTGATCTATCTACAAGTATATATTGTTACCTCCATGTACACTACGCTGACTAAAATTTGGGTCCATTTTGTTTTTATCAAAACATGCAATCTCAAAAGTAATATACAGTGCGAATGTGGAAGGAACTACAGCTAGAGGTCGTCCTAGGAGGACATTCAAGGATCAGATTAGTAACGTCCTCAAAAAGACTGGGGTCCGCAGTGAGAAGAACAAAAGGAGGTGCATGAAAAGGTTGATGCATGTGAGTGAGGCTAGCGAGGTGTGTCAGGATCGCGCAAAGTGGCGATCCATCGTCTCTGCCTGCCCCTCTGGGGCCGGGGCGTGAGCATTATGTATGTATCCAATCTCAAAACTCTAAAACATTTTTTTTTTTTCATTTTTTCTTTTTAAAATTCAGGGAGCATAATAATTAGTATAACTCGATTTTGACAAAAACAAAATTGACCCAAATTTTGGTTGGCGTGGTGTACCTTGGAGGTCTTCACATAAGTACCCTTACATGAAATAGCAATTAAATAAAAGCGACATATTGTTTTAGGAATTGTTAAATTGAGCGTTCGTTTCGAGAAAGCGCCTGATTTTTTATACATCACCATCGTATACCTGTCAAAGTCCCATGCTGAACATAGGTGCTCCCTCTTGCGGGAGCAATATCTATAACGGCCACACTAGGCAGACGCGACGTCATCGCAGGCTAGGCAAAAATTATAATTAAAGTTTACACATTAAGTAGTTAATTAACTATGTCTTATCTAGCCTTTAGGGGATTTTTTAATTCAAAAGCTGGAACTACCTACTCCTAACCTTGCACCTTTTGCGAAGTGCTCATTTTAAGTAGTGCCCCGAATGAAATGTGCCACAACTGAAGTGCACATTGTACGTCAACTGCTCATTTTGCAAAGTGCTCATTCTACGTCGAACCCTTTTATAGGATGATTATGTGCCCACACGAGTCAGAGAGACAGAGGTCGAGCTCTGACGAGATGACCCGACCAGATTCGAAAAAGACTTCTAAATATGACCTATGACCTGAGTATAGAGACCGTTGATAGTGGTCATATTCGCTTACCTATAGTCAATACTACCACTATCAACATTCGTTATACTCAGCATTCAGAGAACGATCGGTTAATATTAGAGCAAGGAATCTAATAACTATTTCCATAGTTAATCGTGGTACCACAGTGTGTCTCAACACTGAGGCGGCGATGTTGTTTGTCACACATTACGCCACGGGGCGAGAAGCGGACGAAGGACAGTGACTTTGGCTTCGCGCAAAGTGGGATTACATCGTCTCTGCCTACCCCTCTGGGCCCAGAGCGTGAGCATTATGTATGTATGAATGAATCTAATAAATGGTACGGACACATCGCACAACTTACCAATCGAATTAACCAATTTTACCGGCGAAAATTGAGTTTTATTTTAACGCTAACAAAGATTAGGTTCCCAAATACTAAAGGTAATTCATCTGCAACGTTACCAATGCTGCTATCACACATTTTAATTAATTTAACAATAAGTTTTTGAATTAAGTCGAACGATTTCAATGGCGGCAAATCTAGCTCGCAGGCATTGGTTGATTTAATCTAACCAATCCCCGCGAACACACGTTGGAATCCATGATATTTGAATTTCATTATCACACGAAATTCCCACGTGATACAAACAAATAATCATCCATTATGCAACACCCTGGTATAACGATACTACGCACTGTTTTTAGTTTTGTAATAAACAAATAACAGTACGCGAGTAGAGCAAAACAAATTAAAACTGTTTATTCAATAGTTTACTAAACATTTTTATAGATAGCTGACAGGTAAATATAAAGATAGGGTCTGTGACGCGGTGCAAGAACTGAGCAATGGCTTGATGGCTCAGCATAGGTAGACTTAATGATTGTAATGAATAAGATAAATCAAAGATAGGGCCCTGTGCCGTTGGGTTTGTTGCCACTTCTTCCCCTCAGTTATACAGGTGGAAGTGGAGTAGTTTTAGGCAGAATTTGACGTCAAAAAGAGAATAATGTATTCCAATTTTGAAGTCAGTATCAAAATATAAACAAGCATTTTATTATACATAGATACATTCGTAATGCTAATACAGTAAATTCGCAATATTGCAAGGAGTAAAAAAAAACTACCAAAAATTTCATGAAATGAAAAAGAAAAGTTTTAAATTAAACATGCATAACTAGAACTGTCGTTGAAAGACGGCTCATTCGATTTTACAGTTTTCTTTCCAAATAGAATCTATGTATATTTGAAGGGTTACAAGGAAAGAATGTGTCATGTCACACATTTATAGAGTATAATTACATTATCACAATACAATGGGCTCGATTCTGTAGGCACAACGTTAAAATTTGACAGCACTAAAACTGTTGCTATCCTTGTTACACAGTACTATGAAGATAAACACGAAACCAATTTTAGCGCTGTCAAATTTTAAATGTGTGCTTCAGAATCGGGCCCAAATGTCACATTTAATTTAGGGCATATGAATTGGTTGTTTATTTTGTGATAATGTAATTTAAACTCTATGGATTTGCAACATGACATGATCTTTATGGGTCAATCTTGAGAACAGGCGCCTCAATTGATTCCCATTGCGTATTTTAATAAGTTATTTTTAACAAATCTGTTAATTTATTAATAATAAATACCTTATTATTAATATATTTATCTTCTTTTAAAATTAAATGCGCCTTCAACTGCCACGCGCCTGTTTTCAAGATTAAGGCTTTAATTCAAATGTACCCTACATTTTAGCTCTATGTAACGTCAGGGGGTAAATCTCGCAACTTATGTATACCGTGGGAGAGATGCCACAAAGCTATAATTACTTATTATTAACAAGTTGTTGGATAAACGTGAATACAGTACAGGACAAGGTTAGTAAATATGACTAATAAAATAAACAACGGCACGAAAACGATAATACATATTTACTTATTATGTATCATTCGAAACGGTCTGGGAATTCATGTAGCAAGTACCTAAGTGTCGTAACCATATGTGTATTAAAAATAAGTATTGAAAAACACGGTGTTATGTTAAAAGACATAAACAGTTACTTGTGACTTTGAATCGCGGAACAAATGGGTACGCTGTCATAGTTATAAAGAATACATAATATACAGGGTCAAACAGAAGACTGTCACCAGTCGATTATTCCTTAACAAAGAAATTAAAACTGACATACGAGTAGCTACTAGGTGGCCTGGAGCTGAAAAGGATGTAACTAAAAATAAATCTAAAAAAGTACCAGAACAAAACCTCTATTTATAATGTACTTGTACAGTCTTCTACACTTATTTGCTATTGATAAATGATATGTGTTAAATAAAACACTGATATTCTTTGACGATGATAATAATTGTCATTTACGAAAACTTTACTTGAATAATATGTTTTATCAATAATAAATGTCATCAAATTTCTTTTATAACTAATTATGTCATCCCAGTCGTGTATGGATTGTATCTTATTAATATTTACCTACCTGTCTAAGCTGCATGTACAAAAAAAAACGGACTATATAATAAAATAAAACAACATGTATAGAAATTTTAACACTATCAATAGTTTGAACAGCCATAACTATGGATATCATACAAATATTTTCGCCGCGGAGAAATAGGGTTTAAAAATGCCGTGGTTTCATTTTCTCCTCATAAAAGATTATTTAAATTTTTTATTTTATATATTATTATTTATAGAAGTAGGTACAACATATATCAGCCATACACAATTATTTACCCATACTTCATATTATGTTACGCAGTAACCTTCTCGGATTACTTTTTATAGAGAATTATTGTAAAGAAACATCGCAAACGTGTTTTTCCACTATTTGAAAAAATGCAATACTTGGCGGTTTAGCGAAATAACACACGACCCCTTACTAACTTGCTGACTTTCTATAAAAATTGAAGCGCTCGGAATCGCAAATCACTTATGCCGAGAAATATTTTTTTACCACGTTTTCATTAAGTCACTTTCTTGTTTGTCTATATGACGTTCCGGGTGGAATCTTGCAACTCAGATTTCGAGCACCTCCCGATTAGCTATCCGGTTGATACTTTCAGAGTAGCTTACAACTCAATAACAATACATAATAAATCCATAAATACAATAAATGGTACACCTGTCGGCACATAAACGAAAAAGAAAAAATATTTAATGTAGATTAAAAAATAATCTACTTTTTTGCCGTGTGGTTTCCGGTAGAGTAGAATAGGACCACTCCAACTCTTCCCGTGGATGTCGTACAAGGCGACTAAGGGAATACATTATAAAACATCAATCAGGCCTCCCCCACCCGTCGGGCCAGCGCGGGGAGTGTAGGCCAAATCCTCCGTCTGTCTCCGGCAGATGAGAGAGGGTTGTGCTCCTGCAGTGCGGACAAAAATAACCTGATGATGATGATGATCAAAAAATAATCTAAACACCACGTTTTTATGAGTCTTAATAATAATAAAATAACTCTCCGGTGGTCTTGATGACCCAAGAGGACCTACACACAAAAACACACTACAACCACACACATGCTTACAGGTGAACTCCAAAAACGTGGGACGAATTGTTAATTTCACAAAGTAGAACCCAAGTTGTGCCGTATTTGATACTGAATATCTATTTACAGGTATTTTGTCAAACTTAAGTGTTGTATACCAATGCCCCGGGCGTATCTAATTGTCAATGAACTAGCAAACGTGTTGCAACTGTTGACAAACAAACGTTCAAACAGTTAAGAAATTATGTCTGGGTTCGGACAAGAGAAAGTATTTATAAACAGCGTTCCCACATTTAAAACCTATCAACTCTACATCCGAGTTTTCTAAAAGAAATCTCTAATAGAGGTTTGCGTATTGTAAAGTTTGTTTTAAAGAGTTAAATAAAATCCATAAATATTCAAGTGTATTAACCGCCGTCACCTTCAAAAGTTAAACAGACTACCAGTTCATCGTTGTTGTTGAATTGTAAGTTTCTGGTCCTAGGACAGATTCTGCATTGGTGAAATATATTATTAACTTTTGGGGTGATAAAAATAAAATAAATAAAATATATTTTAATTTTCTCTACACAAAGGTTACAGATAAAAAGAAAAACAAGAGCTAAATACAGTCATAAATCATAAAAACCTCTGTGAGACTAGTGTCTGTACTATGTAAAAACCTCTAAGACAAATCACCAGGCTTATAACGACTTGTAACGAAAATTCACCCAAATAAATAATATAGTAAGACATTCCGTTAATTACAGACATTCAATTCATTAATCGAACTGTTACTGAATGCAAATACACCAGAAAAAAAACAGTTCATTCTGCAATCTTCCAGTGTTGTTTTGGAAAACATTATCAAGTGCATTATGTTAATTATATCGTTATCATTTTTACCCGCTGGATGATAGGTTTGTCTTTACAGAAGTCAATGTCCTTCAAAACAGCTCAGTACGTAATGTACCGGAAGGATAGAATAACAATATCGCTAAAACTGTTTCCACTTTGTCGCAGCTGATAAAATCAAAACAGTAATTTGTTTACGCAATTTTTTTTTTAATAATCTTAGGCGTTAAGGTTCAAATTAAGAGCTGATTCAAACACTCCTTACCTCAATAAACTCAAATCAAATACACACTGAACTCCTTAAAAGGCAGTGGTTAACTATACGTAAGTAAACATTTACTATGGTCACGAAAAGTAAAAGCGTACAACTGTGCGGCGACGGCGGCGGAGCGTGGCGCACTGATGTGGTCTAAGGTCGTCTCTCAGACTCGTTCTCTGAGGGTTAAACCCCATTATAGCGCGCCGCGCCGCACTTTGTCCATACACATCGCGTGATTTATATAGGCGGAGCCGTCGTCGGGCGGCTGGCGGCGGCTGATCGTGCGCGCATCGATCTTTCCGCCTCTATTACACAACCGGGCTTTATGTATGGGAAGCATAGCACCAGAGAATATTACTACGTAAAGAAGTGACACTCACCTCCCCCGCCAGTTTAACGTCGCCCGCAAAATAGAGCACGGCTGACAGTACGCACTTCTAGGCTGCCGCCGCCCGCGGGAGACGAGAGATCGACGTTATAAATTAGAAAGAGAAACACTTGTTTTGACGTAAGTATAACGTTGTTCCTCTCTCGATCGCGCTCGGTGCAGCAGCCAGCCCTACAATTATTTACGCACACACTAACGTATACGGACAGGCTGGCGGGACTGTAGAGTAGTAGGTAATTATATCTGTTCGCTTGTATACTGCGATTTCGCACTTTTCAGTCGGCATGTTAAAAGTAGATCGCAATTAGTGGTGTACTAGAGGCGGTCGTATCGGTCTTCAGTTTGTTCGTGGCGATAGAAACCCTATCAAGATAGAATAGTGAAGTAGGCGCGACACGCGTGCCATCGAAGTACAATATATTGCATAAGCTATCAAACGCTTACTCGTTGCGCGCTGAGTCAAGGTCGGGTAAACATCGACAAAAATCTGCAAAAATACCATATGGCGCGGTTTCTAACTGCATAATTGTATATACTCACTAGAAACGTCACCGCGACGCATAAAGAGTGCGCGGGAGGGGCGCGCTTTGTCTGAAAATCAAGCGCGGAACTGAAGTAAACAAATGTCTTAACCGTTCTATCTTGATAGGATTTCTGTGCGCGCGTGTGTAGCTCAATCCTAAAGCCGAGGGCATAATCACAGAGGATATGATTATATGCAATAATAATGTAGAGAATTACAAGATTACAAGATAATGTTTTGAGGATTGCTTGCTGGTTTGTATGCGAGAGTTTTATGTTATCATTACAATACAATACAATACACTTTATTGCACAAACAAATACAGTTACACGTTATAAAAGTTACAAATAGTACAATTTAGGCGGTCTTATCGCTTTATTATTATTACAAACGAAGTCGTTTCCTTCATCATCATCAGCAGCTGCAGAAATAAGTCCACTGCTGAAGATAAGCCTATATATTATAAGCATTATCAAGCATATTTATTTAATAATATTTATTATGTAAATTTTATTGGGTAGTATTTTTAATCAGTATTTACCTATGTTCTAAAGTTATAAATTTCTTTTATTGTACCTGCAGTACTCTGTCGCTATGTCTTTCTTATTTTCCTTCTGAAAGGTTGCCTGGAAGAGATCGCTTTAAGCGATAAGGCCGCCTTTGTACACTTTCCTAAAAATCTGTACCTATTATTATTGTTATTCTTAATTTGTGAGCAATAAAGAGTTTATCTAAGTCTCCCCAATATATTAATAGTGGCATTCTATTGCAATAGAATGCCACTTTTGGTGGGCTGTCCATTGGGGGATTTGCCACAATCACCACGCTTGGCAGGCGGATTGGTGATCGCAGTAATGATCTTAATAAACACTGGAGAAGGCTGCCGCCCGTCCCTGGTGCAATCCCTTAGTCGCCTTGACGACACCCACGGGAAGATTGGGGAACCTTGTAAAGATCCTTACAATTATAGATCATCGCAAGTCCACGGCTGGACAAAGTTTCTCGCAAGTTTATCACCACGCTGGGCAGGTGTGTTGGAGAATTATGGAGTTAAGTGTGTAGAGATTGCCGCTGTCTATCCTGATTATCGTTCTAGTAGCCTCATGCGACTTCCACGGCATATACTTATGACGAGGCGAATTGGAAACCGGTTGCAGTTTCTAGGAAATAGATTCTAGGAAATGGTTTTCATAGTCGATTTAATATACAGGGTGGAACAGAAAAGTGTAACCAGCCAATTATTTCTAAACTAATAAAGATACCTAACAAATTCAAACTGATATAGCTACTAGGTGGCCTGATGCTAAAAAAGGAGATAAGTGAAGTTTAAAAATCCCCCCCCCCCCCAAGTACCAGAATAAAAGTGCCTTATTTTACCCCCATAAGAAGTAATTTTTTTTAACGCCCTACTTATTATCTACGTAAAAGCTTAAGTACTTCAATGTCGAAAATCCAGTAGTTATCGAAATAATACAGTTTAAATACGCAGTGGTTTCGCAATTAGTTTTTACATTAAAGAAACTAACATCCATACCAACTTGTACAATTGTACAAAGGTGTCTGTCCCTGGTGGGAATCGAACCTACGACCGGTGGCGCTCGAGTGTAACGAGCAGGCCACTGGGATAACTTATACTACGAAAAAGAAAAATATGTCGCGCTTACAACATCGAATGACACGATAATGTAAAGAAAACCTAGAGTAATTTTGGAAGCGTGGTCGTTATACTAGAGCGCCACCGGTCGTATTTTGGGTATTTATCTTTGGAAAACTATAAACAGTTTGTTTGACAATTAAATCCGCGAGTCGACCACATTTCCAACATTGAAAGAGTTATTATTCAAGTAGTCTTGATATTTATTTTGACCCACGTTGTAAAACTAGTTTGTTGTCATTTGTTGTCAACATCAATATACTTCCTATAAGAACCGATTACATTCCCCGACATTATGTCTAGACCAAACGATGACTACATACAGGGGGAGCTATGAAAAACCCAACAAGTAATTAGATATTCACCCCTAAACAGGAAAAAGGGGAAAGCAGCAAACCGCATATTTTAACTTAGGCGCAGCCAACGGAGGGTCTAATGATACAATATTTTCTTCAATTCAAAGGTCAATTATTCATAGCTACGGCACATACATACTCGTATATGAGAAATAAACATCAAGACAAGTTCACAAACTACTGTTTCAAAAATAATCAAATCAAATAAAAATCTTTTTATTTAAGTACTACATTTACACAATTTTCCATTTTGACCTCACAAAACTGATTTCTCAGTAATCTCACAACCATAGTAATGTATCGTAGCAACAAAATGGCGCTGACTCAGCAAAGTCAAGTATTAAAGGAAATCTAGTTTCCACCCTTGATAAAATTGATCATTAAAGCAACAATACCAAAATATCGAGCAATATAAAATTAGAAGTGAAATAATGGCACTTTTCGTGTATACTGTATTGAATATATTATGCTTTATCCAACGATCTCTATGTACTACTAGATGGAGCGTTCCAAACAATCGCTCTTTTCGACGCAAGTAGCCACAACTCTTTCACATTCACAGTGAAACTTGTGCAGTTACTACGCAGAACATTTAATTATTTACTAAATATTGACGTAGCATCAATATTTAGTAATAATTAAATGTTCTGCGTAGTAACTGCACAAGTTTCATTGTGAATGTGAAAGAGTTGTGGCTACTTGCGTGGAACAGAGCGATTGTTTGGAACGCTCCATCTAGTAGTACATAGAAATAGCGAGTTAAATGTTTAACCTTGGTCTATCCAGGCAGAATAAACGCATGTCATAATACGAATTTAAGCAAGCCAGTTTACGGGCTTGAATTGAATTGCATAGAACTTGGATGGTTTTCTAAAAGTTCATAATAGGCCCGCTGCTATTACTCATCTGTCCATGGCGTGTATAAACTATTATTTGTTAAATAAAGCACAAACAGTAGTACAGATAACCCATATTAGTAATAAGCAGGGATCGGTATAAGGTAGTGTCATTTAAGTACGAAAATACTCGTATGTCAGGGAAGGTTAAGGTTCACGGGATTTTAATTATAGACTAAGCTTCTTCAGTCACATAGTGCGGTCTCCCAAGCAATACCTGGAGAAGCTCATCATCCTGGTACAAGTAGATAGCAGGCGTGCCAGAGGACGAGTTCCGACGAGGTGGTCAGACCTGGCTGGCGGATCTTTATATGAAGTGGTGCGGCTGGCCAATGACCGCTGCGCGTGTAGGCGCATTTTATACGGTCGCGATCCTTAGCAGTGAGGGAACGACAGAGAAGAAGAGTATGAGTTTAGGGCATACACGAATGACAAACAAATGATGAACTCATTTTTTAATAAATCTCGGAAGACCTGGAATATCCATAATAACAAACATTTCGCCCCAAATACATAAATTACACTACCCAATTCCGACCCCTGGTAATAAGTGACGTGATTAATCTCATTGTATCGTACTGTATATTGCTGTTATTATAAACATTGCATCGTCTTACAATAACATATGCATTCCTTGCAATATTCACCATCGAACTATTCGAAATTAATAGCGTATAAGTCGCTGGTCGTAACTTGAAATTTCGCATAGTGGGCAATCACCAAGCCCAAGGCACGCGGACAAAGTCGCGGGCAATACCTGTATCCTACTAATATTATAAATGCGAAAGTTTGGATGTTTGTTACTCAATCACGCTTCAACCACTGGACGGATCGGGACGAGACACATAGGAATAGGACATAGGATAGTTTTTATCCCGAAAAAACATCCCGGGAAATACATAATAATTTGTGATGTTAAGTTGTCCACGCGGACGACGTCACGAGCAACAGCTAGTGTTAAATAAAACTAGTGTCCGACCGAAGATTCGGTTTCGGCCAGTTTCGGCCAAAAATCGAGATTTGTCCATAGTTTCGGTTTGAGCCAAAAATCAGCCGGAACTTCGGCCGAACCGAAACTCAGTGCTCGTGAATTATCGCGCTCTGTTAGGGTGGGTTCGTGTAGAATTTACTTACAAGAGTAACATGTTTATTATATTTGTTTATGTTAAAGTTGATGTAGGAAACTAAGCACCACTTTATCGGAAAATAAAGCCCTCGGCTTCGATTATGTACTTTTATTTCCGTCTTGTCCCATATTCCGTCGCTCGTCCTCTCTCCAGTCTGTCACCATCGTCCCTGTCACCGTCACCAACCAGCCAGTAAGTCAACTGGCCAGTCAGTCAGGTCATAGAGTCTCTTAGTCTGTAACAGTTGATATTACATAAAGTTAATGTTTTTAAGTATCCATATAATAATTTAAATTTTCTGTACAACCTACTCGTACCTTTTTCCAGGTATATTTTATAACCAAAGATTGTACTATTTTAACTTTTAAAACTTGTAACTGTATTTGTTTGTGCAATAGTGTGTTGTACCTATTGTAGCAAACAAATCTATTTTATATTATAAATACAATACAATACAAAAAAAATACAAAAATGTTTATTACCAAACTTAGGGGGTTACAGAGGATAGTTGGGGCCTATTATTGATATTACATACTTTAATTTAATTTTTATTATTATTTCATTTAACACGACTTAACTAAATAACATGTAAAACAAGTGATTTTTCAGCAATTCGATTGCAATTCCATTGCAGCATACAATAGAAATTGTAACATGTTTAAATTAAGTTCGGTTTCGGCCGAAATTGAGACCGAGTTGAACCGAGTTGAATCCTGTTTCGGTCGGACACTATATAAAACATTGCATACCAGTCGTGGGCGGAGAAGGGAGAGTATTAGTGGCGCCGAAGAAACGCTATACTCGTCTCAAGATTGTCGGACATTCCACTAAGATACGTGACGTAGGCAGTGATGAATGCGTAGGACAAATATAAGGAGGCGTAGGAGATTCAACTAATAATATAGCTATAGGCTTTAGCCAGAGAATACTAAATATTACTAAGTAAAGAAGGGACACAACTGTCGCAGAACCTACGGTCGTTGGGGCAGACGAGTTCTGGAGTAGAGACCACGAATTGGCACGCGCAGGGGGTGGGACACCCCGCCGCCAGATGGACCCACGACCTGAAGATGGTAGCGGAAGCCGAAAGCGGCTGAGTGCGGAGGGCGGAGAACCGGGTGTGGTGGCGTTAGCCTTAGCTAACGCCACCACACCCGGTCCTCCGCCCTCCGTGCGTGCCCTCCCAGCGTGTGCCTTAGCACAGGCTAATAAGACTTAGGTCTTCAACGGTGAGAGGACATGATTTGTCTGGACGGTCAGCACTTTCTTCCTTATTTTGCCGCAAAACAGCACTACTAGCATGGTTATGTTCCAGTTTGAAGAGCGGCTATACTGGATCTCCCAGTGTGGCTTTTCGGTAAAGGAAAACATCGTGAGGAAACCTGCATGAACACCAAAGAAGAAATTCTAAGGCGTATGCTAAGTAGTGCGAACAGTGGACAAAAAATCCTGAAGGGTCAAAGTATCGCCAGGTCTTGCTGTCGTCCCACTGTTGGGCAGAAGTCAACTCTTTCAACGAGGGCATGCGGTTCCACCACGCTAGCCCATTACGGGTGGGTGGGCTTCACGTCACATAAGACTCCTACGTTTCCTCATGATGTTTTCATTCATCGAAAAGTCTGATATGATATGATTGATAAATCGTATATAAGTCCTAAAAACATCTGTGTGGGCCCGCTTTAAGCCCTCGATCTCATGAAGGTAAACGTGAAGCGAGCGCACTCTCAACTAGGCTACCATACATAATTATTAGTAAAACATTTTTACATATAACTGTGAAACGGTTCCAACGCATGCTAACAAAAACGGAAAAGGCCACAAACCACCTATTTTTTGTCATTGACGTATTAAAGTTGTTCCTCGAATTACGAAATCAACAAAGAACCTAAATTATTCGTAAAATTACATTTGAAAAAGACTACAGACTATTCAGAATTAGAGATATTTCTACATGATTCAAACAGGACGGTACACCCTTGGAGCCCTTTGTCATCTTTATCAAAAACAAGTGGGTCACCCGAGCCACGGTTGGTATTTATTGGAATTTCTCATCTTTCACTTCGTCCGTACCCCCCTTCGCTTCGCTTTACAGACTCATTGATAGATCTAATATAATAAATAAAAATGTAAACTTAGCGTGTCTGTACAGCACATTGAAAATATTTGCAAAAAAAATTGGGGGATGAAGGATAAGTAATAATAGAATACATTATTGTCATTTTTGAAATTGTTGTCTGTTTGTTAGTTTGTTCACGCATCACGTAAAACGTACTGAACCAATTCTGATGGAGTTTTCAGAAAACACCCATATTTTCTCATGCGGGAGCGTGAATAATTCAACAATAATTCTATATTCACGCAAGCGAAGTCGCGGGCACAGCTGGTCTCATATCATGGCCTAATACACAAAATATTTATACCACGGAAAAATTAAATTTACCCAGGGAAATTAATCATCTATGTATGGGTAGCACCGCGTTCAAGATAGTATTCAAAATGGCGGGTATGTAGAAGTATCCAACCATAGAATAGAGCAACTGGTATAGTTTGATTATAATTTGAAACATACGTCAAAGGCAAATTGTAATGTAGAATAGATGTGCGTATAATTTATGTATTTAGTTAGTTTGTAGAATTCAAACACGTAGGTCTAACAACCACCACTGAAAAAGTACCTACAGTATTTAAATCAGTGATAAGAAGCAGCATCGTCTGTGCTTAGATTCCATAGGCAAACTACGATCACCAACTCTAACGTGGTGGCCCAGCGTGGTGAATAAACCTCGCATTGTTTTAAGACAGGCTTAGTCCAACAGAGGACTATTATATGCTGTTATTGTTGTTTGCTGCGTTTTCCTGTATATGATTAATCATCACAGATGGTATCCCATCCCACTAATATTATAAATGCAAAAGATTTGTTACTCAATCACGCTTCAACCACTGGACGGATCGTGATGAAACTTGGCACACATATAGGTTAGGTCCTGGAATAGTACACAGGATAGTTTTTATCCCGATATATAATAATTTGTAATGTTAAGTTGTCCACGCGGACGAAGTCGCGGGCAACAACTAGTGACTATATATATGAAATTAAATAAATATTTACTTCGGTTAGGTACCATCCATAAAATGATAGTATACAGTAGTAACTTACACGCTAAAACTAGTATAAACACTGGGATTTTAATTTATTTTTTTAATTTATAATTTTTACCAATAATAGGTAAATATTTTCCTAAGAACTTAAACTATACATACACTTATCTAATCCCAAACCAGGATATTCTCCTGTGCAACGGTAATTAAACAAGGATGGACAACAAATTCACAAATAAAACATCTGAGCTGGGACCAACTTTGTACAAATTGTACAACGTTGGTTGTCCCAGTAGTAATCTAAACCTGACACTTGGGCACTCAATTCTAAAGACCAGACCACTAAGCCTACGAGGCAATCAGAATTAAAAATAATTATTTTATTTTATTAATATAGTATTCGTAAACATTCATAACATAAAGAGTCATAAGATGAAATATGATTTCGCATCTAATTTTAAAGCCATTTAAAGTTGTTTTTGATTTGAGTTGAAGAATCACTTGTGTCTGCATAATTTTAAAATTTAACAAGAATGACCGTGGGGACGAATAATGGTTAACAATTACAGTTGCGACCGTGCAATCTGGATGTGTATGATTTGATTTGTCTCCACTGCATATGCATGCTTGACTTGTTAAAGTGAATGACTATGAATTAATTGGATTGACTGCGGGTAAGGGCAGGGGTGTAACAACATTGAGTGTTACAGATGCCAATCTCACCTACATAGTCATGATCATCATTCCTCTCAAAAAAAATGACAGAATTAGAAATAATAAATATATGATAATAAGTTTAGAAAGAATCATATCATACTTTATCGTAATTTACAAAAATCTGCATTTTTAAATAATAATAATGCAGAATTCAACAATGAGATATATATAAAAATTTAAATAATTTAAAGAAATATTGCATTGAAATCAAGGACTGGTCAGTAAATAATAATCAAATAAATACTGCCTTCTTGTGCTTCTCAGGTACACATATGTTAGAACAGGCTACTGTAAAAGTATTATAAAAAAATTGCCTAAACTAGTGACAAATATCACTATTGCAAAACAAACAATAAATAATTAAAATCATAAATATTTAAAAATCTGATTAATTAAAATAACATATTTTTTCACTCTGAACTCTAGTGATAAACCAATAGCAGCATGGCAGGACTATGTAATCAGCAGAACCACCTGTGCAAGAATTAATACTGTTATAGCGAACAAGTTGATTAAATGCAGCGTTTGATATGAGAGGAGGGTAATTAGACTTGGTGACCTAAGGATCCAGGTTTCCCCATAGGTTTAGGCAGCAAAAGAATATGTAATAATGTGCTTTTTGATAGGCAAATAATCATTTATCTTATCATAAGACAATGTAGCTGAATGGCTCTGCACAAACCAGTCAGCAGGTCCAAGAAAATCTTGGAATGTCACACTCCTCTACAAAATCTGTCATGCAACTGTGAGACTAAAGTCAACTAAAACTTAACACAAGTGTAGGAAACGAGATGGTGTACAGATTAGCCAAACAAGCAGTAAAGTCAGTCAGCTACATGACACAAACCTATATGAAGTGCCATACTTACCATTAGCAGACACAGTTAAATCATTCCTCATAAAGAACATAAACTAGGATCATAAAAGACTGTGGAAAGCTTAAGAGGACTTGAGAAGTGTCACTCTATGAACCCTCTCAAAGATATCAATTTGCTGTTAGCAAGAGACCCTACACTGACCTCCCAGGAGTCAGTGCAGGAACTGCTACTCTCATCTAAGAATATCCCACCCAGATCTTATGGTAAAAGAAATCTGATATGTTTAGTTTTCTAATTTAAAATGTATTCTAATTCTAAAAATGGGTATAGAAAGTGCTATTTTAATTCAATAGGTGTACTAGATTGTGCAATCAATTATGTACAAACAACAAACCGTTTTGCTGCAGAAGAGCTGATGTGTTATCCAATGACAAACTTTCCCTCTGCATTTTAAACCATGGAGTACTAGACTTCTTTACGACGCCACTCAGGTACCAGCGACACTATAGTATAATAAATTAATACACTACCAACTGTAGTCTGTGTGTATCATCCTACAACAAAACGTCTTTACTTACACAACTTCAATATTGAACCAGTTTTTATAACACACAGCTGACGTATGTTTACGTATGCAGGAGTATTGAAATCAATTTTAATTTCACAGTGGCACGTAAAACAGGCATGACGATTAATAGACTTAACCTATTTGATCCGCCTAAACAGGAATACTTGCAAGTAATTAAACGTAAGTACGTACTTTTATTTAATTAAAGCCTAGAAGTTATCCTAAGCACAGAGTTAGAAAGTAAAGGGTATGGAATAAAGTAATTACTTAGTCGAGTTTAGTACTAATGGTCAGCAAAGATTAATGTAAAACTATGTAAACAAACCTTGCAAATGAAGAACAAGCGATCAGGATAGCAGTAAAGTCTTCATGTTACACAACACGATTTAAAAAAAACGCACATTTTAATAACTTTAGCTATTTTAGTAGTTATCTTTGGTGAATTTATAATATTAGAGCAATGAAAAAAATAAAATATATACCTACTATACTCCTGTCTGTCGTCATCAACCCCGCCGCCGACTGGTGATTGCAGCTGACAGTTTTTTTTAATAATGTGTTCTACGGCTCTGGATGCTAAGTCAAACAGCTGACAGATGGACAGATGAGAGCAGTGTTGCCATGTCCAAAATCTGGATTACAGTGAAGTCGCCAAAGACTTTATACTCACATTATTCTAAGACTTTATAAGTAGTAAACAAGACTGTGCACTATCGAATTTAATTCAACATTAAATGAACTTTGTATACTTTATAGAGTCTATGCTCATTGTACAAAAATACTAAACGAATAACAATTTCGAGCGAGAGGGCCTTAAACAGGATTACGTTGTTGTCACCGTAAAAAAATACTTTGGTGCAGGTGGGATTTCTGATCTCAGTGTTAATGTTCTATTTCATAATTACATTACTACATAAAACCGGTAATATGTAGAATATATATTTTTAAATATTCTCTTAAGTTCTATGTTGTTTTTTTAATGTGTCTATATGCTAATTTAATTTATTAGTCAACGTTATGGTAGTATATCGCAATTAATTTAATGGTATCACTGCAGCGCCATCATTGATCAATGTCGATGATTGGTCAACATTAAACCAATTTGTTTTATGGAGTAGGGTGACCATAAATATATTTTTGTTTTAGATTTCCTACAAATTCAGGAAAAAAACAAATGGGTTGATGTCGTACTAGGATACATAACGCAATATACAGTAGATTGCGGATTACATTTTTTAAACCAGATGATTTCACAACTGTTGCTGGGGCACTCAAAAAGAGAATAAACAAAATGCTATCTATACCTTCCATATTTTCAGTGGCAAGTGCTTGCTCACTTTTCACACAATTTAATTTTTTTTAATTATGTAGGATTCATTTTTTTTTATTTTATTTTATTTATTAATTCTGAAACCTACAGCTAATTTACAAAAATATATAATACAGTATAATATACATTAAACATTAGCCATTAACAGATTTCTAATATATAAACATAAACATTATTGTATAGGGTAATAAAATAAGTAGACAAAAGTAGGAGGGTACAAAAGAAAAAAAAAATTAAATAGAAATTTACAATCAAATAGGTATAAATAAATTATCTACAATCTACGTCGTCGTCGCAATGAGAGTTGAGTGCGTGTACGTGAGGAGTGTATGTGTGGGGGTGCGTGTGCGCATGTGTGTGTGACTAGGCGAGCGATACGAAGCGAGGAGAGGCGAGGTGGGGGCTGCTCTGCAGGTGCTCGTTTTGGTTGCACGTAAGCTAAGATTTACATGGCGTGTACAAATACATTATATTATAATTTGTTTTTGTAATCAAAAATAAACAAACTACAATATGTATAATAAATTAATTAATGTCAGTAGATTATTATAATTACTTACTCATATAAAAACGTCAAGTTTAAAAAACATGATAAATTCACATGTGTAAAAATTTTATATAATTAAAAGTTAAAAAATAAAACACTAGCAAATTGTTAACTTAATTTGTTAAAAATAATAAAACAGTGTATTAAAAATTAAATCGTTAAAAATAATAATAAATAAAAATAAAAATTCAATTCAAATCAATTTTATTGTATCTAAAAAATTTCTAAAAGATGTAAAATGCAACGCTGTGATAAAAATAACACGGTTTTTATTTTTCAGGTAATAAAGACCTGACGGAAAAAGGGGCATCTACAGAGTAGTACTCGTTGATGAATTTATATTATACTCGTCTGGAATATCATCGGATAAGATGAAATCAAAACATTAACATTTTCTAGTATTATTAAAGGCAAAGCTTTGGCAAAGCTTATAATTTTTTCTAAAATATTGTTGTAGTTAACACTTTTAGAGTTTTTACCACCCATAATTGTAATTTGGCATTTATGATAAGAGAAGTTTGGATTTCCTTAAAATATATGTTTCTGAAAATAGCAAATATAGCGTTGATATTTTGTTATCTGTGATCCAACCAAAGATAGTATACTTATTACTAATCCAAGTATAGACAAATTCTGGGACCATATTTATTTTGGTGGCTTACTATCCGATGAAACTGAACTACAACCAACGCATTGGTATTTGATATAAAAATCTCTCATCGCCCCGATATTTCCCCGCTGATACCTGATCTTATGTACTCCGCCATAAAGTTCGGCACGTGTCATACCTACCAGTTCATCAAATAATGAAATAAGTACATTGGATGTCCTTTGTGAAATACCAAATCGTGTTGTCACTCTAGTAGAAAAGGACGCATTCTTGTTTAAGACTCTCTCGCTCGAGACCGTTTTTAGCTCGCTAGTGCGCAATCCTGTTTATGTGACAAATCCGTGGAAGTCGCTCAAAAAATACGGTAGATTCTAAGAAATTACAGTGATTGACCCAGGAATAAATACCGGTGTAATCACGGTATACTACTTTCAACACAAAAATTTTAACGTACAAATTACTTTTTATTAGAAAAACTAGAATTGCGGGTAGGTAATTCAGAATATTTACAAGAATAAGAGAGGAATACCTTTATAAAACTTAGTCTGAGTCTCATAAATCTAATTTTTGTACGTTATGTTCTAATTAATCTTCAAACATTTCATCATTAGGCATGAAGGTAAGTTTGTATGTACCTTTTGAGGACGGTTGTGTTAGATTAGAACAGAAGATTCCTTTTTATAGAGCGGGTTCTTACCTACTTTAATACTTTTTTGTTTAGAGCTTCTAGCTCCGAGTTTCAACTCATCTGTGCTATAGGTACGAATGTGTTCACATCATAATACATCAATTTTTCATTTTGTTTATGTTTTGAATACATTAATTACCACAAATAAAGGCAGCAATGCATAGACTTAATATAATCTAAGCAGTAATGTTGCTAATATATCTTCCCTAATTACAAGGGATTGTGTTTTTCAAAGTAATTACAGATATAAATGAACCGCATACTTCGATTTCTCAACTCCTTAACTATTTTTTACTACGAAAATGCCAACCCCTGCATATTACGGTAAATTTTGTCACCGTTGTCATGTTTCGACGGTAGGTGGTAGATTTCTGCTGAGTACGGTGCATTTTCCGTAATTACGGTGTACATGGCAACACTGGATGAGAGCAGTATAGCCATCCAGAGCTGTAAAACACATTATTAAAAAAAAAGCAGTGTAGCCAAAGTTTTCAAATGCCGTTTACGTTTTGTATAAAAACCGTGTTTCTATGGTATTCTAAGAAATCAGCGACCGAGCCATAGCACTATATACAAATTTTAAATGCCTTCAAATTTGCGGCTGCGCACTGCATACCTTGGGCACCATTCTGTCAACTCCTTACTCCAGCGTCCGTCTATTTGTCTTGTTGTATCTCCCGCCCATTACCATTTAATTTTTTTTGCGTGTTTTTTGTTGGATTAGGACATAGGATAGTTTTTATCCCGAAAAACATCCCATTCCTACGGGAAATACATAATAATGTATTTCCCGTAGTGATGTTAATAGTAATGTTAAGTTCAAGCGGACGAAGTCGCGGGCAACAGCTAGTAGATTATAAAGTTGCCTGTCACTGTTAATTAAGGCGTATTCACATTTAATCTCATACACACGGAGAGGTTGTGTTCTGTGGAGAGGTTACTCCCGAGTTTTTTGTATGGGGCACGATATTTGTGTATTTATTTTTCCAAAATAATGTACCTATTCTTGGGGCGTCCCTGTTTAATAGTGATAGTAAGAGCTGATTGTTTAAAAATACTGATTAAAAAAGAATTGGTACAGTCCACTGTAGACAAGGCTGTATAGTCTCAGTACCTGTTGCCCACAAAAGGTAATAATTAATCGAAAAAAAAAATACAATTGGAACAGCTGTCGGCACGGCAAGTTATTTGTTTGTTGCGCAATAAAACAAATTACAATAGCACCAAAACATTCACAACAGAACAATCTTGAAATCATCAAGTTCCATTCACAATGGCACATGAAAACCTAATGGATAAATTACGTTCATTTTTCGGACTGCGGTCGGTAGTGCCTCCGAGCAACGACTTTCGGAATCCGATTTGGGGATCCGACGACGATGACGATGGAGACGAGCTGTACACCAAACAACAGAACATGGAAGCATTCGGCGAAGTGGACATACAGCAAGAAATAACCAAGCACATGCACGAGGTCCTTAAATCTTTTGGCAGTATGTTTGGCGATATGAAGTCTTTCTTCCACGACGAGCAGTTCGACCCATTCAACTCGATTCCCGACCATTTTGCGACGGATTCGCATGAAGAACCTCAAAATTTTAACAGTAACACTATTAGAGATTATTATTTAAAACCTGGATACCACAATCATAAACATGAAGACCACAGAGATATAGATTTGGATGGCAAAATTTCCTCTAATCAAATGTCCGGGTTGCTTAAAAGAAAGGAGGATATGACATCTTTCGATGGCAATCTTGTACCTGGAAGGTCTTTTTGTCAGACTATTATCACAACTAGTGTCACAAAAGCTGATGGTTCAATTGAAACTCGGAAAATTGTGAAGAATGGTAATGAAGTTATTGAGGAGACTACCACTTCGACAGCACCAGATTCGAGAGGCCCACTCCCACACAATCCTGGTTTGAATACCATTTCGTCTACAGGCATCATATTGTCAGAATTGGCACAATTATTTAAAAACTTTTACTAATAATTTGCCTCTGACTTTGTTTATTCGTAGTGATTTCCAAAATAAGGCTCATTAACTGGTTTCAGGTCTGACTTATGCACACAGAAATGTTTTCATTTCAGTTTTGTGCACCTTTAGTAATAAGCATGGTTTTGTGATATCGATTTATCAAATTTTTTGCTTATGTGATCCGTTCCTTATTTTAATCCAAATCTGAACCATTGAAAAATTGGTTTTGTATAGATAAGATTGTTTAATTAATCAGAAATTGTGAGTTATACTGGGTGGGACTATGGCAGTACGAGTGAGACTAACATTTTCTAAAACTTCAAAGTAGATCAATCTTGAATTTTCAAACTGGTTTTAAAGCAATCAAAGCAATCAGTTGTAATTATAAATAGTTATATATCTGAAATTGACTAGGTATTATGAGTAATAGAAATTCAAACCTTAATCATTGTTATATTGCTTAGTTATGTACTAATACTTAATTCATCTTGTTTTTATTATTTGATAAACTTGATGGGAAAAGATGAGATCTAGAAGTTATAGCAGCATCATTGAATTGTTTATGAATAGTTAACCTAGATAACCTAGTATTTTTGAATTTAGGTTGAATTTAATTTCGATTATTGCCAGTCCTCAGTAATTATAGAAAACTTTAAATTGTAATGGAAAAACATACTTTCGTACATGGTAATGCCGATAAGTAATGTCAAAAAACTATTGCAAAATAAATCAATAAAAATTGTACCTACTTCGTTTCATGTTACATAGATGCAAAAATCGTTATTTTTTCTAACCGATTATCCTTAGAGATACATATATTATTATATGTGGATAATCGGTTATATAATAATAATAATCCATCATTATTCCATCCCCAAATCTTCCCATGGATGTTGTTAAGACGACAAAGGGATTGCACCACAGACAGGCAGCAGCGTTTATACATCAGGCAGCAGTGTTCTCCAGTGTACATTAAGATCATTACTGTGATCACCAATCTGCCCACCAAGGGTGGTGATTAAGGCAAATACCCTCAATGGACAGCCCAGTAAAAGTGGCATTCTATCCCTGGCTTATGTTCAGCAGTGGACATATTTAGGCTAATCTATACTAATAATGTAACTGGTCTATGTCTGTACATGAGAGATATTTAAAAAAAATTGTATGAGGGGTCTTTATAGGGACAATAGAAGCTAAAACATTTTTTTTAGAATTTTTGTCTGTCTTTCTGTCTGTCTGTATGTATGTTTGTTACCGCATCACGCAAAAACTACTGAATGAAATTTGATGCAGTTTTCAGTTGTCTTGCTGGTGGTCTAACTTAAAATCTGGTGCATTTTTCATCCTGATACGCCACTTAGAACCTGAGATATTAATAAAGTAAAGTTTTCTAGAAACCATTATATTGGATGCTAATAAAACGACTGTTAATATTTCTTCCAGTAACTCAGTATCACATTTAGAATAGAATATAATATTTTTTTCATGAATGCATGAAAAAAACATCTCCTTTTTACGAAAATTTTGATAAAAAAATGCAATATTTCTCGAACGTACGAGTATGTTCATCATATGGGCGAGGTCAACGGCCGCGGTGCGGCGAACGGCGCGGCGCGTATGGGATTGAGTGATATTTAGTTTTTGGGGATAGGGATGGGGTTGAGGTTGGAGTTGGGATTGGGATATTGAGAGTCTCGAGTCTGAGTGGGAGTGGAAGTAGATGTGGGAAGAATACGGGAGCGGAAGTGGGAACAGCTAGTGATGAATAATAATTCATACTTTAAATATTCCTGCATTTACTGGTTTCCGAAAGGTGAGTTGCCATTGACTGCTACCTAAATGAGGAAGGTGGTTGTATGTCCTAAAATCACACGCTAGCGAAACACTAGAAAAAACTACCAATAATATGAAAACAAATGTAACATTTTAGTATAACATTTAATTCTAGATGCTAATAGAGAGCATGAATAATAGTTCAAATAAATAAATATGGTTTAATGGCAGTAGCAGGCGTCTTTGGTGTTACTCTTCAACCAGGTCATATAGCGGTTGACGCGTGTGTAGACTCCGGGCTTGTCAGGCCTGGCGCAGCCTTCGCCCCACGATACTACACCTGTAATATATAAATGAGATTACTTCAACCGATCTTTGGCACCAAGCTTTGTCATTGGACTCGAGCACTAGTGGTTGAGAGGTTGTGTGTTCGATTCCCACTAAGGACAAATAACTCTGTACAAGACTGGAAGATCTGGATGTTTTTGTAAACTGTCTTATGTATCGTTGTTTAACTCCCATATGCAGGTGCTAAATCTGTAGGGCTTATTCTGGCACCAACGCGGATTGCAATTCTGAATGATAGAACAATGTCGATAATTAGTCGAATTTAGTCGCAAAAAACTATAATTATAGGGGTTTGTTGGTGGCATGCCAGACTAAGGCTTAGTACGGCATGGCCCCCTAATACTACCAGAACCACAGTACAAAGCGAGCTACTGATTTAGTCGATTGGTCAGATGAATTAGTCGCACCTAGTCAGACTAATTCATCTGACCAATTTGGATGAGGGGTCGCGATTCCGAGATATAGCGTGGCCTGCTGTAGTGACGTCATTTTGGCAGAGCCACCAATATACCCCTATAACTTTTAAACGGCTGAAGTACAAATCTAATTGTCGGGTACAAAATAGTAATTTCCTGGACAAATTTTCTGCATGGTCAGATTTCAAATCAGAGACTGTCAAAATGACGCAAGTGTTTTTTTGCGACATTTGTTCTATCTATTCAGAATTTCAATCCGCGTTGGCCAATCCGCCATGCCAGAATAAGCCATACGCTAAATCGACAGGCCTGTCTCACTCCACACCTTAGTTATAAAAATTACCTACGCGGCGCGGCCCTGACTTTGGTCAGCAACAACAGCAGATCTTTACTGCGGTCACCAATTCTCCTGCCAAGGTGCTGATTATGGCAAATCCTGCATACGTCAAAGAACGAATTCTAAGGCATATGTGAGGTCCACTAACCCACACTGGGCCACCGTGGTGGTCCGTTGCAGTGGGGTTGGTCCCAACAGTGGGGACAAATTAATATACTGTTGACTGATGACTTTGAATATTGTCTTTATTTATACACTTATTTGTCGTGTCGTTCCCGTCTTAGGATGGGTCCACCAATCTTCCCGTGGGTGTCATCAAGGCGACTAAGGGATTGCACCTGGGACGCAGCAGCGTTCTCCTGTGTATATTAAACATTACTGCGATCACCAATTCGCCTGCCAAGCGAGGTGATTATGGCAAACCTCCAATGGACAGCCCACCAAAAGCGGCATTCTATTGGGGAGGCTTATGTTCAGCAGTGGACGTATTTCGGCTGGTGATGGTGATGGATGATACGTAAAAACTACGTGCCTGTTATTTTTCAATGCCCTGCAAGTTGCAGACCTTCCCTTATTAGCGGCCTTCTCTAGTATCGTATCGTGCTTTATACACTAGCGGCTAACTAAAGTCCGTAGGTATTTCTTTTGATACTGACCAACTTCTTGGTACGTAGCGGTTTCATTATTCAACACGTGGAGGGGCCCCCCAGAGTCCCCCTGGCACGCGTCGCGCCCCCCTTGGGGCTCCCCGGCGCACAGCATGTTGTCCGTGATGCGGTCCTTGTACCCGGTCTGCCGGCACTCGGCGTTAGATATTATGGGGACTTGTACCTGGAACATTAAATAAGCCTGCATATGTGCGTCGTGTACAATGATTCAGTTAATTTTTTTCTTTTAATATGTAGGAAAATGTGATAAATGTCTGTTGATGACGGATGCACGGCACCTGGTGGCCTGCTGTGGGGTTTATTATTATATATAAAATAAATAATTTATAGCGAGGGTGTATGGTAAATAAAGAGACATAATATGCGCGCGCGCCGCTGCCGCCCCCTCGCGGCCGCGGGGCGCACAACACCAAGCGCACGGGCCGGCCTCGTCAGTCTGCCGCTAGCCCTCCGCGATCCGCACGACACGTTTACTTACCATACGCCCTCGCATTTTCGTTCGCATTTGGAGTTTTTTTATTTACTTTCACGCCAACTAGCACATCGTTTACAATGTCTAAAGCTTCAGTAATTTCCTTACAGGAAATTCTCTTCCAGCGTTCTGCTTCATGATCTTAAAAAGCGTTGCTAGTGTTAGGTTTTATTCATTTACACTTGACTGATCATTTTCTGTAACTTTGAATTATTAGATAAGTATGAAGAAAGAGAATTCAAGCGTTTCAACTCACTCCAACTACTGTTTCAATCGCACAGTATGTTTTTGCCCTAAAAAGTGACATGCCCTTTTTATTGCATATTCCGACAAAGCTTTTAATTCTAAATGTAATAGTGAAACTCCCGTGCGTTGAATTAATTATTTTTTCAGTTTGACCTGCACCTCCTTTTATTCTTCTCACTGCGGACTCCAGCCTTTTTGAGGACGTTACTAATTTGATCCTTGAATGTCCTCCTAGGACGACCTCTAGCTGTAACTCCTTCCACACTCGCATTGTACATTACATTTGTCACTCTTTCATTCACCCATACGCTCTAAATGTCCAAACCAACGCAACATACCCTTCTCTACCTTTGTTACTACATCTTCTTTTAAACCACATTTCTCACGTATCACTGAATTCCTCACTCTGTCACATAACTTCACTCCACATATTTTTCTTAAAGACCACATCTCAACCGCATTTACCTGCTTTCATGATTCTTCTGCCAACGCAACACTCACTACCTACGTCAGCGTAGGTAACGTTATTTGGTTAGGTTATATTGACTACACATATTTATGTTATCAACTTCGCGAAAAAGTCAGTAAGAGCGAAGTTAACTTCATTTTATTAGAATTTTGGTTTTTATTTTATTATATTTTTTTTAAGGCCGAGATCGAAACTCTGTCCTAAACAGATACATGCCACTATATGTCCGCAATAAGCTACCAAAGCAGTATTTTCTAACTCGGCCTAACTTTTGAATAAATCTCATTTCAAACTATATCGTCAGGGTTGTTACCTAGGGAGGTCACCCAAGAAAACAATAGTTCCGATCGCGCTCAAAACTTGTATACTTGGTAATGAGAGGTTTCTGATAACGTATTTGAAATTAATTTAAAAAACGAATTTTCCAACAAAATCATATTTGATACTACTACTACATAGTTGAGTTAGCGATCTTACATCAATGAAACCGAATACGAACCATTAGTTCAGCATTCATACAATGAATTTAAATCTTATAAATAAAATCGTAAACATCGCGTGTCTGTACATTGAAGATATTTGCAAAAAAAAAAATTGGGGGGTCTAAGGATAAGCAACAGAACACATTTCGATCATTTTTGAAATTTTTGTCTGTTTGTCTGTTTGTCTGTTTGTCTGTTTGTCTGTTTGTCTGTGAGTTTGTGCACGCATCACTTAAAAACTACTGATCGGACTTTGATGGACTTTTCACAGAAACATGGGGCTTAATTTGGTGTAACATATAGGCTTTATTTCATTGCAATCGGTGCAGTCATTCAAAAGTTATGCGAATTTATAGTTTCCGAAAACTGAGTGTAGGGTGTAAATGCTCGATTGAATTCGTGAGCGGTAGCGGGAGCGGGTATCGTATCAATGTAATGTGAGATTTTGAAAACTATAAATTCGCATAACTTTTGACTGAGTTAGTTGATTACGATGAAAAATCTGGAGCTGGAGCTGGATCTAGATCTAGAGCTGTATCTGGAGCTGGATCTGGAGCCGGAACTTTAGCTAGACCTGGACCCGGACCCGGACCCGGACCCGGACCCGGACACGGACCTGGACCTGGACCTGGACCTGGACCTGGACCTGGACCTGGACCTGGACCTGGACCTGGACCTGGACCTGGACCTGGACCTGGACCTGGACCTGGACCTGGACCTGGACCTGGAACTGGACCTGGACCTGGACCTGGACCTGGACCTGGACCTGGACCTGGACCTGGACCTGGACCTGGACCTGGACCTGGACCTGGACCTGGACCTGGACCTGGACCTGGACCTGGACCTGGACCTGGACCTGGACCTGGACCTGGACCTGGACCTGGACCTGGACCTGGACCTGGACCTGGACCTGGACCTGGACCTGGACCTGGACCTGGACCTGGACCTGGACCTGGACCTGGACCTGGACCTGGACCTGGACCTGGACCTGGACCTGGACCTGGACCTGGACCTGGACCTGGACCTGGACCTGGACCTGGACCTGGACCTGGACCTGGACCTGGACCTGGACCTGGACCTGGACCTGGACCTGGACCTGGACCTGGACCTGGACCTGGACCTGGACCTGGACCTGGACCTGGACCTGGACCTGGATTTATAGTCTGAGTGGAAGTGGGATAGGGAGCGGAAGTGGGAATGGGAGCGGATCCTGTAGTCCACGCGAGCGGAGCCGCGGGCACAGCTAGTAAATAAATATTATAGCGCTACTCGAGCGCCAGAGGTCGTAGGTTTGATTTCCACTAGAGATAGACACCCAAGTGGCATTCGGGGTTCTATATAAGATGTATAGTGGTTCACATGTACTCCACAAGCTGTGTAAGTCAGCTGTATAAGAGCTGTATAGCTTGCTATACAGCTCTTATAGAACCAGTTTGGGCACAAATTAGACAGCCTTAAGTTCACTATGGCTGTACATTAGCGTTATATTAGCAGTTTAAGTAGTAACATCGGGCTTAAAGGCTGACTTACGGCGCTATATGGGACACATGTGAACCATACAACGGCCATGAGCGTAATAAAGAGTAACAAGTGGCTAAATACACAGCCTTCACAGTTATAAAATCCCACAAAAGTACTCCAGTGCTACCTAAAGTTCACGTGTGTCCTAAATTATTTCTTTTATTTATTAATTTTCCTCATTTAGTTTGGTTTTGTGTGTACGCCCGGCCATCAGAAACATTAACTCCGGCGGATATCAATTGGATAAAAATTTATGATAACACGCGGTAAGTATACCTGTTTTAAATACTTAATAATGTTAAATGCCATGGGAATGCAACTTTATCGTGAAATGTATACATATTTACAGCTAAAATATTCACGCGCCTCTGTAAAAACGCGATATTCATTTTAAAATATTTAAAACTGGCTGAGGGGAAATCTACAATTTTAAGTTTTTGATATTATATTGGCATTATAATTATACTACGGTAATTAATTAAAACATGAAACCAAAACTCAATCGCTCTATCTGCGTATTTTGTGATAAATCTGCATGATAATTTTGGAGATTTATATGGTAAATATTTTAGGTTACGTGAACAAAATGGTGGAAATGAAATACGGCTAGAGCGTATATAGGTTCACATGTGTTCTGTTAGAATGCTGTTGGCTATATGAAGTCCCACATTTGTACCACTACAGAACCAATGTCTATAAATGTATTCTAATGTGAACTTATGTACAGCTTTAAGATGTAATTCAGGTCAATTGTGATCATCGTTTTATTCTTTCATATACTGAAATTTTAGAGATCCGCAATAATAATTATTGTCCGTTAAATCGCCTAGCCCAGGTACTAAGTCAAGTATGAATACCTAAAGTACAAATTTTGTAACAAACTAACCAAAAACACTTTTTGTTTTCGTGTGAGCCACACAGTTTGGTGTCAGAGTATTTACACTTACAAAGACACTACGTTGTTCAAGGAGGTATTTAAAAGAATGTAAACAAACTAGATAAAGAGGGACGAATTTGCGAATATTCTTTTGCAATTTTTCTTCTTATTCCACCGGTTCTCGCTCTTATTTTCCAAGATTTTTTATTCATTTTCACAAATTTTTGCACGCGACGTAATAAACACAATACACGTCAACTTGACCGACCACAAACAACTCCTACTACAGCTACTAGCTGTATAACAGTCTAAAACAAGTAAACATAACAGCCTTCGGCTGTATAAATGACCACGTGTGTTCTATTAATATGCTAGCTGTATAACATCGTACAAGTAGACCGTTAAACAGCGATTGCCGTATCTCTACCCTCCTATACGGCTCTTAGTCAGACGGCTGACTAAAGGACAGTTGTTAGAGTATTATAACACCAACAACCGTATAAAAGTATAACTCTACACTCCTATAAGTCCCTTAGACAGGTATAGGTGGTGTTAATCGCAATAATGCAGCTTATACATCACGAGTGAACTGTAATAATGCTTTGAGTTCACATTGGAACTAAATGTGTACTCTTAAATGGAGTAAAATGCTACTTGGGCAGTATAATTGTACAAGTCGGCCTGGTCTGGACATAATATTAGTAGACTCATTCATTCATTCAGCACTATACTTCCTCTGCAGTAGTAGTTCACCTGTACGAGGAGGTACCGCTTTCGTGTCTCTGCTCACACATGGGTGGGACATACTTTCCTTCTCTTGATTGTTGTCACATTTCATACTAACCTCTTGCAAAGTGACAGCAACAGGCCCTCCCTCCTCGGTGGTGCCCCAGCCCGTTACTACTCCGGTGTAGTTGCTGTACGAGAGGCCAAGCTTGGGCAAGCACACGGGACGAAGGCCCACGTAGTCGCCGTCGTCGTCGACACTGGTGTCCACGCGCTTCAGAGCGTTGCTGAGGTCTACCTGCAAGATGATTAAAATAGACTAGTCCCAAGTAGCATGACGCGTTAAAAATAAGTTCTATAGGAGTTGAAAAGGAGTGAAGATTAACACCTGACTAGCGCTTCAGCGCGCTGTACCCCTACTGTACTACCCAAAGAGGACAATTCTTTTTGCACCTTAGGTCTACGGCTACACAATAGTGATAGAAGTTGTAGCGACACGAGCTGCTTAAAGTGTTACAGAGGCGCCACTCTATCCTCCTTCCACTTTAGTACATTTCTTAACGCTTTTGTTAGTCTTTTATATCCCTGAGGTACCAAGAAGAGTTTACTGACCCAATTATGTCACCTAAAGTTATAATGGGAGGTACTATAGAACCCTTTTAGCTCAAATACAAGCTGCCTAGCTCAGTTTTAACTAAGTATTCTATAGTTAAGGGTCCCGGATGATTTCAGCGCGCGCCTAGTATAGTTAGTGCCCTGATTGTGATAAAACGAAAAAAAATATCCAATTGTGCGTGATTTTAATAATATGGTTCTTATTCTTGCACATAGCTTGAAGGAATTTTGAAAATTATGTTTTAATAGTACTGGTAAATCATTTTATTCACGACTATTTTTCCAAAATTCTATTATGGGGTTGTTTGTTCATGGTTTATGAAAAATGTACGTTTAATTATAATTCTAAACCCGAAAAATACCATTGACAACTACATATGATCTGTTTGCATGATACTTGAATAGTTTTTTGCAATTTTTATCCAAAAAATACGTTATTTTTTTGTTACGGGAATTCCGCAAAATTCAACATTGAACATAATTTTTTTCGTTTTTAGCAATACTTGTAAGTTATAATAAAAATAACACGTTAATCCTGAGTAAACTTACTATTATAATCATTAATCATCGACATACGATTATTATAATCTTATTTTTAATTCATAAAAACAATTAATTTATTTAATAGTTAAGAGCTAAAAAAGCTTACCTGTTACTTATATACTAGTGTGGGATTAGACAAGTGTACATATGTCATATATATTTATTTATTAATAACAACCACACAAGACGGAATGCCCCAGTCGCATTCGGAGCGCGCTGAAATCCTCTGGAAGCCTTAACAGTTCAAAACATTGTTTTTCGAAGTGTTCCTCTATTGAACCGAACCATCGATATCTATGCTTGGGTAGAGTAAGCCACTACATGTTTGCGGTTAGATCAACTTAAGTCATTTATATTCCCGACCTTGTCGTCACCTACCATCAAGCATTTACCTATATCTAAAACACGGATAATATTTTAAAAATTAAATTAGTTGTTGCACTATAGGTATACCGTATATTCCCCAAGAGTCAGGAAGTGATACAAAAACTTCCATGCTTCTAACGTAACTGGAGTGGTTTAAAAGAGAGTAGCTGTGTTATTTACCCTCTGATCCAGTTTCAGCAGCGCAATATCGTTGTCGTAAATGCTAGGATTGTATCGCAGGTGGCGAATGATGGCCTCCACGTTCCTGTCGATGGTTTTGGTTTCGTTTGGCTTGGAGCGGTCGTGCTCCAGGAAACGCACCGTCATCTTCTCTTTGCGAAACCTGTGTAAGCAATTAAAATCAACCTATTGGTCAGACAATGACCGCTTCTTAAAGGGTTATGATGCTGTGATATTCGGACAGAAGGTCAAACAGACCAACATGACGTAATAAGGGTTCCATTCCAATAGGGTGGAATTCCAGAAGAAGCGGACGTATTCCGACGAAACTGAATCAACGGCTATCACATTTCACTCTAATAATATAAATGCGACAGTGTGTATATTTATTGGTTTGTGGCTTAATCACGCTATAATGGCTGAACGGATTTAGTTGAAGACTGGCACAGTGACAGACTATATCCTGGATTAACATATAGGGTACTTTTTATCACAGAAACTCGCTCCTGATGGAAAGTGCAAATGAATTATTGAAAATGGTCAGTAGCGCTGTCCTAATTATTACATATCATCGGTAGATGTAGTTAACGTAGGGTGGGTAACAGTGATACTTATGTAACGCGCTCCCTTCCGCCTATAAACGAAATTATAGCGTTTCAATTACCTTGAGTCATATATGCCACGCCAATCAACGCCAGAAGCATAAGGTATAGGTAGGTACTTAGTGATATTATTCATCAAAACGAAGACGACTACAGGCCGCTTTCCTCGAGGGTTATCATAAGCCGTCTCCCCGAATACTTGGCGACCCAGTTACTACACGCACTGCATGATATATTAAGTGTGATACGCATGTATTGACGATATGCAGCTAAATTTGGTCAGGAAGTCTCCTACGCGTCGGCGATTAGTTCCTACTGCTAGCTGGAGTCGCCCGAACGACAATTGCATAATAGTGCTGAAGTCTGTTAATGACGCCCGCTGTCTGTGATGTGGTGGTGGGTACCCATCGATTAGTCAAGTAGAAACTGTCTTTATTCATGATCTGAGTCATCCAGTCAGATCGTTCACACACAGATCGGTAGCGACCCACAGCAATAGAACCTGCTTGCTGTTACTCCACGTCCTGCTTGGCCATGTAGCTACTGAATAATGTGAGTATAATTGAGTGGGTAACGAGTATATCTTACCCAGCAGTGCAGTGAGCGGCGGTGAGCACGTACAGATCGTTGATAAGCGACCCACCGCAGTAGAACCTGCCGTTGTACATGAGCACAGCCATCCAAGGGAACTCCAGCTCCTTGGTCTCATAGCCGCCGACAATGCGTCTGCGAGTGCGCGCGATGCCGCATTCTGGAAGATTTGCCTTTTAGAAGTTCTAACGGTTTGATGGTAACAGAAGTATCAAGATACTCGTTACTTCTACGATAATGGTAAGGTGATATTAGTCGACCTCTAGTTTTGGACGTAGATCTTCCCTAAGGGTCAATTTACTGTACTACTCTTTAGTCTAGTCGGAGCGAAGCGAGTGGAGTTAAAGTCCAATATGCAATGTAAAATTTTACTGCGCGTATCTTCCCTCGACTTGATTCAGCGCTAATGTGAATTATTGTTGATCCTTAAATATCCTGATATATATTTCGTTCCAGATTCATAGTCCTATGAAAACCAACGCTATTTACGTCTCGGTAACATATACATGAAAGGGTCACCAGCAGCAAAAACAGGTTTGTATTACCATGTAAACTTTGCAGTCCACTTAGGAACACCATCTATTGTGTATTTTGTTTTCGAGACGCAAATGCGTTTGTTTTCATAGGACTATTAATCTGGAATGAAATATACATAATATCGTGGTAGAGCTGACATTGCCAAGGTTTATTCCCTAGCAATTAGTGACTTCTTGCACTAAGCCAACGGTATAGTGTAGTCTGCTTGATGGAGCGACGACCTCCGCAAAGTGTGAGTTACTAAACTGTAACTTATGTGCTCTATGCGCCTTGGAAGAGGCCGACAACCAGCTACTGGTCGTCACTGCTGCAGATATATGGGTTAATTGGTGATGATGAAAAAATACACGGGTCTAGTTGTAGCAGCTCGACTTCCAAACCAGTCGCTTATGTGTAAATGTTACTAACGACAATCAGGACAGTCTTTTGGAGGGTCGTTAGTTGGCCTCAGAGTAGTAGTAGTGGGGGTGCCGATAATGCTGGCGACCCATTCGATAATGCCCTTCTCCTGCGGCGCCGGCTGCGTCCCCGGAGGGTGGCAGCTGCTCAAGCCGACGAGACAGAACAGCAGGAGCCAGTTCATCGTCATGCTGGAACAACATATAAGGTAGGAGGTAAAGGTATTTTAAAACTGACGGCCGAAGCAAGCACGATTGCGATTGCAGCCAAAACTAAATATTTAAATCAATATACAGGCTGTCCACGGCCCAAACAAACTCCCAAAACGAAACTGGGAGTAGATGAGGTCAAGCCTTAGCAGAATCTGAAAATTCAAGTTCAGTTAAATCCGTACTGTTTTCGGGATATTACCGGAAATTAATATTTTAAAGTTTCATTTTTAGTCAGATTTTAGGGTGCCTCAGCCACAAACGTAGGCATTTTATGTTTTCTTCTAAATATTAAAAATAAACACTTTTTTTCAAAGAAAAGGAAAGGGTAGGAAAATGTTAAAAAAACCTGTAAGTAAAATCTCGAAAACGGTAAGTGTTTCACTAAACATGAAATTTCACATTCTGACAGGGCTTGACGTGATGAAAATTACTAATGCAGAAGCATTATGCATTCTATTACCGACACGGTCGATTATCGGCCAACAAGATGGCGAATCAAGGACGTGGTCGAGAAACCGGGTCGAACAACTGGACGGTGGCGGTATTCGCACAGTACCGCTACCTCGATTACTCATCCATCTCATCAACAATTAGCATATAGGTTCAAGGTAAAGGTCTTTACCACTAAGGTGTGATATATCGTAAAATAACTTTCAAAAAACCTCATAACCTCATCTTCTTGAACTCCTTCTTGATTGCAGTCCTCACTGTAGTTAATATAATGTGGCGTGTTTTTCCGAACAGTGTGATACAAGCCTTATATTTAATGACACCCGCATGCGAATTGACTTAACCTGATTCCGATTGGATATGATTCTACTTTCCGATTCGCATATCTTAATTGTATGCAGATTATAGTAAAGTGATTCATATAAAATAGTGGTTTTATTATTTTATTTAAGGTCATAGTAATGTATTAAAAAATGGGACAGTTTCGGAAAAGTATATTTAGACTTTCTTTTCATCAAAATACCTACATTTTACCAAAGGGCTGTCAGTGCGTAAGCGTAAACCAAATAGGTATTTTGACGAAAAGCATTATTAAAAACGATTTGATCTAACACGTCTTTTTCAAAAATGTAGACAAAACACTGTTTTGATCATAGACATACAACCCAGCACTGTCCCAACGTAATATCAACAACGTTCAGGGTGATGTCGGGTAGTGCCCGGTCTTGTCCAATAATACCCAGTTTTGCCCTGTTTCCTAATAATGTCATTCTTTTATAGAATGAAGAAAACATGCCTCGACCCTATGTTAGGAATGTAGTCTGGATGATTTACGTTGTTTCAAATGCTATTTGGTAAAATCTAGTAGTACCCGTTGTTTTCGTCTGATTGACCAACCAGATTTTACCTAGGGGTCTAGGCAAAACCATATTTCTTATGTATCTATATTAGCGGAACAGGAAGGCCCGAGCCAACTTCAGTGAGCCCTAAAAACGGATGTTTGTAACTCTGTCACACTATAAGAACTGTTAAGTGCAGTGATAGCTTATATCCTCAATTAAGACAGACTTTTTACTATCGGAAAATAAAAATTAGCCGGGGGAAAATGATAAACTACCAAGTGGAGCCTATTTAGCTATAATTTCAACGAATTGGCTTGTATTGGTATGCACAGCACATAGGGAATCGTGACACCCGCCTCTAGTAGAGAGCCGTCAGCTTTCCTGTTAGCCTGGTACTCTAATAACTTTAACGGAAATGAAAGTAGTTTACTGGGGCCATAGAGGTATCCTATTAGTTCCACGATATTTTAATTGGCCTACGATAAGATTTTTCTTTTGTAATTATATATTTAGAGGAAAAAATAATATTTGACTTATCACAGAATTTTCGGCGAAAGAAAACATCGTGAAGAAACCTATTTAGAACTAGAACTTTTCTTTACAGTAGATATTGTAAAGAAATCACTCATATAGTATACGTACCTATAGTATAAAGAAAAGGTCTGAGGCATGTATGTAAAGTCCATAAAATTCTTCATTTGAAATTTGTTAAAAATTTGTTGAGAATTTTTAATGGCCGTAAAAGTGGCACTGTATATATCGTTAGAGGAATTTCGTTACACCTGCACTCTAATTTGTAAACACAACAAACACAGAAATGAAATCTTTAACTGGGACGTGTTAAAAAAATGTATACTTACTGCTAAAGCTTGCTTGTTGCTCGTTATAGATAAACACCGTATTTTTTTACAGTTTAAATATAGTTAGACTTATGTCGTCGTTTTAACATAAATTTTATAAAAGCAGCACTCGTAAAAGCAATGGGGGTTTGTTTACATTGTATCGCTAGTCCTACCGCTGGACAAAACAAGCACTAATTCACAAATAGGACTCCCATACCCGGACCAAATTGTACGAGGTTTCCAATACCCAATGGGAATCGAACAGAACCACGTTCGAAGCAAATTTCACACTTTAATTAATCGTAAAAAAATGATTCAGAAACTCACACTGGCAAAGCGTAAAGGACGACAAGTGGCCTGCGCCTCGCGGATCTGTGAGCAGACTGCAGATTGAAGCAGGAAAGAGAAAGAATACCCTCACTTTCACCTGCCCTGGTCGGCCGCTCCACTTTGTCCTGCAATCACACCTAAAATGCACCATCTCCCTGCCCGCGCTAGGTTATATCCTGCCTAGAAACATCGTCACAAATTCCGTAACAGATATACGAGGTAATTTAAAAAGAATTATCTGTAATGGTATAATTATTACCATTACTATTTGCCATTCATGTGGGATCGTAATAGGTACTCTCGACATGTGACAGTGTGAATAAGCGATGACAGCGAATATTTAGTATGGTTACGGCGTGGGCTATACGATGATATGGGTCAGTTCAATAGGGGAACAACTAATTTTAGTTGTTTGTTTGGAGTAAGTAATATATGCCGTCTCTTCGGCTTAGCTATATGACACAATCTCAAATATTACCGTACCACATATTATACTAAAACCATAAGAAACCTACACTAATTTTCATGAGATTCTATTATAGACGTAGAAGAAATTTTTTAATAATTGAATTAAAGGAAAAAGACCAAAAAACCAACATCGATTAGAATAATTCGTGTGTTTCGTAAGGGTATTATATTAGACATATTATTATGTACAATCATCATCATCAGGATATTTTTGTCTCCACTGCAGGAGCACAACCCTCTCTCATCTGCCGGAGACAGACGGAGGATTCGGCCTACACTCCCCGCGCTGGCTAGACGGGTTGGGAGGCCTGACTGATGTTTTATAATGTATTCCCTTAGTCGCCTTGTACCTACGACATCCACGGGAAGAGTTGGAGTGATCCTATTCTACTCTACCGGAAACCACACGGCGTACACAATTATCTCATTTTACTCAAAAAATTAAAGGAAGAGAGATAGACCAAGAGGGAGATATAAAATAGATTTGTTTTTGTCATAATGTAAAATACAAAATCGATCATTGAAATATCCCAGTTTCAATTTTTGTACCGGTTTTTTTTCAGATTGAAATGAAAAACCAGACAAATACAACTCTATTGTATGCTTATCGCATGTTCGAGAATTTACCTAATGGCCTATACGAGTAGCAGGGGTGGCCAAGCTCCTTGATAGTCCGAGCCAATTTTCAAAATTTGAAATGTTTCGTGAGCCGCAATTAAATACGTATTTTTAAAGGAATGTAAAAAAAGGTATTATAATTTTTTTTACAGAAATTATATTTATACAAAACATATAAATAAAAGTACAAAATATGTGTGTATAATTTGAATATTAAAAAATAAACACATTTATTTTACTTCTCTTGATAATTCTTTAAAATTTGGTCGTTTATGTTGATGTATAAATTCAATTGCCCGAAAATATGACCTTACTATTTTAACCAAAAGTTCAATCATGTATTGGAACGTATACATGTGTATTCGAACGTAGTCAAAATCTGACTGCGTTTTATTTTACCCACAATAATCTTTTTTTTATTTTTGGCTCCAATCTCGCCAATATTCTTTGTTACAACGTTGCACTTAGTCTTTCATATTTGTTGTCAGTAATTTAAAAGACATTTTGAAACACATACGGAATGATAATATTTTTTTAAAATACAATAGCACAAAAATGAAAAGGGAACTCGGGTACATTTATCGAGAGCCACATATAATCCGTCAAAGAGCCGCATGTGGTCGCGAGCCGCAGGTTGGCCACCCCTGGCCTATAAGCTTATTATAACCCCATGGTTTTAGCAGCGTCTAAAACACATAGCGAACCAATTGGTATATTTATTCCAATCGCTTCTGAAGTTTAATGCCATACATTTTGGTCTTTCAAAATCTTATGTGACAAAGTTCTACGTTCTACTTTAATTTTATGCGCCTGTTTATTTTTCATAGCAATTGTAAAAACTTTTAATTAACAAATAGGGGTGATTGCTAATAAACATTATAAGGCGTTCCTGAATTTAGGTATCGGTGTTGACAAATGTCGATGTTCAAAAACTAGACCCAAAGACAAAGGCCTTTGTCTGAGGCTAGTCCAGACCGAACTTAGTAGGTGCTGATTATGTAGTTAGACAAAAATATTCAATTCATTTAGTCATTACGAGTAAACCTGAGTATTTGGAGGGAAGACGCAGCAGTTGATCCCCGGTCATGACATGTACCAATGTTTTTTTTATAAACTTATGTAGGAACATTTTACTGACTGCTCTCAACCGGTGTAAGAAAACATCATGAGGAAACCCGAACATCTGAGACAATCAGTGTAGTGTAATCACAGGGTCGATGTGAGACCACGTTAATACCATTAGCCTAGGGGCTGACAGAAAAGATCCCATAGACATAGACATATTTTTATTCATAACTTTTGTTACAGGTCAACGTTACGTTTGTAACATTACAAAAAAAAACACAAGCAAATTAAATAAAAATAAATTAAAACAAAAAATGTTTTTTTTTCCTGATGGGTTTACGCTTGACGTGAATCACACCTGATGGGAGTGACAATGAGGCCTAAGGTGAAGCGCGCTTACCCAGAAGATGCCTATTCACTCTTTCATTTAAAAAGATCCAAGTTGTACTTGTCCAGAAATACCGGATATATATCAAATATATAAAAGAAATAGGGTCTAGGTGTCATGTCAACGACATCCGAGGGAAGACTGGGGGTGGTCCTATTCTACCACACGGCGAATCGGGAACCACAAGGCGGCTTTTGAGTACAAACCAGTTCATAATCCAAGGTCAAGCATGGTGTGATCAGAATTTAAGTAGGTACGTGTAAAATCATAGTCCGAGTTGGCGTGATGTCCAGCTCGGACTTCAATACCCACTGTATCTTATGAGTACAAAATCGTGAAATTTGAGTGCAATATAGCACGTATTAGGTACTATCCTGCCTGAGTCAGATTGCTGAAATTCGACTTTGTCCGTGTTGAGTGACGCAAATGTCAAGTGAGTGAGATTTGGCTATCTGCAACGTACTTGAAATGTTATTGATATTTTTCAGCACACACGTGAAACTAGAACATTTCACATGGTCAAATACTTATGCAGGTCCAATGGGACACGATACTGGGTCACTGTTGCATTCCGTTTTCACATATTCAGACAAATCCATAAATAAGATTATGTATAAACTACTACTGGAAGTCGAACTCACTGCTGAAAATCTTGTCGCTAGAATTTTTACTCGTATCTACCCTTGGACGGTATCGATGTAAATTTTAATGTTATCGAATTTTCTCCAATTAAGTACCTTTTGGCCTTAACTTGTCCTGATGGTAAGTGAAGATGAGGCTAAAAAATAACACGCTTACGAGTGAGTAGGATTCCCTCTTAACGAAATAGAAACGAGGCAAAACAAATGCATATTTCGGGATTTTCAAGTTTTCTGTTTTACAACAAATTTACTATTACGCTAGCGCGCTATCGACCGACCGGCGAGTGCCGAGAGGTCGTTGCTATAAGTTACTGTTAGTAGATTGAGGGTAGTTGTATATGACACGAAGCGGCTGCGCCCGCTCGGCAGGGGATTCAGTACAATTATAGCCAGTGTCAAGTACGTACGCATTTCATTTAATAACCTAGACCCTCGTGTTCCATAGTTGAGAACCGGGAATAACTGTTTCAAAGAGAAGCATTTATATTGTTGACGTATAACGTTGTACCTCTCTCGATCGACTATTGTCGCGCCTGTGCCTAAATTATTGAAATGAAATGAAATGAAAAATCTTTATTGTGGATCATAGGTATATAAAGGATTACATGTCATTGTTAGAGCTCAGCTATGTCCCGCCACGTGGGCATACAACATTGTGTCGCAGTAAAGCATGCATTTAAAAACAAAGTTACAAAAAAAATATTTAAGAGTTAATTAGATACAAATTGAAACCTTAAATTGAACCGTCACCAAGAAAATCTTCCAAACTATAATAACATTTTCTATTCACAGATCAGGGAGTTTTTTTTAAATAAATTAATCTCATCTACATCTCGTATCGTTTTAGGGATTTTATTATATATGTGAGGTATCCTGCAGAATAGGCTTTTGTGTTACAAGGCAATGTTTGCTGGTAACACTGCAATTTTATCTAATTGCCTCATACGAATTTTAAATGAACATGTTAATATTAGATTTTGCAAAGTATATATTCAAGAACTGATGCATCAATTCACACAAACGTGTAGGGACAATCTGGTGCGCCTGTAGGTAATATAAAGTGCCGGGGTGTGGTTTCGTTATTGACTTGGGCGCTGGACTCTAGCGTCAAGAGGTCGTAGGTTTGATGTCTACTGGGGACAGATATATTTGTAAAAGTTATTCCTATTCTTTTGGTGTTATTTATGTGAATTGTTCTGTTATCACAGGAAAAAACTTAAATATATTTAGGGTTCAATAGTCAGCGAGCCATATAATAAAGTATTTTTTGTTTGATAGTCTTAATTTCTTAACTCTACTAATGCATTCGAAACAAACTCGTACAAATCAAAGCTCACGCGGGTACAGTAGTACCACTTGCAATAAGCGACGCACAGGAGAAGGCTCAGCTCGTTATCGGCATACGGGCGACGCCGCACTCGCCTTGGCCCACTTGTCAGGATCTTCTGATTCATTGCTGGAGCCGTGACTCGCGGCTCTTTCCACCACGCCTCCAAACGCAAGGCCACTACTGTTTGTCTATACTGTACGATAACTATTACCACTTTTTATCTATTTGTTTATCGTACGTATGGTATTTATTTACCGTAAAGTCCAGAAAATCATATCAGGCTTGAGACGTCCACTGCTGGGCATAAGCCTTCCCCAACGCCACCACACCCGGTCCTCACTCTCTGCCAATTTAATTAGTTTTAAGGCGACTAATTGGTTGCACCAGGGACGAGCAGAAGCGTTCTCCTATGTATATTAAGATCATTACTGCGATCACCAATGGTGACTATGGCAAGTATGGCTGCCAAAGCGAAACCAATGGTTATTATATCCTGGGGACGACATATACGGAAACGGGGTAACTCAATTTATATTATGGCATTATTACGAGCCACTGACGACCGACGGCGATACAACCATCTACAAAAGTCTGGTTAGGCTGCCCTACCATTCCTGACCGAGCGACGATCTATAAGGCGGTTGACAGTGAGTGGAAGGGATGAACCGAGGATGAGGATGCGCGCCTTTGAAAGAGGCCTGTGTCTTTGCCTGAGGACAAAAAAGATAGAGGCTGCGTTTGTTGCATAATTATTACAACTCACACAATTGTAGAGAATTTGGGGTACCTACTTCTACGAACGTGGTGCAACAACGGCCCGCGATCGACTACACACACTTGTAATCTTAGATGTGTACTCCAGTTCAGAAATAACAAGATCTTGTGTATGCGTGAAGTTTGTTGCGCCGTTTCTTCTTCACAGAGCTAACACCTAATAACCAGTAGTCTAAAAAAATTACGCGTATAAATGTACCAAGTGTACTCATATGCAATAAAAGATTTTTACCATGATTTCGTTCAAATTGTATGAAATATCTAGTATTTATAGAGACTCATAAAAAAATCTTGATATACTCTGTACGTCAAAATGTAACACTGATTCGACAGTCTTCTGCAGGGGAAATTTAAACGATGGATGGTTGCAAGCCTGGGAAGTTTTTCCACTGCTGGACAAACTCTAATAACGAGTTATACGTTTACCATGCGGGTCCAAATGAGGATGTTGACCTTAGATCAGCAGTATATGAAGGTCTCATCAATTTTCCTTGGCATGGGATATATAAATTATCATCGATGATAATAATATGTCAACTCATTGGTGCGGGCTCGGGATTGAACCTTGGACTCAACCTTTACGAATGAAGTCTTAATTCAACTTTGTCCTCCTTGAAAGAAGTATCCAAATCAGCCAGCTGGTTTGGTTTCCTTTTTTTATTGACGACCCGAATCCGTTGTTGGTAAAAAATCTGCCTCCTGTTCTAGTTTACGGACTCGATTTCCGATCGTGCAAATGGGTTCTTCGTACTTATATCGAAAACACAGCGGGTTTGTTGCCTAGTATGAGTTTAACAATACTTAACGTGTTAAATATAAAGATTTAAACTCTTTTACTATTGCATACAAACAACAGAACATAAGAAAAAAAAAACTAGAAGTGTACAAAGCCGATCTTACCACTTCCGGGCATCCTGTGTTATGCTTATGTATGTTGGTTAAAATATACACAGTTTTTTTTTGTCAAACTAAGTGGCATGGTGCTGTATGTTAGCTATGATAATCATTTTATGATCGTTTGAAACAAAATCATGATCAAGTCAACAAGTTGAGTTAGCTCAAGGGACAAGATCTTGGTGCGCTCGTATGGAATTAAGATGGCTGTACACGGTTAACAACATCTTGTTCAAAAATCTAATTTTTTCAGTGTAGAATTGTCTAATTATTTATTTTTTGTTCTGCAGCCTGAGAATGCGGATGTTCCGATATGTCTTTATATCTAACCTTTCGCGAGGCCAATAATATTTGTCCACCCACGTGCAAGCGCCATAGAAAACCTATACGTTTGTTCCTTATAAACAGGAAGTGCTCTAAATTGTAATGTTTACTAGAAAAATCATTTCTATAATCATCTGCCCTTACAATTACAATGTAAGGGCAGATAATACACACGAGTTTAGTAAGTACACTAGTAAACATCCGCATTCTGAGGCTGCAGAAAAAACATTAGGTAAGTAAATAATGAACTAGACGATTCTATGTTTTAACCAACATGTGATAAGATTGGTTTCATTACACTTCTACTTTGTAAGTTACAACCTGCTTGGACTAGATATAAAGAATTGGAACACTTGGACATGGGGAAAAAACACACATACAACCACCACCCCCACCTCCTCCCGACTCTCTCACACTTTTTTTTTGTTAAAAAAAGATCGTAAATCCGTAAGGAGTTTGTAATCTACTTTATTTTCTTATCTAAATTATAATGGGGCAAACACGGACTACTGAAATATAGTGTATCTAGTTTGGAAGGCAAGCCTTCAAATACAGTATCACTTTAAATGAACAAAGTTACGTTTATGATGAAATAAATCAGGAGACATGAATAAACAATATTCTAACGTCCTAAAAAGACTAGTTAGGTTAGGTCCTTTGTAACAAACAACCGTTACCATTCAAGATATTTATCAATACATTCATTAACATAGGTACGCGAACGAAAATCTCAAGTGCCCAACCATTTGTTCTCGCTGGAAACTCATTAATATATCACTGCGTGTTATAAAATAAGAAAGTGGAATGGCGCCGCGTCGCAAAGGTATGTTGGTCAAGTTTGTTGCATGTTTGTTTTGAGCCGAAAATATCGAAAATTGCTAAACTACAAGAATGCACCGTTGATCCTTGATTACGTAAAGCGTTGGGCAATGTTGTCCAAATATAAACGCAATGAACTATAATACTATACCGCATTCAGGGACGGAGTTAGGTGAGGGGCTAAGCTAACAGATATGGCCTTCGTCAATAATAGGAGCATTAAGACGCACTATTAGCTCCAGTGATGTTGAAGTGGATGACGGTGACCACTCACCAGCAGATGTACCGACACATTATAAGTAATAATACAAGTACAAAAGGCGCATAATCGAATAAAGCTAGTTAAATTTTTCATAAACACACCTACAAAATTCAGTGCAAGCCAAATTGAATCCTACACGTATGGAATAAAGTAAATGTTACGCTGAACCGCAAAATCATGCAAAATTGACAGTCGTACACGATTTGCCTAGGTGCCCCGGCAATCGGGGCCGCGCTTATACCTAAAGTGCTGAATGGGACAGGTCTGATACCGACCGTCCCGCTCGAAAAGTATTTTCGTTTAAAATTTTAAATACAGTGTTAAGTCGAATTCTTAGTCCGCATGCACTAGTTGAAATCTGCTATTTAACAGACGATGCTCTGGTGAAAGAACTAACTAGGCCGTAATGCCACAGAACGGTGACGAATAGCAACGCCCCCTCATTTGGTGTTATCACTAACGCATGAGGGAAGACTGTTGTCAAAGATAAATTATTCGTCCAAAAGGACATGAGGATTACATTCGAAAGACGACTAGACAAACAAACACACTGTCTCAGTTATAGGTATAACGTGTAAAGATATCATCAGTTTATGATAATATAATTTACCGTATGTTTATTTCACTTTCAGATTTCCAGCACTAGACCCCCCTTATTTTAGATTTAGACCCTCTCTAAATTAGTACCTCGCGGTTGTGTCCATGCGGTAGCCGTTGAGGTGAAAGATTACGTACTGATTGCGTAAGAAAGATTGACTTTCTGCGAGGATATGCCTGCAGACAGACTGTTCACGGACAGATTAACTTCTTTTTCTCAGGCTAGGAAAAAACAACTTGAAAATAATTACAAGCCACGCTAAAATAAAGGTAACTGTTGTACGCTACTGTCCCGCGTGGAATAAGTATTTGTTTCCCGTAGGAACCGCTTTTCCTATGATAAAAGTTAGCCTATAATCATATCCAGGACAGGCTATGTCTACATAGGATTTCCATAGTCCGGATTTCCCCGGATTTGTACTAGTTTACGTCCGGGGAGCGTCCGGGCTTGGTTTCATTTGTAGTCGGGTTTTAAAGTTTTCAAGTCACCGCTCGCCAGTTTCTTAAAAGATTAAGAATTTATTTTTTATTTTTATTAAAAGAGTTATCTATAATTTTTGTTTTAATTAAATAAACTAAAATGTTATTTTAAAAATTAATAAGATTCTGTTTTGTTTCTTTACAATATATATTTAGTCTAAATTGTATGAAAATAAATAAAAGTTGATTTATAACAATTATTTTATTCTTTTATTTTACTGAGTAACTTAAAAAAACTCTGTTGACATGTCCGGGTTGTAAACTCCAAAATCCGGGATTACATAAGCCTCCTAGAATGCCACTTTGACAAGGGCTGTCCATTGGGGATTTGCCATAATCACCATGCTTAGCAGGCGGATTGGTGATCACAGTAATGATTTTAATATACACAGGAGAACGCTGCTGCCTGTCACTGCTGCAATCCCTTAGTCGCCTTGACTACACCTAGACGAAGTTTGGGGGTGGCCCTATTCTAAGCTGGAAACCATATGACAAATATATGTACACAGAAAGAACATATTCAAACTTATATCCCCAATATTGGGGCCAACCCCACGGGCCATAGTCCACTACGGTGGTCCAGTGTAGGTTGGTGGACTTCACATACATGCCTTAGAATTCCTTTGACGTATGCAGGATTCCGCACGATGTATTCCTTCGCCAAAAAATCAGTGCTATGATAATAAACCTTATAATTAAGTTCCTAAAACTAAAAAGGTTTGAGATTTGAACCCTCGACCTAATAAACATAAGGCGAGCGCATTATCAACTAGGCATTCAAACAGACACAACTGTATTCAAAGTAAATATAGGTTCAGTATAAAATCCAAAATGACGTCCTCTAAAAATTACATAAATAAAACTAAATCCTAACCTAAGAAATAAGAACAATTAAAATTTGAATAAAAAAGGCTGATTTTAAAGGTATGGTTAAACATATAACCAAGCTCTCAAACGTAATCTAATTTGTTACCAGTGTTACCGTAGCCATTCTCGATCTGACCAACTGAACAATCGCCTCGGTTTTTGCCTAGAAGAAATCGCTTTATATTGAAGTGAAAATTCCTATATATTTTTCCGAGATATTGTTACTAGTATGCAATAAAAATATCTATATATTTTGTATTAGCTTGGTCGATTTTCTTATGACAGCTGAGAGTTGCTTTACCTCAAGAGGGTCATTTTCAACTCAAAAGGATTTATGTCAAGGCCGTTGCATAACCAACCCTCCCACTGCCATCCGAGAACTCTCGCGCCGACTCAACTCTCGCGGTCCACTCGCGTGTGGACCTTCGTCGCGTACCCATGAACTTGGCCCGCTGGCGTCACCCTGGCCCACAGCTGGCCTTATCACCGACGCCGCCGGCCTATAATAGCCGGGCGGGCGTCCCCCCTTGCCTCCACATCGGATCGGAACACCGGCAGACATGTTTCGCGTGTTTCTTGTCTTCGTGCTAGCCGTGGCCGGGGCTCGTTCCTGCAAACCTTGCTGTGAGTGTAAACTTATACCCAGTTATTTAGATACATGTACAACTGTACAACTAACTACAGCTTAGTTTTGTTTCCCTGGTAGATATAGGGTTTGTTATGTTACAAAAGTGTTTTCAAAGATATTTTGGAAAATATCTTGACAAATCTATAGTGAAGGTTTTAAAAAAGTGTTACCTTTGTGATTGTAAATGGTTTGGTAAGCTTAAAAGTGGAAAGTAAGTCGGTAAGTGAACTTAATTTTACCAACGGTTTTAAGGAGGCATTGCATAGATGCCCTCTTATCTTATCCTCTACCCAAAGGTTGTTTAGAAGAAATCGCTTTTAGCGATAAGCCCGCCTAGATGTACATATGTAAGTTACTTTATTATTGTATCTATTTTTAAATTTTACGTGCAAAAAAAAGTAATAGAATTGAATTGATGCACATCAAAGTCCTTGTAGCTTTTAGTTAATTATCAGACTATTATTTCAAAAGCACATCCGCCCTCCCTTTGTCATTGTCTTCTGGCAGGGAAGTGAATGACATGGCATTATAATTAAATCCAAAAGAAGAATATCGAAGAACAGTGGGCAAACAGACGTTAAATGTTCCCACCCGGGCCAAACTTAATTAAGCCGGGCCAAAAAATTCAGTAGCCCTGTAGATATTGTAAGAACATTATTTTCTGATTAAAACAGGCGTTCCTTAATCAGACTTTTTGGAAAGTTGTTTCAATTATTTACTTGCTTTCGATATCAATACCTAATTGTAGTAAGAATTTGAGGGTAATGTTAATTAAAACCTGAAGTAACTTAAAATGTAAGTAGGTGAATTTTTTTTGCAATTTAAATTCATTATTATAAGTACAGCCACGATCAGGTTGTACTATCTGGTTTAACTTACTTAGTAAGTCTTAATTGGAATAAACTTGGACCTTTCCAGGGGCCTTACTCGAATATTCAATAAAGGCCCGTTCGGAACAGCAGTTCTCAAACTTTTTTTTGCTTACAACTTACTCGTATGTAAGAATGATATATCTATCGCATACCACCCACACTGTTTATAAAAATCACCAGGGTAGGGATGCTGGATAGAATTATCCATTTCTCGGAATAGTTAATACATTAAATTAACTAAAGATTATTACTATAAATAATAATAATTATGTATTCTATTCACTAGTGAATAAATAGGTAAATTTTAGAATGTATGTATGTAAGTTCGCATGAAATAGAAATAAACCTACATAATTTTTATTTAATGTAAAATGTAACAAAATGCTTTCTAAAGCATTTATTTAGTTACGTAGCCTGCACATTTTGCGACTTGCACATTTGGCTATGGATCCGTCATTTTACATTTAATTTATTAAGAGACCACTTTTATGGTAAATATTGTCGTGTCGTGGCTTGCATACCTCTTTGAGAACCACCATTACCTGTATCACAGTTTGAGAACTCCTGATTCAGGCTTTAAAATATCAATCATAAAAATAGAAGTAAACCATCAGCTGACTATTGAAGTCTATTGGACCAGGGACGTATCCCGTAAGCATTTGGATAATATCCGTCTAACTACAAACCCTTTTTGCACTCTCTAACAGCATGTGACATATTCAAATAAGCGTTCGTAGTGGTTTAATTGACGTGGTTAAACGCCAAACGCTATCAGATATGTCATAGGCCCACAGGCCTCTTTCAAAAACTACGAACCCTCTCCTCTTTCCTGTCTATTCCCATTTCCATTGCCGTGTGGTTTCCGGTAGAGTAGAATAGGACCACTCCAACTCTTCCCGTGGATGTCGTACAAGGCGATACATTATAAAACATCAATCAGGCCTCCCCAACCCGTCTGGCCAGCGCGGGGAGTGTAGGCCAAATCCTCCGTCTGTCTCCAGCAGATGAGAGAGGGTTGTGCTCCTGCAGTGGAGACAAAATAATCTGATGATGATTCCCATGCTATACCAGCTCGAGGAATCAATGTAAAAGAGCAAACGCCACATAAATAAAACAGACGATGCAGACTTTAATATCCTTTTGTTAGTCACACGTTCAAAGTCCAAGTGGCTCAAAGGTGAATAAGTGCTTGACAGGAGTCCATGCTCCTACTATAACATATATTAGTAAGAACCACTGACTCCAAGACTAGACAGGAACCTGTTTATTCTTGGGGCCAGCCAGTTCTACTACGGGACTCTAGAGCGGACCAAAGTAAGTGTATAGTGTGTGTTAGTGTTTGGAAATGGTTGGAACTATGTGATCACTGGGTACACTTGGGTGAAAAGTTGGGAGATTGATAGGGGATTTCTGGATTTTTTCCAGAAATCCCTTTAGCGTATCCTTTGACCATCGGCAGGGGATTTCTGAACAAAAATTCCAGAAATCCCCTCAAGGGGATTTTTCGCAGGGGATTATTGGAATAAGCCATCATTTTGTGAAAATGTTAAGTCGTTCACAGGAAGACTTGTAGTGGTAGTGGAACTATTCTGTTAGAGCTTAGAAATAACTACTTCAGTATCATCTTATGCTTTCTCCTGTAAGCGCTCACACTTCTACAAGTACCGTGGCTCAGCAGGGGTCATTCTAATTATCGTATAGTCATAAATACTATTGTTGAAGTCCAACCGCTTGGTCAGTTAACTGCGACCTAATTATTTTTAAAAAAGGTTTAATTTTTTAAAACCGTTAGTAGGCCGCGAGGCATGCTGGGGCACTGTGATCCAATGGCAAGATTTTTTAATGAACCTATAGATATGGGGTAACGGGTTGTTGTTTAAATGTAGGTGATGTCTTTGTTTAGTTTCAACTGTTCTTTGGTGGAGTTCACAGCTCGTATCTATGAAAGTAATATTATGTTTATTTCATGTAAAATACCTCGACTCCAGCTACTTATTTATACCCATCGGGGTGGAGACACTGGGGCCTTGGGTCCCGGAGGCAACAAAGTTGATAAACGAGCTGTCTTCGCGCCTCATAGAAGCTTCCGGTGACCAGAGGGCTGGCCAGTACCTCAGGCAACGCATTAGTTTGGCCATACAAAGAGGGAACGTCGCCAGCCTTCTGGCACAATGCCCCAGTGCCAGACGACCTTTTTTATTACTTGTAGTTTAGTGTTAGTAGTTCTCTATTTCTTAATGTTTAGTTATGTTTGGCTTATGTCTTTATAGTATTATAATTATCTATATAAATATGTAATAAAAAAAATGTGTAAAATTAAATATATAAGATTTGTATAACCGACGACGTGATAAGAAGGTGGCCGGAAGCGGCTGGATGCGGAGAGTGGGGGATCGGGTGTGGTGGCGTTCATTGGGGAAGGCCAGATCTTGCAGTGGATTCTAAGGACTAATATGATGATATTGATGTTGCTTGCAGTGCCGAATTATTTTATCTGTAATGGAACTGTAGTTCCATCAAATCTTTCTAAATGAAAACTAGGTATACCATGCATTATCTTGTTGTTAATATCCAAAATATGGTGTCTTAAATCAGTACCGATAATTTACGAACTTATAAGACTTCTTTGGCAAAGGCTTTGTTTTCGACTTAGATCACTTTTGTATTTACAATCATACTCTAAGGCACAATATGCAATTGGTCTTTGCAGGAATAGTTTTCAAGAACGCAACATGTTGAAGATAAGTGAAATTATCGCTGCTTTATCGCTTCAGTGATCGTCCGGTAACTGATTGTTAACCCAGTTCCACGGCCATAAATTGTTTTAAAAAAATGACAGCACGGACAACGTTATTCAATTTATTTTGTAGCGTCTTTTGTTTTTATTAGTATCTTCATAAATTTTAATGGATTCCCTGAATGCTCGAACATCCTCATTGTTTTAATTTTTTGATGGTATCCTACTAATATAAATGCGAAAGTTTGGATATTTAGACGTTTGAATATTTGGATGTTTGTTACTCAATCACGCTTCAACCACTGGACGGACGTGATGAAACTTGGCACACGTATAGGTTAGGTCCTAGAATAGGACATAGGATAGTTTTTATCTCGAAAAAGCATCATGAGATACGGAAAATACATAATAATTTGTGATGTTAAGTTTTCCACGCGGACGAAATCGCGGGCAACAGTTAGTCCTCAATAAAAACAAGTAGGTAGGTATACCTAATACCATTTCTAAAATGTTAAAAGACTATTCTGAATATTATGTAGGTGTCTAATAATGGTAAGAATAACATCAAAACGTTGTGATATGATGTTACAGTCCTTGTAAAATAGAATCACCGCTCAGTCTAAATAGATCTAGCATCGGAACATAGATGTCCACTGCTGGACATAGGCCTTCCGCAATGAACGCCACCATTTTGGTTACTCATGGTCCCCCGTGACTATTATGGGCTAACTCCCGTTTTACCCGTAATGACCACGCTAGACACGTATTGGCCATCGGAGTACTAGGCCTCGCTCCAGTAACGCTGCTGCCCGCCAACGGTCTGTTGTATTTATGGTCTAGTGAATGGTTGCATGATTATACCGCCATTGTCGGCCGCCAGGGTCCTCGTTGGTCAATCAACAGTGTTCAGCGGAGGCACGTGAGGTTGGAATTTGGAGCAATGGATGATGTCTTTGCGCTCCCTTACATTACACCCCCAATAGGTACCGCAATTGCATTTATAACCATTTTAAGTGGTCGCATATACCTTTTATACGGTTTTAGACACCTTATAACGTTTCCTAGTACAAATGACAAACTGCGCTTTTTCTCTCGCTTACTTACATAGATTCTGATTAACAATTTCTTGCCGCAGCATGCGGGGTGGCGCGCCGCGGCCGCGTGGTTGGTGGAGACGCCGTGTACCCCGGGGAGTTCCCGTGGCTGGCGGCCCTCCGCAGGGACGGGAAGGTCATCTGTGGAGCCACCGTCGTAGCCAGGGACCACCTCATCACCGCCACGCACTGTGTTTACGGGTAAGTGTACCGTTATATTACCCCACATCACGTACGTCATTATAACGTGGAGTGCTACAAACTGTGGAACACGCTCCCTGTTCCCTCTCAGAGTTGGTAAATTTCATCATCATTATATCAGCCCTTAGACGTTAGACGTCCACTGCTGAACATAGGCCTTCCCAAATGAACGCCACCACACCCGGTCCTCCGCTCTCCGCATCTAACTGCTTCCGGCCACCTTCTTCAGGTTGTCGTCTTTTGGTAACTGAAGCCAAAACCTCCTTCTGGTCGTCAAGCTTGAGACATGCTGAGCGTACTGATAAAAAGTCAATTGTTTTCACGAAATCGTACATTATGTATAATTAACCCAATAGGATTGGGAACTCCGCATTTAGTTTATTCATCTCATCTAAACAACATATTTTATAAACAGCAAATCAGCAAAATATTTGACTAGTTATACTGGAAATTAATATTTGTCGTTTTCCGACGCACTCATTAGAGATGCTTCGTCGCTTCCGCACATCGGATCTGCAAACAATAGGCCATGAGGCACATTCGGTGAAAGTAGATAATTATTATTGACATAAGCCTTTGTCAGGTTCCAAAACAGACATCAGGCGACGATCATTAAGTTTCACTCAATTGGTGAAGACATTATGACTTTTAGCTTTGTTTTGGTCTGTCTACAATTTAATTATCATTATCATCATCATTTTTTTATTATTATTTAACATTAATAAGAAAATACATCACATGTCTTACATAACTCACACATAATAAACCTCTTGGGTTTGTCCTATGTGCGGTGAGGCGGCTCGGTCACAGCAGGCCATGCTAACGCTTGTTGTACATTATAAAGAAAGTTAAGGAAACATAACAGAGCAGATGACAATATAAATGTATCTATGCAACCTTATGTATATCAGCCCTTAGACGTCCACTGTTGGACATCGAGCTTCCCCAATGAACGCCACCACACCCGGTCCTCCGCATCCAACCGCCACCTTCTTCGGGTGTCCACTCCAGAACTCGTCTGCCCCAACGGCCGGAAGATGTGACCCGCCCCCTGCCACTTCAGCTTCCTAATACTTTCGGCTATGTCGGTTACTTTCGTTCATCGTCGGATCTCTTCATTACGAATCATGCCGTCGGCAATCTACAATTAATAGACTATAAATAATCCCGAATTTCGTGAAAATGTTATACGAAAGTCGAAATAAGTATTCATTTAATACTCTGAAGCAGTTAATAAACAATTAGGTAGATAGTTTAGTTACTGTAACAACATAATATGTTCCATGAGGACATTCAGATATGATAAGAAATAGTCTCTCTCTCGTCTCGTTTTGACGAAACCCTAAAATGCTCCCTTAGAGTGGCGACACACGTTTGACCTGTTCACATAATAATGCCAGTACCTCTTCAGCACACTTTCTTCCATGTTACGTAAATGCGACCTTTAAAACCATCTGTAAGTCATTTGCATGTGCAAGTATTGGACGTATATGACAAAATAACGGGAAAATAAACGCTCAAGATCGAATATCTGTTTGTCTACAGCGGTCTAGTTAGCTAGACTGTTAAGCAAGTTTGTACAGTACGGATTAACGAATTTATGACAGTGGGCCAATGGCTTTAGGCTGAATAGTTGGTCAAGTGAATATGACCTGAGGTTTCAGACTAAAAATTGGCCAATTTCCTATGATCTGAGATGTTAAAGAGCTATGCTCGGAGTTTCTTTGAAGGATATGTTACATAATGAGGCGATCCGACGAAGAACGAAGGTCACCGACATAGCCGAAAGGATTACCAAACTGAATTGGCACATCTATCTCAGTCCCGACGGCCGTTGGAGCAGACGAGTTCTGGAGTGGAGACCGCAGATGGGCACGCACAGGGTGGGGCACCCCGTCGCCGTCAGGTTGGACCGACGACGACCTGAAGAAGGCCGATAGTGGATGGATGGGACGGAGGACCAGGTGTGGTGGTGTTAACTGGGGAAGGCAGTAGACGTCTAAGGGCTGATATGATGATGAGGCTTTGGAGGTTGAATATTTGGTAATGTTCTACTGGTTGTGACTAGGATACTGTCCTGTCCCAACATAGTGTGACTTTTCTAAAAAAAAAATGGACAACTGGTAAATCTGCCGGAACAGAGCGTGGGCATCATGACATATCTTAAGTATAATTATTGAACGATATAATTCTTTATTTGTGTACATAGTATAATGTAATCTAATGTAGATGTCATAACATTTTAATTCTTAAAACAATTAAACTCTACCTGTACAGGCATATACACATTAAATTAGCTTAAAAACATTAAGATTATTATAACACTCATAATAGATGAATATTCTGGATTATTAATTAATTATCATTTATTATTGATTGTGTATTTTAATTTATAGTACTTGATTAACAATGACAAAAGATCTAACAATGTGACCAAAAAATATTTCATAAATTAAATGCCAATAAATAAAGTCAGTGTCATTCCAATAGTACAATAATTACTTATACTCTAAGAGCCGTGGTAGCTGGTTGGTTGTGCACTCGTCTAACTTTCATGAGGTCGTGGGTTCAAACCCCGCCCGTACCAATGAGTTTTACGAAACTTAAGTACGGTTTATTTATAATACCACAGGCTTTTCGGTGAAGGAAAACATCGTAAGGAAACCTGCATATGCCAAAGAAGAAATTCTGAGGCGTATGTGAAGTCCACCAAATCGGCTTGGGGCACCGTTGGTGGTCAGGGGTTCGGCACAAAAGATCCTGAAGGGTCGAAGTGTCGCCAGGTCTTCCTGGCCCTCTAAGATAAGAAAAAAAAAATCCTTTAAAAATTCCTTTACGCTATAGAAGCAGCGTTCAACCTACCAGTTTATTAATGATAATTTAAACTTATTAATTTTAAAGTCTTTCAACCAATGTGGCAAATTATTATAGATTTTCACATTATACTACATATAAACATGGCTCATCTCTTATCCAAGGTCAAGTTATGGAAGGAGGCCAAGATCAAACGCACTGGATGCGCCTGCGATGCTTTGTTCGCGTCGTGTCGTGTTTTTGTGTAGCGAATTGATTATCTAGCCTTACACGTGCTGAATATGAATTGCCATTCAGTCTTGATACTGCTACAGCATACAAAATATCTTGTTAAATTCATTCATAAACATCACCCAGATAACATCATACCTTCAACTGAAATCAGTATCTCGAGTGCGATTGTAATCTAGTGCTACAAATTTAGCACCACATCTAGCACTTTTTTCAGACAAAAGCGTGTTTAAACGCCTAGCAACAAATACAGCTTATGTAACACGAAGCGCTAATAAAAGCTCTATGAGAGCTGAAAATGAGTGAACATTAAAACCTTAATTAGATGTCAGATCTAAGAATTAGCAGCGCTATAACTGTACTATACCACCCAAAGAGGACTATACTTACAGTATAGCACTTTAGGTTCTACAGTGGATATAGAAGAGTGGTATATATAGTAGCCGTCCTTAACATCCATAATATTTCAGCAAACCAAGTAGTTTAGTTCCTTTCTTCTATTTCAGAGTAGAGGCGTCCCGCTTAACTGTCCTGGTGGGAGAATACGATGTCAACAACACCCATTCTGAAGGCTTCGAAGTCACCCATGTTGTGCAGCATCCTGACTTCAACCGATACACCTACGACAACGATATAGCGGTTCTCAGGCTAGCGCAACCACTACCTGATAAGCTGTATAGGCCGGCGTGTTTGCCTGGTAGGTGGAGTTTGTTGTTTAGGCACGGTGAAGCATTGTGATCTCTTTAGATGCCTTGATATTGGTTATTCTCAATAGAAACTGGTTGAAAATAATAAAAAAATCTCTTTTTAATGGCTTCTCATCTCACTTCCATAAAATACTGAAAAGAATGAAACTCGAATAAAAATGTCGATAAAAGCTTGGATTAGAAAATGTACTTACTACTATATCTGAAAAATATGAAAAAAGGAAAAATATTTTCCGAAATTAGGTATAAATTATACCTATTTCAGGAAAATTTAAAACTAGAACCAGCATACGAAAAAATTTCGGACTTTTTGTATTTTTGACTATCCGACGACATGCGATATCGAAATGACTGAGTTTCTGAAAATACATATAAGTAATTAGGTATATTATTTGTATTGATTTTTTTAATATTTTTTATTTCTCCTATTTGTCGAACTTATTTTATTACTGCTTTTTTATTAATAAAAAAATCTAAGTACTGATTTCTTCTATTTTTCCAGATGTGGATGAAGGAAATTTGCTTGAAGGTGAGGAAGCTGTAGTTTCTGGGTGGGGAAGCACTGTTGAAAGAGGTCCTGCGTCTAATGTTCCAATGAAGGTAAACGAAAATATTTCGATTCATATTCCGTTACCGTAACTTAAAACGTATATTATATGTAATGTAAATATAACAGGAAAGCACTTAAAATAACATAAATAACATTAGGTATAAAGACAAAAATATTTACAAAATGTACACGTCGTCTAGTTGCCCGTCCTGCGGCGGTAGCCTAGCGGTGGTGGTTACCGTAACTGTAATAATAAGAAGTTGCTATTAATAAGTAACTAATACTAGTAATGTCCGTAGGCGGAAGTGCAGATCTGGGGGCAAGAAGAATGTACCGGAGCAGGATACGGTCGCAGGAAGGTTACACCACGTATGTTGTGCGCAAACGCATTGGACAGAGACGCTTGCAGTGGAGATTCTGGAGGTCCTTTGTTACTACCGCAGCCACACTTCACTATTGTGGGTGAGTATTGAAAAATGAATCATTATTCAATAAGATGTAGTTTCTAACTATTATTTATCACGTTCCAGGTATAGTATCATGGGGAAGAGGATGCGCAAGACAAGGATACCCGGGTGTTTATTCACGAGTAGATCGATTTTTACCGTGGCTTCGTGTGGCTCTACGCCATGCGTGCACGTGTCTACCTCCTTCATTCTAAAAACATTAGCAAAAAGTGAATCAAAGACGCATTATGTAAGAAATAATATGAACAATTTATGAATGTGTTAACACGATCTTTATTATATACAATAAATTATAAAACTTAGAGTATAAACAACCACCAGTATTAAAGGTACATGTTGAACTAAAGAATAAGTAAAATGTAATTAAAATAACAAAGTGATGGCTGTGATTAGATTATACAAGTTTTATATATATAACAATTTTTATATATAACAAAATAATTTAATTGAGATAGTTTCATAAATGATTGTCATATTTATGTGTACTTTATCATTGTACTTAAGTTATTTAAGAAATGTTCCTAAATATTGTACCTAGTACCTACTTTGTAGTTATTCCCAGTAAATAATTAAATAAAGAGATTAGAAGTCTAAATAATTTATTACTTTTATTTACCTACTTCACTATAATGTAAATTTTACTACATAGGTACCTAGTAACTATAGTAATAGATGAGTAATAGTAATCGATTATTGAAGAACCTCGCCGTTACAAACTGACGTATGACGTCTTGAGTTAACGAGTACGCAATTATATCTAGGCACATCACTACGAGTTTACTTTTTTAAAATGGCTGACATCTCCCGCGAAAATTCGACATTTGACGTTTACGACGCCGTGGTGTCAGCTGAAATCTCCGTTTAAATATAAGGCAGCAAACAACATGAATCTTTCTGAGAACGAAGCTGTAAGTAATTTTATTATAGTTTTATTTTGTGACTCAACAACGTGACTTTGTATTCACATTGAAATTGCTACACAAATAATTAAACCGTATAGAAACATACATACATGATACTATACAGTGTATGGTGTACCTGCAGATATTTTAATGGTATTTTTATTTAAATGAACATAGGTTATGATTATGAATTCATTTACTGTTCAGGACGACACTTCCAGCGTGGAAAGTACGTCAAATACCGACAATACATCCCGTAGTGAGACTCCAACGAATTCCCGCGTAAAGAAACGCAGGCGAGGCAAGAAAAAGGCCATTACGAAACAAGTTAAACCTCCATATAAATTCAAGTAAGTATTTGTTCATTCAAATGTGACCTTTGTTCGAGTACTAAAATCCCTTCACTGGCATTGCACTCTAGGTTGGGGAGTTCATTAAGGAAGACACGTGAAATTAAACTACAATGTTTAGTATGTTACTACTAACCACAATATTATGCTTTTTTACATATTTAGAATAGCAGAAGTAGGTAGACCTCTATTTGGGGTTAATTAAAGTGTAAGATCCTTGCATTAGCTACTTGACACTGGCAATACACAAATATTACACACTAATATGGTTTGGATAGGTAGGTTCTTTATTACAAAGCGCATATCCAGGATTTCACGTAATAGGTCACCAAAATATTACATTTGTGCAGTTGGAGTTAGAGGCATTTATTTAATTTGAATTGAAAGGCAGCTTACAGCTGATGCTGCCATATAGGCAGTTGACTGTTGTTTTAATTGGTCTTGTTTGATATTTTGCTAAATAACAACAAATAAAGTTTTAGTATGGAATATACTGTACACAATAAAACAAAAACAAACGGAATTAACCATCCTTCAAAAGTTTTCATCCATAGACAGCAAACTTCATCTTGCAAATAGAATGTAACTGGTTGTAAATTACCAGTCGTTAACTGGTTGTAAGTTACCTCACATAGTTGTTACTAATTAAATTCCCTTAAGGGTTTAGGTATGCATTCATATTCTCAAATTAATGGGGTTTGAGTTGATATGTTATTTAAATTGGATAAGTTGTAGTGATTGCTTAAATCCCCTCTTTCTCTGTGACATGTCTAAAAATATTTCTACATAGAGTCTCAGATCATGGAGTCCTCGATAATACAATGGTGATATAAACTAACAAGTTAGATCTTAGTTAACCACAACTCTTACCACAGGCTATCAAGTGGGGCAATTGTTTAGTTACCAGAGCCATTTCTGTTAGCAGACAATACCACTTGCAGGTGAGGATATCATTTGGAGCCCCTTACATAATTCGAGACATGTTTTTTATTTATTTATTTACTTTGAGGAAGACTTACAGACAAATTACAAAATAAATAATAATGCAAATATAAAAAAAAATGCTGATTACAAGTCCTCACTTGTAGTACTGGAGATGTGAGATAGGACCATACAGGATTAGACAATGGATATGTATATAATTGTAATATATTTTATATTTATATGTAAGTGAATGTCAGCTATCATGTTTTTAAGCATTGAGGTAGAAGATTAAGAAGAATTTTTTTCTTGAACAGCTGCAGTGCAAAAGAAGATCATGGGCAACCTCTCTTTGGGTGTCAGTTTAACCACCACCTGGGGGAGGGCGAGCCACAGGTGTTTGCTGTTGTCGGCAGCAACCGGGTTTCCGTGTACGAGTGTCCAGAGGCTGGCGGCTTCAAGTTCCTGCAGTGCTATGCTGATCCTGATGTAAGGTTATCACCATAATCAGCCTATCCACATCCACTGCGACTGGATCTTACGATCATTGGCAGATGTGTTGGTCATTGTAGTGCTGTAAAATACAGTAACCAAAAATCATATTTCCAGGTTGACGAGACATTCTACACATGCGCATGGTCGTACGAAGAGGAGACGAACCTACCGCTCCTAGCCGTTGCCGGGTCCCGCGGCGTCGTCCGCATCTTCCACCCTGCCACCCACACCTGCATCAAGCACTACGTCGGCCACGGCCACGCCATTAACGAAGTCAAGTTCCACCCAAGAGACCCCAACCTACTCCTCTCAGCCAGTAAAGACCATGCTCTAAGACTCTGGAACATTATGACTGATGTTTGTGTTGCTATCTTTGGGGGTGTTGAAGGCCACAGAGATGAGGTCCTTAGTGCAGACTTCGATCTGAAAGGAGAAAGGATTATGTCCTGCGGTATGGATCACTCCCTGAAGCTCTGGAGACTCGACAAGCCTTCGATGAATGAAGCAATCAAACAGAGTTACAATTTCAATCCTCATAGAGCATTGAGGCCTTTTAATTCTTTAAAGGAACACTTCCCAGATTTCTCGACGAGAGATATACATAGGAATTATGTGGATTGTGTTAGGTGGATGGGTGACCTTATATTGTCTAAGGTATTTATTTTTGTTTATTTTATCATTTTTGAAATAGTTTAAGCTTGTTAGTGGCATTATTGAAAACCTGGTATCGAATTTTAATATAACACTTTACCTTTAGACATTCGCCTCATAATTTCTTGTTCAACGCGTGCAGGTTTTTTTATATTCTTCAGTTTAAAAAAAATACTAGAGCGTACTTGTAACTATACCACTTTCTATTTTTACTTGTAATATTATTCCTTTTTTGAAACAATACCAAATACGACACCCATAGGCGTACTGCTGCGGTAGGTGCCACCGGTATGACGTCTATTGACGTACTGTCCACGAACGAGTTAAGTAGATAGGAATTAAGTACAACTTTTATTGCAATTTCAAAATCTAATTGCAGTCATGTGAAAACGCGATAATCTGCTGGAAGCCCGGCCGACTGGAGGACACGGAGCTGCGTCCAGGAGACAACGCGGTCACCATCGTGCACCGATTCGACTACAAGGAGTGCGAGATATGGTTCATTCGGTTCGCGGTCGACTATAGTCAAAGGGTGAGCCTGACTACTGTTTACTATGAACTCTAGCGATGTTCTGGGAGCCCAGCTGCGTACGGGAGACAACGCGGTCACTATCGTGCACTAGTTCGACTACAAGGAGTGCGAGATGTGCTTAATTCGGTTCGCGATAGACTATAGTCAAAGGCACAGAATAAGTAACAGTATTCAATTCCTCATAAGCCTATCTAAAAATTTCAATGCAAGCCAAATTAAGGAAGAAAGTCATTGTCATGCCAAAAGGCTAATATCAATAAATCACGTAATATTGACAATCGTAAGCGATTCGCCTAGGTAGCCGGGGGGCAATCGGGGCCGCGCCGCGATATCGTCGCTGTTTGGAAAATGTTGAAGAATTTTAAACATATGTTTTAAATTCTCTTGCATTAAATCCTATCCTATACGTGGAGGCGCAATTTATACGGTCGCGATCCTCAGCAGTGACGGAACGACAGAGAAGAAGAAATCTAGAAGAAGGCGTTTCAGCAACTTTTCTTAAACAGCGACGATATTTATACCTAAAGTGCGGAGTGAGACCGGCCTGTCATGCTCTTTGTATCCATTTTTATATGTTGGATAATTTGAATACTTATTTAACCATAACAGAACTGGTTATTATTTGTCACTGGACATTGTAATTACCTGGTCTGAAAATGTGCAATAGCAGCTTGCATGCATTTATATGCTGCAACAAAGATTTCTGACGCCTTCTAACTCTTGCATAAACTAATATGAGACAGCAGATGCGTCTTAATTTCATAAGTCATAGCTTAAGGGGCATCTACATCTGAACCTACTACTTCTAAAATAGGACAGCGCACTGTGATGTTCATTTGTAAACGCCCTGTTTGTAATTGACAGATTAATTGACTTTGTAATGTTCTAACTTAGTTGACACTACCCTGTCTGTGTTGTAGGTGATAGCCCTGGGCAACCAGTGCGGCAAGACCATGGTGTGGGAGCTGGGCAGCGTGGCGGGAGGCTCCCGGGTGTCGCAGCTAGTGCACCCGCGGTGCGTCGCTGCCGTCAGACAGGTGGGTCGATATTCTTCGGACAGCCCGACCAGTGCAGCAAGATAGCCTATAACAAGGCCTCTCTCAAGTCAAACTATATCAAGTCCACTAATTAACCGAGCCTAACCCAAATGAAGCCTGTAACAGGTGCACTGCTTGACCAGCATTATATACCAAAAACAGCCTATAACAAGTGCACAGCTTGACCACGCCTCTCCAGAATCAGCCTATAACGAATCTACTCTGACCAGGCCTTTACACTAGTCCAGTCACACTAGTCATTCAGTTTTGGAATACCTTGGATTCTTTGCTGCTATAGTTTTTCGGACTTGTTATTTTTTATTTAAATATTACAAACTTATGCAAGTTTGTAATATCAAACGTCAAGGCGACTGGACCCGACGGGATTGCTCCAGGGATGGACAGCAGCGTTCTCCTGTGTTTTATTAAGATCATTACTGCGATCACCAACCCGTCTGACAAGCGTGGTGATTATGGCAAATCCCCCAATGGGGAGCCCATAAAAAGTGGCATTCTATTAGGGAGGCTTACGTTCAGCAGTGGACGTATACAGGCTGATGATGATTACAAAGTTAACATGCAATTGATTTTACCTTTTCATGTTTAAATATTCAGTATATGTTTGTCACCAGGTGACGCTCTCCAGAAACGGTAAAGTGCTGCTGGCGTGTTGCGACGACGGAACCATATGGCGATGGGACAGAGTCACCGGCTCCACCTAAAGAAGGATCTCTAGGATGTTGGTAAAACTACTTGAATATGAACTATCCATGAAAATAGAGGAAATAGTTTACAATTGCTTCACCAATGAAAACCATTGGTGCGTTTTGGAATATTCCACGCTGCAATCCAAAGGTACATTGACGACAGTCGCCGTTTACAATCAGTTTGGTCGTCTGCTTGTTCAGCAGTGTACGACGTACATATAACGAGTTCCGTCAATTAATTATTATTAGTTTTCCAAAAAAGATCTCGAATTTTTTAACCCTCTGAAGTTTGTGCAATTATCCAATCATTGCAGGGCAATTTTACAATCATTGCAGGGCAATTTTACATATATCGACGGTAGACGGTCAATATGTTCAGAATTTCAGCTCATTTGGTCCAGTAGTTTCGTTTTATTCCCCGGTCAGTAAAAATATCTATTTAATTTTTTTAACAGGGCACTACTACATCTTATAGGTTTTTTCGTGTATGCTGTGATAACGGATTAGTATACGAACTAAGATCAACTGACCAATGCAACGATCTCTATGTAGGTACTACTAGATGGAGCGTTCCAAACAATCGCTCTGTTCCACGCAACTGCGGCTCCGGGTGCCGCAACTCGTTCACATTCACTTTGAAACTTGTGCAATTACTACGAAGAACATTTTATTATTTACTCAATATTGACGCTATTTAACCATAGCGTCAATATTTAGTAATCATTAAATGTTCTGCGTAGTAACTGCAAAAGTTTCATTGTGAATGTAACCGAGTTGGCGTGGAATAGAGCGATTGTTTGGAACGCTCCATCTAGTAGTACATATATAGAGATCGTTGGACCAACGACTTGTTTTTATTTTATATTTCTTCGTAGTGGACAGTTAAAAAAAATAGATGTCCGTTTCGACGGAACCCTAAAAACAGTGGGACCCGTAGGTAGAACAAATAATGCACAAATTGTCCTCTGTTCCAAGCAGTTCTACTGATTGTTCTACCAGTAGAACTATTTGGAGAATCCTACTAATATTATGTGAAAGTTTGGATATTTGAATGTTTGTTACTCAATCACGCTTCAACCACTGAACGGATCATATAAACTTGGCACACATGTAGGTTAGGTTCAAGGACATGGGATAGGTTTTAACCCGAAAAAACGTCCCATTCCTAAGGGAAATACATAATAATTTGTGAAGTTAAGTTGTCCACGAGGACGAAGTCGCGGGCTACAGCTAGTATTATATAGACTGTTCTACTACGATGCGTCGGACTTCCCTAAATTGTATGTAATTAATATAATCAAAGAATAGGATGTGATGTGCAGTGATTAAGAATGTTAAGTACTTAGTTATGATTTTGCGTATGTATACAGTGTGTTGTTTAGAATGGATCGGTGAATATCATATTATGTGTACACTGCCTGTATAACAGTGAGACTTGTATAGAAAAATTTTGATATTTCAAATGTTAGCTTTTAAGATTTTATTGAAATATGCAAGTATCACAATAAAAACAAGACTGGCTTAGTCAATTTTTTAAATACATTGTATTATTTAACACTAGGATTTATTCCCTATAATAACTAATTTATCTCTATGCTCCTATTATATTCGAGGATTGATACTACATACATACATAACTCACTCACGCCTTGGTCCCAGAGGGGTAGGCAAAGACGACGTATCGCCACTTTGCGCAATCTAATGTTTGATATTGCCAATCTTTTTACACCTGCAACCTGTGGACAGGCTACACGCAGCGGACGTACAACCTGCGTATTCAGTACAACCCCTCCGGAGCAATCGGTCTACTATCCCCATCGGTCTACTTGTCCAAATGGTCAACTTTCCTTATCTGTCTATAACACATTCAGGTGGGGCTGCGTTTCTGCAGTGCATCAGGAATGTTCGCGGAGGCGCGCACCGACGATTTTTTCGCAATTATTCGCAAAAGAACCGCGTCCCTGATGCGCCGTGTGAGGGGCAGCTCCAGCAGTCTCCTAAGCGTTGTTATAAATAAAATTGAGAGTCCTATTATGAGACACTGGAATCAAACACTGTGTTCGCTTCCGGTGTCTCAAATAGAAAATCCTACTAATATTATAAACGCGAAAGTTTTTAAGTATGGATGGATGTTTGTTACCCTTTACGTAAAAACTACTGAATGGATTAACTTGACTTTACAATAATATAGCTTATACATCAGAATAACACATAGGCTACAATTTATAAAGATATTGTGTGAATTGTACAAAATATCAAGTATGTAGGAAAAAATCTACCATCTGCGAGCTATTCTGGCGTGCGCTGCCAAAACCGCTAGAGTTACACATATGTAATGTATGATGGAAATGTTTATCTTAAATAGTCCTACAAAAAAGCTACTCGAAATACTAATCGTGCGCAGACGAAGTCGCTGGCACCAGCTAGTAAGTACATATTGTTCTTCTCTGTTTATTACTCACATAAAGTTTTATTTTTTGTATTACTAACAAATTATGGACTTGTCTGAAATAAATGAAAATTAAATTAAATCTTGTATAAGGCTCAAACTGTAAATTTGTGCCTGTGTTTTTTTATGTTCAGCAGTGGACGTATTTCGGCTGATGAATATATAGATTCTCCACACAGTTACGTGAGAACTTCAACACTGATTTTAAAGAGCTGGATGACCAAATGAAAATGTCCATATTTTATGTCAAATTTTATTTAATGACCAACAAATTATGGCTACGATTAACAAAATGAATCACAGGGGCCAAGGTGTTATCTCGTGTTCGCTACTGCAGCTATACGTTGCCGCTTCTATCGTGTCTAACACTTACCGTAAGGTAAATGGTGTCTAATAAACCTATTAAACTCACACTGGGGCGGTGGAGGCCAGTGATATATGGATTGTACGGAGAACTCTGCACTGACGCGAGCCCAGGCCGCATCTCGAACGCAGGACCGCCACCGCGACAGTGTAGATGTTGATTAATGTAGACTTATCGTGGTATTTTTAGAAATATGACAATGAGAGAAATATTCGAAGTGACTTTCATAAGAAAAAAAAGTGTACTTAATTAAAGTCTGGCTAAACCGCGGGCAAAAGCTAACTAGTATCTGTTAGTAAGCTGTAACCCGAGTGGAATAAGTTCTTGTTTACTGCGGTAAGGTTTTTCCCGTGGTAAAAAATATTCTATGACACAGGTTGTGTATGCAAAAGAGCCATGAAAGCGTAACAAGTCACTTTCAGGTTTAATATAAATAGGATTTACTTTTATGTTGCATCCACCACAATACATCGTCATAATTACGCTTTGAAAATGAAAATCTTGTTTACAATAAGCTTTTTTGGACGACGTGCGGCGATTGGTCGATTCTGATCGAGTCGTCAACGCCCGAGCACTGCACTGTGAATCTTTAAGCGAATTTCAAAAGAATTATATATTATAGTTCCTGGAAATGCCGCGTCTATGTTTCATCATAATTCATAACACAAGAAATGCTTAGATATGAGTACCACGACAAGTCTACTGGTTCTTCTAATGTCTAAACACCGATACAAACAACCCTATTATTCACTACTCAGTATGTATACAGACCCACCAAGATTATTTAAATAGTACTTATTGGTCACATTCAAGCTTGAATTGTTACTCACAAAATAGAATTTCTGAGCAAACATTTTCTAAGCCTGAGCACTGTACGAGTTAAAGATATAAGAATATTCATATAGAAGAAAACCGATTTCGAACCATGAGGTGCTCATGTGATAATAAAGCTCCTATATGAGATCAAATAGGAATCCTCGTGATAAGATCATGACTTACGATCCATCGACTAATCAGCCTGATGCTCATAACGTTTACTAGTTCTACATACAAACAATTCTGTCAAAGTGCTGAGGTGAGCGGGCGGAGTGCACGCTGATTGGCTCGTCAAGGTCGCGCCATGTCATGATTGGTTGGCATTGGAAGTACGGCGATGTTTGTGCGCAACGAATTGCCTTTACGAAACGTTTGCCTTGCATGACACATTTATAGGTTTTAATACCACGACCGCATGATGAAAAACTCACTTGAATGGTAGATCTGCACACATACAATTCGATAATACTTAAAAGCTAGGACTAGACAATTAACATGACAGCATAATTGATTTAAGTCAATTTCCGTTTTATAATTCAGTCTTTAAAATTTTCTAATTAAACATTCGGCATGCGAAACAATAAATAACCAATGTACAAACGTTTCATTTCGAGATTACTTTAAATTACCATTTAAATTTTGCACTAAGTATATTTTATACGAGTGTCATCGCTGTTGCATGTACAGTCGGTTGCGATTTAATAATGGCCCAAGATCATTGCAATTTAAACTGTATGACCATAAAGGTAAGTTGGTGTAAACGTTACTCTTTACGTGACCGTTACACTGAGATCAATAATTAATACATTTCCATAATATACATAAAATATACAACTAAACAATCATACAAACATCTCATACATAGTCACAACAATTAACATTGAGCTAAATTCTAAAACAATATTAAAAGATCTCTCCAAACTTGTAGACATCAATTGATTGCACATACCTACATATACATATTTAAAACCCAATAGTGAGTTTTACCTTCATTTCATTATCTACTCTGTCATACAGTTGTTTTATAATCTCAGGCTCCCCGGAGCAAACTGCATGGTGCAGTGGGGGGCTCCAATCGGTATTGTGTTGTTAATTATAATGTTTTCGTCTAATTCAATTTATGTACTTATAATTTTAAGGATTAGCGTAATTATTAATTTGGAAATTTATAATAAACATTGTTTGTAGTTTCTAACCGGTCTGCAAATGATGAAAGCAGCAATTAAGTTATAACTTTATAAGGCAATATTTGATTTGATTTTGCAAATTTTGATTACTGTACCTACACTAAATCAAGATTATATCTATATTTCATTCCAGATTAATAGTCCTATGAAAACAAACGCTATTTGCGTCTCGGTAACATATACATGAAAGGGTCACCAGCAGCAAAAATAGGTTTGTATTACCAAGTAAACTTTGCGGTCCACTTAGGAACACCATCTATTGTGTATTTTGTTTTCGAGACGCAAATGTGTTTGTTTTCATAGGACTATTAATCTGGAATGAAATATACGTATAATAAAACTTTTCTGAATGCCAAATAGATGTCGAATCGGTGCCGACAAGTTTGGAGTTTGGTCTTAAGGGCGATTACACATGAAGCGATTTAGTTGCTAATCGATTGATGTTGTCGCAGAGACTGCAGTCGCTTTGTGTAAAATCGCTTTAAATTAACGAGTAATATTAATAACAAACGCACTAGAGTAGAACAGTCCGTAGTCCTTTGCAGATAAATTGGAAAACGAAAAGTTTTGAATAAAGTGAAATTCATTGTATACGGGAAACGATCCTTTGAGAATTGCGAATTCAAAACAAAGCATTTTCGATACCAAATACACTAAAGACGTAATCATAATTTAATTAACAATATTATTTTTAAAACGTCGCTTTGGGCGTAATACAAGAGTGGGATTTGATTAAAAACAATAATGTACAGGCCCATCCCATCTAAACCTCTCAGAGGTTGGCACGTTATATTTGAAAATATTCTTCATAATTAAAAAGTTCCGTTTATTCATCTCCGGACTCTGTTCTAACTCATGGTCACAACTTTTAGGGTGTTGACCATGAATTCTGGACAACTATTCATGTCATGGTCACAATTTTTAGGGTTTTGACCATGAATTCTGGACAACTATTCATCTCATGGTCACCATTTTTAGGGTTTTGACCATGAATTCTGGACAACTATTCATCTCATGGTCACCATTTTTAGGGTTTTGCCCATGAATTCCGGACAACTATTCATCTCATGGTCACCATTTTTAGGGTTTTGACCATGAATTCTGGATAACTATTCAATAGATTTATCAGGTTTAGATAGGACGTAACGTAATACGTATATTAAGCAACCAGAAGGTATTGTATCTTCTTCAAGGCACACAACTATAATTAAACCATTAAAATTAATGGTTAACAGGGGCGAGTGAATTTTTGACTTAAAATGTACTATTATTTATTAATATTATTACAGTTAATATTATTTACTGAATAAAATGTCTATTTGCATCCTTTAAAGTGATGTGAGGAATAAAGGTCGAGTATTCGAGTCAGTCGTTTAATTCTGTTTAGGCTTGGTTCACACCTTACGCTTTTATCGATTCGTAACGATACGAGTCCTATCGTAAAATCGCACCGTCCGACCCAATATGACGAGGATAGAACATCTCAATGAAATCAAAAAGAATTGTTCGCACCAATAGGCGTACCAACCTAGTAAATCCGCCTAGAAGTCTTACAATCGCATAAGCTATCTTATAATTTAAACTATTTCTTATATAATACTTCGGTGGCCAACTTAAATACTGAGATATTCCTTTAAGTAAATTAGTCTTAATGTGTTATTTTTGGATCCAATCCTGAAGACATTTCTTAAATTGCACAGTTCTAAAAGAGGTGTCTGTCTCTGTCTCACACAAATAATATTAAAAAGAAAGATATACAACTATGTACTTATAGAACTGTCAAGTCTTCAAAATCATGTTTATATAGAAATAGCTTAGATAGTGATCTAGCTAAGTTATTTATATATACACATGTACTTATATATATTTATCATTCAATGTAAAATCAATTCTACATTGTGTCTGATATAAAATGGGAGATTAATTTAAAACAAACCCTGATTGTGGCCGTAAGATGTGAACAAGCCTATGTTAATGTGACATTACGTATCTATATAAAACGTCACGTAAGATAATTCGTCCATAAACGGATCGTATGAACTCAGCCTAACGCTCGCTCGCTACTTATACTCGCTACACGATTTAAACTTACTAAATAACGACGGCGTGTAGGTGGTACGGTGCACGAATAAATTTTATATTTTGGGGCGGTATTACAAGGGAATCTCACGAGGATTATGACGGCTCGAAGGACCAAATGTTTGCAAGCAACATTGAGGTTCAAATAGGCTAGGTTGACTTACTGCTGCTATAATCCATTTTCCTTTTAATGCGCATCCAGCATTCATTTCAGGAGCTTTTCTGAATCTCAATTAAGCAAACATTTGGTCCTTCGAGCCGGATCCGGACTGATACCGCGCGGGATTCCCTTGTAAGTATGTACTTACCTAAATATTAGTAATACACAGTGAAACTGAAATTAATTGGTCAACTGTTCTCAATTTCTTATACAATGTGAAACATAATTGGAATAAAAAGAATAACTGCTAAATTGGGACTGATTTCAGACTTCAATTATAACTATAAATCAGCTGTTGGTCTAATATTGTCTACGTGGCCAGTGCCCGGTGGAAAAGGGCTAACATGATCAGTCTCAAGACTTGCTTTATTTCGTCCTGTCGGAACAGTTGAATGAACTTTATAGTGCCTCAACCTTTCGTCTAACCCCCTCTGCCTCCTTCCTTCCATATAGAAGCGATCTTCTTCAAAATCAGCCCCATTATTTTGTTTCAACTTAACATATTGTAAAATTACTTGATTTTGGACAAATTTCTAAACCTAAACGAGAAGAAAATATTAAGTTATAATACCCTGACTAATTTGACGAGATTTTTTAATAATTTTTTTTATATACAATATCGGAAGCCATCCATTTGAACCGTTTAAAAGTATTAATTATGTTTTCACACTTTTAAAAGGTTCACAAACCTACGCTAAGCCTACGGGTGGAGTCACAACATCGATATATATTTAGAGATAGAGTATTCTAACGATTAATACGTAATAATGTGGTATAAACGTAATATTGCCCTAGTAGCGTTCCGTTCCGTTTTTATCAGCGTCTTATTTTTAGAGATCGATAAGTTTGCGCCACGTTTAACAAACTTTTATTTGGAAATTCAATAATTTTCCGGTGCAAAAAATAGCCTATGGCCTTCTAGATATACCTTCTTATCAGGTAGTTCTGAGCTTACCTCAAGCGAATTTACATAACTTTATCCTTATCCAGATAAACTAAACTTTAATTTAACTCTCTAATTACCTTGCTGGGGTGTTACCGCTAACCTACCACACTTGCATTGACTAATTAACTATTGACAGTTAAGCTAACTGCAAAAATCGGTACAGAACCTTTGGTCGGATTAAATATGAAAAACACACATAGGCAGTATGTAAGTGAGCTTCCAGCAACTTTAGTCGCTTGTCATGAGCAGAAATCAATGACTCCTAATAAGTCTATGGGAGAAATACTGTTTTATGGTAATGGCTCTGGCAATAGCAACGATCTCTATGTACTACTAGATGGAGCGTTCCAAACAATCGCTCTGTTCCACGCAAGTAGCCACAACTCTTTCACATTCACAATGAAACTTGTGCAGTTACTACGCATAACATTTAATTATTACTAAATATTGACGCTACGGTTAAATAATGTCTATATTTAGAAAATAATTAAATGTTCTGAGTAGTAACTGCACACGTTTCATTGTGAATGTGAAAGAGTTGTGGCTACTTGCGTGGAACAGAGCGATTGTTTGGAACGCTCCATCTAGTAGAACATAGAGATCGTTGGCCAATAGTGATAAAATAACTTCTGCCATGCATATATATTTTTAAACATTGTAGTTTTCATCCTAAAACTTGTCTATGACACAAATATTCAATCCCTTTAGTAATTATTAAAGATCAGAATAAGGTATAATTTTGCGTAGCGCTTCAGCAACTTTTCCTAAACAACGACGTTATGAGAAAAATAACCACATAACTTCATCACATAACTACGAGAATTTCCAATCATTATAAGTACTTGTCACTTAGTACATAGTTTTAACTAATTTATTACGATTTAATTGTAGCTTATCGTTGGACCTTAATCGATTGTGATGAAAGAAGAGGTTATATATTGTCAGCCGCATCGAGGGGCGGTCAACTGACGCGGTCAGTCGGACTTGGAAGGCGACCGCAAATGCGAGCGTATGCAGCCAGTGCGGTAGTCATCGCGTCGAAATAATTACGCTTATAAATATAGCCTATTATTGCACCTTAACCAATTATGTTAAAATTAGAGACATTACTTATAGGACGCGTCGAGGGGCGGTCATCCGACGCTTTCGGAATGCGAGCGTATTAACGGCGCGTTGTAGTTATAACGTTTTTAATTATAGCCTATCGCTGGACCTTAATCGATTGTTGAAAGTGGAGGTTACTTGTCAGCTACGTCGAGGGGCGGTCACCTGACGCGGCCGGAAGGCGATCGCAGGTGCGAGCGTATGTAACCTGTGCGGTAATCCATCGCGTCGCGGTTACGTCCAGAGCCGTTGTTGCCGCGCTGTCGACGGCTCCACCTAGGAAGCAATGGTTTTGGTGTAAAGTTATGGGCTGTATACATGCCGTAACAAAATGCTTGTAGTGGCCCGTTATGGGGCATTCATGCCTTTAGTGCACCACTGCTGCGATCCGAGTTAAAAATAGTCCGAAAAAAGTGCGAGACTTAGTATAGGCGAGGCAGAGGAAATAAGCGGCACTCCCCCCCCCCCCCCGCATAATAGAGCACTGACTGGGCTGAGAGTGATCAACCCTATAAGATAGGAGAAGCACTAATGTTGATGACGTTTAACGTTGTCCCTCTCTCGGTCGATTATGGTCGCGCGCTCGGTCTGTAATAATTTACGCACACACACAAACGTGTACGGACAGGCTGGTGCGCCTGTAGTAGTAGTAGGTAATTAAATCAGTTCGCGTTTACGGAGTGAATGGTATAGCTAGGGTTGCCTTCTCTAAAATCTGCCAATCCGGACAAGAAGCATGAAAACACCGGATTTTGTAGCTTACAACCCAGACATATTTTTTTAAGTTACTCAGCAAAATAAAAAATAGTTTTGATATATATCAACTTTTTATTGAAAACTTTAAAACCCGACCTACAAATGCAACCCCGCCCGGACACTCCCCGGACCTGTAAACTAGGACAAATCCTAAGAAACCCGGACGGATGATGATGAGGGTTGGCCCTGTATGGCAATGTGTTTCCCATACATACAGATTTTGCAAGTATCGGTAAAATCGCAGCGCTGGTGTACTAGAGGCGTCAGAGTCAAGAATTCAGTAACTTTTGTTAAAAAAAATCGTACTCTTAGAGTCCCCGCAGACTGCAAACTTTATATCGGCCGATAATTTAGTCGGATTGAGCTGCTAGTGCGCACACTGGGCCAACAAATCGTCATAGTGTGCGCACTTGCATGCATCTTTATACTGTTTAAGAGCCTGACCAAATTATCGGCCGATATAAAGTTTGTAGTCTACGGGGACTCTTAGTAGAAGACACTCACCAACTTCCTACTTTTCCTACTTCGATTCTTCTTTCATTTAATTTACCTGGAGCCCGAGGTAGCGTAGAATCAGACCAAGGGACTCGCCTACCTTCGCTGGTAGGTGTTATGTATTAGTGTACCTCCGTTAATCCTCGCTTAGAGGAGTAGCGGAGGGAGATTGGTGAGGAAGCGGGAATATCTTCTACCAAGAGTACGAAACGTCTTTCGATATCAGACAGTGAATGCGTTCGTGACGAGCCATGACAAGTATATGTTACATATCATCAGGATTTCGAGCCAAAGCTTTCATACAGGGTTTTGAGTAAATGAAACTGAAGGGCCTATTACTTGAGGTAGGACTTGGAGCTCCGCCTTGTTTAGCTGCGATGTGCTTCCAAATCCTACCTTTACCCTCCCGCCGAAGGTACAATGTTAAAAATCTGTGCTGGTAGAACACTTACACAGCGTGAAGTAGCTGGTGCGCGGAAAATTTACTACACATAGAGTAGGCGCAGACCTAAAGGGAAGGCAGTGCGACGAATTTTTCGCTGACAATTAATAATCGTCTTGAACAGTTTTAAAATAAAATTCAAAATTGCATGTAAGAGTAAAATGTAACCAGCGTATAGTATGTTAGCGACTTGTATGTTGCGCTTTCCGCTTTTGAACTTAATTCTAACTCCTTTAATTTAAAGCCCGTCACAGATGTAACTATAACATATATTAATATGCTGTGATATTTATTATAGGAAGCTACCACACACGGAGACGATTTCAAATTACATCCTTTTTAGCATCAGGCCACCAAGTAGCTATGTCAGTTCGAATTTCTCGGATATCTTTATTAGTTAAGGAATAATCAGCTGGTGAAATATATTACAATACAGCTCGATATATATACGTCTTAGTCCCAGAGGGGTAGGCAGAAAAGAATTATCGCCACTTTGTGCGATCCTGATAAACATCGCAAAGAGACTTTCCTTAACCCGCTTTTTGCCCCGTGATACCACTTGGAGTGATGTGTGGCGAACATCATCGCCGCCTCCGTGTTGACACATTGTAGCTTGATGGCGCAATAGAAATATATACTACAGCTCCGTCTGTGACGATTCATAGTCAGCGTAAAGTCCGTCGCAGTGCTCTCTGCCAAGTTAGCGCTGACTGTCGTCCCCGCAGACAGATACAGGCATGTGAGGCAGTGAGGGTGCATAAGGCGCCTGCAGTTCTTTACGGCTCCGTCAAACCGCGGGCTAGTAACTAGTAACACAGAATAATTCGATTGCTGAAGCGCCAATTTGGTCAAAATACGTTATATATACTTCATAAAACGGCCTAGAGAATTATGGCTTATCGTAAAATTAGATGAAATGATAAACTCATGTCGATTTGTTTTATCAAAATAAAAGAAGATTTTTTTTAGAATATAAATTGCGACAGATGCTTAATTATTGTCTTTAACGCGCATTACGAGTTTACTAAAATTTAGTATAGTTTTATATTTATCACTAGTTACTAGTTCGCAGTCTTATACTCAAAGAGATGACAGGGACAGAATGGGAAAAGCTTGCAAGGTAAAAGATTTATTATTTCCGAAACCTCCACTATGGGATTGGTTGAGGGCGATTTATCTAATTTAGCTCTTTGTTTGAGTATTACGTAGCAGAGAAAATGTATATATACTCCTCTTGGTCGCACGGGTCCCAGACAGCGGACATCTCATAGCTCTAACAAAAATTTAAATTATATAAACTTAATTATATGGGTAGCTTTCTTTCCCCTTTGTTAAACTTGACCATTTCTGTAAAATAACGAACTTATACTGAACGATATACTTGACTCGAGTTCGTAAGAGAATTTATTAATGAAATGAAAGCATTTAATGAGCCGGATTCTGAACGCACAGTTAAAAAATTTAAAGCACTAAAATTGTTGCTATCCTTGTCATACAGTATTATGAAGGTAAAGACGAAACTAATTTTAGTGCTGTCAAATTTTAAATATGTTCAGAGTCGGTCGTAATTTGTATATGCAAATAACAAACACTGCAATTGATGTGACATCTGTCTATCATGCTAAGGAAATAGCAAGTAGTGCAAAACGCCGGTAGTCTGATAAGTCGACAAACTACGACGATTTCTATGCAACATTTTGTTCGAGCTACGAGAATTTGCTATTGTGATCTTATCTTATCTTCTTAGGGGACCAGGAAGACCTGGCGACACTTCGACCCTACAGGATCTTTTGTGCCAAAACCCTTGCCCACCAACGGTGCCCCAAGCCGATTTGGTGGACTTCACATACGCCTCAGAATTTCTTCTTCGGCATATGCAGGTTTCCTTACGATGTTTTCCTTCACCGAAAAGCCTGTGGTATTATAAATAAACCGTACTTAAGTTTCGTAAAACTCATTGGTACTGCTAATGTGATAGTCGTGGGTTCGATTCCCACTGGGAACGAATAACTTTGTACAAGTTGGTTCTGGAATGGTTTATTTTTTTGTAAATTATTTATTGATCAAAAGAATCGAGATACATCGTAAGTTTCCAGTATTCTAACGTTATTAAATTTGTGAATTGTCCTATCCTTGTTTAATTCCATTATTCCCATAGCACAGGAGAAAATCCTAGTTTTGATTTAGACAAAAGTATGTATAAACATGTTATATTATTATTATTATATCACAAATATATATAACTTTTCCATAGAACATATACTTCAATAATTTACTAAAATTCACCTTGTAAGGGGTCTTGCCAATCCTGTCCCAGTCCAAAACTAATACAAATATAAACGTAACGTCCGTGCAATCGGTGCCTGGCGCCAAAATGCCCTTAATATATGCGTCAGTTACTGAATTTTCCACCACAGAACTGAAAGCACAGAATGATATTTTGTGCTGAAAGTGCGTATCTGCAATTTTACCAAACTTTACTTTTTAGACCAAACGTGCGAAGTTTTTTTTTAGCTCGACAGCATATTGAAGGGGCGTACAGGTCGATCAATTCACGATGACACGCCCCGCTACATTTCATCCGCACGTCAGTATCTCAGTGTAACGATAGAACTAACACAGTAAAACATACAACGCATACAAAACGTGAGCGATTAAAGAGTGCGGCGTGCTGTCGTGAACTGTACGATCTATATATAAAAGGCATCAATACGCACATTGCACGGACTTTACGCGCCAAACGTCTGTACATACACAAATAATGTAAAATGTATAGTAAGAAGATAACTATTTACGTATGATGTGACCCCAAAACTGATCCTACCAACAATAGATAGTAATGCCAAGTGTGACTGGAAGAAATGTGAATACAGAGATAGGGTATGTCGGTATGGTGTGATGCCCGCTCCCATGAGGATAACTTACACACGCCCCCGGTATGAGACACAGAAGTACACGGCAGTCATGCAAACAATGGACCGTTCGTACTGAGTCGACAGTTTGAAGAAGTGTGACGTATGGATTATGTGGGCCTTCAAAGACACATGAAGCTGGAGGGTTGAGCAATGCATAAGGGCGTGGACTAACACTTCGCAACTGGGTCGCCGAGAGGCTATGTCCTTCTCCTCTGCTTCGTAGCTAAGAAAGGGGCGCGCCGGCTCGCTCCGCGGACGATTGCCAAACTGTTGACGCACCACAGCTCTTTGGGGAAATGCAACACAACTTTTTATCGATTATTCGATAGTGGGAAATACCTAAACACACAAGCCTCTAAGTCTAACATGGAACAACAATTGGAATTATTAACTGAGAATTTACTAAATCGGTCCGTGTGACAGGCCGATTAAACAGTTAAAGCTTCGTACATACTACTGCGAAAGCGGAGCGGCATCAGGATGTAGTCGCGTACAATTCTCTGGGTGGATATATATGACGCCAACTGTAGAATTTACTACATGAGGTAGCGGGCGTATATATGAGCATTTCAACCGCCATCAATACAGTAAACCCCAAAAGATGAAAAATAATATATTTAATTCAATATTTCACCAATGCAGAATCTATTGCATACAGCAACTTAACAAGTCTACTAAACTTAGTAACTTAGTAAACTTCGCAAGTCTGTACATTGAATATATATCTAACTAAAAAAATGGTAAATAAAAATAAAATAATAGAACACATTAAAATCATTTTTGAAATTTATGCGTGTTTGTCTATTAGTTTGTGATTTTGATGGACCTTGCACAGAAACATAGTGCTTAATTCGGTGTAATATATAGGCTTTATTTCATTGCAATCGGTGCAGTCAATCAAAAGTTATGAGAATTTATAGTTATCGAAAACTTGCATACACTGCATTATTATACAACAAAGAAGTGTAGGGTGTACAATGTATATGATCGACGGAATTCCTATTGCCATGAGTAAAGACTACATTTTCGAGATAGGTGGGTGATCATGGAAGTGTAGGGGGAAAGTAGCGAGTAAAGTGGTCGGAAGGGGGTGAAGGCAGGGTAAGGGTGGACATTAGTAACTATACGTACACAAAATAACAAAGTATAATATTCTCGGCATTCAGATTTCTATGACATTAGGACTAACTAGATTTGGGATTGAGAATGGGAGCGGAAGTGGGAACGGGAGCGGATTCTGTAGTCCACACGAGCGGAGCTGCGGGCACAGCTAGTTGAACAATAAGTTTCTGATCTTTGCACAGATTCTGCATTGGTGAAATATTTTATTAATTATATTATTTTCCTCCAACTTCTAGGGACGGCGGTTGAACCGCTCAAATATTAACCCTCCTATGAATATCTAGGATGACAATTTTAGATTTTACTACTGGAGTTAGCATTTGGATGGATATCTAGGATGCCAACTTTAAAATAACGGTGACTAGTGTACGGCATCTAGCAAAAAACTCGAACTAGGCCAGCGTGGAGATGGTCTATGGACCGTACGCGATAATATCTACTAGCCACACGAATTGAGAATAAACTAATAAAAAAATATAAATTAAAAATAAATCAAATTATAAACTGCATACAACCATTGACTATAAGTGGGCTCTACAAAACAGTAAGTTCTTTTTTAATCGAGACGTCGTTTATTTTCCTGATAACACATTCGAAGCGCTTGTCTATGCCACTCTGCTGGCCACAATGCGCATACGTTTTAAACGTTTATAGCGCTGCCGCTCCGCCTCCCAGCTACATATTAACATACTAAACTAAATTTGACACTCTAGTGCAAGTAAATCAAAACAATGAGATCACAAAAACATGGATTGATTGATGCTGCGCGAAGACTCGCTGGAACGGTACCTGAGGAGCCTCATGATATAGTCCGGCCAATTATCCGGGAACATGACGAGTGAGAAGCCGACTGCGATCAGTATAATGCCGGCCAGCTTCATGCCCTCGAACTGAACTTCGTATAGCACCACGTCCAATGCTGGGGACCAACATTATAATTAGAAAAAATGCATTAATAAATTGACCGCTTTGGTTGGTGCAAGTCGGTTGACAGGTATCATTCTCTTACCTTTTTTGGTCGCCAAAACATTAAGTGATACAGTGTTGTAAGCAGAACTTGGATTTCTCGTAGCAAAACTAAATTTGCATAGGGATGGAACGTCGTAGTTTATCGACTTATCGACGTTTAAGGTGCACTTTCGAGCACTGCGACCCATCGCGGCCTCCGAGACCCGCGCGTCTGTCGCGCGCGGCCGTGTTCATTCTCATAGTGTTTAGTATAGTACTTGCTATTTACTTGATAAATATACTTACACAAATTATGTGACGGAATAATTAATAATATTATAATTATATATTGAACTAATTAATTGAATTTAATGGTTTAATTTCATTAATAAATTCTCTTTCGAACTCGGAGTCGAAGCATTTCGTTCATTATCTTATTATTTATTTTAATAACAGACAGAATAAACATAAGGTAATTTCTTAAGTATTCCAGAAGGATACGAAATGAACAGTACTTACTGTAAAACGTCTATAGTTGGAGAAGACGACGTCCAATCTCTTTTCAAAATTTACTACGAGAATTCCGAGGACTGGTTATAAGAGAGTATTGCAAGTATTTATGCAGGTATTTATGAGAGATAGTAAACTCTTACCAATGGGTGATTGTCTGCTCACTTGCAACCCAATTCCGTAGAAGAAATGATTCAAAATACATAGAACATTAAGCTAACAACACATTAGAAAAAAAAATTGTAACTAAGTAAATACAGTGGTAAAAATGCTTACCTGCAGACACAGGCACAGCAGTGATAAGGCCGAGCGAGACGAATATGTTGTATGTCATGACGTTACCGAATTGGAACACCAGGTGAAATACTGCAATAAGAGAAAAATAATCTATCGTAGTCACTGGTCATTTCGTAACATTTATATAATAAGTAAGCCAAATGGACCGACGACCTGAAAAGGTGGCCGGAAGCGGCTGGATACGGAGGGCGGAGAACCGGGTGTGGTGGCGTTCATTGAGGATAGCCTATGACCAACAGTGGACGTCTAAGGGCTGATATGATGATATAATAAGTGCCGTGTGGTTCGAGACTTAGAATACGACCACCTCCAACTAAGGTCTTCTCGTGGGTTAATAAGGGATTGCACCAGGGACGGCCAGCAGCGTTCTCCTGTTTATATTAAGATCATTACTGCGATCACCAAATCCGCCTGCCAAGGGTGGTGATTATGGCAAATCCCCAGTGGACAGCCCACCAAAAGTGGCATGCTATCGGGGAGGCCTGTATTCAGCAGTGGACATATGATGATAATGGCTGGTCAAAAAGTCACAGGCTATGCTTTTGCAAAAAATTTGTTACGCTCTTGATTTTAGTCAATTTGTCACAAGAAACGACATTTGTTTCAATTATTTAGGGGCAAATCATTCAACAAAGCAATGTCACAAACCTACCAATTGCTGTGTATGTAAAAAGAGGCACCATTCGCTTTTACATCCACCACCCATAAAGTCATACTATTCCTGTTGCATTCTTACTGCTCGTTTTCTCGTTTTTGTTATCATATCTAATACCAATATATTATAGAAAATTCTCAATCGATCACATTGTCAATTTTCAGGAAAAAAAACCACAAGAAGCCATAAAAAAATATAATGCAACACACATTGACATCATGCCAAAAACGAAATAAAACTATTGGATGGGGGCAGAAATTAAATTTTTCGACCGTCCTTTGCAATTCACAGTGGTAATTTCAAATTGCCTGTTTCAGTCACTCTACCTTAGCGAAGGGAAGACTTCTCTGTACTCACTAAGTAGCGACACACTCGCGGGCAGTAAGTGCGCCCAGGGCATGCGGTGCGACGGTATCATCTCGGAGCCGGTGAGGTACAGCGCGAGGCACACCGGCCACAGCAGAGACGCGTTCACTATGCCCAGGATGGAGAAGAACAGCGCCCGCTGGCCAGAGTTCACTTCGCCCATCACTTTTCTGAATAGCACCTGGTATACAATAACAACGGTTTAAGACATTTCATTATCAGGTTATTTTTGTCTCCACTGCAGGAGCACAACCATCTCTCATCTGCCGGAGACAGACGGAGGATTTGGCCTACACTCCCCGCGCTGGCCAGACGTGTTGGGGAGGCCTGATTAATGTTTTATAATGTATTCTCTTAGTCGCCTTGTACGACATCCACAGGAAGAGTTGGAATGGTCCTATTCTACTCTACCGGAAACCACACGGCAATAATAATAATCAAGACATTTAGTAACCAGGTTATAAAGATAATTCCATTAAGAATAAAGTTAAATTATATTCATCGATCACACACATGCGCCATCAGCCGAAATACTGGATGTATTGTACTGCTGAACAACACGCTTGTAGTAAGATTTTAGGTTGTTGCATGTGGGTACATGAAGTCGAGAACAAGAGCCGTGGTAGCCTAGTTAGTGCGCTCATCTCACGTTCATGAGGTCACGGGTCCAATAAATAAATATATATATATATATATATGTGTGGGGACAATTTACACACGGCCACCTGATCCCAAAACTAGGCAGAGCCTGTAATATGGGTATCAGACAGCTGATATACATACATAAATACATAATATAATAATATATAAATAACATCCAGTCACAAGGCAAACACAAGTGCTCATCGCAAGAATGTTTGGCGGGATTCGAATCCGCGACCCCGAGCTTCGCAGGCAGTTGTACTACCGACTAGGCTACGGGGAAAATTAGTTCTCGGAAATTAAGTGTTAGTTTATTACCACACCATAAATTTTTCGGTAAAGGAAAACATCGTGAGGAAACCTGCATACGTCAAAAAAGGAATTCTGCGGCGCATGTAAAGTCCACCAACTGGGCCAGAGTGGTGGACGGCCTATTCGCCCTGTGGAGACATATAGGCATAGTGGTGGACGGCCTATTCGCCTTGTGGAGACATATAGGCATAGTGGTGGACGGCCTATTCGCCCTGTGGAGACATATAGGCATAGTGGTGGACGGCCTATTCGCCTTGTGGAGACATATAGGCATAGTGGTGGACGGCCTATTCGCCCTGTGGAGACATATAGGCATAGTGGTGGACGGCCTATTCGCCCTGTGGAGACATATAGGCATAGTGGTGGACGGCCTATTCGCCTTGTGGAGACGTATAGGCATAGTGGTGGACGGCCTATTCGCCCTGTGGAGACATATAGGCATAGTGGTGGACGGCCTATTCGCCCTGTGGTCTCCATAATATAGGCATAGCTATCCATAGGCAAAAGTCTCTATATTCCGCCAGGTGTGATATCGGCCTAAAATGCGGCGGAAACTGTCCGTTCGGGCCAGGAGTCACTTCAGCTATCTAACCTTGAATATAGCGAAGCCTGCGGCCGCGCAGGCGGCTAGCACGACCCCGCCGAGGGTGGAGCTGCCCGTAATGCCGTCCATGTACGCAAGTAACGCGATACCTGTGTCGCATAGTATCGCCGCCACGATCTGTTGTGAACGGGTCTAATTAAATAGCTGTTTCATAAAAAGCCTTCTTAAAAACTTCAAGTTTTTAAAACCTCGAAAAAACTCGAAAGTTATGTATTGGTAGATCAGTCCGAGTATTCTTTTATATATAGACTAGTTGATGCCCGCGGCTTCGTTCGGTGAACAAACTTAAATATGGTATGAATTTTAAGGCCCCTGCAAATTGCCGACATTTAACATCTTTTACAAATGCTTGTCGTTTTTTAGACTTTGAAAACAAATGTCAAATACTAATTATTCTCACTTTTGTATAATTATAAGACAAGATTTATTGACAAAGTGTGCATGTTTTTGTGACGTTAATGATCATTTGCCTATAGTCTACTGCTAGACCGAACTCCTAAGTTATTAATTCTAACTAATTCTTTATGACTTCATAAAGGAGTCAAATTGAAGCCTGAGATTAAAAGAGGCCAATTTGAAAGTTGCATGATTTAACTTACCCTAACACCAACAAACTGTTCGTGTAGTATCACCCACGACAGAAGATAGATGCAGGACACATTAGTTGCGAAGAGCGCGACCACGTCAGTGGACAGAAGAATCTTGAGCGAGTATGTGTACATGTAGACGGTTGTCACCCATAGCAGGCAGAACAACCCGCAGCGGCTTATGAAGCGTGCTGGTTAGAAAAGTTCGATATTACTATTCCGCCCATATACTAGCGAAAGCCACTATGTTTGAAAAAGGTAAACAACTGAAATTTCTTCAATTTCTGAAGAAACCTTTCATAGTATTCTAGAAAATCAGTTAGGCACCTTTTTATCAAAATTCCCTCTTTTACACTTACCTCTCCTAGTATCGACGCAGTATTGTCAAGTTTAAGGGTGTGGGCGAGTAATGAAATAGGTTGCACAGACACGACAGATCGCTGGAAGATCCCTACTTAAACTCGACGCAAGGACATTCAGTTTCAGATCTCTACGGAGGCACTGATGCCATGAAAATGACAGAATGCAAAAGAATGCTCCACAGAATAATTATATAGAGGTCACCCTAGAGAGGATTCGATAAAATTGCCGATACAGATCTGGCCTTCGTTAGGTTTACAATGAATTATTTGCGGCCAATCTATCCTTACATTTTAAAACAAGAAGAACGAATATTTCTTCTTCAGAACAAGAGGAAATATACGTAATCAGAATTTAAAATGTTAAAGAGTCACATAAGGTTAATTAAGATAATAAATCTTTTACTCCCAACCATTATGTGCTATGTGCGTGCATCAAGCTCCACTATTAGTCAGCACGCGATTTCCGCCCTAACTTTGATAGTAAGAGTACTTTTTTAAGCTATTTACACACAAGTAGGTAATTTAATTAATGGTTGAGTTTGTTGTATTTGCATAGGTCATTTATCTGTGAGCTGTCACTCTTATAATATCTGCTGCCTTGGCCTCCAATTACGAATGTGTAAGGCCAAGTTGAGGACAAATTTCTTCTTTCATTCACAGCATATACAGGCACAATGGTTTTGTTTCTACATGATAATATGTCAATACATAAAGATTCATTATTTAACTATTAAATGAATTGTAAGGCCTTGGGAATAGAGCTATCTTTTAACATATTCATTACAGTCATCTGGTAGTAACCTTATAAAAATAAATATTAATATACAGAAAGGAGTTCCAAGTTATGTGATCCTGATACATTTCTTTCACTTCTTTAGTCTTCACATGCTCGCCATATCCAACATATAAAACTTTTCTAAAAAGAATCCACTTACCAAAAGTGAAACCCTTCTCCCTGAAGTCGCTAAAAGCGTCGTATACAATGTCGTCGGCGGCCTTGCACTTGCTGTGTATGAGCATCACTATCAAATAGAGGGGATAGAAGAATATGAGCCAGTTGGTACAGAACCACGCTGTGAAGAATGGTGCGTTGTATAGGTTCTGAAACAATGGCAGTCTTAGTAGAATATTCTGTTATGGACCATTATTGTCTGACTTGCATTCTAGGCTAGAAACAGAGGAGATGCTAAAAGATCAGGTGACAAAGTTTTTTCACTGATGACTTCATCTTTTGGTACATTGACAATTAAATGAATAATATCATCCAAGGACAGACCCCAATCCAAAACTTCAAAACTTATTAGATAATATTTTTATGTTTTAAGTTTATATTTGCAGTTAAAATTATGTTTTTATCATAATTAAATTATGTTTTCTATATGACTTCTGAAATGTTTGAGGTGGCTCATGCATCAGTGTCTTGCATTACAGATTCAAGAGGAGTTTAACATGCTTATTTAAGAATCTTTACTTACATGTGTGCGTTTAGAAGTAATGTTGTAAGCTAATGACGATGATTCTGTACTGTAGATGAGTCCATGATTGTTGGGTGAGTATTCTTGCAGATACATGTGCTTTATGCAGTGTGTGGTGGTCACCCAGGATGCAGTCAGGGTCAGAGTGACACAGATACCATAGTAGATCTGGAAATGGATATACTCAATGTACTTTCAAAATAATAATAGACTAAGGGCCTATTCCACAAAGCTACGCTGTGCCTCAAACTCATACAATTTTCTGTTCCACCAATCTTTGAAGACTTCAAAAGGTATACATTGATTGGAACTCTTCATTATCCAATTTATATAGAGAAAGGAGAGTAGAGTGGCAGAATGTCTCTTTGGAACAGGCCCCTGGTTCTTACATATTTTATTATTATTATGAGGATACTACTGTAAAACTACTGGTGTATGCCGGTATCTGCCAAATCCCTATCCGCCAACAGTGCCCCAAGCTGATTTGGACACTTACATACACCTTAGAATATCTTCTTTGGTACACGAGTTTCCTACAAGATTTTCATTCACCGAAAAGCCTATGAATTTATAAACAAACTGTACTTAAGTTTGGAAAAACTCACTGGTTTTTCCAAACTTGAGTTTGGTGTGCATCAATCAGAGTTTGCGCCTACAACCTCATGAATGTGAGGCCAGTGCACAACAAACCAGGCTATCATAGTTTTTACTTACTTATCTATAATATTGGATCAAAAATATTACAGTGATACACCAGAGATGGAAAATGAGATAGAGCGAGACCAGTAATAAGATATGTGTCGGTGGCCAGTGCATTTGTATTTATTTTCAGAGAATAAAAGATATTTATTAGGAATCTGTTAAAATGAGACTCGGATTACAAAACTTTTTGGTCATCTGTTTGTCTCTCTACCCACAGGATCACAAGAAACTAGCTGTCTAGCAGCTTAGATGACTATGTAGACTAGATGCTGATGTTTGGAACACATATGAAAATTGTTCAGCAAAAGTTTGAATTAAATTAGCTCTGGCACTCGATGGCTGCTACTGCAGCATGCTCGCTTTGCATGTGTGGCTCATAAGGTGGTCTGTAGTAACCTAACAAGCTCATCCTCCCAACCTATAATTTTGTAGCTATCAAAGTCTTTCGGTGTTCTCTTTCCTATACTTCAACATCTGTAATAAGAGAGACTGAAATGTCTGACCGACCTTTTTAGCAAACCTGGAGCAGCATGCCCTCGGACATTTCTTATCACGAAGCTGCCGCTCCTCATCCTGGCTGCTAGCCGCGGACTCGCTATATGTGTGCTGCAGTGAAGGCTGGCTGGTTAGCGGAGGCGCCGACGACACCGACGTCTGAGGAGTGAGAGGTGCGCGGGGGCTCATAGGGGTCGGCGGCCCGTTGGGTCGCTCCCGTTCATTGTCCCCCCCACCCCGCTCGGTCTCCACCACCTCCTCGCTCGTGATGATGACAGAGGGCGCGCGGACGCGCTTCGGATTGAAAATTGTTGGCAGGTCACCGTCCCTTGCCATGTTGCTTGGTAACAAAATTCACGTATACATCGTTATCACCCCCGCAAATATCACCCCCAGTGCGAACACCTTATGCGATTTTCATTCATTGAAAACACTGGAAAAATTGGATTTTATTTGACGCAGAATAAAAAATGTCAGCTGTTCTTTATTTATAGAAAACATTTCTACGTTCACTTCTACGGCTGTTTATAATATTGTCGCACCGAACATAAGCGTAGGTTCGTCACGTTTTCTACGTACAAAAAATAAAAAATATTTTGAATACAAATCAACATCAACCATTTTCAGATTTTTCAAGGATTTTAAATTTTTTAGTATGGCAATACTCTATTTTTTTTGTAAATGTTGCTATAATAAATATAACAATGCAAGACAATATTATAATTTATATATTTTTTGGAATTAATTAATAAATTTTTAATAATAAATATAAACAATTATTTATTTTTAACATAAATAGTAAAAGTAATTATTGTCTATGGAACTCAAACAAAATGTTTTCCATTATATGCATATTCACTTTATGTCGAAACAGAATCAAATGAAAATATACGGTACACTTATATAAAAATTGAACTTAAGCACATTATGTGTAATTATTTCGTACTAGTGTTTGTATCAATCATACTGATGTATTCAAAGTTCTTATTTATAATTTTAAAAAAAACGCTCTAGCCATGATTGAGGCTGTATAATATCATTGTCTTGCGTTATATAACAAGCTAAAAGTCAAAATTGTCTATTCCCACATTTTTGTAGTTAGATGGCAGCACAAGATAGTTCTAGTTTTTGTCATCAGAGGGAGATAATTGGTTAGCCTACTTGAGCATCCGGGAACCTCGCCATAGTAGTAGACATGGCGGGTATCAACCTGGCTAAATGACGAAATAAATTTTGTTTGCTAATATAAGAACGTGTTAATTTCGTAGAAAGAGTGTTGATCCTAAAAGACTAATTAAGTTATATTGGATTAGGATAAAAATGCAGAATGTTGGACAGTCTGAAAACCGAAATATCGATAAGGTGAATGTGCAACTTGATGTGGTAAAATCGTCCACTCCTCAGAGTTCGGCTTCGAGTCCGGCCAAATCTGAAACCGAAACGTACTCAGGAGCGCCTGCCAAATACATGACGGATTCTTCAGAAAGCGAGGATGACTCTGTATCCGAGGTAAAACGTGTTTTGTTTTTGGGAGAGGCAGTGGCAGTGAGGGAATGTGATTATCTGTACCGCTCCAAATACTGCACAGGACATCTTGTACATGTCTGACCGTACGATTCCTTCTTTTCCTGTAATTACCTCTATAAGTATCACTTGACTGGAATCGTGCACAGCACGTTGCAAAGGGACGATCTATTTTCCATTCTCGATACAGTACGAGTTGCTTGCCAAATATTCCGTAAAACGTCAGAAAGTCCTAAGTACGTACGTACTACTGAGTAATGCATGAAATTATTTATGCCAGCCGCTCCTAGACAGTATTCAATTGATTCTTTGTAATTCCACGATAGAAACAAGCTAATCTGCTGTGAGGTTCTTTTCATTGTCTATTTGTGTTTTGGATGAGGTTCGAACTACGGTGGCCATGTTTCGGGAATCACATGCATTTACTCGATGTAAAACATTGAATGGTGTTTTCGTGTCGTTATTTTGATACGAACTGGCAAATTATGTAATTTGGAAGTGACTTGGGCGAAGCCACCGCCAACCATGGTATGTCGCGACCTCACCCGCTCACGGCTCATGCGAAACGCCTACTGATATTCGCGCAAAAATGATGGTTGTTGGTGAATTGCAAGGACCATTGACAGTAACTGGTAGCAGTAATGATGTCCTCAAGCACTACATTGTCAGTACATCTCACGTGTTTCTCGTTGGTGTTATAGATCTTGCTGGCTTGTCTGTGCCTTAGCAGGCCAGATCTGTTGGTAAGTCGAAGAAGTGACTGAGTGCGGCAAGCTTTACCCACACCAATAGCTGTTGCAGTTTGAGTGATGTTAACCTGCATAATGTGTGCGCGATGGACAATTACATATCACATGGTTTTGTTTTTCTTGATGTTGAATGGTCCTTGTGATTCTAACATTGTTTACTTGCATTAATTATGAAATGTTGGTTGCGCCTGTCTTCAACTGTTAACATAACTAACCATTTTCACTAAACTGTGTCAAGTTCAACTATATTTATGCTAAATTTAGTTAGGTCAACTGTACATTGTTAATGAAGCTGGAATTCTAAGATGAAACTAACCTAAAATTGCTTTTGTTTGCAGACTTATGTTGTATTATTTAACTGTAAATACAAAGAGATGTTATCAACAAAGAAAACCTTCAGCATTTAGTATTCCAATAATCTAGCTTTCTTCTCACCTTGAAGTTGAAAGGCTTGTTTGTTCAATTTTCTATTTTGAAATATTTACCTATGATTTATGTTTACAATGACTAGGTAAACCTCCACCTTGCACTAACTTGCTGGTGTTAGCCAACCAGTTAATTTTTTTTAAATTTTCTTTTTCAAATCTCAAAGGCTTTTTGCCCATTTGTGTAAAACCTTATGTAATCTATCATTTATGATAAGCATAAGCTTACATAAAAGTGATTAGTGTTTGGAAGTGTACTAAGTTCACTGACCTGTGTATGTTGGCAGGCGGAGATGGAGGACGAGGGTGCTGGTGCGGAGTCTTCCAAGTTCCTACTCTCCCATGACGACCCCGAGAGGGCCGTCGACCCCGAGATGCAGGCGAGACTTGAAGCTCTACTTGAAGCAGCCGGTTAGTTCTTTTTTATTTGTATAACTTCTTGATTATTTGTATCACATACAAGAGACTGAGGAATATAATATTGTCCTTTGCTCTTTTTTATTTGTATAAGTATGTCGGCTCTGTAAAGAGAGTCCAAAAAGAGGCTTTTATGGTGGGAACTGATTTGGTTTTCCTAGAATTTATATATTGCAAGTTTTAATATAGAATTGGGATAGTATATGCAATAAGTACCTGTGAATGTGTATATTACGCAGGAAACAAACTAGTGTACTCTTACAGTTCATTCCAAAATTTTATATTGTATATATTAAATCTACTATTACTTTAGTGAGGATGTGAATTAATGCATATTGATGGCTAGCTCCAATTGTGCCCTATTTTTATGAATGCCATGCTGTAAATGCAGATCTATGAAATAAGAAATGTCTGTTTAAAAAAGGATATGACTTGAAGGTCTAGTAACCAAACCAAAAACTCAACAAAGACCGCAAATTTCAAGAAACACAGTGTTTTATGAAGTAACTACACACAGTGCAATATAACAAATTTGTCCATACCTTTCTGCTTGCATAGCACGCAAGTATTTTTAATACAGTTACCATATATCATCATCATCAGGTTATTTTTGTCTCCACTGCAGGAGCACAACCCTCTCATCTGCCGGAGACAGGCGGAGGATATCATATATCCAATTTTCTTTTACTCAGCTGGCACTGTTACTACTATAGCAAAAAAAAGTCAACAACCAGTTTAGATTAAGGAAAAAGTTCAGATAATTCGACTATATTTTATAGTTGTTTAACACACCTGAACATTTTTTACAAAAGATTATCAAGTCAACATATCTGTCAAACCAACCTTTCTAACTACGAGCCCTGACATTTTTGCGCATCTAGTGTGCGCAGGCGAAGTCGCGGAGATGCACTAATAAATGATTTGCATAGTTAAACAAAAAAACTGGTAATCAAATCAGCGATGTTAAATGTCTGTCAACGAAATCACCTACTAAATATGAACCCAGCCATCATGAAATTTTCCCAGTTACCTAGTAATTAAATGTAGGTAAACAAGGCTCCTAGTACTAATCTTAATTACTCCTAATCCTAACTTATAATATAACTGTTAAAGTTTGTTACACTTTTTGTTTGCCTCGACTTTTGAACCGAACTCCTTATTTTTCTGCATCTGTCGTGGAGATTAACAAAGGCTAATTTTTACCATGGAATTTTTATGTTTTTAACATTTTTACCAGGGAAAAACATAAACCACCAGTAAATAAATAAATTTGATCAGCATAATAAACAATTAAACGTGCATAGGTACTAAATTTAGCATAGAGTACAAATGAAAGAAACAAATCTCAATGCATTAATGATTGTCAAGAAATTATTCCATTTTCACGCATAACTTATTCCATTGCTTGACTATTTTTACATATTCATCTAGTCATCGCAACAGTCATGTCGACAAGCAATTAATGTACCTTAGGAATGTCTTTTTTCTAATACGGTCGTCGCAAAAGTGGTTCACCAGATACAAATTCAATCGTAAGCAATATTTACTAAAAAGGAAATCTTAATATTAGACTGAAATCAAAATCATCAGCCTACTAAGTACGTCCACAATTCGAATTTATGCTGAACATAAATTCTGCCTAATGGAATTACACTTTTGGTGGCCTGTCCATTGAGGCATTTTCCATAATAACCATGCTTAGCCGGCGGATTGGTATTAGCAGTAATGATCTTAATATACACAGGAGATCGCTGCTGCCATTCCCAGGTGCAATCCCTTAGTCGCCTTGATGACACCCATGTGAAGATTGGGGGAGGCCCTATTCTAAGCCAGGAATCTGCTGCTCTGTCCGCCCTGACTTCGCACGTTGAGTAATATGGAGATCGGCCTGACTAATAATCAAAACCGAATCTAAATCCATTTAGTAATTTTCGAGATAAGCCCGTATTATTAACTAATCTGTGCCTGAGCAAACGGTAGCCTCGTTGGTAGTGCAGCCTCACCTCACGTTCATGAGGATGAGGATTCAAATCTGGGTCCGTATCAATGAATTAAGTGTGGTTGTTGAAGGAAAACATACTTATGAGACCTGCATATGCCAAAGAAGACATTCTAAGGCGCATGTAGAGGGTAGGCCTCTGCCCCAACAATGGGGTACTTAAAAGACTATTGATTTCACAAGTCTCGTCAGGTCATGTCTGTAAACACAGAGACTGTACTATGACTATGGGAAAACCCAAAATCTGAGACAAGTTCATTTGGAGGAAATCTTGTAAACAATTGATTATGCTAATGTGACATTTGTTTACCAACGAAGTTATCGCTTTCTCGCGATGGGTATATCCGTTTTGACGGATTTCCTAAAAATGACATAAAGTTGACAGAAAATGTATTACTTAGTCTACAAAGAAAGTGATAACTTAATTTGTAAACTGACATTAGCATATAGCGATGCTTTTTTTATCTGTTTGTCTGTCCCCTGGATAACTGAATAACTACTGTGCCAATTGAGGTGAAACTTAACATGGTATAAAATAGTCCAGCAGTAAGTATGAAATTATAATTTAAAAAAAATGGTTTATAGGGAATACTAAAACTATTAGGGACTAACAATTTTAGTATTCCTTTAAAAACTATTTGTTTTTAATTACAATTATTAGTTAGGATTAGGAGTTGTATATCTCAACCTACTGTACCATTGAGCTGGTAATTTTGACATGTAGAAATATCTAAAAAAAAATGAAGAAAAAATTATATAATGTAATTTTTTTTAATTTTTCTAGATATTTCACGTACGCTTTGCTGACTTTTTAATAAATCCCCGAAGTTGCTGACCACTTACGGGCGCAAATTACTTGTTTGATAAGCATGTGGCTTATAACCAGCAGTGGAAGTCGATTGGCTGACGATGGCACGGCCTACAATGCTTATCTTTGCAAACACTAGGTTGTTCAATAGTTGAAGAGTCACTGTTTTACTTGACTGTACATAGATTTACCCTTAATTTAACTTCAGATGGGTTCAGTCCAACATTCTATTTTACATAGTTATACAGGACCTTACAAAATTCCTTTTACCATTACAAAAAGGCCGTGTGGTTTTCGGTAGAGTAGAATAGGACCACTCCAACTTCTCCCGTGGATGTCGTACAAAGCGACTAAGGGAATACATTATAAAACATCAATCAGGCCTCCCCGGCCTGTCTGGCCAGCGCGGGGAGTGTAGGCCAAATCCTCCGTCTGTCTCCGGCAGATGAGTGAGGGTTGTGCTCCTGCAATGGAGACAAAAATAACCTGATGATGATTACAAAAACATTCAGTTTAGATCGTCTCGTTGGCCCAGTTGCTTGGTCATTGGACTCGAGCGCCTGAGGTCTTGGTTTCGATTCTCACTGGGGACAGACATCTTTGTACAGGTTGTACAAGCTAGTCCCGGTCTGGATATTATATTTGTGAATTGTCCAATCCTTGTAAAATTTCCATAGCACAGGAGAAAATCCTAGTTGGAGATTAGACAAGTGTATGTATGTATGTATCAGCCTACATATGTCCACTGCTGATCATAAGCCTCCCCAGTAGAATGTCACTTTTGGTAGTCTATCCATTAGGGGATTTGCCATAATCACCACGCTTGGCAAATGTACTCGTATGTATGTATATTATGTAATAATATTTAGTTACCAGCTTTAGTATTTCCGGACAAGTACCACTTAAATCTTTTTAAAGGAAGAGTGAATAGCTTTGGGTAAGCGAGCTCCACCTTAGGCCTCATCGTCACTTACCGTCAGTTGAGATTGAGGTCGAGCGTAAACCCACCAGGCATAAAAAAACTCATACTGAATTTCTTTTTTACTACGATTTGTATTAAAGTTATATTTTTTTTATGGAAATTCCAATGTCATTGATTCATTATTCGATACCAAACGCCTATGTAACTACTACTTCGTTTGTACTATTGCGGAATAGAATCAATAAACACTTCAGTTCCCAGAAAATATAAGTTGTTTGTGCCATCAAGTAGGTCCAATTTACTGCAGTGATACGATGGCGATTTTGTTTGTGGCGAGTTTGCCTTAACATTTCAATTCCTTTCCTTTTGAAGCAAATGGAAACCACCGGGGGCCTACTACGGATGTTATACGCCGAACCATAGAAATCCTTTCAAGATAGAATGATGAAGTAGGAGCGACTCGCGTGCCAACAATTTGCAATATACTGCAAAAACTATCAAACGCTTACTCGTTTTGCGTCCAGTTAACGTGGGGTAAACATCGACAAAAGAGCTGCATAAGTGCCCTATTGAGCGGTTTCTAAGTGGATAACTGTATCTTCTCACAAGAAACGTGACCACAAGGCATAATGGGTGCGCGGGAGGCGCGCGCTTGGTCCGAAAATCGGGACGAGCGAGACTGAAGTAAACAAATAACCGTTCTATCTTGGTAGCATCTCTATGTCCGACTTGGTGTTTTTCAAATACGCCTTAGAATTTCTTCTTTGGCATGTGCAGGTTTCCTTACTGAGTTTTCCTTCACCGAAAAGCCTGTGGTATTATAAATAAATCGTACTTAATTTTCGAGAAAGCCATTGGTACGGACGGGGTTTGAACCCACGACCTCATGAACGCTAAGCGAGTGCACAACCAACCAGGCTACCACGGCTCTGAGGCTTGTGTTCAGCAGTGGACGTATTTCGGCTGATGATGATACAAAAATAATGCAAGGCAAAATAGACCGCATAGCTCAGTCGGTTGTAGCTGGTTAGACATTCGGGAAATTGGACATTCGAGGCCTGAAAGGACCAAGAGCCTTATAAAAAAATCGTTATGATAGCAGGGGTTATTTCTGTACGTTACGTGGAAAGAACTAACTATCTATATGTCTATTGTATTCTATGTATGTAGTAATATGTAATATTATCTGTATTTTATATAATTTTATAGTATGTTTATGCACATTATCCATTGGTCTCCCGTTTATTTTTTAGATTCTCCCACAGTAGAGGTTGGCTGGAAGAGATCTCTTTTAGAGATAAGTCCACCTTTGTACATCTTTTTTTCTTTGTGTAATGTACTGACAATATTTATGTGTGCAATAAAGAATATATAAAGAACTAACGGACCCCGGAAAGTACCTTTAATATTATAGCAATTTTAACTCGAAGAAAACATTCCTTTATTATTAAAAAATAATAAAACTGCATATAAAAAAAATTAGAGTCGCTTGCCTCAGCCAGGCATCGAATAGACTTAAATGCGAAAAAAGGATACCCTGCTCTTTTAAGCGACGTTAAACTGACCAGTGAGTTTGATAGCGGCATCTAGCTACTTGAGTCATAAAAGAAATAGCCAGGCCAAAGAGGAATCGTCATTTAGTTAATGACTGTTCTGTATTAATTATTCTGTGGTACTTAGCCCTGCTGGCTGTACAAGGAGCCTGAAGTTTGATTACTGGCCCTAAAAATTCGCTGTCGTATCGCTAAGTAACTTCCTTCCTCGCGTACCCCAATTAAGCATCCATCAGGATATAAAATCCCTTAGTAATGGGTGTCCGTAATGTATATCATGACATGAAATCTATTTAATTCGTGACTGAGCTGTATGTACGTTTATAAGTAAATTAATCAGATCTTTGTTCAAATAGTGTTTTTATATGAATATTAATGCCCGAAACACAGAAGGCGAAGGCGTGGCGGTAGCGGTATACTTCATACAAAATCCCGCTTCCCGCGACTGTACTCTGTGTGAAGTATCTCATACTAAATCGATTAATACAAAAAACCGGAGCACGCCTCCGCCACGCATTCGCTTTCTGTGTGTTTTGGGCTTATGTAAAAGTCATTTAATGTATATTATATAAAATTATAAAAACAGTACAATTTATTCTCATGCTCAAGTTAACTGTGAGATGTAAAGTGTTGAGATAATAGTTGATGATGTGATGTCTTTAAGCCACCCCAAAACTGGCGTAGTGGAGGCCCATTTCCGCCTCCTCACGCCACTCTTCTAAGCGAGAATCAGCAGAGGTCCACTAACACAACGCCTACCAGTAAAGGTAGGCGAGTGTCTGGGACTGATTCTACTCTTGTAGAATCAGTCCCAGGCACTGTAGTGTAGTGGCGGCCAGTTTATTATCACTGACGCGAGCAAGGCGCGGCCTGTGCTTAAATTTTGCCCAGTGCCCGCCTTTCCTGCAGGCCGCTGCCATTGAGCCAGTGTGGGCGGTTTGGTATGTAACAAACTGGAGGACGCATTACTTAGCCTAGAAAGGGGAAGTGGAAGTTCAAATTGAAATGGCGCTTAATGATTGGCGATGACAGCACACAACAAACTCGCGCGAACTTCATTTAACACGCGCCATATTAACTATTAATTAACCAATATGTGTATATAGATATTATTATCAGTATTGTCCATTTCGTCGTTTAAGTTCTAACACCACGGAATCTAAATTTGACAAGAGGAGAGCAAGATAATCTTGAAAACATACGACACGCGCGAGATTGTTTTCATAAAATAAAAGAACCCCTCTTCACCCGGGAATGTCTTCCATCCGCCACGGATGACAAAAACTTGGGAATCCATTGACAAATGTGTTTGGTTTCGATGTTTCTGTTTACATACATAATGCTCACGCCTTGCTCCCAGAGGGGTAGGCAGATATGTTTCGCCACTTTTGCACGATCCTGTCAAACGTCACAAAGCGACTTTCCTTCGTCCGCTCTTCCCCCCGTTTCTGTTAAACAAGCGCAGGAGACACGGCTTTACACAACGATCTCTATGTACTACTAGATGGAGCGTTCCAAACAATCGCTATGTTCCACGCAAGGAGCCGTAACTCGTTCACATTCACTTTGAAACTGTGCAGTTACTACGCAGAAAATTTAATTATGACTAAATATTTACGCTATCTATTAGCGTCAATATTTAGTAATAATTAAATGTTCTGCGTAGGTAGTAACTGCACAAGTTTCATTGTAAATGTAGCCGAGTTGCGGCTCCTTGCGTGGCACAGAGCGATTGTTTGGAACGCTCCATCTAGTAGTACATAGAGATCGTTGGCTTTACATGGTGTTCGAACTTAAGCATTGTAACCTTGTAATAGGTATTAGTTGACAATGGTAAGTCTAAGTTTTTCTTTAGTCGGTTCTGGGACAAACCCTCAACCATTTCTTTGGTCCTCTGCACTTGCTTACTTTTTTCGGTAATCTTCTAATTAATTAACTCTTGAGTAACTCTTCACATCCCACTAATATTATATATGCGAAAGTTTGGATGTGTGTTACTCAATCACGCTTCAAGCACTGGACGGATGGGGATGAAACTTGGTACACATATAGGTTCGGTCCTGGAATAGGACATAGGATAGTTTTTATCTCGAAAAAAAACTCATTCCTACGGGAAATACATAATAATTGTGATGTTAAGTTGTCCACGCGGACAAAGACGCGGGCAACAGCTACTAAATTTATATATAGTACGTGCTTTTATATTATTTTCACTTTTTTGTATTTTACGGCGCAAATGGTATTTTATTACACAATACTCACAATGTTCTCTTTAAGATAATCATCTTCTAATTCATAATTGATGGAAATTTGAAGAACCCCGCAACATAATGCATAAGTACACAATACTCTCACGGCACTCCGCATACCAGGCGGTATGCGCGGACGCATGATTTTGAACCTTATTCTTGAGAATAGTCGGGCGATGTTGGTGGTGGGGCGGCGGAAGCGTGCAACGTCATTTCTAAGCAGACGCGGCAGTCGGACGTAGACTTCGGCGGTAGTCTGGGTGACAAGGAAACAGCGATACCCTAAATTGTTGTCTACTAATAGATCACTTAATTTGTTAAGTAAGCAATTTATTGTCAACCTCAAAAATAAACCTAATTTTTATATCGTTAAAGCTCAAATTTCTTGGTCTATTCGGAGTAATTCGGACACTAATGTTTTTTGTAATGCTAAATCAGGTTAATGTATTGAAACCACTAATGCAAATGCGATAATGATATGCAAATTTTGCTTTACTTCACTCTGCACAGCTAATAAAGTGTCGATGGATCTAGTCTATTGAAAAGCTTATCGATTGTATCGACGTCGATAAAAGTTTGTCTCTTCTTATGCTTCTTCACCCTTTTTGGCGAGTGAGAATGACTTTAAGTTGTACTAATTTATGTGAACTTGACTGTTTTAATTATGAACTTTACACGGATTACTCACGTGAATAGTTTTTGTCGGATTGTTTGTGCTCGACTTGTTTTGACCCCATTTGGGGGCCTTTATCGAGTAGAACACTGCGGGTAGTAGCCGGGCGGTGGTGAGGGCCAATCTCAATTCCTGCACGTATTTTTCGTGACACAAAGTTTTTTTTCCCCCAACACTTGCCTTGTCAAATGTAAATGGATTTTTTATGCTTGCAATAAAAATATATTTTTATTATTATTAAAGCGAATGTAATGTATGTAGTTAAAACTCAATAACTTGACTAGTAATAATCGCTTCCGCTTGTGCCTCTCTTGCTCTCGCCTGGTCTATAGCCATTGATAAGCGACGGCCGTCTCTACTACATTCGCCAACCGGTCACCGCGAATCTACGTAACCACCACTCGTGGTACGGGATCTACACACCATGAGATCTTACAGACGCGGTCGGACGAATTCGGTCTGACGTCGACTGCACCACACGTTCTGTCGTCGCTCGGTCGTCTAGTTGTGTCCCGATTTTGACTCCGTCATTCTCTAATCTCTGGCATGCACTGTAGCTTGACCAGTAAGTCCGAAATTCATCTTAAAGGCGAAGAGACTTGTCCTGTAGTATTACTACATATGTAAATGACAGTTTTGGGCTTTACGATACTGTCTGGCGTTTAGCGTCAAAGTATTCAGGGCAAGAGTTCTATATCTTTCTTCACAGTAAAGCGGTTCTCAGATCGAAATTCTAAACGCCAAAGCTTACCTGAAAATGACTTTCTTTAAAACGCATGCTGTGATTGACTCAGTCCGCTAAGAGAGCATTAGCGATAAAATTATTGCATCGATAAATTCTCATTGTTTATGCATCTCTAAAGAAATCGTAGACCGTTCTACGCACATAGGACTAACTCGATCTGTTCGAACCAAATCAGTTCATTAATCGCGTCGTGTGTAGCTCCCATAACGCGCCAACCAGATGTTCTCGCGATGCGCTCGCCGCTCGCTCTTTGTCTGTATCTCCCTCTCTCTCTTACAATAACAAAGCTTCCTTCTATAACACTTACCATCGATTTTTATTATACAGCGAGCTTACTTTCTATACACATTTTTGTTTTATTAATTTTGAAAGCGATAGTTGGATGTGATTTGTGTAACTTTTTATGTTCTAGCTCCGCGGCGTTGTCCACTGTTCTTTAAGTATCCTGTGGGAACTTATTTTCCTGCTGTAAAAAATATCCTTTTTTCGCCCTACAGATTCCACAAACTATCGAGCATTGTGCCAAGAGTGGTAACATACATTCTAACATCTATAAGATTCGAATTGATTTGATTTCTTGTGTCTAGAAGCTTTTATGTCTTGGTGTTCGCCCTACAGTAGGAAGTTAATATAAATAAAAAATAAATATTTCGTATGCATACACAATATATACAACACTTTGTCTAATACCAAACTAGGATGATCTCCTGTACTTTTGGAATTAAATGGAATCAAATAAGTGCATTCACACTATATTTCATTCCAGATTAATAGTTCTATGAAAACCAACGCTATTTACGTCTCGGTAACATATACATGAAAGGGTCACCAGCAGCAAAAACAGGTTTGTATTACCATGTAAACTTTGCAGTCCACTTAGGAACACCATCTATTGTGTATTTTGTTTTCGAGACGCAAATGCGTTTGTTTTCATAGGACTATTAATCTGGAATGAAATATACAACATCTTTGCCTACAAATTTGTCAAAGAGTGCGGCATTTTAAAGATCTCTGGGGAATTTAGTAGTTGCCTAAAAGAGAGAACACGATTTTATTAATTATTTTTTAAATCAAAAAGTCCATGCATACGAAATAAGTGATACTCAATTAGGTCCAGCAATTTGCTATATATACGGCGGACAGACGGAGAAAAGTGCCGTGTGGTTCCCGGCTTAGAATAGGGTCACAGTGTCGTCATGGCGACTAAAGAGATTGCACCAGGGAAGAGCGGCATCGTGCTCCTGTGTATATTAAGATCATTATGCTGCGATTTATGACATTATATACGTTATAAAACATCAATCAGGCCTCCCCGACCCGTCTGGCCAGCGCGGGGAGTGTAGGCCAAATCCTCCGTCTGTCTCCGGCAGATGAGAGAGGGTTGTGCTCCTGCAGTGGAGACAAAAAAAAATAACCTGATGATGATGCAGCGATCACCAGTCAGCCTGCCAAGCATGGTTATTATGGCAATTCCCCACATGGACAGCCCACCAAAAGTGGCATTCTATTCATGAGGCTTATGTTCAGCAGTGGACGTATTTCGGCTGATGATGAAGATAGCCTCGTTATAGAGGCATCAGTTTTGACTGGACCTTAAAAACTATCTAATATAATGTTACATTTGATCGGATAAGTCTTACTACTACTGCCGAGGGCCTACTGACCTTCAGTCCTTGACCTTTCCACACAACTGCATTCACTTCCGTTTGTGCAATTTATAAATCGATATCTCTCGACATATTTTATCTACGAACTAATTATGAACCATTGTACCGTTAAATAAAAATAATTAATTTTGTTAGTTGACCGCCTCGTTGTCCTAGTGGATGGTAGTTACCGTCAGAGGTTGTGGGTTGAATTTCCACCGGAGACATACAACTTTTGTACAAGTTGGTCCCGGTCTGGATGTTATATTTGTGAATTGTCCTATCCTTGTTTAATTCCCACAGTACAGGAGAAAATCCTACTTAAGGATTAGATAAGAGTATGTATAATCTATGTATAAGTATATGTAATCTGTATAGTTGTTTATCGATAGAAACGACCTAAGGTATTTTTGCGCATTAATGTATGTGAAATAATCGATTGTTTACAAGGTATATGTATAACCAGCGTCATTAGAATGTTACTCTTGTATAGGGTTGCCATCAGTCCGGGTTTCCCAGGATCTGTCCTAGTTTACGGGGAGCGTCCGGGCGGGGTTTCGTTTGTAGTCCGGGTTTTAAAGTTTACAATAAAAAGTTGATTTATAACATTTGAAACTACTTTTTATTTTACTGAGAACTTAAAAAAACTGTTGACATGTCCGGGTTGTAAGCTACAAAATCCATGGTTTCATGCTGTTTGTTCTGGTTGCCAGATTTTAGAGATATGGTTATATGATCTAAAAGAAACATATTATTATTATTTTTTACATACAATATTATTTTTTATAGACGTTTAATTTTATAATTTAAAAAATTATTAAAAATAAATTTGTACAAAATGGATAAAAAAATAAACATTCATATATTTTAAAGGTAAGTAACACTGCATTTAAAAATCTTGTTCTTCTGGCTTGGTCACTAGACTGGAGCGCCCGAGTTCGCGGGTCAATTTTTTTTTTTCAGGCGTGTCCGGGTAAAAAACTCTATTTCCCCCCAAGTGTCCGGGGTTTTTAAAGTTCTTGTCCGGCGTCGGCGATTTTGGTGATGGCAACCCTACTCTTATATAAACGTATACAATAAAACATCGCGGAATTGCTGTAATCTAGGCTATGTCGCTGCTTTGTTAGGTTTATTATACAATGGCATGCAGCGTAATAGACTTGCTACCAAACTTGTAGCCTACATCTGATTGGGTTGACCATCAAAGCCAAAAACCTTTATTGTTCACAAAGACACGTTATATATTTATACACGCAAGTTTTTGCCGTGTTAGCGCTGTGAAGAATAGCAACAAACTTCCAACAACACCATAGTTGGACTAGTCTAGTGTCAAAACTTGCTTGATACGGGAAACCACGCCAGGTCCGCAGCGAGGTTTGAAGTGTGCCGATGGCTCGTCCCAACGGAGGGCGCAGAATGACCTACATTGTAGTAGTACTAGGGCTACACACTCACGCGAGAGCGCCGAGGCCAGTCTGTATTAACGCGTAATCAATTTGCATTTTTATTCGAATAAAACAATGCCTTTCGCTAGCTCGTGTAGAGCGTAAACTGAGCTTTATGCCTGGCGGCGGAGCTACTCCGTAAGATTTCGGATAATATCCGGCCAACTAATATCACGTTGTACTTTCTAACGGGTAATGGGACAAATTTTAATATCGTTTGGCGTCTAATTATCTTAGACGCCAAATGCTTTTCACAATATGTCATTGCGCCGTTTGTTGCGCCGTTTCTTCTTCACAGCGCTAACACCTAGGAAGCGGTAGTCGATAAAAAATGACGTGTATAAATGTACCAAGTGTACTCATATGCAATAATGATTTTGACTTTGATCCGTTATTGAGTAAAAAATGGCTTTGTACTTTGCCGGATATTAAATTTTTACAGAGTAGGCTCCCAGTACTGAGCGAGCGTTGATATGTGTAATAGGATTTACTCTATTTTCCTAGCGGATATTAACCGCCAATAGCAAAATCTTAAAGACTTCGTGCGCAAGGCTACTACTATAGATAGCTGGATTTTTGAAGAAAACAAAAAACTAAGTTTCTATAGTCAAAAGAACTATTTCGAAATTCAAGATGTGTAAATATCGAAATCTACGCGGCCTTTCTTCGGATTTTTTGCTCGTGATTTCGTCGGCATTAAGAAATACATTATCTTATATGACGTCAAATAACATATTTTCTGACGAAGGCCTCCTCCTGTCTTATTATTATCCATGTGTTAATTAATATTAAACAAAAGGAAGTCATTTTCTGAGCATGCATTTTTGAAGAAAACAATGCTAACAGTACCGTTCACTCTGCTTCGTTAATAAGGGGGTTGGCGTTGAGAAGGCTGCAGCGATAGTTGCTGAGGCGTTCTCCACTCTACGGTCTCCCGCCCTACTGCTGGTACGACGAGCTATTGCCCAAGTAATTGGTTATATATGGTATCCTAGGCCTTTTTTCAAATTATATTTTTTTTATAATTGTTATTTATTTGCGAATGAATCGCGTCGGAAGATCTAATTTCATTGGCGAGAGTACCGACTTCCTACGCGCATCTTTTTCTTTTAGTTTTTTCTCAAAACTAGACTAAACTTGCTATTAAAAGGGCTCAATATCGTACATAGTTTTTGACGACTATGTATATGATTTATTTTCTACACTCAGATTCCAATAATTGTTTATCGCCGGGCGGTATAACGACTAATTAGGGCCCTGTGTCACCCTGTTACGAAGTTTAAGACTTGGACTTTATGCTAGTGGTCTCGTTACACGATTGCATCGCCGACGCCGACTGCATGATACCACCCATTGCGTCGGTGTCCTATTTCAGCTCCATTTTCACACCAATTTAGTATCTTCTCTTTTGGATTCCAATAGTACTTTAAGATTACATAAAACATACTGGTTGTTTTAAAACGATCTCTTCTTACACTCTTTAATTAAATAAAATATAAGCAAACTAATTCAGTCTAACCTAGTCGAGAATAGCATTGAACGAAATTGTTAGATGAGAATTGACAAAATACAACGCCATAGATAACGTAAAAGCTCTATCAGGCGTCTATTCAAAGAAAATATATTCTATGACATTAATAATACATACTTTGAACTATTCAATTGACTTTTATATAACAATAAACGTCGCCCGCGACTTCGTCCGCATAGACAATAATATAACAAATATTTTTGTTATCTTTATCTTTTGCCCGGACAGAGGCGGCAGCGATGTCGATTGGCGGGCCTGTGTAGCCTAGCCATGCAAAAATGGCAGCAGCGCTCGCAAAAAAGATTAAGCTACCTATATGTTAGCTTTTAATTAAGATTAGAAACACGGAGGCGGCGATGTTGTTCGCAACACATCACGTCAAAGGGTATCACGAAGCGAAAAGTGGACGAAGGAAACCCGCTTTGCGACATTCGATTGCTCTAAGTGGCGATACATCGCCTCTGCTTACCCCTCTGGGATCAAGGCGAGAGCATTATGTATGGAATAAAGTTCAAGTCTCAACCCTCAAGTTATTATAGTTTGCTACAAGCTGGTCGTGATGTCGAATTCCCCGACCAAGTCCAGTCGAACGAAGCCACATGCAAATCTAGTCTTCATTCCATTGCATGTGAACTGAACTCATAAGCCCATGTGTTTAAGTAACGAAGCCAAAATACAACGTGCTTCCCACATGGTTCTTTCTTTGGGCACTTAGACAAAACATAGACCGGTCGGCTACGTCATTGCACCGAAAAGTTGTATTGTGTTTTTTAAAAGTAATCTATACCTATAATAAAACTGCAACTGATCTATCTCTGTATTTGGGAGATATTGTAGAAAATTGTGTATGAGGGGTCTTTATAGGGCCAATAGATGCCCAAAATAATTGTTTTTAGAATGTTTGTCTGTTAAGATATTAATAAAGTAAGTTTTTATAGAACTATCTATATAGGAGAGTGGGAGTGGGACCGGGAGCGGATTCTTTAGACGACGCGAGCGGAGCCGCGGGCACAGCTGGTATATTATATATTCTTTATTGCACTTAAATTTAACAAAAAAAAGGCACCAAGAAAATAAGAGTACAAAGGTGGACTTATCTCTATAGGAAACCTCTTCCGGCAACCTTCACTGTATGTGAAACTTAAATAAGCTTCAAAAAACAAAACAAAACGGAAATCGTGTAAGCAAAGTTCTTTCACTTGGCTGTTGGTGCTATATTGAAATTCATTTAATAACTCATTTATAAATAACTCGATTGCCGTGTGGTTCCCGGCTTAGAATAGGGCCACCCCCATCTTTCCCGTGGGTGTCGTCAAGGCGACTAAGGGATTGCACCAGGGACGGGCAGTAGCGTTCTCCTGTATGTTTATGTTAAGATCATTACTGCGATCACCAATCCGCCTGCCAATCGTGATGATTATGGCAAATCCCCCAATTCACATCTAACCAAAAGTGGTATTCTATTGGGGAGGCCTGTGTCCAGCAGTGGACGTATTTAGGCTGATGATGATGATGAAATAACTCGTACACTGTAGAAACCACTTGGCGTATTTACAATTTAAATATCACTCCTGATGGAACTTTTTCGTACCCACCTACATATTTATTTTGTACACACCCGCTCTTGTCTTTGCCCCTCCCTCTGACAGAACTGGCCGTCAAGTAGCATGGTGCGCCTCGCGTTGCGGAGTTTCTCATCCTTGTGAAATTGTTAAAAACCCTATCAAACATTGTAAATAAAGTTCTTGTGCGAATCTAAGATACGAGAGACGGCGACTCCTTCGGAAGCGGCAAGTGCCTAGGAATAAGTGCTACTACTAGAGATATACTCCCCTTGAACCCTTCTTTTTAGATTATTTAGCCCACATTCCTTCTTAAACACAAACGTGACCCGCTTGCACTTATATATTTATTTATTATACTTATTACATATATCTATGTATAATATGCGGCGATAATGTTCGCAACACATCAAGAGGTATCACGGAGCGAAAAGCGGGCGAAGGAAAGCCGCTTTGTATCATGACGACCTCCGTGGCGGAACGGGTAGCTCTCGGACTGCCACGCCGGAGGTTGCGGGTTCGAATCCCGCTAGGGGCAAATGTTCGTATGATGAATATGAATGTTTGTACCCAAGTCTTGGATGTTTATATATTTATTTAAGTATGTCTATCCGTTATCTAGTAACCATACCATAGGCTCTGCCTAGTTTGGGACTGGATAATTGGTGTGAATGTCTGACATATTTATTTATTATTTATTTATTGGATTGCGCAAAGTGGCGATACATCGTCTCTGCCTACCCCTCTGGGACCAAGACGCGAGCTTTATGTATGTATGTATATATCTATATTTATAATTATCTATATTGCTCAGCGAATATCGAATTTTATACCGTATTACTATCTCCTTACGTTGTTGACCTATAACGTTCTCCCTTTCTCGATCATGTTCGCGCGTTAGGTGCAGTATAGCCCTACCTTATTTACGTCTACGACCAGACTGGTGCGCCTGTAGCTAGTAATAGTAGGTAATTAGTTCGCTTGCTTGGTGTGCCGGGGGTGAGCCCTGAGACAAAGCTAGTTAAAACAAACTATATTTCTTTTTTATATTTCGCGGACTGAAATAAAATATGGAAATCAAAACTTTTTAGTACGATTTCAGCTGAGTTTTATTAATGAAAATCGCATTAAAAATATTATAATTACATTCACTTTACAATTCAAACCACTGCATATTAGTCATCACTAAATCCCATCCCACTAATATTATAAATGCGAAAGTCTAGATGTTTGTTACTCAATCACGCTTCAAGCACTGGACGGATCGTGATGAAACTTGGCACACATATAGTTTAGGTCCTGGAATAGGACATATGATAGTTTTTATCCCGAAAAAACATCTCATTCCAATGGGACATAAAAAATAATTGTGTGATCTACGCAAGCGGAGCCGTGGGCACAGTTATTGTAATATATTTTCAAGAAACATTGTCAATTCCAGTTTCTAAATTCATCCTTGACTGTTCAGTCTTTTAATGTTTTTCGCCGATCGTTAACTTGTATGTTTTATATAATCTGTCAAAATCATAAATGCATAAGGTAAGTTATGAACAAGTTACTGTTACTATACTTACTTTAAGAGTTTGATAGATATAATAATTAATTCATTGACAAGAAGTTTCCAAAAACAGTAAGTTATTATTTTGTTAGGAAAGTCGTATTTTCCGGATGATTTATTAATCCTGACACTAATATAGTTCGTAAAAAAATTTAAAAGTTCACCCTTAGTTCAGTCTCTTTTTTTTAATCTGTAGTGCTATTGTCTAAAATACAAACTCATTTGCGAGTCTCACTCGAGACGACTATCGAAGTGAAGTGAACAAAGAACTCACTTCACTTCGATAGTGCTCTGGAATGTTTACAGAATGCTAATGAATTAGGTTTCGAAATGAGTGAAATCACTTGAGTGAGACTCGCACGTGAGTTTGTATTTTAGAGCACTAGTGATCGACAGTTTCTGAGATTTCCAAGAATCTACCTCTCATTTTATCGCGTATCATCGATTATCTATTATTACTTGATGAAATTTGAGAGAATGGCTCGCCTATTTAAATAGACGGGACGGACGGTCGCTTCTGATAGGATATTCAGGGTTCCTTCAAAGTCGGAACCCGATTAATCCTTTCCGTTCGGTTTATAAGTCCAACATTATAGTAAACAGCATTTTTACAAACTACACTGTGGACTCTGTAGCCTACTGTCACAAGACTCCTATAATTTTTCATGTTAGTAGTACTACGTAAAGAAACGACTCTCACTTCGCCAGTTTAACGTCGCCAGCAAAATAAAGCATTCCTGGCAGATCGACTGGCGCCGAGAGGTCGACGCTATAAGTTGGAAAGAGAAGCACTTATGTTGTTGACGTATACCAATCTCTCTTTCGATCGACTATGTACGCGCGCTGGGTGTAGTGGCCCTACAATAATTTACACACACACACACACACAAAGTGTACGGACAGGCTGGTGCGCCTATAGTGGAACACTGGAATGAACGAACGGAACGAATGTGTGCAAGCAACATAAAAAATAGGTTGACTTAATTAAATGATTGACACTTAATATTACTATCGCTGCTCTAAAAGTTGGTCTTCAATTGATTATTTTGCTGATTAGATTAGAGGTTGATGATCATTTTAAGCCTTCCTTACACTAAGGCGGTGGCGGTGTTAAGTTGGGGTCTAGCAATCCATTTGTACTGCAGCGCAACAGGCCGCGCCTTGCCCGCGTCAATGTAGTGTATTCCATAGAATCCCATATAAAAAGAGCGAGAAAAAGGAAAAAAATCAGTGGAGCAATTTTATTTGTTTATTTAACAGACTTTACATGACTTGACTGACACTGACTGGAAGCCGTAACGTGGTGTAGCGCCCCTATTCGGGAAGTGTTGCCGTACAGAGGACAAATCACAGAATTTTTATTTGTAGGGGGTCAAGCCGGGTGCTCCTACAAAGAGCACCTGAGCAAGTACCGGGCACCTCACCCGTGATTCTGCCTATATGACTCAAATGTCGAATGGCCATGGGATGTGGAGGGTCTGTTTAGAATCCCATATAAGTAAACTGGTCGTCACTGCCCCAGTGTAAGGGTTGGTTTTATTCATATCTATATTTGAATACTAGCTGTGCCCGCGGCTCCGCTCGCGTGAACTACAGAATTCGCTCCCATTACCGCTCCCGGTCCTGCTCCCGCGCCCTCTCCCGCGCCCTCTCCCGTTCCCGCTCCTGCTCCCGCTTCCCCTCCCCTCCCGCTTCCGCTCCCACACCCATTCCCCTTTTCACACGCCCACGTCCACTCCCACTCCAATTCCCACTCGCAGCTCCAAATGTAATCCAAACTCATCGCAATCTGAATAGTACGGAAATACTATTATTTGCAATATATTGCATACTAACCTACTAATGTATTTGAAAACTAAAAATGTCTATAACTTTTGATTGAGTTAGCCGATTGCGATGAAATAAAGACTAAATGTTTAGTTAAGCCCAATGTTTTTGTGAAAAGTTCATTAAAATCCGTTCAGTAGATTTTAAGTGATGCGTGCACAAACTCACAGACAAAAATCAAAAAGTCAAAAATGATGGAAATGAGTTCTGTTGCTTATCCTTAGACAAAAACATATTTGCTTGTATGTTGCTTATGCAAAAATCTTCAATGTACAGACACGCGAAGTTTACGATTTTATTTATTAGATTATCAATTGTCATGTCCAGTCCCGGGAAAACTAAAGAAACACTTACTACTCACTGAACGCGAACATATTTACGACGACACAGATACTACTACTTAAATGAGAACGAGCCATTTTACGTAAAAGCGCACCTTTTGACGATAATAGGTTACGAAGTCGACTGCTCGTTACTTTACGTGATGCAGCTATCTCTAATGCCGGGGGAATTGTGTGACATACAACGGAAAATATCTTTGCTGGCTTAGGAGCTGGACTCGAGTGCCGGAGGTCGTAGATTCAATTCTAACTGGGAATAGCCAATGCTTGTCCTGGTTATTATATTTGCGAATTGTCCTGTTGCCCTAGTATATGAGAAAGTCAGTAAAAAATATCTCAACTTTTTTTCTTAAATATATTGCCCGCGTCTTACTCTTAACCGCCTGAAATAAGTTTTTGTTTTCAGAGGGAACAGTTTTTACATACATAGATAATGCTCACGCCCTGGTCTCAGAGGGGATGGCATAGTCGATGTATCGCCACTTTTTCGATCCTGACACTCCTCATTAGCCTCGCTCACATCCATGAAGCTTCTCGTGCACCTCCTTTTGTGCAGACTCCAGCCTTTTTGAGGACGTCACCAATTTGATCCATTAAACGTCCACCGAGGACGACTTCTGTGGTTCAGTCCATATTCAGGAACGTTTTTCCGTGGTAAAAAATAGTAAGATTGGCTGAATAGCCGTGAATGCATAACGTTTGTTACATACAAACTACTTTATTAATGATGATTGTTTATCTATTTAACCTTAAAAACCTCTTCGTTGATAGATCAGTCGGTCATTCAGATTTACTTTTATATGGACAGGCCCACATTGACGCAATCAAGGCGCAGCCGGCAGTACAGTTTAGACTGGAACCCAGGCTGCTGGCCGTTACCGCACTAGTGTGGGGTGGCTTTGTATGCCGATTGATAGTTGATATTAACGCATGTCAAACGCAACTGTCGCCTTTCGCCAGGCGATAGATAATTCACCAATTGCCTATACTTAGCCGGTTGCCCTTGTTAAGTGCAATTGTTGGGAACGTAGTACGTACGTACTATGCTTTGATTGTGACAGTGATCGGTCACTTGTCTTTTGGTAAATATCTACAATGGTACTTATAATTTTGTGCTACTTACATAAGTTTTGTATTATTTTTATTTTATTTTATTTACTTTCACAAAATCCACAGCACTTAGTATACAGTATTATTCTAATTTATAGTTCTTACTGCCAATAACGGATTTACTATATATTTATATTACAGTCTGATGATTGTGTGTGTTTGTTTGTGTGGGTGTGTGTGTATTTGTATATATATTGTATGATCTGGAAATCAATGTAATAATTTCTTTGCACCCGATACTTCTACTCCTCTAAAAACTTCGCATCACCCAATGGTTGCTTATAAGAAAAGGTAGGTAGTTTTAAGGTTCAAGTGTGAATTTTCCCATCTTCCCTTTTACTTAATTACCGCTCGGATTGCTAGTTATCGAAACGTATCAGCAGGCATGCGTCGCCAATAGTGTGCGAGAAAAAAACAACAACATCAAAGATGCTGATGATATGGTGTTGCTGATCCCCTCGATCTGTGCTATAAGAGAACTGTTACGGATTAGTGAAACATATGCAGAGTCACGTGGACTCATAATGTGAGAAAGAGCGAGCTACTGGTGTATCTGGCGGGGCGCAAGAGTCCCTAAAATCTTTCTCCAATAACACTGAGTGATTCAATTTTATTTTCATTTGATTTACTAACATATCTTAAGACTCACGAACGCGCTATTGATCAAAATCTGTATTAAGGAAATAAGCATGTTATTATACCACCGTGACGTGTGCCCATGTTTGCCAGCAGGCATCGGCAAGCTGTCCGGCGAGGGCAAGCACCTCGCCGACCCCGAGGTGCTCCGCCGGCTCACGTCCTCAGTGTCGTGCGCGCTGGACGAGGCGGCCGCGGCGCTCACGCGCATGCGCAGCGACCAGCCGCCCGCGCAGCACAGGCACCTCCACCAGGACAAGCCGTGAGTACTTCATACACTTACACTTCACCAAAAACAACTTCTTCTTCAAACTTACCTACAGGTCATACCATCATCATCATCAGGTTATTTTTGTCTCCACTGCAGGAGCACGACCCTCTCTCATCTGCCGGAGACAGACGGAGGATTTGGCCTACACTCCCCGCGCTGACTAGACGGGTTGGGGGGGGCCTGACTGATGTTTTATAATGTATTCCCTTAGTCACCTTGTACGACATCCACGGGAAGAGTTGGGAGTGGTCATACCATGAAGCAAAATAATTTTTCGCACCTCATTAGACACCTCAAAGTTTTTCCCTTCATAATTAACACTGATTGGTTATTTTATGTTGTAACAGATGACGTCTATTACCTAAGCTAATAACCAATTAGTGTCAATCATGAAGTTAAAAACTTTGAGGTGTCTTATGAGATGCGAAAAATTATTTTGCTTCATGGTATGACCTGCAGTCATCATGAAGATCTCGCACATTCAGTGATAAGACTTCAGACATGTATAATATGCGACTAGGTATAACCTACGTTTGATCATCCTACTAATATTATAAACGCGAAAGTTTGTAAGTATGGATGGATGTTTGTTACTCTTTCACGTAAAAACTACTGAATGGATTTTAATGAAACTTTACAGTAATATAGCTTATACATCAGAATAACACATAGGCTACAATTTATAAAGATATTGTGTGAATTGTCCAAAATATCAAGTAAGTAGGAAAAAATCTACCATCTGCGAGCTATTCTGGCGTGCGCCATAAAATTATAATTTTAATGTCATAATGTTAGTTCTTTTCTACGCCACGCTAATATAAGCTACTCGAAATACTATTTCTGCGCAGACGAAGTCGCGGGCACCAGCTAATAGTAGTATATACAGGGTTACAGGAAAAGTCGTGCTAGATCCCTTAAGGGTGTGGAGCACCCATCATTTCTGACTTATTTCACTATGAAACACCCTACCCTAAATTTAACCCTTTTCGAGATATTCGACTTTTAATTTTTTTATTGAAAATTGCTGATTTTTAGGCTACTACATTTATTTTTGTTTATTTTGTGTATCTTATTATTATTATTATTGCATTTTTACATGTGTAGTAAGATGCTTTAGGACGTCAATCATTAAAATAGTGCACAAGTTATTTGAATAGACCGTAGTAGACAAGTGAAAGAAAAGAAATAAAAAACATATTAGAAAGTTTATTTTTCTCTAAGGGATATCTAAAAAAATATTATGGTAATTGTTCGGCAGATGTTTTTTAAAATATCTACGGTTCATCAGCTATCTAACGAGGTATAATAATGTAGGGTTTTATTCAAATGCATTCAAAAAAATTTAGTTTCATAGGCGACAGTGGAGAAGAAAATGTATACTTAGCCCTAAAAAGTAAAATAAAACAATAGGTAAGCATGAAATGCCATTTATTAAAAGTTTTCTCACAACTTTTTCTTTTTCTACAGTTCATGTTCAACATGGCCGCCTCTATTTCTAATACATTGTCGCATCCTTCTACGGAGACCGGTCTTCACTACGCCAGTGGTCAATGTGGTCCTCATTTTATTTGCTGCATCCACAATCCTTTCTCTTAAGTCTTCCACAGACGAAACTGGATTCGGCTCGCTGTACACGAGACTTTTCATGCAGCCCCACACATGAAAATCCATGGGGGTTAAGGTCCGGACTTCTTGCTGGCCATGGCAATGGCCCACCTCGTCCAATCCATTTGTTTGGATAATTTGTGTCCAGCCAGTCTCTGACACTTCTCCTGAAATGGGCAGGGCAGCCATCGTGTTGGAACCACATGTCCCTGATCAGGTTGAGTGGCAGATCATCCAGCAAATCACTCAAGTCTGCTCTCAGGAAATTTTCGTAGCTTTCCCCGTTTAGATTATCCGGGAGAAAGTAAGGTCCAATCAAATGATTGGAGATAATGCCCATCCACACATTCACGCTGAATCTTCGTTGGGACCCCTTCACTCTTTTCTTATTGGGATTCCTTAGTTCTTTTAGGGCCCAGTAATGGGCGTTGTGATAGTTAGTTATGCCATCTTTATCAAATTTGGACTCATCCGTCCACAAGATATTTCTTAAAAAATCTGGGTCTTCTACATCAGCATTTAGCATAAATCTGCAAAAGTCCAATCTTCTCGCGGGGTCCCCTTCTTCAATAACGTGTACTGGCGTGTAATGGTACGGGTATAGGCCAGCAGTATGCACTGTAAACCACACTCTCCATTGCGAAAGCCCCGGATCACGGGCAACAATATTAGTGGAAGTAGTCGGATCCGCTCGAAAGCGTTGCACTATCTCATTGTCCTGTTCTTCGTCGTCAATTCGTGGTCTTCCCATGTCTGTACTTCGTCTCAAAACAGAGCCAGTTTCTCGAAGTCTTCGATAAACTCTGTCAAAAACGGCCACATCCGGCACTCGACGACCGGGGTAGCGAGTTATGTATTAGAACTGCTACCTGGAGCGTCCCAACTACTTTTTTTCCACGAAATGTAATACAAACCCTAGATTGTTACACCTCGTTAGATAGCTGATGAAACGTAAATATTTTAAAAAACATCTGCCGAACAATTACCATAACATTTTTTTTAGATATCCCTTAGAGAAAAATAAACTTTCTAATATGTTTTTTATTTCTTTTCTTTCACTTGTCTACTACAGTCTATTCAATTAACTTGTGCACTATTTTAATGATTGACGTCCTAAAGCATCTTACTACACATGTAAAAATGCAATAATAATAATAATAAGATACACAAAATAAACAAAAATAAATGTAGTAGCCTAAAAATCAGCAATTTTCAATAAAAAAATTAAAAGTCGAATATCTCGAAAAGGGTTAAGTTTAGGGTAGGGTGTTTCATAGTGAAATAAGTCAGAAATGATGGGTGCTCCACACCCTTAAGGGATCTAGCACGACTTTTCCTGTAACCCTGTATGTACATGCAAGAGTGCTCATACGTAGAGTTTAAACTAATTAATTGTTTCACTTATACTGTCTGTGTCAAACTCGTATCTGACTCTTCAAACTCGCCCAATGTTTTGTTTGTAAAAGTATTGCACGTTATCATCTATCTTATCTTTGTTTTGACGACCTCCGTGGCGGAACGGGATAGCTCTCGGACTGCCACGCCGGAGGTTGCGGGTTCGAATCCCGCTAGGGGCAAATGTTTGTATGATGAATATGAAAGTTTGTACCCAAGTCTTGGATGTTTATACATTTATTTAAGTATGTCTATCCATTATCTAGTAACCATACCACAGGCTCTGCCTAGTTTGGGACTGGATAATTGGTGTGAATTTCTGACATATTTATATTTATATTATTCATTTCTTGTGTTTTTAAATTTTAAATCATTTTGTTGTTGTTGTTGTTACTTTAACCATTACGTTTGCTGACACACTCCATTATAACTATATATATACACTTGTATTATCCTAAACCAGTTCTCCTGTATTAAGCATAGGAGTAGACAAGGATAAGACAATTCACAAATATAACATCCAGACCAGGACCAACTCGTACAATTCTGCAAAGTTGTCTATGCCTAGTGGGAATTGAATCCACCACCTCTCTCATCTCCTGTCATACAGGAGAAAATCCTAATTTTGGAATAGACAGTATATATTACAACTTACTTCCTCAGTAGTATCGTAATCTGAGTTATGATTAGACGGCGTTATCAGGGGTCTGCAATGATTTGAGATCAAATAATAAATATAAAACAGATGTGCATTCGCGTGTATAATCCCTACTTTATGATTTGGTATAAAAATCATACCCATGTATAGTTAGTATATACCATCTGTTTTAATAATCTATATTCGTGCTCCCTGATAACGCCGTCTATTTACGGTACTCAATAATGAGTTCTGCTTCAAAAATAAATCTTAAGAATCATGTGAAAGACATCTCTCACAAAACAAATTCCATAAAAAACCATTGAACCGTTTTCCATAGAAGAAATCAGAACATTATTAAAAATCATTTATTTGGTCTCCTGAATAGAGTATTTTCTAAGTTAGAACCTTTTCCACAGAGCTTAAGGTTGCCTTTTTGGCAAAATATACGAATTTCTTTCTGTCATGAGCTTACCCCACAAGAAAATTAATAATTATTTGTGCTTGTTGTGCCCTATTCTGAAGACACACGCTTTAATTTGACAGCCAGTGATGTTCTGTAACTAGACTTCTGATCTGTAGTAAAAAAACACTACAGAGCAAATGAGCTCGCAAAACTACAGGTGAACTCATTTGCGATCAGTCAGGAGACCACTGCAGGCGTGTGTCGCCTTCATAATTCCAAAGTATTCATTCTATTTTATTTACTATAACTTTACATAAAAAATATGAAAATAAATACACAGATGGCGAGGATTCTTTCAAATGATCTAAGAAATTATTGACGTGCGTGAATATGATAACTTTTATATTTATACATAGCAGAGCTTTGGAAGTTTCTCATGCAGATTTTGTATAGATTCATTGTCTAGTGTAAATAGTAGATCAATGATGGCAGACTTAAAATGGTTTCTATCCCTTTCTAACAGTATTATAACTTATAAGGACAAAACTATAGGTTCTGTAGGTTGACATCATATTATTCATCATCATTTCAGCCTTTCGACGTCCATGGTCCTCTAGTGTCCTCTGCACATAGGGATTCCCCAATAAACGCCAAAACAGCCGTCCTCCGCTCTCCGCGTCCAACCTCCGCCTTCTTTAGGGCGTCGTTATACAATTTTCTGCCTTTGTCACACATCTACTAAACATACAGAACACCTACTAATTATATACACACAAGCAAGAGCCGTGGTAGCCGGTTGGTTGTGCACTCGCCTCACATTCATGAGGTCGTGGGTTCAAACCCCGCCCGTACCAATGAGTTTTACGAAACTTAAGTACGGTTTATTTATAATACCACAGGCTTTTCGGTGAAGGAAAACATAAGGAAACCTGCATATGCCGAAGAAGAAATTCTGAGACGTATGTGAAGTCCACCAAATCGGCTTGGGGCACCGTTGTTGGTCAGGGGTTTGGCACAAAAGATCCTGAAGGGTCGAAGTGTCGCCAGGTCTTCCTGCCCCCCTAAGAAGATAAGATAAGAATTATATACACAAATACTGAACTTTTAGATTAGATACAATTTTTTTTACTAATCTTTGATAACCACTTTTATATTCCTTTGAAACTCGAGCGTTTCTACAACTCACATGATGATAAACCGAGATTGAGTCTCAAAGCGCCGAGCGACTCTCGCTCCGGTCGTGATCGGGTCCACGACCCTCCGATCGGTGCGGTCGAGCCGCCGCGCGACCGTGATGCGTGAAGCTTTGATCTTATCTGATGACGTATGACCTTTCCATAGTGAACGTCTGCAACGTAGTTGAAATGTTTTAACGATGTTTCGGTGCGGTCGCAGGACGCAATGCGGCTCCACAGCGACCGGCACGACCCCGTCAGTAGCGTCGTCCGGCACGGCCGCGGGCGGGGGCGGCCCCGCCGGCGGGGAGGGCGCGCCGTCGCTGGCGGAGGCGTGCTCCGACGGCGACGTGGGCACGGTGCGCAAGCTGCTGACGGAGGGCCGGTCGGTGCACGAGACCACCGAGGAGGGAGAGTCGCTGCTGTCGCTGGCCTGCTCGGCGGGGTACTACGAGCTCGCGCAGGTGCTGCTGGCCATGCACGCCAGCGTCGAGGATCGCGGCATCAAGGTGAGGGATTGAAGTCACTACAACGCTATACGTCCGTTCAACTAGGTGGCCAGGCTTCTCTTGGCCACACCCCCCGATTGACCACTTTGGTCATTTCGTTCCTACAATCCCATTTGCTAGAGGGAAAGTGGGACCTCTTTTCTCACTTCGACTATACTTCTTTAACTTAATATTTCTGGGGCCAAGGTAGTGTACATTCACTCCTTGGGACTCACCCTACCTTCACCGGTAGGTGTTATGTATTAGTGTATCTCCGTTGATCCTCGCTCAGATGAGTTGCGGAGGGAGAATGGTGAGGAGGCGGGAATGTGGTAACTAAAGGCTAAGGGCATAACTGAGTAGTTTCCAGCGGTAGTGGAGCGGCGCGGTATAGGTGACTTGTGACGAAACAGAACTGTCTCGCTATACACGACGCCTGACTGAAGTCTCGCGTCTTTTGATGCAAAGAAAACACACCCCTCCCGCACCGCTCCACTACCGCAGAAAAGAAGATTAGGGCGTTACAGCAAAGAAGTATAGGGTGTTATGCTGGATGGAATTAGTCTTGCAATGAGCTAGTTAGGTAAAAATGGTGGGGGGGTGGTAATGGAAGTGTAGGTGGAAGGTAAGAGTGGGGAAGTGGAGAAAAAAGTGAGGAGGAGGGTGTGGGCAGGGGCAAGGTTTGCGGAGAAGGGGAAAGCAAAGGACGGGGAGTAGGAGGCAGAGCGGAGAGAGGGAGAGGGTTCGGGGTGGAAATGAGTGGGAGAGCCACGTATTTCAGTGGTCTGCGCGTAGATAGTCGCTGGCACAGCTAGTATATATGTGTGTGTGTGTGTGTCAGGGCGACTGCACGCCGCTGATGGAGGCCGCGAGCGCGGGGCACGTGGACATCGTGCGGCTGCTGGTGGCGCACGGCGCGGACGTGAACGCGGTCTCCGGCTCGGGCAACACGCCGCTCATGTACGCGTGCGCGGGCGGCCACGAGGAGTGCGTGCGCGCGCTGCTGGACAACGGCGCCAACGTCGAGGACCACAACGAGAACGGACACACGCCGCTCATGGAGGTACGGCCGGGCACGTCGCGGGCACGTCGCGGGCACGTCGCGGGCACGTCGCGGGCACGCCAAGGGAGACCATCGGTCTCGCGTGGGAAACTATTGCAACGAGAGGCCACGAGAACATGGAGGAAGAGTGGAAGTTCTTGTGTTGGTGCACGTTGTTATTTCTTTGTACAGAATTGCATAAAGAACGGTACCTGGTGGAAAACTATCATAAATTTTACTCAAGGGAGCATTTGTTTATTTAGATTTGTTTATGTAACACTGCATTTATAAACTTTTAAGTCGCTTGCCTGAGCCGAGAATCGAACCTCCACAAATACAAAAAAAGTCGCACGTAATTTTAAAGGCACTGCCCAATCGGGTAAATAATATGAATCCAAATCTATGTAATGAATATTGGTTCATAAAGGAAGATATACGAAATGATACATTAACTTACAAATCAAATCAATATTACACGTAGAAGACCTTAACCATTGAAGTGTTCCCGATTTAAATTACTGTTATTATTAAAAAAATTTACTCATCTGCTCTTCACTTTTTGTCAAATGATAAGTTACATTTCATTATGTATATCTTATGTGTGTGAATCCCGACTTATGACAGGGGTTGCACCAGGGATGGGTAGCAGCGTCCTCTTGTATACAATAAGATCATTACTGCATTCCCAATGGACAGCCCACCAAAAGTGACATTCTATTGGGGAGGCATACAACATAATTCAGCAGTGGACGTCTTTCGGATAATAAACATAGCATAAAACATGAACTTATTCAATGTAAAGTGATACATCGTTTTCGAAGCCCTGACTCCCAAACGTAAACTGGTGATGAAGGATATCTTGTTACGCTGTTGTATTTCCCTCATCATCATCATCAGCCTGAAAGAGTTTACTGTTGGACATAGGCCTCTCGCAAGGTGCGCCACTGAACCCGATCCTCGGTTCTTCTCATCCAGTCACTGTATTTCCCTAATAACGTATAACGTGTTGTGCCCCCAGGCCGCATCCGCCGGCCACGTGGGCGTGGCGAAGATCCTCCTGGAGCACGGCGCCGGCATCAACACGCACTCGAACGAGTTCAAGGAGTCCGCGCTCACGCTGGCCTGCTACAAGGGGCACCTGGACATGGTGCGGTTCCTGCTGGCGGCGGGCGCGGACCGCGAGCACAAGACCGATGAAATGCACACCGCGCTCATGGAGGCCAGCATGGACGGCCACGTGGAAGTAGCCAGGCTGCTGCTAGACTCGGGAGCGCAAGTAAGTGACGTGGGGACAACGCATGACTAACCGCTCGGCCACGACTTTTGGCTTAGCGGGACGCGGCGCGGTTTCGGCAGGCGGAGGGTTGGCCGCTGATTGCGGCGCCTCGTGGCGTGCTACTAACATTTTTGTACATTTATTCTCGCCGCTCGCCGGCCCGCTCCTAGCTGCCGCTGGCAGCGGCAAGGTCGTGGCCGAGCGGTAACTGTCATTTTTTGTCTAAATGAGTTACAAACACGGACCTATTTAAATTTTTATTGTGATCAAACTCCGCTAACCGTCTTATCCGTAATGGCTTTCTTGACAATGAACAAGTATCGTGTCTTCCAAGACAATAGAATGTGAAGTGTAAAACCGAAAATGCCTTGCCCTGCAACATTTGCTTGAAGCTACTTACGACATTTAGTCATGCGAGGGACGATGTGGGGACTACGCACTGGAAATATCGTTACTTTGATTCACACTTAGTTCTAGCGTTCAAAGTTATCGAGATAATTATTTTCTTTAATTATTATCCATGCTGATTCCTAACTTGATCTCGTTATCTAATAACCATAGCACAGGCTCTGCCTAGTTTGGAACTGGATAATTGGTGTGAATGTCTGAGATATTTATTATTATTTATTTATTTTCATTTTCGTTTACATGCACTATTTGGTCCTAGTCAAATAGTAATAATCTGACAGGCCATTTCTTCAGCCTGTTGTTGTAAACCTCATGTATAATACATAGAGTATATAATACATAATGGCATACCGTACTATCTTGAGCCTTAGACGTCATCTATTTCCAGTCAGTTGTTTTTGAATCATAGAATCCAGTGGTGTAGAGGCCCTTTAACTGGTCACACCATACTGTATCCTGTTCCGTTCTGCTTGGCTCCATTTTACGTTACGGAATTAGCTTCATTTATGCTAAATTAGGTGACGGTAGAATGGGGCAAATCTAGCGAGAGGGCAAGAGTGACCTTTCCGTAACTATGTATTATTAGATCTAAAGTTGGGAACTAAACGAAACTGGTTGTGCTTTTAATAAATATATTTTTAAAACTATAACCAGATAATACTAAAGAAGCGACACTCACCTCCACCCGCCATTTTAACGTCGCCCGCAAAATAAACCACGGCGCGAAGTACGAAAGAGAAGCACTTATTTGTTGACGTATAACGTTGTTCTCCTCTCGATAGTTGACGTGTACGGACAGACTAGTGCGCCTGCAATAGTAGTAAGTGGTTAAATATGTTCCCTTGTGTGGAGTGTCGGGGGTGTGCTATGACGGACAGTCGCGCTCATAGTAAGGTTAGAATACTAAACATTACTACTTAAAATAGCGTCACTCCCCCCCTCCAGTTTAACGTCGTCAAGTACGAAAGTGCCGCGTGGTTTCCGGTAGAGTAGAATAGGACCACTCTAACTATTCCCGTGGATGTCGTACAAGGCGACATTATAAAACATCAATCAGGCCTCCCCAACCCGTCTGGCCAGCGCGGGGAGTGTAGGCCAAATCCTCCGTCTGTCTCCGGCAGATGAGAGAGGGTTGTGCTCCTGCAGTGGAGACTAAAATAACCTGATGATGAAGTACGAAAGAGGAGCACTTATGTGTTGACGTAGAATATTGTCCATCTCGCTATAGTTTACCCGAACACACAAACATGTACGGAAAGGCTGCTGTTATAGTAGTAGGTGATTTGTAATGTGTCCCGCCTCAATTATTACTTACATTATAACATGTACAATATGGACCGTAAAATTATACTTCAGCGCTTCAGCAATTTTGTCTTTTTACCAATGATATAGTAGTATTTTATTGTACATTCACCTAACATATGTGTATTGGTTTACTCCGATGGCGTATCATTATTGGCTGAACTTTACATTATATTCAATGTGTACTCAGGTGAACATGCCGACGGACAGCTTCGAGTCGCCGCTGACGCTGGCGGCGTGCGGCGGGCACGTGGAGCTGGCGATGCTGCTGCTGGAGCGCGGCGCCAACATCGAGGAGGTCAACGACGAGGGGTACACGCCGCTCATGGAGGCCGCCAGGGAGGGTGAGCGAGACGCACACCTCACTATTTCACTCCAAATCAGTAGTCATATGAAAACAAACGCATTTGCGTCTCGTAAACAAAATAAATTAAAAATGGTGTTCCTAAGTGAACCGCAAAGTTTACATGTTAATACAAACCTGTTTTTGCTGCTGGTGACTATTTCATGTACGTGTTACCGAGACGCACGTTGGTTTTTGTATGACTGTTGATTTGGAATCAAATATCAACACCACACAACACCAGATCAATTCAAGAGCCTATTAATATTTCCCCACTGTCAGGGCCAGAGGTCGCTAAGGAGCGTGGGCTAAATAAATGCTGGTTCTTCCTTTTGTTGACAATCAAAAACTAGACAGATATTTTTTTATTTTATATATAAGAAAATCTTACAGCATTAAATATAAATTAAATAATTTGCTTAAAATAATTTGACGCCAATTATAAGATTTCACATTTTAACAAAAGAAGAAAGAAAAGAACTTAATAACAGCTGAACATAAAGATGTACAAAACAAAAACAAAGGAATAACAATAGAACACATATAGGATAGTAGGGGGGGGGGGGGGGGGGGTTATATAAAAACAAAGGAATAGTAACTAACAAAAGATACAATACACAAGAAGCCAGTACTTATGAAATGAAAGTTTTTAATTCGGAACATAATGATCCATAAACTGTAAGTATGCACATAAGAAAAATAATATCAATAAAATTAAGATTATAAAACTAAACTTAAACTATTCTTTTTTACAAGCACCTCCACCCAATGACGTGTGAAGGGGCTGTCCAATCTTTCGGCTATACATTTACTTTCTTACCTTCTTCCGGCTTACCCTCTCAGTGAGGGCATACAAGCCACAGTCCAGCACCCTGTGCGCGTTGGCGGACTTCACATCCGCCTATTTTTCTTTGACGTATGCACGTTTCCTAACGGTGTATTTCTGTACCGAAAAACTTGTGGAATGATAATAAAGTCAACCCCAAACTTGCGCGATGGCAGCCAGTAAGCAACTGTATTCCTCGCAGGTCACGAGGAGATGGTAGCGCTGCTACTGGGCCAGGGCGCGGCCATCAACGCTCAAACCGACGAGACTCAAGAGACTGCGCTGACGCTGGCCTGCTGCGGCGGATTCCTCGAAGTGGCGGACTTCCTCATCAAGGCCGGCGCTGATGCAGAGCTCGGCGCCTCCACTCCGCTCATGGAGGCCTCGCAGGAGGGACACCTGGAGCTCGTGAGGTCAGTATACTTGTTGATATCACCATCTGGTTTATTCGTGGCGAGATGGCGCTCATCCTCCTGTTCTGTATGGATTTCTCATGTATATCCATCCAGTCACTCTTTGCCATGTATTTCCAAAAGAAGCTTTAACGTCAGCTATGTATAAAATAAGTACAAAACCAAAAATGTTAAAAGAATAATGTTGACTTAGCCTAGAGTTTTCAGTTTCCCAAGAGGTGGAAATAAATGACTATTTGGACCTAGATGTAGATGTGTTTCGGTAACGTGATATAAAGCCCAAAGCAACGACAGTATTTAGGGAACGTCTGTGTCGTTGTTTATGTCATCTATAATGTAAAGTTAATATTATAAATGCGAAAGTGTAGATGTATGTTTGTTGCTCAATCATGCCATTACCCGCTGAATAGGTTTTGACGAAACTCGGTACAGCCATTGCTATGTTCTGAAATAATAATATATAAATTACTATTTAACGCGGACGAAGCCGCTGGACATGAGCTAGTAATTACATATAAACATTTATAAAATAATTAAAATGTTCATTTTTCCGTTATATTTCAGTAACAGTGCACGCAAGTTGCAATATAAAAAAAAATTAAAGACCAAAAATAACAATAACAAAATAATTAATACATAAAACTACATAGATAACTATTGTAAATATTCAGCTCCAACTGTATGTTAGTAAAATATGAATTTATAAGGCCTCTAGAAGTGGGCAGGTTGGGGCGAGTCGGCCGGCAGCCGGGCCTCCCTTACCGGGCGCTGGGACGTGTGACTAGGGATTGCAATCCAGCAAAGTGGGATCCCGCGATTCAGCGGGATCCAGCTCAATTTTAGGCTCTGCGGGATCCCGCAATATCTTGCGGATCAGCAATGCGAATCCGCGAGCAAGTGTAGATAGAGGCAGAAAGAGCCTTTTCGGCCGCTGGTTACATATGTAGTTCTATAAGAAGTAGGTTGGGAGATAAAACCATTGATGCCATTTGTTTTTAAAGATCATATTTTCAAGAGAAGTGACTGATTATTTCATATTTCTAACGTTACGATTAATAATTTAGTAAGAAAAATTAAAAGACTTAGTAAATTAAATTCATATGATACTCTTTGTGTATACAAAAGACTGATTATAACTATTACCTCAGATAAAGATTAGAATTAATATTTTTAGTTAACAAGTTACAGTACAAAAGTACCTACAAAGTTCTACCAAATATTGATATTTTTTTATGTTTCTGGACGGGACCTTTTATTAATAAATAAGTAGCCGAACTGGTAAAATAATTAGCCAATTATTAGTAAGTAAGGCATTGTTGATTTTGTATTTTTAATAAAAAGTTGATTATAACCATAATAAAGTTTACTATTTTGAATTCCATAAAAAGGCTATAAACTACGCGGGATCCCGCTGGATCCCGCTGTTACGAAGTCAATCCAGCAAAAATCCCGCGGGATTGGAAACAGTGGTGGATTGCAATCCCTACGTGTGACGTTGCAGGTACCTGCTGAACGCTGGCGCGGACGTGCACGCGCAGACGCAGACGGCGGACACGGCGCTCACGTACGCGTGCGAGAACGGGCACACCGACGTCGCAGAGATCCTGCTCCGCGCGGGCGCGCAGCTCGAGCACGAGTCGGAGGGCGGCCGCACGCCGCTCATGAAGGCCTGCCGCGCCGGCCACGCCTGCACCGTGCAGTTCCTCGTGGGCAAGGTACGCACGCGATCACGTGTCTCACATCTTTATTTTTACATACCATCGATCTCTATGTACTACTAGATGAAGCGTTCCAAACCATTCCCCGCAACTGCGGCTTCGGGAGCTGCAACTCGGTTACATTCACAATGAAACTTGTGCAGTCACTACGCAGAACATTAACCTATTACTAAATATGGACGCTATGTACCCGTAGCGTCAATATTTAGTAATAAATTAATGTTCTGCGGAGTGACTGCACAAGTTTCATTGGGAATGTGAAGATCCGCAGTTGCGTTGAACAGAGCGATTGTTTGGAACGCTCCATCTAGTAGTAGAACATAGATATTGTTGCTACATACATACATAATGCTAGGGCGTGACCTAGTCTCAGAGGTGTTGGCAGAGACGATGTATCGCCACTTTGCGAGATCCTGACGAACTTCGCAAATAGACTTTCATTCGCCCGCTTTTCGCCCAGTGACACCATTTGTCGTTCACTGAACGACATCGCCACCTTAGTGTAGATACACGTTGTGGTAGTGGTACCACAATGCTAGCTAGCTAGGTAAATACTTGTCCACCTCATCAGAGTCCCGCATGAATTGGTAAGCCTAATAGTGTCGCCCAGCTCCGGGATGTCGGCACGCTTACGACCAGGCTGACCCCTGGACAGGCATCCAGGCATCTATCGGCACGGAAGACCTTGAATTCTTTATTTTTCATTGAGAATAATACAATTCTCAACCTTAAAAAGTCTGCGGTCCGCAGTGTGATGAAGGTGCAAGTGGGTGCAGATGTCGTCAATGTACTTTTATGCAGATGTATGTGGCACGTAGTATATAATGTGACATGGTCGCGCAGGGCGCGGACGTGAACCGCATGACGGCGAACGGCGACCACACGCCGCTGTCGCTGGCGTGCGCGGGCGGCCACGCGGACGTCGTGAAGTTCCTGCTGGCGTGCGACGCCGACCCGTTCCGCAAGCTCAAGGACAACTCCACCACGCTCATCGAGGCCGCCAAGGGCGGACACACCGCCGTCGTGCAGCTGCTGCTGGACTACCCGCACTCGGTCATGTTGCCCAGGGGTTGGTTTTCGTTTCTATAAAGCCTTTCTTAAACATATTTAAATATAATGTAATAATGTAATGTAATTAATAAGATAAATCAAAGGTAGGTAGGGCCCTGTGCCGTTGGGTTTGTTGCCACTTCTTCCCCTCGGTTATACAGGTGGAAGTGGAGTAGTGTTAGGCAGAATTTGACGTCAAAAAGAGAATAATGTATTCCAATTTTGAAGATAAATATTTTGATTTTGATAATATATTGCATGACACAGTCAACAACACACTGAGCTGAAAAACTTAAATATTTCACCAGCAGCACGCTATTTGGAAATTTATGACAAATTTTTTTTAAAATCAAATACATTTTTAATATATTTCATTGCTAAGGACTTCAATTCGGTAAAGGGTTCGTAATACATTTCTGTCTTATGCGTTCACTTGCCGATCGATTAAATAATATCGATGAATGTGTGTTTTAAGGTAACGCGACGAGCACCACCGAGGAGAGCAACGGCCTGAGCGCGGCGCAGGCGGCGGCGCTGGGGCTGAGCCACGCGCCGGCGCCGGGCGCGCCCCACGCCCGCGCGCTGCTGCCCGCGCACGCGACCCACCCGCCCCACGCGCCCCACCCGCCCCATGCGCCCCACCCGCCCCACGCGCCCCACCCCCCGCCGCACGCCCACCCGCACCCGCCGCACCACGACCTGCCCGCCAACTACGTCAAGGCCTATCTGGAAGGTGGGTTTTTGCGATATACATCCATGTTATATCAACTGCGTCCATTGTTGAGCAAGGGCCTACCCGCGAAGCCTGGGCCGGCGGCGACCTGCCCCCAGGTTCTCCACACGACGCTGTGGCGGTCAATTGTATGTCAGATTGCAAACTAATGCGGACAAGGCGCTCCCATGTGACCACGCAACTGGTCGCCTCGTCTCAGCTTGTGGGTCTAGCCCAGCCTTGGGAACAAGAACTAGAACAAGCGCACTACAAACCTGGCGCTCCCATTGATACAGTTTCATTTAAAGCCGTCTACTCTTATATTTTATTTATTAAATTAGATGCAGATGCTGAATCTTGTATTGTATTATACCTCAACACGGAGGCGGCGATGTTGTTCGCTACACATCACGTCAAGGGGTATCACGGAGCGAAAAGCGAGCGAAAGAAAGTCGCTTCGCGACATTGGATTGCGCAAAGTGGCGATAAGTCGTCTCTGCCTACCCCTCTGGGACCAAGGCGTGAGCATTATGTCGTGTATTATCTTATATTTACAACTTGTCTTAAATATGCCGATTCCAGAAATTCAATAAATAGAACAAAAAGTATCATCATATGTTTCTGTCAATACAATGCCTTGCACAGTTATCGTGTTGGTTATTTTTTTAAAGAGATCACTGTTTGATGAGTATATTTGCATCTAATACCCAGGTCGCAAGGGAGGGCTGGCGCCGCCGCCGGGGCTGGGCGGGCCGGCCCCCCCGGGCACCCCCGGCCTGCCCGGCCCGCCCGGCCCGCCCGGCCCGCCCGGCCCGCCGCCCGGGCTGGGCCCGCTGCCGGCCGGCAAGCACAAGTGCCCGCGCAAGCAGCGCGTCGCGCCGCCCCACCCCGACCACCACCTGCCGCCGCCGCCGGACATACTGGACGACCAGGTCAGTCCCGTCGAAGACTTCTTCAAATGACCTACGTACCCGAGGGATTCTTATGAAGTCCTATTATTAAACCAACTCTGCACTTTAGGTATAATAACGACGGGCATACTCGACGCAGGACCCGTCGAAGGTTCAACCTCTTGAAATAACCTAGATGTTTATCAAAAACAGATTCGAATTCGTAGGACCAGATTCAGATCCCGAATCATAGATTTGTCAATTGAGGATTAATGAAAATTACGAATAAGGGATTTGTATTAGATACAAATTAATTTAGAGCGTATTGACCCCATAATTTGCAGCAAGAAACGACAATATACTAAATTGCGAGGTTGTTTACAAAACAACATAACTAACATTTTCACTAATTTCGTGATGTTGGTATCATGGCGAAACGGCTGTCAGATGATGCAATAAATATTGCAACAGTATGCAATACTGTTGTTTCTGTGGACATACCTTCAATTGAGAATATACGAAATATTGGACGAAATTTAATGAGTTTATCGCTATATTGTACACGAGCGGTTAAAATCTGCGGTATATTTTACCGTGATACGTCACCATTAGGCAAAGCAATCTATCAATGAGGATCATTCACATATTAAGATTTTTTTATTTTTAATTAGTGTGGCGTATACGCTACGCTATAAATACCAAAGCATTTTTTTTTTAATTATAAAAATCCATCAAGAAAGACGAAGTTATTTAAGTTTATCTAACGCAATTTTTTGTGCCGATTTAATTTGTTATAACCCGCGCGTGATGTTATCGCCCTATCGCTCCAATTTCTATCACCAGAGCTGTGTCGCGAGTGTTTTGTTTACGACAGACTGCGCTTGTGTGCTGCGCACACTTCTTCCCGCGACGCGCCCTATGACGTCACTTCCGGTAACTTCCGTTTTTGGAACCATGGCACTGAAATTGCTGCATCTTCTTCATTTTGGATCCGATTTAAATAATTCTTTCATAATATTTATTGGGTTCTTAGCGCTAAATATCTGCATACTTAACAAAAAAAACTCTGATCCTCATTGCTGGTTACTTCATCATCATATCAGCCCTTAGATGGACTTAGTCCACTGCTGGACATAGGCCTTCCCCTATGAACGCCACCACATCCGGTCGTCCGCCCTCGGCATCAACAACCTTCCGACTCTACTCCAGAACTCGTCTACCCCAACTGCCGTCGGTTCTACGTGGCCCGCCCATTGCCACTAGCTTGCTAATCCTTTCGACTATGTCAGTCGCCGTCGTTCTTCGTCTAATCTCCTCATTACGAATCATATCTGAAGGCCTGCTCATATTTACTACGCAGCGGACAAAAGCCAATTCGGAACATATACTCAGCAGAGTACGCAAACGCTATTTATGATCTCATTTTGTTTTCTGCTTCGCCTTGTGTAGATGACCGTGGCTAAGCTCTCGCTCCCGCCAGGATTCACTTGGAAGGACATTATTAACAAGAAATGTAAAAAAGCAAACATTGAACATGATTTCGTCGTGAGTTTCTAATGTACCAATATCGTAGAGTCGTGTATCTGTAATAGATTAAAACTAGTTATTCAAAAATGCCATGTGGTTTCCGGTAGAGTAGAATAAGACCACTCCAACTCTTGCCGTGGATGTCGTACAAGGCGACTAAGGGAATTATACATTATAAAACATCAATCAGGCCTCCCCAACTCGTCTGGCCAGCGCGGGGAGTGTAGGCCAAATCTTCCGTCTGTCTCCGGCAGATGAGAGAGGGTTGTGCTCCTGCAGTGGAGACAAAAATAACCTGATGATGATTCAAAAAAGCGATGTTAAATCGTACTGATTGTTGTATGGCTTTTGAGGAACATTTAGAGAAAATGGTCTCGTAATGACTAAGTTTTCTCATAATTTAGATGAAGATTGTAGAATTAGTAATATTGTCGTTACCTGTCATCTCCATTTTAGTTGTTGTTATGATACAAACGCTATTTTCTAAACGTTAGGGTATAATTGCATAAGAACCAAAAAGGAGTTGCCTGGTTAAAGCGTTTAGCCGTCTATATAGGAAGTTTATTTATACTCATTTAGGTAAATCATTCAACATTTATTAATAAACAAAAAACTTCAGTGTTTATACACATATAATGCTCACGCCTTAGTCCCAGAGGGGTAGGCAGAGACTATGTATCGCCACTTTGCGCGATCCAACGTCGCAAAGCGACCTTTCTACTTTCGCTTTTCGCCCCTGTTAAGTTAAAGCCCCTTGAGTTATTGATACCTACCACTCTGAGACCAGGGTGTGAGCATTATATATGTCAGTAACTTACATTTCATACTTTTTTCAACTTGTAGGTATCTATTAAGACCCTTATCATGATGTCAGCCTTTAGGCGTCCACTGCTGGACATAGGCCTTCCCCAATGAACGCCACCACACCCGGCCCTCCGCATACAGCCGCTACCGGCCACATTCTTTAGGTCGTCCGGCCATCTGGCGGCGGAGCGTCCCACCCTGCGCGTGCCAATCCGTGGTCTCCACTCCAGAACTCGTCTGCCCCTACCCCCCTGCCTCAGGACCCTTATAGCGAACCCTTTTTATCAATCTATCGGACCCCGAATAACTGAACAACTAATACTGCGCCGATTGATGTGAAACTCTGAACAAACATATAAAATTGTGGGAACGTAATTTTCCGAGATATTTAGGAAAACTAAAACAAAAATTAATGGACGTAACCTCACATTGTTACCATGCACGCTAATTGACTTTTAAACAAGGTGTTACTTCCGCAGAGACCCGACTTATTGGCGACACAGCCACGCAACGAAATACTGCCAGAGACTGAGAGGAGCTTGCTCGAATTGACCGACGCCGCAGGTCAGTACTAAATGCTTACAAAATATAGAGGATGGTGTTTCTAGATGGAACCTTGTACCACCCACTAAAAGAAACCAATAACAATAAGTGGTACGCAAGTGAAAAGGTCTTATTAAGTAGAAAAATAGACCTTATTGGCTAATCTCAGATAGCTGGATTTTCGACGTTATGCGTCTTCTAGTACGGACTCATTAATAGCAACCAATTACAACGTAATAAAGCTAATTATAACAAACTATATTTGTTAAACCCTGTCTGATAGCACTAAACCAGTTAGTCGCATCTATTGCTCCTAAAGCATTTCCCCCAGGAGCAATACATATCCATGTATATCTACTACAATATCCAAACACCTTTATCTACTACATCGTTAAGCATGTTAGATTGTACTAGTAGTAATAAATTGATATTTATTGCTCCTTGGGGGAAATACTTTAGGAGCAATATATGGACTAACTGCACTAAACAACCATAGCAGTCCAGAGCATAGAACTCCAATCTGACATGGCAACTCCACCAGGGATAGCTAGACGTCAAACTCTTTGTTCTCAGTTTAAATATATATATGAATTGACTTCTTAATTCACTCAATGATTTTACGTACTGTCGTCGGATTGGATAAAAGTAAATTTAGAATAAGTAGGAACACAAAAGAAATATACTTATTCTAGGAAAACGCACGTACCTGCAGACATAAAGTTTATGTAGATCGCCAAAAACTCTTCCTTTTTTGTATCAGCGTTAGCGGAGCGTATATACTCTTATCCGAATATGTCACAACTGGTTAGAGGCTACAAAATGGTAAGTACTAATACGGTTGTGAAACTATTTCCCTCGGTCAAACTGAGAAATAAGTTTCGTGGGGTTATTGTTATTATACTTTCGTTCACTCATTCGATCCATTCGTGCCAGGCCTTGTGAAACTACCTTTACTGAGTTTAAAGATTGTACGGCAATGGGGTATATTGCCGTACAATCTCCGCTATGTTTTTTTAATAAAAAAAAAGTCCTGTGCCCCATTCAGCAGGGAAAATAATAGATGGATTTGTTTGTTGTGCAGGTCCCCCGACGCTCGCCACGTCGGCTCTCCATGCACTGGACCTGCAGTTTTGTGCTCAAGGCAAGTCCGATCACCCTCATTTAAACATTCACCTATTTTTGCAATAGAAACCTAAAATATATGTGGGATGCAGACGTTTTGCCGAACGGGATAGATGGATAGATGGATAGATGATAGATAGATTTGGAAAGTATTTGGTCTCTCTACTTCTATCCAGTCTCAAAAATTTTGTATTTTTTACAACTCCATCATTCTTTACAACTAAAATATGTTTTATTGTCTGTAATATATTCCTTGTCTAGAAAATATATGTTTGCCGCAGATAAAACGATAAAAAAATGATGAACTAACACAAAGTTCTGAACGTGGTTAGAAAAAAATCAAAGCAACTTTTCATTGCCACTAAAAATACAAGATGTTCAATTGCTTTTAAAAACTTATTTCTGACTACAATAAGTATTAATGTTGCGGCAGGCATTACAACCATAATACAATTATAAAGCTAAAAAAATGTTATTTTTAAAATATATAATTGTCCTCTTAGGTGTAACCACTATTCACCCGCCCACCACTCCGCCGTACCCGCCGCCGCAGCAACTGTTCCCCGTGCAACAACTCGCTACCAACCTCACACAGGTAACAACACTACATTATAGTCATCATTGTTTGGCTCAAAAGGACTTAGCTTCCAGAGCCGTATAACACATTAAAAAATCATCATCATCAATGTTCATTGGACACAAATCGTCGCTAAATTTCTAATACCACGGAAGTCGAAATTAACGACTTCACAAAGCTTCAGCTGGCAATTTTTTTTTCTTTACAAACTTATCCTTAATATTTTGTTTAAATTATATCAATACAGCGTTCATATAATATAAAAGACATGTTAATCTTCGATAATTTTGATACGTGATATTAGAACTTCAGCGACGATTTTCCAACTTTTTATCAACTTTAAGGGAGAAAATAACTTTTTCAATATTACACACACAAGTCACATCAGCTTTACACAGCTTCCAGTTGTAAATACAGACCTAAAAGTATAGTTGACGTATGTAATACGCTTTATCCTATCAAAATTAAAACGTATATGACAGATTAGATATTTCGATAAAACCCTTCTTAGGAATCCATGTTACGTTAATTGCGCTAACTTGTAGAACATTGCGATACAAGAGCGCCCCCGCGCGAAGGTAGCCCGCAAGTACAAGTTCGGCTGCAAGATCCTGCTGATGGAGGCTCTGCAGCGGCTCGGGCAGCACATCGGCGAAGTGGGCGCCGTCGCGGTAATCCCCGCCGGTCCGCCGAACGTACATAGATGGTGGTAAACCGAACTACCTCTAGGGAAATGCATATTTAAAATTTCCATATTTGACTAAAGACAATTCATAGATAATTTTTAAAGTAGCTTACCTAATCCGGGAATCGTTGAAACAAATGCGAATATAAGTTATTCTGTAGTTTTATGATACCAATCCAAGTGTAAATAATAATAGTCTCTGTTATGAATATTGTGACTTTAAACTGAAAAAAGTTTGTTTTTTAAATGAAAAATCTAAATTAACCAACTTTAAATTTGGTTGTGAAATTATAAAGTTCTTTTTTTAAATCTATAAATAATTTCACATCTTTTAAAATAAAATATGATCTTCGGTGAGTAATATGTCCTTTTTTCGATGTTTATGCTACTTTCCCTCCAGGTAGCGTTCATTTTTCCACCTTGGAAGTCTGTAGAGTGTAGTGCGATTTCAGTCGAGGGGCAAAGCAAGACATCCAGACTCAAAATGCTTTGAAATAAAAAAGGGATGGTTGACTTTATAATCCTATCATTAGCCTGAGAGCCGTGGTAGTCTAGTTGGTTGTGCACTTGCCTCACGTTCATGAGGTCGTGGCTTCAAACCCAATCAGTTTTTTCGAAACTTAAGCACTGTTTATTTATAATACCACAGGCTTATCGGTGAAGGAAAACATCTTGAGATAATTTGCAATATGACAAAGAAGAAATTCTCTAAGGTGTATGTTGAAATCCACCACATCGGCTTGGGGCACCGTTGTAGATATAAAAAAATATACAAAAGGTTCTAAGTGTCGCCAGGTCTTGGCCCCCCTAAGAAGATAAGATAATTAGCCTGTCTGTCAGCATCCACTGCCTTACATCGGTTTTTCTTATGAGAGTAATGCACATAATCTGCACACTGGACAGTATGTATAATCCATCTCAGTGATCTATCACAATTTGGCAAGAGCTACCTCGAACTGGTTTAGTAGATTCAGTTTTAAATATAACATGTGAATTTTTCATGTGTATACCTTTCTATGCGTGGCCAGGCGGGCGTGTCCGCGTGCGGTATGCGTGTCGACTGAAATCAGCAACAACTTAGACGAGATTTGAATACCATCGTATTTAATGGAGTACCTAGCGATTGTTACTATGGGAATTTAAAACAGTTTAATTCCATGTATTTCTTATTGCATTCTATAAGGATATTAAAAATGTAGTTGTGGATTTTTAAAGAGCCAATTAACCTCATATAATGAATAAAGATCATATTTAGTTATATTTGTAATTAGGACGAGAAATGTATTTGGTACTTATAGTAAACTAAATTAGCTTTTCAAATTAGAGTAGAATATGTCATTTGTTATAGTAAAATATCAAATAATATGTGAAATAAGGTAAACATCATGTTCCAAAAGACCGAGTTTGAACCCCCAGACATGCCAGGTACCATTGTCTTCCTCCCATATTTAAGTTTCTTGTGGAAAGTTAGAGAGCAGAGCAAGTGCACAACCTTCTCTGGCATTCTCCTGGTGGCACTTTGCGATCCTCCAGGGTGGGTTGAACACTCTTGCTGAATGTTTATAGTATTCTAATCTACTCATCATCATCATGTCAGCCCTTAGCCGTCCACTGCTGGACATAGGCCTTCCCCAATGAACGCCAACACACCCGGTCCTCCACCCTCCGCATCCAGCCGGGTTTAAAGGGGTTATAGAACACACGACACAGCATCACAGACAGTTAAGTAAGGATACACACCACAGCACAGCCCCGATAGTTTACTGTTTCAATGCCCTGACTGGTGATAGTAAGGGATAGGAAACGGTAGGAGCAGGGTAGGGGACAAGAGGAAACACGCACATTTAGAAGAATTACATACAATAGAATCCATTGAATTAAGTGTGCCCGGGTGTACCTCGCCCCCTATAAGATAGAACACGTGAAATAACTAGACCCCCGCACCTTCACAGCACCAACTGCAGGAGTTACAGCAACAGCAGTTCCAGCAGTTGGCGACGCAACAGCAACAGCAGAAGAAGCAACAGGTGCAGCAACAGCAGTATGTGCAGGAGTTGCAGAGGACCGACGGCTTCGTGCTGCAGGTCAGTTCCGCACCAACCATGGGCTTGCATCGTATAATACGCACAATAGACTTCTAATTCTACAAACTTAGTCTACAGGCTTATTAGTTCTGTACTAGGGTCTGAATGTCAGCACGGCAACTTTTGTCTGAGCTTTTGTGTGAGCGTTTGATTAAATGTCAGGTGACTAATTCTTGTTCACACCCTGCTTCTCGCCTATTCGACTACCTTTGTCCATCAGTGACCCATTGGTGACCCGCTCTATGGCGCGGGAGTAACTGGCCTCACTCCAGTTTGTGTATACAAAGTAATAGCTAAATGTGTTTTTTTTAATGGTTCTTTAAATTATATTGTCTAATTTTACTGCAATAAAATAAATATTCATATCATTCATATATAAATGTACATACTTATCTGTTCCCAAACTAGCATTTTCTCCTGTACGAGGGGTTTTGACAAGGACAAATTCACAAATATAACATCACGGACCAATGTGTAGAAATTGTATAAAGTTGTCTGTCCCTGGTGAGAATCGAACCCACAACCTCTGGGGATCGAGTCTAACGACCAAGCCACTAGGGCAGCGAGGCGCTCGATGTGTTCGCTGTGTTTACGATTTATAATAAAATTAATGACAAAAGAATAATTGATTTGTACAATTGTGTATGTGTGCATATTCGGCAGGCTGGCGAGGAGATGCCGACCGGCGTGGAGGCTCGCGAGCTGGGCGCCGTGCTGGCCTACCTGCAGCGGGAGGTCCCTTCGCTCGTGGCGCTGCCGCCCACGGAGCTGCGGTCGCTGGTGCTGCAGGTGAGACTCACTTACTACCACCATCATCCGCAACAGTGGACTGAATAGGTGTAGTCAAAACGAATACCCTGGACCGATTAAGAGAGAGAGAGAGAAGACAGATAATTCTGTAGAAGTTCGAAACACATATCGACGCAAAAAAGCATAAACGCTGTGGGTAATCGATGTAAAATTTTTGTTATTGCAAACTTTTTTTTGTCATTGAATGTTCTGGAACCCGTGTTTCCACGGCTAATAGATAAGCCTCTGGGCCTAATCAATTGAAATGACGGATCCCTAAAAATTTACGATTTCGTCTTCGTCAGAATCTTTTAATATATCAGCCCAATCACTTTCAAAGAAAAACTATTAAAACTACTAAAAACTACTATTATTCAGAGAAAGCCAACATAGGTATATTATATGAATGATGATTGGTCGCTGTGCAGGTGATGCAACAGAAATCCCACGAACTGCTGTCCAAATGCGACGAGGAGGCGTGCTCGGCGGGGGGCGCGGAGGGTGCGGAGGGCGAGGGCTCTGAGCGGCACACGCGCCGCCTGCTGGCCGCCGCCGAGGAGGCGCTGTCCGCGGACTGGCCCGACCACCGCCGCCACCGGCACCACCACGTCGACCTCACCGTGAGTACCGGCGAGCTGGGCGACCCGGCCGGGACGTTCCATCAACACCACCACCTCTGCCTGACAGTAATTATTCATACTTATACGTATAGATGTCGTGACCCCTCCCCTTCGCATTGTTTTTTTATTTATTTTTTATAGCTGTTTTTACGGCCCTGGAAACAAGGAACTTTAGGTTCAATATTCATATTTCCAAAAATTGCATCCACGTAATAGTAACCTTAATGTAGATATAACAAGGGGCAATTTAGAATGAAAGGGATGCGTAGTAGGGACGCTTTTATTTCGATTGCCGCACAATAAAACATACATAGATTGGTTAATTACTAAACTAGAATTAGAATTTTCTTCTGTACGATAGGAATTAGACGAGGATAGATCGTCTAATAACCAAGCCACTAGACCAAAGAGGCGGTCAGCAATATAGACTTGTATAGTACTTGTTGCTTATAATACTATGACAAATATACGTAACTTTGGAAAAAGACCCGATATCTCTTTTTTTTGTTTAACACGTTCTGTTCGGATTCTACATCACAACAGGATGGGCTGCATGGCTCGTCATGACCTTTGTCTTATCTGAGAGTGACACTTAACTTTTTTTTGGAGGTCCCACCGAGATACCTTTCTGCTCTTCAATTTTAGCTAATACTACAAGCTAGTTAGCTAATTACTACAATTTACACGTTTTACATCAATTAAGAAAAGTTGTGAGGTTTCAATTAAAACATGACTGTAATGTCCACAAAATACATAATTTGTCCCATTCCATGTAGGGATGTAGAATCCGACTTACGTGGCCTTGCTTAGAGATCCCCAAGCTTGTAGAGTGTTCGTTGCTGCTCATAACTGACATTAATTGCACAGTTTGCGTAGAATGTTGATTGCATTGTACAGCACCAGGAAGGGACCGAGTGCCAGTACCGCGTGCGGGCGGCGTCCCCGGGCGCGGGCGGGGCGGGCTGCCCGGGAGCGGCGCCGCACGTGCCCGCCACTTCCACGCACTCGGAGCCGCAGCCACACTTCGCGCCGCCCCCCGCGCAGCCCTACGACGAATACAGGCAAATATTATAACTTGTTTTTATTCTTTAGTTACTCATTGTAAGTACGACAAATCGTCCCTCGCATGACTAAATGTCGTAAGTAGCTTCAAGCAAATGTTGCAAGGCATTTTCGGTTTTACACTTCACATTCTATTGTCTTGGAAGATACGATACTTTTTCATTGTCAATAATTCCTTTACAGCAACTGATACGGATACGACGGTTTGCGGAGTTCGATCACCATAAAAATTTAAATAGGTCCGTGTTTGTGACTCATTTAGATAAAAAATTACAGTTACGACAGTTTGTCGTGCGAGGGACGTAATGTGCCAAGATTAAAACGCAAAAAATATATTTAATAATGTTCTGTAGTTTTAGGGACAAAATATAACAACGAATATATTTTTTATACATAACCACTGGGAATATTTCAATAATACTATGACCATAATCACTTCTGTCAATGTTAAAACCGAGTCTTGTGTGTGAGCAGATCTGCGACGTTCGCGGCGCCGCTGTCGGGCGCGCCGGCGGGCGCGATGGCGGGGGGCATGGCGGGGGGCGTGGCGGGCGCGTGCGGCGCGGCGCACGCGCAGGGGCCCCCGCCGCACGCCAAGCGAGACGCGGCCCACCACCACGCAGCCTCCGTCGCCGTCAAGAAAAAGGTACAAAGAACACTCGTAATCGCCGCCGTGATTGAATTGATCCGAATGACCTCGAAGGTAACTATATAACCTTCGAGGTCAGTTAGCAGGAATGCAGGAAAAATAACTATTGATTACAGAATATCAATACTCGAAAATTTTGATTCTTAGGTAAATATTTCTCATAATAATATCCATAAAATGCTAGTATACAGTATCTCACCTCCTAATGTTAGTTCATAAAAAGAATTCAACAGGGTACACACCCATTCTCCAATACGAAGATTCATAAACTATTGCACTAAACACACGTTAAGAAGAAGTTAGGTACAGCAGATTCATGAAAAGTGTACAAAGGCGACCTTATCGCTTAAAGCGATCTACAAGGTATACGTTTACTTAACCGCGTGCAGCTGTATGCAGTAGCCTAGTATTGGACAGACCCTCCACCTCCCATGGCCTTTCGACATCTAGGTCATATAGGCCAACTCATGGGGGAGGTGCCCGGTAGTACCGGGGGATGTCGGACACTCGACAAAGAGCACCTGAGGAAGTATCCTCAGGTGCTCTTTGTCGAGTGTCCGACATCCCCCCCTGTTTGATCCCCCTACAAATAAAAAATTGTGCTTTTTCCTCTATACAGCAACTCTCCTCATTCAGGGGCAGGACATCACGATGACGCCTTCGTCGTCGGGATGCTCAGTTAATATGTCGAGTCAAATTCAGTATTGGAGTATTGGACAGGCTACCGAGCTCAGTATATATATATATTTGCTTTATTTTCGCAGGGTCGCTTCGGCACCGGGCGAGGGTCTCGCGGCGCGGGCGGCGCGGGGGGCCCCGGCAGCGCGGGCGGGGCGGGCGGCGCGGACGCGTTCGGCGCCGGCGCGCCGCCCGCGCCCGCGCCCGCCGCCTACTCCGCAATGGACGTGGACGGCGAGACCGACTCCAACCGCGACACGGCGCTCACGCTGGCCTGCGCCGGCGGCCACGAGGACCTCGTAGAGCTGCTGTTGTCGCGCGGCGCTGACATAGAACACCGCGACAAGAAGGTACACGCGATAGATAGAAAAAGCAGAGGACAGACAATGAAGCACTTGCTGTGCGAATGCAGTGCACTAGCTGCAATGCAAATGAGTGTCCTGAGTGCAGCTATCCTGAAGCTCGACGACTACTGGCTCCTCCCCCTTAGCTGCTTTATGCAGCGGACACTGGGATGGGAACAGCTTCTAATCACAAAGATTGACACATAACATAGGTAGCGAAGCACGGAATGCTGAAATATATATTATTGTCTCTTTCGCACTGTTCAAAGGGTACAAAGTCTACATGTTTGAATAACAATTTATTTTATTTTTACTAATGGTAGCCACGTTTTAATAAAAAGTCACTCGAGCCACTTCCCGCTCCTCCTGACTCAACCATTCCGTCATCCGCAGGGCTTCACACCACTCATCCTGGCGGCGACCGCCGGCCACGAGAAGATCGTGGAGATCCTTCTGAACCACGACGCGGACATCGAGGCGCAGTCGGAGCGCACCAAGGACACGCCGCTGTCGCTGGCGTGCAGCGGCGGCCGCTACGAGGTGGTGGAGCTCATCCTCAGCCGCGGCGCCAACAAGGAGCACCGCAACGTGTCCGACTACACGCCCCTCTCGCTCGCCGCCTCCGGGGGCTACGTCAACATCATCAGGCTGCTGCTTCACCACCAGGTTTGTTGTTATGTGCTCTGTTATGAGAATCAGTGTGACGCGTCCGCTATACATTGCAGAGCAATTATTAAAATCCATCAAGAAGTGACGAAGTTATGAATAGTTTATTTAACGTAACTTTTCGCCGACGCGCTTTTTATGCCGATGTAACTTGTTACAACCCACGCGTAATGTTCTTGGCCTCTCGCTCGGATTTCATTCGCCAGAGCGGTGCTGCGCGTGTTTCGTTTACCGCAGACTGCGCTCGTGTGCTGCACACGTTTCTTCCCGTGACGCGACGGATGACGTCCCTTCCGGTCACTTCCATTTTTGGATCAATTGCACTGAAATTGCTGTATCTTCGTTATTTTTGATCCGATTGAGTTAATTTTTATTTATTTATAGGACTTCACTGTAGATGCTTTAATTGTAGCAACTCTGGTCATGTAATACTGTTATGTTCGCAGGCTGAGATAAACTCCCGCACCGGCTCCAAGCTGGGCATCTCGCCGCTGATGTTGGCCGCGATGAACGGGCACACGGCGGCCGTGCGGCTGCTACTGGACTGCGGGTCGGACATCAACGCGCAGATAGAGACCAACCGCAACACGGCGCTCACCCTCGCTTGCTTTCAAGGTACTGTACCGGATTACTGACGTAACTTACTGACCATCTCGTCGGCCTTGCGGCTTGGTCATTAGACTCGAGCGCCAGAGTACGTGGGTTCGATTCCCACCGGGACGGGCAACTTTGGTCCCGGTCTGGATGTTATATTTGTGAATGGTTCTATCCTTATCTTATTCCCATAGCGCAGGAGAAAGTCCTAGTTTTAGATTAGACAAGTGTATGGGGATTCCGCCTGTAGTAGTTGGTACACGGCTATGCTAGGCCTACCAACTAGGTTCACACGACTTTGACGAATTTTTATTGGGTCATTGAGTTGTGACTACGATTATGTTGTAGTCAATGATAGCCTATTTACACATGTCAAAGAAGCATCTGTTTGTAAGATTAACCTGCACAATCGTAAATGTAGAATTAAAGATATAATTAAAGATAAGAATAGTTTTATAAACACAGAAGACTGTATTGTAGGAAGTGACCAATGTTTTGCCCCAACAGGTCGACACGAAGTAGTAAGCCTGCTGCTCGACCGCAAAGCGAACGTGGAGCACCGTGCGAAGACCGGACTGACGCCCCTCATGGAGGCGGCCAGCGGCGGCTACGTGGAAGTGGGGCGGGTGCTGCTGGACAAAGGTGCAGATGTGAACGCGCCCCCAGTGCCCTCCTCGAGGGACACCGCGCTCACCATCGCCGCTGACAAAGGCCACACCAAGTTTGTCGAGCTGCTGCTACAGAGGTGAGCACCTTCCCACCTGCGGACTGCAAATACTACCCTTGTAAATAAATTAAGTAAAACTCGTTACTCGACTCAAATGGCGTCATCTAGCAAACAGTTGGTACTCTATCGAATTGAAAGATGAACTACAGAAGTAAATACGAATATGTATACGAAATGTATTACTTTCGTATGTGCGCGGTTGTAGATCTAAATGGTCTACCTTGGGATCGTGCCATGGAGAGCACGCTTTAATATGGACATCACAGAGTCGAACCTTTTAATGAAACAACTCAACTTTTCGGATTCTTAGTATATTGTTATAATTGTGTAGATAGAATGATTAGCCGAATATGAAGAGGAAAAGTATATATAGATAATAAAATATCGTAGACAAAGTGAAGTGTCACTCTCTGACGAGGAAAACGGTCACGAGAGCCATACAGCTCATATTGTGGCGACGTAGAATCGAAACATCATCATCAATCGTTTATATTTCAGGCAGCGCGTAGATTTGATTGCTCTGTGTGTTTTAAACGCGGCGAGCAGTCGCAGTTTTACTTTCTAGCTACTCATATAATACAGAACACAATCTGCCAGTGCAGGACACCCCTGTCTAGACGGAACGACTATCTCTCTACGAAGCAGCTAGCAATTATTTGAGAGGGAGAACCGATCATCTGATTCAAGGCTGTTTGTGATTGAACTGAAATAAGCTGGTGTGGACTGGGCTTGTTCATAAAAATAGTAACTCAACTATGTGTTCCGCAGACGAGCGGCGGTGGAAGTGAAAAACAAGAAAGGCAACTCCCCCCTATGGCTGGCCGCTAACGGCGGTCACCTCGCCGTCGTAGAGATGTTATACGCGGCCGGCGCAGACATCGACTCGCAGGATAACAGAAAGGTATAGTACGATGGGGGGTCAACGTCGTATAATTATATTTTGTTCTAGTGTCGCTAAAAGAAAGTGCTAGGGTTTTCAATTCCGCACTATGTATTTTCTCTGAACTGTCCTCGAATTTCCGTAAATTGGTGACAAAGGCTGTAGTCCGCAGTGAGAAGAATAAAAGGAGGTGCGTGAAAAGTATTATGAATGTGAGTGAGGCTAGTGGCGATACATCGTCTCTGCTTACCCCTCTGGGACCAAGGCGTCAGCATTATGTATGTAATTTCCGTAATTTTCCCGTAGTTACTTTATAATTTTACATATAGGATTCACTTTTCTGATCGATTGATCAGTAGTTTTCGAGTTATCTGTCAGATAGGCAGAAATATAAAAAGTTTGCTGTCAGGATTCTTTTAGCTTTGACGGAACCCTTTAAGCTACGCCTCGTTTTATAAAAAGAACTCGTATCGTAATTAATGTCTCTCTTTATGTAACAGTTATACAAAATACTATTGTGAATTATTTGCAGGTATCATGCCTGATGGCCGCCTTCCGGAAGGGCCACACCAAAGTGGTCAAATGGATGGTGACGGTCGTTACGCAATTCCCCTCCGACCAGGAAATGACGAGGTACGTGTTACAGCTTTTCAGAATATCAGGATCTGACCCCGTCCGACGATCTGGTTTGCTTGTGATCTGGTTTGATAAGAGAAGCCCGGTTTTAATCGAAAGCTCTAACCTGGCACCAGTCTGGGTGTTACATATTTATTGTTCTGTCTTTATCTTATTCTTACAGAACAGGGAATCCTAGTTAGAAATCAATTATTCAAATGTTAAACGAATTATTTTTATCCTTAAACACCAGTAGTCGGGTGTTGTGGAAGTGAAGAAGTTCCCAATTCTGCATAGTGCGGCACCTAGAAGGTGCAGTACTGTTTTTCTGCCATTGACTTAGCTAGGGCAGAGAATACAAATATTACTAAGTAAAGAAGTGTCACTGAGCTCCCCTGACAGTTTAACGTCGCCCGCAAAATAGACACCTATCTATACCTATAGCAACGCAGACCCGGCTTCGAAGCCAGTGGGCAGATCGCGCGGCGCTGGAGCGTTGTAGTGTTGTGTTATGAGAGACTAGCTGTTGCCGGCGACTTCGTACGCGTGGAAAACTTAACATCACAAACTATTATGTCCTATGTCCCTATTCCAGGACCTAAGCTATATGTGTGCCAAGTTTCATCCCATCCGTCCAGTGGTTGTAGCGTGATTGAGTAACAAAAATCCATTCATACTTCGCGTTTATAATATTAGTAGGATTTGTGCCTTTGTTCGCGAACTAAATGTCTACTGCCTTCGTGGCCAGTTCCATGTAAATCTATGCATTGAAACGCACCGCTCCCTCGCTGCCGCCCCTCAGCCCGCTGACTACGTGTCCGTAGCCTTACGGACAGTTGCGCCTGTAATAGTAGTAGGTGATTGAATATATTCACTTGTATGGAGTTTCGGGGGTGTGGTTAGGGTTGTCTCAAAATGTGTTATGTACTTCGCTATTAGACAAGTGTATTTTTATTTTTGCGTCATTAAAACTTAATGTACTGTAACAGTTAAGGTCCCAATTTACAGTAACGTATACGTGTGTCCTTCGGGCAGGTACATCTGCACAATATCGGACAAGGAACTCCTGGAGAAGTGCCAAGAGTGCGTGCGCGTGATCCGCGCGGCCAAGGAGACGCAAGCGGCGCGCGCCAACCAGAACGCGACCATCCTGCTGGAGGAGCTGGACGCCGAGCGGTGCCGCGAGGAGACCCGCCGGCAGGCCGCCGCGCGCCGCCGGGAGAGGAAGAAGAAGAAGAAGATAGAGAAGAAAGTCAGCCTGCAGGTACTTACCAAAATGGTGGGGATGGTGGCATACTATTATTTTATTTCAAAGACAACAGTGATGCATTGGTGTTAGTAAAGTCTTAAACTAAGTTAGTACTTAATAACTTAAAGTGATTTAGTCCTCTGTGTACTCCAGAGGTACAGGTACCCAGATTCCGATTGTACCTGGAGGGACACTAGCAGTAAAAACCGCTGATATGCCATTGATGTCCTCTGGTGTGGATAATATTCCAGGTAAAATCGGCCCATTTAATTTCTGACGCATAAAATCATGCTATCTCTCATGCACTCGGCAGCAAGTGTCATTTTTATTATCATCATTATTTACCAATTTATTAAGATTCTGAAAAATTAAGAACTTTCACAATCTGTCATATTGATAATTATCAGAAGAAGAAAAATACAAATAAGACACCATAAAAATTATAATGCAACACATGGATCGTGCAAAAACGGGACAAAACACTTGGATAAGTCAGAAATCTCATTTTGTCGATATTACAAAACTACATAAAATCTTCAGTTTTGTAGTCGTGACAAAACATACCTAATATCCCGTGACGAATAGTTAAACTAATTATTTTCAAGACGATAAATAGCGTTTGTTTTTGTATGAAGTTGATTTAGAATGAAATATGCGAGAGTTTATTCCTCAAAGACCTGAAAAGAACCGCCGGTCCAGAATGGATCAGAATTGCAAGGGACAGAGATATGTGGAAGTCTTTGGAGGAGGTGTTTGTCGAAGGACAAGCTGTTGTTGGATTAACCCATCGTCAGTAATAAATGTAATACTTATGTAGTATTTAGGTTAAATTATGGTTAAACAGCAATAAAGCTTATTATTATTATACGAGAGTTTATTAATGTTTTAGATTTAGTTAATCTAATGATGAATACAGCTAGCACCATGAACCCAACTATAACTATGAATTTTCTTTGTATTACAAGCAGGAGGAGAGACGGAAACTGCAAGAGGAGAACGATAAGAACTCCCTGTATTGCGAGAAGGCGCTCGGCGAGTGCTCGGAGGGCGGCGAGCCTGACGACGAGCCCGTGGCCAAGGAGGAGGGGGATTCCGGCATTGATGCCAACTCACAGGTATAGCTAAAACGCTAAATTTTTTAAATCTTTATCAGGAGTAGGGCTTCAGTCATTTCTACGTCAGAAATGTCTAAACTCATACTGAATATGTCTCATATGACTAAACGCCTACTCCTAATAAAGATACCCCTATAGGAAAATTACATTAGATATTTTTTACCACTAACTTTTACAAAATTCCCTGGCCTCCGCAGAAGAGGGGTTGGCCATGATGCTGTTGCTTGCGGTTTTCATACGTGGGTACAAATAGATGACGACTGCAATTGGCATTTAACATATCATCATATAAAACGTATTATAGAATACGTAGGAAACATTTTATCTGAAGGGAGAGGGTAAGAGGGGTTAAAAATGACATCTCGTAATATCTGTCATTGTCAGGGCAGTAACGTAACAAAAATAAGAGGAAAATCAACATTTTCTAGTTTCGAGAATGCGTTAACATGACAATATGAAATGATCTGCATTAACATAAAAAAAAATTAACGTTCAATTTAACACGTGTTAATATGAATAAAGCGCCAGAGAGGACAGTAGGTCCCGGTTTGGGTCATATTTTATTGTCTTGTCCCTATCTAACTTCCATACTACAGGAAAACATTCTAGTTTAGGACTAGACAAGAATACAAGACCGACGACGTGAACAAGGTGACCAGGCTTGGTGACGTTCATTGGGGAGCCTTCCGGGGAGAACGGGTTCAGCAGTGGACTTCTAAGGGCTGATATGATGATGAAGTGTACAAGTGTATATGTACAATCAGAATTGCACATCGTGAACTTTGGTCGAGGCGCGCTACGCGTGTGACCCGAATTATGGTAAAACTGCCGACGTCGCACGGCCCGCCTCGCACATAGTTACACGTTTTAAACTTAGTTCTAATTAACTCACCAACAAAATAACATTAACAATTAAACATTTAATTAACATTTATTTAACATTTTTAACATTTACTCTCAAAACCACCATCCACCACCATCCGTAGTTATCGGTGTACCGTCGCGAACTACTGATAATTAATTGTAGGGGTTCTTATTACTACCCTTACAGTATATGCAAAATAAATCCACGAGATATTCTGAAATATATGTGTTATTTTTATTGGATTACCATTATCATTTGTAAAGTTTAAGAACCGAATTGACTGCTACCTAGCGGCGAAGTCACAATAAGAACATCAGATATAAGCTGCCTGCTTACAGAATAATAACAAACTATGCTGTATTCCAGGGCTCGTGCTCGTCTTCAGACGTAAAGGCGCCGCCGACCGCGAGCGCCAAGTGCAAGAAGCGGAAGAAAGAGGAGAAGCCCTCCGCGCCGCCGGTCGCGCCCCCCACCAAGAAGCAGCCTGACAAAGTACTTGCTATTGTTTGTCATACAACTTTTTTGTCCAGGAATTTGTTGATTTAGCATGTAAATTCAACTGCTCAAACAATGTTTTATTTTGTATGGTGAGTTAAAACTTTCAAAAGTCTTTGACTAACAGTTTTTCAACTAGAATGTATAGTTTTGTTGCACCTTTTACACGTGACCACTAATACTGTTATAGTAATCAGATACCTATATACTAAGACAAACTTTCCTTTCTTAGATCAAACCCAAACTGGAGCTCAAACCAGAAAAGGAGAGTACCCCCAAGCCTGACAAGAAGCAGGAGAAAGAGAACGTGGCGCCGGTATCGCCGCCGGCCACGCCCGCCAAGCCGGCGCTGCCCGCGCCTGAGCGCCGTGCGGAGAAGAAGGACAAGTGAGTATACAGCAGCTGTATGTGGGAGATGTTAATCTGGAAAGCATTGTTAGACCTCCTAAGCTCGCCCCGACCTTGCTGATAACAAAGAGAAGTAAATAATCAGCCGGGCAGTAAATGAAGGAGATCACCCTAAAGCAGGGGTATATTTCTGAACGCGAGCTCAAGTGCCCCAGTCGCGCTGTTAGACAAGTTTGTATACTACTTCTACGGATATAGGCAGGTTACCGGAGAAGTATCTTTAAGCCTGGCAAGATGTGAGAGTAATTCTAAAGACCGACCCGTGCTGACCGCGTTGATAAAGGCAAGTGAGTATACTGCTGAGCATTGTACATGGGAGGTTTCATTTGAATCTTGAATCGATCGGTAATCTTGGAATGATTTGACCGCAATACCTGTGCGGAGAAGAACAAGCATCTATTTACGTATATAGTCAGGTTGTGGATATAATTTAGCAAAAGTGACACTGGACATGATAGTGAAATAATTATCTTTTTAATTTTTCCGGATTACGTCGAATTATTTTTGAACGACTACAACAGTTCACGTGCGTAGTTCGTGTTAATATTTATTAACACGAACGTGTTTATATTTAATTTTTTTAAATCACTTTAATTTGAATAATAAAATATAATTATATTCTCTATCATTTCCCTAATATATAATATACGTAGTTATATTGTGTGACATTAAAAGTGCCCCTAAAAATGAAAGTTTAACATTTTATCCAGTAACCATTGATTTGGCATGAAACTTCATCTGTTCTGTCATGTAAAAGAAAAAAAAAGAAAATAATATTGTATAGTTAAAGAATTATGCCAACTCTGATCACCGATTTCTCTTGAGAACATGTTGCCAAATTGATGGTCTACATATGCGCTACTGGTGTGTGACCGTTATATTGTGCTAGAGTTTGGTTTGGCCAATGGAAAGTTAGTAACTCTAGTTTGCATGTTAGTTTTATATCGAGCGGATAATAATGCTTGATTTGCAGTTAATTTTATCGTCGGAATCAAACTGGACCATTAATAACTTATTACTAATAAGTAATCTTAGGGACTAAGGTCATTTTAGTGTCAGGTATGTAGTGCCCGTCGCGTTTGGTGTGAGTAAAACACATTATATCACTCGCAAATCAGAAACACTTAAATATATATACTCACTCTCGACGGGAGCTACGCCTTGCACATGAACGTCCTTAAGAATTGAAATGTTGTTCTTGCAGAAAACCCGAAGAAGACATACCCAAGAGCATATTACCGAATGTAAACAAATACGGAAATAGCTCTAGAAAGAGCCAAGTGTTTGAATCCACTAGGCACAATATGGAAAAAGATGAAGTTGACACTCCCGTTATCGACAAAAATAAAAAGACACAGCACAGCTATCAGTAAGTGTTTCAACTGTCGTCACGAACACCATTGCAATGGGAAATGTCAAACCTAAAATCAGTGTTAAATTTGTTCTGTTCTCACAACAGTTGTTTACATAGCAAATTAATAGAGAATATGTCCTCAAACTTAAGTTGGATGGCGACGTGGATATCCACACATATTGATTAACAAACGATTGAATGAACGTCTTTCTGTGTTTCATTGATTGAAATGAAATGATTGAAATTATTCATTATAAATGGAAGAGAGTCATTCATAATGCGTCATACATTGCGTTAATGTGCACTTTCGAGCATCGCGACCGATTGCCAACGACTGTCGGAAGCATGTCGTGGCCGACGCGCCCGCTGCGAGAATATTAAACACTGAAAATGTATTGCGCCTCTTCTGAGACCAGCGGTCGATCGTGCACGCCGGCCGCACGTGACAGACGTGATGGCTTCGGAAGTGGCGCCATTTTTTTTTTTTTTTCATAGTGTTTAATATAGTCGCAGAGGACGCGTTCGAGATAGGTCGCGATGCTCGAAAATGCACCTTAAAGTATGTGGAGTGTGACCTGAAAAAAAAAATGCATGCACTTATAACATGCTCTCTATCTATTCCTTATTTTCATCATAAGTTTACAACTCCAATCAAGTTTATAATATAGACTACTTAACTTGATAGATATTATCAGGATTCCATCGATAGTAATGAAATACGTTCGGAACATAGGAATGCATGTTGCACAAAGTATATTGGTTTAGTGCATGATTTTAATTTTGACAATTGACATTGGTTTGATTTACATTTGTTCACATTTCATGATGTTTAAAGTTTTTTCCAGGTTCCAAGGTCTCAAAATTCAACCTTAATTGATAGTTTTAAGTGAAAAATGTGTAAATTCGTAGACACAAACTACATATGCGTATATATAGCACATTATGTTGCGTCATATAGTGCTAGGCGGATATATCTATCATGATTACGGCTATATATCTTTTGTAGACAAAAGTCTTTAATCAGTGCGTCCTGCCTGTCATGACCTACGGTGCAGAAACGTGGACACTGACAGTGGGCCTAATCCACAAGTTTCAAGTCGCTCAGCGAGCTATGGAGTGGGCTATGCTCGGCGTATCTTTGAAGGATATGATTCGTAATGAGGAGATACGACGAAGGTGACCGACATGGCCGAAAGGATTAGCAAGCTGAAGTGGCAGTGGGCGGGCCACATCTGTCGCAGAACCGACGGCAGTTGGGCAGACGAGTTCTGGAGTGGAGACCACGGATTGGCACTCGTAGGGTGGGAGAGCCCTGCCGCCAGATGGACCGACGACCTAAATAAGATGGCCGGAAGCGGCTGGATGCGGAGGACGGAGGACCGGGTGTGGTGGCGTTCATTGGGGAAGGCCTATGTCCAGCAGTGGACGTCTAAAGGCTGACATGATGATCTTTTGTAGGACCTTAATCTGTTTCTCACGCCTCGCCGCGCTCGAAACTTGCGAACAAAATGATCTGTTTTGCAATGCTAAAACTAAAAGTTAACTATGCTATTTGGTTTCCGGCTTAGACCGGCCACCTCCAATCTTCCCGTGGGTGTCGTCAAGGCTACTAAGGGTTTGCGCCAGGGATGGGTAGCAGCGTTCTCCTTTGTATATTAAGATCATTATTGCGATCCCCATAAGAAGGGTGGTGATTATGGCAACTCCTCAATGGACAGCTCACTCTATTGGGGAAGTTTTTATATTCAGGAGTGTTTAGCATTTCGGCTGATGATGGGATGAAACGTAATTTAATGTGTAATACCCGGCCGTCAAATATTAAATGTGTTTATGTTGTATAACAGATGGGAGATGGAAGGCAAGAGCACGTCACCGAAGAGCGGGTGCGTGGGCGGGCGCCGCGAGGAGGGCTGGAAGGAGGTGGTGCGCAAGTCCAGCGTGCAGACGCTCTCCACCGTCGAGCCTGGGTAACTAACTCACGTTTAGAGTCCCCGCAGACTGCAAACTTTATATCGGCCGATAATTTAGTCGGATTGAGCTGCTAGTGCGCACACTGGGCCAACAAATCGTCATAGTGTGCGCACTTGCATACATCTTTATACTGTTTAAGAGCTTGTCAAGAGGTTGCCAATCGGCAACCCAATGCTGCGCAACATGCAAGCGCTTCAAGCGCAAGGAAGCAACTACTCACATGACAGCATCTAGAGACTGCCCGGCCCGCATATACGCCGAGAAGCAGGCTGCATCCCGTACACAATACAATGGCTAGTACATCCAATACTCTCAGGATCGGGCAGCTCAACCTGCAGGGAGCGCAAACTGCGACAATGGAACTCCCCTCAATAGCCCAGGAACAAAACCTGGACATCGTCATCGTTCAGGAACAGTACGCCGAGGCAAGGAACCCGAACATGGTACAATGCGGTGCAACCCCAAAGGCCGGGTTCCTTATAATGAACCCGGATATCGCCTGCGCTATTCTACACCACCTCAGCAACGAGCACTGCATTGTATTACACCTGCACTACCGGAACCTACAACTACACATCGTCTCGGCGTACTTTCAGTACTCGGATGATATAACCCTACACATCGAACACCTTAACAAAGTACTGGACCACCTGAGGGGAGGGCCTATAATAATTGGCGTCGATAGCAATGCACATTCCCCCATCTGGCACTGCGAGCGCCGCCAGTACGTGGGCAGAGGTCCGGACTCGGACCACAGGCGGACGCAGATGGAGGGATTTATCCTGGGACGGGGACTGACCGTCCATAACGTGGAGAACCAGCCGCCAACGTTTAAGGGGCCCAATGGCCAATCGAATGTAGACCTCACACTATCCACGAGGGGCCTTCAGATCTGTAACTGGACAGTCCACGAAGACATCAGCTCGAGCGACCACCAGATCATAACCTTTAATATAAACGCCAATAACAACAGACACACCGCACCAAGCGGAGAAACCGTGGATGCGAGCGAGGAGCTGAAGTCCTATCGGGAGAAAGGGGTGAACTGGGGACGCTTCCGCTCTACTTTGCACGCCCGTATGGGCAAATTAAATTTACGCGCTCCAGCAGCACGGCTCTGTGCCGATTACTCCGGCCTCCTAGCTCGTACAGCGAGCGAATGTTTGGGCACGCGCAACAATAGGAAACAAAAAGGCTACGAATGGTGGTCTCCCGAGCTTGATCGGCTCCGCAAGCTGCAGTTGAAGGCGAGAAGGTTATGGCAATCCTCCAGGGGACGGGGCGGAGCGCGAGAGGAGGAACTGCATGCGGCGTTCTGTGCCGCTAGACTAGTCTACCGGCACGGAATGCGGCAGGCGGAACTGGACTTCTTTCGCTCCACAGCCGAAACTGGAAATCAGGATCCATGGGGTCTGGCGTACCGTGCCGCCAGCGGCAGGGTGCGCCCCCCATCGAACCTGATCAACGGTACAAAGCTCCTGGAGGGATATGCCAGTAACACGGGGGAAGCAATGACGGGTCTGCTCAGGTCTTTGTGTCCTGATGACGACCCGAGTCTTGACAGCGCTTACCATCACCAAGTACGAATTTTAGCAGCCTGTTCTCCAACGGGCCTCGACTCGCCCCCACTCAGTCGCGATGCATTGGCACGTATTATTAAATCTCTCCCGAACACCTCACCCGGCCTGGACGGTATTACGGCCAAAATTGTAAAAAATGCATGGCACAGTTCATCGCACGAAATGTGTAGCATGTACGCGGCTTGCGTACGTGAGGGTGTCTTCCCGGAAATGTGGAAAGTCGGAAAGCTCATCGTCCTTCCGAAGGGAAACGGTAAGCCGCCCACTGACCCCAAAGCATATAAGTCCCATCACCCTCCTCTCCGTTCTAGGCAAGATTCTCGAGCGCATCATCATCAGCTGTGCTCCATGTCTGTGGAGGAGTATATCCGGGAGTCAACACGGCTTCACAAGGGGTCGTTCAACAGTTACAGCACTGAACAGTGTCCTCAACACTGTTCAGACCACCAGGGACACTTACGTTCAGCTGATATTCCTTGACATCTCGGGCGCCTTCGACAATGCCTGGTGGCCGATGATCCTGGTCAAGTCGAAGCAGGGGGGCTGTCCACCAAACATCTACAAGATGCTGGTGGCCTACTTCCTGCAGAGGCGTGTAGGACTGTTCATCGGCGGCCAGGTGGAGTGGAAGACGTCCACCATGGGATGCCCCCAGGGATCGGTCCTGGGCCCTACACTGTGGAATTTACTGTTGGACGACCTCTTGCGTGTGCCAGTGCCCGAGGGAGTGAGCATGACAGCTTACGCAGACGACGTGACGATCGTGATCGAAGCACCATCCAGAGCCGCAATTGAGCGCAGTGCTAGCACTGTGCTCAGTGCGGTCTCAGAATGGGGGAAACGTAATCGTCTGGGATTCTCCTCTGGAAAATCCCAGACTATGACCATAAAGGGAAAGTTCCAACGTCCACCCACCATCAGGATGGATGGTGCTTCGATCGCGAGCGTCACACAAGCAACAGTGTTGGGTGTCGTCATCGACGCGAGTCGGTCGTTTGCACAGCACGCGTCATATATTGGGGAACGAGCGGCCAAATGCTTTGGGAAAATGTCACGCGTCTCAGCATCATCGTGGGGGGTTAAATATAGGGCACTCCGAGTGCTCTATAAGGGGACATACGTGGCCACCCTAGTATATGCCGCTGCTGTGTGGTACCGACGCGCGTCGCTACATGTGGTGCGTAGTTCGCTCCTGAGAACTCAACGGCCAGCCTTGACTCTACTAACGAAGGCCTACAGGACGGCAAGCTCCGCAGCGTTACCTGTGCTAGCGGGCGTACTTCCAGCCGACCTGGAGGCCATTCGCGCAGGCAGAACGGATGAGGCACGACAGACACTTACAGGGAAAGAGCGCAAAATTATGCAGAGGGCGATGTGGGAGGATGCTGTCTCCCTTTGGCAGGAGAGATGGGAAGGCAGCGAAAAGGGGAGGGATCTATACAGATTCTTCCCCTGCGTTTCGGTGAGAATGCGGAGCGACTGGGTGGAGCCGGACTACGAGGTTTCCCAGGTACTGGTTGGACACGGCTGCTTCAGAAAGCGTCTGAAGGACCTGGGCCTGAGTGAGACGGGGGAGTGTTTCTGCGGTTGCGGGGCCGATGAAACAAGGGACCATATCCTGTGGGACTGCGAACTGTACGAGTCGGAGCGGTCGGAGATGCTGGATGGTCTCGAGCGATCGGAGGCGGGCCCGGTTTACTACCAGGACCTCGTGAAGACGGAGGCGAACTTTGCTCGTCTGAAGCGGTTCGCCAAGGCGTGGCATAAACGCAGACGTCAGTTGGAGCTGCCCGAGAGAGCGCAATAGAGCAAAGAAAACCTGAGAGCGCTGATAGGTAGGAGCCGCCCGACGGCGAAGGGATGTGGTTTTCGTAAATCCCCAGAAAGGGGCTGGCTGGCAGAAGGACCACCAGTTCGACAGAAGGGACACTGAAGAAAACTTGTAGGGGATCAAGCAGGGTGCGCCGGGAAAGAGCTCTAACGCAAGTACCGGGCACCCCCCCGTGATTCGGTCCGTATAACCGTAAGGTTGAAAGGACCATGGGAGGTGGCGGGCCTTTGTTTAAGAGCCTAACTAAATTATCGGCCGATATAAAGTTTGCAGTCTGCGGGGACTCTTAGCCTTGTTTTAGATAAGACTAGCTGTCCATCCTGACTTTGCACGTGCGGTATTGTGTTGTATAACGATGATTGATAACCAGTTGTGCAATCCGGACTGATATCATTCTGTAGTCTTTCAGTATAACAGTGAAACCTGTTTAACTGAACCCTGGATATGCGAGAAACCTCTATTATCGATAATTACAAAAAGGTCCCGACACTTTTGCATTGAAATACCTCTGTTACTGGGAATTTTAAGACCTTGTTAACTGAGATTAGATTTCATTAATTTTTTCGATGTTTACCTCTGTAATTGGGACTTTATAGCTCAATAACCCGTATAAGTGAGACAATTTATCTGGTTTAGACAAGTTATGATAAGTTTACAACAATTTCTCTCCCATATACATTTCGACTTCTCATAGTAGGACCCTCCCTAACTAAGACAACAGTCATGTTAACCTGCCTATTTGGGAAACTGGGTAAATGAAAAACCTCTATAAGTGATAAATAATTCTAGGTCCCTTGAGATCCCAGTTTTCACTGTTCTATGTATTTACAGTATTTATTTCTCAATACACGAAGTATTATAATATCACCTGATTGTCTTTGGGTCAGAAATGATTGAAAACAAAGTGAAAACACGCATCTAGATTTACTTTTTTATTTATTTCCGAAGCAATAAGCATTTAATCTCATATTGAAACACCATGATCCGCCTCATGGCATTATGATACTTAAAACTCAATTTTCGTCTCCTGAAATGTTATTCGGTCAACTTTTTGCTCGCCGAGGATTTGCAGCCTACAATCTATCGTCGCACACATAAGACACTAAAATCCAAAGAGTCTGTCTCAAAAACGCACTAGAATTATCTAAAACTCTCAACGATCCCACAATAAAACCGGTCACTACGACCAGAACAAAAAAGTTTCGTCTTTTTTGACACATCATCAGCCTGAAAGAGTCCACAGCTGGACATAGGCCTCTCCCAAGGTGCGCCACTGAACCCTATCTTCGGTTCTTCTCATCCAGTCACTGCCAGCTGCCTTACGCAGATCGTCACTTCATCTAGCCAGGGGGCGTCCCACACTACGCTTGCCCTGTCGCGATATCCACTCGAGTACTTGTTTACTCCAGTGGTAATCGGTTCTCCGACAGATGTGACTAAACTGCCACTTCAACGTACTAACTTTTTGACACAAAAGAAGTTAAATTTTACATAGGTTTGTAAACTTGTAGTTTAGCAACTAACAATGCCATGGATAATTAGAATGTGTTTATAGCTGAAACCCTGATTAATATTTTGATTGTGTAACTCTGTATTCAGGTGCAAGAAAGTATCTGTAGCGTCGCACGCTATATCGCGCGTGATCGGCCGCGCTGGCAGCAACATCAATGCGATCCGGTCCGCGACCGGCGCGCACATCGAGGTCGACAAGCAGAGCAAGGGGCAGGGCGAGCGCATCATAACCATCAAGTGAGTGACTCTCAACTTCAGTACATGCCTTTAGACCCACGCGCAATCGTACGTGATTAAGAGCGGGAAAAAGGGGGCGTTGCGTATCGCGCGCAATCACACAGTCCCGGCCTTCCCATAGCACAGGAGAACATTTTAGTTTAGGATCTATATGTGTCACATATATAATAATCAACTTAATGACAGCCTTTCAACGTCTTACAATATAATGTCCGTCGTCCTGAATATGTGTATACAGTATGAAAAATAGTTTATAATATTGCCAAATGTGTTTGTATGAAAAATACAAATAACTTTTTTGGTTTAAGAACATATGCGTTCTTGTACTAGATATATCAATGTAGATATTTTATTACAAGCAGTAGCCTGGCTCCCAAACTAGGATTCCCTGTTCTGTGGGTAGCCAGTAAAAAAAGGCCCAGAACGTGTTCGGATTGTAACTGTGTGTTCGTTCGATTCAGGGGCTCGGCCGACGCGACGAAGCAGGCGGCGGCGCTGATCGCGGCCATGATCCGCGACCCCGAGGCCGACATCGCGCAGCTCCTGCCGCGCGCCAAGCTCCCCGCGCCGCCGCCGCCCCCGCAGCAGCCCAAGGCACCCAAGCAGCCCACGCCCAAGGTAATCATATTTATAGGTAAAATAAAGGATGAGTAAAAAAAATTTTTTTTACAATTAATGTCATAGGTAACAGATAATAAAAATGTCATAAATGTTTATTAACTGAAAGAAACACAACTTTGCTGCGGCGCGCGATCTCATCGCCCTTTGTATCGGCGTGGAGTGTACTGGGCCTGTCTGTCAGCCGCCGTAATGCGTATATGGTTCCACTTTGATTTCTGCTACTCCGTAAGCCTTTCAGATAATATCCGTCTAACTAAAAAATCATGTACTCTGTAACGGGTCATTTGACATATTCTTATGTGTTTCATCATCAGGTTATTTTTGTCTCCACTGCAGGAGCACAACCCTCTCTCATTTACCGGAGACAGACGGAGGATTCGGCCTACACTCCCCGCGCTGGCCAGACGGGTTGGGGAGGCCTGATTGATGTTTTATAATGTTAGTTAGTCGTACCCTTAGTCGCCTCGTACGACATCCATGGGAAGAGTTGGAGTGGTCCTATTCTACTCTACCGGAAACCACACAGCAAAGTACGATAATTAGACCCCAAACGCTTAATATGTCACTTGACCCGTTAGGTAATGCAAACTATAGCTTTTTGTTAGACGAAAATTATCCCAACCACTAGTTTCTGTCCGCATATACGCCATCTTGCTTGGTTCTTTTCCATGTTGTTTATTAATAACTAGCTGTTGCCCGCGACTTCGTCCGCGTGGACAACTTAACATCACAAATTATTATGTATTTCGCATAGGAATGGAATGCTTTTTCGGGATAAAAAAAACTATCCCATGTCCTATTCCAGGACTTAATCTATATGTGTGCCAAGTTTCATCCCGATCCGTCCAGTGATTGAAGCGTGATTGAGTAACCGACATCCAAATGACCAAACATCCAAGTATTTTATATATTTATTAATAATAATAATTTGCAGCAGGCGTCGACTACCACAGCAGCGAGCGCCAGCAGCCGCGCCACGCCGACCGCGCGGCCGCTGGCCAAGACGCACGCGCCCGCCATCCGCGTGCCGCTCGCGCGCGTACAGGCGCACCGTACGTCACTACTTATCCACACTCTTACTCATACCACTACACCACTGCAACTCTTTGAGTATTCATGGTTCCAAATAAAACGAAGTATCGGTGAACTCTCATCCTTTGTTTAAAGTATCGCCCCTATTTATATCTATACAATATGATTAGTTCACAATATTAGTTGTTGAGGGTATGCTTAGCTAAAGTTACCCAAGTAATATCGGTTGATACGGTTATCCCACACATTCTAATTAATTCTCCACAGTACCTCCCACTGTTCAATATACGCCTGTCATTGTCCAGTACGATTTGATAGACTTAACCGACGTTGCATACCAAACGTAAGCTGATTTCCTCGCGATTTTTAAGCGGAGTCGCTGGAGTCATGGTATAGTAATGAGTGGTAATTTTTTAATAAGTCTTTTATAGATCGTACAGTACACGATGGCACGCCCCACTCCTCTAAATCGCATACATTTCATTGTATACATTATATTGTTACTGTATTAGTGCTATCGTTACGCACTAATCATCAATGTGTGCATACGTACACTAAGATGATTGCTCTGACGTTTCGATTACCTGCCTGCGTCTGCGCTCATCCCTCGCGAAAAGTAGCGAGTGCCAAGTGCGATCGTGAACTAAACCATCTATACATATGTTCACACCCTGCCCCCACCGATCGGTGTTCCCTCGCACATTTGTGACCAACGACAAGGCACGCGAACACAAAAAAAACCTGCCCAACAGTTATAGATTTACTTCAATATGCGATCGCAATATTATTCCTTTCTCTATAATAGCCCGGCTATGTACAGCAACAATTGTTGCAGAAATTTTGCTGGGGAATATCTATTTCGGCAACATGTATCATGTACCTAACTGGACCACAGTCAGGCAATATCCTAAGCCATTGTTCGAGTTGCAGCAGCTTTTATTGTCATAAATTGTCGTCAACATAAACAAAACACCGGAATGTGGGTTCTACTTTATTTAATTAGACCTATACACCCTAAACTATGAATTTTGAGCGTGGAACATTTCAAGTAAAATATTTGGTTTTATTCCAAGCCAAATTAGATTTTCTTGTTTATGACGAAAGTGGAGTTTCACATTTCAGCATACTGGGTGTGGTTAAGTCATCTATGTTTGTATTTAGTGGCAGTACTGGAAAAGCGCGCGGCGTCAACTCCGGCGCCGAGCTCGGCCTCCGGCGCGAGCAGCAAGGCCGGCGCGCTGTCGTACACGGGCGCCATAGTGGGCGCGCGCTCGCACACCTTCGCGGCCAAGCTCACCGCCACGCCCGTCGTGGATGTCAAGCCGCGAGTCCCGCCGCAGGTGAGACCGGTAGCCTCTATCGAAAGGAAATACTCTGTTAAGGTGTAGTGGGTAGGCAAAGACGCACCGGAAGTGAATGTAGGTCACTGTCCGTTGCAATATCAGCCCCTGCTAGGGAACCCACAGCCCCCATATCACAAAGGAATCCCTGCCAGTTTCGATATTTCCGGACAAGTACAACTTGGATCTTTTTAAAGAAATAGTGAAAAGGCATCTTCTGGGTAAGCGCGCTCAACCTTAGGTCTCATCGACACTTACCATCAAGTAAGATTGAGGTCAAGCGTAAACCCATCAGGAAAAATAAAAAATATTTGTGGTATGACTGAGGAATCCTCCAATATGAGTCACCGTTCCGACAGTGAAAGATTTTTATTAAAGCCTAGGGTTTCTGAATCCACCTAGACCAAACTTCACCTCATTTATTATTGTAGATAAGTATATATTAGTGTAGATAAGTTTCAATGATATAATTTTATAGGTAGCTAACAGACCGCATTATCCGTCACTCGTCTAGAGTCGAATGATAACTGAAAGTGACTGTATATTCCCAGATGTCCGCGACAAGTCCGGCCGCGCCCGCGCCCGCTCCCGCCGTCTCGCCCATAAAGGCGGCGCGCGAGTCTCCGCCCGCGCCCCCCGCCGCACCGACCCCTGCAGCCACCAAGAGCGACGACAGCGAGCTCGCCAAGACCCCAGGGCGGCCGCACGACGTGCAGCTCAGTCCAGACACTTCAGGAAGTGGCTCGTGGGGCGGTGGCGCCGCGGAAGACAACGCGTCCAGCCAGGCCGCGCTGCATATCAACACCACGTCGCAGGTACGCTATTTTACACCCACACCATTTTGGGGAATGTGCCCAGGAATTGCACGATTTGTTTCCCCCATCCCCCTTCCAAAAAGAAAAACAAAAGAAAAGCGAATCTGTACATTGAAGTTAAAAAAAAAATTACTACCCGGAAATTACTACCAAAAATATAATAAAAAAATTTCGTGTCTGTATGTATGTACGGGCTAATCTTGGAAACTACTGAACAGAATTTGACGGCGTTTTCACTGCTAGCTTTGAGTTCTGGGCACAATCTGGTATAAATTATATCTCAATAAAATGTCAGGAGACTGATCTGCAAGTTGACCTCTCATTTCATATAATTTCTATGACAGTGTAGTTCAACATTACTGGTCCTTGCAAAAACTTGACAGAGAGGGACAGAAACATTTTAAAGCTCATTTACAGTTATAAATAAAACTGTTATATTCAAATACAATGTAAAAATTGTTCAAGAATGACGAATATTATTCGAAATACTTACGGAGAAGGCCCCTGGGATCAGGAACATCGTTGCATTGTTTTTTACACGTTATGCTGAGTCGGGGGCCATTTTTTAAAGCACAGCTATTTTAATTTGTTCCGATGTAGGTATATCTTTACTAGTACTTTCTGAGACTAATGTCCCAGTTCATTTTCGAAGGCATCATAGGCATCGAAGTGACGTGAGTTATTGTTTGTTGCAGTCGAGCGGCGGCGGCGGCACCCAAGAGTACTCCCTGTTCAAGGACCTGTCTGGCGGCGGCGGGGGCGTGAGCGCGGGCGCCGGCAGCATGTGGGGCGCAGCCGGAGAGCCGCACCACAACGTCGAGCCTCCACCGCCGCAGGTGAAGCCCTACGCATAAACAAGACCAGCTTCTATTACTTGCTTTTCATATTCATGTTTAATTGCATTTCCATGTGTCAATCAATCACTATATACATACATACATAATGGTCACGCCTTGGTCCCAGAGGGGACTTTGCGCAATGTAATATTGTAAAGTGGCTTTCCTTCATCCGCTTTTCGCCCTGTGATACCCCTTGACGTGATGTGTTGCGAACAACATCGCCGCCTTGTTGAGGTACCACGATTAGCTAGGGAAATAATTACAATATAACAATCACTATATACATGTTTAAAATATAGTATATCATATATTTAAAATATAGTATAATGGATCTTGTACTATTTTGTAGCCTACTAGTTAGGGGGTGTAATGTCTAAAGTATAAAATTAATTTTACAGTAATTATTTTAATAGTTGTATACCTTTCTAAACATAGGGGTTGGTATTTTACTTAGTGTTAGCAATATTTAGATGGTGGGTTTTTAATAATCTGTTTATATAACAGATTACTAAAAACTTTTTTTTTATTGATTTTCTAACTGTGTAACATATTTGCTCGTAGGAAAGAGTATTCTTAAATCAGGATATAAGGTATGAAATAACCTAATTCCGTTTTGAAGTGATTGAGAAACATAAACGTAACTTCAAAAGTTAGAAAATTACATTGTCATATTTTCTTCGGTGTTATTTTTTTCATAAATTCTGATCGAATTTGAATGCGCGCGTCAGGTGGATGCGAGCAAAGCGCCGGGGTACCGCGGTGCGGGCGGGGCTGGCGGCGGGGGCGGCGGCGGCGGCGCGGGGGGCGGCGGGTGCTCGCCGTGCTCGCGGACGTCGTCGCACGGCTCCACGCCGCCGCCCGCCTACGCGCCGGCGCAGCCCGCGCAGACCACCTACCACCAGCCGATGCCTATCGGTGAGTCGCACCTCCCCGCTTACTCGCACTACAGGATTTCTTAATCTTAAATGGGGGATTGCTTCAGTTTTGGTTCAAACTTCTTTTATGTCTCCATTTTTAGTTATATTTTTTGTAGGGTTTACATTAGTACTTCTGGGCAGTCTTACCGCTGAAAGCCAACCTTTGTGTAGAGGTTAATAGTAACATGGAATGATAGGTTGTGCAGTTAAAAGTGTGATCCAAAGATTATAAGCAAAAGTATTGTCGTATGTGACAGGGTTTTGTAGAGAGCCGAAGGATCTTACTTGGTATCTTAAGTGGCACAAACCACAAACATTTTTTAAGCCAATCAACACAAGAAAGTTACTGATCTGATGGCTTAACGTCGTAACAAAACATTGATGGTTTACCCATAGAAATCCTATCAAGATAGAATGGTGAAATATACTCGACACGCGTGCCAACGATATGCAATATATTGCAAATACTATCAAACGCTTATTCATTTCGCGCCGAGTGAAGGTCGGGTAAACATCGACAAAAAATCTGCAAAAGTGACCGCGAGGCATAAATGGTGCGCGGTATAGGCGCGCTGTGTCCGAAAATCAGTACGCGCGAGACTGAAGTAAAAGTGATGTACCACTTCTAACTATATCCGTTTCTGTGGGTTTACCAAACACAGGAAGAGCTAAGACCTAAACTATTGTGCTAAGAACTAATGTGTAGAATCTTTTCAGTAGTTAGAACTTGTTAAACGCACTTTTTATGTTTGCAGGTAATAACAACGTGAACACAATGGACATGAGTGGACTATCCCGGAATGGACCTATCTACCAAGACAACTCACGGAATGGACACAACATGATGGTAAGCCCTAGATTTGAGTATCGGAAATATAAATAACTAGCTGGTGCCCGCGACTTCGTCTGCACAGGATTAGTATTTCGAGTAGCTTATATTAGCGTGGCGTAGAAAATAACTAATATTATGACATTAAAATTATAAATTTATAGCGCACGCCAGAATAGCTCGCAGATGGTAGATTTTTTTCTACTAATTTGATATTTTGGACAATTCACACAATATCTTTATAAATTGTAGCCTATCTGTTATTCTGATGTATAAGCTATATTATTGTAAAGTTTCATTAAAATCCATTCAGTAGTTTTTACGTGAAAGAGTAACAAACATCCATCCATACTTACAAACTTTCGCGTTTATAATATTAGTAGGATTATCAGCCTTTCGACGTCCACCTCTGGACATGACTACTACACCAGCATCCAGCCAGTTTGCACCACCTTCTTTTGGTCGTCGGTCCACCTGATGTACTGGTTTTGGTTTCCACTCCAGAACTTAGCGGCAGATGTGGCTACTTCTGCTTACCTTTTACCTTAGTTCTTCGTCGTATATTCTTATTGCGGATCATATTGTTCATAGAAACCCCGAGCATAGCCCTCTCCATAGCTCACTAGGCACTTTACTTGTGGATCAAGCCCGCCGTCAGTTTCTACGATTCTGCGTCGAAGGCCATATTATTTTTAAAATATAAGCTTATTAAATAAATACATAAAACAATGAATATGAAACAGTAGATTACGTACAACACCTGCTGCTAACTATTTGTAATATTTATTAGTTTTTGGATGACCAACAGCTTAAAAAAATCATTTGACATAGTTAAAATACGGTACATGAGGCCATGAAACAACATTAAACAGAATTCTAATTAAATAATTGAATTTATAAACTATTATAATTAAACAATACATTAGGTTGCTGCTTGTTAAAGAATGTTTGACTTAGCAGTCGACGACCTTAGCTACTTTATTATATAACTTCCCATCCATCCCAACTTCCGCGTGGTGAGAATGTTATTAATCATGCAGCAGGTGTCGATGTCCGGCGGCGTGGGCGTGGGCATGGGTGGCGCGGCGATGGGGCTGGGCTACGTGGGCGCAGAGACCGTGTCGCGGCTCAACCCGCGCGCGCCGGACTTCGCGCAGCGACACCCGCTCATGCAGCCCAAGCACAACACACAGGTATAATAACGCATTACGCAATGCTCACCCATCTCATCTTATACCTTGGAGCAACCGACGGCTCGGCTACTATCTACTACGTAAAAAACAGACGCTCGCCTACTGATGCAAAGCCGTTGGTTGGTTGTCAACGGTTTCAACTGAGCGGTTGAAAATGGTTGTTGCTCACGCGACGATCCGCGCGCAATATTATGTAATTATTTGCAAGTTTCGTATTTAAATGAATACAATAGAAAATCATTTATTTAGCTTGCGTTTAGGCTAACTATAAGTAGGTAGAATCACAACTTAATATAAGTATGTCTTAAAAACTAAAAAGGTACCAAGCTCAGCTATATGCGATGGCGACCAAGATCGTCATAGCGTTGATTTTCAGCCCAAGAAGGGAACAAACAGTAAATTCTTGTGATTCTTAAAACTGTTAGTTACTAAATGAACGTACATTATAAAACATCAATCAGGCCTCCCCAACCCGTCTGGCCAGCGCGGGGAGTGTAGACCAAATCCTCCGTCGATCTATAACATGTATGGTATTGATCGCAGATGTTCACTGGCGCGGGCAGCGGCGGCAACCTGAGCACGCTGCTCATGTCCTACCAGCAGCAGCCGGCCCCCAAGCCCATGGCACACACGCCGCAGCCACACCACACCTATCAAGTGAGTACCGCTCCGCCAGAGAATGCCACTAATATTATAAAATGCGAATGGTTTGGATGTTTGTTACTCAATCACGCTTCAACCACTGGACGGATCGGGACGAAACTTGGCACGCATATAGGTTAGGTCCTGGAATAGGACATAGGATAGTTTAACCCGAAAAAACCTCTCATTCCTACGGGAAATACATACAAATTTGTGATGTTAAGTTGTCCACGCGGACGAAGTCGCGGGCAACAGCTAGTTATTAATAAACAACATGGAAAAGAACCAAGCAAGATGGCGTATATGCGGGCAGAAACGAGTGATTTGGATAATTTTCGTCTAACAAAGTCGCGGGCAACAGCTAGTGTAGGTATAAATCCATAAAATTAACTGTAGGTTCTCTTTCAATTACCTTATATTTATTTACTCGCTTAAATAATACCTATTAGAGTCCCATTCGGACAAAGGCTAGTTTATTGGCTACTTTGCAAGCAATTGGCCTTCTTCATTGCCTTGAAGAAGATAGGTACTTGATATAATTTATTTCTCGGGTCTTAATATATACAATTCCTCAGTCACCTTGACGACACCTACAGGAAGATTGGGAGTGGCCCTGTTTGCCCGTTGTCTTATTTATTGTTTGGTGACTTGTGCAAATTTAAATAGCAAGACCTGGTCAATATTAACGTCGTTTGTCCGCAGTCTCTGCTAGACCGCGGCGTGGGCGTAGGCGTGAACTCCGTGGGCATGCAGTGGGGCGGCGGCGGGGGCGCGGGCGGGGGCGGCGAGGAGGAGGAGCGCAAGCCGCGGCCCATCGGCACGGAGCGCGCGTGGAAGCTGACCGCGGGCGAGGACTGGCCGCACGCGCCGCCGCACCTGCACCAGCACCACCAGCACCTGCAGGTGCAGGACCACGACAGATACCAGGTACACACACGGTGGCACTCCTCCGGCTGGTGTTGTAAGAGACTCGAGTCCTCAAGGCTTAAATATTGGCACTTGACTTCTCTTTGAAACGACGGTTCTTTTTAAAGACTCGAGTCCGAGTCCAACTCGAGTCCTTTTGAATTTTGAGTCTTTTAAAGGAAGACTTGAGTCACGACTAAAGAGACGCTGGATTGAGTCCTCCGAGTCCTTAGCTGAAATCAAGTCGAACAAGTTAATGCTGCGGATTCAGACTTCCAGCGCATCTTAAGCCCTTGTCAAGCTTATCTTTGACAAAGTCTGCTATTGAAGCGCTAGCGTCCTCCGTTGACCTTTTAGTACGAAAACCAAATTGCTTTTCAGACAGTAAATTTTCTATTTCCAGAAAATTCAAAAGTATCTTGTTCATTATCTGGCAGGAGTCCCGCGCTGCGTTTACCAGTGCGCCTTCTAAATTCCAGAACTGAGGGCCTACTTATGCATTTCGGATACTAGCCGTCAAACTACAAAGCCATTTTGTATTCTATGACTTGTCATTTTATTTATTCCGAAAGGCGTTTGGAGTTTAACTACGATAGTTAGACGCCAAAATCTTTATCAAATACGATTCATGATCCATTAGGTTAGAGAGTACGAATATTAGTCGATCCCCCTTTCTGCTCCAATAGGCTCTAGTTTCAGCGACAAAGCGTGTTTTTTTCCATCATTCACTCACTTCATCAGCCATGATGTGTTTTTTAGGGTTATTTTCTGATTTGTATCAGTAGTTGCTGAACATGGTTTTGGGATATGTTGCCATCTATTTGGTTATGTTTTCTCAAATATAAGCAATATGGTATAGTTTGTATTTGTAAATTAATTTTACTAAATGAATTCAGAAGTGTATGGACAAGAGCAGCGGACCGTTTGTTATAGTGACAGCCTTTACATCCGAGTCCTCAGGGTGACAAACACATATCTGGATCATTGCACGCATTTACCACTAGGTTGGCTCTCATCCCGGCGCGGCGGCTTCCATTTTGGAAAAAAATCTTGAGGAAACAAACATATTTTTCCAAAACGATGTGTGATTTATTGCGCAGGGTGTGAGCGGCATGAGTGGTCAAATGAACGTGAACCAAGGCATGGAGGCGGGGTACGGCGCGGTGGGCGGGGGCGGGGGCGGGGCCGGCGGCAGCGCCACGGCCGCCGCGCTGTCGCTCATGCACGCCCTGCCGCTGCACTACCTGCCGCCGGCGCCCGAGCCGCCACACCACTGGGAGCGCAACCACCAACAGACCAACGACAAACAGGTACGCACCACAAACACCCGTACGATATATTGCCTGCTTACAACCAACATAGCAAACTATTTTGGGTGGGTGCTAACGCGAAGAGTAACAATAGATGACGCTAGTAGCCGAAGAAATACCTAATCTTAAATTAGCTAAAAATTTCAATAAAAATCAATTGCCAACCTTCTACAATACAACACAAAGTAACCAAACGTTGAAGCAAAAAAAGTCGATAACTTATGAAAAAAAAGGCGCAATAACTTAAGGACTAAAATTAGCATTCAGAAAGTTGGTGCCTTAGGTGTCCAGTCATATACTGTGATTTTTAGCAATGTTCCTGAGATGGGGACAGCAATTTATATTCAATTGCTAGTATACAAGACCAGAGCGTTGTCTAATATTATATTAGTTTATATAGAACTAAATTTAAAGTGTGACGGTAGAGCCTGCCGCATAAAAACTCTGAAAACTGCCGTCAAATCAATTCCCTTCCGATTTTTTTTCTTTACTGTAAAATTAGATTAAGTGAATCCTGGTCACGGCACCATTTTGAGTGTAATGTGTACTTTTTGTCAATTAATGTAATAATGTTCGTTGCGCCCCCAGACATGGAGCAAATGGACTCACTAGAGTCCCCCGGCACTGACGACGACTGCCTTACTGCGGGAGCGCGCGGCGGCGTCGCGGCGTCACATTCTCGGGACAACTCGCGCGCGCCGCACTATCCAACGAGGATTATATATAATTGTAACCCTTGGAAACGGTGTAGATATTAGTGAGAAAGATTATATTATACAGATTATCTATATACATAATAGAGAAAATGTCCTATCGAGATGAGAACTACTTATACTGTACGATCGACTGAAGTGAGCATTAAACGAATCATAATTGAACTCGTGAGGGGAGTCGGATGTAGTTTTATTTGCAACTGCCGCTCGCTCCCGGCTCACCGCACTAGACAAATGTAGAGACGTGCGCGTCGGCCCCGGCCGTCGCGTAGACACGCGCACGTTCGAGTAACTTTAGGTAGCTTGGAATGTAATTCCGGAGCGTTGAGTGTTTGCATTGCCTTGCGCCATCTATTATACATATTTTACACTGCATATTATGGCATAATACGATATTATTTCTATGATGCGCTCGCTGATTGAGTCGAATTATAAACGTGTATTAAAAAATTTGCTTGTACATGAAGATTAAATATCATATATTGACGCACTGTATCCATGGTGTTTTTAATAATACCACCTGTTTATTTCAAATGATTCATTTTTTAATAGGTTTATTTGGGTAATGTGTATATTTATAAGTAAATTATTATTGAGAACTTACTATGTCTCGAATATGATTAAAGGCAGAATATGCGGTAAGTTCTAGGCAAATAAACCGTTGTCAAAATAATTTGCGGTTTTCTTGAATAGGGCCTTTTATCATTTCACTGCTTTTAGTATTGGCCGTCTGCGGCTTTGCCCGCGTGGCATTTACAGTCTAGTGTAGCCTATGTATTTGTATCCGACAGTGAAAAGAATGTTAAACGGTTCAGCAGCTTTGGGATTGTCTCGAACAAACTTATAAACGTTCCTTTTTTAATATTGTTTAGCTAATTTTGTAGATAAAAGTGTTAATAATAAAAACTCCTCAATATTGAAATAAAAATACAAATTTATTAATTATATTTTAACTTTCATACATTCAGTGTATCTACTGAGATTCATTACATACATATTTACAAGTTTACACAGACCCTCGCCTTTTAGAAAAAACATTTTCGATGCTGCCATAAAATAATAGTACTTAGTTGATTATGTCATAGCGTAATGTACATAAATGCAGCTTAAAAACTTAATAATTACCTACCAAATTTTTCTATACAAATATATAAAATTTACGAATATCTCTCACTTTTGTACATTATGTGAATATATTTTTTGAACCGTATACGCAGAAGACAATGGTTTAGAGGGGGATGCCTGAACTATTGTCTTCTGCGGGCGCAAACCGAGATGGTTAGATTATTATGAATAATAGAGATTTTCGCTGATTACTTCAAACTTTGACACAAAATGGCGTCATGCGACGCCACTTTGTATCAAATTTGAAGTAATCAGTTTACGCTGGGTCGTTATATCAGACAGCATCTGAAAACTGTCATGATTAAGGTGGGGAACCACTCTCGGGACCGAATGTACAGGAATCTGATCTAAATCTTAATTTTATGGCCTCTGGTTTCTCTAGCCTTTCTGAGAATCGAATGTTAGAAACTTTTGTTCACCGCTTTTTTATGGGAAGTCTTTAAAAATACACAAAGTTTTTCGATATTCTATACTGAATGCCCCCGTGGTCTTGGTTACAGCACAGATTACTTAATAGTTAGATACATCACTTCCTAATAAAACAATACCTACGCTTTTGATCACCTACTGCCAGACAATAGACGCGAAAATGTGGACTTGGCTTTGTTATTACTCCGTATGGGTCGGGCGAGAATCACGCCGGGGGCGGCTCGAAAATGTAGATACTTATTGCTGTAGGTTCTTCGAGTGACGCAGACCTGGTTACAAGAGCATTCAGTATAGAACACAAATCAATTTTTGTTCTACTACTTTTCTAAGTGAAACGTCTATAACTTCGTAAAAAAGGACTTAAACGGAAGATTGACTGTTTTTGCATATGCATACGAAAAACAAGAGGTAGGAAGAGAGGATGGGGAGGGAGGGAAACAAAGACGTTTCACGTAAAATGCTACCCCTTTTTTTCTTTCTGCGATTTGATTGGACAGTCTACAACTCCGAGTGCCGCTCGAGGATGCGGCCCTCGATGTCAGCGTGCATCTTCTCCACCTTGCGCGAGTGCTTCTTGATCATCTGCTGCTGGTCGTCGAAGTGGTCCATCTTGTCGCCCGCCGCGGCCATCTGACAACATTGCATTATATGAGTATTGAGACTACCCTCCTGTGTTGCTTTATGCTACCTCTAGCATCTACCAATACTTACAAACGAAAACATCGATGGCTTAAAAATAATACTTAAAATATTGATTAAAACATATTAAGTATGTATTTATAAGTAAATATATTTAAATCAAGTTGATAGCGTTACCTACAATAAACTACCTAATTTATAAGAAAAAACTGTTAAATATATTAGTTCATTTTCAACAGTTTCGTTCATAACTGTACCCTTCGGTACAAATAAAAACAATCTCAAATATCTCGTAAACCACAAACCGACTAATTCTGATTTTTCGCGACTAAATTCGACTAATTCAGGTGAACAATCGACTAAATCAGTAGCTCGCTATGTACTGTGGTTCCGGAGATACAGAGGTGGAAGCCTGCCAGAATAAGGTTTGGTTTTTGGGATGGGAATTTTCAATACCCTGTAACTTTTAAACGGAGGACCGATCAAATCAGATTTTTTACGACTAGGTTCGACTAATTCACCTGACCAATCGACTAAATCAGTAGCTCGCTATGTACTGTGGTTCTCTGGTGGGTTTAGGTGGCCAATACAAAAACAAAAACCTTATTGTGGCATAAATAAGGTTTGGTTTTGTATGGGAACTTTCAATGCCCTGAACTTTTAAACGGAAGACCGACCGAATCAGATTTTTTGCGACTAGGTTCGACTAATTCACCTGATCAATCGAGTAAATAAGTAGCTCGCTATGTACTGTGGTTCTGGTGGTATTAGGGGGCCATGACGTACTAAGCCTTAGTCTGGCATGCCACCAACAAACCCATATAACTTTTAAACGGCGGACCGACTAAATATAGTTTATTGCGACTAAATTTGACAAATATCGACAATTGTTCTATCTACACAGAATTGTAATCCGCGTTGGTGGCCATGCCAGAATAAGCCTTACTGAAACTTGGCACACATCAGTTAGTATTCTATGGTTTATGTCCTGGAATAGGACACAGGATAGTTTTTATCCCGAAAAAACCCATTCCTACGGGAAAACATAATAATTTGTGATTTTAAGTTTTCCACGCGGACGAAGTCGCGGGCAACAGCTAGTTAAAAATAAATCAGCAAATATATATTTTTTTTTCTCATAATATACCCATCATTGCCAGGCAGTTAGTCATAGGTTCCAAAAGTCAGCTCAATCAGTCCGTAAGTTATCAAGCTGACCGACAGACAGACAAAAAAGCCTTCGCTATAGGGTATGGCAAAAAAAAACGGTTAGTCCATCCAGCTCCTAAAGCATTTCCCCCAGGAGCAATACATCATCATCATGATCATCATGTCAGCCTTTACACGTCCACTGCTGGACAGCCTTCCTCAATGAACGCCACCACACCCGGTCCTCCGCCCTCCAATACATATCCATGTATTTCTACTACAATATCCAAACACTGTTACACCCTCATCTACTACATTATAAAGCATGTTGGATTATACTAGTAGTAATAAATGGACTATGGACTAGCCGAAAAAACGCATACAAATAAAAAGAACTGAACAAAAATAACCTTTCCACGATGTTTTTCTATGTTGCTTACATGGTCGGCCTGCAGATGCCGAAGCTTCAGCAGACGCGATTCATAGTGTTGCAGTTCCACCTGAAATAAGTATGACGGAGAAGATACAACAAGGAATTATTAGGATACTAATGTCGATCCAGCTTCGCACAATCTTTATATAATTGTATACAAACTTGTGGTTTCCGGTAGAGTAGAATAGGACCACTCCAACTCATCCCGTGGATGTCGTACAAGGCGACTAAGGGAATACATTATACAACATCAATCAGGCCTCCCAACCCATCTGGCCAGCGCGGGGAGTGTAGGCCAAATCCTCCGTCTGTCTCCGGCAGACGAGTGAGGGTTGCGCTCCTGCAGTGGAGACAAAAATAACCTGATGATGATACAAACTTGGTTTTAAAAGATGTGTTGCGTGAAGTTAGTTGCGCTGTTTCCTCTTAACAGCGATAACACCTAGAAAGCGTAAGACGATAAAAAAAACGTGTATAAATGTATGCAATAAATTGTTTTTGACTTTGAGGATACACTTCGTAAGATAATGTGTCTAAAATTAGTGAACTGACAGGCCCGATAAGAAGGGAAGCGTCTTTCACGAGGGCTAAAGGAAGACTGCCACGCACGAACGCATTATACTAGTCCTTTCAGTTACTCTAAGGTTCACTGGAAGAGATACCTAAGTGGGATAAGTCCGCCTTTATATACAGTTTTTATTACAAAAGAGATCTATTAAGATTACATTACTTATCCTTAGACCCCAAATTACTATTTTAGCAAGTATTTTCAATGTACAGACACGCGGAGTTTGGTTTTATTTATTAGATCGTTAGTAAGCAAATGCAATGTCAAGGTTATTGTTGTTGCTTGAAACAAATCCATACCTTCAACGACGCAAGCTCATCTACAGTGAAATTGGCGGCTGTCGCCATTCTCCACAGTCCTTGCACCTTCGGTTCTATGAACTCCTTGTTGTTTGGTCCTGAAATATATATTATTTTTTTAATGATAGGCGACCTGGTCCTGTTAAAGTAGAAAAACCTATAATTGGCTTGCATGCGTCATTTTGGCAGAGCCCACAGTCTCTGATTTGAAATCTGACTATGCAGAAAATATGTTCTGAAAATGTAATATTTTGTACACGAAAATTAGAATTTGTACTTCAGCCGTTTAAAAGTTATAGGGGTATATTGGTGGCTCTGCCAAAATGACGTCACTACAGCAGGCCACGCTATATCTCGGAAACTACAAAAGATATCAAAATTCTGTAATAGTACCAAATATGTATTCGAATTTGTGCTCCACATATCCAAAATTCAGATCAAAGTAATAATAAATATTAATCGTAATTCAATTAAGTTCTTTTTTGTCAACTGTACCAATAGTATGAAATAAAAACAATCGTCTATATCTTTTAAGCCACATTCGTCATATTCCATGACGAATGTGGCCTAAAAAACCTTCCTGATTAACAAATATTCTTAGAAATTTGGGGGGCGTACGTTCACTTAAATTTCTTGAGGTGGTCGCCATAAAGGAAAAAAAATTAAGACAGCCACCAAAAAGTTTTTATTTTCATAGTGGTCGCTAATAATGGGTTGAGTAAATACTAGATGGCTATAGTAGTCGAAAAAATAATGTTGAATGTTTCCTGAATATACCTTTAGCAGTAATTCTGTTTAGTCTATCATATCCATCCCTGAGGCCCCTATGCTTGACCCTGACCAAGTTAGTTTTGTCCAGGTAATCCTTGTTGATCTCATCCGTCTCGACCTGGCTACTGATTTCGTTGAACTTGTCCAGTTCCTCATCATTGAGGGCATCTGAAAATATAGCATGGGGTAATCACAGAGGATTTATTCATCGTAAGAATGGACAGCAGCGGATTTTTAGCTGACAATCGTCTTTAAAGGTCTCAGAATAAAGTTCAAAAGCGGGGGAGCGCGAGCATAGACAGCTATCCGTTGAATACATTTTACTCCTACAATTTTGTAGTTTATCAAAAATGACATTCTACGGGGGAGGCTTATGTTCAGCCATGGCCGTATTTTGGCTGATGATGTCATAGTTTTAAAATGAAATACTGGCTCAAGACAAGGAGAGAGTAGATAATCACATACTTTTATACTCGTCCTTTTTGCCACCCTCCACATCATGCAGCAGATCGTAGTACTGGTCAATCTTGTCCTGGTGGTGCAGGAACTCCTCCCTGAGCGCCGCCAGCTCCTCGCTGGTGAACCCAGACGCCTCTGCCTTCGACCACAGCTGATTCAGCTTCTTGTCTTTGAACAGGCTCTTGTTTATATGGTCGTCTACAGCTGAGTTGTATGCCTGAGATTGTGGTCAAATTAGAACAAAAATTCTTAGTAAATTCTTTTCATTTATTTTCTGATCATCATATCAGCCTTTCTACATCCACGGCTGGCCATAGTACGCCACCACACCTAGTCCTCTGCCCTCCGCCTCCAGTCGCATTCGGCCACCTTCTCTAGGTCGTCGGACCATCTGGCGGTAGAGCTTTTACGGTATTTCTAAATGTCCAGTCAACTTAAAACAACACAACTTCATGGTAAAAATAGTTATGATTGAAGTATGTTTTTTTAAAACTGAAGAACGATAAACTAGTTTTAATGTTCAGTTTTTAAGGTTCTATAAGGTTTTTGTATTATTATTTTATTAGCCTATTAAGATTAACATCAAAAACAAAATATTTATTCTATGTATAGTATTTTAAAATTTCAATACATCCATGTAATTTTTTGGATGTCCTGTTACTTTCTTTCTTTCATTTCTCCTACAGCGAAAGCTGAAAGAGATCTCTTATAGAGATATCTTATCTTCTTAGGGGGCCAGGAAGACCTGGCGACACTTCGACCCTTCAGGATCTTTTGTGCCAAACCCCTGACCACCAACGGGGCCCCAAGCCGATTTGGTGGACTTCACATACGCCTCAGAATTTCTTCTTCGGCATATGCAGGTTTCCTTACGATTTTTTTCTTCACCGAAAAGCCTGTGGTATTATATATAAACCATACTAAGTTTCGTAAAACTCATTGGTACGGGCGAAGTTTAAACCCACGACCTCATGAACGTGAGGCGAGTGCACAACCAACCGGATACCACTGCTCCTATAGAGATAAGTCCACTTTTGTGATTATTTTCATGTATGCCTTCTTGTGTCTTTTTTTGTGGAATAAAGAATATATAATAAAGAAAGTTCCGAGTCCTATATTGCGGAAATACTTGTAGTCGCCGGAAGTTATGTTACCACAGTGTTCGGTAAAAATGAGAAAAGATAACAAATAGATAGTAAAAAAACAACTTTGCTATAAGGGTAATAAGAATATTTTTTACCGAATGTTCCTTCTGCCTCCCTGCATCCTCAAAATGCTCCCTCAGTCCATACACAGACATGATATTGGTGAGCTTCCGCCGCAGTTCTGCCTCCTTCAGGCCTTCCTTATCCCCTCCTTCACTCTTCACCCTCTTCAGAGTAATTTCCTCCTTGTCTTGTATCATTAGATCGCTGTACAGTGACTTTAACTTTGGCTCTGTGAGGCGCTAAAATTAAAATAAATAAAATATATTTTAACAAAAAACTTTTTTGGAAGTTTTTCTTTTGTATAGTAGTAGGAATGCCATAGTGAAGCAGCTTAAGTACAAAATATTACAGGCAAAGTGCATAACTGAGTAGTAGCGGTAGTGGAGCGGTGCGGGTTACATGTGACGTAACAGAAGGTCTCACTGTACACGACGCCAGCGACGACGATGCCCGACTGATGTGTCGTGTCATTGAACATACTCAGTTATGCACTTTGCTTATACTAAACAAATATAAGAAAATATTATCTATTCAACCAAACTTCAAGTCAAATATATTTGTATGCCTTAAATAGGGTAATTTACATAACAGATGTTAAAAGTAGTGGTATGACCAAAACTTTTTAGCTATCTATAACAGCAAGTAAAGGTTGAAATGTAAAAAAGATGACACTATGAAAAATGACACTGGTGAGGAGATAAGCAATGAACCTGTTAGGTTGCTGTATACCACTGAGTCAGAACCAAATTGTTGTATTCTTTGTTCATAGTGCACCCTTTTGTACACTCTGAACAGCAAGACCTAAGTCCAGAGTGGGCTTCACTTTAAGCGTTTCGCTGTGCAATTTATATTTTTACTTAATAAGCTACACAAATCAGTGTTTTTACAGTGCAAAGCTAGAAGTCTTCTGGCAGAGCCAACTTATATCCCCCTTTGTCCTGTTATCCACTTCTGACCTGCCCTTCTTTGTTAGGGCAGACAACTTTATAAAAAGTTAAGGCGGGAGATTTTTGTATAAATAGAGAGTGTAAGTGGATAGGCCCAAGGGTGTGTCGGTGCACTTAAATTAGGAAACAAACAATCACAACTTACTGAAGGCATCATTTATTTTTAAATCTTATTTCTCAAATATATATTACAACTAATTACTGGTGTTATTGGTTAGGGTGTAAACGCCCGCTGAAAACGCCCCGGAAATTTTTTCACGCCAATAACAATTTTTTTTCCATAGCGCCCCCTTTTGTGCACTCCAACCGTGTTATTTTGAGGTTAATAACGAAAATGTTTTTTTTATCTCTAAATCAGGTATCTAGGCAGGATGGCAGGGAGACGAGGGGGGGCTCTCTTCCCCTTCCCGCTTGAATGAAACATGTACCTAAGTCTTCCCTATCTTTTTATTTTCTGTGCACTATCCATCTCAGTGCTTCAATCCAACACTGAGGGTACGATAAGACCCAGCAGAAGGTGTAGATAGCCTAAGTGAATATTTCATTGCATACCTGCTGAGCTTTAGCCCACAAAATATTTAGTTTATTCATCCGGTAGGGTTTGTCCAGAGTTCTGAAATCGACGTCTTTATTCTTCTTTTCCTTATTGTTTTCATTTGCAGTGCGAGAATATTTATTTTCGCAGAATACTGAACACATAAAGAGACTCAGAAGTACACACACAGGCAGTATTGTAAGCTTCATTGTGTAAACTTTAAGTTCGTCTATTCTAATAAATTTTTATGAAGATAGCAATTTATGAAAATAAACTCGAATGAAAGCAATTACCCACAATACCGCGCACTCGGAAAAGTAAAGAAAGTTTTATTATTGTAATGTTTTTTACGGCTCTGGAAACCAAGTAAAGAAAGACATGAAAGACACCAAAGCCTCAGGTATTAGGGCTAACACTGTCTGTCTGGCTGTCAAAATAGACCGTCGAAGTGAGGTCGAAGTAGTACATAGAGATCATTGTTCGCTGCAGATTTCACCGCGCCGCGCCTCGGTTGCGGAAAAAAATCGGCACGGAAAAAATCGCGGCGAATAAATTCGCAATGCGTGTTAGCCCCAAGAGCGAGCACGCACTGCGATTTTTTCCGCGCGGATTTTTTTCTGCAACCGCGGCGCGACGCGGTGAAATCTGCAGCGAATAATGATATCTATGTACTACATCGACGGTCTATTTTGACAGTAGCAAAACACAGATTTGGATGCGGAATTTTTTCCGCAAGTGCGTGCATCTTCATACAACTTCCATATGTCACAGAATTCTGCGGAAAAAATCGCGGCGAATAAATTCGCAGTGCGTGTTAGCCCTAACAGACGATATGATGGTACACACTTGTAAATACTGTCAGCTGATTTAATGATGACTAATTATATCCTCTTTGATGATAACTGTAGAAAATACATACGGATGGCATTTTCTCGCTCTAATCTTCATTTTTCCAATAACTTGAAAATCCATTTAGAATTATTCTTTCTATATTCATAAGTGTTAAACATGACAGCATATTTTGTCCCTAGATTTAGGGTAATATTACGGCAAATAGGTTTTTATTTTGTCTTTTTGCATTGTTTTCTTGTCCTGATCGAAAGCCTCCTACTCATATGATCATACTTATAAGAAATCACATCGTTTACTTCTTAGTTCAATTTTGTGTTTATTGGCATTTGTGACAGACTAGATTAACTAAACTAGCCTTATGATGATATGTATTATTTACTGATGCAAGTTATTGTAGTTAATTTTATATAGTGCAGTGGTGGATGACATATAGTACTATGTACATAGTATAGTATAGTGCAATTTGAGCGCAGTGTATTAGAGTTATTAGAGGATTTCTTAGATTTATAATCTAAGGAGGATTTAGTAACCGAACTTTGGAATACCATTTTGATTGGGGGATATTTCTTTCACTATTTTGTAACACTGTGTACTTTATTTATCGCTTGCAGCATTGTCAGTGGTACCATCTATCTCACCGACACAACAAAATATGTTTCTTACTCACTTCGGCGTATGTGTATAGAAAGAGACAAAACATATATAGTCGAGAAGTGTTTGACAACTGTTATTGCTAGTACCACCGTATTAAAAAAAACTGTTCTGAGTCTGACAGTTTTGTCATTGGTGTGTGTGTTCGGTTCGGTCGGTTACTGATTGCTGATCATTTCGTTCGCTTTCGTCGTCGGATTTGTGGCTGGGGATTATTTAATATCAAGAACTGGAATTTTCTTCTTGACCGTCCCCCTTTCATTACTTCGACCACATACCCTCGGTAACTTTATTCAGTATAATTGACGACGTGTCTAAATCAATCAGTAGTATACGTTGGATCGCTCATAACACAATGGGAGTACGATAACAACGATACTTCCCCTCCTAAACACTGCATCTTCGGCGGCTCGCACGTACGATCCGTCTGGCCATCGGTCGATTCAGCACTTTCTCTCACTGATGCCTCACGAGATTACTCAACACAGTTGTGCAAAGACTGGTCCGCGGTCCGTCGTCGGTGTTTCCTAACGGTAGTCTGCTCAACACGAGAGTGACTATCGGTCGTGTTTACGGCAGACTGTTTTTGAAAAGATCGGACCTAAAATATAGGACAGTGTTGTGATGTGCAGTGGTGTGTAGTGATGGTGGAACGCGAAGGAATGCGGCGAGGTAGCGGCGGCGGGGGCTGCAGCTGGGGCGGCGGCATGCTGGGGCGCTGGTCGCTGCGCCGGCTGCTCCTCGACAGCCCTCTGGTCGGCCGGAGACTGGCACACACAGGTATGCTCCATACATTGCTGTTGTCCTGGTATTTATAAGGCTATTCATGCTGGACTGTGTCCAGACCCAGACACCCTATACGCTTAGAGTTTAATGTCTTGAAGCTCTGAGATTGACAAATATTTTGTTGGTAGCTGAGCAGTTGGTGACATCTTGTAATATGCTAAATGTAACTGATATGGTTATTTTAGCAGTTAGTGATTTCTAACAATAAACCTATGATTTTATTAATTTTAAAAGGAATAAAGTACCATATTTGTTTTTTTACTATTTTAAAAATTGGTAATTGACTCACTGCTACCATTTAATTCTGTCAGACAACAAAGGTGGATCTGTAAAATTAATGTTTGACTTAGTAATGGAGCCAAGTTTAAATAGGTTCAGTCTCATCATTAAGGTACAGTTAGAAATGAACAAAGAAAGAAAACTTTATTTACAGCCATAATTGGCACACACAAATAAGATAAACAAAAAAAATAAAAATAAAAATAATCAGGATAAATTTTTTAATAAATAATAAGTATGTGTGTGCAGCAGCAGTTAGGTACTTGAACTGTTGCTAAACACTAGATGTTATATCATTATCAATATACATGCAGACTCTATGTAGCAATCTTCATATCCTTGATAGAATTTCCCAACTGCATTGTCACATAATATATGAATAATGTGTACATCACCACAACCTTCAGTCGGCTGTGTTTCACTGTGTTTTTATTACAAACTATGTTCTAAGAACCTATTGACCAGGAGAACTAAAATATTTCTTAGATTTCATATGTAGGTAGACCGCATGTGCAATTTACTCATCTTTAGGGTTCTGTGAAAGGCTACCTTCATAGCAGAGCTTTTTGTCTGTTCACTGGATACATTTTAGAATGTACCCTAAGTACTCAAGTTTTTTTGCAAATATTTTTAATGTACAGACAAGTTTACGTTTTTTATTTATTAGATTTAAAATATGAGCTAAGTTTCATTATAAAATATATCTAACTTTATTGTTTCTAACAATTCTGGTATTTTACTACCTATAATAATAATCATATTCCATATCTAGTTAAGTACCTTGGTTGATGTTATTGATAAAAATAACATTCTAGAAATTGCCAGTATCAATCTAATAAATATATTATCATTCAAATAATATAAATGGGTAGGCACAATGATGGATTGATATACTCATATAAATATGCCTTATTGTGAACATTTATATGTCCTAAAAATAAAAAAATAACCATAATATTAAAATGAGATAAAAGGATAAAATCTTGGAGCATCAGGATAGAGGAAGATCACACTTGAATTCTCAAGATATGTGAATTTACTGGAATACTTAGACATTGAATGAAAAATAATACCTACAACATCATCATCAGGTTATGTTTGTCTCCACTGCAGGAGCACAACCCTCTCTCATCTGCCGAAGACAGACGGAGGATTTGGCCTACACTCCCCGCGCTGGCCAGACTACAACATACACTTGTCTAATCTCAAACTCTTTTTTACTATGAGAATTAGAAGTACAAGAAAACCCTCAGACCAGAACCAACTTCTAAAATTTTTACAAAGTTGCTTGGATTAAATACTTCATTGCATACCAGTATATGTATGTACTTATTTATTTAAGTTGAGTATGAGTAATATATATCTGATTGGTTATCCCCTTATTATACTCCATTTATTTAAATGAATTGAACTGAACCAGTATGTCATTTTCCGTATTTAGGTATTGTAATAGAAATATTTGCTAACATAAATAAATATCTATTTGTTATTTCACAATGAATCAATTGCGAAAACCTTCCGATTGGAGCTTGTAACTCCAATAAATTAATCATAATCATCGACTCTGCGTGAAATTTTATGGCCACAACCAATTGTAAGACATTGAAGCAGTCATATAGGTCATTGCCACCTATTAATGTCCTAAACATAGGAATACGACCTCTCTAAGCAATTTGTTCATTGCTTGATAGGTATTGTAATGCAGTGAAATATATATTTATATATACGTAATGGAACTGACCTATATTGGATTGTAAACATATAATATATTTTGATAGGTTGTATTGTCTGTGGAAACATTATTGTTCCCTACATACAACAGAGAGAATTTTTTTTAAAATCAGTACTCTAGTTCCTTTCAAACTTTGCATCTTAATTTTGTTATTTTCTTTATCAAAGTACTGGATTATGGTTCTAAAATTGTAGGAAGTTAGTTGCAAATGTATTGAAGTAAATCTAATCTAATATTGTTTATTGTGTACCAGTTTTTTTAAATTATGTAAGTAGAAGCATGAACCATGTGTTTAATGGCTGCCTTATTAACGCTTTGAGCAATTTCTCCCAAGCAACCTTTAATATTATCCTAGTACATCGTCACACAATGTGGATATGTTTTTTTATGTTTTTAATAATGAATGATATGTTTATCCAATATTAGAATCAGAGAATCTATAGCATGGCAGCTATCACTGGTTGGGTTGGCACAGCAGAGATTAGACGCTAAAATAATTCCTGGGAACATTCGCAATGTTTGTGCAAAGATTAACTCATTTATAAGCATTAAAATGATGTCCTTAACGTAGTTTTTTGTAACATACTTTTTGCGCCGCTCAAAATGTAATACCATGTGTAAATTAGCAATAAATTAGTTGACTTCAAGCTTCTAAGATGATGAGGATAACTATCATCAAAAATACTAGATATTGTCTGAATTTTATTGTGTTTCATGTCATAACAATGGCCATTGTTAGAAGTTCTATTATTATACTAGAATATTATATGTGCATTATCAAGTTTATTTCTTCTTCAGTGAGTTTTAACTAACTTCATCCATAATCATAACACATGTAGCCTGTGATTTTAATTAAAATAATACTGTACTGTTGATTGTCCAGGTGATTTGCATCAATAACCCTGATAATTGAATACTAATTTAATACTATTGCATTGAATGCAAACTGGATAATTAGATTCAAGAGTTATAGCTGTCATAGCTTAGTTGGTAGTGCTCTTGTCTGAGGTTAAAGCCCAGGCTCATGGATGGTCTTTCTGAATCAGAATACTGAATTTTATTACTGTCGACTAGTATATTTGAGCCTTGAAGGCTCAAATATACTAGTCGACAAATATACAAGCCTTGAAGGCTATCGAATCTTGAAGGCTTTAGCTTTAAGAGCTCAAGCCTCGGAATTAGAAAATAAATTCTAAGGCTTATGTAAATAAAGTCTACCAATTCATATATTGGACCAACGTAATGGAATATGGTTGGGACACACTAATTGTGAGATCAGTCCTTGTTCAAAAGTAGAAATAAAATTATTATTTATATGTATATTTATTTATTAGGTCATCGACGTCGTTGTATTATGTAGAAAAATTATATATATATTTTCCTTTTACTTTACTATTTAGTAGGTATAATAAATATGCACCAAGTGAATAGGATAAATTATGTTAGTGACGCATTTAAAAAAAAGCCCAGGTTTACTGGGCCTCATCAGAATTATATTTTATAGTTTTCCTTATTTGTCATTCGATGGGAAACACACGACACTTAAATGACTCTAATTTGTGTACCCAAATATTGTTGAGGATACACAACCTCATTACATTTTTAATGACCATTACCAAGAATTTACACTGCTAACCCCAAGGGGAAAGGTTTTAAGGCTGCTATAAGTTTGCTTCAACTGACCTTAAGTTTCACACTAGTGACTCAAAAATAATGCTAGATAAAGGGTCTAGCAGGATAAGGGAGAGGATGTGGCCCCTGTGAGGAATAGGTCCACATCTTCCTTTTATCCTGCCCTTTAATTGTTGTTAATTTAAGTTCAATTGATATTAGTTAATACTTAGTGTTGCCAATTACTTTGGCAACACTAAGTATTAACTAATATCAATTGAACTTGAAATTATCGATTTTTCCAGATGTATTTAATGCTCCATAGAATATAATACTTATTTGTTTAGTAAAAGGTAGTTTCGTTGAACAAATTAATTAGTAAGCATTTATTTATTTATGTCGTTAATACAATATTACTTAAAACCAAACTCACATTTGCTAGATAATGTTAAAGGTATGACTAGTAATTTTTTTAAAGTTATTAGTGTGAAAGGAATGTGAGATCAGGCCATTTGAAGCAATCTATTGCAGTTTTCTATATTTTCCTTTTAATAACATGCTTCGCCTCGTATTCTTCAGGCTTTTCGGTACTACCGTGTATAAGTTATCATATTATATCAATAGCCATACGCAATACGTCCCACTGGGCGAAATGATTACTTAATAAAATGTCCAAGAAAGTCGAAATTGGCGATAATGACGGATAAGGAAATTGGTAAAACAGCGAAATTGTTAAATTAGTGAAAATTACGAATCAGGAAACTGACACAAACAAATGAGACCAATTTCTGTCTTAATAGGAATCGAACTCACGACTGTTGGCCTTCGAGACAAACGTCTGAACGTCTTAGTCAACGACGTGGTTATGTTTAGTGAAGTAGATGTATTGGAATACATTGTTTCGATCACAGAACATTCTGTGGTTTCGATTGTAGTAGGTGTACAGATATTTGCATCATATAAGCAGGATGGTTGAACTTCCCAGATGAAAACAGATGAGTCACCGCACTGCGAATAGCCGTAACGATTGTTATTAAAAACTCCCATCTAATTATAATCATCATTCAATCATTGTTTGTTATTATCTAAGCAGTCTACTATGGGAACGCATGTTTTGTAAGCTAATAGTATCTCTACATGGACCTACATAGCCAGTTGAATACTAGTGTATTGTATCTTTGTGTCGTGTAGTTGAATGTGCTTGAGGTCGATTTAAAACTAAGTGAATGGTCGTTTAAACTACTTCTTGGCGTGCGTTCCATTCTTGATACTCGGTAGTTTGTAGAATTCTTAGACAAATAAATTTAATTGACTTTCTACTGACTCAGAAACCCACTATAAAACCAAGACTTTATCTTAGACCTTGTGATATTTACATACAGTCGGCAAATAGAAAACAAAAAAAGTAAAAACCTCTTAAAGAACGAACTTATCTATATGTATATAAAAGATTTTTCTAGATAATCCGCGATGACTAACCCTGGTGTCAGAGAACTCACTATCTTTTTCTAAAGTAGCCTCTCTGGTCACCTTCGTCATCTTTAGCTTGTCGACGTCCAATATTGGACGTAGACCTTTCCAAGTAATAAAAAAACTAGTTTTAGTCCTTGTAAAAATTAAATCTGCGAGCCTACTTCTTGAGCATTTCGGTTAGGGTTGCCATCCGTCCGGTTTTCCCCGGATTTTGATAATTTACGGGGCGTCCGGGCGGTGTTTCACATGTAGCCCGGGTTTTAAGTTTCCAATAAAAAGTTGGATATAACAATTATGTTTTATTTTTTTATTTTAGTAACTTAATAAAATAAACTGTTGACATGTCCGGGTTGTAAGCTACAAAATCCGAGGTTATGCTTCTTTTCCGGGTTGGTAGATTTTAGAAATGGCAACCCTAATTTCCATCGAACTAAAAAGAAAATTTATACTTTCTAACGGGTAATGGGACATATTCTGATAAGTGTTTGTCTTCTATCGTAGTTAAACGCCATTCGCTTATGTCATATGATCCGTTAGAGAGTACAAAATGACTTTATACTTCGACGGATATTATCTGAAATGCTTACGGAGTACGCCTGATTATTAATTTAACAAAACTTTATTGCCTTTCCTTCCTTGTAGACAAATTATTTAAATAAGCCGCCATTATCTTAATTTATTATTTTATTATGCAAGTTACGTCGGTGGAGGACGATACATATTGGAGTGATTATGATTCTGCATGGAAGCATCAATATAAGGTGAATACGAAGTGTGCTGAGAGCCAGTGAAATCCGATGGCAGTCTGGTTTGTCGCGTTGTGCGATTTATGTTATAAGAAACTGCGAGAAGTTCGTCGTCAACCTACGGCCACGACTGGCCGGCTCAGTATCAGGTCGCTTATTTAGCAGAAAGTCCAAACCTGATGATTGACCAAAACGCAAAATGTCCTACTATTGATCGAGATTTGGTTTAGCGCTAGATTTGCTGATCAGTAAAGTTGGTATGCCAGACCTTGGCTGGATAAGCCAAAGCTTAAGATTTATTAATTACCCTGAGACATACTATGGCATTAGGTCGATACGTAGAGGGAGGTCGACGAATGGTTCAATTTCTATCTAATTTCTTTTCATTTTTATATATATTTTTGCTCGCCCCATACAGTGTTGTATGCTCACGTGGCGACATAATTTGGTTCGCTGTTTATTGATTTGATTTGAAGTAATAAATTAAAACTCTCATCGTCCGTATGTATATTCATGTCCACTGTGATAAGCCGTTCGTAAGCACGTCTTTGCATCGAATCGTGCTTCCTTTCTCAGCTTCCGCTTCAGACTACCTTTTGAACCCGTTATATACTATCACTTGCACCAAACGTCAATCAGTTTAAGATTTAGCGTGTCCGCTTAACTGGGTGTTGCGTCAGAAAATTCCTTATTTATTGCATCAATATTTGCAGTTTGTTTTAATTTGACCGTTCCGTAATGTACGTATTTGTACCTCCTGTACCTAACATGCAATAATTATGATGTTCATATAAAGAGGTAAAGTTTTACGTGAAACGATTTTAAAACTCTTGGTAACTCTGAGCAAATACTAGTTCCAATGTCATTTTTATATAGACAATTTTTTTTTGCCATACATACACTTGGTGGTGATTCTGCCAGTATCAAGCTAGGAAAAAACACGAGAAATAAACGGATTGCGCACTTCGCAAAAAGTGCACCTGACGCAAAATGTGCACTTCTCAATTGGGGCACTTCGCAGTTGGGTCACTTTTCATTTGGTGCACATCAAAAGCTTATCAAAATGCACATTATTTTTTAATATTTAGATTGAAAAGTTCCGACACGAGTGGGGTTTGAAGTTAGGTGTAAATTAATAAAAGTACATAATAATTAATAAGCAATATAAAAGTAATATAAATTATTAAGCAAAAGCAAATGATTCTCAAATTTAAGACTTGATTGTGATAGAATCCTAAACAAGTTTTAAAAATGTGCACGTTCGAATTGCTCATTTTGAGAAGAGCTCCAAATGAGAAGTGCCCCGAATGAGAAGTGCCCCAACTGTGAAGTGCCCCAGTTGCGAAATGCACATTTTGCGAAGTGCTCATTCTACGTCTAATTCCAATGATGGGTACTACCTAAGTTCGATCCTTGATGATAACACAAGTTAACAGCAAACCTCTTGACTTTGTCTCGAAGGTAAATGCTACTCGCCTTGTAGAATTGTTTAATCAGTTTGGTGACACACATTGTAGGTAGGTATCATACATAATGCATATGTGATCGGAATGTTAAGTTAAAAACATTCATTCACGCTTAGGTTAATTAGAGACAATGGAATTTAATTATTTTCACCTATCGCTTTTCATTTGTACTTCGTAATATATGTAGATACATAAATTCTTTGCACACATACTCTTATAGGTAAATATTTACAGAAAATTTGCTTTTATCACTAAAGGGGATCTCCTAAGACTGATTGAGTCTTCATCGTCACTAAAGATAATATATACTAGAGTCACTCACTAGTCGTCACTCTATCTAGGCAGGGGGCGTTCTACACCGAGACTGGGCAGGCGTAGTGTGGGACGCCCCCTGGCTAGATGGAGCGACGATCTGCGTAAGGCAGCTGGCAGTGACTGGATGAGAAGAACCGGGGATCGGGTTCAGTGGCGCGCCTTGGGAGAGGCTCACGTCTCCACTGTTGGACGTAGGCCTCTCCCAAGGTGCGCCACTGAACCCGATCCCCGGTTCTTCTCATCCAGTCACTGCCAGCTGCCTTAGAAAGAATGTGAGTAGTGGAAAGAACTGTGAGATTAAGGCAGTTGAAATCTTAAAGCAGTCCCCTGGGCGATGCCCCTTTTCCTGGTAACTTTCTTTGTCAGTTTGTGAAAGTCTTAGCCTATAGGACATAATAATAAGTTGTACTACCCTATAGTCATTTAAATAAACCTTTTTTCTAATTGGAACCGTTATTTTTTCTCTTGAAGGATTTATTATTTAAGAAGATGCATAGCCTGAAACAGACAGACCGAAAATGTATGGCCCAATTCGAACAAAATATATACAAATTGGAACGTTTTATAATATTTAATTAGACGCTACTCGATGGGTAACCGGGTGTGGTAGTGTTCATTGGGGAAGGCCTATGTCCAGCCGTGGACGTGTTAGGGCTGATGTGATGATGGGTAACGCCTAAAACCATGAGGTATACGAGTTATAGACTATTATAAATATTTTTACATACGAAAATCATACAATGTAGTTGTATTTGATTAGTTTATATTTATTTCGTTTAATCTTATAAATAAAATCGTATATTTCGCGTGTCTGTACATTGAAGATATTTGCAAAAAAAAAATTGGGGGGTCTAAGGATAAGCAACAGAACACATTTCGATCATTTTTGAAATTTTTGTCTGTTTGTCTGTTTATCTGTTTGTCTGTGAGTTTGTGCACGCATCACTTAAAAACTACTGAACGGATTTTGATGGACTTTTCACAAAAACATGGGGCTTAACTTAACTTAACATTTAGTCTTTATTTCATCACAATAGGCTAACTCAATCAAAAGTTATAGACATTTTTAGTTTTCAAATACATTAGTAGGTAAGGTTATGCAATATATTGCATATAGTAGTATTTCCGTACTATTCAGATTGCGATGAGTTTGGATTACATTTGGAGCTGCGAGTAGGAATTGGAGTGGGAGTGGGCGTGGGCGTGTGCGTGGGCGTGGGCGAGGGCGTGGGCGTGGGTGTGGGCGTGGGGGGGTGGGATTGAGAGCGGGAGCGGGAGGGGAGCGAGAGCGGGAGCGGAACCGGAGCTGGACCGGAGCGGGAGCGGGTATGGTACCTGTGTAATTTGAGTGTTTGAAAATTTGCATAACTTTTGACTGAGTTACCCGATTACGATGAATTTGTGGTATACGTATGCAACAAAGTAATGTTGGTCGGAATTTGTACTGCGATGGATTAGTTACGAGGACTACATTTGGAGAGACGAGAGAAAGAGGTTTGAGGGGAGGGTTGAGGGTTGAGGGTTGAGGCGAGAGTTGAGGGGAGGCTTGAGAGGAGGGTTGAGGGGAGGGTTGAGGGGTGAGTTGAGTATCTGGACCTGGACCTGGACCTGGACCTGGACCTGGACCTGGACCTGGACCTGGATTTGAAGTCTGAGTGGAAGTGGGATAGGGAGCGGAAGTGGGAATGGGAGCGGATCCTGTAGTCCACGCGAGCGGAGCCGCGGGCACAGCTAGTTAATAATAAGATTCCACCTATCATATGACATGTAATTTATAACAAAATAAACAAATACAAATTGAATTAAAAATCGGTCAAAACAGGAAAGTGGATAATTTATTTATGTTTTCGTTTTATTTGTATATTTTTATTAATGGATTCTTTTTTATTTTTCATATTTTTTTTAAGTTAAAATATATAGGTAAAAAGCGTACAAAGGGCCTAGCTAACTTATCGATACTCTACAATCGAAAAATCGAGTAAATCTTCTCTTATCTTTTCCTCTCTCTGCCCTGAGGCTGTTTTTCTATCTCCCTTTGCATTTTGTGTGTGAGATGCATTGACCTACCTAAGTGAGAACTTACACCTTGGGTATTCGATACCCGGTGGTTTATTTATCAATTTTCTTGATATACCCTCACAACACAAAATACACATCTGCTCTAATCTATGCTGATTTTTTTCGTTTTTCTCATTCATAGATACTATAAGAAAATTCTGCTGCCTACTTTCCTATTTGACCACTTACCGACTGTTTCGTCGTCACTTGTGCGTGCACAAGATAAATTTATCACGCTGAAATTTACACAAAAAAATCATTGTGTTATGTAATGAATTGTACAACAATAATGAAGAAGCGATTACATTAACATACTGTTGTACGCGACGTGTAGAATTGGTCGTAACATCCGTAACTTCCGGTGTTCGCTTTACGTAATGCCTTAACCCAATTATTTGTAATTTTACATTCATATTTATTAAGGTACTTACCCACTTTTGTAAGTGGAATTGACATTGGAGGCTTAACTGATAAGCAAACTGTGATAGCTGAGTGCTTAAGCTCGCCTTGAATTAGAACTTCAAGGATTCGATTCTAACTCCGCTGCTCGTTAGGTACCACTGCTAAAAAGTTGAATGGTCATCATCCAACAAAATGGCTTATTTGGATTTCGTCATTCAGCTCAGCTCCATTTACAAAATCTATACTTCTATACTAATATTATAAAGAGGTAAAGTTTGTGAGGTTGTAGCGGGTAATCTCTGGATCTACTGAACTGATTTTTGAAATTCTTTTACCAATAGAAAGCCATGTTATTTGTGAGTGTCACAGGCTATATATTAACACGAAAAATGAAAAAACTTTTTCGTGGTAGTCGGAAAATGTTTACCGGCTAACGTAGTGGGCACGGGTCAGCTAAGAAAACCTAGATGTACATATGTAAGTTAATTTGAAATTGTATCTTTGTATTTTTGACGTGCAATAAAAAGTAATTGAATTGAAAATCCTATTGGTCGATACACACATCTCCGTTCGCTCTGCTTTGGTGTACTCCGGACCCTTAGTCTGCTTAATCTTTACGTCTAAAATCAGTTTAGCCATTTTCTTTGGCGACTGTTTAAGCAGAATCCTTGTATGTCTAACTTATAATATCCATAGGCCATATTTTGTAAAAGTGGACTTAAGAGCAGGGTCTATTCAGGGACTTAAGTGGTGGCAGGACTTTTTAGTAAACTAGGATAACCATCCACCATACATGGTTCTTTCAACCCAGTGTTTATACTGTGCCAGATACTTGCACAGATGCTCTTTCCTAGTACACAATGCTTGACCCTCCTACAAGTAAACTCCAATTCCTTTCGGGGTTCTGGAAGTAGACTAGGACAACCGACAATTTTATTACCCTTTTATCTGTTATTATCCACCTAACAGACCATTGCTGTGTTCCGGCAAACCCAAATGTTTATGGCACTGCAACTGCCTATCATTACGTAAGCTGCCTGCTAGTTTGCCGCTTTTAAACACAATTCAAGACTACCTAGAACAGAACCAGCGGACTAGGCTGTGAAAGTGAAGAAAATTGGAAATCCGTGACGTAATTGTTGCGCGACTGCCTCCTTAGATAACAGAGGATGGGCGCAAGGTTCCTAAGCGCAAATAATTGAGCTGCATACATCCTGCGTGCGGGGAAGCGCTCGCGTAGTCGGTAATGGTTGTACTTGGAATTAATCGACCATTTACAATGCCAAGTGGATTGGTTAAGAGTTCTGGGAATAGATTTCTCCCTGTCCTGTAGACGAAGGTCAGATTTTTTTTGTCGTGAGGTTTGGATAGTGCGGCTGCCAAATCTATTGCACTGTGATTATCAACCGGGTGTAGGGTAGCTCGTGTAATACCTACGGACGTGGTGCACCATTGGCTCCGCGATTACACACGCAGATTATATTAGATGTGCGGGTTTCCTTGCGATGTTGTACTTCGTCTTTTGAAAGCAGTCCCTCCACCATCCATGGTCTTTCCAACCTCCCGGTTATAAGGACCAAATCGCGAGGGGCCATCCCCGGTAACTGCTTGTGTTTTTGCTCTTTCCTGGTGTACAAGTTATCTGTTCCGTCCCTTTTGATTTTTTATTGTACATTCTGGCACAAGCCAACCACGTCCTATGGTTCAACACCACAGTCACAGAATTAGCGAACCTCTTTAGACGTGCGAAGTTCGCCGCCGTATTCACGAGATCCTTGGTGATAGACAGGAGCAATCAATGAATGTACCTACGTAGGCTTCGAAATAAAACATTGGTACTTGGCATTACGGAAGGAACTCGGATCACTCGATATGGTAGGCCGCGTCTTCGCCACTGCGGCATTGACGACTCTCTCAATTCAACTTCCATCTTTGACTACCTAATATGTACAATATCTTAATTGCTGGCCCCTTACGCAATTAGGCCTGTCGGACCAGTTTTGCGAGACGCGTCTGGCGGGTCTAAGTCATGTGTGGTGTATTGCGTATAAGACTGAAAAGAGCCTAACGGTATTATTAGGTATTCTATGCTAACGGCGTCGTTTACTATGAAAACATTTTTTTGTTAGCTGTGCAACAAAAATTACCATCAATTTAAGGCGTTGGACTTTTTAAACCTAACTATTGTAAAATTTTCGTAATTGTTTATAGGACAAAAACAAAATGGCGCATTTTAGAAACAAACAACTGTCAATGAGACGATTCTATTGTTAGATTACTCGTGTATATCGTGCGAAAAATAGAAATCCGTCATCAAAACAAACAGAAAAACTAAAAACATTAACTTTTTATCTGTCTGTTAATGGTAATAGCATTGTAGTGTCACAATCAGGGGTTCTGCAAAATCCCCAGCTAATCGACGTTGCATAATTAATTGCTGTTCGAGGTCGTCGCCACTGAAAAAATAAATATTAACAATGTTTACTATAATGTTTTGGAATCTACTAGCCTTTGGTCTTCTTCTCGTGTAATGTACACTGTTTAAAAATGAATTTATTAAAAAGTTTCAAGATTGAGTCTTTAAGTTGAATGATAATTGTATGAGGGTAATACAAAAGGTATAATATGAGGCGTTATTTTTTTTGATACAGTGAACGTCCTGTCACATTGGCAGTTTCAATTCAATTTAAAAAAAATCAGACTTTGTCTATATTGTTGTTAGTAGAATCTTATAAACTACGTTAGTAGATTTTCAATTTGAAAATTAGACACTATTTATGTATGTGTAACCGAATCGAGTGCCCCAGTATGTCGCGAGTCGACTCGGCTTGCTATAACATAGGATGACGTTGGTGCCGCCGCCGCGGACACGGCTTAGCATCGAAGCGGCTCTCTTTTTCAAGATGACATGAAAACCATCGACGTGAGCCTCTGCAAACATGCCTGATGCGTTGCAGTGCCTCGGCAGCCCCAACAACATTCTGAGCGCGTTATTGTCCTGGACGCAAAAATACAGTGGACGTTCTGATACGGCGGACATTACACGATTAAAGGTCTACGAGCAGTCTGCGCCGGCTTCTCACGGAAAACGCCCTAACCAGTTGTGAAAACCTGAGATTAGCCCGAACCAACAGACCGAAGCGGCAACTTATGTTATATATTTATGTCCAGCAGGTACAAGTAATCTTTGTAATACCAAGATGAGCCTAATTGCGTTTTCCAGCTCGTGTCACTATAATCAACCTGTCAAGGTCCAGTGTTGGACATAAGCCTTCACTAATGCGAGAGTGAAATCTAATATGAACTTACCACTTGGTTAAGCGTCTACTTAATAGCTTAAGCCCGTCACTAGAGAGAATAAACAACGAAGTGGTGAATCCAGTGTCGCCAGATATATCTATTGGGTTCTGTGCATAGTTTACCCAAATGCCCGAATAAAATATTTTTTTACCAAAAAAATGATTAGATTAAAAGATTAGAATATTTTTTAAACATGTTTTATGTGAAAAAATGTACGGAACTACAGTGGTGCAGTAGTACTACAATTCATCAAAGGTTTTCATTAGTTTCCCTCCAAAATTCCCCCCGCAAACCTTATATTTCTAAATCTTCCCTCAACGGTATAAGAAATCTCCAAGTTTGGAAGGAATCCTCTTAATCTGGCAACACTGATGGTACTTTATTACTACATTTCAGCAAAGACTTTTATTTCTTCTCTCCACAAATTCCCTCCGCAAACCTCATTCCTTTAAATCTCCCTTCAGCGCTATAAATACCTCCAAGTTTGGAGGGAATCCCTCCAATCTGGCTAGTTTCAATAAAATGACATTTAAGACTAATAATAAGGCTAACTGTCCGGGAGACCGGACCTGTTTTTCTTTCCTATTCCTAACGCACGTAACTTTCGCTCAATAAATCAGTTTGGTCTGACGTTCGTCACTCATTCGCTCAATATCCAACGTCAACTTTGGACGACTGAAGGCGCATTCACACAGACAGGCTTATAAAATAAATCTTCCTGTTTTTATTTTTCTATATGAGGGTGAATCTTGAAAACAGGCGCCTTAGTTGATTTCCCTGGCGCATTTTATTTTAATGGATTTGTTAAAACTTATTAACAGATTTGGTAAAATTAGTAACTTATCCTACTGACCTTAAAGACTATGTCCGATTGGGGCGACATGAATTTGGTCAAGCTCAATGCCACCAAAACACAGGCGTGTTTGTGAATTATGAAATGAAATGAAATAGTTTATTTCTTATATATACAATACAGCTAGAAACTATATAAGTGCAGCATTTACATTACTGAAAGTAAATTTCTTACATTAAACCATATATATACCAAGTGGTGCTAGAACATAGTGCGCTGGTATCCATGCTAGGCGAGCCTGTGTTACAGACACCAGATTTGTTCACCGCAAAACGGAGTCCTTTTAACTTGACTCCGACTCTCCAAGATGTTTCCATACCTTTGGAGGATCACCTAGGGCTGTTAGGTGTGGAACTAACTTCTGATCTAAACTTCGGACGCACGATCGAGTCCAAAGCCAAAACTGCAGCGAAAAATCTTGGCATCCTCTTTAAAGTTAAGCGGTACTTCTCACCGGCACAGCTTCTCAACCTCTACCAAGCACAAGTGCGGTCGTGTATGGAGTACTGCAGTCACCCTTGGGACGGATCTGCCAAGTATCAGCTGACTGCTCTGGACGCGGTTGAGCGTCGTGCCCGAAGGCTCATAGGTGACGACGCTCTGGTAAATACCAAGTTACAGAGCCTTAAACATCGTCGCAGTGTGGCCTGTCTTTCGGTATTCTACAGGTTACATTTTGGAGAGTGTGCCCAGGAAATACACGATTTGATTCCCCCATCAACGGACTACAAGACGAGGTGAGGGCCTTCATCCTTATGTAGTAGACATACCACGCTCTCGCACGAAGCGTTTTGCCTCCTCTTTCATGATGCGAACTGCTAAGGAATGGAACTCCCTACCAGCTTGTGTATTTCCGGACAAGTACAATTTGGATCTTTTTAAAGGAAGAGTGAATAGGCATCTTCTGAGTAAGCGCGCTCCACCTTAGGCCTCATCGACACTTACCATCAGGTGAGATTGAGGTCAAGCGCAAACCCATTAATAATAAACAAAAACTAATATTATAAATGTGAAAGTTTGGATATTTGGATGTTTGTTTCTCAATCACGCTTCAACCACTGAAGACTGAACCTGAGGCGCCTGTTTTCAAGATTTACCCTTCCATATATTTTATTCCCTTCTACTGTGGTACGTCAACGAAGTAAGGTTTTGTTTATGGTGCTGACCAGTTATTTAGTTCAGTTTATTGTTTCGCGGAGGGGAGCACTATAGCGTTTTTTCTACGAAAGACAACAAATCAAACAATACATTTTCTACCAAACTGTACACATCGATAAGCGCATGGCCAGGTGATCTTGCTCCTTCGGCAGAGCGGAACACCTGAGTATGGCCAATCCTCACCGTGTTGATTCAAAGCCTTAACACGTCACTCATGATTTTAGGGCGTTACACATGGCTCACGAATGATAATCTCATAGAGCTGGAATACTGAATGACTGACGACTTTCGAGATGTCGATAATATTGCACTCCTAATCACTGATGATTATTTATTACCGATTCCTTATGTATTCTATGATATAGAGTTGCAAAGCATATCTGCTTATCTACGCATTAACCATAATACTACTTTTAAAGAAAAGTCCGCTTGAATGGTTCAGAGAATACATAGAAATCATTTTTTTATCTACTTAGATGCAGGTAAATGGCGGGTTTACCAATATATTGTGCATAATATAGTCTTCTTATGAACTTATTGTTATCAACATTGAAATGCAGCTCGCATATGTTGAAGAAAATATATGTATGTAGCGGTGTATAATCGTGATGATAGACCTAATTATATTAGTAAAGCCATATCATACGACAGCTCATGCAATTTTCGCGTGTTAGGATAATCTGACTGCAAATCTTTGCCGGGTGCGCACCAGCCCCAACAGCATCCTGAACACAATAGCAGATAGGTGGGATTCTCCGATGCTGCCGCACTGGATACGCCTGCACGTGGCCAGGTAGCCAGGCGCCGTGGAGTCGGCGAGTCCCTACGTATCCTGCTATACCTGTGCATTCTAGATTTTTATTTGTAATTAACTAACATAGTATAAGGTTTACTAACAAATTGTATGGAAAATTATTTTCTGAAATAAAGTCTAATTATTATTATTAAATCTGTAAAACATGACCAAATGAAATAAAAAAAAGATATAAGTGTATTTCAGTTAAGTCTGTGAACCTGATCATTTGTCAGTAAATAACACAAATTAGGAGTGTAGTAATATCGATATCTCGGAAGTCGACAATTTCAACATTCCATCTCTATGACATTTCCATTCGTGAGTCAAAGATATACTCATGATTGGTTCTGATATTCTCAACTGATATCAAACTTGTGTGAGCGCGCCATAAAATGAGTGAAAGTGCCAAGTGACGTACATACAGCATGGTTACAAAAATAATGATGTGTCCGCCATTTTTAACTTAATTTGGCTTGAGGTTTAGCGACGTCGCTTGTCGGACGTGACTCATCAAGTCATCATAATTATGGAAAGTGAATATGGCGACATTTGCACAATATAGTATTTCGTAGTACCTACCAATTCCAATGGCGCAGTTCTAACCAATAGTTTTAAACAATAAAAAACATGTTTTAAATAATAAAAAACATGTTTGAAACAGATGTTTTAAACACTTTGTTTAAAACAGATGTTTTAAACACTTTGTTTAAAACATGCCAACCCTGGTACAGACTGACTGGTGCGTCTGTAGTAGTAGGTGAATAAATCTGTTCGCTTGTATGGAGGGTCGGGGGTTGGTTCTAAGGTATTTTGGCGCAAAATAAACTAACTTGATATTACATGAAATAGGCTCAAAGTAATACATCGTTTAAAAGAGAAACTTACGCCAGAGAAATCAGAATTAACTAAAAAAACACACGGAAAAAAAAAGCTTATCTATAAAGAAGTGTCCTGACCCTAGCGGCAAGGGCGCCTAGACGAATGGCATCGAATGAATTAATTAATGCACACAAATTACAGAAAATGTCGACTATCAAATGTTGCGTGATTTAGCGGTTCAGCGTAACATTGACTTTATTCCATGCGCTTAGGATTCAATTCAGCACGCATTGAATTTTGTGGGTATGTTTATGAGAAATTGAACAAGGTTTCTTAGGGAGTGCGCCTAACTTGTACTATTACTTGTACTTCGTATGGAAATTGTACGTGGTAGTTTCGTACTCTTTGTAACGAATTGAATGACATGCGATTGTAATACCTATTGGCTGGAAAACACTGTATAAATTGTATTGTTATAGTATTTTTGTTATGTTTATGTTTTTAAATAGTGTGAACGGCGAATACCAGTACCACCACAAACAGTTGCTGTTTAGTGGTACTTAAAATGTAATAATTATTTCTAATGAATAAATAATATAATAATAAATAAATAAATTACTTATTCTATGCTAGCGGTAGGCGAACCCTCAACCTCCGGCGCTCGAGTTCAATGACCAAGCAAGCCACTAACTAAGCCAACGAAGCGGTCACACTTGTCAATAACAAACAGCTCATGGAACTGGCAGAAAATACCCAATATAATGATTAGTTTATCACGAATTTCTCAACTTGATCGCCCCTGACCAGGCCTGCAGTAGTTTCAGGGCCAGCTGGCCAGGGTCGCCAGTCGTAAAAATTATTAATATTGCAAATTAAAAATCTATTCAGGACACATAAAAAAGTTTTTTTTTAATTTAAATATATTATCCTTTAATGGCATATTTTCCTCAAATATCGATAATAAAAGAAAACAATGCATTTACTTCTTAAAAATAACTTTCATAGTCTTTAGTACTACAAAATTCTTCTGTCTAACTCAAAATAATGTGTAAACATAGAAATGGTAGTCTAACAGGAATGTGCACTTAGCAGAGAATCGAAACAAAATCCTCTTTATGAGTTAAACGAGCAGACAAGGATCCAAACAGGAGTGGTGTGTCCCTTTCTAACTTAAAACACCTATTTCCCGGACCAGTGCGCATTGCTGTTTGAGTATGTTGCTTTTCCATTAGTAAATTCTATTTGAACATGAATACGTACTATTGTCGCATGTTTTGTATAAAATCTGAACTGAGTGATCATATCTGTAAGGATATTACTTCTATGGCAGTACTTCAAGGTCAAATAATATCTGTAAAATTTTCGCAATCTAAAATGGACTTCAACGTGTTACATCAAGGTCCGTTTTAGATTGTGGCCAAAATGTCAAACGATTTAGTGCCATCTATTAGTTGTTTAAAATAATATTATTTTAAGTGCTCATTAATACATTATCGATAGTTTGGGACTGCAGTATCGATACTGCGGTATAGTAACGATATTCCTGCTATTATTACTCGGCTATTGAACGGCAACACTAATTATACCTACGAGTATGTAGACAAATATATTGAGGGCCATCAATACCTTCTCATATTGAAGGTGAACGGAAGAAATTAATTGAGCAATTGATTGTCGAGGACATATATGACAAGAAATCGATAGACTTTTTTTGCGATATGTGGCGCTAACAGCGAACCTAAGGCACATTATAAGTAGCACTACAAGGGTAGAAGGCATATTCCCTAAAACAGCTTGTTCAATTTCTCATAAACATAGAAATTGCGGATGGAAGTATCTATTGTAGAAAAATGTGTAGGAGGAGTCTTTAAAGGGCCAATCGAAGCCACAATAATTGTTTATTAGAATTTTTGTCTGTCTGTCTATCTGTTCGTCTGTCTGTCTGTATGTATGTTTGTTACCTCATCACGCAAACACTACTTAATGAAATTTGATGCAGTTTTCACAGTTGTCTTGCTGGACGTTTAACTTAAAACCTGGTGCATGTTTCGTCTTGATACGCAACTTAGAACCTGAGATATTAATAAAGTAAATTTTTCTAGAAGTTGTTATATCTATCCCTATATGCAATATAACAAAGAAGTATAATCATTATTATGTTCTTTACAAATTCATATTGCGATTGGTTTGTACTACAGTTGGAGCGGGAGTGGGAGTGGGAGTGACATTGGGATCGGGATCGGGATTGTGATTGAGAGTCTGAGTGGGAGTGGGAACGCGAGCGGAACCGCGGGCACAGCTAGTCAAGTATATAAAACAGTTACTGCCAACAAACTGTATTATACAGTTTTGCGGAGTAATTTTATGAATTTTTTGGGAGTGATACATTTTTTTTTTATTTATTTAAAGAAAGTCAGTGTTACTCTGAACTGTGAGCGGATTCTGTAATCTACGCGAGCAGAGCCGCGGGCACAGCTAGTTTAATTAAATATATTCTTTTTCATCAACTTTTGGTGGAGAGGATGGATAATGACGGCGGTTGAAACGCTCGTATATTCACCCTACTGCGATCACCAATCCACTTGAAAGGCGTGGTGATTATGGCAACTCCCTCAGTGGATGGATAGTCCACCAAAAGTGGCATTCTATTGGGGCGGCTTATAGGAGGGGAGGGTAAGACTGCCTCGTTGGACTAGTGTCTTGGTTATTGGACTCGAGCGCCAGAGGAAGTCGGTTCGATTTACACAGAGAAAAGACAATTTTGTACAAGTTGGTCCCTTTCTGGTTGTATATTTACTTGTGAATTGTCTAATCTTTTTCTAATTCCCATAGCACAAGAGAAATCCTAGTTTGGGATTAGACAAGTGTATGTATATACTAATATATTTTACATCTCTCATATTCGGTAAGTAGGTCCTTATTACCCCCAAATGGGGCTTGTAGGTGACCAATTAGCGCTCTAGGGTAATAATGTAGCTAGAAAAGCCCTAGGGCGGTAAGTAATTAAAAAAAAAACTCTTCACTTTTTCAACAAGTTCACGTACATCTAACCATCATACTGGCAATAGACATCATGCATTCAGCCCAATGACAAAAGAGGTCGCTTCGCTATTCAGCCTTGTCTTCGTATGAGTATAATAGTCATCAATTTTAAATATCGAACGGCGAAGCTCAATTTCGTTCTTGAAAAAAAATAATTAAAAAAAAAGATGAAAAATGGCGGGAATAGAAATCTTTTACTTTAAATAACGAATAAAATGTTTTATTCTTGTAATGCCGGTTTTTTTTCTACTTACCTCACAATCGAGATGCAAAGCAGAGTAGTTAGCTCGGGTGTAAGCATCAATTGCACCCTCGAACTATAGGCGCCCTCGCCTCGGGCTGCAATTGATGCCTTACAGCCCTTGGCTACTACTCTACTATTATTTATGTTCAGCAGTGGACGTTGATGGCTGATGATGAAGGTAACATAACAGACAACAAGGGAACTTGCAATTCATGGAGCTAGTTACATTATCGTGCGATGCTTTTCTTATCAGCGTAGATTTAATTATCACTATATCTTTTGTGCACGAATATACTAAACTGGCAGACGACTGTTCAGTCTCTTTGTGCCTGCGTCAGGAAGCGGCTTAATGAGAAGGGCGGAGGGCCGGATGTGACGACGTTCATTCTGGAAGGCCTAGGTGTAGCAGTGGAAAAGGTTGATAATGATGAATCTTTCAGCGGTGAACTGAAAGTCATTCGTAGATAATAATAAATATCTCAGACATTCACACCAATTATCCATTCCCAAACTAGGCAGAGCCTGTGGTGTGGTTACTAGCGGATAGACATACTTAAATAAATATATAAACATCCAAGACTTGGCAGAGCCTGTGGTATGGTTACTAGATAACGGATATACATAATTAAATAAATAACTAGGTATATAAACATCCAAGACTTGGGTACAAACATTCATATTCATCATACGAACATTTGCCCCTAGCGGGATTCGAACCCGCAACCTCTGCCGTGGCAGTCCGAGAGCTACCCGTTCCGCCGCGGAGGTCGTCAATAATAATGTTTTAATATTCTGGAGTGGAAAAGTCTGATGGTAAACGGTCACTGTGGCCACTAGTGCGTAGCCTGAAGACTATGTTAGAAGGCCTCATGTACCTGTAGTTATACTGACTCTCCTACCCTGTGACTTTTTACTTCTTTAATTTAATTTTCCAGGGGCCCAAGGTAGCGTAGATTCAGTCCTTGGGACTCGCCCTACTTTCACTTTTTTTTTAGGTGTTATGTGTTTGCGTACTTCCGTTGATCCTCGCTTAGAGGAGTGGCCGGGGGCGATTGGTGAGGAGGCGGAAAATGACTCTCCTACCCACTATCATCATCATGTCAGCCTTTAGACGTCCACTGCTGGAAATGCGCCTTCCCCAATGAACGCCACCACACCCGGTCCTTCGCCCTCCGCATCCAGCCGCTTCCGGCCACCTTCTTCAGATCATCGGTCCATCTGGCGGCGGGGCGTCCCACCCTGCGCGTGCCAATTCGTAGTCTCCACTCCAGAACTCGTCTGCCCCACCTATCATACGAAGTATCTACTCCGTCACAGCTCACTGCGTCACAAAGGCGCTAATACGTCCGTGGTGTTCAACTAGGTGGCCATGATTCTCCTGGCCACACCAAACTCCCAACCCCCGATTGACCACTTTGGTCATCTTTTTGCTGCACTCCCATTTGCCACTCCCTTTGACTCTAATAATTTAATTATCTGGGGCCCAGGTAGCGTAGATTCAGTCCTTGGGACTCGCCTACCTTCACTGGTAGATGTTATGTGTTGCGTACCTCCGTTGATCCTCGCTCTGAGGAGTTGCGGAGGGAGAATGGTGAAGAGGCGGGAATGACTCTCCTACCTTTTAAATCTTGCGATTACAAGTCGTATGTGCTCAAATCGGCGTTGTATGTTTATACTGGGTCACCCCGAATACAGTTACATACGCTCATTTTAACAAACCGTATGCTATATTTTCTCGGTATGATTTTTTTAACCTTTGCTTAATTTGCTTTCTCTCTGCCCCACTTAAACGTGTATTATAAAGAATTATAAAAATTACCTGTCGATTTCTCCCGCACACCTTGATTTATCAAATTAATCAGCCGAAATATGTTCATCGCTGAACATAAGCCTCTCCAATAGAATGCCACTTTTGGTGGACTGTCCATTGGGGGATTTGTCTTAATCACCACGCTTGGCAGGCGGATTGGCGATCGCAGTAATGATTTTAATATACGCAGGAGAACGCTGCTGCCATTCACTGGTGCAATCCCTTAGTCGCCTTGATGATCCCCCGGGAAGATTGTGGGTGGCCCTATTCTAAGCCGGGAACCACTCTGCGTTCAATTTAATTCAAATATACTTTATTGTAACTAAAAAATATACAAAGTTGGAGTGGAGTACGCTTATATCGCTCGTTACGTAGGTTCTTAATACACTTTTAATTTTTATTAAATCTGCTAAATTCATGTTTTTTTTTATCACGTTCTTATTAACTGGCTTTTTGGAGTGGAAAGAAATTAATCCTTTTTCTAACATGAAAAAAATTAAATCTTCTTTCGTTAAATTTAAAAAGGAAACTTACTTGAAGAAAGGTCTGAGAATTGTAATCTTAGTAATTTAATCTTAAACTTAGTATTTCATTCATTTCTACACTGAAAAGAAAAGCCTTACGAAACCTGCACATTCAAGATAACCAGTTCGCGAAATGGGGTCGGCAATGGCAGTGGGCAAAACACCCCCATTAATTTCCCCAAAACAGCAGTTCTTGTGATGCTATCCCGAAAACATAATTACGATCTCCATAAATGGGAAACATTATGCAAGCTATTTAAAGACGAAACGACTACGAGTAAGCCAGGCTTTTCTCAGATAACCCTTTGCATTAGCGAGAGCGGGAATAAGGCGTTAATTGCGTGAAATAACACAGCTACGTTTGTTTCAAGGCCGAGATTATACTAGATTACACACTAATATTATAAAAGGAAATTCTCTCTCAGGAGCTCGTATATCTTTTTTAGCATCAGCCGAAATTAATTTCTCGGCTGAACGAAAGTCTCCTCAATAGAATGCTCCTTTTGGTGAACTGTCCATTGGGGGATTTGCCATAATTACCACGCTTGGCAAGCGGATTGGTGATCGCAGTAATGATCTTAATATATACAAGAAAACGCTGCTGCCCGTCCCTGCTGCAATCCCTTAGTCGCCTTGACGCTTGGAGGATTGGGGATGGCCCCATTGCAAGCCGGGAACCACGCGGCTATATGTCTATATTTATTATTATATTTTTTATAAGAAACTTATCTCTATTTCTCTTTATTGAATTGATGATGAAACCAAAATGTGACGCGCTTTCCTAGTAGATTAGGAACCTATTCGCTATTACTTTAAACCCAAGATACAATGTACGAGTATGTGTCCCGGAACAGAAGCTGGCCGTCTGCATAGATTGCAGCCTCAATAAATGAGGGTACAAATTCATGCTACGCCTCGTATAGGAATAGATGGTTATCGAATTCGCACATTCTCTAAAATATATTCTATATCGAGAGACATACAGGTCAATCTCCTATCCTGGAAAATTCTTAGAGGTGGTTGGCAAATTTTAAGTTTCGCCTTGACGATTTTTGGCGCATTCCGCACAAATAGCAGATACCAGTTCTTGTACCCGATAATTAACTTTTTTTAACAAAACCGTTCACATGTATGGTCCCCTGTCCCCTGAATGGAGGGAGAGTGTTCACAGTGGCTTTTCGACCTCGATCTGTCCTGGGGGCTTCACTTTTCACCTCCACGTCAAGTCTCTTCCCTATACTCTCCTTTCATTAACCTTTCGCTTAGTTAGCTCTCTCTGCCCGACTTACACTTTAATGTGACCTTTTCAAAAAGTAGTCTACCAATCTTTTCTTTGCATCACACAAAACATAACCCTCCTTTTGGCTTCAGCGTCTTTAAGTATGATTAAAAAATACGACTAAAAAAAGTCAGATCTGCAAAAATAAGGTTACACACGTCTGGTAGCTTCTAGTAAATTTATATCGATGTCGGCCTTGCGTTAAAGATCACAGAGTCGCCCACTATCGCGTACCCTTTTCATTCGCAATGATCTCTGTCTTCACCCAAATCTTTGCATTGTACTGAAGCTTTGTCTTCAATCTCCAGCTCAATTGTTTATTCATAGAGCGTTCCACTTCCACACATTTAGTGCGGTCGGAGTATCGATAGGTTTGTCGATAGTATTGCGATTGTTACGAAAGCGGTTGAAATTGTACGTACGATTTGTGGGCTGGGGGTCTTCCACATCGTTGGTATGTTTTGGCTATTTTAACGTGCTTTAACTATGAGGTCGTCTGGGAGACTTTGTCTTGTTCATACCACCGCCGGTCATGTCGTTTCGCGCCCCAGTTTGCCCTAAAATCTTTCGGTTTAGGCGAAAGATGATGTACATCGTGCTCTTGGCCGAAAGATGAAACAGAAACTGTTGGTCACTATATTAGACTTAGACTTACGAACAATCGATGCATCGACCATCGATTTTTCGCAACACTAGAACACATTGGCCGATGACGTCGGGCCTCATCGTTTATTAAAAACATCAGTTCACAGCCTACACACTCCTTTGATTACGCACGCACTCGGCAATGGATGATGGAGGTAGTTTTCCGGGTTCCGTTTACCGGATACCCTAACAGCGAAGCTTTTTATCCGGCTGTCTATTCGGTAGATAACACGAAAACTACTGGACCGATCAAGTTGAATTATGGAATTAAACGAAAACTACAGCAATTTTTATTTAGAGACATTCAGATATAATTGATACATTACATTATAAAACATCAATCAGGCCTCCCCAACCCGTGTGGCCAGCGCGGGGAGTGTAGGCCACACTTTTTCCCGCAGCCACACACGTGATAGAAGGTATTGTTTCTGCCCTCGTCGGTTTTCCCACTTCGACATTTTATATACCTGCTCGTGTAATAACAATAAAATGGTCAGTGACTAGATCCTTCCTTGAGACGTAGGCAGAGACGATGTATCGCGTGGTATCGTCAAAGTCAAATTCATAATCATTTATTGCATATGAGTACACTTGGTACATTTATACACGTCATCACATTTTTATCGACTACCGCTTCCTAGGTGTTAGCGCTGTGAAGAAGAAACGGCGCAACTAACTTCACGCAACACATCTTTTAAAAATCAAATTTGCATACAATTAATAAAGATTTTGCGAAGCTGAATTAACATCAGTACCAGGCATCTTTGTCATTCAAATAATCGTTTATTTTATAATAGGCTTTCTTACAAAGTTGTTATTTAATGTGAATCTTAAACTTTCTGTCCGTCATATTTAAGATTTCCTCTGGTAGTTTGTTGTAGAAGCGTATACATTGCCCCGTGAACGATTTGCTGACCTTACTTTGCTCAATCCTGACACCTCACAATTTGCATCTTGCCTTGTATAATACGAAATATTGTATTTGGTTGTTCACATTTTATTGCCTAATAAATAATAAATCTTGCTTGTTTTCATGAGCCGTATGAAACATATAACATTATCACGGTTATCATAAATCGAATCATTTGTTGTCAAGGTCACTAATAGATATAATATAATGGATAGATAACTCATTATTCGCAATATAAAGTCACAAACATTAGAAACCCGATAGCCGCCCACTAATGCACTGCCATAACTGCCAACTTAGCGTTAGCGAAATGAAAAAATATCGCAAAATAGTCTTTAAATCTTAATTTTTAAGGTTTATGTTTTATTTCCACAAAATTGTCGCTTATGTTGGCGGTTATGTATGGCTCGATGAAACAACATTGCAAATAACTTCAAATATAGACCTTTTGCCAAATACAGATTATTCTCCGTATTTATATAGCCTTTGTACTGTATAAGTGTCGTGGTATATGTTAGTACACGGTATATATGGAGCTATAAAAGAGATCTCACAAAATTACAAGCCAAACGCAAACAATAGTCTTGCACTATACGGTCTCCAACTCTTCCCGTGGATGTCGTACAAGGCGACTAAGGGATTGTACTGATGAGAGAGCGTTGTGCTCCTGCAGTGGAGACAAAAATAACCTGATGATGATGATACCAACTCATGTTACCTTCGCATTATCGTTTCTTGAAAATTTGGATTTTCCTTTTATGATTGTTGCCGTGTGGTTCCCGGTCACCAATTATCTCTATATACTACTAGATGGAGCGTTCCAAACAATCGCTCTGTTCCACGCAAGTAGCCACAACTCTTTCACATTCACTTTGAAACTTGTGCAGTTACTACTCAGAACAGTTAATTATTTACTAAATATATTTAGTAATACTCAGAACATTTAATTATTTACTAAATATATTTAGTAATAATTAAATGTTCTGAGTAGTAACTGCACAAGTTTCATTGTGAATATGAAAGAGTTGTGGCTACTTGAGTGGAACAGAGCGATTGTTTGGAACGCTTCATCTAGTAGTACATAGAGATCGTTGCCGGTCACCCCCATTGTACCAGAGATGGGCAGTACCGTTCTCCTGTGCATATTAAGATCATTACTGCAATCACCAATCCGCCTGCCAAGCGTGTTGATGGTATATCCCAACAATGGCACAGCTCACCAAAAATGGCATTCGGGAGACTTATATTTAGCAGTGGGCGTATTTAGGCTGATGATGATTGTTGCGCTATGCCCTAACAACGCCAAATATTATACAAAAACCCTTATCTCTTTATCTTCAAGAGTTTATTATACCCTGGTGACAAGCATTTTCTCGTATCTTTATTATTGAAATTTTAATAACAGCGCAAACTCGTATTAGACATGAATAGAGGAGACTGATGCACCTTCTATGACTAGCCATTGCATAGTAATAATAAAACTTTATTTCAGATATTTTTCCACATATTTTTTTAATATAAGTAAGTACTTCATAAATCGAAATAATTTATTATAAATTAAAAATACATTAATTAGAAGTATTTTAGATTTTTTTCTATTAACTACTCAAAGATATTAGGAAAGTTGTTCTGGACATAAACGATTTGATAAGTTTGACAACTTTGATACCCACAGATTACGCAAGTGTTTTTGTTTTATGAAATGAACAGCCCATGAGTAAATCACTGAAAACTTCATTTTTTTTAGTAATCTGCTCCTGTTTTCCTTGTTCTTATTTATTTTTCCTGACTTTAGAATAACTCGGTATATCACGTACAAGTCACGAAGGCACGCTCCGCTACTTCTCGCGAGAAACTAATCCGTACCTATTCGAACGTGAGTAATGAGTATCTTAGTGTACGTTTGATGATTAGTACATAACGATAGAACTAACGCAGTAACAATATAAGGCATACAATGATATGTAAGCGATTTAGAGAAGCGGGGCGTGACATATCTATCTATACACAAGTTTAAAGAAATAATTGCATATATATATTAGCTGTTGCGCGCAATTTGGTCCGACCACATAACATCTCTTTTTTTTCGGATAAAAACTATCTTATGTCCTATTCCAGGACCTAACCTATATGTGTGCCAAGTTTCATCCCGATCCGTCCAGTGGTTGAAGCGTGATTTGAGTAACAAACATCCAAATATCCAAACATTCACATTTATAATATTAGTAGGATTGACACTCTAGTTTCATATACCTAATGTCATCTCATGTCTAATGCATGCCATCTCATCCAGCCTCTTTTTGCCAGTTTTTTTTTGCCAATACAGATGAATCTTACATAATATTTCTCCTTCTGTCGGTGGCTAAAGAGGCCCATGGGAAGTAGGGCTGGCACAAACAATTGTTATATCACGAGATGCCTCATACTCTCCGTGTGGATAGTTGTGCAATGCTATGATTGTTATCGCTTATCATGCCGGTTGTATAACCATGATTGCACTACAACACAGCATTTGCATGTTTAAATGACTAATGTAACTTCTTAATCAGGATTTTGATTTAAATCATACGTAAAATCATGTGACTTTAAGGGATCCGTCAAAATATCCTTGCAGCGATTTATCCAGTCCCAAACTAAGCAGAGCCTGTGGTATGGTTACTAGATAACGGATAGACATACTTAAATAGGTATATAAACATCAAGACTTGGGTACAAACATTCATATTCATCATACGAACATTTGCTTCTAGTGGGATTCGGACCCGCAACCTCCGGCGTGGCAGTCCGAGAGCTACCCGTCCCGCCACCGAGGTCGTCAATACTCTTTTGTCTCTTTGTCCGGCCGATAATACAAAAAAAAACATACCGTCGAATTGAGAACCTCCTCGTTTTTGAAGTCTGTTGAAAACCACTGCACAGATTGAGCTGAAATTTGGAGCATACATGTAAAATTGGTCGGCAATGATCGGGGAATATTATTTATTTATGTCACAGTTTATTGCGCACACAAAAGAAAAAAAAACATATAAAACAATAAAAGAAAGAATTACATTATGGAAATTCCAGGAAAAAAATTGTTTTCCGATATTCTTAGTTACAAAAAAATCTACGGAACTTGTGCATTGTGTACGACGTATACTTTGCTTACTTTTGTATTTAAAGCACATACAATATTATGATCATCAGCCTGAAAGAGACTTGTTGGACTCTCCCAAGGTGCGCCACTGAACCCTATCCTCGGTTCTTCTCACCCAGTAACTGCCATCCGCTGGCATACGCAGAAATATTTTACTTGCTACCCATGCTTATAACTTGTTGAGCGTATTCGAATTATCGTAGAACCGGATGTCCTTTTGGTTGGATCTTCTCCCAGTATGTAGTTTATGATGATGTTTAAATTTTTCTGAAACCGTTATTCGAAAGCACACCAGTTTCTTGGTAGATATTTAAGAGTCCCCTGCCGTCCAAGGTATACCCTGCAGTAAATCCTTTAGTCTCTGCAAAATTGTTATTATTATTAGGCAGACAGTTTACTAAATAACAATAATGTTCCAAAATACGGGTGTTATTTTTGTGTGCTCTATAAAATCTCTGATTTTGTTAATGCTATTATAATTTTTTTCATTCATTATCATCATCATCAGGTTATTTTTGTCTCCACTGCAGGAGCACAACCCTCTCTCATCTGCCGGAGACAGACGGAGGATTTGGCCTACACTCCCCGCGCTGGCCAGACGGGTTGGGGAGGCCTGATTGATGTTTTATAATGTATTCCCTTAGTACATCCACGGGAAGGGTTGGAGTGCTCCTATTCTACTCTACCGGAAACCACACGGCAAATTTGTCATTATTACAAGTAATTTATCATTATTTATGCATGTCATTATTTACCTTTATTAATTCTTAGGTATATAGCAGCTCTGTTACGAACGCAGGCCTCTTCCAAGAACTGCAATTTCTTCCTATCTGCTGTTTCCCTATGCCATGCTACATCCAATTCTTTTTTTATGTCATCCATCCATCTTCTCTGTCGTCGTGCTCTATAACATACTTATGTTAAAATGAATCAAATCAGCCGGACACTTCGATATCTTTCCTTGTGAGTAACGAACGGCAAAGGCACATACAATTTTTAACTGTTCTTCATCATCATTATCATCATGCCAGCCTTCAGACGTTCACTGCTGGACATATGCCTTCCCCAATGAACGCCACCACACCCGGTCCTCTGCCCTCCGCATCCAGCCGCTTCCGGCCACCTTCTTTAGGTCGTCGGTCCATCTGGCGGCTGCGGGGCGTCCCACCCTGCGCGTGCCAATCCGTGGTCTCCAATCCAGAACTCTTCTGCCCCAACGGCCATCAGTGGCTTTTAATCGCATGTTTTGCATAATTGTTATTTAATTTGTGTGGTGGGTTATCAGGAGAGTCGTGACCCCCGATCCTCTCTGTTTACTCCCACGGTGTAGCGTCACAGCCCAGCCCACTATTTGAACGCGCCCGTCGGAACAAAGTGACTGGTAAACACAACATTGGTACAGAATTGCACGGTTGATAACGCAGTGTTTACTTAAACACTGTTATTTCAATACTGGGTTATTATTGATAATTTATCGATATCATCAGCCTGACTGCTGGACACAAACCTGCCTCCTAGCACACTAGGTCACACTCCCCGCGCTGGCCAGATTGGGGAGGTCTGATTGATGTTTTATAATGTATTCCCTTATTCGCCTTGTACGACATCCACGGAAAGAGTTGGAGTGCTCCTATTCTACTCTACCGGAAACCACACGGCATACAAAGATATAACAATTGTTATTTACTGTGCTCCAATATATTTTAAAATTATAATATTTGAAGTAGAAGGATGAGGCTAGTGTACAATTGCAGCCTTATTGCTTTCAGCTATTTCTTACAGGCAACCTTTGGCAAACAGGGTGGGGAATTTTTCGCGGAGTGATGAACAGTAATGCCTTCTGAATACGGCCCAATATTGTGAGTAAACTGAATAAATTAATATCTAAGCTTGGACTGCCTCGTTGGCCTGATGACTTGGTCAGTGGACTCGAGCGCCAGAGGTAGTGGGTTCGATTCTTACTGGGGACAGAACTTGGTACTGGTACAAGGTATACATATAGTTGTGAATTGTCCTATCATTGTTTAATTCACATAGCGCAGGAGAAAATCCTAGTTTGGGATTAGACAAGTGTATGTAAATCAGCGCCTAGCACCTTACTTGGTCTAGGCATATGCTGAGTCGTTTGCCCTTTTCCTGCCACGGCACACGCATACTATTTTAACTATGTAAAAAAATTAAGTTGTTTTCTCTAGTTCTTATAATTTTTTTTTTTTTTTCCTTTTTCTTGCTTTGTTGGTTTTTTCTTTGTGTGTGCCAATTATGGTAGTAAATAAATGTTTTTCTTTCTTTCTTTTTTCTTTCTAATGTACTAAGTTCATTTCTCCACTGTAATAGACGAAGATCTGCAGTCAGCTTACATTTTCCTACCTAGAATCCTACCCGTACTTTGGAATGAGTAAACTTCATGTTTATTTAAGTTTACTCCATCCTTTTCCAACCAGACCACGCGGAAATCCCCGCTTAAATATTTAATCTAGCCTTTATTCGTTGAGTATTACATTAACATCCCATTACCACCTTAACACTTGCGTTAATAAAGTTCTGTTTACATTCTCGTTGCGAAAATAAAACGCGTTGAACAGTAACGTCGTTCGTCGCGCAATTCGTCGCAAAAAAATGCTATATTCACATTATGTAGGTCTGTTTGTATACACTGGCATGTACTCGATGCATATCGTTAACGAATATTCGATTCTTATACTAACTATTAACGGTTGGGTTAATTGGGCGTATGAGTTGAGGGGAAAATAATTATTAATTTAAAACAAGCAAAATGTAAATTGATTGTACAAGGAAAATAATGAAATCGAATTGGGTGTAGATTAGCACTAATTTGTAACAATAAAATAGAGCGAATAAGGGTGACATGGTCGTTAGTAATTTAGAGATGTGCCGACTAGTCGTTATAGCCAACTAATCGACCAATTTTATAAAGTCGGCGATGAGTCGGCAAGAGAACTGATAGTCGGTCTTGCATTTTTTGGAACTTTAACAAATAATAAATTATATTCGATACAGACTGACATTGGGCCCGATTCTGAAGGCACACATTTAAAATTTGACAGCTCTAAAATTGGTTTCGTCTTTATCTTCATAATACTGTGTGATAAGGATATCAACAGTTTTAGTGCTGTCAAATTTTAACGTTGTGCCTTCAGAATCGAGCCCATTATCTGTGCTATTGATAATGTTAAACAAAATAGTGTTTAAAATAGACTATTAAAGTTTTAAGGATTCCTTGACAGTTAACGAATTCTCATTTTGTTTTTGTCTTGTATCTAGTTTTTCAGTGTGTACTAGATATCAAAATGTACAAAAACATAATTATTAACTACAAAAAAGTGAAAAGTTATAATCGTTTGACTATTGAAACTTTGGTTATTTCTAAATTATCCCCGAGGTCGACTAATCGGCATCTTGATGGCCGACTATAAGCGGCCGGCAAAGCTCCAGGCGACACATCTCTAGTTTTTATGTACCAAAGAATAAAAGGAGGTACTTACATAATTAAACGCGTATGCGTGATTCGTTAGATAGACCGCTCTGATAGTTTTGATAAATTGGTACGCGTATTTCTCTCTAGCGATTTTTGTTGCCTTGATTTGCTTTTATCAGAATATAATTTGTTTTGAAAATTAAATTGTAGTCGTGAAGTGGGAAGTGAATCGATTGCAAGCTAAATCGTGCAATGTACAGCGCTTCAGGGTGCCAGCATTCACGCTCACGATGAAAAATTGATCAATTCGTTCACGATAGTACTGTTCAACGTTCTTTAGCGATAGTACTGTGCTGTGACCCCGCTGCGTCCCAGTTGCGCTGGGCTATCTAGACATAACGTGATTGATCGCACAATTTGAACACACTGTTATTGATTGATCAATCGATACGCGTACAGGTTTATTCGATTGCCAGGTCAAAAGTGTCACTCGTCGTGCATGGCATGAGATCAGGTAGACATTTGCGCAAAACTGGCTGCTAGCATCAAACTACACCCAACAATGAAATGATTTTTATACAATCAAATATGATTGAAATATTTGATTGTATAAAGTAAGAGAGCTATTTCTGCCAACAAACTGTATTATACAGTTTGGCGGAGTTATTGTATGTATATTTTTTAAGAGATGAATAAATGATTTTATTATTATTATTAAAGTTATATTTCTCGCTCTTTTCTGACTACTGCGCAGTGCCCCACCTGGCGACCTACCTATTAATATAACAAAATGATTGAATACAGACACGTCGGCACACCTTATGTTTACTCAGGTGTCCTGTATCGTTTTCAATTGCATTGCCAGCCAGCAAATAATTGGAGTCGTCGAATATGTCCTGTTTGCATTAATGAAAGTGTTGTCGAACTATCGATAGTTCTAGCGTCGATAGTTTATTTAGTCGATGGTATCGATCTTCACTTCATCATCCTAAACTGCTCCTACCACAATTTTCGTCACTTACCATCAGGTCTGATTGAGGTCAGCATAAACCCGTCAGGAATAAAAAAAGTTTTACTTATACTGAATTACTTGCAATTGACTTTTTACTAATACAAGGATCGTGAACTCACTATAGTTGACGACCTCCGTGGCGGGACGGGTAGCTCTCGGACTGCCACGCCGGAGGTTGCGGATTCGAATTCCGCTAGGGGCAAATGTTGGTATGATAAATATGAATGTTTGTACCAAAGTCTTGGATGTTTATATATTTATTTAAGTATGTGTATCCGTTATTTAGTAACCATATCACAGGCTCTGCCTAGTTTGGGACTGGATAATTGGTGTGAATGTCTGACATATTTATTTATTTTTAGTTGTTATTCTTAGACGAGGATGGCATTCGCTGTGCTGGGAGTTTCGGACGCATATCGATATAGGCCTACCGATAAAAAGATTGATTTCGCAACTACTGAAACTATCGATATACTCGTACATGCAGCACTAGTTTGCATTGCAAGCGAACAAATTATCGGAGCCTCTAAAATGCAGTGTTTGTATTGCGGAGCGATTCGATGACACGGAACAAATTAATTGCACAGAACTGATTGCAAAGCTATGTGCTAAATAATATTTATACGTGGAACCTACTTTACTGCCGAGTGCAGAAAGATTTACCAGAAGTAGATTTCTTTATCACTGATATATTTGGACGTTCTGCTATCAGTCTGCTACCTGGATAGGTACTTAGTTTTCTAAATATATGTCCACTTATAAGTTATCCAAACATCACCTTTCTTTATCACTGATATATTTGGACGTTCTGCTATCAGTCTGATACCTGGATAGGAACTTAGTTTTCTAAATATATGTCCACTTATAAGTTATCCAAACATCACCTTTCTTTATCATTGATATATTTGGATGTTCTGCTATCAGTCTGATACTTAGTTTCCTAAATATATGTCTAATTTTAAGTTCTCCAAACATCACCCACTACTACAACAGCGTCACTGTGTTTCAGTTGATACTATCTGCATTATATACGTTGGTGTATGAACATATATATTTCTCATAAAATTTGCATAATTATGCATTTTGGTATACATATGGGTTACTTGATACCTATATGTATACCAAATGCATGTGGCGGAACGGGTAGCTCTCGGACTGCCATGCCGGAGGTCGCGGGTTCGAATCCCGCTAGGGGCAAATGTTCGTATGATGAATATGAATGTTTGTACCCAAGTCTTGGATGTTTATATATTTATTTAAGTATGTCTATCCGTTATCTAGTAACCATACCACAGGCTCTGCCTAGTTTGGGACTGGATAATTGGTGTGAATGTCCTGACATATTATTTCTATTTACTTGATGGAGCGACGATCTGCGTAAGGCGACTGACTGAGACTGGATGAGCAGAACCGAAGTTCGGGTTCAGTGGCGCGCCTTGGGAGAGTGCCAGCAGTGGGCTCTTACAAGCTGATGATGATGATGATAGGTTACTTGGCACACATATAGTTTACTTATATACTTAGTATAGCGATTTTGTGTGACAAAGAGTAGATAATTCTAATTACAATTGCATTAACAAGACAAAAATTTAAGACTTAATTACTTTGCTACCGTCGGTTTGTCTGTGCGCCGGATAACTGTAACCTCAAAAACTACTAGTGAGCCGAAACATGTTTTTTAATAAAAATATGAATAAACTAAATTAGTTTTAAGAAAATGGGAAAACTATTTATCTTTTCCGAGATTTTTTATGAAATCTAAAAAAAAATACAAAAATGGCGGAACTCTCACGACTTGCTGACTTTTTTTTTGTTTTGCGCTAAGATTCCAGTTTATTCTGAATCGTTTGTCTACATCTGTAATTTAGCTAAGCGACAAGCGTTGACTTCGAAATGGGAGTCTTGGCTCGGGATCAACACGCACTCTGTGGGGATTTTATTGTTTCGAGACTTTGTACTTGATCAAAATACATTACAGCATACGAGGAAACACCTCACGTACGGAATATTAATGTGCCCACAGCAATTGTCAATACACAACCTGTACGAATACAGGTTGTGTATTAAATCAACATCAATAGACGCCCTCAATATAATGAAATATACAGCTATCTAGAGTTATTGATTAAGATAATCAGATCCTCAGGGTAATCTTTTACACCAGACACGCCAGATTTTTTATAGAAAACTGTATAGCTTAAAAAGGTCTTTACAACCGGGAGCGGGAGGAAAGGAGAAAGGGAAGCAGATATTAACACAAATATAACAATATAACAACGTGTCCAATATAACAACGGACTCAGGATGCTCTTGGGGCTGCCTCGATTTTGCAGCGCATCGGGTATGTTCGCCGAGGCCCGCACGGACGGCTTCGACACCATAGTGCGCAAACGAGTCGCGTCCCTGATGCGTCGCGTGCGAGACAGCACCAACAGCATCCTGAGCACCCTGGCCGATAGGTACGACAGTCCTATGCTGAAGCACTGGGTGAGGCTTCACCTCTCCAGTGCCAAATCAATTGTCAAATAAAAAAAATAAAAATGTATATATTTTTTTAAATAAATATGTGACGTTTATTGTATGTTTCACTAACGTAGCTTTAGTTTTAGTTTTTAAGGTTTTATGTTACTAACAATTATATAGACATGAGTCTGAAATAAAATAATAATAATAATAACAAAGTAAATTTCAACTTTATTTTTTCAAACAATAATTCTGTGTGTAGTCCACGCGAGCGGTGTCGCGGTGTTTTAATAAAGCGACGTAGATACGTTTCAAACATGCTGTTATGCCATATGAATATGACCAGAAAGCGGCAAGGCTGCACGAACCTTGCCGTCAAAGTCATGCAAATTACTTGGATCACATTAATTATAAATAACTACATTAAGTACCAAATTAATAAACAGGTGAATGTGTGTGTATTTCAAACTGAAGGGCATCGCTTTAAGAGGCTCACGCTTTACACAGATGTAAATGAAGTCAAGAAATAAGATTTATTCTTTTGTATGAAAGTAAATAGCATTAACCAAGAAAAGAGTAGTCTTTTTCATGCTAACTGAAGAAAAAGTGGTATTTTTTATACTAACTGATTTTTTTATTCTTTATTTTTTGGTATTATAATTGTTTTGTGTAAAGATATCTTGATCGCGTTCCTTATAAATAACTAAAATAAATGAGTATACAATGTATCCGCCAAAAACAGGGTTTTTTAGATTAACTTTGATTGTAACAATTAAGTCAAGTAAAATATTGTATAGTTCTTCATAGTAATATATTTGATAGTTCTAAGAACATCATATTCTTGTATAAATAAATATCGTTTCGACAAAATAAAATTGAAGAATTCCTTTTTTTTAAGGTGCTAAAGACTGCTACTATAGAGCTCTTACGCCACTCTCTACTGTCTATCTCTATTATATAGCCACTGTAGAACCTCAGGTGCTATACGTATAATATCATATTGTATCTGTATAGCACCCTGTAAGCTAGTAATTAGAGGTGATATCGAACCTAAGCTTTTAATATTCACACCTTTTCAGCTCTTATCGAACTTATTGTCAGCGATTCTTGTTACTTGGGTGTGATATGACATCGTTCACGTGGGAACCATATTCTTTGTGTTATAAGATAGCCACCTATGTCCATACAGAATGAATCATCAGCGTTCCAGCAGTCTGCGATAGGATTTAGATTTTGAAATCGATACGCTAGTTGTACATTTTATTTATTTGCTAGGGTTTCGCCTGCGCCCGCGCCTGACTTTAATTATGTTGTTAAATTTCAAATTAAATGTTTATTTTATTTTATTTTATTTATTAGGTACAAACAAAAAACAATAATTACAAAATAGAACATTAAGTTAAAGGATTTGAGATATATTGTGACTCAATTACATGAGTACACAACTAAGTTAAACACATGACAAGAAACACATTAAATAGATAATTTTAACGTATATGCAAACAGAAAAAAATACACAGGTACAGATATAAATACTACTACTAGAATAAATATACATACATACATAATGCTCACGCTTTGATCCCAGAGGGGTAGGCAGAGACGATGTATCGCCACTTTGCGCAATCTAATGTCGCAAAGCGGCTTTCCTTCGCCCACTTTTCTCCCCGTGAACAACATCGCCGCCTTGTTGAGTTACCACGATTATCTAGGAAAATAATTGTTCACCTCGTCAGAGCCCCGCATGATTCGGTAAGGCTAATATTGCCCAGCAGGCAGGCCTGGGATTGGCGGATGGGACAGGGGTCGCGGCGAGAGAGACAGGAGAGGTGGGGTATGGGTAAGGCGTATAGGGTAGGTATGGGATACCGCTATTACGGAAGGATAGTGGGATTGTTCTAGCGATAACTCAGGAAGCCGGGACCGCATACCCGTGACTCGTCTGGATAGCACCGGACAGGCAACTACCTCAACCAAGTCCTTTAAGGGGTATAATAAATATAAAAAGAAGAAAATAATATGTACTTACTGAAGGTATTCTATTATTATTTGGAAAAGAATGTAGGATTGCCTGAACTGATCTTTTGAAAGTTGTTAATTTAGGGTTATTATCAACTTGTTTGTTGTCTACACTTAACTCTTTAATTTTACTACTAAGTAATTGTAGTATTTTTAACATATAAATATATTTTTGTTACAGGTAATTTTGTTTCATGCCTACCCTGTTGCTGAACTTGTCGTCGAAATTGGGTAAGTCTGTTGCAGGTTTCAGTAAGGTCTAGGCGTTATCTGTGTTACATCTGTAGCATGGTAATAAAAGACGCATGTCCACTTCTATTACAATGGATTAGCTGCTGTCCAACAATTTTTGTACCTACTCGATTTCCGCCATTTTGACGCTGAAAGCTATGGCGACTAGTTACGTGTGTACCTGGAACTAAATAATTCGGAACTTACCTCCTAGGATCAAGTATTAGACATATTTGACTCTATCTTACCTCTATACACAAATCAAAATTAGTTCCCGGAACACTCACGGATGGCAATTCGGCACTTGATGAATTCGTGGTGGCCTAGTTACTATTTAGTACGTTCCCCTCGGAGCACGGCTGGCAGTACTCATTCACGTGTACGGACAGGTTCATCATCAGGTTATTGTTGTCTCCACTGCAGGAGCACAACCCTCTCTCATCTGCCGGAGACAGACGGAGGATTTGGCCTACACTCCCCGCGCTGGCCAGACGGGTTGGGGAGGCCTGATTGATGTTTTATAATGTTATTCCCTTAGTCGCCTTGTACGACATCCACGGGAAGAGTTGGAGTGGTCCTATTCTACTCTACCGGAAACCACACGGCACACATAAATGCATACATAAAACTGAAATTGAGCCTGAGTCCATCTGATAATTTTGACTTCTTTAGATGATCAGGCGCTGTTTATACCGCTTAATATGTAAACATAGGAAATCAGGAACTGCAGCCGTCCACCATAATCTACTAGTCTAATAGTTCAAGTCCGAGAACTCGTTTAGACTAAATCATAACATTTATTTATCTAATAGGTAATTCATTGTAACTAATGTGACCGGATTCCGAACTTTTGGATTTTAGAGCTTGTTTTGCAATGAAAATTGTAATTGAATTAATGAATTGCTCACCTACTATAATTATAATAAATTATACGAATATTTATGCATCGATTTAGTTTGACGCAATTCGAGTAGGAATGTTGAAACTTGTTCAGCTCGACATGCATCCTAGTCTCTAATAAAAAGGAAACTGGAGATTTTGAGATATCCAGACGTACACTGTTGGACATAATCATTACCATACGGCTATATATTATTCTACACTTCCATATGTTCAACAGTTAGCCGTGTGGTTCCCGGCTTGGAATAGGGCCACCCCCAATCTTCCCGTGAGTGTCGTTAAATGACTAATGGATTGCACCAGGGACGGACAGCAGCGTCCTTCGGAGTATATTCGCCCACAAGCTTGGTGATTATCGCAAATGCCCCAATGGACAGCCCACCAAAAGTGGCATTCTATTGGGGCGGCTTATGTTCAGCAGTGGACGTATTTCGGGCTTCTGATGAAGAATAGTCGGACACTTTCTTTCTATAGCAATTCCACAAAACCCTTGTCGTCAAAGATACATGATATTTATAATTTTAGAGGCACACTTGCTGTGTGAATGCAGTGCACTAGGTGCAAGGCGAATCCTGGGTGCGGTTTACCCTGAACCCAAGGACTACAGGCTTTTTCCCCTTAGCTGCATAATAGATTTTATGCAGCAGTCTATGGAGGATGGAAACATCGCATAGACATAGGGGCGAACACAAAAGATCCCACAGGGTCGACGTGTTGCCGTCGGGTACACCTGCCCCCCTCCCCTATTATAAGATAAGGAGAGGCCAAAAGTCTGCGATCTTTTTCATCCCTAAAGGGGACAAAATAGTCCGGGATGGTATTGGCTAACTCAAGAACTAAAAACATTTTGTTTTGACACCATATTTCTTGTTTAGTGTGACGCGGAACCATTTTAATAACTCGTTTCACCCGTTCCGTCGGCTGCTTTACCTATTATGAATAGATAACTTATGCACAGTATCTAGTGAACTTTGTAGTGAATAAAGACATATTACATACTAACTTTTGCCCGCGATTTCGTCTGCATGAACCACTAACCATTAAAAAAAATACAAAAATGTTTATTACAGAAACTTAGGGGGTTACAGAGGATAGTTGGGGCCCTCTTTTAGACATAAAAATGTCTGTGCCAGCCAACATCAACCATTACAAATTGCTATGTATTTCCCGTAGGAATGGGATGTTTTTTCGGGATAAAAACTGTCTTATGTCCTATTCCAGGACCTAACCTATATGTGTGCCAAGTTTCATCACGATCCGTCCAGTGGTTGAAGCGTGAAAGAATAACAAACATCCATCCATACTTACAAACTTTCGCGTTTATAATATTAGTAGGATATATCGGCCCCGCAGCCTAGTCGGTAGTACACCTACATGCGAAGCTCGGGGTCGCGGGTTCGAATCCCGCCCAGGGCAAACATTCGTGTCATGAGCACTTGTGTTTGCCTTGTGACTGGATGTTATTTATATAAGTAAGTACATTATGTATTTATGTATGTATATCTGCTGTCTGATACCCATATTACAGGCTCGCCTAGTTTGGGATCAGGTGGCCGTGTGTGAAATGTATAGAAAACATATTTATTTATTTATATATACATATACTAGTCTATGACTTTCTCCTGTGATCCTGTTAAACGAGTATATAACAATTCACATATATCATCCAGACCGGAACCAACTTGTACAAAATTGTATGTACTCAGTGGGAATCGAAACCACTACTTCTGGCGCTGGAGTCCAATTTCCAAGCCACTTAACCAACGACAAACTCTTTTAGTTTTAAATCTGCTAGAATTATTTGTTTTCTGAAATAAAACCAGATCAAGTATAAGAGGTTCTAAAATCTGAAAATGGTAGTCAAGATCGCCAGGAGAGTCGATTGTGACTTTAAATATATGTGGTTATATTTTTTCAAAAATTATACTCAAAATTAAGAATTCATATGCATCCACTTATGATTGGAGCTACCTACTGTGGCACCACCCTATTCTATTTTAACTTTGACACTTGGCGTGTTGCCGTGTGGTTTCCGGTAGAGTAGAATAGGATCACTCCAAATCTTCCCGTGGATGTCGTACAAGGCGACTAAGGGAATACATTATAAAATATCAATCAAGTCTCCCCAACCAATCTGGTCAGCGCGGGGAGTGTAGGCCAAATCCTTCGTCTGTCTAGATGAGAGAAGATTGTGCTCCTGCAGTGGAGACAACAATAACCTGATGATGTATTACGTAGGAAAATGGGTTCCAAATTCTACTTAGGAAAATGGGATTGTACATTTTACAACTTTTGTTAAAAAAAAGTGGTGATAAGTTTTATTTTCCTGCGTTTATATGTTGTAGGGAATATAAACTAATTGACGTGTATCAGCCTTTTTGTTTCCAAGAAAAACCTCGTATGTCATAAAGAAAATACAAGTGAGACAATGAAATTCTGATCGACATTATCGCTTGTTCGTAATGAATACTTATGGGACATAGTTTATGAAAATTGATTTTTTTATTTTTATATAAAATTGTTATAAATCTCATACACGAGTTGTGTAAAATTGACATTTTGTATACAATATTTTTGATTATTTTTTGACATTTTGTATACTATTTTTTATTATTTTTTGACGATCACATTAACTCTGACCTTTTACGTAAGTTAATCTATGTATTAAAATTTGTAATGTGAAATAAAGAAATCTAATCTAATCTATGAAATGAAGCAAGTACATCATGTCGTGTAGTTTGCATTTGGCAATGCAACAATAAATGCGTATATTTACATCAGTGCCATCAGCTGCGTAGGCGCAGGAAGGAGCAAAGGGCTCCAGGATTTATAACAACGGGAACGTTGTTGTTACAATGTGAGTTTGTGTTATGTTGCGTAGGTGGCAGATAGGGCTGCCGTAAAATAATACAATGCTTAAGAGAATTTTATGTAGCTTTTATCTGTCTGGTATTAACAAGTGAATTTTCGTGTTTTTCGTAGTAATTTGTAAAACCTGAGTGTAAGCTTAATGTACTGCCAGTCCTTCTACACGTGCCCGTGGACCAACTATACGCAGAAGGCATACAATGCCCTGCGCGTGCAATATAACAATGCGTTCAGGATGCTGTTGAAGCTTCCACGGTTTTGCAGCGCGTCTGGCATGTTCGCAGAGGCGCACACCGACGGCTTTCAAGCCGTAGTGAGAAAACGATGTGCCTCACTACTGGGCCGGGTGCGCACCAGCCCCAACAGCATCCTGAACACAATAGCAGATAGGTGGGATTCTCCGATACTGCGGCACTGGATACGCCTGCACGTAGCCAGGTAGCCAGGCGTCGTGGAGTCGGCGAGTCCCTACGGATCCTGCTTTAACTGTGCATGTTAGATTTTTATTTGTAATTAACTAACATAGTATAAGGTTACTAACAAATTGTCTGGAAAATTATTTTCTGAAATAAAGTTTATTTATTATTATTATTAATAATAGCCTATCCATTGTTATCCATGTAACTTCATATAAGTAATTTGCTAGCAGAATATTGTTTTTCGGTACTATTACATTTAAAATATGTTTTTCAATTACCATGTCAGTTCTAAAATTTTCATACTGAAATTATATTATATTTTCGGGTAAGTTTTAATTTTATCAGTGAAGTAAGAAAGTCATCAGAGTGAAACATGTGAGCATTTGTGTAGTTTTGTAACAACTTATACGAGTATATCTGGAGAACTGCGTTAACTTTGCATTTTAAATGTTTCAACTCAATTTTAACTTCATTCGATACTTTATTTTTCGGCTCTAACGAACAGAGAGGCAACTTTACGTTGCCAACCCTAGTGAAAACAACAACATTCTTTAAATGTTTCAAGCTAGTACGCAAATAAAAATCTTCGTGGGAGTCGCCGTTATGTTTCCGGTACGTAGGTTTGTGGTTGAGTAATTTTTCGGTACCATTATATTTTTGAATAAGACTTGTATGCGGACCGGGTGATGTGATGACATTTTATTAAAATTCATTCATTCATCATATTCATCATCAGCCGAAATACGTCCACTATTGAACACAAGCCTCCTCAATAGAATACCACTTTTGGTGGGCTGTCCATTGGGGATATGCTATTATCACCACGCTTAATTATATTTAATTTTAGGAATTTTGTTTGACATTTTTATTAAATACTTATTCTTGTTTAATTTAATTGTGTTTAATTTGAGTAAAAATTTTATTTGACTAGTAACGGAAGTTATTAATAAAGTATGCATGCGTGCTTGGCATGCGGATTGGTGATCACAGAAATGATCTGAATATAGACAGGAGAACGCTGCTGCCCGTCCCTGGTGTACTTAATCCCTTAGTCGCTTTGACGACACCCACGGGATGATTAGGGGTGTCCCTATTCCAAGGCTGTAAACCTCACGGCTACATTTAAAAAAAACTATCTCATTATTTCAGTGAAGCCCCAACGCTTCTAAGAACTTTAGTGCTAGGAATGTTTAAAATAATATTAAAAAAGACGTGTGTTATGGAAACTAACAAAGAAAACAAAGAGCTGAATTTGTTTAAATGCATAATATTAACAGTCGTTTTATTGTCATCCTATACAATGGCTTCTAGAAAAAATTATTAATATATCAGTTTCTAAGTGGCGTATGAAGTATTGCGTTTTAATTTAATATTTACTCCATTTTTTTGATTTTTTTCTTATCTCAAAAACCAAAGTCATAGTTCCTTAGAACAAATTACTCGATCTCTTATAGTTTCTGACTTTCCCATACGACCGGTCTTGATGATACCTCCTGTATATAACTGAATTTCGCAGTATTATTTATTTCAATTCAAGAATCTGTTGTGGAGCTGTATGTAGAATTCAGTTGGTCTGTCCATCTATTGTAGTGACCTCGGTTCACCTTTGTAGGAAGAAGAATATACACTGCTGGACATAGGTCTCTCCCAAGGTGCGCCACTGAACCCGATCCTCGGTTCTTCTCATCCGGTCACTGCCAGCCGTACGCAGATCGTCGCTCCATGTAGCCAGAGAGAGTCCTACACTACGATATGTACCCAGAAGTGAATAGCAAAGTGTTCCATTCGTTACGTATTGTTACCGTAACCACGGAATATCTGTTACGGTCTCAACTAAAATACCTCAACCAAAAATAACGGGCGAATACGATTACTATTTATGAAATTCGACACAATAGCTGCTTTGTTCGATATTTTTGGTATTATGAACACTGTTTTGCGTGATCGGCGAGTTGGTAACACGCTTTAGTTATATTTCTAGGTGTCAAGGATCTTTACTGTGCTGGATTTGGATGCTTAATGTTAGACTAGATTGTACCTCGCATGTCATCATCAGGTTATTTTTGTCTCCACTGCAGGAGCACAACCCTCTCTCATCTGCCGGAGACAGACGGAGGATTTGGCCAACACTCCCCGCGCTGGCCAGACGGGTTGGGGAGGCCTGATTGATGTTTTGTAATGTATTCCCTCAGTCGCCTTGTACGACATCCACGGGAATAGTTGGAGTGGTCCTATTCTACTCTACCGGAAATCACACGGCAAACCTCGCATGTACTCACAGTTCAAATACATTTTAATTCAGCAATGATGATGTTGTACATCACTAGCCTGAAAGAGTCCCCTGCTGCTATGAAATGAAATGAAATGAAAGTTTTTACTTCGGAAAACAATGATCCATAAATTGTTAGTAAGCACATAAGAAAAATAAACAAAGTAAAATAAAAAATGTTAGTATCAATACAATTAAGATAATAAAAACTAAAACTTACACTACTACATTATTATTATTGACAAGCACCTCCACCCAATGCCGTGTGAAGGGGCTGTCAAATCTTTCGGCTATACATTTCAGGATGCTGTTAGAGCTCCCGCGCATTCGGTACATTAAGGAGGCCGCTTTTTTGCGCATGATTGCATAGAAGTCATCTGTGTGTGTGTCGGCAAACATGCCTGACGCGCTACAGAAGCGCGGAAGCCCCACCAACACCCTGAATATATTATTGTATTGGATACGCAAGGCCCTGAGTGCCCTTTTAGTATAGTTGATCCATAGATTGCTGGTGTAAAAAATTTGGCAAAATGATTTAAATAAAGTAATTTTCACTTCAACTGAACATCTCGCAAATCTGCGGGCCAACATATTACCCCGGACAGCCAGCGCCCTGCGTTCCCTCTCGATATCATTGTCATCTGATAATGTTTCATTTATATAATGACCTAAGTACTTAAACTCTGCCACCCTGTTTAAAGGTACATCATTTAATTTAATTGGAGGCACGTATTCAGGGGAATTTTTACCTGATTTAAATATTAATATTTCACTTTTGTTTACATTATATTTTAGACCATGTGTCGCAGCGTAACTTTCACATATCTTCAACAATTTGACTAGGGCACTGACTGAAGGGCTCAGCAATACTGTATCATCAGCATAATTGATGTTATTTACGCAAATATTGTCAATAAAGCAGCCTAAATGTTGATTACTGAGCTCCTCGATAAGACCATTCACATATAGATTAAACAGCTTAGGCGAGGTGAGCCCCCCCTGCCTCACCCCACACTCCAACCTATAGGGATCCGAGACGTCCGGCTATGTCCGGCCTTTCCCAATTTAACCCGATCCTCTGTGCTCATCCAGTCACTGCCAGCCGCCTCACGTAGACCGTCGCTCCATCTAGCCAGGGGGCGTCCCACACTACGCTTACCCAGTCGCGGTCTCCACTCGAGAGTCCGTTTACTCCAGCGGGAGTAAAACGGAACGCAGGAAACTACTATTTTATAACGTTCGTCCTCCACTTTCCTACTTGCTGTGCCCAAATGGGTCCATGATAATCAGTAAATCAGGGCACCTTACACATGTTTAGTTACGGCATGTATATATATATATATATCTTATATATTTATATGTTATGTGTATAAATTTATGTATATATAGATATTTGTATCGTTCATTTATTCGTGTATCGTCTATGTATATTGTTAGTTTATGTTTATGTAATATGTATTTTCAAACTTTATTAAAAGTAGGTACATTTCTTTATCAAATTTGGTACTAAACGCATTATACTTGTCCTTTCGGTTACTCTAAGGTTGACTGGAAGAGATCCCTAAGTGGGATAAGACCGCCTTTGTACACTATTTAATTCCTATTTTATTATTGTTGTTGTTATTATTTTTGGTACAATAAAGCGTTTACATACATACATACATACATACGGCATATGCTGAGTCGTTCATTTACTGCCGCATCACAGCATACTATTTATTTTTCAAATTTTATTTTGTTTTACTGCCTCATCTGTTATAGTGTTGTTTTGTTTATTCTAATCGTAGGGGCCAATTATGCCATTAATAAATATTTTTCTTTCTATCTATTCTAGGCTACATTGAAATCCGTCCAGGCGTTAAGGCGTTATTGACCGACAAACATCTCAACAAACATCCACACACATTCGCATGTATAATAATTTTAGACTCGGTCACGGTTTAGCTAAAAGCGCCTTGATCTGAATTAGTCTCTAAAAATACTCATCTATATGTCAATAGTTAGACGTCATGATCGGTAGCGTCGTCCGCCTTGACATTTGATAAAAAAAAATAGAAACTTAAAGTAAACTAGTGAGGTGTCCTTAATACAAAGGCGGTAAAGGTTAAATCAATAATCGATTGCTATTAAATCGTAATGTATGTGTAAGGTAACACATTGATCTATAGTTCTAAAATAGAATCTTAAACGGTTTGCATCAGGGGTCCAAAAAAGGTGGTGTGTGCTTGTGTCCATCCATCGTAGTACTAGGTTTCGTACCGGTGTCACTGCTGGCCGGCCGTCTTCAATCGGTGGCATTTCTGGCGTTTTTTTTTCGCGATAAAAACTATTCTATGTCTTGTTCCAGGACCTAACCTATATAGCTATAATGGCTTCCACATAAGATATAGATATATACTATGGCGGGCTCTATTGTAGGACTATTTAAGATAAACATTTCCATCATACATTACATATGTGTAACTCTAGCGGTTTTGGCAGCGCTCGCCAGAATCACTCGCAGATGGTAGATATTTTCCTACTTACTTGATATTTTGGACAATTCACACAATATCTTTTATAAATTGTAGCCTATGTGTTATTCTGATGTATAAACTAAATTATTGTAAAGTTTCATTAAAATCCATTCAGTAGTTTTTACGTGAAAGAGTAACAAACTTTCGCGTTTATAATATTAGTAGGTTGCCCCGTTCTACCGTAGTTAGTAAGTCAAAGGTAGCTGATATGTTGATAGTCAAAGGTAGCCTTTGCCTATCCTGAAGAGGAACAGTGGCCGCCAAGTATGCTCTCAGAAGTTTTTTAAAGGTTTGTGTACTCAGTGCATAAAAGGTTTAATCATTGCAGTGTTTTTTTTATATGAAAATACTATAATACCACGTCAGTGTATGTATTTAAGTAAACCATCAACCACCAATCTTAACCGTCATCCACCACTAAACCGTTTTTGTTTGATCGTTTGCCAGGTACAGTAAACTCCCTCTTTCTTTAATTTATGTTTTCTTTCTTTTTTATTTGCTCTTTTTCGTTGTTTTCCAGCTACCGTTTGCACATCATCAGTCCGCTTGCAGTACGCGGTCTCCTCTTTAAAACCCGTTTGCTCGAACGATCATCGGTTCTACGACATATCAATGAGGCCTGTCTAAACCTTTTCCCCATAAATAATTCATCACAATTTCAAAGAAGCACGTTTCTTGGAGATACATTACTGGATTTGTTTAATTTCCATGCTTTCTGCATATTTTTAAGATTATGATGGTGTTATGTTAGTGAATGTCATCCATCATAAAGTTATATCTTGAGTTGCGTAAACTGATACCGAGTGGAAACGGTCTAATCTACATAAGTAGGCAGTTCCTATTTGACAACTCTTGAAGATGTATATGTAGCAGGCGTATGGTAAACCAAAATCTTTGTATGGGAAATTAGATTTCCCATTTCGTAGCCTATTAAGATATTAGTTACTAAATGGGATGAAGGATTTCCGTTCTATAACTGGTTTCGAGCTGGGAAATTACATTTCCCATTTCGTAGCCAGTTACGAAATGGGACAAAAGGTCTTTTAATTTTTACCTGGCCTGTTTAAATCTACTTTTAGGCGTAGGCCATTATGACAACTCTGCTGGGCAGCCTTGTCGGCCATCCTAATACTATTCTCTGCATCCTGTGCTCCTTCCGTTACATTTTTTTTTTGTGATTCATATTATGTCCATATTATTGTAAGTAGAATCTTATAGAACTGTGTTAGATTTTTCAAATTAAATGAAAGACTTGTTTAACCGAACGGAGTGTTTCAATACGGGGCAGTCATCTCAGTCGGCTATATAACACATAGGATGCTGTTGGTGCTCCAACAGACACGGCTAAGCATCGAGGCGGCTCTCTTTCTCAAGATATCACGAAAGTTATCAATGCTTGTATCTACAGACCTGCGCACTTACGTGTGGTGTCAGAAATATGTAAGAGGGTAGTGAAGTGAACATGCATCCTGACATCGTGCACTAGAATCCTCTCGTCGGTGAAATTTATTATAATACATTAAGCCGTGTGGTTTCCAAGCCGTGTGGTTTCCGGAAGAGTAGAATAGGAGCACTCCAACTCTTCCCGTGGATGCCGTACAAGGCGACTAAGGGAATACATTATAAAACGTCAATCAGGCCTCCCCAACCCGTCTGGCCAGCGCGGGGAGTGTAGGCCAAATCCTCCGTCTGTCTCCGGCAGATGAGAGAGGGTTGTGCTCCTGCAGTGGAGACAAAAATAACCTGATGATGATGACATTAAGTGTATGAGACGATAATCAGGATGTTGACTCTTGGAAGCTGTAAGTTGATACTTGCATAATACTGCGAAACGTCAAAATCGACCTATAGCTAAAAACTACGTAAGTGCCCGCGCACTTACTGCAGTTATAGGCGATGACGATTTGATTTACTGCGTTTATGGTTTGTACGGCAGAATATATTACTAACATTGTAACTCTGAAACCAATTCAAGTTAACCTAGTTTTACGTAATTTTACCGTCTTGTCTGAAGTACGTAATATATGTATCACGAATTTAACAATTTCTGCTCTAGAAATTTGGCATAAGTATATAATAAATTGTCTTCCTCAAAATTTTGTATCAAATTAGATTTAAAATATATTTTCTTGTGTTCGAGATAGGCTCATAAGTCATTGTGTATGGAATTTATTCTTTATATAATTAATAATTATGCTGTTGAGGACTGATTTTGGAGAATACATTACTGCTTCATCATTATCATCATCAGCCGTTAAGCTTCCATAATACCGGGGTATTGTCGACTGCCTAGGCAGATAATTTTTTCAGTAGTCAGATAGTTATTTTCAAGAAAGTTCTCATCTAGCTATTTTTCCGATTATAATGATTTCATGACAATATTTTCCACGCGTCACGTGGACTTATCCCACAGGAAGACTGAACTTGACGCTGTAGTACTGGAGACTGGTTATATTTTTTTAATTTTTATATATTTTTTTGATACTAAACGCACAGTACGTAAATCGTTGCAATACTGATACTTAGAACTCTGATTTGTATGTAGATATTTTAACACATAACACAACGACGGTTACCTGATGCGGTATTAGACTACGGATTAGTACGAAATACGCCGTTCATAGACCGTGTCGCGTTAGGAACCACCGGTATGACGTCTATTGACGTACTGTCCACGAACTTGTTAAAACGGTCCAAATAATTTTGTCATCGTCATAAATCTTTCAAATACCGCAAGAATTTCTCCGACCAAAAAACATCAATCAATTTTAATCCTTTGACATTTCACACTTGTAAACTATTTTGAAGCTAGTACAGCAGAGCTATCAAAACTGTTCAGTTCCTCGTATTTTCATCGCCAGTGTTGTTGGACGGATGTTTGCCGGTCGGTGCATTTGAAACTGTTTACACTGCTGCGGATACGATGAGATAACATTTTGAGAAAGACGCGACGACGGCGGTGGCGCCCCGCGGAGTCTAGACAAGACCATAGATATAGTATTATAAAGCCAATATTACATGAACTACTCTTTTAAATATTATTTCACTAATGTAATGTTAGTTTGGAACGCCGCTATTTTTGGCCCGGGGAAAACTGAGTTCCCACAGGAAAGTTAATTACTTACATAGACATACTTTATTGATAACTTCCGTTACAGGTCAAATAAATTTTTTAAACAAGTTAAATAAAATCAAATTATAGACAGGCAAATTAAACACAATCAAATTAAACATTAATAACTAACATAAATACAAAAATGTCAAATAAAATTCTTAAAATTAAATAAATCAAGTTAATGCGTTCTGAAAGAACTCTTCAAAGCAATAAAATGCCTGCTCGACAAGCCAGGCGCACAGTCTCTTTGAAAATAGGTAGGCTCGGAGAGCTGGTGACCTCAGTGGGAAGCCGGTTGTACCCCATGGGACCCATTAATCGTATCGTTTTCGCGCACTTCGCTAGGGTGTGGGTGATGGGGCGAAGCCTTTTCGCGTGCCGGGTGGAGTATGCGTGACAGTCACCAAGCCCCTCATAATCGTCCAAGTTTTCCCTGGAATAGGTAGCGACTTGGAGGATTAGCAGAAATGGCAGCGTCATTATTCCATAGGCATAGCTGTAGTTTTAAACTATAGTAGGTATATGTGTATCATGAGACCCTTACAAGCTTTTATGCCTTGTACCTTTTATGTTCCGTAATTGATCGATAACAGTCCACGATGATGACGATTGCGTGGGTAAAAGCTAGTGAAATATATATACTAACTAGATTGTGCCCGCGACTTCGCGTAGGTATCGATATTTACACATATTCACTGCTTTTAACGAGTAATTTGGTTTCCTGTAGAAATGAGATGTTTTTCGGGATAAAAACTATCCTATGTTATTCCAGGACCTAACCTATATGTGTGCCAAGTTTCATCCCGATCCGTCCAGTGGTTGAAGCGTGATTTAGTAACAAACATCCAAACTTTCGCATTTATAATATTAGTGGGATAAATAAGTATATTTCATAATAATATATGCATTTATAATTTCATTCAAAATATATAAAGCAATAGTCATATGAAAACCAAAGCATTTGCGTCTCGAAAACAAAATAAATAATAGATGGAGTTCCTAAGTGAACCGCAAAGTTTACATGGTAATACAAACCTATTTTTGCTGATGGTGACCCTTTCATGTACATGTTAACGAGACGCAAACAGCGTTGGTTTTCGTATGACTGTTAGTTTGGAATGAAATATATATACACTTGTCTAATCCCAAACTAGGATTATCTCCTGTACTGTGGTGGTTTCAGAAAGGACTGGTCAATTCACAAATATAACACCAAGACCACGACCAACTTGTACAAAGTTGTCTGTCGCAATGGGCATCGAACCCACGATCTCTGGCACTCAAGTCCAATTAACTAATAAGAGCAAACCAATACGTCACTGTAGACCAATATAGAAGGATAATATTTTGTCTATCAAAAAGCTGATAACCTCGTTATTGTTTTGCGATTCCAAAACTCGTTCGCATTTACAAAACGCACTGTTATGTCCGCGAACAGACCTGTTTGTAAACAAACTAATTATGTTTTATTTTCTCATTATCGTACGTCAATTTTAAGCTAGCAGCGTCTATATTTATATTCGGACGTAGGTATTTAGGAGAAACCCGTAACAAGAATAGATTATACGGATTGTATTCCTGAGCGATGTTACCTTGGGGATTTCCATATTAGCTAAGGTTGCCACATATAAAAACAATAATTCAAGTGGACAAGTGGAATAAGATCGCGACTTTTCCGCCTTCAAAAATGTCGTAATTCTTTTTTGCATTTACATAATATTTTGTTTTGGTTTTTGTGGTCGGTTTCGGAAGCTCAGACCGTTCACGTAATGCCTACACCTAATTTTTGTTTTTTAAACCGAAATAATCGTATTTGAATATCTAATCAACATTTCCATGTTCAAGATGAACAGTGGTTCATCTCCTAGACAGCATTGAAACGCAGTGAGGGAAGGCTTGGCCTACCATGTCGAGTGGTCCGATTCGTTCCTCGGTCATGGCGTGTACTAAAGGGTTTTCGAAACCTACGTACTGTGCTGTTACTGACTGCTCTCAAATCTGGGAGTACCGTTACAGCTCCTAATACCGGTCTCACCGGTGCTACGACTTTAGTTCAAATTCTGTCTGGATGGAAACCCATTTCTGCCGCCACACAGGCAATGCATGCATTTCTGTGTTCCAGTTTTAAGGGGTATAGAGCCAGTGTCAGCCAGGGAAGGGGGGTCTTTCATACATTCGAGGTCATTTTGAGCCTTCCGATCTCCGCTGGGGATCTGGTTCTTTTACCCAGAGTACGATCTGATGCTGTCTGGAATAAAGATGGAGAAGGACCAGAGTGCCAATATATACCACAGGATCAGTTGTTTACATCAGAGACAAATCAGAACTCTGGAGCATCATATATGACCTAAATCGATCCCCAACGGATATCCAAGGGCTCAAACTGACCACTTCGAATGCATGAAAAGGCTCCCCATACCGTTATTTTTGCTCATGTGTAGAACTGCGCACTTTAACGGAATCCTCATGGAAGTAACAGACTTGTTTCACGCAACAATCAAAAGTTTACTGTTGTTGATGGGGTCATTTGCCCGAATGCCGATTTAGCCGTTCCTCCTCCCTCCACCTTTCCCCCTGTTTTGTTAGATTTATTGTTAAAGTCGATGTCTATGATCGCGCGTCCCATCTTTCTCGACGTGCTGTATACTATTACATTCCGAAGGTACAGACGATTTACAGCAAAATTCACAACCATACGCTCTCTGGCCTGTGTCTGTGCTATCTATACTAACCTACATACATATCGCCCTGTCCGCGTCGCGTCCGCAATGAATTTTAATGTCACCGTGATGCGCCGATCACACGATCAGATCAATAGATGACTGAGCAATATGACGGGAAATTATAGTTTTTTTTTTGTTACGGAATGAAGTAGCACACGTGCAGACAGTCTACATCAGCAGTGGTTAGCCCGAAAAACACAGAAAGCGAATGCGTGGCGGAGGCGCGTTTTTTATATCGTTCGATTTAGTACGAGACACTTCACACAGAGTACCGCCGCGGGAAGCGGGATTTGTATGAAGCATATCGCCTCCGCCACGCAGTCGTCTTCTGTGTGTTTCGGGCATTACTGTCGCCCAGGTTTGGATAAAAAACAGTTTTTTTGAATATAAAACATGTTTTAAACCACGTTTTAAACAATTTAAACAGTTTTAAACAATAAAAAACATGTTTTAAATAATAAAAAACATGTTTAAAACAGATGTTTTAAACACTTTGTTTAAAACATGCCAACCCTGCTGTCGCCCTTCACTAAGGACTCGTGTGCAGGTATTATGAGATGTAGTCATTTTGCGACTTCTCTTCCGGAGTGTCTCACCAGCGCGTACCGGTCCGTGGTCTTCACTCCAGAACTCGTAAGCCCTCGGATATTCGCTACCTTTTAAGATTGACAAATTAATTTTACCATTGGAAAATTAATAAGCATTTGTAGTTGAGACTAGCTGTACCCGCTCCGCTCGCGTGGACTATGGACTAACCTAATGGAATGAGGGAATTCAAGAATTTAATCAGATAGTCCTCTTCAGCACCTATTCTAAACGTAGTCCATTTTAACGCTTTCACTATGCGCTAAAATGCTTTAATCTCCTTCGCTTCACGTCCTATCAACACTCCCCTTAACTCTTCCCTCAACCAGCCCCTCAACCAGCCCCTCAACCAGCCCCTCAACCAGCCCCTCAACCCTCCCCTCTACCCTTCCCTCAACCCTCCGCTCAACCTCCCCCCACCCCCCTCAACCCTCTCGTAAACCCTACCCCAGCACTCCCCTCCACCTTCCCCCAACCCTTCCATCAAATCAGTATGCCGATTGCGATGAAATAAATATTAAATGTTACTCCAAATTAAGCCCTATGTTTTTCTGAAAGATGCATCAGAATTGGCTCAGTAGTTTTTACGTGATGCGTGCACAAACAAACAGTCAAAAAGTCCAAAAATGATCTTAATGTGTTCTATTACTTATTGCTCAATTTTTTTTTATTTATTCAATGTACAGACACGAGAAGTTTACATTTTTATTTATTAGATTTCACCACTTCAAGAATGATGACCTTAGGAAAGTCCTACATTATTTCCGCAAACGAATTCCTTGAAAGGCAATTAATTCGTGCATCATGTTTTTCCACCATGTCACGTTTGGTTGTTGCTCAGAATCCACATTTGCGCTGTGTTTGCGTTTCGTTGAGCGGCGGAGCACGTACTGATGAGTAATGCGTGTTTGGTGCAAACATAATCGTTGTTTACTACGCCCCTAGTGTGTACAATTTGCGAGTCATGCACAGTAAAATACGACTATCGATTGATTATGTTTATTTTGTTATATGAACCCTACATGCTCTACATACACTACACATAATTGTACTACACATTCCACCAAAATAACACTTCCACACAACAATCACAATTATCAATACTTCACCAGCGTGCAATATGTTTCTCCTCTCTTAAATCAATTAACTAATTTTGAAGGTGGTATCCAGATAGAACAATTTGCCCTAAAATCTTTCGGTTTAGGCGAAAGTGTCGAAAGACGAAACAGAAACATAAATGTTTTTTTCCTTCTTTTTTTTTTCAGTACATATGCACATAATTTGTCGCGAAAACGTAATATATGTAGAGAGGTCCGAGTTCGATCACCTTTCGCGGCAGGTACCAATGGGTTTTTCAAAATGTAAGTGCAGTTACCGACTGCTCTCAAACAGTGAAGGAAAATAGCGTAAGGAAACCAACACAACTAAGGTTTATCGACTCCATATTATAATTAAGTCTAACTTGACCTCTCGTAGTTTTTAAAAAATATGATGCAGTAGAGTTACGATCTGTCCGAGTTTCCCCGGATTTGTCCTAGTTTACGTGACGTCCGGGGAGCGTCCGGGCGGGGTTTCATTTGTCCGGGTTTTAAAGTTTTCAATAAAAAGTTAATTTATAACAAATAACACTATTTTTATTTTACTGAGTTACTTAAGAAAAGACTCTGTTGATGTGTCCGGGTTATATGCTTCAAAATCCGGGGTTATCATGCTTCTTGTCCTGGTTGGAAGATTTCAGAGGTGGCAACCCTAGATATGTGACATATATATGACCAATATGATGTATAATAAGAAAACCCGTCCCCGGTCCCTGTATATTTAACAGCCGATATAATTGCAAGTCTATTGAAAGATTTAAGGTGGCATTTACTGTGATGGTATTCTCATGTTACGTGTTTGCATTGTTTCAGTATTGGACCAGGGCGACGGTCGGCCGTCAAAGCAGAGCGCAGAGCCACACGGAAAACAAACTGCAGTAGAACTAATAGCGGAGGACGAAGAGGTAGGAACTCCTTGTACTACTACTACTAAATCATTTATCATTGCTGGGCGATCCTCACGTCGATCCAACCGCTTGTGGCGTCGGTTTTTTTTTGGGAGGGGGACGTCTTGCGCCTACCAATGCTCGATCTCCATAAGAACACGTGATCATCAGTAACCTGTATCAGACCCCTGTCAATCAGTCCCCTGTGTTCTCCGAGCCTAACTAGTTTCAAAAATAGGCTGTGCGCCTGGCTTGTCAAGCTGTCATTTAGAGTTAGAGATTAGTTATGAAGAGTTTTTTCAGAACTCATTGACATAATTAGATTCCAATTTATGTATTATATTAGACATTTTAATTTCTTTTGTTTTTGAATTTATTTTAAATAGATTTGATTGTGTTTTTGTTTTATTTTGTAATTAATTTGATGATCTGATCTGTAACAAAAGTTATAAATAAAAATATGTCTATGTATCAGTCCCCTGTCAATCAGTTCCCTGTGTATTAGTCGGCGCGGTACTGAACCCTTCAGTTCTCCGCATCCAATCACTGCCAACCGTTTTATCCATCTTCCCGGGAATATTCCCACTACCGGGCCAATCGTGGTCTTAATCCCAACGGTTACCGGTTCTTTGACAGGTGTGACCAGCCCACTCCCACTTCAATTAAGCATATCTAATCTCAGACAAGAATTCCCTATAATATATGTATAGACTAGGACATCATAATATACAAGCATAATAGACTGCCTCGTTAGCTGAATCGTTCAGACTTAAAGGTCGTAGGTTCATTGCCATTGCCACTGAGAGCAGAAAACTTTTGCAATTTGTACGATATTAGTCCTGCTCGTCATATTTGTACATTGTACTCTGTTTGTCTATTTGGGACTAGACATCACAAGTGTCATGTTTATGTAGCGTTTTTATTGCAGACCAAGACAAACTTGCAGAAATTGGTCTGGCCTTCATTTGAACTTTGTTGTGTCTGGAATAGTCAGCCCGGGAAGCGGTTTATCACCTTTAGGACGACAGTTGTATGCAGGCGCCGGCTTCTATATCGACTCTTTAAGTAATTGAGTCTAATAGATGCTTTGTTTTTGAATACATTATAGACATTTTGACACTAGGCGTCTGACACTGCAGTCGATTTATGTAATTGGACATTTTGATCACGATTTAAAATTACCAATGAAAGAAAATTAAAAGTATCAAAGTATTTAGTATGTTTTTAATACTTTGGACGTTCTGGATCTGAAAGATTATTATATCATAATCATAATTGTGATAAAAACTATTCTCTAACGCAGTGGTGTCTTCTGTGAAGTGCAAACGATTTGAGTTCATTTTTGACTAATCACTTTCAATGCCGACCGTACTAGGAGAACGTGTCGTATAAAAGGGTTGCAATACAAAAGACGCATCAGATGTTTTCCTTTCCGACCCATTTGGTCTAACGAGGGAAGTTTTATCGCCCCTTCCATAAAAGCGGTAACTCACAAACTTGGAACGTCTTCGCCATTGGTGATAATCTTCAAGTGTTAGGTAGATAGGTTGATACAGGAGTTTTTAGGGTTGAGTTACATACAAACGCGCGGATTCGTATCCATAATGCAGTGACAGGCGCAGCACTCGCACTCAACGATACAAACAAACCGACATGAAAGCGTGCGGCTGCATGTGAAAGGCTCATACTACAGCACGCGATCGCGCGCGGCCGGCCGCTGCAGCTTGACGCAGGCGGGTGGATATACGAGCGTTTCAACCGCCGTCATATCCTCACCACCAAAAGTTGATGAAAAAGAAAATACTTAATTAAATATTTCACCTGTGCATAATCTGTGCACGGACCAGAAACTTAATATATATTAAAAACGATGAACTGGTGTTGTCTCTTCTACTTTTGAAGGGGAGGATAATGTCGGCGGTTGAAACGCTGGAATATTCACCCAGGCATTGTCAAATACATAACACATGGTATAGGCACACACTCGATACTCCGTACAAGCGATCAGATACATGTATGTATGTAAACGCTTTATTGTACCAAAAATCACAACAACAACAATAATAACATGGGAATTAAACTAATCATCTACTACTATTTATTATAGGCGCATCGGCCTGTCCGTGAGCCTGAACTATCGAGAGAGGGACAAAATTATAAGTCAACACATAAGTGTTTCTCTTTCGTTTAGTAATACAGCAAGGATTATTTTGCGGGCGAAGTGAAACTGTCGGGCGCAGGTGATTGTCGCTTCTTTACGTAGTAATATTTAGTATTATCTTGTATAGGCAAAGTGCGGCCCGTCTCGCTATAGTAGAGTTCAAACCTTATCGAGCAACGAAGTATAGGGGCTAATCAACGTCAGATTCTCACAGTGCCAAGGTCACCTGAGCGCAATGCATCATTGCCAGCTAAAAGATATGAGCACCGATCGAAGTTTTATAAAAAACTGTCAGTGTCTTTACTCATGGCAACATTACATTAGATTTTTTTTACTGTGGGTTTATTGACTGAATAAATAACTTATTTAAAACCATTCAAGCTGTCTGGGCGTGATCTCACTGCGAATGTCTGCACGTCTTCTGCCTAGAGCATAAGCTCTATATATATATGGCTATAAAACCATTACTCCAAAGCCAGAAGTCTAGCAGTTGAATTTCACAGACTGATTATGATGGACTTTCATAGCCTTTAGCTAGTACCATTAGCGACAAAGGCTTTATGTAAGCCTGGTATTATGTTTTTGATATTATCTTTCATTTTCAGTTATCAACCGGCAAATATTTCAAACAACAATCCATTATAAGCCGTTTGATAATATTGTTTTTGTTGGAAAGCGATGACACTATCGATTTCCTAAAGATAGTTTGTCGAGATATTGAAACACAATTCTACCCGACTTCGAAAATATGAGGTTCTCTAACGCGTATGAATTACGGTATATTTAAGTTAAGTAATTTAAGTTGTTTTTAAGTAGTTTAAGTCTAATTTGGTTTCGTCAATGGACGAATGCTTAGCAAATGAACGTGAGATACCACATATTTTACTTATTATAAAAGAATATACAGTGATGGATTGCAGAAAAAAAACTTGAATAATTTTTTTTACGTCTCTCAATTTTCTTGTCCTATTTTACGTAATAAAATATTACTCAGAACAATGACCCCAGGTGTGTCGCTCACCTCTGCGGTACTTACGATATTTTCTGGTTCGATCGGTTTCCGTAGATACAATCATTATCATATCAGCACTCAGACGTCCACTGCTGAACATAGGCCTAGGGATTGCTGTACATATATAAACGTTAATAAACTTTCAAGATTAGGCACATCATTCATCATTGAAATAAACCGACCATACTATTGAATTTATTACCTAATTTTTTTCGGTAAATTGACGCAGATTTGTGACGTAAGTTTGACTTCATTCTTACGTTTAACGGACATTTTAAATTAAAAAGTAGTAAAAACGTTGGCGAAAAATTGGTTTACTGATTTAGTAGTTTTTTGGGATATTCCGAACATAAGCAATACAGCCACCGGCTCGACCCAGAGACACAGATTAGATTTAGTAAAAACTTAACATTATATTTTTTTCTCAATCTATTTCATGTTATATTAAATCTATTAAAAAAAACATTTCAGTTTCGATGCAAAACATTCTGTCATTTTTCACGGGGTGATCTACACAACTAATCGTACCGCGCATGACCAGGAGGTCTTTACCTTAGGGCGAGTACAACGCCTGATTACTACGACTTCCCTCTGGTTGCTGTAACATGATAATAGACCCCATACAAAATGATCCGTCAATCTCACAGGTGTAACTTTACACCCAGGTGTCCGTAAACATTAATAAAATAAAAATAGTAAACATTAATGTACCTGTTTTATTATTTAATAAAAGAAAACACCAATGACCCCATAGTGGGAGATATGGACTACTGGCAAGTTGCGTGAATCACCATTCTCCAACACCTGGACGTAGTAATATTTAGTACTAGCTTTTGCCCGCGACTTCGTCCGCGTAGGTTTTGATATTTACACATCTTGAATTTCAAAATAGATATCATTTTCGTAATCAACGCCCCTCAAAAATGACATAAATTTATAATTATTTGGTTTCCCGTAGAAATGAAATATTTTTTCGGGATAAAAACTGTCTTATTCCAGGACCTAACATATATGTGTGCCAAGTTTCATCCCGATCCGTCCAGTGGTTGAAGCGTGATTGAGTAACAAAGATCCAAACTTTGGCATTTATAATATTAAGTGGGATGGGATTCACTGCCTGGACTGTGATCGTCAGATAGATATGAAAAGGTACCTTTCGGTCAGTATTTTACTTTCAGAACATAAATCAGCGATACTGACGTCATTCGCAAAGAATTTCAAGTAACTGCAATTTAGTTAGGAGCCTGCGGCATAATGTTTTATGCAGTATGTTGTGCAGCTGTAGAACGATTTTCCTCACGAGACCGCAAATATTGTGATACTATGCGAGTTGATACTTGAGAAATGACTCAGTAATAATACTAACATACTTAGCACTGTTTATCTTATCAATATTATGGCGTTATTAAACGTTTATAATCATCTCGGTATTTTATATTTAATTTTCTACGCCCGTACTGAATTTAAGTAAGATCCGTCGACTGGTTCGCGCACTCGGCATTGAATTTGTTCATTCGTTTAAATTTTTCAATTAATAATGTGGCATAGCCGCATTGATAGCGATGTATTTAGACGACAATTTGACGCTGTCTAACCTGAAATTGCTGCAGAAGTTACCAAGCATTACACCAAATATAAACAATTATTATTCCTAGTAAATGATAATTTTTCTTTCATGATCTCGTGCTGTGCTGTTTTTAAACCGTTAGTTATGAGACAGTTGCATAACTATTATTGTATAATGGCTTGAAGTTCCCAAGAAGTGGTACGGCCGCCATATTTGTTTTACAGCTGAAGGGAAGGCTAACCTCGGAATTGCCTCACGATCTTATTCTTTACCAATTAAAAGTAGTCGTTTAATATAATTTTTATTGTAATTTCATCTTATTTATTTGCCGAAATCAACAGTTACAATTTTTCATAGTATTCTTACAAAGGCACTTATACAGATTTCCTGGTATAAACCATAGAAAAGAAAAACTTAAGAATAATAAAGAAGTAGCAGCCCTTAGACGTCCACTGTTGGACATAGACCTTCCTCAGTGAAGGCCACCACACCCGGTCCTCCGCCCTTTGTATCGCTTTCGGCCACCTTCTTCAGGTCGTCGGTTCATCTGGCGGCAATTGCTAAACAAGCAAATGATAACTATTTAGTATTTTTTAATGAATTTTAGAAGATTTTTTAAAAGATGATTTAAGTTCAGCAAAAGGATCAAGGCTTGATTGAGAATAGCTTATTATACGAGGTCGGGCGCGGATTACCTAAAACGCTCTTTGTCCAATTCTCTCTCTAATTCCGTTAATCTATACTATCTACTAACTATACTAATATTATAAAGAGGTAAAGTTTGTGAGGTTGTAGCGGGTAATCTCTACTTTGAAAATTCTTTTACCAATAGAAAGCCATGTTATTTGTGAGCGTTATCCTACTAATATTATAAATGTGTTATCCTACTAATAATATTAAAAGTATTTGGATGTTTGGATGTTTGTTACTCAATCACGCTTCAACTACTGGACGGATCGTGATGAAACTTGGCACACATATAGGTTATGTCCTGGAATAGGACATAGGATAGTTTTTACCCCTAAAAACATCCCATTCCTACGGGAAATACATAATAATTTGAGATGTTAAGTTGTCCACGCGGACGAAGTCGCGGGCAACAGCTAGTAGGCTATAAATGTTTGCCGCCCAACGAAGTGGGCACGGATCAGCTAGTTGTATATAAATATATACTCGTATAGTCAAGAAACTTAGCTGCATACAAATAAGTACAACATGAAGATTTATTTGAATTTTATTAAGTTATGAGTTGTGGCTTTTTGACCCCCTACGTGTAGTAACAGCGTAATAACAGCACTCCACAATTACAGCGTTTAATCCGACCAAGAACAGATTGACTGATAAAAATAAATAAATTGAGGAGACCTTAGAATAGCAACATGCTGCTTATGTGACCTCTAGCCAATAGGCGGGCTTGAAGCTTAACAAATAAACTAACTTGTGCAAGCGTGCCGCGTCAACTTCACAAGGCTGATAGTCTGGCAGCTGACGAGTTTGTTTCTACCTCTTGTCACTTAAGAAAGTGTGTATGTATTTAATTTAATATCCTAATTGCTCGACCTGAAGCGGAGCCATTCTGGTATTTTTCACATATGCACATTGGCAAGCTGTAGCTACGAAACACACGTAGCAGATCGAACAACACATTCATAGACTATCGTTTATATCGATACCAAAAGCCTTTTGTACCTTTGGCAGAGGGGAACGCCTAAGTATGACGAAGTTTTGCTTTATGTTACTAGCATTACACAAACTTGTCTCTACCTCTTCTCAAGCGTGCGTAACTTTGTTATAGTTGTTTAGAGGTAATTTTGAAAACGATTTTGGATAGTATGAATTTATCGTTTGAGTGACGAGTTTTAACTTTGGATTGTTGCACGCAACGTTCAAAGATCGCATTTATGGGCAACATAAAATACTTATAAATTTATAAATAGGTTTTACTGAAATTCTCTTAAAATACATGTACATTTTAAAAGAGACTAATATTTGCAGTCTCTTTTAAAACCCAGACACAAGTCTCGTCCAAAAGTATAAGAAAACAGAAAGCCCACCTATCCGCTGGCCTATAGCTCGAAGCCTCGAACTGTAGGTAGGTCACGTAGCAGTCGTCGTCTTAATCCAAATTCCTCGCGTGCGGCGTTGGAAAGAGAAACACTTTCTATTCTATTTGCTATTAGTACCTTCTATTGAGTGTATACCTTTTTACTAACTACTAACACTATATTTCGATCCCGAAACTAATCGAGGGCATCAAACTGAAAGGGCGTATCTACAAAAATTAAATAATGCAAATGGTTAATCATTGATAACTTTTTTATTTTACTTTTTATGTTGCTTAGGTCTTGAGCACTGTTACGCCCTTTTTGTATGTTGTAGAGCAAAAAATAGACATAGGACATAGACATAGGACATAGACATAGGACATAGACATAGGACATAGACATAGGACATAGACATAGGACATAGACATAGGACATAGACATAGGACATAGACATAGGACATAGACAGGACATAGACATAGGACATAGACATAGGACATAGACATAGGACATAGACATAGGACATAGACATAGGACATAGACATAGGACATAGACATAGGACATAGACATAGGACATAGACATAGGACATATACATAGGACATAGACATAGGACATAGACATAGGACATAGACGTAGGACATAGACGTAGGACATAGACGTAGGACATAGACGTAGGACATAGACGTAGGACATAGACGTAGGACATAGACATAGGACATAGACATAGGACATAGACATAGGACATAGGATACAGAAATAGGACATACGCCATAAAAAATATATTTTGGAAAATCTGTAGGTACGACCTTTCAGTTTGATGCCCTCCAAATGATCATATTATTACAACGCCTTTTTACCTCACTACGTAAGCGAAGGCGGTTTAGTGTTTGATTTACCTACTTTTACGGTTGTAAATGGCTCATAAAATGCTCGTAAAACGCTTCACTGAGAGCATCCATTTTTATTATTGACGCAAACTCTTGCCTGTTTGCGATTTCCTGACATTGCTGGTAACTATTATCAAATTATTCTACCTTACCGGAAACCTCACGGCATTACATTACATCAATCAGGCCTCCCCAACCCGTCTGGCCAGCGCGGGGAGTGTAAGCCAAATCCTCCGTCTGTCTCCGGCAGATGAGAGAGGGTTATGCTCCTGCAGTGGAGACAAAAATAACCTGATGATGATGATTATCAAATTTGTGGTCCAGGTCTTTGATACCATGAGGCCCAGAGTCCCCTAAAAGCCTAGCGAAACAATATGTTGCTGTGTGGCTGGGATATTGTGGCAGCGCTTCATCTCTTCATCTTCTATTTTAACTATGTTAAACATTTTAAATTGTTTTCTCTAGTTCTTATAAGAATAAGTTTTAATTTAATTTTTTTTCCTTTTTCTTGCTTTGTTGGTTTTTTCTTTGTGTGTGCCAATGTGGTAGTGAATAAATGTTTTTCTGTCTTTTCTTTTTCTTTCATCTTCAAAGCGCTAATACTTAGGAACTGGAAAATGATGTCGTGTATGCTAAATCTACAAAGTCAGAATCTTTTATTGCACATAAGCTAATGCACCTAGCCGATAATTTCCTATCTATAATACCGGTAATATATGGGTTCTTACACTTGTATCAGGAAACCGACTTTATAAAAGCCATCGATTGGCGACTCCGCAAGCACAGCATGCACAACGTGGTAATGTCTCGCAAGGGAACCGTTACCTTAGGTCAAAATACCTGCTGGCGTTAGTATTCAGATGTGGAAGGTGGACAACTGAATTTAATGACGTGCGTTAAGGAAGACCTATATGGGTGCTGACAGACTTGCTATTAGAGGTGTAAGTTTCTAGTGACCGTTTTATTTCGAGATCCTTTTAAGCTTAGCCCGAACCCGCGGGGTTAGTCCAACTAGTCTTACTATTAGTATCATCATCAGGTTATTTTTGTCTCCACTGCAGGAGCACAACCCTCTCTCATCTGCCGGAGACAGACGGAGGATTTGGCCTGCACTCCCCGCGCTGGCCAGACGGGTTGGGGAGGCCTGATTCATGTTATATAATGTATTCCCTTAATCGCCTTGTACGACATCCACGGGAAGAGTTGGAGTGGTCCTATTCTACTCTACCGGAAACCACACGGCAAAGTAAGTAAGTTATACTGCTTAGTATAACTTACTGGAAATGAATAAATATGATAAAGGCCGTCCAATTAGTTCTACTGCTCAGTATGACATATTGGATTCAAGTTTTAATAAATGCAGTCCAAGTAGTTATACCACGCGGCCTTAAGGTGTGTGCACTTGTTTATATCTGTCCGCTGCGGTTGCTTTAATTTCAATTATCAAGGGTTACTTTCGATCTTACATAGCCGCAACGTCGAACGCTTGTGGGTGGGCCAGTAGACCGCTCGCCGCTTATTTACCGCATTGCACTTTAACCCTTAAGTAAATATCTTTACGTTCGAGTAAATAACTTTAAGTCCGACTATTACAAAGAAACTGCAGCTGTAAAACTGGCTGTTCATCTCTTTTCGACGCACTAAACTGACGTTTAATGTTCACACGAAACTCTTGAGATTCTTCAGAGATTACCCACGCTGAGTCATTGGAGTTTAATCGCTCGTTTCATTCCGGATTACTTGCCTGTCGAGAATGTTATATTTGAATTCTTCAAATTTTATTTCTCAAAATCAAATTCGTATATTTTTATCATTTTCCTGCTATAAACTTTTTCTTTCTCATTTCTTCCTAACATAGAGTACAAGAAAAATATACCAACCACAGTCTATAATAGTCCACGGATAGACTAGGTCTCTCCCAAAATAATATGAGATGTATAGAGATGCGAGGTAATTAGGGTACCTCGCTTGGCAGGCTGGTTGAACATTGCGGTATATTGTGTTTAATGCACATACGAGTGCTGCCTATTGCCTAGATTTATTCTTTAGTGTCATTATACGACATCCAATGGCTATTAGTCATTGGTAAAAAATAACCTGATGATGATAGTTTTTATCCCGAAAAAACATCTCATTCCTACGGGAAACCAAATTATTAACGGTTAATTTGGTTTCCCAGCAGTGAAAATGTGTTAATATCGAATCCTACGCGGACGAAGTCACGGGCAAGGGTTTTCATAACTATTACGATAATAGTAGAATGTTATGCCTAGAATTTACTACTACGGCAGAAAAAGCTAGTTTCAAAGAGCTATCTAGATAGATCGAAATACATAATGGGAGAAGCGATTTGGCTCAGGCAACGAAAACAAGATAAAATTGTCGTCTTGGAGCGAGAAGCGAATCCTACTTCGCGAAAAACAACAATATAAATTGTGCCGACTCCAGGGGATTTTCCTTATTTTTCTTTCATAAATAGTAGACATTTTGTTTGCTTGTGAGTTGTGTATTTACTGCATTCTGGGCCGACCTTTTTTTGGTGTCTCTCTATTTATTGCGGAAAAGGCAAAGACATTTTTTAGTAGGCTAGATACAAAGGTATGTGGATACTGGATGGGGAGAGGGCAGAGGTTCGGGGTGGAGTGGACATTGATAGGCGATATCCTGATGATTAATTCAATTTTGGATGAGTGCACGTCATATTATGGGTTCCATATTTGGGATGCATATTCAAGGTGACTACGGACATAAGAACAATAGAGTATCTTAAGAGTTTTCATATTGTTAAAGGGTTTGGAAAAATTTATGACAAAACCTAACGCTTTGTAAGCCTTGTTTGCCTTATGCTCTATCTATGTGATTGGCGAATGATAACTTATTGTCATGGATAACTCCTAAATCTCTACTCCCTCTGGATCTGATCAGATTTTCATTCTTAATTTTATAGTTATATTCTATAATAGAATGTTTACGAGTGAAAGTCATATAAAAACACGTAGACACATTGAGGTCTAGTTTATTAATATGACAATAATTATGTAGTCTGTTTAGATCGTCCTGAAGGAGGACTGCATCAGAAGCGCTATAATATCTTTGAAGATTTTCATATCATCTGCAAACAAAAGAAAACTAGAATTGATAAAGCAACTGTCAATGTCATTAATAAAAATAACGAATAGAAGAGGTCCCAGTAAGGAACCCTGTGGTACTCCAGATGGAATACCAACCTATGAAGAATTATAACCATTCAGTACAATAGCCTGGCATCTATTTTTCACATAGGAAGTGAACCACCTAAACAGAGCTTCTCGAATACCTAATATAACAATTTGTGAAGTAGAGTATCATAATCTGTGTAAACTGTATCTTTTAAACATAATAATACTATTAATTTATTTCAAAGACAACATCGATCCATTGGTGTTAGTGAAGACTTAAACTAAGTTAGTACTTAATTGATGATGATTTAGTCCTCTGGGTGAGTATCCACACCAGAGGACTGTCCATTCTATCGGCTATCATTTTTAGGATGCTGTTTCTGCTCCCGCGCACTCTGCTTAGTAATGGCGCAGTGATCATTGTTGGCAATTTTTTTTCATTGTGATCAGTCACATACACACACGATAATGGTGCCTTAGGTCACCTAATTTCTGTTTTGCAACGATAATAAAACAAAAATAGACACTGATTGTTAAAAAACGGGAGGAAAAACATTTTTTAACTTCTACATCCGTACATTTTTCTGCGTAATTATCCTTTCTTACGTAATACAATATTACTCGGAACAATGACCCCAGGTATGTCGCTCACCTCTGCGTAACTCCGGTTCTTCCGGCTCGATCAGTATCCGTAGATAATTGTAAAGGTTAAAAATCTTTAAATATTTACTTCAGCAATCGTCTTCTGGAAGTGAACTGAGCATAGTGACTATCAGTTTGAACTTTTTTTAGATGTATGACCTTATTTTTTTGCAAATTGACGTAGGTTTGTGTACCACTTCATTCTTACGTGTAACGGGCATTTTAAATTAAAAGTAGTAAAAACGTGGGCGTAAAAAGTTGGTTCAGTAATTTAGTCGTTTTTGAGATATGTTACTAACCTTAAAGCAACACGGCTCGACTCGTAGGAGACAACATAGCACGTTTTTCCGATGCAAACGTCATTTATTGGGTGATCCACGCACATCTTGTACGCTGTCTCTACGATACACATCCTTCCTACTAATATTATAAATGATTGGATGTTTGGATATTTCGATGTTTGGATGTTTGTTACTCAATCACGCGTCAACCACTGGACGGATCGTGATGATACCTGGTACACATATAGTTTAATTCCTGAAATAGAACATAGCATATTTTTATCCGGAAAACACACCTCGTTCCTACGGGAAATACATAATAATTAGCGATGTTAAGTTGTCCACGCGGACAAAGTCGCGGCCAACAGCTAGTACCTAATAAATCTAACGACATATTCGTGATATATCGTACACATAGATACGGGTGCATGACCAGTGGGCCTACTCCTTGAGTATTTCGGGTCATATCCCCGTTAAGCTAAAGCCATTTTGTGCTCCTAAAAAATCCTAAAAGCGGAAAAGCGCTTTCGGAAATGTCACCTCACAAACTAGATGTGGTCATGTAACCACTGTCTAACCGCTTTTTTGTGGCACTGTCACCAGTCTCTTGACTAAGTGACACGTTGCGGTTTGTTCAGCAAATAAATATTTTATCGCCCGCTGTTCTTCGAAGTGATAATTTTATGAATGTAATTGTTTTGCGAATGTCGCGGCGATAAGTCAATTCAGACGAAAGGATAATCCACACTAATCTACGTACGTGCAGTTTGTTGATGTATTTTAGTTAAAAAAAATATATATTTGGATAGGCAGGGCGGTTTTTACGGTTCCGTCTAATCGGATATACTTATAGCGAATTTTTTTTGTCCTACTGACTGTCCGCCGGACGATAGATTTTTACAGAATTGGAAAACAATAAATAATCTTGAAAAAAAATATATTTTTCAAAATACAATTTTCCCCAATTGATTTACGTGAATTGTTTACGTCCGCTATCGCCGCGGGAGGCGCTACTCTGGTACGAAATGTATTCATTATAATAATATATGCCCTTAGTACTGTATAGTAATTTTATAATTATGTTTTTGTTTTATACTAGATGTGCCCGCGGCTCCGCTCGCGTGGACTTCACAATTCTTTTTAATCTCACTCTCAGTTCGACTCAAACCCCACGCCCACTCTCACTCTCACTCCACCGCCAACTACAGCTACAGATGTTGTCCAAACTCATCGCAATCTGAATTGCACCGAACATTATAATTATGCTTCTTATCGCATGGTGCCTACTAATGTATTTGAAAACAAAAAATCACATAACTTTTGATTGAGTAAGGCGATTGCGATGAAATAGAGACTAAAGTTACTCCGACTTAAGCCCTATGTTTCTGTGAAAAGTCAATTAAAATCGGTCTAGTCGTTTTTACGTGATCCGTGCACAAACTAATAGATAAACAGACAAAATATTAAAAAATGATCGAAATGTGTTCTCGTACTTATCCTTAGGCCCCCAATTTGCAATGTACAGACACGTTAAGTTTACGTTTTTATTTATTAGAGTTAAATTTTAGTACCATCACTCCAGTAGTTAGCGGATCGGTAGTTGACGAATCCCAATAAACATTTTAAATTTGGTAAAACATTGTTATACCATAAGCATTAATCAAATCACGGAAGCCTTCCGCGAAGGTTCATGTTCGCGAATAAATATACTCACCATTCGTAGCGGTATTGCTCATATTTATTCAACAGACCAAAAAAAAATTAATGCCTTATTCAAATTGAGTTTATTTTTAAACGGATAAGGTTTAGGATTCCGTGATAACATGAGTAATATAATAAATATTATATAGTAGATGTTTATTACTGGATCTTTTTTCTTACTAGCAGCTAGTAGACTTTGCCCTCGTGGAATAACTTTTGTTTCCCGTGGGAACAGTTTTTCCCATAGTCAAAAATTGCCTATGTTATCTTCATGAGGTCGTGAAAGTGTGACAAACTTTCGGATTTATAATATTAGGATAGGATTACTACAAAGTTAGGATTAGGATATTCAGGCTGGACGAGCTGATGGTTTGCCGTGTGGTTTCCGGTAGAGTAGAGAGTAATAGGACCACTCCAACTCTTCCCGTGAATGTCGTACAAGGCGACTAAGGGAATATATTAGAAAACATCAATCAGGCCTCCCCAACCCGTCTGGCCAGCGCGGGGAGTGTAGGCCAAATCCTCCGTCTGTCTCCGGCAGATGAGAGAGGGTTGTGTTCCTGCAGTGGAGACAAAAATAACCTGATGATGATGATGAGCTGATGGTATGAACGAATGCGACGGAACCTTTTTTGAACCAGTTTTGAAACTGCGCTGGATAATTTAGCCATATGAGTTTTTGGCAAGCTACATTTTTGGCACTACGCGTATATGGCACAATTAGTCTATTAGCCTTTGCGTTTGTGGTATTATGTAGCTTGGTAGCTAACGGAGTAGGCTTTCTAGTTAAAAATCAAATTCATTTATTGCACGTGAGTAGATACACTTGGTACATTTATACCTTTGACGACCTCCGTGGCGGAACGGGTAGCTCTCGGCGTGCCACGCCGGAGGTTGCGGGTTGGAATCCCGCTAGGGGCAAATGTTCGTATGATGAATATGAATGTTTGTACCCAAGTCCTGGATGTTTATATATATATTTAAGTCTGTTTATCCGTTATCTAGTAACCATAACACAGGCTCCGCCTAATTTGGGACTGGATAATTTGTGTGAATGTCTGACATATTATTATAATTATTATACACTTATGTTTTTTGCCGCGACTACCGCTTCCTAGGTGCTAGCGCTGTGAAGAAGAAACGACCCAACAAACTCCACGCAACACATCTTTTAAAATCTAAATTAAATTTAGTTGCCTCATACGATATCCACAGGAAGACTGGGAAATGTTCTATTCTCTTCCGGATAGAACACGACGTGGTTCAATTCCGGGTAAATTGACCAAAAAATACTTTCACGGAACCCGCTCTTTATATGATACGACTTTAAGTCGGTAAGGTCGGCCGCCATTTTTATTTGATTACTACATATATCATTTTGGTTTGCTCGTGTATGCGCCTGGCTACGTCACATCTGCTAACTCGTTTGCCTTTAAAGCGTATGTCGTAACGGACAAACCAAAACCACCTTTCTCTAGACTGTGGTATTACTTACTGTACAGGATGGTAAGAACGAACGCTAGCTGGAGTCTAAAGTACATTAAGGTTGAAAATAGCCAATTTTACTCAAAAGGTGTTTTTATGTTTTGAAAACTCGGCGGAAATCAGATTGCGATGAGTTAGGACTACATTTAGAGCGTGGGTAAGAGGGAAAGAGCGGGGGGTGCCATGGAAGTGTATGCGAAAGGAGGAAACAATAATTTTGTAAGTAGAATTCTTACCACATATAATAAATTATTCTCAAACATTGATCCTTTTGCAGAGTCCAAATCATCCTTTAAAACTAAAATTATAAATAAACTTAATAATCGGTAATGTTTTATTACGCCTGCACACCACACACACACTACACACACTACACACATACACTACATACACACACTACACACACACAAACCCCATACACACACACCAACACACACTTTTTCTCTTTCTTAAATACATATCTGTAAGTAGATAATGCATGTCTCACTCTTACCATGGTGTATACTAGGAAACCTGTAATTGGCTTTGTTAATTAAGATAAATGCACAAATTGTTTAAATAAGCATAAGAATAAGCTGTTGGTTTCGTCAAATAAATAAAATAAATAAATAAATAAGTAGTCCACACGATCGGAGCCGCCGACACAGCTAGTCTATATATATATTTAATATTATTATGAACACCAATACATTGACAGCCCTCTAAGCACAATTTATAAACTAAATCTGTGAAGTCACTTGACCTGGTGCTGACAGAATACCAGCGCTGGAGTTCGCGTAGCGTGCTGCAGCATTATGCTGAGTTAGCGCCATTTTGTTGCTGCGACACATAGGTACCTTGATTATTTTTAAATTGTAATTTATTAATTCTGTTCTGTTTATTTCTCATGTATGTGTGTGTCGTAGCTATGAATAAATGACCTATTCTATTCTATACTAATATTATAAAGAGGTAAAATTTGTGAGGTTGTAGCGGGTAGTCTCTGTATCTACTGAACCGATGTTGAAAATTCTTTTATCAATAAAAAGCCACGGTATTTGTGAATGTCATAGGCTATATCATTTATAAAGTTACGTCTACGCGGACGAACTCCCGGCAATCAGCTGGTATATAATAAAGAAATATAAAAAAATCTGTCAGTTAGACGTACCTAGAGTGTAAAGGTGTAAGTTTCGGACTAATCTAACCTGAACAATCTTAACTCTCGACTCCCCTCCGTGTTGCTTTTAGTACAATGTAGATAAAACCAGGGAAATACAAGTAAGGTCAACAAGAAACGTAACAATAGAGTACAACATATCGCTCGCTTATTGCGATCCATGACAGACTCTATCGGTCACGAAGTGGACCTTGGTTACTCTTACCTCGCCAATACCAGAGACAACTGCGGCCTATAGAGGTCAGAAGTCATAACCACGGTTCCTGTCAAGATTTTTAGTTTTTAAGTTAGGGTACAAATACACATGTTTATTAGAGTAGCATGCTAATAAGTATGCTCAATTTGTAATATGCTACAATGTGAATGTGAAGAACTCATTTTTCAAAACAAAACCATGAATTTCTAACAATCCGTGAAAATTGACGAAAACGCGGGCTGTAGTTCGCGCGTTTTTTTTTATTCAGCCGGCGGCGCGACTAATGGACCGTCGCGTCGTATCAGTCAGTCTTTATTCAAACAATATTTGCGTTCGATTTCTTTGGCGCTGAACACTAAGATGTTCCAAATTCAAAAAGTGCGCGGCAAAGATAATCGCGGCGCACTTATAAAGAGGATTAAAAACTCATTACTGCCCGCTAAACGTTTATTATAGAAAACACCACCTTTGGGTGCACTTAAAGGCGAACCAAGTCGTCCTTTTCAAATAGATGGGATGAAAAGATACTGACGTTCGGATAGGTTCGGTGTTACCCCGCGTCTCGTGCTCACCTCTCGCGAAAAGTAGCGCGGCGGCCATCGTGAATTGTTCGATCTTTAAATATGTGTTCCATAAAAAGATGTAAACATAACACATAACTTTATACGAGTACATTTACCGCTATTGTATCCGCTTTATATTTTATTAAACTTCCGTTGACAGCTTGACGACATTAAAATGCGTTTATTTTAACTTAACCAATGCAATTTTATGAGTTCTATTTTATACTTTACATTGTACAATCAAACGCTTGTAACATTAATTATTTGAGCACTATATGAATAATTAGGGATTGAATTTATTTAAAATATTAAAAGTCTCCTGAACCAATAAATCAATCGATCAGGCCTCGGCCAGCGCGGGGAGTGTAGGCCAAATACTCCGTCTGTCTCCGGCAGATGAGAGAGGGTTGTGCTCCTGCAGTGGAGACAAAAATAACCTGATGATGATGAATAAAAGTCTAAATTACACACTATACTAACACACTACTACTATGCAAAAGCACTAATTGTTCACTCGTAGTTCGCTTAAAGACTTTCTTATCGTTCGCTTTTGTAAACTAAACTGTCCCCGGTACACAATCTAGACGCTTATATATCCGGAGGGAGGATTTACTCGAACGTTCCAGACTCCATGCCGCCGTGTGTGGTACATTCTCGAGACGTGCGCGGGCCGCTCTACCTACTATTTACGTCCCTTTCTTCCATTGAACATTCCCTATAACCGCCACTTTCGTATGCACAGTATTATTGCTGTGTTCGCACCGATGGTGTAACCATACCATAGGAACAAAAGGTACCCATTTATGATCTAATCGCTAATTCGACGTATTATTTCTTTAAGGCAACAATTAAGGGAAATGTAATTTCATTGTTCAGACATTACACAGAAAAAATTATGTACGATTATTACTTAAGGTGTTTACTCCTGAGACGCTATTCTTCCCAGATATATGTAATGAAGATCAGTTTAATTTTTTGTTGTTGTTAAGTATGCAGATATTTAGTGTTAAAAAAAACCCTATAAATACTATTAAAAAATTATTAAAATCGGATAAAAAATGACGAAGATACAGCAATTTCAGTGCATTAGTTCCAAAGACGGAAGTGACGTGCGCGACACAGAGTAGTGAATTAAATCCGAGCGAGACAGCGAGACAGCGAGAACATCGCGAGCGGGTTGTAACGGGTAACTGCGACATAAAAAGCGCGCGCGTTTTGACAAGTTGCGTTAAATAAACTTTAATTACTTCGTCATTTCTTAATGGATTTTAGTAATTTAAAAAATAAAATCCTCAGCAATGTAATTATTACAAATATATATATATATATTACGCCATACTAATTAAAAATTAAAATCTTTTTATGTGGTTGATCCTCATTATGTATGTCAGTAGAACATGAATCTTATCTTTAATCTGAAGCCACTAAAAAAGCGCCAGATATAAAAGATATAAACCGGCTTCTGACGTGAGGTAGTATTGTATAAGACACATACCTAGATCTTTTAAAATTCTACTAAGTTTTAATTTAAGGAGGATAAAACAGTATGGTCCATTATTGTGCGATGTACGGATTTTAAGAAAGCAATAACACCAACAAGGATCGGAGATCTTTTTCAGTTCCAGTATGGAAAGATGGACTGAGAATTATTTACATGCTACATACACTTGTCCAGTTGGGAATTAGATAAATACAAGGTGTGTACTACCTTGTAGACCAAGACTGTCCTTTATTGTGAATCGAACCCGTGACCTCTGACACTCAACGTTTTACACCCAAAAGTGGTCGAAACCATCTGCTCAGCGTGTCGTAAATAACTTCCGCATTTGGGAAAGCCTATTTACAGACACGATGATGACGTCAAGACGCTCACAGAATCTTTACAAGGTTTTGGTCGTCATTGTTTATGTCTAGTAGGCCCTTCAACCTGAAAGGAAGTCAACGGTCCGTAATTAAACTTGAAGACATCGCTCCCGTCGAACAGCAAAACGGTCTACGGGATATTTCTTTGTTTACTTAACGCAGTACACCAGCCCTCTCAGTTACTAAGTGGGATAAGTCCGCCTTTGTACATAAAAAAAAACACTAAACACTAAATCAATCACTAAATCCATATTTTGTTGGTAAATCCTACTTAGAAACTATGTTAGTACAACAATTATAATTAAATACAAAACACATTTTATTCCTATAAGTTATTGTTAATTTATGTACAATAAAGTGTTTACATACATACATGCATACATACATACTCGTACGTATACACTGGCCATTTTATTCAGATACAGAGCTTGGTGCAGGAATCGAGGTTTGCAACACCTTTAGGAATTGAGAAAAAATACTTAAAACTTATAATGTGGACCCTATAGGTCATGGGGCCACATGCTAAGTTCCTCGTAAATTTTCCCAATTCCTAAAGGTGTTGTGGATTCCTAAAGGTGCGAGTGTTAAAATACAGCGATTTTTGAAATACAGCACTTTCGTCCTCGCCCTCGCACCGCCCAAGTCTTTTGACGTCAGTTTCCTAAGAAATTCAACTTATCTAAATAAAGTGTGTTTGTCAACGCTCCATTACTTCCAATTTAGCCCCGTAGGAACAGCGACGTCAAGTCAAGTCAACAGCTATAAAAACATACTCTCAGTTGTTAATAATGATTAACGACAAAGTAAAAGGTACCGTGATGTGCCTGAAGTACAAGGTTTAAATTAGAAAGAATAAAACATTTTTAAAGGAATCAGTTTTGTTTCACGTCAACTATAAACAATTCTAGTTACATTTCTGTTTAGTTACTGAGCCGAAATAGAAAAACAAAAGCAAGAAGTCAATGTAAAGTTTTATCTTTTCAGTGATCAGAATGTCTTATTGACCTATACTTCAGTTTTTCCCACGAAATTGAAGCATAATATGGACATTGTGTCTCGTCGGATGCCCGCGAAGCGTTATGTTATGTTTTGTCCAAGAAATTTATGTTTTTTACTCGTTTGTGAATTGCGTTGCGTCAGTGAATAAATGTCTGTCTACCTACATACCCTACGATACAATTTATTTTCATTAAAGAATCTCGGGTATTGTAAAAATTGCATCGGAATTGAGATTTTTGTATAACTAGGTATAGAATTTCTTAGGAAACTTTTTCACAATTAGTAGTTGATTAGATGGTACTTAATGTACTTTAGGTAGTCATGCACTCGCAACCTGGTCGTACCATCCAAGTGAGAGCCTGAGAACTGCAACGCAGCACATTCCAGAGCCTTATCACAAGCGACTCAGCAGAGTCCAGGTGGTCGATGGCGTGACCCCTCTCCGTGTGAGTCACGCTAACATTAGTACGGTGCAACATGTCTGTTAGTTAGTACGTCTCGCTGTTAATTTATTTATAAATCATTCTAATTCAATAGTTTAAATAAATTTTCTTTTCGTTTTTAAAAAGCTTTCCAAGCTCCCTCAAAACCAGACTAGGTATTTGCCGTGTGGTTTCCGGTAGAGTAGAATAGGACCACTCCAACTCTTCCCGTGGGTGTCGTACAAGGCGACTAAGGGAATACATTATAAAACATCAGTCAGGCCTCCCCAACCCGTCTGGCCAGCGCGGGGAGTGTAGGCCAAATCCTCCGTCTGTCTCCGGCAGATGAGAGAGGGTTGTGCTCCTGCACTGGAGACAAAAATAACCTGATGATGATGTAGTTACAGTGAAAGTGAGCACTTAGTATCACTGATACACCAAACATCTTCTAAAAGAACTTTTTTGTAATTAGACGAAAAAGAATTACATTTATCTCGTTTTTTTGCGATCCCAGTATTCCGGGATGAATTTAATGGGACAGATATTATGTTACATACATTTAATGGAATGTCCACATCCATGTTGTGGAAAAAGCATGATAGTAGTTAGGTAAAACTCCCGAATTTCCGATAACTGATTATGATCATTGTCTGTCCTGACATTTTCTTTGTTGCAAACGATAACCATATCTGAAAGTTATTATAATTTGCGATAAATTAGCGATAAAGCGATTGGCATTACCATGTCATACTTTGCGATATAGCTTTCCTTTGTACAAAAATAACTTTTTATTCTTTATAAATATTAATTTATACTTAATTAGCGTATAAGATAAAAATAGTGTGTTTTGACAGAAAGTAATTGATTCATCAAATTTTTAAATAAGTGAAAACACCTGCTCAACATGATTCCATACATGACTTAAAAATTATGTAGCTATGCATATTCTCTGCGCTACTGTCCTTGGTCATTCAAGTTTACTGTTGTAAATATTATTTTCCCGTAATAGAAAGTAGCTTGTTAATATAAGTAAACTACTTTCCATACAAACTACAAGAATACACAAAGTTCCTGGCAAATCTATACTTGAAAACCGAACAAACATTAAAAATTAACTACACATTGATGATGAGGTATACAGACACGACCGTTATATATATTTTTTGTCTATTTTTTAATACAAAATGTTGTAGTTTTATTTCAAATAATTTTTAATTTTTCGTTCACGCTTACTGTAACTTGTACCTTTATTTCACGTTGAATAACGAAAGATTTTTCAATTTAGTCTAATGTGTTATCGTTTCTCTAGAATAGAAAACTTAGGTGATTAGACGGGTAAATAATAAAAATCAAAGTATTAAAATAATCTTGATTTTTCGACCCAAAATCACTATGTTAATCACTAAGTTTAATAGATACACCCATCTAATTCAACTCCATTGATTTTTGATTTTGACTATAATAATTAAACTCTATTTAACCCTGTGAGTTTGTGACTGTAATCGTTATTCCTCTGTACCCTTCGTTGTAATTTTTAAAGCCTCCCAAAGTGTACTTCTTGAATGAATTTGAATCTGTATAACTATGAATCAGTGGTGACTCATAGTAGGAAAGGCCTGTATTCCACAGTGGACTGCAACAAGCTGATGATCACACCTGGATTTAGTTCTTATAAACCCTTATTCTTAATCTCTTATTTTATGTTGACAGTGCCACTGTACAGCAGCTGATAGTGTTTATCTGTTGATTGACATAGTAATAATTATTTTATGTTGTGTTATTATTTGACAAATGCCAGTTTACAGCAGCTTAAATAATAAATAAATAAACAAACGCTATACACCATACCTCCACACTAGGATTTCCTCTGTTGTGGGTGGCATGACACATACAATCACAAACATCCAAGACCCGAGAACAAGCATTTATCAGTCAGATAAATGCTTGCCCCAGCCGGGATTCGAACCCGGGGCTCCGGTTTAATTTTATTATGTAGAAACTGGTCGCTTTTCGCAAAAGATGAAACAAAATGTAAAGAAAACTACGTCGACTACAATTCAGCTCTCTAATTTAATAATCTAGTATTTGCGGCTAACTGAATTTGAAATTGTATGTTCACATATTTAGTTATTAGATGAATTTTCTCAAAGAATATGCAGTTCCTAGGTTCTAGAGCTATCACCTAAATTATTAGTTTTTTTTGTCTGTTTTGATGCCTTGGACTATCCGGGACACGAAATTACAACATATAAAGAAAAACAATCTTTTTTTACATTTGTCAAACACTAGCAGAATTAGCCTAGAATTCTCATTGTCCCAAACGGTTGAAATAAATGAAGCTAAAGGAAACACACAATCACACGTCGAGTTTGCACAGTTGTTCCGACATCCAGCCTGCCAGTTTCATTCGGACGTCCGAAGCTCAGGCCACATCCGCGACTTGCGTCCGATGTGTGAACAGTTTAGTGTATACTGTGCTATCCAGATAATGTACTATCTACGCGTCCAACCCGTCCGGCCAGCGCGGGGAGTGTAGGCCAAATCCTCCGTCTGTCTCCGGCAGATGAGAGAGGGTTGTGCTCCTGCAGTGGAGACAAAAATAACCTGATGATGATGTACGCGTCCGATAATGTGTTTGCTGCTTGAGTATTCACCAAACCCTTATTTGTTTCAGGGCGAGGTGTTAGAATGCCCCCTCTGCCTGTCCCCGTTCGCCGCCAGCGGCATGGTGCGGCTGACGTGGTGCGTGCACCGCTGCTGCGAGCCGTGCCTGCGGCAGTACCTCGCCATAGAGATCTTCGAGGCGCGCGTGCCCGTCAACTGCCCCGTCTGCCACGAGAGCATGCATCCGCTGGGTAAGTGTCAAACAGTCTACCGAGTGTCAAACAGGCTACCGAGTGTCAAACAGTCTACCAGACAGTGTTGTCCAAGGTTCAAAGACTATTTATCCAGAAACATTAGGTATTGTGTGCTGATTTTAACTTATTCTAACATTCTGTAGGTACTTATCTGTTCCCAGCCATTCCGAATTTTATGTGGGTGTCGTCAAGGCGACTAAGGGGTTGCACCAGCAGTGATCTCCTATGTATATAAAGATCATTACTGCGATCACCACTCCGCCTGCCAAGCGTGGTGATTATTGCAAATACCCCAATGGACAGCCTATCAAAAGTGGCATTCTGTTGGGGAGGCCCGTGTTCAGCAGTGGACGTATTTCGGCTGATGATTGCTGTATCTATTATATCAAGGTTCTGCTAGTATCCAATGCTTGTATTGTAGTTGGAGTGTGTTACGAAATTGAGTTTCATTTATTGTAATGGTTGCAGATGTCCGGCGAATCGTGGACAATCCAGCGATGTATGACAAATACGAGGAATTCTCCGTACGGCGTGCGCTGGCCGCAGACCCTGACACCAGATGGTGTCCGGCGCCAGACTGCAGGTTGGTCTCTCTCTCTCTCTCTCTCCCTCCCTCCCACCCTCCCTCCCTCCCTCCCTCCCTCCCTCCCTCCCTCCCTCCCTCCCCCCACCCTCCCCCACCCTCCCCTCCCTCCCCCTCTCTCTGCACAAATTCAACCTTATCTGTAATAGAGATCTTTTCCAGCCAACTCTACCGGGTGTGAGAGAGGATGACGTGATATGATGAGATGACGACTTTGTAGCCTTAATTGATCATTGCAAGTTGGCAGACTATAGGACATAGCCCATGTGACGTGAGTTCGTGATTCGGCACTTCAGGAGTTTGGTCACTTTGGATAATATCGTCACCTCTTTCTGTTGGTCGTGTGTTCCAGTTTCGCGGTAGTAGCGACGGGGTGCGCGTCGTGTCCCAAACTAACCTGCCTGGCGCCGGGGTGCGGTGCCTCCTTCTGCTACCACTGCAAGGCGGCCTGGCACCCCACGCAGACCTGCGACGCGGCGCGCCGCTCGCGCCAGCCCCAGCCGCGCGCGCCGCAGCCCTCGTCCCACGCCGACTTTGACCACGGTAAGTGATGCGGCGACCACTCATTCTACTATCAATGCAAGGCGGCATGGCACCTCACGCAGTCGTGCACCCTAACCTCAACATGCACTGATCATTTCAAGACCTCGACTATTGAGAGGCCTGGTTCCAATGTGAGATAAAATCATAACTATCGTAAAACCTTGACTGCTAGAGGTGTATTCGTCCGTTGTGTTACGTGAATAATTATAGAAAAACAACAGAAATCAATGTGTAGTGCAAATTCAATCCTTATGGCACACAGATTATCATATCAACCAAATAGATGCGGGGTACCACAGGGAATCATTTTAGGCCCCTTGCTCTTTTTACTATATATTAACGATCTTCCTGATGTATCCCACTACGATTGCACCCTGTTTGCTGACGATATCTCAGTTTCCATTACCTCTAGTAAAGTTGTTGACATCGAGGAGTATGAGAATAATATAAACACGATTGGATCCATAGTTGATTGGCCATATAAAAATAATCTGCGCTTAAATCTCGGGAAAACTAACTACATTCAATTTTCCAAATGCGGGGAGAATGCATGTAATCTTAATTTAAATTATAACGGTCATACTCTGCAAGAGGTTGCTGAACGAAATTTTTGGGACCTGTGTTGGATAGCTATTGTAACTGGAAGGCGCATGTCGAGAACGTTTGCAGCAAAGTTAATAGCTATGTATACGTATTGGGTAGACTACGTAGAGTATCCTCAGAAAGAACAGTCTTAACTGCATACTATGGCTATGTGAGCTCTATTCTCAAGTACGGTCTTCTGCTTTGGGGAAATACCACTGATTCCGAAAAGGCATTCATAGCCCCAAAAAATGTATTCGAGCAATGTGTGGCGTACCACTTGATGAACCCTGCAGGCCTCTCTTCAAGCGGTTGGGCATCCTTCCACTCTCATCTATATATATCTTCGAGTTAGCTAATTTTGTTAAATCGAACGACCATCTGTTTATAGTGTCAAGGGATGTACACTCACGCAGTGTCAGGTATCCAAACCCCCCAATTTATTTTTCGCATATATCTTCAATGTTATGACACGCAAATATGTATGACACGCGAAGTTTGCGTTTTTATTTATTAGATGTCGTTACATTTACTAGATTGAGATTCAAGGTATATCTAGTACTTTTTGTGCCAATAGTGTGAAAGAATAATGAGATTAGATCATTTGAAACAGTCTTATAGCGGCCTCCCAGGAGATTCGCCTTAAACATTCTTGACTGCTGGATTAATTTGCGCTTGAAGCATCATCATGGGCTATGCTTATACTTGACGTTTTAAGAGAACCCTGGGTGTCTGTCCTTAGGCGAGGTGAAGCCGTGCCCGCGGTGCTCCGTGCTGATAGTGAAGGTCGAGGACGGCTCGTGCAACCACATGGTGTGCTGCGTCTGCGGCGCAGAGTTCTGCTGGCTCTGCATGAAGGAGGTCTCCGATCTGCACTACCTCAGGTGAGACATCATTATCATTGACATAGACATTTATTATTGGTAATCGGCAATTACAGGTCATAAAATTTTTAAATATATAAATAAAGTAGCTGTTGCCCGCGACTTCGTCCGCGTGGACAGCTTCACATCACAAATTATTATCCCGTAGGAATGGGATGTATTTTGGGCAATTCACACAATATCTTTATAAATTGTAGCCTATGTGTTATTCTGATCTATAGCTATATTATTGTAAAGTTTCATTAAAATCCATTCAGTAGTTTTTACGTGAAAGAGTAACAAACATCCATCCATACTTACAAACAGTCGCGTTTATAATATTAGTAGGATTATATCTTTATTTTCTCCACACAAAGGTTACAGATAAAGAAAAATAAAAGCGGAATACGGTCATAAAATCATAAAAACCTTTGCGAGAGACTGGTGTCTGTACTAGGTTGAAACCTGTATGACAAATCACCAGGCTCTCACTCTCAATGAGGGAAGAAACTTAAGCATAACGAAAACAAACAAAAAATTAATTATAGTGAAATAAAAATAGCAAATACAAATAGAATAAAAATCTTAGCATAACATCGCAATAACTATTATCAAAACTTAAATAAAATATTTATTTATCATAAAACAATATTTAACAGTAAACAAACATTAAACACTAATAATTACATTTACAATCCTACTAATATTATAAACGCAAAAGTTTGTAAGTATGGATGGATGTTTGTTACTCTTTCACGTAAAAACTATTGAATGGATTTTAATGAAACTTTACAATAATATAGCTTATACATCAGAATAACACATAGGCTACAATTTATAAAGATATTATGTGAATTGTCCAAAATATCAAGTAAGTAGGAAAAAATCTACCATCTGCGAGCTGTTCTGGCGTGCGCTGCGAAAACCGCTAGATTTACACATATGTAATGTATGATGGAAATGTTTATCTTAAATAGTCCTACAAAAAAGCTACTCGAAATACTAATCGTGCGCAGACGAAGTCGCGGGCACCAGCTAGTTGTCCATAAATTCGTCAAAGAATTTCTGTTTAGATAAATAATAAATATATATACGAGTTATTGTCTAATCCTAGGCTAGGATTTTCTCCTGTGCTATGGGAATTAAACAAAGATAGGACAGTTCACTAATATAGCATCCAAACCCGGACCAAATTGTACGAAGTTGTCGGTCCCCAATGGGAATCAAATACACGATTCCCTCTGGTACTCGAAGAAGCCGAAATTTTGTTTCTTATTGCCCTTCTACACTATAGTATTAATGATCAAGTGTAACCGCCAATGTTTGTTGCAGCCCGAGCGGGTGCACGTTCTGGGGCAAGAAGCCGTGGTCTCGTAAGAAGAAGCTGCTGTGGCAGCTGGGCACGCTGGCCGGCGCGCCGCTCGGCATCGCCGTCGTCGCGGGCGTCGCGCTGCCCGCGCTGCTCGTGGGCCTGCCGCTGTGGGCCGGCCGGCGAGCGCACCGCAGGCTGCGGCGCGCTAGGCCGGCCAAGCGGCGAACAGCGGTCGCCGCCGCCGTCGCGGCCGCGGTAAGCACTTTCTCAATCTCAGGCTAGAGATTATACGTAAAGAAGCGAAACTCGCCTCACCAGTTAACACTCTAAGAGACTATGCTCTGGAATATTTACAGAATTACCACTGGATTAGGTTTCTGTTATGCATGTAGGTATCCACGTTATTCGTCACGTGATGTGATCCTACGAAGATGACCGACATAGCCGAAAGGATTAGCAGGCTGACGTGGCAGTGGGCGGGCCACATCTGTCGCAGAACCGACGGCCGTTGGGGCAGACGAGTTCTGGAGTGGAGATCACGGGTTGGCACGCGCAGGGTGGGACTCCCCGCCGCCAGATGGACCGACGACCTAAAGAAGGTGGCCGGAAGCGGCTGGATGCGGAGGGCGGAGGACCGGGTGTGGTGGCGTTCATTAGGGAAGGCCTATGTCCAGCAGTGGACGTCTAAAGGCTGACATGATGATGATGTGGCGGCTGCGACCCCACCTTGTACCTCTGATTAAAAGTAGTATGCTCATGACTAGCTTGCGTGTTTGATTGTTATACATCGCTCACACCTTGGCTTCGCAATAACGGTTTCAAAGCGAGTGAAGTCACTTGAGTGAGACTCGCACGTGAGTTTGTATTTTAAAGAATAGCACTACAGTATAAATATACCCGCAAAATAGACTACTGGGCTTTTTTTACTATGTCATAACGACTTTAATTTCGACTATGAAATACATAAGCTTTTATGTAGATTATAAATATGACTTTCGATTGGCGTTAAAAATTCACTGCTTATGGGGGAAAAACACTTGTTCTGGTAATCAGTAATTTATTGCTTTCCATGGAGTTAACAGATGGCAAAATTAAACAGTGTACGTCATAGACCCATTCGGGCACAGCAAGTAGGAAAGAGGAGGACCAACAATATTGTCGACGTAAATTTTTTTAGTTACATCCTTTTTAGCATAAGGCCACCTAGTAGCTACGTCAGCTTGAATTTTTCGAATACTTATATAGTTAAGGAATAATAGGCTGATGACACTTTTCTGTTCTGCCCTGTATTTATAACCCCCGTCGCAATAAGCGGGGTGTTAGAAGTTTGACCGCTATATGTGTGCGTCTGTTTGCGGCACCGTAGCTCTTAGACGAGTGAACCGATCTGGATGCGGTTTTTTTAAATTTGAAAGCAGGTTTTCTAGCGGTGGTCCTTAGACATGTTTTATCGAAATCCCTTCCGTTTCAGTGTCGGGGGTTTTTTAAGTTTTTTATTTTTCTATTTTTTTTTGTAAAACTGCAAGCTGTCGTAATTGTACACGACAACGGTAACTGACGTACGTGTCCGCTTGCAGCTGCTGGTATCCCCGCTGGTGGCGGGGCTGGCCGTCGGCATCGGCGTGCCCATACTGTTGTTCTACGTGTACGGCGTGGTGCCAGTGTCGTTGTGCCGCGCGGGCGGCTGCGGCGGGGGCGGCGGGGGCGGGGACGGGGACGGGGCGCCCGCGCACGGCGGCGGCGCCGGGGGCGCGGGCGGAGCCGCGGGCGGGGGCGGGGGCGCGCCCCACCAGCAGCACTACGACGACGAGCGGGACGCCCCCCCGGACCAGGACGCGGCCAGCAGGCGGCTCGAGCCCAGCATAGGTCTGTCTGATTTACGTACTCGCAATTTTTTGCGCTAGAAATCAATTTATTACGTTTTTTAAATTCTAAATTTTGTATTCTCAATTGGTTGTATTCAAAAAGACACGAGTTTATGGGCCGACCAAGGCGCTTGCGCATGGCGCCCCACTGTCCCTACCACTCGCTTGCTTGTGTCGCCCGATAAATATGGGTGACTGGTTGTACGAAACTCACTTTACTGCGAGCTCCCCTGCTGATAGCACTAACTAATAAACTAGTAAGAAGTCTAACTTTGTTTGAGTAATGGATCCTTCAGACCTTAACACTCACACTCTAACATATATACTGCTCTGCTAGAACACCGTAAAGTGTTTTGGCAACTTTTTGGAATTTGACATAAAAGGGGTCAAACTGGTTTGCTATAATTCTATGAAAATTACTAGAGTTTCTTCGCCAATTGAACAATTAGAATTCTTCAGTCGTAGAATTGTAGAAAAATATTTTGACCCCTTTTTTGAAAATCTACAGTTTTGACCATTTTACGGTCTTCTTAGCTAAGTGATTTTTACTACCCAAACTTTACACAACAGCATGATTAGAAACTGCACAAGTTGTTACAAATATATAAAGGTAAAGATTGTTACAGGCACGACCTTATTTACTTACTTGCCCTCAGATGATTTAAGTGAAATTAATACAATAACTTCACATCATTAATTTGTAACTGTAATCTTGCTAAAACGTCTAAATTTCACAATCTAATAAGTAAAATACAACAGGAAAATAGCTTTTATAGGCGCTCCTAGCCTTATAAGTAGATAATTTTAAGATCCTTGTGTGACTAACTTTATTTTGTTATGCAATGTATAATATTTTAATATGAATCAAGGAACTTTGAAATGAATGAATGACTTACTTGTTAGTAAGAAAGTTAGTACTTAGTACTTAGTTGTTAGTACTTACTTGTTAGTTAGGCTTCTAGAAAATTTTACTTTATTAATATCTCAGGTTCTAAGTGGCGTATCAAGATGAAACATGCACCAGATTTTAAGTTAGACCACCAGCAAGACAATTGTGAAAATTGCATCAAATTTCATTCAGTAGTTTTGGCGTGATGATGTAACAAACATACATACAGACAGACAGACAGAAAGACAGATAGACAGACTAAAATTCTAAAAACAATTATTTTGGCTTCTATTGGCCCTATAAAGACCCCCATACATTTTTTTTAAAATATTTCCCATGTACAGACATAGACCAGTTACAGTTTTATTATTATATATATAGATGTATTTACATTATCATTTCATTTAATGTGATATTGACTTGACGCTGTATAATTAGTACAAATAAATGATTAGTAAGTGTATATATGTATGTCAGGAGACGCGTCGCTGTCCGCCGGCTCGCACCACGCGGAGGCGCGCGCGCCGTCGCTGGCCGCGCTGGCCGGCTCGCTGGCCGGACACGAGCACTCGCCCGCCGCGCTCCGCCTAGAGGTACAACCACCAACCACCAACCACCATCCACCACAGTTGCCCACCTGGACAGCTTGACATCACAAATTATTATGTATTTCCTACTTACTTGATATTTTGGACAATTCACACAATATCTATAAATTGTAGCCTATGGTTATTCTGATGTATAAGCAATATTACTGTAAAGTTTCATTAAAATCCATTCAGTAGTAAATGATCAGATACAACGTTCAAAAATCCTATCCGCGTACAATGAGCATCGCATATGACATGTCCCCAGATAGGTAGGCAGCCGGCATCCGCCCGACCGGTTCGAGACAAAGAGTGACGTCAGTCGTTATCTAGCACCAAGTGATGTGGTAGTCGATAAGTTTTATAGCCATCGATATACGATAGATTGTGTGATCGTGATTTAGCAGTTGTTGAAACTAAAATGTTTTTGTGCTGTGGATTTCGATATAGGTAAAACGATTTTGTTATTTTATATATGTATTATACGTATATATATATTGCCGTGTGGTTTCCGGTAGAGTAGAGTAGGATCAGTCCAACTTTTCCCGTGGATGTCGTACAAGGCGACTGAGGGAATACATTATAAAACATCAGTCAGGCCTCCCCAACCCGTCTGGCCAGCGCGGGGAGTGTAGGCCAAATCCTCCGTCTGTCTCCGGCAGATGAGAGAGGATTGTGCTCCTGCAGTGGAGACAAAAATAACCTGATGATGATATATGTATTCATAAAGTTTAGGGAATTTAATCTTTCTATGTAATTTTTCCTAATTTGTATACAAAGGTGTGTTATAAGATGTTTTTAGGGCCTTGTTTTGAACTACTTGTAGATGTCTATAGTTACTTAAGCAAGTGCTGCTCCAGACAGGCGCCGCGTATGTGATGTATGGTCTAACGAGTGTTGAATGGATAGCCAACTTGGTTGCCGGGCTTAGATTGCTGCGTCTGTTGAGGATAGGGTTCAAGGCTCCAAGAGATTTGAGGCCTTAGTTCGGTTCGTTCCAGGTATGCTTGACGCTTGCTACATTTACGAAAGTTCAGTAATCAGTAAACTTTATTGCATTCCATGGTGTTAGCAGGATGAAGTTCCAAACAATTGCAGCATTGCGCAGGTTGCGATCTGTCTTTGGACACTCAGAAGACAAGTGATTCCCAGTGCATTTTACGCAGTCCCTATGAACGAACCTAGCCGAATGTGAAGGCGTATGTGAAGTCCACCAAATCGGTGTAGGACATCGTTGCCCTAATAACATAAGATAAGATTATGGAGATCCCCGAATGAGAAATTTTTTCGGGATAAAAACTATCCACTGTCCTATTCCAGGACCTAACCTATAGCCTAGTGCCAAGCAGTGGTTTAAGCGTGATTGAGTAACAAACATCGAAACTTTCCCATTTATAATAAGTGGGATTTAGTTAAGTTTCATTCTTTAGCTGGTGTCAACCAGTTTTAAACATGAGCTGCCACTTGGATCGGAAACCATTACATTTTTAACTCATTTTATTACCATAATTATAGAAATAAGACGTATGTACCTGCTCGTACAAACTAAGGAAAATGTATATGTTTGACCGATTTCGCAGGTGAGTGCGGACGTGGCCATGTCGGACAACACGAGCGCGGCCAGCTGGCCCGACGAGGCGCCCTCGACGGCGGCCCGCTCGGCGCGCCTGCGCAGCCTCTTCTTCTACGGCTCGGCCGCGCCGCCCCCCGACCCCGACCCGGAGGCCGGCCCCGCCGCTGTCTCCGCGCACGACACCAAGGTAACATCATCAAGCGATGCCCCAAGTAGCAACGACCAGGCCCCCGTCACGGGTACGTCCCTGTCGCGATAAATACCTACTCTTTCACGCGCCGTCGACGGCTCCCTCGCCCCGCCCACATCGCGCGCTGTACCGAGTATAACAACGCTAAGTCGAGCGCCTTACGACATATTTTCGCGCGCTGTCGGCATTATCAATCGCCTAGCAGTCCGCCTCAAATAGCGCGCTGTTCGGACTAGTAAACAAACGCTAAATCGAGCGCTTGAGACACATTTTCGCGCGCTGCCAGCACATCAATTTACTTCAACGCTCACTAAGCTTTTTGATACCCATGCCCCTGTAAGACCAGTCAGAGTAAAGCATTTTCCGTCTCCTTGGCTCTCGCCATCAATTAAAAAAGTAATGTCTAAGAGAGAGATAGAGCCAAATGCAAATGTAAGAAGGACGCAACAGCAGAAAACTTATTAGCCTATAAACAACTTCGGAACGTTTGCAACAGAATGTGTAGGGATGCCAAGCGCCGTTATGTTCACTCATCTATAGAAAACTCGTCTCCTGCTCAGATCTGGAGATTTCTTAGGTCGCTAGGTGTGGGTAAATCTCCTGAAGTTAAAAATAATATGCTAGATTTAAATGCTTTGAATAGCCATTTCTCCACTCCTCCTGTCATTCTCGATGACCACACCAAATCTTCTTCACTTCTTAAACTTGCAAACACCACCCCACCTAACTGTGATCTCTTCGTACTTCATGAAATCACGGAGGGAGACGTCAAAAAGAGCATCTTATCAATTTCAACCAAAGCCGTGGGCAGTGATAACCTAAGCCGTGACATGTTACTTCCCGTTCTTGACGAAGTTACACCATATATCACTCACATTATAAATTTTTCACTGGTGAACAACGTTTTTCCTTCAGCGTGGAAGAAGGCTCATGTTATTCCTCTGCCTAAAATTTCTAACCCAATCTCTCTCTCTCAATATCGCCCCATTTCTATTCTCCCTGTTCTATCTAAAGTCCTTGAAAGCTCTGTCCACAAGCAACTATATTCCTTTTTATCTCGCAATCACCTTCTTAGTCCGTTCCAATCTGGATTTCGTCCCTCACACAGTACAGTCAGTGCTCTTCTTAACGTCACTGACGACATTCGGCATGCAATGGACAATAAAAAGCTCACCATAGTAACTTTATTGGATTTCAGTAACGCATTTAATTCGGTAGACTTCGATATTTTGTTAGGAATCCTTCGCTCAATTAATGTTTCTCCCCCCGTGATTGGTTGGTTCAACTCTTATCTTCGCGGTCGCCAGCAATGTACCAAAACGGATGACACCTCATCTGATTGGTCAGTCTTAACTGCCGGTGTACCGCAAGGTGGCGTACTTTCTCCCTTACTCTTTTCTGTTTTCATTAACGAAATAACTAAAATTATCTCTTCCCCCTACCACCTGTATGCGGACGACCTGCAAGTTTACAGACATTTTAATGTTCCCGACATTTCCATAGCGGTTGACGAAGTTAACTCTGATCTTGCTACTATCGGTAACTGGGCTAAATCTTTCGGTCTGCTTGTTAATCCTACCAAGTCACAAGCAATGATAGTGGGCAGTAGTCGAATGCGATGTAGGGTTGACTTTGGGGCGGTTCCTCAGGTATTTTATAACGGAGTCAGTATTCCCTACACTGACAAGGCTAAAAACTTAGGCCTAATCATGGACTGCAATCTGTCTTGGTCAGCGCATACTAGTGAAGTGAGTAAGCGGATGCATTACTCCTTTCATTCCCTTAAAAGGCTGCAAAACCTTTTACCATTTAAAACAAAAATTATGCTTTCCCAAACTCTCCTACTCCCCATCCTCGACTATGCAGATGTCTGCTATTTGGATGCAACTGAGGAGCTACTTAATAAGTTGGAACGGTTACAGAACCTTGCCATTCGATTTATATTCGGATTAAGGAAATTTGACCACGTATCCGTTTACCGTGCTCAATTAAAGTGGCTCCCCATTCGGCAGCGCAGAAATCTGCATATTCTTTCATTTATGTATAATATTTTGAAAAATCCCTGTTCCCCTGAATATCTTCGTTCCCGCTTCCAACTCCTCCCCACTGACCGGCCCAAACGATCCTGCGTCACCAAAACCTTAGTGTTCCCCTCCTCAAACTCCAATTTCTTCTTCAACTCTTTCACCGTTCGCGCTACACAACTGTGGAACGGTTTTCCTGCACACATTCGTGACAGTCCCACTATAAGATCGTTTAAAGTGAGATGTAAAGAGCACTTCCTATCTAACTTGCCGTGATATAGTATATATTATGTATTTGTATGGTATGTTATATATTTGTATATTTTGCATGTATTTATGTATATAATATGTATAGTTGTAATTATAATTATTATGTATTATGTTGTTATATATTATTATGTTATATATATTATTATGTATGTACCTTACTTAGTAACTTATATTAGTATATATCAGTAGCTATACCTACTCATTTATTCTATGTATAGTACAATATTTTATTACAAAATTTCAATATCCATGCACATTTTATTTTTATTCTTTTGACCTACCGCTTGTTTTAGCTTTTCCCACAGTGAAGGTTGGCTGGAAGAGATCTCTTATAGAGATAAGTCCACCTTTGTACACTTTTATGTTATGCCCTTTTTTTTTTTTGTAAATTTTATGTGCAATAAAGAATATATATCAATCGCCACTGCGCTCCGCCCACATATCGCGCGCTGTACGGAGTAGTAACAAACGCTAAGTCGAGCGCTTGAGACACATTTTCGCGCGCTGCCAGTACATCAATCGCCACTGCGCTCCGCCCACATATCGCGCGCTGTACGGAGTAGTAACAAACGCTAAGTCGAGCGCTTGAGACACATTTTCGCGCGCTGCCAGCACATCAATCGCTACTGCGCTCCGCCCACATATCGCGCGCTGTACGGAGTAGTAACAAACGCTAAATCGAGCGCGTTAGGGACATTTTTGCCTGCATTGTCGGTACTATCAAAGGCCCCGACCGTCGAGCGCTGTACGGAGTACTAACAACGCTAAGTCGAGCGCCTTAGAAACATTTTTGCGTGTAACTAATTTTACTTTAAAAAACTGATTTAAATATAAATATAATAATTATATATATTGGGGAAGGCCTATGTCTAGCAGTGGACTTATAAGGGCTGATATGATTATGATATAATCTATACCTATAATAAAACTGTAACTGGTATTATATCTTATAACTAGATATTTTAGAAAAATATGTATGAGGGGTCTTTATAGGGCCAATAGATGCCAAAATAATTATTTTTAGAATTTTTGTCTGTCTGTCTGTCTGTCTGTCTGTCTGTATGTTTGCCACTAGGCCAACGAGGCGGTCAAATTAATTTTAATTTGTTAAAATTATGATAATTCAGTTTTATTTATTGTCCACAGGTGGAGCTGACGACGGCGTGCGAGACTCAGCGGTCCCCCAGCCCCGGGCGGGACTCGTAACGAAGCGTTACGTAACGTTACGAAAGCCATTATTGCCCCTTGAAGCCGGGACGTTCACAGTAACGACGCTCGCCGACTACGTGTAAAACACCGCGGTCTACAAATTCCGAGCGGGACTCGTGACGAAACGTTATGTAACGTGACGGCGTGTTACGTAATTTTACGAAAGCCATTATTGCCCCTCCCCCCGGACGTGAACAGTGATGATGCACGCAACGAAGTATGAACTGAAGACTGCATGTAAAACGCTGTAGTCTACTAGTTCCGAGCGGGACTCGTGACGAAACGTTACAAACTCATACGTAACGTGACGACTAGTAACGTAACGTTACGAATGCCTATTTTGCCCCGCAAAGCCGGGCGAGACGTCCACAGTGATGGATGACGCACGCAACGAAAGTTAACTGGACACTTCGTGTAAATTCCTTGGTCGGGACTAGTGACGTAACGTTACGAATTGTTTAGTAACGTTACGAACTTATTGCCGTGTCCCGAGGACGTTGGTAACAGTTCGACAATGATCATAATTATCCTGCAACTTTATAATAACGCAATTGAATGACATTATATTATAGACGATAAAAAGCGTGCCAATAAGTAGTATCCACAGAAACCCTATCAAGATAGAGCTGTTATTTCCACTTGTTTACTTCAGTTCCGCGCGAGCAGATTTTTGGACACAGCGCGCCCCTTTCGCGCACATTTCATGCCTCGCTGTCATGTTTCTAGTAATGTTTACCCGACCGTAACTCGACGCGAAACGGGTAAGCATTTGATAGTTTTTGCAGTATATTGCATATTGTTGGCACTACTTCACTATTCAATCTGGATAGTATTTCTGTGGTATCTGGACACTTGCGCTTAAATGTATGGCCCGAGCGAAGTCCAACTGCCCACACACACAGCTGTTGTTCTTCGTATACAGACGGGCGCTAGCGTACGTGTGTGTGAGCTGTAACGCCTTCATTCGTACATCGAATATTTAATAAGTGTAAAATTTAAAAAAATTACATGTTCATATTTTATGAAAAGAAAACGTAAACAAATTGCATTACATAATTACTTTTGATTGAGGATTACATCTATTATTTGTAAAGTTTTTATCGTTATGTACAGTTCACGACGGCACGCCCCACTCTAAATCGCTTACATTTCACTGTATACGTTATATTATTAGTTCTATAGTTACGCGCTCATCATGTATGTATGTATGTAAACGCTTTATTGTACCAAAAATAACAACAACAACAATAATAAAATAGGAATTAAACTGTGTACAAAGGCGGACTTTTCCCACTTAGGGATCTCTTCCAGTCAACCTTAGAGTAACTATCATTGTATGCATACGTACACTAACATACTGACGTTCGGATTTAACTCCCCGTGGGCTCTCACCTTGCGAAAAGTAGTGGGGCGTGCCCTCATGAATTGAACGATCTATATAATTGCAAATATGCATCTAATTGCAATCTTAATTTAAAAACAGCTCTTACTGAGTTAAAATATCCGGACACGCGTAACAAACCGCCTCGTTGGCTTGGTCAATAGACTCGATCGCCAGAGGTCGTGGGTTCGATTCCCACAGGGGACAGACAACTTTGTACAATTTGTACAAGTTAGTCCCGGTCTGGATGTTAAATTTGTGAATTAATAAACCCTTGTTTAATTCCCATAGCACAGGAGAAAATCCTAGTTTGGGATTAAACAGGTGTACATACATACATAATGCTCACACGTTGGTCCCAGAGGGGTAGGCAGAGACGATGGATCGCCACTTTGCGCGATCCTGACACACCTCACTAGCCAGGTGTATGTATGGGTCATTGATGTGCGGGGGAAAGTCAAATCGGCGGGAGGCAGGGAGTGGCCATACTGTGTACGCAGTACTCATTATAATCATACTGGGGTAATATTTGCCGTGTGGTTTCCGGTAGAGCAGAATATGACCACTCCATCTCTTCCCGTGGATGTCATACAAGGCGACTAAGGGAATACATTATAAAACATCAATCAGGCCTCCCCAACCCGTCTGGCCAGCGCGGGGAGTGTAGGCCGAATCCTCCGTCTGTCTGCGGCAGATGAGAGAGGGTTGTGCTCCTGCAGTGGAGACAAAAATAACCTGATGATGAATATAGTGTCACCAATTCACGATTGCAGTTGGTTCTGATCTATGTCGAATTGCGAACCGACGATTTTTCTGTAGACAATTGATTGATAGGTATAATCTGTTTCATATAGTTTGATGCATGGGCGGACATTTTTGGTTATTTTATTGTAAATGGGAAGGCAACTTATAGCTGATACTTCTATATTCGTAGTACATACATAGATACATGCATAATGGTCACGCCTCGGTCCCAGAGGGGCAGGCAGACACGATGTATCGCAACTTTTCTGACACACCTCGCTAGCCTCACTCACATTCATCAACCATTTCATGCAGCTCCTTTTATTCATCTCACTGCGGACCCCAGTCTTTTTGAGTACGTCACCAATTTGATCCTTGAACGTCCTCCTAGGACTACAACTCGTACCATGAAGCAAAATAATTTTTCGCAACTCATAAGTCACCTCAAAGTTTTTACCTTCATGTTTGACACTAATTGGTTATTAAATTAGATAACAGATGATTTTAAAATGTTCATCTGTTATCTAATTTAATAACCAATTAAAGTCAATCATGAAGGTAAAAACTTTGAGGTGACTTATGAGGTGCGAAAAATTATTTTGCTTCCATGGTATGAGGTGTAGTCATATATTACTTGGATATTTTCTTTTAAGAATTGGTCTAGTCTCGTTCTTAAAAACATGTTTATTGATACAGATACAACATAATATTGTCATGTTCTGGCAAATTGTTCCATCTAGATACAACCCAGTTTGCAATATGTAATTTGTTGTGATACTTTGAATCTACTAAAGAGATCGGGTTGCAAGTTTGCTTGTGATTATCACCAGAATTGCAAAAGCGATTTAATAAAAACTGAGAGAAGACAGACTTGTTTAAGATGGACATAGGCTATTTTTTACTACAAGAAAACACTGGAATTGCTCCTGCAAAGTTTAAAGACAGTAAAGGTCTTAAACAATAAAAAAAAGAATCGTTTTCCTGAAATATCGCAAAAACATTTTTTTCATTATTCTCCCATCATTGCTAGGAAATTCTACATGTACTCGTAAATTTATAGTTTCATCTCAATCGGTGGTCGTTTTAAAATATGAGGAGGCAAAATGTGTATAACTTAACGTGTAAATTTTTATAATTTTCTCATTATTGTCGGGCAATTTTACAGATTGTATGTACCAAAAAAAGCTATCGAAGATGGATATTCGTTTTGACGGAAAATAAAACTGTATAAATAGCTAAATTTCCCTCGCATCATGCTATATGAAATAGTCAATAAATGGTTTCCTAACACATCGAAATGTCAAAGCGTTCCGTTTAGTTATAAGTTGGTAATTCGTCGACTTACTCCAAGAAGTCCTTAACTGGAGTTAGTGACTTTATGCAAGCTTAGTCCCTAATTGCTACAGTTAGTGCCCAGCAGTTAGTGACTTCTTGCAGTAAGTCGACGGTAATACCTGTAGTGTTCTGTAAAATACAAACTCACGTGCTTGTCTCGATCAAGTGATTTTACGCACTTCAAAACCTAATCCATTGGCATTCTGTAAACATTCTAGAGCACTGTCGACGTGAAGTGACTTCTTTGTTCACTTCACGTGGACAGTGTTCTAGAATGTTTACAAAAATACCAATGGATTAGGTTTCAAAGTGAGTGAAGTCACTCGAGGGAGACTCGCTCGTGAGTTTGTATTTTACAGAATAGCACTGCTGGACTCTGGCTACGATAGATGCTTCGCGCTTACAGTGCAGTTATTCTATCCGATGTTTGTGATACTTTGAATAATAATTACTATTACGATCTAAATTATTTAATTTTTCACGTTTGTAGGCGAAAAAGTATTGTAAGCGATATTATTATGTAAATCATATAAAATGTAAACTAAGGATTAAAATGTGATTATATCTATTCGTTGTTTTATTAGACCTCCTCATTGGCTTAATGGCTTGGTTGTAGAACTCGAGCGCCGAAGATCGTGGGTTTAATAGGGACCAGGCACAGACAACTTTGTATAGATTGTACAAGTTGGTTCCGGTCTAGATGTTATATTTGTGACTAGTTCTATCCTTGTCTTATTCCCATCGTACAGAAGGAAATTCTAGTTTTGGGTTAGACAAGTGTATGTATATTTTCAATCCGTGTGGTTCCCGACCACCTCCAATGTCCCGTGGGCGACATGGATTGCACCAGTGACGGGCAATAGCGTTCTCCTGTGTATATTAGGATCATTACTGCGATCACCAATCTGCCTGCAAAGCGTGGCGATTATGGCAAATCCCCCAATGGACAGCCCACCAAAACAGGCATTCTAATGGGGAGGCTTATGTTCAGCAGAGGACGTATTTCGGTTAATGATGATGTACATTAAATACTTATTAGGGCTAGGGTTGAGATACACAAACGCGTATTTGCATGGCGGTTGACGGACTGTCCTAGCTGGGTTGAACCCTCTGCCTCACAAATGTATCTAGGTAAGGCTGTCTTATGTCCAACTGGACTATACTTACATATAGAACTTTGAAAGTTTTCCAAAAGGAGTTGGCAGCGCTCAGGTTCAAGATGTTTGCTTCCTAAAATGTCCTTTTCCCCATAATATCATTCCTGGAACGTCTGCTTTACCATTTCTGCATTTTTGTGATGCGATGACTGCATTTTTAGGGTCTCTATACACACATCCAACAGACGATTCGCAGCGATTTATCTACTGTATTTCAAATACTATATGGCTTTGCAACAGCGGGCCGTCCGCTAAAACGAGGGATCACCGTGGGCAACTAGCACCGTTCCTAGCGGCGGTAAGCTATTAAAGCCTCGAGTATGTTGCGGCGTTGAATGTCATACTGAGCGGTAGAACCTCAGAAGAACGAATATATCCAACGTTCTTCTGAGGGTAGAACTATTTGGACGACCTTTATTATATTTATTCATTTCCTGTACGTCACACTAATCAGTATAACTAGTTGGGACTTTATTTGTCCAATATGTCCGATCGTAGAACTAATAGTTATGGATAGTTGGACTAACCCAGTTGGCGGAAAGCAGGCTTGCGTCATTTTGGCAGAGCCAGTCTTTGATTTGAAATCTGACTATGCAGAAAATATGTCCTGAAAATGTAATATTTTGAACTCGAAAATTAGAATGTGTACTTCAGCCGTTTAAAAGTTATAGGGGTATATTGGTGGCTCTGCCAAAATGACGTCACTACAGCAGACCACAATTAATTACGAAATAATCGGCTGCTGACACTAAGGCTTATTACGGCATATAAGGCTTATTACCACCTAATACTACCAGAACCACAGTACATAGCGAGCTACTGATTTAGTCGATTGGTCAGGTGAATTAGGTATCCAGTGGATAACGGCGTATGCTCACGCTTCCGCTTTTCAATTTTATTCTCACACCATGCTGAAAGTATAATAGAGTGGCCGCTGCTGTTTCGAATAAAGCGGGTGTGCACAGAGCACAAGCCTCATGGGGATGTGAAGACTAGAGAATTGAAACAACTATTTTATTAATTTGGTTCGTATAATTCTATGTATTAATGCTACAGGACTGGTTGGCCTGCCTTACTACGGTGTTGTAGGCACTCGTTTAACGAATTTCCTAATAAATATTGCAGAAAGCCAAGTATACACAACTGTTACTATCTACCTACATGAACATTTATTAAACCTGTTTATTTTCTAAGTCACAGAGTCATTCAGTACCACATACTGTATAAACGTTGAACAACAACGAGGATCAATATTAGATTTTTAATTAGTATGGCATATGCGCTATACATATCTGAGTATACTATTTTTTTAAATAAACAAAATCCATCAAGAAATGACGAAGTTATTAATTTATTCGTTTTTTACGGCTTATTTGAAAGGCGCGCTCTTTCGCGCGGGTTCGTACGGTGACGTCATTTGTTGCAACACACACGATCCCAGTTCTCGCACTATGGCAGACTGCGCTAGTGCGCTACGGCTCGCTCGACCCGCGATGCGTCAGATGTCGTCACATCCGGTTTGCGTACCTTTCTTGCGCACGTTTTTGGAACTAATGCATTAAAATCTATGTAACTTTGTCATTTTTGATCCGATTAAGATAATTTTTTCATAGTATTTATTGGTGTTTTTATCGCTAAATTTCTGCATACTGAACAAAAAAACGTGACTGATCCTCATTTGATTTTTTGATTTTAGCCATAGATTTTACCTACTACCAATTTACTACTAATTGATGATGAACACGTTTGTGATGCGGTACTAGACGAAAATAATACGAAGTACGACGTCCATAGACGTACTGCCACAATAGGAGTCACCGGTATGACGTCTATTGATGTACTGTCCACGAACGTGTTAATAAAAATTACAGCAATTTAATGTTACAACAATATTTGCCTAGCGTTTTAGTCATTTTTATCATATATCCAAAACAAATATTCAGTATTTGATACTTATTGCCTCTGTGACGGTTAATTACAAAGTATTTTGTTACACCCTGAACAATGGAACACTAATTATTATAAACTTATTTGTCTGAAGAAAAAAAATATCGCCACAAAAAACATTGAAAATCATCTATTTTTCAACAAAGTGCACCACCACTCCCATAAATTACGCTTGGTTGGCGTGGTGAAGACCATGGGATGTAAAAGCTTACACACGCTAAAAGTGATCATAGGCAATTTCCTAGGCATGTCTGTAAATAATAGGTTTAAATTAAAAAGTTTTGCATTGACATTTTGATTTGAACAATAACATTTAATTGCAATAGGACATAACATAAAAACCTTTAACAGAGGAATGTTATCATGAGTTGCAGTTGGTGACTAGACACAAAGATTCACCCCAGCGCTCCAAGCGGCTGAAAATCGCATTTTTTTAGTACTAGTCTGACACTTTGTAGCTATTCAAGCATCATCTCTGCGCTCTGTTTCCAACTTTTGCCGCTTGGAGGCGCTTGTAATGTTTGCGTCGCAAATAAGGAGACACAAACTGCTGTATATTCATTTCTCGTTTTAATAATTTTGATACACATATATACCTTAAACATTACCCGGAGTACTAAAGAAATATTGTCATTTCACATTCAAACAGTTCATCACAAAGAGAATGGAGTTTTCGGCAATATAATGCATTTACAATAGGACTAAGTTACGCATAAATAATCCAACTCGTACTTAGTAATTTTTGAGATATCAAGCTTTAAAGTGCGACATGCTATTCTTCAATAGAATGTTAGGCTCTACACCTCAAACCATGAAGCAAAATAATTTTTCGTAGCTCATAGTTTCACCTCAAAGTTTTTTCCTTCAGGATTGACACTAATTGGTTATTAAATTAGATAACAGATGAGTTTAATGTGCATGTGTTATCTAATTTAATAACCAATTAGTGTCAATCAAAAAGGTAAAAACTTTGAGGTGAAACTATGAGCTACGAAAAATTATTTTGCTTCATAGTATGAGGTAGTAGTGAGGATAAATATTATTATTAAACATGGTTAATTTATTAATGTTATTGTTTATTTTAAATTACGCGGGGATGTTGTTCGCAACACATCACGCCAAGGGGATTACGGGGCGAAGGAAAGTCGCTTTGCGATATTGGATTGCGCAAAGTGGCGATCCATCGCCTCTGCCTACAAGCTGCCTACCCCTTTGGGACCAAGGCGTGAGCATTATGTATGTATGTTATTTTAAATTACTCGCTATTTTTGGAATTTTAAAGAGCAGTTTGGTACACTTAACCCATTTGTTGATTTCCTGTGGGTTGATCATTTCTGCATAATTGGGTCCAATTACAGCCTGCATACCTAGCTATTACAGTACAACCATGTTTAGGTGGCTTACCGATGTACGCGCAGTCGACACGTTGTAAAAGCGCGAGATGGACCAATCACAATATTCCACATAAAAATTCTGTGCCGCTATTGGGCCGACGTGTGAGTGAAGTCACACAAATGCCACGCGGTGTACAGAAGTGTATGAGTGAGACAGATAGAGGGAGAGAGAGCGAGGGGGGGGGGATGCGGCAAATAATTTATCACCACTTTTACATGTGTAAAGAAGCACCTGCATTTGCTAAGCACCATGCAAGCAAGGGAGTATTCCCATCTGACACCTTGGGTCTTCTCAGGCTCCCCTGGACGCTGGGGTGTCATATGGGAATACTCCTACGCAAGCACTGTGCATATAAGTACCTCCTGTTTGAATTCTGTTGCTTGAATGTTGCGAATTTGCAAACTTAAAAATAAATGTACCCACGTAATAATTATTAATGACTCAATTTACTGAGTAAACATAATTTTCATAATAAACATGTCTACATTCATTTGATGCATAATGTAATAATTTCAGGAAATAATAATAGATTAGTATTTCAACATACATGACCCAAAAGAACTTATAAATTCTTTATACAATAAAAATTATATATGTACATTTTAATACATTAAAATTATCATTATCACATTAGACTTATACTAATTGTTATTTACAGTATGGAATCGTAACGATTAATTTTTTTTTATATTTGGCTTATATTTTTTTTTATATTTAAGTTGGCTAAATGCTACATCAATACAATATCTGTGAACGTTGGCTATAATATAGTTTACAAGTAAATATATATTGACTATTATAGTATCATAGTACTTGGGAGAGGTCTATGTGCAACCGTGATTCTTTCAGACTGATGATGATGACATACTACCTCGTCATCATATCAGCCCGTAGACGTCCACTGCTGGATATAGACCTCCCCCAGTGAACGCATCATCGCCTAATATTTACGAAATGGATGTCTGGATATCTTGTCATACATATAAGCTATTCAGAATACTTGGGAAGGGCCGAACGACTTATACATATCGCCGTCAAATGATTAAATCAGCAACCAGTGAGCGACCAACCGAAGCTACATTATAAAGTATTAATTTATAAATATATTTTAACTAATTGTGTTTTCAAATTCATTTAACTACAAATTAGTTCTGTTCTGAACTGTACGGAAAGCGGTTCGTCCTACTAATATTATAAATGCCAAAGTTTGGATATTTGGATGTTTGTTACTCAATCACGCTTCAACCACTGGACGGATCGGGATGAAAATTGGCACACCAATATGTTAGGTCCTGGAATAGGACATAGCATAGTTTTTATCCCGAAAGGACATCTAATTCCAACGGGAAATTTTTAAGTTGTCCACGCGGACGAAGTCGCGGGAAATAGCTAGTAAAAAATAAATTTAAATCGTGTAAGACATTTTGTGTATTACAAGTCATGGATACCTACAAAAGAATATTATAATACATTCATTGGCGTCAAATACTTAAGAAACCGTTCGTTGGGTGATTGGATTGAAGGATGCACCGCCAGCGTCTGCAAGCGATTCTCGTTCTTAACGTAACGAACCACTTTCAGATCGACTTTACAACATACTAACACTAGCTTAAGACTGTAATATTATACTTAATTGCACAATTATCAAATGCATTTTTTTTTATCTATAAAGAGCTTCTAGCTATAAATAATCTTTTGATTATATACTTAAAAACAATTTAGTGCCAATAAATAAGATACTAAACACGATAGAAAGCAGGAATCATTTTCTCTAGAAAATATTCAAAACTACTTATAGCTAAATGAAGAAAAAAGTTGAACATTATTAATTTAAGATACAAAAATAAATGTGAAACATTTTTCAAAGCCAATTCATAGTTGCTTAAACATTGTGTGTATACAACAAACATTTTAAATGTACGTCCATACATACTTCTACAAATGCTAGACTTCTTTCTCTTGAAAACTGGGAGTCTTACGATAAAATACCCGAACGCTCTTTGACTTGCTTATGCGCATTCAATAACTAACTTGAGCTGTTACGACCGCGTGTTTAACGTATATTTAGCGCAAAAGAGTGCTGGCATGCGCGTTTAACGGATATTGACCGCAAAAAGTGCTAACATGCGCGTTTAACGGATATTTAGCGCATAAGAGTGCTGACATGCGCGTTTAACGGATATTGACCGCAAAAAGTGCTAACATGCGCGTTTAACGGATATTTAGCGCAAAAAATCTAACATTCGGGTGTAGCCCTAACCCCTCATAATTTATAATTTCTTTTTTTTATTATAATTTCTTCTAACTAAACCCTTAAAGGTGAATAATGTGGTGATACCAATCACTAAAATAACGACCACAGCCATTTATATCTCAACCCATTTGTAAAAATAATATAAATGCGAAAATGTGAATTTTCTTACTTGTTATTCAATAGCGCTAAAAGATACAGGGGGGGGGGGGCCAGACTCTAAAATCCCTGAAATAGTGTGTGTATTTAATGTAAGGTTATATAATGTATGTATTTCTAGGCTAAAGTATTTGTCTATGGGCTAAGTTACCTGCAAATAAATGATTTTACTATAAAACTTCTCGACCGATATTGCTGAAATTAGGTGCAGTGACATACTATATTCTGAATTAACAATCAGAATACAATTTACTACGGTAAATTAAAATTTACAGCGGGGAAGAAGCTAGTTATATCTGACTATACTGTACAACGCAACAGATAAAAATGTATGTTTTATTTCCACTCCCGGAAGTAGCGTATATAAATACATATAAATATATCAACTCTTCCCGTGGATGTCGTACAAGGCGACTAAGGGAATACATTATAAAACATCAATCAGGCCTCCCCAACCCGTCTGGCCAGCGCGGGGAGTGTAGGCCAAATCCTTCGTCTGTCTCCGGCAGATGAGAGAGGGTTGTGCTCCTGCAGTGGAGACAAAATAACCTGATGATGAAATATATCAACTAAAACTAGAGAATAAGTTGTAGGTATATGATTCCAAAGGGAGTCTTATATTTCATAACCTATTTTATCGACTATTGGCGCAATCTAGTCACTGAACCCGTGGCGATCATCTTACACATCATCGTGGTGACGTCATAGATAATAATGATCTGTCAGCTGGCATGTAGGACAAAAAACATTGTTCTAATGTAAAAAATAATTAAAATATAATACAAAATAACTTTCACTTTACCGAATGAAGTTTGTCTTACTGCATATGAGTGTGCTGTGACTTTTATAGTCCATTTCATAATTTTTCATTTACTTTGACTTTTGGATCGTTATAGTCGTTGTAAATAGCATGATGCGCGATGCAGGGGTTGTTTGGCTAATTCGACAGCATTAGGTTTAATCAATCGATTTCGTGCTTGAACGTTTTTGTATGTAAGTAGTAGGTATAAAACGTTGGCAAACAGAATTCGAATCGCGACAAAACTGCATTCTCGATGGATCTTATGGACTTACTGCCTACACGCGCAGCGGTTGCTCTGTTACACACATGGGAGTTTGTCTATGCGTGTTTTGAGTTAAAATGCACTAGGGCTGGCGACAGTTCGTTAGTCCCTCTGGGATTCATTCGTACATCATCGAATGTCCGAGATTTTGTGAAATGAATAAAATCGACTTGCATTTAAATTTTGTTCGAGGATTACAAGTATTATTTGTAAGTATTTATAGTTGTATTGTTTTACAAATACGCAAAATAAACACCAATGAAACTAGTCACGCGTGCCCCTCATCGTCGGTAACCAATAGGGCACTCATGTGCGGGGGAAGTCAAGTCCGCGGGGGCAGGGAGTGCCCATACTAGACGTAGCACTGGCGGCAAAGCTGTCCCGAATTAAAGAAAATTGCAATTTTGTCGCGTCGCCAATGCTTAAAGTCACAAGCTATACGGTTCAAATTACAGTACGATGAACACACAAGTTGTTATAACACTGTCTTCCATAACAAAACTTCCAGCCGCGGCTGCGTCCGCCGCGAGGATCAGTAAAGCTGGAACTCGTAGGTGGTGGTGCCGTCGCGCCACGTGGGCTCGTCGGCCACCTTGGCGCGGCACAGCGGGCACGTGTGCTCGCGGTCCAGCCACGCCGAGATGCACAGCTCGCAGAAGATGTGGCTGCAGCCGAGCCGCACCGGCGTCGTGTAGTCGTCGTGGCAGATGGGGCACGAGTCGCCCGCCGACAGCAGCTGCTCGCCCGTCGGCTTTGTGCCCAGGTTCTGGTTAGAATACGACAGCATTAAGGTTAGGCCACTGACCAACGTGTCCTGGTCCTCGGTGCTAATAAGTTACTTTCCATATATGGGAGTGTTCACACCAGACGCTGTGTTCAGCGTCCTGTGCAGCTTTGATACGCAGCGATAGACTATTTTGGGTACCAAGGATAAAATAATTAGCAATCTCTTTGTTGAAATGGCTACTTTAAACATTTGATCGCAGTAGTGGTTTACTAAGGGCCTGAAATGCTGTAGCTTTTAATTGCACCGAGTAAGAAAATAAAAAAATTGACAGGGCTCTAGTACAGTCGTGTTTTGTAGCGGAAACCGTCATATAAATAAATAGGGGTCTTTACTTGGCTGTCTCTTTCTATTTTCCTAGTAATTTGTGTGTATGAGAAACGGGTGTCACACGTCCTGTTTTCTAGCCAACTTCTACTGTTCTAGAAGCACTCACCACACTCTGCAGCAGAGTCCACGTGGCGTTCTTGAACAGCCGCAGCCTCATGAGCACCTCCACCACCTTGGCCACGACGTACACGCTGCTGAGGAACATGCCCACCATCCGCTCCGAGCCCTCGTACGACTGCAGCAGGAAGAACACCCACGGCTGGATGGTCAGCAGGCAGCGGTACAGCTGCGACACTGCCTCCACGAACAGGTATACTTTGCCCTGAGGAGGGAGAAGCCAAGTCAAAATCTTTTGTACAGGCGCGCTAATTTCAGAGGTATTTTTTTTTTACTGTAAGTATTTGTGCATTAAACTATATAGTATTATAAGAAATCAATTTAATAAGAATTTATTTATTTGGCACTAAAACAAATCTCTGCTTAGTTGGTATTGCGCTCGCCTCGAGTCTAAGAAGTCGAGGGTTCAAATCTGAATCCAAACCAATGAGTTTTTCGAAACTTAAGTACGGTTTGGCATACAACACAATACTCTCTCATCTGCCGGAGACAGACGGAGGATTTAGCCTACACTCCCCGCGCTGGCCAGATGGGTTGGGGAGGCCTGTGATGTTGTATAATGTTATTCCCTATTATGTTAGGTTAGGTTAGGTTAGGAGTAATATAATTCTGTAGACCACGCGAAAAGAGCAGCGGGCACATCTATTTAAGAATAAGAAGTTCAAAAACTCACTCTTTTCTGAAAAGGCAGCAAGCATGCCGGCATCATAGTCACCAGTATCTTGACGTTCACCGTGATGATCTTTACAATGAGATCCGTCAGCACGACCAGCCACAGCAGCTCCCACACGTCTATGGGCTCCTTGTAGATCGGGAACATTATCACGTTGGGCAGCAGCCGTCCGTGGCCGCAGAAGAAGTGTATGATGGTGATGCAGCATGTTGTGAATACAAGCTCGCAGAACAGGGCGACTATGCTACGGTTCATTTGTTTTCCGTGCTCTCTGGAATGTTAATTTACTTATTATTAACATGTTAGTAGACAGTACTAGCTGTTGCCCGCGACTTCGTCCGCGTGGATAACTTAAAATTACAAATTATTATGTACTAGCTGTGCCCGCGGCTCCGCTCACGTGAACTACAGAATCCGCCCCCGTTCCCACTTCCGCTCCCGTTCTCTTCCCACTTCTACTTCCACTCCCACTCAAACTCGAGACTCTCAATATCCGAATCCCAACCCCAACCTCAACCCCATCCCCAACCTCAACCCCATCCCTATCTCCAAAAACTAAACACTCAATTCCAACGTGCCGCGACTTTCGCCACGCCGCGGCTGTTGACCTCGCCCATATGATGAACATACTTGTACGTTCGAGAAATATTGCATTTTTGTTATCAAAATTCGCATTTATAATATTTGTAGGATAGGATTTCAACAGACGTCATACCGATGGCTTTTACCGCGTCAGTACGTCTATGGACGTCGTATTCTTTCTTCGTCTAGTGCCGCATCACGACTGTTTCGACGAATGTGTTAAACAATGACGAACGTCGGTGAAGCCGGGAAGGCACGTCCTACCATGTCGAGAGGTCAGAGTTCGATCGCCGGTCATGCCATATACCAACAGGTTTTTCGAAACAAAAATACATACTGACTGCTCTCAAACAGCGAAGGAAGCAACGTGAGAAAACACGCATATCTCCAGTTAATCAGTGTGTGCGATTGCGGGGCCGATGTTGCACCACGTCCTTACGTTTATCCCAGTTATCCTAAAAGCCTGATACAAAAGGTACAGGTATACCTTGGCCAACTACAAGATATTAAGTAATAATACAATACTGACGCCACATCACTGTACTATCCTGTTTGCTGTAGCAACGTCATCTGTGTGGAATCTAAACCCCTTGGGGGCAATTTCAAAAATCTTCAATATGGAAGAAACAGAGAAAAAAAAAGAGATTTGATCACTGCTGCAACAGCTTTGTGCGCCGTTGCTCATTTCATTATAGTCAATGCTTGGCTGATGCGTCGTTAATTTTTTTTGTCTTTGTCAGCCAGGTGTTTTGGATCCCAAATACTGGCTCACTTTGGAAACATATTAAAAATACAACTCTCATTCTTCTCCCACATTCGATCGATGTCGATATAGTAAAGGAGGCAAATTATGTCCACGGCGTTCAATCACGTTCTCAACACTGATGGGCATGTGGAGGGCGCGCTCGCGTTCGCCCTTTGATCTTTGCACAAAATACCGAGACGAAAGCAGGCGTAGATCGACACGAGTGGACCCTCTTACACTCGCCATAGCACTCGCTGAGCGTGAAGTACTAACATAAGCCCACGAGGCATTCAACATAGACAATATGCACCTACCTCCTAACTAGACTGTTGCAGTGTGTAAATGTGCAGAACAGCACACAGAAGGTGAATATGGTCTCCCGACTATCGTACATGAACTTTATAAATAGTATGAAGTAGAAGGGAGCGTATCGTATTAGTAAGTTTAACGTCGCTCTCACGTCCACTACCTGCAAACAAAAATAGATTAAGGTGGTGAAGCTAGTACTCAAAATATAGTTTTTCTTTTATCTAGAATCAATTTCATTGGCCTTCTAGACTACCACTCAAAGTATTCAAGCATTTGTGAAAAGATTTAAAGACTGGTTAGTAAATTTACTGGACATATGATTCACTGCAGTATGGACAAGTGGAGCAAGCTAGTGACACTCTGGTACCCAAGAGATGGTACCAGAAATAGAGGACGACCAATAAGATGATGGGAAGACAAGACAAAACACCTAAACGAGAGATATAAATAATCCTTAGTATTAAGTTTACTAATTTCGGAAATAAAGGCTATTATTATTAGTAAATTTATGTGGACCAAGTTTCAGTGTTTTTTTTTCCATTGGGAGAGTTGGTGCACTATTCTATCGACTACTAGCGCCATCTAGTTTTACTTAAATTTTAAATTATTCTAAAAATAATTAATTTGTGTAAAAGTGCAGCAAATATAAATTTAAAATTACCTGTTGTGTACCATCTTCACTATGACTATCATTGTCTGCATCATCTTGTATATTGTTATTGTTCGCCGGATTCACAGACACATTGATCTCCGGGTGCTCATGACCCTGCTCCGACAAGTTCGAGTCATTTGACACACTATTACTTATCCCCTGGCTCGTGGACTGCTGTCGTGGTGTTGGAGGGGTCATTCGTTCTGTGACAATGAATGTCTGGGCATTAGGGCCCAAATTAACATGAGCTATGGAACTCTGTGGTCTTTGTACACCTTCAACGATTTGATGTGTTCCTGGTGTGTTCCGTGGAAGCCAAGTTGGGAGTGATAGCCTGGCATTGTTACCCTGAATTGGTGAAACCAATTATTAGTCACAACTTATACTAAGCTAGTAGCTAGTTCTTTTTTTACATGTCGAAATAAAATTCAAATAACTGAAATGGAAATGGACAGCTTAATGAGAGGCTGACCAAAGAGAACAATGGAAGCAGCTGGTGGCCTATTTGTCAAAGGACACATTGACGGGATATGTATAATTAATTGCAAGGTTTTGTTCCTGGACCAGTAAATTTAAATACTTTGAAATTGAAAGAACATAGCTTATATATACCCATAAATTCGTGTTAAATAGAAACACCTTAATTTCATTATTAGGTGGAAAAGAGTGCACATATAGTGCCTTTATACAGTACTCAACAACCAATGAATAGCAAGATGTTAAGTTTAGATAGCCCTAGTCTCTTGACCATTTTAAGTATCTCACTTACATATATTACTATAGGAACTTACGCATATTTTAACTTATTAAGGAACTTATCTAATATGTAGCTATGTTATTCCAGGTATCACTATACCAAGTTTTAATAAAATCCAATCTGCTGTTATATTGGATTGAGTGACCAACAAATAAACCAAAATTTGCTTTTAAAATAATAAAAAAATATGTATTTAATTAAGAAAATTTAGTAAATGCTCTTCTCAGTCAAATAAAATGGCTAGTTCAACTATGATTTGAATCAAACATTTTGTTACAAAAAAAAGCCTGGCTATCAAATACTTTTTATTTAATTGCCTTTACATGCAGGTAGGTGTCCAAAAACACAAAACTGGGTGAATATTCAGCTTGGGAGCCAGGCTACTTCTTGTAATAATATATCTACATAGATATATCTAGTATAAGGTTCTTGAACCAATAAAGTTAGTTGTATTTTGTATTTGTATATTACAGGGTTTTCTGTTACTGGCAAAAAAATTGAGTCTTATGTTAGTAAGCACAAGGTTAAATGCTCATTATATTATGTAACTTGGGGCACTAATCTTCATCCACCAATTATTTGATTTGTGATATCCCTGGATACCAACACTGATGATGGTATAAGATAGACAAAGGGTGCCATGCCACACCTGGGTGCATATTTTCACTGAAGATTGTCATATAAGACTCTGTCATACTTAATGTGACTAGAATTCTTTAATCTCCAAGCAGGATGTCACATACTATGGGAATTTAATGAGTACATCCATAATTATACTTACCTATCTACATTTTTACGGTTACCATTATCAAAAACCTTTCCTGTCCATCCATTTGTGTGTGTTTGCCAAAAAACTATAAAACCAACTGAGCTGAAATTTGGACCATATATGACAAATATTCTAGCAATGATTATGGAAAATTATGGAAAATGTGGGAAAAAATCAGGGTTCGCTGATAAGTATCATGATATATATCGATTGATATATATTGTCTGTTAATTTTATAATATATATAAATGAATATTTAATAAATCTAACTCAATCTTTATTTTACATTTTTGATTTAAAAGATCAAATATTAAATAAAGCCACCTGCAGCTTGATGATATATATCATATAAATATCAAATATCGAGATTTTGATATGTATTATAAATATCAGATTTTTGCGAACCCTGGAAAAAATACATTTGCTTAGATATTAAAGGAAAACTAAAAAAAATACTATTTTTATGTAACATACTACTCACTTATAATGAAAAGGTTAGGTATATCAAGTTTAAGGAGCCAGTGTATCTTGTATAATAAGCTTCAGTGTTAAATTGCCAGTATAACATGAACAGTCCTCCTTTATTATTATTAGAAGGCGATAATGTTTAATTGCACAAACTGTCTTTTGTGACGAATGTTATGTTGATATTGCATAACAACATTTATGTCATATCAGGCTGAGGAGACTTGAGACTTTTATATGCTGATTCATCACCGATTACACCAATACTACGGCGTTTTAAAGAAAGTAAGCATGTTTTTGTTAACTTTAAATATATAAAGAGACAACCAATTACCATGCGCGCGTTCTCTACTAGCGGTCTTATTTCCCTGAAGACACTGTTGAGACGGTCACCAAGGCCTGTGTTGTTCCTATTCGTTGGCACTGGTCTGGAAACTGGGTCCAGTCTGTGTAGTATGTTGGTCCGAGATGGGCCCTCCGCCGGCGCTTCTTCATCGATGTCCAGCGTTACTTGGTTCGGCTGAGCCATCGTTGTGCACTTATTTACTAATGGAAATAGTTAAAAATAAAGATTTCTATTGAAAAAAATGGAATTTCCAAATATTATGGACAAAGCACGTAGGGCAACTATTTTGACATTTAATTGACATGATCGCTTGCGTTCGAAAACGTAGCGAACTATAAACTCACAAACATATTTTTCTTACAGTCTAGTTCATTGCTAGAAACGAACTTTCATTCATCCGATATGTTCAAAATTGATTGAATACTAGTTGTTGCTTGCGACTTCAAGCTCACTTAACAATGATCACTTAACATCACAAATTATTATGTATTTCTCGTAGGAATGGGATGTTTTTTCGTTATTAAAACTATCCTATGTCCTTTTCCAAGACGGTACCTATAATTTATATGTGTGCCAAGTTTCATCACGATCCGTCCAGATCCGTCCAGTGGTTGAAGCGTGATTGAGTAACAAACATCCAAACGTTCCCATCTAATAAATATACGTAAACATCGCGTGTCTGGTACATTGAATATATTTGCAAAAAAAAATTGGGGTATCTAAGGGTTAGTAATAGAACAAATTTCGATCATTTTTGGAATTTTCGTCTGTTTGTCTGTTTGTTTGTGCACGCATCACTTAAGAACTACTGAACTGATTTCAAAGGACTTTTCACAGAAACATAGTGCTTAATTCGGTGTAACTTATAGGCTTTATTTCATTGCAATCGGCCCAGTCAATCAAAAGTTATGCTACTTTATAGTTTTCGAAAACTCGCATACAACAAAGAAGCGTAGGGTGTCAATGCACGTCAGAATTCGTGAGCGGTAGCGAGAGCGGGTATGGTACCAATATAATGTAATGTATGTGAGTTTTTTAAAACTATAAATTCGCATAACTTTTGATTGAGGAGCTGGATCTAGATCTCGACCTGTACCTGGACCTGGATTTGGTGGGAGTGGAATAGGGAGCGGAAGTGAGAAGGAGAGCGGATCCTGTAGTCCACGCGAGCAGTGCCGCAGGCACAGCTTAAAATTGTGTTGTGTCCGCTAGTCACTACTTAGTTTGTTTGTGTCAGTGAATAAATCGCCGAGTGAATATTAAAGGGTTCTGTACTCGTAGTTTCACCTTAAAGTGTTTTCATTCATGATTGACACTAATTAGTTATTAAATTAGATAACAGATGCACATTTTAAAATCGTCTGTTATCTGATTTAGGTGAAACTACGAGCTACGAAAAATTATTTTGCTTCATGGTATGAGGTGTAAGTACATCAAAGATAATATATATAAGAATTAAACCGTATTTTTATGACTCGAATGGATAGACTAAATAATAAGAGCTATTTAGAAATGAACAAATTAAAGGAAGACCACAAAATGTAACATTAACTTATAAATAAATTCAATAGTGCATAAGAAAAGCTTTGCCATTGAATATAGCAAATTTGACTCAAATTTATCGTGTCGGGAATCGAACCGACAGAAATGCGAAAAAGATTAAGATTACCTGCATTTTTATAACAGTTTGTGAACATTTGAATAGATATGGATCAAGCATTAAGCATGGACCCCGCCCATGTTGGATCTGGGGTTGAATATGCCTATTTCGTTAATTTTACGAATAATGATTTAAATAAGACTCCTCAGTTTATTGATGATTATTTAATTTTTCATTTAAATTATAGTCAATAGACCGCAATGAACTCCTAGCCTCTGATACGATGAGCAATAGTGCAATACGTACATAGACGTGTGATGTAGATAATACGTATATTCAGTCTTTTATTAGGCTCCACGCACACTTCATGTCGTCATCACATCACATCTCTAGCGATAAACATCTCATACATATTATAATAACTACTTGTACTACATTATGCCGCACTTACATAATAACACACAACTATACTGTAATTTGTGTTTAAAATTATTCTAAACCAAATAAACTAGGCTTCAGACTGACTTTTTAATCTTGGCACTGGCTTAGCACTCTGTGTCTGGCTTGAGAGCCAGAACACCCTGCGCATAGAGATCCCTTACAGCTTCCAGCAGGCGTATCTCAGCTCTAGGCTCTCCGAGGGCAACGTCCACGCTTCCAGCGCAAAGCAGTAGCGCCCGGAGTGCTGCTCGAGGCCAGTCGGGCTTCAAACCGCGCCTCACAACCGCCCCAGAAGCCGAAGCACCCAGTCTCGCACACTCCACCTCCAAACGGTCTCCGTAATCTTCTATCAACGATTCGCCCACCGCTCTTCTCAACTCCGGCGCTAAAGACGACAGAAGCAGAAGCGCGACATCATCCATCGGTCTTCCTAACGACACCATCTGCCAGTCTAAAGCTATACAATCGCTTACTCCATTCGTTTCTCTGAACAGAAGATTCCCGCTCCAGAAATCTGCGTGAGCTAAAGACGATGGTTCAGCTGGTCTCAGCAGAGTGCCGAGTAAAGATGGCGCACGGCTACACAGAGCTGATACGGCTGCTGCTTCTTCAACGCAGTCCGGACGCCCTCGTAAGAATGATTCAAGCTGCGGCAAGCCTCGTCTGACAAGGCGGAGGTATCCGGCTGCGGCCCTCTCACATGGGAAGAGGAAGTCAAATCTCTGATCAAGAGGGCCTTCTCTTTCGCGGAGGGCCAGCGAGAGTGCATGCAGGCGCGCCGCAGCGTGGAGAGCTGCTCTCGCGCGCTTCTCGTTCAAACCTTCGGCGAAATCAATTGAATCGAAGCCGAGTGCAGTGATGTCTTCGAGTACGAGTTCGCTTTCGCCGCCGATTTCATCTGAAACATACGATAATTTTACTCATTCTATGAGGAAAATGACGCGATATAAACATACTATATATACTATCGTTTTGCCTAAACTACATGGAATAGTCCGTTCACGTGCGCAGTGCCTATGCTGGTTACTTCATTAGATATTCAGGAAACGGCCGCGATCCAGCTACAATCTACTACTTAGTCGAGACACGTGTTGCCTATAGATTCACTCTTTTTTCTTCGCTTAGGTACATTGGTGAATACAGTTTCGTAAATATCTCTAGGGTCCGACCGCAGCCTGTTTATGTCCACTGCTGGAGAAGTTAATAAATGATAGATGTTTTACTTTCTCACAGAATTGGTAACTTCCATATTTCCACTAGGTATTCTTTTCTATAGTTGAATCACTTTTTGGCAAAAAAAAGCGCAGCACATCCGCTGGGTATTTGAAAAATATATGATGTACCTTTTCGTAACCTATAGATCAAATATGTTAATGGATAAGTGCCCTTTTTGTACCAAAAACTTTTAAGATAAAGTCAAATCAGTACACCCCTGACTGCTGCCAAAACATCCTATATTTTTTTTATCAATACGACAAGGTACATACATCATATGCGCCTTGGTCCCAGAAGGGTAGGCAGATACGATGTATCGCCACTTTGCGCAATCTAATGTCGCAAAGTGGATCTCCTTCGCCAGTTTTTCGCCCCGTGAAACCCCTTGACGTGATGTTTTGTGAAGAACATCGCCGTATAGGAAAGGGAAAGATAGGTAATGTAAGAGAGATAAATTCAATGAGGTGAAATTTCAAGTGTCAAATCATAGAATATTTAGTTTCATCCTTATATTACGGTCAAGTAGATTATAATATAGTTTATCATGTCTCATCAATTTGAGCATGTTTTCTTCCTGACCCAGTACCAGATTTAGGGCAGTTAAAAGGCGTATTCAGGATATATTTTTTGGGGAGGACCGAGGTTTATGTACGGTACGACGACGTTTTAGAGTTGGTCTTACTTACTTAGGTACGATGCGTGCATACTCATCATCATCATCATGGCAGCCTTTAGACGTCCACTGTTGGAGATAGGCCTTCACCAATGAACGCGACCACACCCGGTCCTCCGCCTTCCGCATCTACCTGGCGGCAGGACGTCCCACCCTGTGCTTGCCAATCCGCGGTCTCCACTCCAGAACCCATCTGCCCCAACGGCCGTCGGTTCTGCGACAGAAGTGGCCCGCTCACTGCCACTTCAGCTTACTAATCTTTTCGGCTATGGTGGTTACCACAGGCGGAAACCTTCATTTTTAGTCGGATATCTTCATAACGAATCATATATCCTTCAAAGAAACCCCGAGCATTGGCCTCTCCATAGTTCGCTGAGCGACTTGAAACTTGTGGATACTCGTCATTGTTAAATTATATTATAATGCATTTACATGAATAATTGATAACTTAACAAGAAATTAATGTTAGATGAATATGAATGATCCATATCTAAACAAGAATTAATGTTATTTATTTATTATGTTTTATCAATTAACTAATTAACCTATCCTAAAATAATTTTAATGATATTAGATCGCAAAGACCTTGAAGACAAGATCAAAATAAGTTATCCTAGTCAATGAAATCTAAAAAAAACTGCTTGACTCGATCAAAGAGGATGTAAGTTGGACTTTAACACCACTCTCTTTTTAGCTGTATCAGCTACATTTTCTTATATTCTAATTATAGGATCATGCTATAAGCTTTAGGGGAGGGACGGGGCTTGACCCTCCTTGACACGCGTATGGTGCCAGCCCTAGCTATTTTTTTCCTACAAAGTAACTCGAAAAATACTTTGCAGTTTTGGTAACCGAACCCGCAACCCCGAACTAAGCGGTTGTAACATCGTGAGACTCACCTGGTAACCTAGCCTTAAAGCACTTCGGTATCGGCAGCCCTTGTCCAGGCCCTAAGGCCTCTTCAGCCAGTCTGTTCAGAGCTGGCGCCAACTCTGTGTAAAATAATATCTCTCTGGTGTCGAACTGCGCCTCCGCAACGAACAGGCGGCCAAAGGGGTCGCACGGGGGGAGCTTCACGACGAGGGGCAGAGTCTCACACTCGCCGTTCGCTTCGTAACTAATGGTGACCGCTACGACTCTGCTTAACGTGCCGATTTCTCCTGATCGAGTCTCGACGCGTACCTGATGAAGAAAAAATGCCGGTATCGAAGTTTCTAGTGAGGAGACACAATTAAAATTATGCAGTTAGAAACCGTGCAATATGGCATTTTTGCAGAATTTTTTGTCGATGTATGCCCGACCGTGACGCAGCGCTAAACGAGTAAGCCTTTGATGGTTTTTTCAGTCCGTAGGTAATCATTCTTTGAAAGATTTTGGCAGTATGAAAAAATATTTTTATCGGAGTCATCCTGAAACCAATACGTACCATATGTTCAATAAAATATAATAAAACCCATTTTATAGACTTATTTAAATAACCCGATAAAATGTCACGAATTTATTAATACAAGACATGTTTAAGACTTAGGTACATACCATTTACAGCTGAAGGAAATGGAGGGTAATGAAAGTGAGGGTAATGCATTTTTGAGTATGTTTTCGATAATAATGCCTAATCAATCTTTGTCTTTCTTTGTAAAACTACATACATACAAAATATATCAATTAGAAAGGTATGAATTACCAAATTTAAAACTATGATAAAACCACTACTCCTTACATTAAAAATCCGCTGCAGATAATGTTTTTTTTTTGGATAACGTGATGTTCTTCTGATATTTTCGTAATATTTTTCCGAAAAAATGACATATACTCTGCCTGGTCACTCGTTATTGGCCGACTGGCAAGCAAATCTTGGAGTAGCGGGGATACTCACCGTAACACGCATTTATAAAGGTGATTTTTTAAATTACAAGTAGGGCTGAAGGTTTTTAGAATTTTTTGATGGCAAATTGATTTTATTATGGTGGATATAAATAATAATAATATTATGCATTATTAATTCACATTTGTATTCTTACCTATAAATGTACTTAAGGAGGCCTATTCAACAGTATACAGCAAAACCTTAAAGTAGGAACTTATCGTTTATTTTTATTATTTTTCATAAATTTCGCGAGAAGGGACACTGAAGGTAATGAGAATTAGACATCTAAAATATTATTTTCATTTATTACTTTAACACCTACAATTTTAATTCTATATGGGAGGAATACTTAAGTACCTACATTATGGTATAAAATATATGTAGTGGCTTTGGGGAGCGTAGTTTCTCGAAAATTTTCACGGACATGTGATTTGCACCAAATCAGAGAAATACCCTTGTATAGTGTGTAATTAGGTTTGAATTACTTTATATTTTTTTTTTAATTACTTTTGCCGCTAACAATAAAAAAAAACAAAGCACTAACTTAGTAATTCAAATTGTTATTAAACATATAAATTTCCAAACAATAAACGTTACTGCGTTACCTCAACAGCGTTGACCACGCCCGCATTAGCTAGGAGTTCACGTGCCCACTCCTCCGTGAGCGCTACGTCCGGCTCGGGCTCCGCCTGCGCCTCGCATTCAGACTCCTCCTCACCGCTACTCGGCGCCTCCAAGACCGCCGCACTATCGCCGCCGTCCGCTTCCATATCTACCACGACGCTTTATCGTGCACTCTCTGCACTTCACACTCTATGTTATAAAACAAACCGCGCGCATTTCTAAACGCATCCCATACGGGACATTTCAGGTGATTATTTATGTTGTTGAATTAATAGGACAAAGGTGTTATTGGCAGCAGATGTTGGGCTGAGCTCGATGTCCCGTCACTCGTCTGTGTCCCGCGCATGCGTATCTGCTCCCTCAATTATTAATCCCGCTGGTCTCCTATGGAGCCCGCTGGTCTCGCATTCAATCGTACTGTACGTGTGTTAGTATAGAATAGTTACTTACCTACGTGTGCTGTGTACCTACTATTTCTACTTATAGTTTGTTTGCTCCACCTCTTTGTGACATCGATGTTGTATTTATTATGGTATCTACTTTTAACTTTCCATGAGTACCTAGGCTCGATACGCTTTCCTGTCTACTGGAAATGGATACCACAACAAACAAACAAATACACTTTAGCATTAATAACATTTTGATTGCTACTAAGTACGAGTGCAGTAGGTACCTTTAGTAGTGAATCAAAAACGAAAAAGTCGCAATATAATAAGTTTTGAGGCATCTACTCCTGACGAATGCATATTTTGCTCGAGAAAATGAAAGAATGCTTCTTTGATCAAAAGTATAAAGAATGCTTCTTTGATCAAAGGAATGGTTTCATTTGGTATGATCTCATCCACATTCCTTTTTTTTATTATAGGGTCAAAATAATGAGGGGCAGAATAACTAAGACTAAGGTTTATCATCTGTGGATCACGTGGTCAGTGGCCGCTGTGATAGCATTATAACAATGCTGTATGTAATGTTCGAACCTAAGTCCTAATAAATCATAGATTTATTTATTATACATGGAATAAAGAAATATTACGCCAATAAACATAATCGCTGTGATATGGCTGTGATGGACCGTTAATAGGTCCAAGGATGGACCTCAAAAAGCACGACTGTATTCAAAATATATGTATAATGGCCTTAATTCGGTCCATTGTAGACAAGATTGTAAGATATGATTTGTTTTTGCTTTAAATAATTAAAATGTCAACATTGGATTGAGTGATCGTATTGATAAATTGATTGATTGCGATTGTCATTGTCAATAAAAATGGTTTGCATCGATGAGAGTTGTGGTTTTATTTTAAGAAAATAAATAATTAAACAATGGGAAAGGAGAAATCTAAGAAACGAAAACGGTCTTCAACATCAGACGCCAGCTCTAGTTCAAGTAGCTCGGAGTCTTCGCGCGAGAAAAAGGAACTTCGCAAGCTGAAGAAGAAATTGAAAAAAGAACAGAAGAAAACTGAGAAGGCGCTAAAAAAGAAGCTGAAAGAAGAAAAGCGAAAGCTGAAGAAGCGTAGAAGTAAGAGCACCAGCCTCAGTCGTGAGGAATGTGTTAAAAAAGAGGAAAGAACGAGTACTGACATTCCTATTGGTTAGTAAAAAATATTAAAGAGTTTAAAACTGTTCAGTTTAAAACCGTAACATAACTTTATTAAACTCAGAGATGTACCGATAAACTTAGAGATACCTTAGGCCGTATCGTACCTGAAATAAAAATATCATTTATTCGTCTTTTAGAAAAAACGTGTTTACTACTGTAGTTTCGTACAAATATTAAATAGGTTGTTGAACCAATTAATGGGTGACCATAATTAGATGGGAGGCCAATTAGTCCATTTAACTGATTAATTGGCAATGATGGGTACATCTCTAAAATAATAAAAGATCATAATTTCAGCCTGTTGGCATCCCGGACCTCTGCTGCCCATCCAGCTGTACACTGCCAGATTGTTTGCCCATGTAAATTTTTAAAATTTTGTTTAAGAATTAATGGAGAAATCCAAAGCTATGGCGCCAATGACCAAAGAAGAGTGGGAGAAACGCCGGAGTGTAGTGCGAAGAGTGCTTGACGAAGAGTCTGGACGATACAGGTTATCCTATTATTCTTGTTTCTTGTCTGGTTCAAAACTTTCATCAATTTGTCCACCAATCATCCTGTGGTTGTCATTAAGGCGACTAAGAGATTACACTAGGGATGGGCAGCATTGTTCTCCTGTGTATATAAAGATCATTACTGCGATCACCAATCTGCCTGCCAAGCAAGGTAAATCCCCCAATGGGCAGCCCATCAAAAGTGGCTTTGTATTGGGAAGGTATGTATAGCAGTGGTTAATATGGTAATATGTTTAGCAGTGGACATATTTCGGCTGATGATGAAGTCTGTCTACCAGATAATTTGAAAAGTAATGAACTGACATCAGAAATTTGGGACATGTCTAAAATGCCTGTTGATGGAAATTTCTGTTTAATCATCTCATTTTCTTGATGGAACGCACACACTGTGTATGACCTAGACTTTGCTGCCTTTTTTTTGTAGTGTGACCTATGGTGTGACATTGGTGGCCCACAGTGGTCATCAGCTACTGTTACCATTCCAAAGACTACTTGTAATTAATAATACTAACAACACTGGCTCTCTTGCCTGAGTGCTTGGTGGTTAAGGGTTAGAAATAATAAGTTAATAGCTTATTTTATATTGCTGTGCCTCAGTTCTGTCCTGTTTTCAGGTTAATAAAAGGTGATGGTGAGGTTTTAGAAGAAATAGTATCCCGAGACCGCCACAAACAAATCAACAGGACAGCTACGCAAGCAGATGGAGCATTCTTCCAGTCACAGACTGTAGACAAAAAGCATTTATAGTTGGATAATATTAGATAGAAGTTTGAAAAATTTAAGTTAAATACTGGGCCATGATCTTACATTTAGATTTCCCACCACAGTGATTGACTAACGACACGCAATTCTCTCCCACCTTAAATTAGGTTAAAGACTATTTCACATGATTTATGAATCATGAATTTGTTTAACGTAAAAGAAATATTTAAAAAATTATATTATTATTTATCGCTACTTTAAGTACCTTGTTTACAAGTTTGCTTCCGCATTCCTAATAAAGTCAAAACTGATATTCACAAATCCTTTTTTACACTATATTTCTTATTCATGTGCCTGGTAACAAATGAAGATGTGAAGATGTTTCCCCACTCTCATCCCACAGAACCATGAGACTGAAAATCGAAAGTTTTCAGTTACTTACATAGTGTAATGTTTTGTTGCCCTTCGACTTTGAAAGCTGTTTAAAAAAAAACTTTACCATGAGTTACTGCCAATCCCTTCACATCTGAAAATTATTATAGATAGCTTCCATAAAGTTAAATTCTGAATTGATTTTTGTTACTCAATGGATAAAAAAGACAACTGCTTTATTTTAAATTTGTTTATTTCTCTACCTACAACCACTTTAAAGCTCATCTTTGGTCCTCTCCTCGCTGGCAGCCTCCCCACTCTCCGGCGTATCCAGCAGATGCTCATTGACCAAATCAATGAGAGTCTCCAGAGGCCTGCCTCCTGTCTCTACACTTACAATTTTCTTGTATTTGTACAGGATCAATGTTGGCAGACTGTTGATCTGTGGAATTTTTAGATTGATTACTGACGTTACAACACACTATTCTCTTTGCCCATCTTGTTGGCTTGGTCGTTGGACTAAAGTGCAAGGTTTACGTTTTCGTTAAAGTTAATCTGAATCCACTTTATGTCTATTTTTTGTCAAAGTCCTGGGGACGCCGTTATCATTTTGGATAATATCAGTCCAACAAAAAACTAATCTGTACTGTTTAACGGTCATTTGTCATCAATGGTTATGATAATAAATCGTAATTAGTTCCGAAAAACATATTGGTACAGACCCGGATTTGAATCAACGATCCCATGAACAAAAGGCGGCGCACTTCCGACTAGGCTACCACGCATTTAGTTGAAATGCCTCGTGTGGTTTCCGGTAGAGTAGAATAGGACCACTCCAACTCTTCCCGTGGATGTCGTACAAGGCAACTAAGGGAATACATTATAAAACATCAGTCAGGCCTCCCCAACCCGTCTGGCCAACGCGGGGAGTGTAGGCCAAATCCTCCGTCTGTCTCCGGCAGATGAGAGAGGGTTGTGCTCCTGCAGTGGAGACAAAAATAACCTGATGATGATGGGTGGCTTGAATTATGAAGATAATACAAAGTTAAATACCTTCTCCATCTGACAGATGGGCTTGGAGCGCACGCAATCGACGTCTGCGATCAGAACACGAGTTTCGTTCTGGAACTTCTGACCAAGTTTCGTCCAGTTTGGACTCAGCTGCATACAATGAGCACACCTGTGGAAATAACGAATCTGTTGTAAATTTAACACAACATGTCAACTAAATGTCACCATCAAGCCTGTTTATGTCCACAGTTGGAGATAGCCCTTCCCACTAGTGGAGTTAGGTTAGGTAGGCCGTATTCATCGTCATCATCAGCCGAAATACGCCCACTGCTGAACATAAGCCTCACCAATAGAATGTCACTTTTGGTGGGTTGTCCATTGGGGGATTTACCATAATCACCACGCTTGGCAGGTGATTGCAGTAATGATCTTATATACACAGGAGAACGCTGCTGCCCGTCCCTGCTGTAATCCCTTACTCGCCTCGACGACACCCACCCTATTCTAAGCCGGGTACCACACTACCATACCACGCGAATTAATTTTTCATCAGTTTTTTTAATTAGATGAATCAAGATAAGAACATTCTTGCATTTGTAGTGATTGTTGTAATTTTGAATTGCTGTCATTCAGTACAGTCGGCATACATAAATAAGTGTCCAGTAATAAAACGTCCAAAACGAAACATAGTAGATGGGGTCAAACCCTATCAGAATGTGACATTTAAGCTACACTGTAGTACCGCTTTCGAGATTCGGTTTTTGTTTTATAAGGCCAAAAATCTACAAAATCCGGTAGAAGGGTTAGACTTAGACCATGCACTTACACATATATCGGATGACAAGAGAATGTATAGGCTTATTCTTTGGTACTAAATTTCTTTGGTCTATTTCTACTCTTTATCAAATCTTTCCCGCACCGAGAATATCGGTGTTTGCATAAAAGGCAAGGACATACAAAAAAGTTTCGCAACAAGAAGCGTAACTCGAAGAAGTAGAAGTTATTTACCAAGGTGCAAAATAGTTGATGAAAACCAGTTCTTTCTCCAAGAATGTTTCGAAGGTCTCCTCCGATATCCTGGCGACCGGCAACGCTTTCTTCTTCTTCATAAACTTGTCAGGGTCGTGGTTTTCAGTCAGCAGCATTTTTTCCACAAACGCTTTGAGCTCGTCCAAATTGTCTGCGTCAGATACGCCTACCTGTCGGCAATTTGGTTTTTAGTGAAAAATAAATTAGAGAAGAGAAATAAAAAGAAGCATTCTGGAAAATGGTCATTCTGGTAAGAAACGTTTTTAGAACATATATTAATTTTATTTGTGGATGCCAGATTTTGATAAAAAGATAATGGGCAATTTGGCCCTACCTACCAATAACAATAAGTGAAAAGCCAATAATTTTTTTTATTAAGTAGAATAAAAATTACTATGGCGGCAAATCTCAGCTATATTTTCGGCGTTATGGGCCTTTACTGGGTATTAAAAGGTAAATTTTTAATGGCGTATCATTCATTCTTATTGGTTGCTATTAGTGAGTGGGTACCAGGCTCCATAAAAAAAACCCAGCATCCTTTAATACAGTGATAGCCTTCTTCATACTATACAACTTTAAATACAAAAAGTAATAGTTTCCACTCACGATTCTCCCGTTAACAATCCACACTAGATACGGAAACTGTTTTACGTCGAAACTGCTGCACGTGACCCCATTCTCCATGCAGTTCACTTTGCCGATCTGTATGTACTCGTTGTGGGCGTAGAGGACGGCTAGCTCCGCCCATACTGGCGCGAGTCGCTGCAAATTGAATGAAATATTTTATTTATTTAAACAGAACATTACAAACAAAAATATGTCAGTGTTTATAGGTAGGAACATAAGGTCGTATGAGAAGAATGAAGTTGGAACAAGGTGGCAACAGTCAGGTGAAAAGACAATCATGAGTTCGAGAAGAGAAGGAATACAATTAGGTAAGTGATGAAGGAGTAAATCCAGAGATGATAGTAAGCCGATTGTGATGAAAAAAGACTAAATATTACTCCCAAGTTAAGCCCTATGTTTTTCTAAAAACTCCATCAGAACTGATTCAGTAGTTTTTACGTGTTGCGTTCACAAACAAACGGATAAACAGACAAAAATTACAAAATATTGATATTATTACTTATCCTTGATCCCCCCATTTTATTTGTACAAATTTCAATGTACAGACACACAATTTACATTTTTACTGATTAGATGATACATGGTTCCTATAATTTTCACTTTTAATATTATATTACCTGTGACGCTTTGCACCATGGAGCATAGAACATGACAAAATGTTGTCCTGTAGACACAAACTTCTCAACATTATAATCTGTTAAATACGCCATGCCACTGTATATCTTCACTTCTGCTGATGTTTTATCTGTCTCTACGCCCTAGAAATAAACATCAACTTAAGTTATAACATGATTTCTTGGTATGGCAGAGAAATGCGCTCAAATTCCAACAGGTTCATTCTATTTTTAGGCACAGAGGCTTCAAGACCTTTGACCACCATATTGACCTAGTGGCTTGGTCATCAGACTCGGCACCAGAGGTCGTGGGATGGATTTTCACTAGTGATAGACCACTTGTCCACACACTTTATACATAGTATAGGAAGAAATCCTATTTTGGTATAAAACAAGTGTATTATGAAATATTTATTTATTTAATTTATTTAGGTACTCATATGAATTACCACTATAATTCATCCCTTCCTCTGTGGTTAAAACTCTAAGTATAAATTTTAAAGCTTTACATTAATATAAAATTAAATACTAAATATCATAATCAGTACTCACAAGTTTTAAGCTGTAAGTTTCCTAAAACCAAATAAATAAATAGACATATCATACCTCTGCCTTCATATTAAATACATCACTCAAGAAGAGAGTGAGAGAAGGTAGATCTCTTGTACCCTTATATTCTACTGGTGAAAATGAGTTCTTGTGGAAGTACAGCACTGTTGGATACCCTGGAATATATAGATTAGCAGCTAAGACTATAGGCTGGCAGTGACTGGATGAGGAGAAATGAAGATCGGGTTATATTTTGTTGATCAGAAGTGGCATATCTTACATTCGACTGATAGGATGTTTTTTTTTATAAGGGGCAACCAACTTGCATGACATCTGTATTTATAAACTTTATTATATATATACTACTTACACATATACTAGCTTTATTCATTTAACAATAAACTTATATTTAGGGTATGAATAAGTACCTGTAATATCATTATCATGGCACACTTTAGAATGGACCGTGCAGTCAACTTGAGCAACAGCAAATTTGGAAGTTTTTGTGTTCACCAACTCTGCTAGTTCCAGCCAAATTGGTTGAAATTCAGTGCAATGACGACACCTACAAGTAAACAAAAAAATACTTTGAAGTAGCTCATGATCAGCCAAATATGTCTACTGCTGAACATAAGCCTCACAAATAGAATGTTACTGTTAGTGGACTGTCCATTGGGGGATTTGCCATAATTACTATGCTTGGCAGGCGGACTGATGATCACAGTAATGATCGTATATACACAGGAGAACACTGCTGCCCGTCCCTCATGTAATCCCTTGGTTGCCTTGACGATACCCACGGGAAGATTGGGAATGACCCTATTTTAAGCCGGGAATCACCACACATGAAGTATAAAAATAGATTTTTTTAACACTGCTGCTTACCAGGGAGCATAGAACATAATAAAATTGCCATCCATTTCTTCGATTTGTTGCTTGAAATTATCTGAGGTATATTCGTAAACAGAGCTTTCCTCAGGAGCAACAAAGTATGGTAAAAATAGGAAAAGTATACTGGGTAATATTATCTTTTGAATCATTTTATAACCTTCGACTAGCAAGTTCACTGCAAAAATTACACTTAAATCTACGATACTTAGTTATCTAAAAGCATCTAAAGATGTTGATTCCACTTATTAGTTAATTTTCAAGAACAAATCCGATTACAATCCATGAAATCAAAAAATAACATTTACCTATGTTAACCAAATCAATACTTTTCATAACATATAGCATCGTTAAAGTGCCAATTTTTATGATGGAAGGAAACAGCGTTATACAAATTATATCTAGCTATCTCTTTCGTCAAACAAAAGCTAGCCCCAATAGAGATTAAAAAAACGTATTTTGACAGCAGTCGAAACTTCGATATTAGGTTCGGATACACTGAATCGAATATTTCCCATCGCAAGACAGAGTTTTGTAATAATATGTTGTAGGTTAATAATTAATCTTTTGTATTCAAAAAGTCAATTTTGATTAAAACTACTTTATCAAATACACAAAAGTTCAAAAATCATACCATAATCACCAATAAATCAAAATCAAAATTATGCTGTACAGCTGTGAACGTAAATATCGCGTAGTGTTTCCGAACTCACAAAAGAATGTGGTAATTCTTCAAAATGGTCGCTTTGTATGGTTTGCCAACTTGCATGTCTGTGTTTCTGAGTTCTTTGTTTTCGTAATTCGTTTGGTACTGTAATATTTAGGCAAAAGTATATTCAGTTTCTCTATTATTAGGTTTGTATAAGGCTGTAGAGAATATAAAACATAATTTTTGTTGTGCCCGATAGATGTCATCGGTAATGTGAGAGCTCCGATTATCGTTCCTAGTTTACAGGATTATGACGTTTATGACTCCTATTTGGATTTACACAGAGTGAAAATCTATCAGGTAACTCCTTATTCCTACAAGAAATGTTATGACAAAGCTTGTTCTGCTCTTCAAACACGATACAAAACTGTCTCTAATTTTGGCATTCCACAAGTTTGTCACGAGTGATTTGTAATTCCAGACTTTTACACATTTCACATCTTTAGATTTAGAACCGTTTTTGGTATATTGTGAATATCGAACTTTTAAAGTATGTGCGAGCTGCAGTGTTTAATATTACAATAACAACTTGCTCTATTGATGATTGAAAATCAATAAAGGATTCGTGCGACATTTGTCTACAGTATACCTTTCTTGTTTTCAGTGCCAAACAAGAAGTAAAGCTGTGTTAACTAATAATGATTATGTCAATACAAGCTAAACAGTGATAAGAAACAAGTTCCTTTTGAACCATTTAAACTCGAAAGTGGTGGAATTTAACCAAGTGTAAAACAACAAATGCAAATGCGGATTGTTTCGACGTGTCCATGTGTAGTGCGGGGGGTGAGCGTGTGATGGGAGGGGTGGGGGTGGGGTGAGAGCGCGCGGGGGGGCGGGCGCCATGAACCCGCCGGCGCCCGGCAAGACGGCCACGCGCTCCTCCGGCTACCACCAGAAGGCGCTCGCCGAGATCCGCAACTCGCTTCTCCCGTTTGCTAACATTGGAAGCTCAGAGCCCCCAGGCTCATCTGCAGCGAGCACTGTTAGCTCGGGAGTGAGCTCCGGTTTTAGTTCGTCCTCCGGAAATGGACTTGATAAAGACTTGAATGTGCTACCGCAATCACTCAATCAACTTATCAATTTAGGATATGATGAGGTATGTCTTTACTTAAGAATTGTTTGTTATAAGTAAAAAAATGGCATGGCAACATGATTATAACTAATTTAATGTTAATATGTATAAGATCTGTGCCTTGATAACCTTATGTGTTGTCAATGATTCCTAAGGTTGAGATGAGCTGTAGCAGAGAGATGTAGCATGAGTATCCAGAGTTACTGTGGGCTTAATATCAATTCAAGTAAACTGAAAACACTAACTGATAGCATTAGGCATAAAAACTGTCATTGTCTAGTTGGTAGTATGTTTTCCTCATGTTATATCTGTAGCAAATACACCCTTATTGAGAGAGTAGGCAGACCTTTGCCCCAACAGTGAGAACATATTAATAGGCTGTTGACCACCTCATTGCCCTAGTGGCTCGGTCATTGGACTGGCAAATGCAGGATCCTGTCGATACAGGATTATCTATATAAGTAAATTCCTACACCATTTTGGTCAGAACCAACTGACTTTTAACAATATATTCTGAATTCGGAACAAAAGTTTGATGACTAACTGACCGATTGAATGACCTGATAATCCTGTATGGCCACTGTCTCTATAAGTCAAATTAATCTATTGCTTTTAATGATGACTTGAGGCTAGAACTGCCCAGTGCATGGTGAATCTGTATAATATTGACTATGGTGCCTAGCTCATTAGGTGATGATTTTTTTTTCATTGAAAGTTTATGAGTGCTGTTGACAATGCAATTTTATTTAATCAACATATTATAAAATTTCTTACTAAAACATGAATATCCATTGTTTACAAATACCCTACCCTGGTCAGGAAAGAGTCACAACAATGCCGATTATCGGTATGACCTGTTTGTCTGTTCCCATATAAATTTATGTAATAATAACATAGTAAACGGTTTATTGTACCAAAATTAACAAAAATAACAATAACAAAATCGTCAGAATAAAATTATGAACCAAGTAGGACTTATTCCATTAGGGATCTTCTCCAGTCAATCTTAGAGTAACCAGAAGAAGAGCAGAAACCAGAAATCTTAAAGGTATCAAATTTTGAAAAAAGAAACATACTTATTATACATTAACATTTGAAAGGGATAAGTAAAATTAATGTCCCTTTATACTGATTATAGTATGGGAACTTTCATCTCTGTGTAAACACCCATGGACAGCTGTATCCCACGAATATTATAAATGCGAAAGTTTGGATTTTTGTTACTCAATCACACTTCAACCACTGGATAGACCGGGATGAAACCTCTAGTATATATTATCTTTGATGAAACTTGGCACACATATAGGTTAGACCCTGGAATAGGATATAGGATAGTTTTTATCCCAAAAAAACATCTCATTCCTACAGGAAACTAAATTAATCTATATGAATGTAATTTTTGTGGTGTTTAGGGGCTTTGATTACGATATTGATATCTATTTTGACATTCAAGATGTGTAAATATCGAAACCTACGCGAACGAAGTCGCGGGCAAAAGCTAGTATGTTATATGATGCTTGGTGTGGGTTAGTTGAAGGTTAGTTATTAGCAACATTTATAGTACAGGTGCTTTTTTATGGGTGACCTGATTCATATTTAGGAAAGATTAAAATTATGCATGACATTAAAGGTTTAGAATGTGGATAGTGTTTTTGTGTGTTTTTAAATGCTAGAATTAATGTGACTATATTTTCAATCTATTTTTCATATAACTTAGAATGCAACATTGTCATTGCAGGATCTGGCAATCAGAGCCCTCAAATATGCCGGGGGCCGCATCGACGCGGCCCTCGACTACCTGTCGAAGCAGCAGGAGCCTCTCAACGGCGTCCTCAAGAGCAGCAACCTCAGCGCGCTCGGCACAAAGCTCATACGGAAGCCCAGCTTAGAGCGGGAGATTAACCTCCACAGAGGCAGTCCCGCGCTAGACTCCGGCGCCGGGAGCTCCCGGTCCGACAGCCCGCGGCAGCCGGACGCGCCGCCGCTCCCGCACGAGAAGCTAAGTCGGCAGTACTCGCCGGCCGGGTTCTCCGAGCCGCCCCCGCCGCCGCCGCCGCGATGCCCGTCCACGCCGCCCGTGCCGCCGTCGGTGCAGCAGCTCATGAAGCGCATGTCCCCGGCGCCGCCGCTGCCCCCCGCGCGCGGCACCAGCCCCGTGGCGGCCGGCGCTCCGCCCCCTCCCGCCCGACAGCCCATGATCGTGCAGAACGGGCCGCAGGTGCAGCAGCAGCTCACGCAGCAGATACAGGCCCTGAGTATTTATCAGACGGGCGTCGCGGGGGCCGAGCTCCCACCTCCCTACCCGCTCTCAGGCGTTCCGCCGCCGCCGTCGTACTCGGTCTCCATGCAGAACCGCCAGAGCCCCACCCAGTCGCAGGACTACCGGAAGAGCCCCTCGTCGGGGATATACTCGGGGGGCACGTCCGCCGGCTCGCCGAGCCCGATCACGGTGACGCAGTCGACGGGGTCGTCGTCGGGCATGACTCGCCCCACGCCCATCCAGGCGTGGACGGCGAGGCAGGCCGTGCAGCCGCCCATCATCATGCAGTCGGTGAAGAGTACGCAGGTGCAGAAGCCCGTGCTGCAGACGGCCATCGCGCCGGTCGCGCCGCCGCCCGTCGCTGGCTCCGCGGCGCAGCCGCCGCCGCCCTCGTACGCCAGCTCGATACAGCAGAAGCAGGCGCAGACCCCGCCGAGCTACCCGCTGGCGCCTAAGCCGTCCTCGCCCGGGACCACGCCCCCCGCCGCGCCGCCGCCCGCCTCGCCCGCCGTGCCCACCACTGAGCCGCCCAGCTACGCCATCACCATGCAGGCGCTGGCCGTGCAGCGCGGCATGCACCCCGTCCCCCCGCCCCCCTACGGCAACCAGACCGACAACACGACCACGGTCAACTCCCACCATTCACCGCTTCATAAAAAGTTCTCCAACAACTGTGATCCCAAAGGAGAAACGTCCCAGGGGATGGACATGAAATGTTCCAACCAGAACTGTAATTTGCTGAAGGACAATGTTGTCGCGTCAGGGTCTGACAAGAACACGAATGGTTCAGCGGAGCGCCGGCCCAAGGGCTTAGAGAAGATAAGACATCAATCGCCCATTCCGGAAAGGAAAAATATTAGTAAAGAGAAGGAGGAGGAAAGGAGGGACTGCAAAGTGAGAAATTACTCCCCTCAAGCATTTAAATTCTTCATGGAACAGCATGTTGAGAACATTCTCAAGTCATACAAGCAGCGGACGTTTCGGCGCATGCAGCTTGAGAAAGAGATGACTAAAATAGGACTCAGCGCCGAAGCGCAATGTCAGATGAGGAAGATGTTGTCTCAAAAGGAGTCGAACTACATTAGGTTGAAGCGAGCGAAGATGGACAAGTCCATGTTTACGAAAATAAAGCCAATCGGCGTAGGGGCGTTCGGGGAAGTGACGCTAGTTAGGAAGATTGATACTAGTCATCTATATGCCATGAAGACACTTCGGAAGGCCGATGTGCTGAAGCGCAATCAAGTGGCGCACGTGAAGGCCGAACGGGATATCCTGGCGGAGGCCGACAACGAATGGGTCGTGAAGTTGTACTACAGCTTCCAAGACAAAGACAACTTGTATTTCGTGATGGATTACATCCCGGGCGGGGACTTGATGTCGTTGCTGATCAAGCTGGGCATCTTCGAGGAGAATCTGGCGAGGTTTTACATCGCTGAGCTGACGTGCGCGGTGGAGAGCGTCCATAAGATGGGCTTTATCCACCGGGATATCAAGCCAGACAATATCCTCATAGACCGGGATGGTCACATCAAATTGACCGACTTTGGGCTGTGCACAGGCTTCAGATGGACGCATAACTCCAAATACTACCAGAGGAATGGTAAGCATTACTTTTGTTCAATTTATTTTGTTAACATGGTCTATATGACAATTCAGTGCCTGCTGGCAAAAACCTTTCCACCAACTCTCGCATCTCTTAAGTTAGTCGATGTATGGCCTTATAAGCCAAAACAGCTATATCGAAACATGTTGGACTAGCAAGTCGAAGATGCATTTTGTGATAATGAAAAAGAAATGTTTTTAAATTCATGCACTATACTTAAATCTGTCGGCTAGTTCTTTAATTCATCATCATCATCAGGTTATTTTTGATTCCACTGCAGGAGCACAACCCTCTCTCATCTGCCGGAGACAAACAGAGGATTTGGCCTACACTCCCTGCGCTGGCCAGACGGGTTGGGGAGGCCTGATTGATGTTTTATAATGTACTCCCTTAGTCGCCTTGTACGACATACACGGGAAGAGTTGGAGTGGTCCTATTCTACTCTACCGGAAACCACACGGCATGTTCTTTAGACAGCAGCAAATAAAAGTACGGTAATTGTATTGCAGACCACGGGCGGCAGGACTCGATGGATCCGGTTGAGGGCGAGTGGGGCGCGCTGAGCGAGTGCCGCTGCCACCAGCTGAAGCCCCTGGAGCGGCGGCGCAAGCGCGAGCACCAGCGCTGCCTCGCGCACTCGCTCGTCGGCACGCCCAACTACATCGCGCCGGAGGTAACGCAATCTTTTTGATTTCTTACCTCCTTTCCAGGGACGAAGCGCTAGCAACTAGCCGTTCTTGATTCTTGGCACCTGCAATCAGTAACTGCAACATATAGCAGTAATTCTTCTTGATAAGGACGAGGCTGGCTATCATTCCTTAACCTTTTCTTTGGCCTAGTGTCTTGGTCATTGAACAGAGGTCGTAGTTTCGATTCCCACTGGGGAGAGACAACTTTGTATATTTGTACAATTTGGTTCCAGTTTGGATGTTATAGTTGTGAATTGTCCTATCCTTGTTTAATTCCCATAGCACAGGAGAAATCCTAGTTTGGGATTAGACAAGTGTATGTATATATGTAATCAGCAATTTTATAAAAGAGTATAAATGTGCGAATTTAGATAAAATTACTGTTTGACTTTTGAAATTTTATGCAGGTCCGTTGGAATTAAGAGGAAGTAGGGGTGGAATAACAAAATATCTTAAGATTGTCTATCTGAGGTAATCTATACAACATTTCGGTGTGATAGACTTAATCACCTGGAGCAAATCACCTGGGTAATTTAAGTACACTACTTTGTAGACTTTAATTACTCTACCTTCCTGTTCCTGTTAAACTGCAGTTTTAGTTATGTACAGGTACAAGTTAGAAGACCACTGTTTAGAGCTGTGCGTTGGCAGATAAAGTCAGTCAGTAATGCCTATATTAATTATTGCCTATATCATATTGCCAGGTGCTGACAAGAACGGGCTACACGCAGCTATGCGACTGGTGGTCGGTGGGAGTGATACTGTACGAGATGCTGGTCGGCTCGCCCCCCTTCCTCGCCGCCACGCCCGCCGAGACGCAGCTCAAGGTACAGCGATATTAGAAAGAAGCATAGCTATAAGCTGTTTACCCTGGCTTACAGGACATGCAGTTGGAGAAAGTAGAGATTTGCTGAAGTCGTTATGCTTTACTTCTTTTTGTCATAAATTAATGGGTTATACATAAAATACTTCTTTGAGACAACTTCTGAGGTAACAGTGAACAGTATTCACCAGTGTGTGTGTGTAGGTAATTCTATGCTGCAAAATCCCTAACTGTATTTATGCAAAACTGCTGCGGGTCGCTTTTCCATGTGTCTATTATGTAAAAGTAGGGTTGGACGCAAACTCTAATTGCATCTAAATATGCAAAACTAGGGCAGGTTGCGACCCGCCGGTTGAACGTGACCGTACGTCTATGCATTACTACTAGGGTGGGTGGCGACCCGTTGGTTAAGCGTGACTCTACGTCTATGCATAACTAGGGTGGGTGGTAATATTCTTCTGTATGTATGTAAAAGCTGGTACCAAAACAAGTAGGAATCAGTTAGGCTGTCGTGGGTTCAAACCCCGCCAGTACCAATGGGGTTTTCCAAAACTTAGTACGGTTTATTTATAATACCACAGGCTTTTCGGTGAAGAAAAACATCGTGAGGAAACCTGCATTTGCCAAACAAGAAATTCTAAGGCATGTGTAAAGTCCACTAAATCGGCTTGGGGCACCGTCGGTGGAACAGATCCTGAAGGGTCGAAGTGTCGCCAGGTCTTCCTGGCTGGCCCCCTAAGTAGATAAGATAACCTGTGTCTATGATAAATGATAAGCTAGGTGGGGGTAGCTGAAATGTAATAAATACCAAAATATGTCATCAGGTTATCAATTGGGAGAGCACCCTCCACATCCCCGACGCTGCCAACTTGTCGCGCGAGAGCATGGACCTGATACTCCAGCTGTGCTCCGGCCAGGACACGCGCCTCGGGAAGGACGCCAACGAGGTGAAGCACCACCCCTTCCTCAAAACCATCGACTTCGACAAAGGCCTGAGGAAGCAAGTCGCTCCGTACATACCTCGAATAGAATACCCCACGGATACCTCTAATTTCGACCCAATAGATCCGGATAAATTAAGGAATTCGGGCAGTTCTGATTCAAACAAATCGGATAGTGAACTGTTGGATAATGGAAAGACGTTCCATGGTTTCTTCGAGTTCACGTTTAGGAGGTTTTTTGATGATGGTTACACGAACAAAATTAATCTGGATGATAATGATAATCAGGGGCCAGTGTATGTGTAATAGTAACCGTGAACGGAGGTCGCCGACCTTTGAATGGTTTCGTTTGTCGCCTGTGGTACAGTTGCTATGTTTGAATTGACCCGTTGGGGAATAATCTACGGCAGCTAAAGTGGGAATTCGGTGGAAAAGGCTGCTTATTGTAGTACACAATGAGTTTATTTATTTTTATTACTAAATTGTATAATAGATGTTGATATTATCTCCTTGGCTAGAAAATGCCACGGCTTTTAAAATGTGTCGAGTCTAGATAATTTATAAAGCGCTTGGAAAATGTGGAACATGATATGCGATTCCCTTCCATATATTTTCAATCCGGTTGATTGACGAGCGCGAAATCCACCGTATTTCCTAGTTTATTTAGCGCCAGGTCCGTGATAGTTAATTGATCACATCAGAATTCAGTTAGCAATAGATTTCATTGCGATATTGACTGAATCTGGACGGATTTAAGTGTCTAGAGGTGGGGTATGATTTTGGGGGTCTGTAGTAAACCCGATGCCCCCTAGAGAAGAGTTTGAAGTCATTTTGAAGTCGCCAGGGGGGCATGGAGGCCGACTAGAAAATCGGCCGCCTACATACGTGCGTCGTATACAAGAGACATTGCGACTAACTTGTAGGATGTTTTTTTACAAAGTGTGTGCCTTTGACTCTCTCTATTAAAACTAGTTCTTTTTTGTAAACGTAACGAATGTAACGTATTTAAATTTAATTAATTATATATGTAATAAAAAACCGTATTGTTAATAATCCCGGTGATAATGTTGTAATATTCTATCGTTATGTATTTGTAAGAGTAATTTTAAGGTGAGCGCACATTAGGGCTATATCGCATCGGAAGACTGGGCCTTACTCAGTAAGCATTTCGGATAAGTAGTATAATGTCGAACTACAAAAGTGTACCCTCTCTAGAGGCAGGTGTCATATAATCGTTTGGCGTCTGACTATAGTACTTATCAGAATATGTCCCATTACTATAAAGTACAAAATCGATGGATATTAGTCGAAATGCTTACGGAGTGCCTGCAGGTGTCTATGGACAGAGCGAAATATGCTTAACTCATCTAATATTGGTCATTTAATGAGACCGTGATCCATATTTAAAAATCCATAGTAGATCCATAGTTAAGGTACTTACCTTTCCTTCATGTAGCGTTATTTTTCTCCAATTTATTTCTTACATCTCCATTTAAATGTCGAAAGTCTCGCATAAATGCTTAGTCGAAAGAACTGTAGGCAGATATATGCGAGTTTAAAAAAAATCAAACATTAATTTTCTTTGGACCATAAGCATCGACAGAAGTCGTTTAGTCTTATTTTTGCGATGCGTAGAGGCCCCTGCAGCCAGTGTGCACTCACCTTTATTGTAATATATGTAATGGATGGATCACAGTAGCACATAGCATGTAACTATGGTGCTGTTAGCTCGCCGCTATCGATATAGTCCTGCGGCGAAGGGGAGATTTTTTACATCATAATTCTTAGAGCTTGAATCTCTTACCAACGAACGAATATTACAGTGGGAATAAGTGCTCAGTGCTATGGTTCTATTGGTCCTGGCTTTTCGATTTTCCGCTTTCGATTCCCACTGGAGACAACTTGGTACAGGTTGGTCCTGGTATACTTGTTACGTTTAGGACTTGTGATGTCTTTAATTCTAGCGCGTCTACTGTTAGACATTATGTTTCCCTACATATTTTGTTAAGTGTTCCGACTTACGATATAAAATAGCCCCCTTCGTATCCGCCCGACATATCTCGACCGCGCGATGTCTAGTTCCATCAATGTATACTATTTTTGTAATTTAACTAGAGAAATTATTTATGAGATAAGAACAAGCTTCGATTTAACGAATGATTTCATAATGTCACTATATTTTCTTATGTATTTATCAAGGTAGGTCGCTTATGTGTGTTTGTTAATCGTAACTACAGAATACACTGGAGCAAAAAATATCTAGTTATAGTGGATTTTTGCATACATCGTCCCTCGCATGACTTACTGTCGTAACTGATTTTTTTTGTCTGAATGTTTTACCTATTTAAAGGGGATAGAACCGATCTGGCATATCGACCCGCCGCAATTTTTTTTTCGAAAACGCGGCGCACGATGAAAGTGGTATATATGGGTAGAGGACACATAAACGAACAAAAAATATCAAGTAACATAGTACCCTAAAGTGTCACGTCATTAATTAATGCTTGTCGTTATACTCATATGACGATCTTTACCTCAAAATATCTCGGTAACGTGAGACTAGGGTACTATGTTACTTGATATTTTTTGTTCGTTTATGTGTCCTCTACCCATACATACTACTTTCATCGTGCGCCACGATTTCAAAAAAAAACTAAATGGCGGCGGGTCGATATGCCAGCTTCCATACAAAAAAATTCGAACTCCTTTTTATTGTGATCAAACTCCGCTAACCGTCGTATCCGTATCAGTTGCTGTAATGGCTTTCTTGACAATGAACAAGTGTCATATCTTCCAAGACAATAGAATGTGAAGTGTAAAACCGGAAATGCCCTGCCCTGCAATTTGCTTAAAACTACTTACGACACTTAGTCATGCGAGGGACGACATTCGAAGCCATATTTGTAATAAACCTTTGTTCTTCTGCATCTACTAATAAGCTCATAGACGCCTTATGCAAGCGAATACTTCTGGAAACACATTAACACCTTGGCTGAACCATACTACACCTACAGTATTGCTCCCACGCCCTATACAATTGACTGATCCCACCGGTGATGCTCAAAACATCGCTCAATTTGCCATGAGCATCACCGGTGGCACATTACCGTGACACACTAGTTCACACTACATAGGCTATACTCCCACCGGTGATGCTCATGGCCACATAGAGAAGAAAACATGATTCCACCGGTGATGCTCATGGCCACATAGAGAAGAAAACATGATCCCACCGGTGATACTCATGGCCACATAGAGAAGAAAACATGATCCCACCGGTGATGCTCATGGCCACATAGAGAAGAAAACATGATCCCACCGGTGATGCTCATGGCCACATAGAGAAGAAAACATGATCCCACCGGTGATGCTCATGGCCACATAGAGAAGAAAACATCATCCCACCGGTGATGCTCATGGCCACATAGAGAAGAAAACATGATACCACCGGTGATGCTCATGGCCACATAGAGAAGAAAACATGATCCCACCGGTGATGCTCATGGCCACATAGAGAAGAAAACATGATCCCACCGGTGATGCTCATGGCAGCCAACGCGTTAAACTTATATTAGACGCCGTGCACCATCCGCGTACTACGTCATCTTACTTCCGACCAATCATGACATGGCGCGTTCTTGACCGGGCCAATAGCGTGCAGTTCCCTCCGCCTGCACGCCTCATCAATTTGACATAATTGTTTGTTTGTGAATTAGGAACATTAGTCTATTGGGCTTATTTGTCGATGGTTCTCCGACAGGGAAGGATTTGGTGGTGACTTGAAAAGTATGGCGAGCGAATTTACTTACATATTCCAAATTAACTCGGTCGTTAGTGTTCGAGTTATCTAGAGGACAGACGAACAGACGTACGGCGTCAAATAATGATTCAAGTTTCTGGTGTAAACAGCTAATCTAATCTGGCAGGGATCTTTAACACACCTTACCTTCTCTACCATACTCTAGACAGCCACCATTAGATCTCACTCAAATCGTTCCTTATCGGAAAACCGAAGGTTAGAAAAAAATCTGGATTGTATGAATAAGGTTTACAATGAATAGTTATTTTTGTTCCTTAGTGTGTAATAGTGTATATATAGTTTTATATACAGAATGGTCACTCGTCTCCCCGCCTTACAACCCCACACCCCCGATAGTAACGAAGACCGTCTGTCATAACCAGACGCTGGAATTCTCGGGTCACGAATACACGTTCAGACAGGGATGTTACAATTCATCGAATGTTGAAAGCATCGACGATACTTACATAATTTGCAGCTCATCATCGTCATATCAGCCGTTAGACGTCCACTGCTGGACATACGTCTTCCCCAATGAACGCCACCATACACCAGGTCCCCTGCCCTTCGCATCCAACCGCTTCCGGTCTTTGCGGCTTGCAACTATATTATACTCTGACAACCGTCGGAATTGAAAGAACGATCTAAAATTGGTATTTAAATGTAGAAATATTTAATCAATCATTTATTGGTAAATCAAATTTACAAGTCAGCATACATCCTATCCTAATAATATTATAAACGCGAAAGTTTGTAAGTATGGATGGGTGTTTGTTACTCTTTCACATTTACGTGAAAGAGTAACAAACATCCATCCATACTTACAAACTTTCGCGTTTATAATATTAGTAGAATTAATTTATATAACAAGAAACTCCATAATGAGAAAGAGGTTTGTTGTTTCATAATGAGAGATAGATCAACTGACAGATATATCATCGATATTTTGAAAAGTCGATAAATTATATATATCCCTATGTTAATTCGTGCCCTGAGAATTCCTATACCTACCTACTCCGTAGGGCCTACTCCGTAAGCACTTTACTACTATCATCAGAATAAGTCACGTGACCCGTCGGCTTTTTAGTTACTACGGAGTAGGCCTTTAGGTCATAACTAGTTTATGTCCCATTCACACATCACGATTGGCGGGCGAGGCGCGGGGCGAGTGTACAATGGTACTCCACGCCTTGGACTGTTGCGTTAGTTTATGACATGAAAACGAGTGTCGTGTTCTGTGAGGGCATTATCGCTAGCTTAACGCATTCACTGCCGGTCCTTTTTCCTGAGCTTCCACCAGGTGCCGCACTTTTCTAAAGGGTGTAAGGGACGGTCTTCCGAAAACTTTAACCATGGCTTCAGACCATCACCCTGAACATCGTACAGCAAGAATTTTTTGCCGGAAATAAAAAAAAAAATCGACTCTTCATACAAATCTGGCATGTCATTTGTAAAATTTGTATGGTGAGTCGAAATTTTTTTTTTATTTCCGGCGAAAAATTCTTGCTGTACGTTGTTCAGGGTGATGGTCTGAAGCCGTGATTAAAGTTTTCGGAAGGCTGTCCCTTACACCCTGTATATGCCACAAACGCATATGTGAGTTCATAACGTACTAATTTGACATTGATCTGTTCACAGTGGAACCAATTATTCTTACTCAACGATCTCTGTGTACTACTAGATGGAGCGTTCCAAACAATTGCTCTGTTCCACGCAAGTAGCCACAACTCTTTCACATTCACAATGAAACTTGTGCAGTTACTATGCAGAACATTTAATTATTACTTAATATTGACGCTACGGTTAAATAATGTCAATATTTTTAGTAAATAATTAAATGTTCTGAGTAGTAACTGCACAAGTTTCAAAGTGAATGTGAAGGAGTTGTGGCTACATGCGTGGAACAGAGCGATTGTTTGGAACGCTCCATCTAGTAGTACATAGAGATCGTTGTTCTTACTAGAGTAACGCCAGACTTGTTTTGAATTGAACACAGTAATTAATGTTCTATATTTTTAAATGCGAATTATAAACCTCTTTGTTCCAGTGCGTATAGTTTGTTTTCGTCATTTTATAAGTTTAGATAGTATTTGATTTCCTTTTTTTTCTGTTAATATTCGTAAAAAACATTAACATAGACATTAATACTGTTTACCAGAAAAACAAAAAAGAGTTTTTGAAGTATCTTATAATTCAAATATTTTTACCCAAAATGATCATCCTACTATCCTACTAATATTATAAACGCGAAAGTATGTTAGTATGGATGGATGTTTGTTACTCTTTCACGTAAAAACTACTGAATGTATTTTAATGAAGCTTTACAATTTGTTACTTTATGTGTTATTGTGATGTTTAAGCTATATAGCTTAAACATCAGAATAACACATAGGCTACAATTTATAAAGATATTGTGTGAATTGTCCAAAATATCAAGTAGGAAATACATAATAATTTGTGATGTTAAGTTGTCCACGCGGACGAAGTCGCGGGCAACAGCTAGTAAAAATATAGATACATTCCCATGTATCTTCTGATCAGGAGACTAACATATTAGACATAAGTGGAACGCTGCATAATTAATAGAACTCACATATGCATTGAAGGCACTGGGCGAAAATAGCTAAATATATGAACGCACAGACGCGTTTAAAGCACAGGATGAAAGTAACAAAAACGCGTATGCGTTGCCGGCAGTGAATGCGTAAACACTGAGTGAACAGTTAGAAAATCGACGCAAGCCTCGCCTCGCGCCTCGCACGATCGAAGGTAGGATGTGTTTATCGTCCAATAGGATTACGTTATATGATCTGAGTTGAGCGAAACCCTCATTCGTCGATTCGCTCCGCTTTGATCAACTCCGGGCCATAGATATTACGCCGTGATATTTTGCGAGTGGCCAGGGTCGATATCAAGTCATGAATATAGGCATATATGATGTTGTACCGTTTGAAGTGCTTCCAATAAGTCTTCGAGACGAGCTCATTGTGTGCCTTCGAAACATTTTTAGACTTTTCTAAAGGATGATTGTAATTAATTAGTGTAAAACTAGAATGTAATTAACGCAAAATCTATTGGGAGTGTTGGTATCCAAGGAGTAGAACAACCCACCCTGATAAGAAGGGCGTAAGTGCCATAGTCCGCTGGCCTAGTGTCGGTTGGTGGACGAACAACGGATAGGATCGTACAGTTCATGACGGCACGCCCCACTCCTCTAATACGCTTATTGTATGCGTGTATTTTACGCACTAATTATCAATGTGTGCATACGCACACTAAGATGCTGACGTTCTGATAGGTTAGGAATAACTCCCCGCGTCCCGCGCTCACCCCCGCGAAAAGTAACGGAGCGTGCCATCGTGAGTTGTACGTTCTATACAAATTGTACTTGTTTATTTATTTGTAACAGTAATTTGTCTCAGCAGATCATACGCAAGTTATATCACTGGACAAGGAATTTCATTGAAATTTTATTGAAAAAGCCTACTATTTTTATCTATAATGCAGTAGTCTTCAAATTGAATGAAAAATTAATAGCATATTAAAATGATACCAGCGTCAACTACATTTACTTCTGGTACTATTAGCCTTACCGAGTCACACGGGGCTCTGATGAGGTTGGCAACTGTTTACCTAGCTAGCCGTGGTACCACAATAAAACGTGTCTCAACACGGAGGCGGCGACGTTGTTCGCCACATATCACGCCGAGTGGTATCACGGGGTGAAAAACGGACGAAGTAAAGTCGCTTCGTTGTTTGTCAGAATCGTGCAAAGTGGCGATACACCATCGTCTCCGCCTACCCCTCTTGGACTAAGTCGTGAGCATTATGTTTGTACCAATGTCAATAAGAGCGTCCTCCACGCTAGCCCTTAGGGACTTTTTAAATACGAGAGGGCGCTAGTTGGCGCCCTATTTATACACTACAGGTCTTACCACGAAGGAAACTCATTTTACACACCTCATAACTCACTTCAAAGTTTTGACATTCATGATTGACACTAACTGGTTATTAAATTAGATAACAGATGTCATCTGTTACGTTCAGACCCCACAATTTGCCAAGCGAAGGGTCAAAGTTGTTCTATTTCTTGAATACTTACTCCCTGCAAGTGGTTTTTAGTTAATTATTGACATGATGTATCAAATTTTTAATAAATCGACATTGTATAGTGCAATAAATATTTATTAACATGGTTCAAACTCACATTGTTGCATATTTTATTTTTTTATTTTGTGTTGAGGGTATGGAACCTGAATATTGAAACGCTCATTAAAGTTAAGTGTCCTTTGAATTTCATCTCGACTTAGTGTTAATAATAAACTTAAAAAAAATCGAGATGTCTTCAGGCCAGAATCAAGTTATTTTTGTCTCCACTGCAACACAACCCTTTCTCATCTGCCGGAGACAGACGGAGAATTTGGCCTACACTCCCCGCGCTGGCCAGACGGGTTGGGGAGGCCTGATTGACGTTTTATAATGTATTTCCTTAGTCGCCTTGTACGACATCCACGGGAAGAGTTGGAGTGGTCCTAATTCTACTCTACCGGAAACCACACCGCAAATCATCCGGTTAGTCCATATATTGCTCCTAAAGTATTACCCCCAGGAGCAATAAATGTCCACGTATTTCTACTACATTATCCAAACAACCTATCTACTACATTATAAAGCATGTTGGATTGTACTAGTTGTATGTAACATTATAAAACATCAATCAGGCCTCCCCAAGCCGTCTGGCCAGCGCAGGGAGTGTAGGCCGAATCCTTCGTCTGTCTCCGGCTTATGAGAGAGATGATGATGATGATGTAAAATTTATTTATTTATGCTCTACATATCTAAGATTCAGCCTGCCTCGAAGTTAAGTGAGCAATTCTTGTAAAAGTTAAAATGACTCCTATTACATATTTTTTGAAGATAAACTGTAGTGCTATTCTGTAAAATACAAACTCACGTGCGTCTCACTTAAGTGTCTTCACTCACTTTGAAACCTAATCCATTGGTAATTCTTTAAAATTCCAGAGCACTATCGACATGAAGTAAACATTGAACCCATTTCACGTCGACAGTGCTGTAGAATGTTTACAGAATGCCAATGGATTAGGTTTTGAAGTGAGTAAAATCACTTGAGACTCGCACGTGAGTTTGTATTTTACAGAATAGCACTGCCGTACATTATTTAAAAAATATATATTTATTTAGTCTCCGGAAAAGTATCATTTTCTAATTTAGATCCTTTTTTCACTGGAGACACAGGCGCCATCTAGTGTTACCCGTGAGCGACCACCTTAATAACATAATTCTTAGGTAGAAAGAAAAAAATGCTGTACTCTTGTGTTAAAGTCTTGCGCATGCGTTATGTGAATTGCATGGCCTCCATCGGAGTACACGTGAACTCTGAAACATCAATTTAACATTGAGTACCCCTTCCTTATCACGGGGCGAAAGGCGGGCCCCTCTGGGACCAAGGCGTGAGGTATATGTATGTATGTATGTATGTATGTATGTATGTATGTATGTATGTATGTATGTATGTATGTATGTATGTATGTATGTATGTATGTATGTATGTATGTATGTATGTATGTATGTATGTATGTATGTATGTATGTATGTATGTATGTATGTATGTATGTATGTATGTATGTATGTATGTATGTATGTATGTATGTATGTATGTTTGTATGTATGTATGTATGTATGTATCCCTCTAGGTACCTACCTAAAATTAAACAAGAATAGGACCAGTCACAAATATAACATCCAGACCGGAACAAACTTGTCTGTCCCCAGTGGGATTCGAACCCACTACCTCTGCCGCTCGAGTCCAATGACCAAGCTAACGAGGCGGTTTCAGAATACATAACATTATATGGATATATTTATTTCCTTTGCGAACCTGCCACAGTCACGTGACCTAGCTATCTCCATATTCATTCAAATTTAAATTCAAATTCGTTTATTGCATAGCTATAGGTACAAAATGATATTAAGTTCTATGTATAACCTCTAAAGCTTACCGTAATGGTGTACAATATTTTACAATAATCTAAATAAAAAAATAATTAATTAAAAAATTGTTAATAAAATTATATCAATGTCAAGTTATGGGACAAATACAAACACAATTAATAACATCAAATATGTCAACAATATCCCAATAACTTACACATGTCAAATAAAAAAGAGAAAAATCTACTCCAAACTATATACAAAATTCCCATAATAAAAAGTTCGTAAAGCGAATACGGTTCGTGTTTATTCCTTAGTAGCTGTGCCCGCGGCTTCACCGGCGCGGACTATAGAATTAATGTTTTTTTTTATTTCCCGCTCCCTCTACAACTGCCACCGCCACACCTCTTACCCTTTCTCCAAATGTAGTCCTAACTCATCGTACTCTGAATTCCGCCGAGCATGAAACTTCTTTGTTGTATAAGTAGTATATACTAAAGTAATGCATATAAATTCGCATAACTTTGCCATAAATAAAGACTACCTACTAAATATGAAATAAATACCTATTTCTAGAAATTAAGCTCCATATTTTCATGAAAACTATTAGCCTCGGTTCAGTAGTTTTTATCTTATGCGTGCACAAACTAACAGATAAAGAGACAAAAATTTCAAAAATGATGGAATGTGTTCTATTACTTATCCTTAGACTTATCCCCTCCCCATTTTTTTTGGGAATATCTTCAATGTACAGACACGCGAAGTTAACGTTTTTATTTACTAGAATTTAAGTTCCCTAATTTTAACGATAGGTAGTAGTTCTGGGAATAGGAAATAATGTGAATGTACCTTCTAGAATCAACAAAGGAATAACTAAGTTCCGCCTGGGGAAGGAGGTAAGACAACCCTGTATGGGGGAAGTAGTTTATTACCTCGAGTCCTTGATATGCGACTGCAAATAGTTGACATGAACTCCGTCTACCACCGCATCTCTCTCTCCGTACAGGATCAGTGTCGGGCAGCGGACGTGCTTCAGGAACTCTGAGCAAATGTCCCCACCCCTGGCGTTAAACAACTTGTCCAGACCGTCCAGCCACAATTCGTAATAACGACATAATAAATCAGCGCCGTATACAGCCACTAGTTGGTTCTTCTCGTCGTTTCGCCAGGGAAGAGGGTCCTTTAGCGTATTATTCAGTATTCTATGCTTTAGCGCTGCAACAACAATCGTTATCGTTCACATGTGCATTGACATACTTACTAGCAGTGCCGTAACTAGCCTTTTATGCGCCCAGTGCGAGATTCTATAACTGCGCCCTTGAATATTGCACACCAAGATCATTTTTGCGCCCCTCCAACATCTACGCCCTGTGCCTGGGCACCGCTGGCACCGCCCTAGTTTCGGAACTGCCTACTAGACAATGAATTCTAAACAAAATCTTCCTTCATCATCAGCCGAAATACCTACGTCCACTGCTGAACATAAGCCTCCCCAATAGAATGCCACTTTCGGTGGGTTGTCCATTGGGGGATTTTCAGTAATCACCACGCTTGGCAGGCGGATTGGTGATCGCAGTAATGATCTTAAAGTACACAGGAGAACGCTACTGCCCGTCCCATTCACGCATTGTCTAAGTATTTAATTTCTTAGGTAATTTGGAAGAATACTTTGACACTACCAAGGAACACCTTGGGAGAGGCCTGTGTCCAACAGTGGACTCTTTCAGGCTGATGATGATGAACAACTTTGACACTTTGATGGCGCCGCACGCCTGGCCAGTGGAATCAATTGCGTTGTAATTTTTTCACTGCAGATTAGAAATCTAGTTACTTATAGAATATCGTACCCATAATATGATCACTGTGAATAGATACTCCTTACATCATCATGGTGTCAAATCATAGACTGCCTTGAATACGAGACAATGCCTCTAAGAGTTTTTACAGTCTTTAGAAAAATAGGTAACATAATAGATTTTCTAGAATTCAATGAATTAATTTTCACAGAATTCTCATTCCTAACCTGCGTATTTTAATATACACAAACTGGCGTTGAGGTAGAGGAGTTCTGGAGTGGGAGACCGTGGACCGGTACAAGCAGCTTGGGACGCCCCGCCGCCAGTATGGACCGACGACCTAAAGATGTCCGAAAGTGGCTGGATGCGGAGGACCGAGGTGTGGTGTCTCTCATTGGGGAAGGCCTATGTCCAGCAGTGAACGTTGAAAGGCTGATAAAAACTGAAATCAAAGTATCGCGTATAGAATACTGTTGAAGGAAGAGATTTAGGAAATCGTAAAAACCAGGCGTGGGTACCAACCGAGTTACTGCTTTTAGAATAATTTACCTTTAAACATTTCAAACTCTTTAGGGAGGAGAAACGAGTTGGTGCCACAGACTACCAACTTGTGGACAGACGCGGGGTGTTTAGCGGAGAGAATTATAGCTGTCCTCCCGCCGCCGCACCAGCCCAGCACAGAGAACTTGTCTATGTCCAGAGCCTAAATACGTGAAGAAATTCATACATTAATAACTCAATATGCCGTGTGATTCCCGGCTTAGAATAGGGCCACCCAAAATCTTCCCGTGGGTGTCGTCAAGGCGACTAAGGGGTTGCACCAGGGATGGGCAGCAGCGTTCTCCTGTATGTTAAGATCATCACTGCGATCACCAATCCGTCTGCCAAGCGTGGTGATTATGGCAAATCCCGCAATGAACAACCTACCAAAAGAGGCATTCTATTGGGGAGGCTTATGTTCAGCAGTGGACCTTGAAAGGCTGATGATAATGAATAACTCAATATAATCTCTATGTAATATAAGGTGTAAATAAAGAAACTTAATGCAGATCCATTGGGTTGTTTATAGAGGTGTGTTAAGATAAGATAAGAAGCCTCTTTATTTCTGAAAAGAAAATTAAAAATATAAAAATGTAAAAATTACAAATTCAATTATTACACTATTATTAAATTGTTACATTATATCACATTACTATTAGTTGAATATTTATTTATTTATTATAGAGGTGTGACAGAGGATCAAATACCTCCCAGAATATTTTCTTGAAAATAGCTTGTTAAAAATACATAGGTATTTAAGTAATTTTTAAGAAATTCTCACATGTGTGTATTTACCTTGGTGGTGAAGTTAAGAGTGTTAATTAATTACAATATAACGTCGAGGGTTCAATTAATCGGTTTGTGGTATAAGAGATAGGTATTCGAAATTGACTTTATTTGTACAGCAGGAAAGGTAGTTTCTCGTAAATTAGAAAATTTGTATTCGAAATCGCATGCAAATTGTGAAGTGTGTCAACAAAGCAGACAAAGCTACACATGCATAGGCAATAAAAGTATATAACGCTACGCTAATTAATAATAATAATACTAAATATCTCAGATTTTACACACCATTAATTATCCAGTCCCAAACTAGGCAGAACCTGTGGTATGGTTACTAGATAACGGATAGACATAAATAAATATATAAACATCCAAGACTTGGGTACAAACATTTATATTTATCATACGAACATTTGCCCCTAGCGGGATTCGAACCCGCTACCTCCGGCGTGGCAGTCCGAAAGCTACCCGTTCCGCCACGAAGGTCGTCGATTGCATAGTTATACTAAAGTTTGATAAAATTTGATTTACCTTCATAAATTCGTAAGCAATATCGGCGTCAATCTCGTAAAAATCAACAGGGTAACCATCTCTCTCGGGGGGCCTGCTCTTCCCGTAGCCCGGGGGGTCCCACACTACGACCGTGAACTGCTCCCTGTCGAACCCTTCCACTTGACTCTTGAAGTTCGTCCAAATTGTGCCGAACGTACCTGGCATGCAGAACACTGTATGCGGCCCATTACCTATTTTTATGTAGTTAATATTCCAATTTGAGATTCTTATTGTCTTTTCCTCGTTCATAATCTTAAAAATTGGCGCCTAAATCCCAGAAATACGTCCTTAACAGCCTCAATGTTAACAATCGAATAAGTATTATTTATTCTGAGACTTACAAAAAATTATAATTTATTTGTCAATTTAAATTCCATTACTTATCTAAACAAACATGTAAATTAAGTGGTTGTCCTTAATTAATTACTTAATTCCTTTACGACTAAAGGAACAGAAACAGAATATTCTCTTAAAACAATTATAAAAAAACTTGCTTTATAAAAGTTTAACGTAGGTACTGAAACATTATGTAGGTATCATGTTATGCAACAAATAACATCTGTTATCTAATGTAATAACCAATTAGTGCCAACCATGAAGGTAAAAACTTTGAGGTGACTTGACATGAGATGCGAAAAATTGTTTTGCTTCATGATATGACCTGTAGATCCTTCATCAGAGCAAGTGGTCTACTTCGCTAAATGACCACTTTTCCCCAAAATGACCACTTTCTAACAAACATCTATACTTACTTATAATAAAACTGTAACTGGTATATGTCTGTACATGAGAGATATTTAAAAAAAAATTATGAGGGGTCTTTATAGGGCCAATAGAAGCTTAAACATTTTTTTTTAGATTTTTTGTCTGTATGTATGTTTGTTACCGCATCACGCAAAAACTACTGAATGAAATTTGATGCAGTTTTCACAGTTGTCTTGCTGGTGGTCTAACTTAAAATCTCGTGCATGTTTCATCTTGATACGCCAATTAGAACCTGAGATATTAATCAAGTAAATTTTTCTAGAAGCCATTATATCGGATGATAATCTTCCAGTAACTCAGTAACACAATTAGGAATCATTCATGAAAAAACCTTCTCTTTTTTACGAAAGTTTTGATAAAAAAAATGCAATATTTCTCGAACGTACGAGTATGTTCATCATATGGGCGAGGTCAACGGCCGCGGCGCGGCGAACGGATTGAGTGAAATTTAGTTTTTGGGAATAGGGATGGGGTTTAGGTTGGGGTTGGGATATTGAGAGTCTCGAGTCTTAGTGGGAGTGGAAGTAGAAGTGGGAAGAGAACGGGAGCGGAAGTGGGAACGGGGGCGGATTCTGTAGTTCACGCGAGCGGAGCCGCATGCACAACTAGTTGTAGGATACTATAATATCTCTTTCACTGGTCATCCCTGGTAATGTTGTTTATAACGTTGGAGAACACTTGTACCTACGCTATCCAAATATTTATTCCCGGAGGAAACTTGTCCGAGGGACGCCTATTACCTAAAGGTCATTATTGTTGTGGTTATTACGTTTTGGGGTAATGTTTCTCTAGTAGAACCCCAGTCGGCTTATGTTCATGAATATATTTTTAATTGAAACACCATTGAAAAGTATGTGAGGCTTTTATTTCCATTTGATTGCTTTATTGAGATTGAATAAGAAATTCTTGCACCCTTCTGTTGAAGTCTTGCGTATGCGTTATGTGAATAGAATGAGCGCCATCGACGTATAGGTGAACTCTGGAATAATATTGCAATTAGGTTGTTTCATCAATCAGGCCTCCCCAACCCGTCTGGCCAGCGTGGGGAGTGTAGGTCAAATCCTCTGCCTGTCTTCGGCAGATGAGACAGGGTTGTGCTCCTGCAGTGGAGACAAAAATAACCTGATGATGATGATGTTGTTTCGAGGTACTGTCGAGAAAAAGTTTAGCCACCACCGCTGGTTTTTACCAGAGCACGGCGTTGATGTGGAGTTGGGCGATTATTTAGCACGAGCAAAGATAATCTAATAAATAAAAACGTAAACTTCGTGTATCTGTACATTGAAGATATTTGCAAAAAAGAATTGGGGAGTCTAAGGATACATTTCGACCATTTTTGGATTTTTTGTCTGTTTATCTGTTTGTTTGTGTACGCATCACTTAAAAACTACTGATCCGATTTTGATGGACTTTTCACAGAAACATAGTGCTTAATTCGGTGTAACATATAGGCTTCATTTCAGTGCAATCGGTGCAGTCAATCAAAAGTTATGCGAATTTATAGTTTCCGAAAACTCGCATGCACTGCCCGTAGTGTAGGGTGTAAATGCTCGACTGAATTCGTGAGCGGTAGCGGGAGCGGGTATGGTACCAGTGTAATGTAATGTATGTGAGTTTTTGAAAACTTAATTCGCATAACTTTCGATTGAGGACCTGGACCTGGACCTGGAGTGGGTAGTGGGAGTGCGAGTTAGAAAATCTGAGTTGGAGTGGTGGAAGTGGGAAGGGAACGGGGAACGAGAGCGGATTCTGTAGTCCACGCGAGCGGAGCCGCGGGCACAGCTAGTATATTACTATATGAGTAATTTGTTTCTTAAGAAATGCACGCAGGGCGTTGCCATATACCTTAAATTTGATTAAAATGAATCATATCAATTAAATCTATTAAGATTTTACCTTGAGCTTTTAATATGTTCGTGTAAATAGTTCATATGGCTTCTGTCCACCAATGAATCTTTTTCGCCGTGTAGAATCAGTGTGGGACACGCGATGTGCTTCAGGAAGTCGGAGCAAATGTCTCCTCCGTTTACACTGAACAAGTTATTCAACCCCTCAACCCACAGTTTACAATATGTACGCAGCCAATCAACCCCGTATTCAGCCACCATTAGATCCCGGGCAACGTCTGGCCATTTAAGTGGGTCTTCCAATGCTACAACGAGAAATAACGTTCTTCTTTACATTCATTTGTCAAGGCATATAACCAACATTTATCATATCAGCCCCTAGAAGTCTACTGCTGGACATAGGCCTTCCCCAATGAACGCCACCACACCCGGTCCTCTGCACTCCGCATCCAGCCGCTACCGGCCACCTTCTTCAGGTCGTCGGTCCACCTGGCGGCAGAGCGTTCCCCCTGCGAGTGCCGATTCGCGGCAATGTCCGATATCTAACATTAACAGTAGCTAATGATACGTCTAAAAGTTAGAACGATGAAGTGGCAGTGGGCTTGTGGTAAACGAGTTCTCGAGTGGAGACCGCGGCTGGACAAGCGTAGTGTGGGACGCCCCCTGGCTGGATGGAGCGACGATCTGCGTAAGGCGGCTGGCAGTGACTGGATGAGAAGAACCGAGGATCAGGTGTGGCGCGCCTTGGGAGATACCTATGTCCAGCAGTGGACTCATCAAGCTGATAATGATGATGAATTTGTTTTCTCTATAGCATGCATGGTATGTATGTATGTAAACGCTTTATTGTACCAAAATTCTCAACAACTACAATAACAAAATAGGAATAAACTGTATACAAAGGCGGACTTATCAAACTTAGGAATTTCTTCCAGTAAACCTTAAAGTAACTGAAAGGACTAGTATAATGCGTTTAGTAGGTACCAAATTTTGATAAAGAAACGTAGGTACTACAATAAAGTGATAAACGGGCAGACAGACCACCTTTGTGATAACTACACCTCATACCATGAAGCAAAATAATTTTTCATTTCAAAATAAGATTTGCTACATTTACCTTTGTACTTTTCCAACTCTATTGGCAGGAGAAACGAGTTCGTACTCCTCACTACCAGCTTTTGGACCACCTCGGGATGTTTAGCGGCGAGGATTATAGACGACCACCCGCCGGCGCACCCGCCCAGTACGGAGTACTTCTTTATACCCAGAGCCTAAACGTTTAGCTATTTAATATTATTGTTTCTCACACCATGCCTTCATTGGATGAACCAAGCATACATTTCAAGTGGCGGTAGTGCTCGCCTCACATTGGGTTTGAGGTCGAGAATTCACATCCGAGTCCGTACCATTGGACTTGGTATAAGCAGGTTTCCTAAATTGTCGGCTCCGTAGCCTAGTCGGTAGTACACCTGCCTGCGAAGCTCGGGGTCGCGGGTTCGAATCCTGCCCAGGGCAAACATTCGTGTACTGAGCACTTGTGTTTGCCTTGTGACTGGATGTTATTTATATATTATAGTATGTATGTATATCAGCTGTCTGATACCCATATTACAGGCTTTGCCTAGTTTGGGATCAGGTGGCCGTGTGTAATATTTATTATTTATTTATTTACTTATTTAAATAATTAAAGAGAATATTCAAGTAGCATCGCAGATATTGTTAAATCTAATGTCTATAAATACCTAAAACTATGTTTGACTAAAACAAATCGATTTGAAGTTGTTCTATACAATATTTGATATCAACTATAAAATACAATAAAAATCTCTTAGTTTCTTCACTCAAGTTATTAAACGTGATTAGATTGATAAGAGTGGCAGAAGTTTATTTAACACTGCACCCACTTGTACCACCATTACCAGCCCTCAGACATCCCCTGCTGGACATATGCCTTCCCCAATGGACGCCGCCACACCCGGTCCTCTGCCATCTGCATCCATCCGCTTCCGGCCACCTTCCTCAGGTCGTCGGTCGAGCGTGCACCCTGCGCGTGTCGATCCTCAGCCTCCAGTCTAGATATCGTCTGCCCCGTCGTCGGTTCTGCGACAGATGTGGCCCGCCCACTACCACGACAGCTTGCTAATCCTTTCGGCTATGTCGGTGACCTTGTACATTCAGTCCATTGTACCATTTCTTCAGCATCTTTTATTATTCTTATCGCCCGATTCCGTGTCGCTGCGAGAAGCCTGTGCCCACAGTATAAGAGACGATATTAGGCTGATTGACTTACCTTCATAAATTCGTAAGCTACATCCGCGTCCTTTTCGTAAAAGCCAATAGGGTAACCATCTCTCTCGGGGGGCCTGCTCTTCCCGTAGCCCGGGGGGTCCCACACCACGACCGTGAACTGCTCCCGGTCGAACCCTTCCACTTGTTTCTTGAAGTGTGTCCAAATTGTGCCGACAAAACCCGGCATGCAGAACACTGTTCGCGGGCCACTCCCGACTTTTAAGTAATTTATATCCCAATTCAAGACTCTTATTTTCTTCTCATAAGCCATTGTATTTTGATTAACAAGTATATCGTGTCTGTTAATATGAGTTGTGAATATGAAGACTGGGACTTCAAAGTGTATCGTATATATTTATCAGTATTTTAGTAACTTATTTAGGTGCCCTCCATGAACAACGTATGTATATAAAGGGGAAGAAAAGAATTGGTTAAAAGGCTATGTTGCTTGCTTGGGGAAATGGAGGGGTCAGATGATGATGAACTAAATATGTAGTTTTTATTTTTTCTACAATATAAGTACAAAAAAATTAGTTTCGTTGTGTTCATTACACTTACGCAAACTTGAAGTACGTCGCAAATTATAACTATAATGAGATATTCCCTAGAAAATATTAAAAAAAAGTTCGTTACATTTTTGGGGCGATTCTTGGAGAGATTCAAGTCAAGTCACGTTTGGCACATGGGGGGATGGAGGGGTCTAAACGTTCCCAAAATCGGCCCATGCAGTTTATGAAAGCTCCCTAAGCTAATACGTGCTTCATGATATCTGTTTTAACTTATTATTAGGTACAATATAAAAAAAAGCGGCCAAGTGCGAGTCGGACTCGCCCATGAAGGGTTCCGTAGCAGCAAGTAACATAATATAAAAGTTATAGTAGTTCGTTGTAACTTTGATTGATGTTTTAATAATAGTATTGTAGTTTACGATTTATGACGTATTAAAAAAAAACTACTTACTAGATCTCGTTCAAACCAATTTTAAGTGGAAGTTTGCATGGCAATGTATATCATATATTTTTTTTAGTTTTATCATTCTCTTATTTTAGAAGTTACAGGGGGGGGGGGGACACACATTTTACAACTTTGGAAGTGTCTCTCGCGCAAACTATTCAGTTTAAAAAAAATTATATTAGAAACCTTAATATCATTTTTGAAGACCTATCTATAGATACCCCACACGTATGGGTTTGATGAATTTTTTTTTTTTGAGTTTCAGTTCTAAGTATGGGGAAACCCCAAAACGTTTGTTTTTTTTTTCTATTTTTGTATGAAAATCTTAATGCGGTTCACAGAATACATCTACTTACCAAGTTTCAACAGTATAATTCTTATAGTTTCGGAATAAAGTGGCTGTGACATACGGACGGACAGACAGACAGACAGACATGACGAATCCATAAGGGTTCCGTTTTTGCCATTTGGCTACGGAACCCTTAAAAATGATAGTCGTTTTATTTGTAGTGATAAATGACATGTGACTATCTACTGTTATTATTTTAATTATTACTAGCTGTTGCCCGCGACTTCGTCCGCGTGGACAACTTAACATTACACATTCTTATGTATTACGTGTTACTAAATCCTAAAAGAAATCTATTAATCTGGTTATGCATTAAAAATATTAATATACATAAAAAACATACTATCCAATTGAGAACCTCCTTTTTTGAAGTCGGGGAAAAATTAGCGTTCCGGCGGCGGTTTCGCCCGTTGGACCACAATTTTTTAGGTTTCCGTAGCCAAATGGCAAAAAAGGGAACCCTTATGGATTCGTCATGTCTGTCTGTCCGTCCGTATGTCAGTGCCACTTTCTTCCGAAACTATAAGAACTTACTATTGAAACTTGGTAAGTGGATGTATTCTGTGAACCGCATTAAGATTTTCACACAAAAAAAGAAAAAAAAAACATTAAATTTTGGGGGTTCCCCATACTTAGAACTGAAACTCAATTTTTTTTTTCATCAAACCCATACGTGTGGATAGGTTTTCAAAAATAATATTGAGGTTTCTAATATCACTTTTTTCTAAACTGAATAGTTTGCGCGAGAGACACTTCCAAAGTGGTAAAATGTGTCCCCCCCCCCCCTGTAAGAGAATGTAAAACCTAAAAAGATATATGATGTACATTGCCATTCAAACTTCCACCGAAAATTGGTTTGAAAGAGATCTAGTAAGTAGTTTTTTTTAATACGTCATAAATCGTCCAATTTGTCCTTTCCATACCCTTTCTTTCCTTCTCCATCCCCTTCCCACAACGTTGAAAACCGTTTCCCCCACCCCTTCCCTCTCCCTACTCCTACCTCTCCCCCTTCCCTTAACCCACCCCTTCCTACACCCTTTATTTACCACTGCCCCCTCATCTTTCCTCTCTTACCCTAATCCCTCTATTCTTTTCCATCCGACTGCCTTCCCCTCCTATTCCCTTCCTATGTTGCATATCCAATTAACTGTACAACAAAATGTCTGTCAAACTGCTGGACATGCCTTCCCCAATGAATGCCACAACGCCCTACAGATCCAGCCGCTTCCGGCCACCATCTTCAGGCCGTCCATACACCTGGCGGCAGGGCGTTCCACCCTGCGCGTGGGACGTCGCGTCCCACTCTAGAACCCGTCTGCCCCAACGGCCGTTCGGTACTACGACAGATGTGACCTGCCATTTCAGCTTACTAATTCTTTCGGCTATGTCGGTCACCTTCGTTATTCATAGGATCTCCTCATTACGAATCATATCCCTCATAGAGACCCCGAGCATTGCCCTCTCTATAGCTCGCAGAGCCACTTGAATCTTGTGGATCAGGCCCACCATCAGTGTCCACGTCTCCGCGCTGTAATCATGACAGGCAGGACGCACTGATTAAAGATTTTTGTCTTTAAACATTGTGGAATAGGTGACGTAAAGACTTGACGCAGTTTTCCGAATACTGCTCACCCTAACTGGATTCTTCTGTCAGCTTTTGAAATTGATCCTACCCAATTATATTGTCTGTCCTAGGCAGATGTACTCCTGAACAGCTTCGATATTGACATTGTCGACGATCACCGGTCTAATACAGGGCCACTAATTATCGAATAGCGAACTTTTTGTATCGAGACTTGTGGAAATACCTGAAATACATCAGCTAAAATAAATCTATAAATGAGCTTTAAAACATCTCTGTCACTTTCTGTCAAGTTCTTGCAAGGACCACGTAATGTTGAACTACACTTTCATACAAATGATATGAAATGAGAGGTCAACTTGTATATCAGCATCCTGACATTTTATTGAGATATGACTTATACCAATATGAGGCCCGAACTCAAAGCTATTAAACAGTGAAAACACCGTCAAATTCTGTTCAGCAGTTTCCAAGATTAGCCCGTACATACATACATACATACAGACAGATAAGAAATTTTTTAATTATATTTTTGGACCCTACTGGTCTTCAGTAACATCCGGGCAGTGAAATTTTTTTTTTAACTTCATGTACAGATTCGCTTTTCTTTTGTTTTTTCTACTCTTTTATTATATGTATATAGATACCTACTAATCATCGACAATATAAGGTCGGTTGTAACTATTACTTTTTACAGAAGAGTTGCAACAAATTTTTTTTTAGTTTTCGTAAAATACGTGGAATAAGTTTTTTTCAATTTCTGTACATTTTGCACCATTGTGTGATGTCTGGCAGTTTTACATAATAATTACATGGTCCTGTCGTTTTTGAGTGATTCGGCATTATATGGACAAATGTGTTTGTGTTATTTTAGCCATATTTTTAAATAAATAAAAACGTATTTGAACAATGATATAAAAGTATATTAAAAACTTCGCTTGCATAACAACTTGGTTTTTAAATATATTGCGATTTAATTATTGATTTACATGATTTATACTTTGCCTAAGGGAAGTAATAGAAAATCTTCGACTTTTTTGTTGAAATCTTCAGCGTAAGCTATGTGAATGTTGTGCTTGCCTTCAGGGTAAAGATGTATTCTGAAAACATAACACCTATGGTCATACACTTAGAACAAAATACATACATAAATCCAACTGCATTGACAAGTTACTGTTGCAAGTCAAGTCAAAGTCAAAGTCAAAATCATTTATTGCATATGAGTACACTTGGTACATTTATACACGTCATTTTTTTATCGACTACCGCTTCCTAGGTGTTAGCGCTGTGAAGAAGAAACGGCGCAACAAACTTCACGCAACATATCTTTTAAAAATCAAGTTTGCATACAATTAATAAAGATTTTGCGAAGCTGGATTAACATTAGTACCAGGCATCTTTGTCATTCAAATAATCGTTTACTTTATAATAGGCTTTCTTACAAAGTTGTTTTTTAATGTGAATCTTAAACTTTCTGTCCGTCATATTTAAGATTTCCTCTGGTAGTTTGTTGTAGAAGTGTATACATTGCCCCGTGAACGATTTACTGACCTTACTTAGTCTTAAACCTGGTAAAACAAGTTTATTTTTATTTCTTGTATTATAACTATTATTGTCACAGTGCCTCAAAAAGAGAGATACATTTTTTCTGACATATAAAATATTATCTAAAATGAATTGACCAGCTACTGTTAATATGCTTATTTCTTTAAACTTTTCTCTTAATGAGTCTCTACAACGCAGATTATAGATTGCCCTAACTGCTCTTTTTTGCAAGATAAAAATGGTCTCTATATCTGCTGCTTGACCCCACAGTAGGATACCGTATGCCATGATACTGTGGAAGTAGCTAAAGTACACTAACCTCGCGGTAGCAACATCGGTTAATTGTCTGATTTTCCTTACGGCGTAGGCGGCAGAACTTAATCTGCCAGCTAATGAAGTTATGTGGGGTCCCCATTGTAAAGATGAATCTATAGTTATACCCAGGAACACAGTACTTTTAATAAATTCTAGTGTGTCATTACCTAATGTCACATTGTTTTCTACATTTCTTACATTTGGTAGAGAGAATTTGATACATTTAGTTTTCTTTGTATTTAATGCAAGGTTATTTACACTAACCAGTTAAAAATTTGCGTGAGAGTATTATTTACCTCAGCAAGTTCACAATCTTTTCTGCTAATTTTAAAAATCAGCGAAGTGTCATCGGCAAATAAAACTATATTGGACATGTTTTGTATTAAAAAGGGCAAGTCATTTATATATACAAGAAAAAGAAATGGGCCCAGAACTGAACCCTGGGGTACCCCCATTTTCACGAATGACCCAGATGACCGAATTCCGTTTATATCTACTTTTTGTACTCTATTTTCTAAGTAAGATTTAAGTATTTCGAATGCTCTGTCTTTAACGCCATAATGTTTCAGTTTAAGTAGCAAAGTTTCGTGATCAACACAATCAAATGCCTTGGAGAGGTCGCAGAAGACGCCTATTGCATCATGGAAGTCTTCCCAAGCATCATGGATATGCTTAACAAGCATGACTGCTGCGTCGGTTGTGGAACGTCCCTTAGTAAAACCGAACTGACGATCGTGAAGGAGTAGTTTAAGATTGAAATGAAAAAGCAATTGATTGAGTATGATCTTCTCGAATATCTTGCTAAGCACAGGCAGAACTGACACTGGTCTAAAATTACTGGGATCTTGTTTGTCACCAGATTTAAAAAGTGGTATGATTTTACTGTGCTTCATAAGATCAGGGAAAACCCCTTGATCAATACTCATGTTAAATATAAAAGCTAGGTAAGGCGCAAGAACCGTAAGAACTGAATTTATGACTTTAACGGACATTCCCCATAGATCTTCAGAGGATTTTAGTTTTAATGACTTAAATGCCTTAATAATTTCTACTGAATTAACGTGTCTAAAGTGAAAGTCTGTTTCGCATCTTGTAACATTATTATTAAGTAAAGTCTCGGCAAGAATAGGCGATGAATGCAGAGCTTCGGTGGTTTTCATGGGGATCTTAGTGAAAAAGGTTTCAAACAACTCGGCTACCTCCGTTTTGGAACTAGTTACTTTACCGTTACTTTTGATAGTGTACTTATTATCTCGCGACTTAGTTTTGGCAGTTTCGTTATTTATGACCTTCCATACGGCCTTTACTTTATTTTCCGAAGATTTAATTTTGTTACTTATATAATTTGATTTGGCTACTTTGCAAACTTTCCTAAAAAATTTTGAATAATTTTTGACATATTCATGGAACCTGTTGTCAAATCTGTAGGTCCTTTCACTGTACAGATCATACAACCTGGTCCTACTTTTACGGATACCGGTGGTTGCCCAATCACTAAATTTAAACTGGTTATTTATATTAATTTTCCTAGTTTTAAAAATATTGGCAAATTCTCGAGACAGTGTCATGAAGAAATCGACATAGAAATCGTTTAATTCCACCTGCTCAGTATCAGGATTCGGCAATTTCATTATAAGAGCATCTTTATATCTCTCTATTCGACTAACTGTGACGGGCCTAGTACATATCTCGGTGGTTGTATGCTTTATATTACCCGGAAATGTAACAATTTGCCCACTGTGATCTGATTTTAAACAATTTATAATAGACTTTTCTAAAAAACCACAATTGCTATAGAAATTATCTAAACACGTAGCTGGGGTACGTGTGATCCTTGTTGGTTCAAGAAATACATTTATTAAATTAAAGGACTTAAATAAGCTAATTAATCTGACCGAAAAAGTGTCAGTTACTAGTAAATCTACATTAAAATCTCCACAAATTATGATATGTTTCTTACTTTTGATAACTATTTTCATGACATCTTCCATTAGTTTCAAAAGTAGAAAAATTAGAAGCACGGGGGGGTCTGTATACACACACTACAACATGTTTCTCCAGCTCAACACAAGACAATTCGATAGACCATTCAACCGAAAGTCCAACAATGTCTTTGCGTTCCTTCGCCTTAATGTTATTTCTAACAAATATTAGTGAACCTTCTTGTTGTATGAGCTTTCGGTTGAATGAACTGATAAAATTATAATTTTCATAGTTGAACATCATTTCATGCGCTTTAAGGTGATGCTCGGTAATACATAATAAGTCAATATTTGACTGACTTTCTAAAAACAGTTCTACTTCTAATATCTTGCCAGAAAAGCTCTGCATATTTTGATGAACAATTTTAAGTGCATTTGGCTTCTCCTTTGTCTGCTTATTTAGTTTAAAGACTGACTAAAGTGTCTCGTCAATGCTGGTGATTGAGTCACCTGTGTGGTACCGTGTGTAAAGATAGGTGAACCAATGTCTTTCCAAGGGAATTTGACCCTTGTGGTGTGATTTTAAAGTAAGGTCACGTGTGTCACTATAAATTCAACCACTACATGCATATCTTATGTAGCCCATTCTCTAAACGTACACGTGGCGACAACTCTCATTAATCATTTATTTCTATGGCTTAGACATATATAGGCTTAGGCTTTAGAAATACTTTAAAAAAATGATTAAAAAGCGTAGCACTCAGACATTTTATCGTTCTGGATTTTCTGTAACACTATTCTTAGATTCTGTGCATATAGCAGACGATCCGCAGCACAATCCGCTCGATTTTAAGCGACACCTAGCACGGCGACGGCGCAAGATTCATTCAAATCAACAGCGTTGAAACCACTCTCGCGACAGTACACTTAAATAAAGGCTAAAATCGCTCGGAGGGGCACGTCTGCTGTCCGACGCCGCTGCTGTTTCGGCGACGGCCCACTTGCAAGTGTATCGATACATTAGCCATAGTATTTGAAACACAGCAGACGCGAATCCTCCACTGGATGTGCAATGAGGATCAACCACATAAAAAAGATTTTTGATATTAGTATGGCATATGCGCTATACATTGCAGAGGTTTTTTTTAACTATAAAAATCCATCAAGTAATGGCGAAGTTATTAAAGTTTATTTAACGCAACTTTTCAAAACGTGCGCGCTTTTTATATCGACGTCAATATTTGCACACTTCACACAAAAAACGTGACTGATCCTCATTAGTCTTACACTACTTAAATATCAAATTTCTTTAAATAGAGTATATATTATCTTTGAGAAAGTGTACCTTGATCCCTCAATGTAAGTATGCAAGTGGGATACATGAACATTTTCTACCAGAGGATCTTTCTCTCCATATAGGATCAGTGTTGGACATCTGATATCCTTCAGCATATCTGAGCAAATGTTACCATCCTTGGTGTCGAATAGGTTGACCATCCCGTCGACCCATTCAGCCCAGTACTTCGCGAAGAGTTCCTCTCCATACACCTGGATCATTGGTTCCCGCATTCGTTTCGACCATGAGTTAATGTCCTTTATTTCTGAAATAACATTTGCAAGATTTGGTACTTTTATACTTAGCAATAAATAATTTTTGCTTTCTTTTTATAGCAAAATCGAACATACATTTTCTTATCCTTAACCACCCCCCTCTCCCATTTAACAAGTTGAACACAAAAACTCATGATATTTTGTATTAGTTTTTTTTTATGAATACCTAATTATCTAATTTAAGGATCTCACTTTTATATGTTTCGATCTCTTTAGGTAATATGAAGGAATTGCTTCCCCACACTACCAGTTTCTCCACGGAGTCTGGATACTTGGCGGCTAGAATCATGCTAGATATTCCGCCATCACTCCAGCCCAATAGTGAATACTTTTCTATATTTAAAGCCTGAAATTATATTTATTTATTAATTAATTCGACTTATTCACCGTCTAATAAATAAAAATGTAAATTTCGCGTGTCTGTACATTGAAAATATTTGCAATTTTTTTTAAGTTAGTATAATTTTTTTCTGTATCTTTTTCTTTGCGTGCAGCATTACGTAAAAACTACTGAACCACCTGTAATGGAGTAAGTAAGTAAGGAGAAAAAATATAAGGGTTAATTTGGAATAACATTTATTTAGTCTTTATTTTATCGTAATCGGCTTACTCAATCAATAGTTATGCTAATGTATAGTTTTAGAAACGGACTCAAAGAAGTATAATGTTCAGTGGAAATCAGTTTGTGATGAGAAAAGGGGGAGGGGGAGGGAGACTTGGTGCGGGAGCTGGAGAGAAGGAAAGGCGGAAGGGGAGCTGGAACGGGATAAACACTAAATCAATTTCAACATTATTTAAACCAAAATAATTATGATTCTGTAGTCCACGTGAGTCTAGGGATTCCTCTTCTGCCAAAGGTACAAGGCCACATGAGTTTACAAATGTGTTGTTTATTTATTATGTGTGTGTTCACCAGTGTTCAAGTGTGTGTGGATCCCTCTGCATAAAATGTGGCCCTGTGTTGCTCTAAGAATTGAAATAAGTTCATTACCTCCATGAATTCGTAAGCATAATGAGCATCCCTCTCATATAAGTCATTAGGAAAATCTCTCTCCGGAGGCCTGCTTTTCCCATACCCAGGCGGGTCCCACGCCACTATGGTAAACTTGTCTCGATTGAGGCCCTCCACCTGTGGCTTGAAGTCAGTCCATATGGAGCCGAGGGCTCCCGGCATACAGAGCAAATGGTGTGGGCCATTACCAACTTTTAAGTAATTTATGTCCCAGCTTCTTATTTTTATCTTCTCCTCCTGAAGAATTATAATAGTATAAATATTAGTTATTTCAATATCTTTAGGCTATATTCTGACATAAAAAAATTTCAGCACCAAAATTAGTTATCCACTGAAGCGTCTTTTTTCATATACTATAGATTTCAATTCTCTTAAATGAATTAAGTATTAAAATTTTACTTTAGTAGACGACCAATTTAATAGCGTGTAATCTAGAAACCCTTTATTAAACTGAAGTATGCTTGACAAGAATAGCAATTATTGTTCATGCAGAAGTTTGCACTGTCAGTGCATTTTGGGTACTGTAGTATCCAGGACGTATGAGTTGTTATGGTATAAGTCTTAGATGATATGGCTAAATATTGTTACTTGACACTTTGACAGGGATAGAAGTGATTTTAGTGATGTCAAATTTTACATTTGTCTCTTCAGAATAAGGCCTAAATATTCTTAATATAGTTGTGACTTAAATCAAATATTCTTTATCGTGCACCAAAACTTTAATGTCATGAATAATGTTAGAATTAGAGTGATGAATTATTATTTTTAAACACAAAGATTGCAGTATTCATCACTGTGATCCGATGCATTACAACCAAATACTCAAAATCAAAATATTTATTTTCAAAATTGGAATACATTATTCTCTTTTTCACGTCAAATTCTGCCTAAAACTACTCCACTTCCACCTGTATAACCGAGGGGAAGAAGTGGCAACAAACCCAATGGCACAGGGCCCTACCTTTGATTTATCTTATTCATTACAATCATTAAGTCTACCTATGCTGAGCCATCAAGCACTCCATGGACTTTATTTAAGTAGTCATCTAACTTATAGTAGGCTTTCTTGCACAGATTAACTTTTATAGAAGATTTGAATTTTTGTTCAGACAAGTTAATAATTTCATTCGGAACCTTATTGTAGTAACACACGCACAGCCCCACAAAAGAATTATTGATCTTAGACAATCTAGACAATACTTATATAATTTTAAGCTTTATTCACACAGTTCAACCACAGGTGAATTTAATGCCCAATGCATACTCTGACAGTCAACCCTTGGGTTACGCTGTGAGATTGATTGTGGTATTCATAATTATAATATTCTAAGTGTAGTGTCTACAAAAATTGAAATAATAATAGTTTTTTCAAGCGGTAAATTTATTTTCCTATGGGAACAGTATGCTATTTTTTTAATCAGGGCTGCAAGCACTCTCTGGTAAAAGTTTTATCCAAATTATTATTTAGCGTGGTTGAGTATGAGTTCGATTAATGTTGTGACGGATGCACTTGGATAAAACTTGTAAATGATTCGATAAGGTCGTTAAACTCGTTAAGGTATAAATGGATATATTTCGCTGAAAATATATCCATATATTTTACAGTTTTTTGGCAGCACGCATAAACACTCTTTACCAACTACTTCTTAGTTAAAATGATCAAAGGTTTACCTTACACGCCGATGATGATAAAAAAGCACTACACACTTTAAAATTGTTTAAAACTAATGGGAAAACGAAATTTCTTACTTTATGTAACATTGCTACAGCTAGCACGCAATGGGAAATAATAAATCTTGTGTAAACCGAGATCAATAACTAGTTTTGTTTGTGTATTTTTTATCGAAATGATCATGATCAGCTGATAATATTTTGACATAAGGACTGAGAGCTTAGGAGGTGCGTAATTGCCAGCCAAGCATGCGTAACAATTTCTGGGTCGGCAATTACGTCCCGTATATTACAAGGAATAAATAACCGGCCCATTTTGCCCAGCCAGTCCATCAATTGGATCGCCAGCCGGTCACGAGTTTAGACTGCACAGCCTAAACGGCTTAAACAGACAAAAAACTTGATTTAAGCAAAGATTTAACTTATGTTATTCTAAGGCTGTCTGGTCTTCATACCTTTGCCTTTTATATGTATGCATGCAGTAAATAAAACAACAACAATATAAATAAGAAGATAACCTAAAACCTAATAAAAGCTCAAAACTGTACAAAATGCGGCTGTTTATGTTATTTAAGAACCTGAGTGTCGCGCCCGTATCACAAATTCTCCGCCACTACTCGCAAGAGTACGCCCCGAAGGCGTTGCGGAGTCTTAAAGCAAAGTCAACTCGCAACACAGTGCAGTTTTATGTGGACTCGTATAGAGTGCGGGCTGTGGGTGGCAGCGGAGGCGACGGGTGCATATCCTTTCTCAGTGTGTGGTGCAAGGACCAAGCGGGGCCCGACGGCGGCGACGGAGGCCATGGCGGGCACGTCATCTTTCAGGTGAGCTTATTCCATAAGCATTTCAGCATTCGGATAATATCCGTCGTAAAAAGCCATTGTGTACTCTACAATGGGTCATGTGTCATATTCTGATGAGAGTTAGAGACTAGAGAGAGAGAAAAGTCTATCAGAATATGTTACATGACTCGATAGAAAGTACAAAATAGCTCTGTAGTTAGACTGGTATTATTCGAAACGATTACGGTGTAGGCCCCTGGTTTTAAGATACCTTTGATGTTCCTATTGGGATTTGGAACTGATGGTCAGAGTTGAGTGTATGTATGTGTTGATAAAAATCATCCCTTTTTTAAAAGAAAAAAACTCTGCTTGAACTGTCAGTTCTGCGAATGAAGTGGCCCTTCCGCTGCCACTGTAGCTTGCTAATTTGGCTATGTTATCTGCGTAATTTATTTAATGTCTATGAAATTTTGTTTGACGCTCACTGTGATACTATCACCTTAATGAGATTTCACATTGCAGGCAACACACTCGGTGAAGAGCCTGAACCACTGCAGGTCTGTGGTGACGGCGAAGCATGGCGAACGCGGCTTCAACAAGGAGTGTAACGGCAAGAACGCGACCCACATTATCGTACCGGTGCCACTAGGCAAGTTGCTCTGAACTGACGAACTAGGGACAATATTGATGAGTAACGTAACATCACGCGAACATCACCTTTATTTTAGAATATAGTCTTGCCCTGACAGGTCTGTTGTTGCAGGTACAATAGTGCGGGATGGTAACGGCAAGGTGGTGGGCGATCTGAGCACAGAGGGCGTCATGTTTGTGGCAGCGCGCGGCGGCGCGGGCGGCAGGGGCAACAAGTTCTTCCTCACAGACACTGAGCAGGTTAGGCCCCTCCTCTCCTACTGCAATGAGGATTATTCACATAATGAGATTTTTAATTAGTATGGCGTATGCTCTATAAATTGCATGGTATTTATTTTTTAAATTAAATCCATCAAGAAACTTAGTACTTCTATGTTCTTGGCGACCTGAGCACAAGTTTGTTACAACATCAGTAGTAACAAGTTCATTCTACCGATATAAATAACATATCAGGGTAATCTTTACCTGTAATGGTGACCATCAGACATATATGTTATATAAACCATTTTCAAAGGAATCAAGCTGGAAAAATAAATAATACATTTTGTTAATACCGAAATTGAAAATGGTCAATAGTCTTTCATTTCACAAGATAAAGCGAGAGTGGAAGTTAAGTCCCTATAACATTATGCTATGTCATGTGCACCTTTTAAACAAGGAGCGAGGGATATTTAAGCACTCTCTTATTATTAGAGAGAAAGACCATCCCAATTTTTACACCATGTGGCTAACTTAGCGCGCTAGAAATAGCATTGACGCGGAACACAGGTGAAGAGAGGCGGTGACCCGAAACAATGTACCCTCGTTTCTTGTCGCAGGCGCCCGAAGTGGCCGAGATCGGGGCCGCGGGGGAGACCCACACGTACAGCCTGGAGGTGCGCTCCATGGCGCACGTGGGGCTCATCGGGTTCCCCAACGCGGGCAAGAGCACGCTGCTACGCGCGCTGACGCGGGCGCGCCCCACCGTCGCCGCGTACCCCTTCACCACGCTGCGCCCGCACATAGGTGAGACTGCTTGCTGTGTAGCCTGTCACACAAGAGCACGCTGCTGCAGGCGCTACCCATGTAGCATACGCTGTTCACTGTCACTACTAGCTGTGTAGTTTTCACTGCTCCGTTACACATTCAGTGCTCGCGTAAGCTGCTCCCTGTCACATTGCTACTGCTCGCCATGAAACATAACCCTCCATCACACTCTCTACTTGTTCGGGATTCCCTCAAATATTGTGTAATAAATCGCCATGCTCTAGCTGAAAAACCATGCAATCTCTTCTGGACGGATCTCGAACGAAGGTCCGTCAGTTACTAGCAACTAGCCCCAGAGAGAACACCGGTTTCGTTATATTATGTCGAAAAGTGCTTCATATCAAGGAATTTCGGTTAAAGGTGAGTGCGTGACCATCTATTTCATTTTTTGTGTTGAGTCCGGCTACCCCTTTAACAAGAAAATATCCCGTGTATAAATATATTGCTAATTATAATACAGTCCACTACGATACGCTACACTACTCGCCTTGTAGTATAAGCTGCTCCTTCACACTCATTCGTAGACGGCCGAAGGATTACTCGCCGAGTAGCTTACACTGTTCCCTATCACATTGCCATTACTAGCTGTTTAGCATACTCTGCTTCCTGGCACACTCACCACCAACTGTGTAGCGTGTACTCCTCACAAGCTTTTTGATAAAGGAAAAACATGAAGTCTGCATTTGCCAAAAACTCTAAGGCGTATGTGAAGTCATCAACCAGCGTGATGGTGGTATTGCTCCTACTTATGTAAGGTAGCCTCTGTCCTACAGTGCGACGTTATATAGTCATAGTGTTTTATTGCATTTTGCAAAAACAAAAACGCTATAACAATCAATACAAGTTATACAGTGTTTTCCAGCCAATAGGCATTACAATCGCGTCATGTCATTCAATTCATTGCAAAGAGTACGAAACTACCACGTACAATTTCCATAAGAAGTGTGTGAGGGTAGTTTTATGCTGTTCTGTAGTCGCTCGCGCACAGCGAGAGGCGACAATATAATATATAGTATATTATACAACATTGCGGGACTTATTTATGGTTGTTTTCCAGGTATGATCCCGTATGATGACTACGAGCAGGTAGCGATAGCAGATCTGCCTGGTTTGATTCCCGGCTCGCACAAGAATTATGGCTTAGGTATTTATATTTAAAACACTTCTATTGGCTTGACCTGTAATAAATCTCAGTTACGAAAACGGCCGGAGCGACATTAATATTTTAAGCAAATCTTACGACTTACTTCCTTTAATTAATTATCCTAAAACTTTACAAACGTATGCAGTTCTGGTGTCAATACAATATGACTTTTCATCACTACCTACGAAAATGAGCCTTTTCTCTTTCCCTTTAAGAAGGCAATATTTCGCCAGAAGACTGCTCTGAAGACTAAATTCTCGTGTTATAGTAACATTCAATTTATTTTCAATTTCAAAAAGGAATTCTAAATGGAATATTTAATTTTGTTTAAAAGCGATACTAACCTTTTTCTCTCTCTGTTTGTCTGCACTTCGCAAAACGGGTTTTAAACACTCTATACCAAGTCATCATCATCATGTCAGCCTTTAGACGTCCACTGCTGGACATAGGCCTTCCCCAATGAACGCCACCACACCCGGTCCTCCGCCCTCCGCATCCAGCCGCTTCCGGCCACCTTCTTTAGGTCGTCGGTCCATCTGGCGGCGGGGCGTCCCACCCTGCGCGTGCCAATCCGTGGTCTCCACTCCAGAACTCGTCTGCCCCAACGGCCGTCGGTTCTGCGACAGATGTGGCCCGCCCACTGCCACGTCAGCCTGCTAATCCTTTCGGCTATGTCGGTCACGTTCCGTCACCTATACCAAGTGATACAGTTTAATTTTAATTTGCCAAGAAAAATTTCACAGAATAACCTACCTACCTAAGATAATTAATATAATTACTAATTTATGATAGAATGGAAATTCAGAAACTAATGCCACTAATATTATTAATGCGAAAGTTTCAATGTTTGTTACTTAATAACACTTCAACCACTGGACGCATCGGGATGAAACTCGGCACACATATAGGTTAGGTCCTGGAATAGGACATAGGATAGTCCCGAAAAAACGTCTCATTCCTACGGGAAACCAAATTAATCGTAAAAAGCAGTGAAGATGTGTAAATATCGAAACCAATGCGGACAAAGTCGCGGGCAAAAGCTAGTCTATAATATCGACTTAGTCCAGCTCCATTCTTCCAGGTACCGATTAATAAACATTAATCTCTGCAGGCATCCAATTCCTTCAGCACGTGGAGCGATGTCGCGGCCTCGTGTATCTGCTAGACGGCGCTAATGAACCCCTGCAACAATATGAGACGCTGCAGTACGAACTGCAACAGTACAGCGCCGCTCTGGTCGACCGGCCCAGCTGCGTGGTGGTTAACAAGGTGGATCTGCCCGAGGGGAGGCGGGGGTTAGAGGACGTGCGGGGGGAGCGGCGGGGGGAGGCGGTGATAGGAGTGTCGGCCAAGACGGGCACCAACTTGGCGGAACTGCTCAAGGTGGTCAGGAGTATATACGACGGTGCAGAGGGCAATGACTGATGTGTTATTCATTGAGGAGTGATGTTTAAAAATAATTATGTTGGGTGCCTTTAGACGCGACCCCATGCGATCATCCCCCCTCCCCCCACTCCCAAACTGGTAAAGGATACTACTTTTTTTCGCGTGCTCAATCACGCATGCCATAGTTTTCAGCGATTGCGCGTGTAAAGGCACATATTAGGCCAGATTCTAAAGGCACTTTTAATATTTGACAGCACCTTGTTTTTCATTATTGTCTAACTAGCAGATACTAGGTACTAATATTATATAATAATTTTATTTATCTCTCGCACATTATACAAACATTTCAAAATTACAATAATTTAAAATTAGTTTAAACAAGCATCTTAAATTATTCATCACTCTGACTTTTAAACTAAGTTTTCTTAGTTTAGTCCATGACCTAATTCTGAATCTGACAGGTTTAGACAAAATGTTAGTGCTGTCAAATTTTAATTGAGTGGCTTCAGAATAGAGCGCATTGTTAAAACTTAGTTTAAAAGTCAGAGTGATAAATAATTTAAGATGCCTCTTTAAAAACACACAAACACTCCCACACCCACACACATACCTACACTCACTACTCACATCCTAACTCACACTAAACACTTAATAATTACTTACTATTGTATTTCACGGTCCGGAGGTGGAGCCTGGCGACCTGTATTTACAGGCTACTGTGTAACCTAGTTCAGGCACCAGACTTCACAAAAAGTTGTGAAGTAAATAAATGAATTGGAATTGAATTTGAAATGAATTTGTATTGAAAACTAATTTTAAATTATTGTAATTTTGAAATGTTTGTACAATGTGCGAGAAATAAATAAAATTATTATATAATATTAGTACCTAGTATCTGCTAGTTAGACAATAATGAAAAAAAAGGTGCTGTCAAAAAGTAAGCCGAAGCCTAAAATTTAAATAAACCTTTAAGAAAAGTCATTTCTTAAATTATGAAAGGTGCTAGTGTTGTTGTAATGTACAGTCAGCCTCAGGTTAACTATATAAATTAGTAAGGTTATGTAATTTGTAAATAATATTCAAGGCCCACAAACACGAGGCTGGTACAGCTAAGTCGATCTGCTAGATCTGGGATGACTGACATAGAATAAATAGAATGGGTAGTACACTCTAGTATATATAATCTTTGGTAGTACAGACTGAGCTGAACCAGGCTCGTGAAGCTCAGGCCTTAGCGTAATTAGTTAATAAAAATCTGTTGCCAATTTCAGATCTTTTACTGATAATTGAAAATAATTATCGGCGACTGACTAAAAAAAATATCGGCCTATGGTTAACCTATGTCATATGCCAGGTGGACCGACGACCTAAAGAAGGTGGCCGGTAGCGGCTGGATGAGGAGGGCGGAGGACCGGGTGTGGCGGCGTTCGTTGGGGAAGGCCTATGTCCAGCAGTGGACTTCTAGTGGCTGACATGATGATAATGATGATATGTACAGTTTGCAGTCTAAAATTGATCTTATTATAAAATAGTACTTATTTAAAAAATTAAGTTACACTAAAATAACGACCTTAAAACCCATTAAGGTTGACTGGAAGAGATCCCTAAGTGGGATAAGTCCGCCTTTGTACACAGTTTAATTCCTATTTTATTATTGTTCTTGTTATTTGTACAATAAAGCGTTTACATACATAAAAAGATATAAGCAAGGGTATGTACTTTTGGCAAATAATTAACATTTCATTTCCAATCGGCTTACTCACTTAAAAGTTATGCGAATTTATAATTTTCAAAAAGTCCCATGACTTTAGTATACACTATACAACAAAGAAGTGTAACGCTCGGCGGAATTCAGATTACGATGAGTTAGGACTACGTTTGGGACTAGGGTAAGAGGTGCCGGTGGCAGTTGGAGCGGAAGCGGGAAATCAAAAAAACATTTGTAGTCCACGCGAGCGGAGCCGCAGGCACAGCTACTTAAATAATATATCACCATCATCATCATCAGGTTATTTTCGTCTCCACTGCTGGAGCACAGCCCTCTCTCATCTGCCGGAGACAGACGGAGGATTTGGCCTACACTCCCCGCACTGGCCAGACGGGTTGGGGAAATAATATAATACTCTAGCTAATTTACCTCCATATATTAAACATGCAAAGGAGCAGTGTATGTGTATGCAACGAGACATTTAAATTTTCTAATTGTGAAGCGGCACAAACAAAAGTTTGTGCCGCTTTACGAAAACTTTATCATCAGCCTAAATACGTCCACTGCTGGACATAGGCCTCCCCAATAGAGTACCACTTTTGGTAAGTTGTCCATTGGGGGATTTACCATAATCACCACGCTTGGCAGGTGGATTGGTGATCGCAGTACCTAATTATATAAACATACACACACAGGAGAACGCTGCTGCCCGTCCCTGGTGCAATCCCTTAGTCGCCTTGACGACACCCACGGGAAAGATGGGGTGGCCCTATTCTAAGCCGGGAACCACGCGGCATTATTTACGAAAACTTACTATAATTTATTTATTATTCTAATAAATAAAATCGTAAACTTCGCGTGTCTGTACATTGAATTTATTAGCAAAAGATAAATTGGAGAGTCTAAGTATAAGTAATAGAACACATTTCAATCATTTTTGTAATTTTTGTCTGTGTACAAACGCATCACTTAAAAACTACTGAACCGACTTTAATTGACTTTTCACAGAAACATAGGGCTTAACTCGGACTAACATATAGGCTTTATTACATCGCAATCGGTTTACTCAATCAAAAGTTATGGATATTTTTAGTTTTCAGTGTTTTAGTGAGAGTGGGAGCGGATTCTGTAGTTCACGCAAGCGGAGCCGCGGGCACAGCTAGTTATTAAAATAAAAATCGGTATTCGTATATTCGTAGTCACACATAGGCTGTTGTTTTGAACTTTATTTCAGCATGGACCACCAACAAACTCCTATAACTTATACGGTGGACCGACTAAGTCTAGTTTACATACATACATGCATAATGCTCACGCCTTGGTCCCAGAGGGGTAGGCAGAGACGATGTATCGCCACTTTGCGCAATATAATGTCGCAAAGTGGTTTTCCTTCGCTCGCTTTTCGCTTTTTAGGGTTCCGTAGCCAAATGGCAAAAACGGAACCCTTATGGATTCGTCATGTCTGTCTGTCTGTCCGTCCGTATGTCACAGCCACTTTATTCCGAAACTATAAGAACTATACTGTTGAAACTGGTATGTAGATGTATTCTGTGAACCGCATTAAGATTTTCACACAAAAATAGAAAAAAAAAACAAAAATTTTGGGGGTTCCCCATACATAGAACTGAAACTCAAAAAAAAATTTTTCATTAAACCCATACGTGTGGGGTATCTATGGATAGGTCTTCAAAAATGATATTAAGGTTTCTAATATCATTTTTTTCTAAACTGAATAGTTTGCGCGAGAGAGACTTCCAAAGTTGTAAAATGTGTGTCCCCCCCCCTGTAACTTCTAAAATAAGAGAATGATAAAACTAAAAAAAAATATATGATGTACATTGCCATGCAAACTTCCACTTAAAATTGGTTTGAACGAGATCTAGTAAGTAGTTTTTTTTAATACGTCATAAATCGTAAACCACAATACTATTATTAAAATATCGATCAAAGTTACAACGAACTACTATAACTTTTATATTATGTTACTTGCTGCTACGGAACCCTTCATGGGCGAGTCCGACTCGCACTTGGCCGCTTTTTCTAAGTCTAGTTTTTTGCCACTAAATTGAATACATTACGACTTGCGACTAATTAACGACATTTTGGATATCATAGAATCAGAATTGCGATCCATGGTGGTGGGCCGGGATAAGATATAAGATCTTGATAGGATTTTTGTGGACACGATTACATAATCATCACACAATCAATAAAAAAAACTACTTTGTTCAAAAAAGGTTTATATACAATTTGCTACCAGTACTTAACAGAAAATCTTCAATTCTTTTGTTAAAATCTTCAGGATACATTAAATGAATGTTGTGTTTGCCTTCGGGATACGCATGTACTCTGGAAATAAATAAATATTGCACACATATACATACACTTGCCTATTCTTAAACTAGGATTTTCTCCAGTACTATTACAAATGGTAATCAGGAAAAGGATAGAACAATCCTTTCTACCTGCTGATGTATCCGACTATCTTCGTACTGGGGATGGTCGGATACTACAAGCTTGAAGTTAGGAGACAAGTGGCACTAGTCACATACGTTTTTAAAGTGTTCCGGGGGATGATCCACAACCCGGAAATCCTGGAGTCTATGAGTCTGTTTGTTTTTTGTTTATGATCTGAGTCTCAGGCGGGTACACTTGCTGAGTGGTGACGCGCGCGATCCGGGTATTTAATGCTCTGTCTCGGGAGGGGTTGGATTTATTCAACTGTTTCCTGGCGGAATACACAGGAGCCGCACCTCGAGCTATAGGGGCTAGGAGGTGAATAAAATGTAATTTTTTTAAGTTAGAGTGCTTAAGTTAGAAAGGTAATGTATGGTTTGCAGTGCCGAATTGGATTTACTGATTTACTGTAATGGTGCTGTAAGAGTATTTTAAATAAATAAATAAATTCACGAATATAACATCCAGACGGGGACGATTAATTTTTATGACGATTCCTACGAACAATTCTGGCTATATTTTCGTAGAAATCTTTGTTTACTGACAGTGGCTATAAACCCTCTGCTTACTGCCCAGCTCACAGACAATAGAGCTATTATCAATTATCCTGATGACGGCGACTGTTGTGTTGGACATAGACTCTTAATTTATTTATGTAATGATTTATTGCACACATAAAAAAACATACAAAACAATTAAAGTAAGTAAAAAAACATGTACAAATGGTAATCATCATCATCATGTTATTTTTGTCTCCACTGCAGGAGCACAACCCTCTCCCATCTGCCGGAGACAGATGGAGGATTTGGCCTACACTCCCCGCCCTGGCCAGACGGGTTGGGGAGGCCTGATTGATGTTTTATAATGTATTCCCTCAGTCGCCTTGTACGACATCCACGGGAAGAGTTGGAGTGGTCCTATTCTACTTTACCGGAAACCACACGGCATGTAATGGTAATGCTTATCTCCTAAAGAGATTTCTGCCAGCCTACCAGCACGTCTTGCTGCAGAAAGTCTTCCGCTTGCCTCACCTGTAGTTAACGATTACATAATTCTCGGGGCCAGTAGCCAGTAGGGCATGTAGTTACGTACCAAAAGCTCATTAGCATATGTCACATGTCCCGTTGAGAGTGCAAAATGGCTTTTTAATCCGACAGATTTAATTCGCAATGCGTAGGCCTCCAGGTCGTCGGTTCATCGTCATATGGCGGAAGGCGGTCCACGTTGCGCCATTGATGTCAAGTGATGTCTTAAGTTCTGGCTAAATCAACGGGACCACCGTTGATTCAGCTTTAGATTTTTTTTACCTACCGCTTGTTTTAGCTTTTCCCACAGGTAAGGTTGGCTGGAAGAGATCTCTTATAGAGATAAGTCCACCTTTGTACACTTTTATGTTATGCCCCTTTTTTTTTGTAAAATTTATGTGCAATAAAGAATATAATAATAGATTAGATAAAGTATACATTGAAATGCCTAGACTACCTTGATTCTTTAATGTGGATGTTCATGTAAATCACTTGACCAATATCTATTAACGGATCTTTCTCCCCATACAGGATTAGGGTTGGACATTTAACATCTTTCAGGATCTCTGAGCAAATGTTTCCATTTCTTGCATTATACAAATTGATTACGCCTTCAACCCACTTCGCCCAATACTTGGGAAGCAATTCCTCACCGTACAGTTCGATCATTGGTTCTCGCATTCTTTGTGACCACGAATCAATGTCTTTTATACCTGTAACCAATGATTATTACATTACAATACATTATTAACTTATCTACAATTAAAACGTCAAAAAAAAATCAACAGCGTGGCCCTATTCTATACCCTTCTTCGAACTGTCAAGACTGAAAAAGTTCCGATTTTCGGCCGCTTTGAGCGCTAGGGGTGCTTCTTTGCGAGGCCAATATGCTGCCGTCCGTCAGTCTAACCAAACCATATAAGCCTGAGAAATATCATAATCATCATCAGGTTATTTTTGTCTCCACTGCAGGAGCACAACCTTCTCTCATCTGCCGGAGACAGACGGAGGATTTGGCCTACACTCCCCGCGCTGGCCAGACGGGTTGGGGAGGCCTGATTGATGTTTTATAATGTATTCTCTTAGTCGCCTTGTACGGACATCCACGGGAAGAGTTGGAGTGGTCCTATTCTACTCTACCGGAAACAACACGGAAAATATAAATAACCGCAAACCATTCTAGCTAAATACTAGAAATGTCAAGCAAATTGAGCGCAAGTCATGGTTTCACAAGACACATAAGGTCTACGTCACGAGGGCTGACCCAGTTTACCTACTAACATATGTTACAGTCGCGCTTCGTGAGGACCCTTTCATGCGCTGGTGGAAGAAATCTTTCTTCTCCAGCGCAGGAAAGGGTCTCTCGAAGCCTCACGAAACTCATGACGCTTGCTTTGCTTCACCAAAAATACTGTGGTACCTATACTTTTTGAGTTTTTTTTTAGTATGTATATTCTCGACGAAACGATGACACTCCCAACTCGAATCTATATTAATTTATCTACAATTAAAACGTTGAAAAAAAATCAACAGCGTGGCCCTATTCTATACTTATTTATATTTCCCTTCTACGAACTGTCAAGGCTGAAAAAGTTTCGATACCACATTCTCCGCATAAAGAACAACTTTAATCTAATAAATAGGTACTTGAAACGTCAATACTTTTAAAATTTTCAATAGTTTGAGGCACCATAATCACGTTCGTCCCCCACACCACTAACTTGTGGACGACATCGGGGTACTTTGCGGCTAACATTATGCTGGACACACCACCACCGCTCCAGCCCAAGAGTGAATACTTTGGAATTTCCAGTGCCTGAAATTCATACGTAGCGTAAACTTTGTTAAATAAAAATGCATCTTTCATATATAACTTCTATATTAACATGACCGTGTTTGTGATAAGCGCCTAGTTAGACGCCAAACGCTCATCAGAGAGTACAAAATAGTATGTTAGTTCCGGATATTAATGATTACGGAGTAGACCCCTTAAATCCATACCTACAATATGGATATATCTTGTGTGAAGAAACTTGAATCTTTCCTATAAAAAAAAACTCAAATGGTCAACTAACAACGATCTCGATTGACGGAGCCGCAGTTGCATGGAACAGAGCGATTGTTTGGAACGCTCCATCTAGTAGTACATAGAGATCATTGTCAACTAATGATAAAAGATTTTTTGAAATAAATCCTCCTCCGTTTACATTCCGAGGCAACAGCTAGTAGGACAGAATTAGAAAGAAAGAAAAAACATTTATTTACTACCATAATTGCCACACACAAAGAAAAAACCAACAAAGCAAGAAAAAGAAAAAAAAATATAAGAACTGGAGAAAACAATTTAATTTTTTTAACATAGTTAAAATAGTATGCGTGTGCCGTGGCAGCAAAAGGGCAAACGACTCAGCGTATGCCCAGACCAAGTAACGAGCTAGGCGCTGATTTTCAGTCGCACCCGGTGCAGACAAGTTTTAGTCTTATAATTTAATGTTTGATCTTAGAATTGGAGCCGTAGGTCGTATCATTAATACAACATAGGTAGTAGGTACCTTCATAAATTCATACGCATATTGAGCATCTCTCTCATAGAAGTCAACCGGGAAATCTCTTTCTGGTGGCCTGCTTCTGCCATACCCTGGTGGGTCCCACGCTACTACGGTGAAGTTATCTCTGCTGAGGCCCTCCACCTGTGGTCCGAAGTCCGTCCATATGGAGCCGAGGGCCCCAGGCATGCAAAGCACATGGTGCGGCCCATTGCCAACTTTTAAGTAATTAATATTACAATTGCCGATTTTTACTTCCTTTTCCTGAATGAATTAAAAAAAAACGGTAAAAAACTATTATATAGGTACATATCCTACATATAATACCGATAACATAACTACATTAAATTTCATATACTTAGCTACCGACCAACAACTATCTAGTGGTTCGACTTTGCTGAAAAATCATATCAAGTTCATTTTAGATATGCTAAATAATTTTTGAACCTGCGACCAACTTATTCAATTCAATTACTATTTATTGCACGATAAAAACAAAGATACAACAATATAGTAGCTTACACAAGGCGGGCCACATCTGTCGCAGAACCGACGGCCGTTGGGGCAGACGAGCTTTGGAGTGGAGACCACTGACTGGCACGCGCAGGGTAGGACGCCCCGCCGACAGATCGACCGACGACCTAAAGAAGGTGGCCGGAAGCGGCTGGATGCGGAGGGCGGAGGACTGGGTGTGGTGGCGTTCATTGGGAAAGGCCTATGTCCAGCAGTGGACGTCTAAAGGCTGACATGTACATCTAGGCGGTCTTATCGTTAAAAGCTTACTTGGGGGCCTTGCTCTAATGTAACAATTAGGATATCGTTGTCACAGATTACTTAATTACGTTATGCGCTGTCACTGACCATGCATAGGGTACTGACCATCTTAGGAACGCACAGCAGTTTAACGAGAACTTATCATGTATTTTATAATGTGCCAAAACCTATATTTATAAAACCTAGTTTTAGAACAATTTAAATATCTATAAAACTATAACTATTTGTTAAAGTGACAGTAAACGAGTACTTAGCCTTAGATTTAAGATGCTTTTTCAAAAATCGCGACCGATCGCGGCCGCGCGGGGCCTTGATGCTTGAAAATTCACCTTAAATCCGAGTGATCGTATTTATAACTAGCTGTGCCCAAGGCTTCGCTCGCGTGGACTACAGGATCCGCTCCAACCCCGATCCACTCCCACGCCCACTCCAAGCTCCAAATGTAGTCCAAACTCATGGCAATCTCAATAGTACGGAACATCAAAATTATACTTCTTTGTTATATTGCATACTAACCTTACCTACTAATGCATTTGAAAACTAATAAAAAAATGTCCATATCTTTTGATTGAGTCGCCGATTGCGATGAAATATAGCCTAGATGTTACTCCGGGTTAAGCCCTATGTTTCGGTGAAAAGTCCATCAAAATCGGTTCAGTCGTTATTAAGTAATGCGTTCACAAACTAACAAACAGATAAAAATTTCAAAAACGATCGAAATGTGTTCTATTACTTACTCGTATCCTTAGACCCCCAATTTTTTTTTGCAAATATCTTCTATGTACAGACACGCGAAGTTTACGGTTTTATCTATTAGAAGTGCTATAATGCGGGTTTGCAGTGCGTGCTAATTAATAAGCAGGTACATAATTTGTGCTATATACGTTAGGCTAAGGCCTACCAACTCTCAGTGTAGGCTCTGAGGTAAGTCCGCCTTATTTTGGCATGGCATGACCACCATTGTGGATCGCAGTTCTGAATAGATAGCCAAATTTATCTTATCTTATCTTCTTAGGGGGTCAGGAAGACCTGGCGACACTTCGACTCTTCAGGATCTTTTGTGCCAAACCCCTGACCACCAACGGTGCCCCAAGCCGATTTGGCGGACTTCACATACGCCTCAGAATTTCTTCTTCGCCATATGCAGGATTCCTTACGATGTTTTCCTTCACCGAAAAGCCTGTGGTATTATAAATAAACCGTACTTAAGTTTTGTAAATAAACCGTACTTAACCTCACGAACGTGAGGCGAGTGCACAACCAACCGGCTACCACGGCTTCTGATAGCCAAATTAGTCGAATGAGGCTATCCTCATTCGACTAATTTGGCTATCTATTCAGATAGATGCAATAGATGCTATTATATGTTGTGATAAAAACTGATGGCACGCTCCGCGAACCCGCAGTGTAAAAGTCTAATAGTAGTAAAATAAATACATACCATAATGGCGGACGTTGATGCCAACACACTTCTATGCTTTAAATTATGTTTAATCAGTGACATAATAGAATTCCTTAATAAGAACATTTTGAAAGAACATCTGTTGTCAATTAATGATAAACTGTTAATGCTTTCAAGGCATTATTGAATTGGAACAGAGCGAATTATCTTGCGAAAGTGAGTTGATAAAATGTGACCTAGTTATGCAGAAATGATCCAGTCCAGTCATATTTTAGATATCATGCGTTAGTCTAACTATCTGACTAACTCGGTATTCTTCAATAGAACGTTGTATTGATACGAATATGTTGGCACTGCGAAATTGTTTAAGCGCAGATTTGGTCAAAATACGACGTAAAAAATATGTCGTAAAATTTTAAAAACAAAAAAAAAAAGATACATGTTTAGGTAAAAACGATATACATACATAATTTTTCTTAAATTCTCTACTGTATCAGACCGGGAACCAACTCATACAAAGTTGTCTCTGTCCCCAGTGGGAATCGAATCCACGACCTCTGGCGCTTGAGCCAACGACCAAGAAGAGCCTCTAAATTAACGAGGCTGTCGGTGATCTGATAGAATACTTAATCGTATTCAGAGAAGTAGTTTTGAATCACAAGTTTCGTGAACAGAACTACTGGGAATTCCATTCCCATTTGTTTTGGGAACAGAACTAATGGAAAAAAAATTCCCAGTAGTTCTGCCGGCAGAACTATTCAACAGAACAGGTGGGAATAGACGCAGATGTTATTCACAAATCCAAATAGTAGGAGTCAGATGTAATTGAAATACAATTACAAATTCCATAAAATATGAAAATAGCAAGTACCTAATTGTGTTATAGCAATTACTAATGTAGTTGCAAACAATCAATTACTTTATTAAAGTTCAACTACATATAATTTTGATTGCATGTAGTTTCATTGTAGGAAAAAAATACTTTATTTATTGAATATAACATACAAGCTGAAAATTAATAAATATCAAACACATCTAATTTAAATAAAAAATTTCGCCTAATTTGTCCAGAGAATGGTGCTGCAAAGTGCCTAGGACACTCGCTACGTTCCCCGCTGGACGGCTAGGGCTACGCGCTGTTGAAGATACCTCCCGCTATTTCTCTCCCCAGAAATATCTATTAATTTTAAACCTAATAGGTGCACTAGGTCGCGTGCTTCTTTACTCCAAGGCCCAAGAGTCTCGACTGCAAACGCTACGAAATCGTACGATGACTTTATACTCGAGTACTTGAGGTGTTTAGACCGTGCCTTCATTTCGGCGGCGGCGCCGGCAACTTGAGACGTGGAGGAGTTTCATTGTAATTAAATTACAAAAATTACGCCCAACAACAAATTAAATACATAAATATAATAAACTGGGAAGTTTTTTCTTTTGGAAGTGGGTAGTATAATAAGAATGAAAAAACACATAGTATTAAAATGTAATTTTATTTCATAAATTGTGACGCACGCGCACCTGTCTACGTCACGCCCTAACTAGCATTAAATTGTTAAAAGCAAAGAAACCGTTGTCGGTTAAAATAAATTATTTCTATCGAAGAAATAGGTTTTGTAACTTATTTTGTTCTACCCTGTTCATAAGACTCGCGCCCAAATACTGGAAAGACGTTAACGGACACTTTCGACTCGGTCTTCCTAAAATGGCCTTAGGATTTTGCCAATGTCAAGTGTATAGGACGAATACAAACATGGAGAGCACGCTTTAATAGAGTTAAGCTAGGCCACTAGAGCACCGAGGGAGTGTCGCTCAGAGCAAAGGATATCACCGTAACCTTTGATCTGCCCACGTGGACTCCCATAGAGGAACCATACAGCTGCAGAGGACAAAGTTATTTGAATTATCGATAAATTAGTTCCATTAATGAGTACTGTGGTGATTATTACACACTAAATATTGCTAAAAATAAACCTAACACCCAAATAACAGAGTAGTAAGAAATAACTGCTTTCGTAAATGTTAACAAACGTTCCAGTATTAGAGAGTGAGCTTTAACTTTAGTGTTTTACAAATGTATTCTTTACAAATGTGTATTGTTCGGTGCGATTGGTCTTTTTAGTAGTCAAGAAAGGGTATTAGAAGGAATATTACTTCAATATAAATTCACAAATTAACAATAACGCAATTTAACTTTTTCCAGTCGTAAAGTTCCCAGACTGCCTCGAGATAGTTCCTGGAATAACTCTGTGGATTCTTGCACCCTTTCTCGAGAACTTGGTCTAAATATTAAATTAGAATGTTTCTAATCATCTAAATACAATTTATGAATGATAGTAAACATAACAGGTCTTCTTAATACCTTTATCATTCAAACTCTAGCGACGGTACAACACAGGTAGATCATGTAATGATAGTATAAATATAAGCGGACGATCTGCAGCGGATTTCGCTCCCTGATTCACAACGTAGCGATAAAACTGTTTACCGTTAAGGCATCATCACTATAAAAGCTAACAGCTTGAAATACGGGAGAGAAGTAGACGGTCCGCTCGAACTATACGCATAGCACCATGGAGAGCCTAAAACAGCAGCTAATAACTACTGTCTACTGTCCGCTGCGATCGCTCGTTTTGGCGAACAGTCCGCTGTTTCCTGTGAACCGATGCGTATATTCCTACGAATATTGTTTCATTACTATTAATGAAACAGAGCGGCCCGTCCGCTGCGGATCGCCTGCTACATGTGCACAGATCCTCAAAGAACGGAAATACAGCAAGTAACATTCAAACACCTTAAGCACTCTCTCATATTTGATCTCAGCACAGTTTTTTAAGTCCTCCGACACAGTTTTGAATTTATCATCAAATAAAGCTGTTGAGACAGACTTTTCAGCTTCATATCATCGTTAGCTTGGTAAACTATTGTAGGAAATCACTGGAAAGCCATTTTTGTTAGTGTAGTTGGGCCCTTACTATAAAATAAGTTGACTTAATTCCTGTAAGCTACTTTCTTTGAGAGATAATAATTACTAAGGTATTTTATTTGCACGGTCTCGCCGTTGCCTAATTAAGGTAGTTCATTCTAATTTAGACTTTATTACTATTAAGTTCGTTGGTGTATACTGACTCTGAGAGCTCGGCTGTGCCTTATTTTCTAAGAAAATCAATAAAGGGTAAATTGAAAAATTCATACGGAGCAGGAATGTTAGTAGTTTAATTTCATAACGTAATACGACAGCTGACATAACTCGTTCCGCAGAACGATAGCGCAGTTGGTAAAAGCAGGTTTAAATTCTGCTCACGTAAGATTTTTCAATCACTATCAATAGTTGACCTTGACCTTGAGACTTTTCAAGGTCAACTATCGATAGTTCCCCCGACATTAACAAAGGCGCGCGAGTGAGAGAGTTGAAAAAAAAAGCTGGAAACTAAAGAAAGTTTTACTTTTTTATCCTTCCTATTCAGTCTAGCGCAGTACTGAGATCTCATAGAATACTTTTGAGGTTAGTCTAGCTCGCCGGCGTTACAGGCGTCTTCATAAGTCTTGCCTCTGGGCTCCGCGTCCAGTTTGATCATATCGTCTATACGCAGGATCGTGATTGCGGCCTCTGTGGCGAACTTCAGAGACTTGATCTTGGATATTGCGGGCTCCAGGACGCCGGCGGCGAGGTTGTCACGTAATACGCCGTCTGTGAGGTCGAGGCCGACCCATTTCAGGTTAGCGTGCTCTACCTGTGGAGTAAAATATTTTTGGTAATAAATAAACATTATGATCACATATTTAATGGTTTAAAATTATCATTAGAAAAACCAGTACAGTAGAGGGAAATAGTATTAAAATTTTCCTGAATTTATTTGGGCAAATTGATAGCCTGTAACAACACACACTGATTATATAATAATATATTTATATAATAATAATATATATTGTACTATTTGTAACTTCTATAACGTGTAACTATATTTGTTTGTGCAATAAAGTGTATTGTATTGTATTGTAATATGGGTTTCTTCACGATGAATAAACATAGGTATATACATTGTCAAATCCCAAAACTAGGGGTTTTCCATTGGGGAAGGTTTATGACCAACAGTGGACGTCTAAGGGCTGATATGATGATGACCTAACGTAAGGTATCTGTGTCACCTTGGTCTGCGAGGAGTTGTGGTAGGCCCGCAGCTTGGCCACGAGGTCGGTGGCGTCGCGCGCCGCGTTCACCGCCAGTGTTTTGGGGATCACCAGCAGCGACTGCGCGAACGCAGCGATGGCCAGCTGCTCCCGAGAGCTCTGCAATCAAAGTGGATAGTTAAATATGTAGATGGATGTACGAGGAGCGTTCAAAATATTCTCGGTATTCGAATGAAGACAAACAAGTACGAAAAGTTTGATATTTTTATTTTTCAATATACTCCCCCCCCCCCCCCCCCCCTATGGTTAATACACTTAAAAGATCGATCAATAATTTTTTTTAATCCCTCCTAATAATATTTGTTATCCTTGGTGTAAAAATGCTCGTCCACTGCCGCCTTCAACGCTTCATCGTCAGAAAATCGATTTCCACGCAGATCCTTTTTGAGATTGGGGAACAAAAAGAAGTCGCTGGGGGCTAAGTCCGGACTATACGGTGGATGAGTTATAGTTCCAAACCCACATTCAGCAATAGCTGCCTTGGCAATATGAGCAGTATGGACAGGGGCGTTGTCATGCAGAAGCAGAACACCTTTGGTTAACTTTCCTCGCCTCTTTTCTTTGATTGCATCCCTTAATTGACGTAGAATGTTTGCGTAGTACTGTCCTGTGATATTTACACCTTTTTCTTTATAATCGATTAACAATACTCCTTCACAATCCCAAAATATTGTTGCCATAACCTTGCCAGCGGAAGGGACGACCTTGAACTTCTTGGGATGAGCTGAACCCTTAATGTGCCACTGTATGGACTCCTGTTTACTCTCTGGGTCATAATGATGAACCCAGGTTTCATCTCCAATCTTTTGCAGCACCTCATCAGGATTTTCGCCACACAGGTCAATAAAATCGGAACAACAAGCTGCACGCATATCTTTTTGAAGCCGAGTCAGCATTCGCGGAACCCATCTTGCACTCACTTTTGACATATTAAGATGGTCATGGATAATATCATGTACGGTACCAATAGAAAGATTGGTTACTTGAGCTATTGATTTTATCTTCACTCGACCATCTTCCAATATAAGGTTTTCCACCTGATCAATATTTTCTTGTGAAGTAGCTACTACAGGCCGGCCAGGTCTAGGGTCATCTTTAATACTCTCCCTGCCACGTTTGAATTCGCTTGACCACTTTTCAATGGTAGATAAAGAAGGAGCAGACTCACGGTAAACACAATCCATTTCCTCTTTTATGGTTTTTTGATTTTTACCCTGTTTTGTCAAGAATTTTATGATGGAACGATGTTCTAATTTCGTTAACATTGTTAATTCACTCATAGTGTTCATGTTTGTTCAGAAATTGCAGAAAAACAAAAGAACATCTCGGTTTGAATTATACTTTTTTTTTTAGTCAACGAATGAACCTTAGCAGCCAGTAACAAAACAAATTCAAAAAGAGGTTGTAAGATATCAATACCGAGAATATTTTGAACGCCCCTCGTATATTTAGGCGTGGGAAGTGCTACAGTTATTACTTGTTGTACTGTACAGTTGACAAAAAAGAACAGAATGTCAAATGGCACCTTATAATACGACATTTCCAGGCAATTGTCGGGTCATAGACACCCACAGACGCTGAAACGCTTGGGTCACGTGACCGCTGGCCAGCTAGCCTGTAAGCGCGTTCATAATACGATTTTGCCAGGCAGTTCAGTTTTAGGCCGTAAACTGCCTGGAAATAAGAGTTCATAATAGGCCTACAGGACTGAATTACGATTAATATTTATTATTTTGATCAGAGTTAATGAAATCAATTTAATATATGAGAAAAAAACAAGTTGACACGGGTATATGGAATTGTATGTAACTAGCGAATCGTCCCGGTTTTGCACGAGTATATTTAGATTCAAGTGTAAATTTATATAATTTGAAATATTGTATACAGGGGGAAACAGAAAAGTGTCACCAGCCGATTATTTCGTAACTAATAAAGATATCCTAAAAATTCAGAACATAAGTGATACTACAGAATTATGATATCTTTTGTAGTTTCCGAGATACAGCGTGGCCCTGCTGTAGCGACGTCATTTTGGCAGAGCCACCAATATACCCCTATAACTTTTAAACGGTTCGAGTTATATCAGACGGATGGTCGATCGAGTGTAACTCACGAGTGTAGTGGCGAAGTTCTCCAAGTATATGGAGAGCGCGGCCTCCACGGCGCCGCCGCCGGGCGCCAGGCGGCCCGACTCCAGCACGCGGCGCACGGCGCACAGCGCGTCGTGCGCGCTGCGCTCCATCTCGTCGCAGTAGGCGTCCGTCGGCCCGCGCAGGATGATGGACGCGGCCGTGCGCGCTACGGGCCTGGGAACGAGTACAGTAACAAACCATTCAAAAAAAAAAACCTAAAGTCGGTTGTAACTATATATTTTTTTTACATTTCAGCCCAGTCGGCCCAGTAGTTTTCAGTTATCCGGTGGACATATGGACAAAATCTATTTTGATGGAAACTTAACCAAAGAGAAGGAAATAATACATACATAAATACATAATACATACATATGTGGGGACGTTTCACACACGGCCACCTGATCCCAAACTAGGCAGAGCCTGTAATATGGGTATCCGACAGCTGATATACATACATAAATACATAATATAATATATAAATAACATCCAGTCACAAGGCAAACACAAATGCTCATCACACGAATGTTTGCCCTGGGCGGGATTCGAACCCGCGACCCCGAGCTTCGCAGGCAGGTGTACTACCAACTAGGCTACGGAGCCGACATTTATTATATTTTATTATTATCGTTCAATGAATCAGTCAGTTTTTGTTTCACATATCCTTAATGATCCTTGGTGCCCGACACCGAGCGTGCGCCCGAAACGGGTCCGCGGAACAATAGTAAGGAGTAGATGACTCAGATGCACTCCCATCTATATCTGTGAAAGAGACTAATGGATCACCAAATCTAGTAGCTGAAAAGATCCTTCTTTTGATTCTTCCATCTTCGTTCCATAACCGGACTACCAGGCGTGGAGAGGGACTTCATCCTTATGTAGTAGACATACCACGCCCTCGCACGAAGCGTTTTGCTTCCACTGTCATAATGCGAACTGCTAAGGAATGGAACTCACTGGCAGCGTCGGTTTTTCCGGACGAGAACAATTTGGATCTTTTTAAAGGAAGAGTGAATAGGCATCTTCTGGGTAAGCACGCTCTACATTAGGCCTCTTCGTCACTTATCATCAAGTGAGATTGATGTCAAGCGTAAACCCGTTTACTGATGATTTTTTCTATGGACGTATGCCTAACAAACACATTTTACTGAAAGTCCAAATAAAGTTATTGTAAAAAAAAGAAAAAAATTAACCAAACTCACCCTTTAATCAAAATGAGCTGATCGTCACAGATCTGTTCCTGCACCACCTCAGCTGCTTCACCAATCATATTCGGCTCGAACACTTCCTCGCCTGCAACGATAATGTTTGCATATAGTGCGTCCCGCCTCCCATTCATTATGCTAAGGGATATTGTAAATATCGCGCGCCTAGATCGTTCCAGTGATTTTTTCACCGTATATATAAACGGCTAAATGTACAGGGGCAGTTTAGTTTTCGGAAGCGAACGATTCGGAACTCTTCAAGCGGACTACGAGCGAGAAATTCCTGGAACATCTAGGAAGTTATAATTTTGCTGCAATTTGTTGTTATGTTCCAAATTTCAGACCAATTAGTCCAGTAGTTTTAGAGTTATCAGAGACAGATAACAAGCTTCGTCGTAAGAATATAAATAAATTATATACACAGTACATATACACTTGTCTAATCTCAAACTAAGATTTATCCTGCGCTTGGGAAATAGGATAGGACAATTTACAAATATAACATCTAGACCGGGACCAACTTGAACACAATGTTCAAAGTTGTCTGTTCCCCGTGGCAATCGAACCCGCGACCTCTTGCGTTCGATACCAATGACCAAGCCAACGAGGTGGTCAATATCCATTACCACTGTCCATTGTAAATATTATGCTATTCTTTATATTACTAACATACTCGTAAATAAGATTTTGTCAGAAATGAGGGAATGTACTTAAATTGACATCAACATTATGATAACCACATTTAGAGCAATCAGGGCAAAAACACATTTATCACATGAGACGCGACGCGACGCCACGCAACGCGTGTGGAGTAAAATCCTATGGCCAGAAACACATTTTCAACACGCGACGCAACGCGTTGCTTCGCGTCGCGTGTGATAAATGTGTTTTCGCCTTCAGTGGCAAAACTTACCCTCCATGTTAGTCAAAGACGTCAAGAACGTGGCTCCAGTGGCCTTCGCGATCCTCTTCAGATCCGCCTTCTTGCACCGCCTCACCCCCATAGCGCCGTTCTCCACAAAGTACTTGAGGCACAGGTCGTCGATGCCTCCAGAGCAGAGGATCACGTTCACGCCCGTGGAGAGGATCTTCTGGAGACGCTCCTTAGTGATGTCCAGTTCGCGAGCGCGGATCGCTTCCAGTTTCTCTGGATCGCTGACTAGCACCTGACGAATGGGAGATTTGGGTCGATGACTTAAGGACCGAATAACCCGCAAACAATAGTGTTTTTATAAAGCCGTATAAGATTTATTCATCCTGATACCGATTCTATATGAATAATACCGGCGGCGGCGAAACACCCTCCCTCCCGCAGCCCGCGCACTTAACCTTGCAGCGACAGATATGTTTTTCGGCACCGAAATCACAAAGCAGTTAAATAAAATTAGGTTTTATAAAACAGACGCGCCATCGCTCGGTTAATCACGAGGGATAACATTTGGAACACGCGCCATTCCACGCGCTGAGTGCATTCGCGCGGGATTACGCGTAAGTCTAAAGGTACCAATTAACATTATCATAAAGTTACACCTAATTTACCCCACATACCTGAACACCTAGGGAACTCTCTTCCTACTTTGACTCTTTACTTCTTTAATTAAATTTGTCTGGGGCCCAAGGTAGCGTAAATTTATGACCTGGGACTTGCCCTACCTTCACTGGTGTCTTTGCAGTTACCTCCGTTGATCCTCGCTTAGAGGAGTTGCGGGGGGAGAATGGTGAGGAGGCGGGAATACCTGAACACCCATTTTCATCTTAGTCTTCTGCAGCGAGAAGTCCAGGCAGGCAATCTTGGCGTTGAGGATCTTCTTGGGCATGGCCTGCGAGGCGACCGTGCAGTTGAGGGCGTACCCCTTGATGAGCACGCTTTCACGGGCGCTGCGCCCGTGCGCCTTCAGGATATTCACGGCCTTTGGATAATAAGTACAAAAGTTACAATCAGTTATTGCACATGGGTACAATTATACATTTTTTTTTTCAAAAACCGCTTAATAGGTGTTAGCGCTGTGAAGAAAAAACGGCGCAACAAATTTCAGTGCAATTTCGGCACAAAAAACAAGATCAGTTATACGGTCTGTTTTATTTTATAATGGGTTTTACGGCCCTGGAAACTTAAGTTATTTTAGTACCGTCTTATATATCCATATCTATATACAAAATCGAGTGCCAGCACGCGCGGCTTTAGTTCACATCCTCACTAATGTAACAGAAGTTTTAATAAAAATCATCCGAAATACGTCCACTGCTGAACATAAGCCTCTTCAATAGAATGCCACTTTTGGTCCATTGGGAGATTTGCCATAATCACCACGCCTGGCAGGTGGATTGGTGATCGGAATAATGATCTAAATATACGCAGGAGAACGCTGCTGCTCACCCCTGGTGCAATCCCTTAGTCGCCTTGATGATTCCATGGGAAGCTTCTATTGGACGTAAGGTTCAGCAGCGGACGTATTTCAGCTGATGATGGGATGCACAATGTAAACTTTACCCACTGTTGGGCAGAGCCTTCATCATGAAGGCAATTTATACTATAAAATATATTGGTTACCTTGATCGGGTATGCAGGATTGCCTTTAGGGTCGGTGGTTTTGATGGCCTGCGCAGCGTCCACTATGATCTCTGAGAAGAAGTCTGCATCACTGGTTTTGTTAGTTAAGGATTTATGTACAGAGAAAATATATAGAGATCGAAACGTAAGTAGCACCCTCCAAATCTAAGAAGAATGTGGTGTGGCCCCCTGGATGGATTAGACAAACTGTCCTTGTGGACAATACAGCTTTAAAGTAAAGTGATACTTGTATTATCACTTTTGCATACAATATCATCATAAATCAGCCCTTACACGTCCACTGTTGGACATAGGCCTTCCCCAACGAACTCTACCACACCCGGTCTTCTGCTTTCCGCATCCAGTCGCTTCCGGTAACCATCTTCAGGTCGTCAACCCATCAGTGCACATTGCTGCGCCATAGGTCATGATAGGCCGGATACACCGATTAACCTTTTGACCGCCACACTAAGAATGAAGTGACTATGCTTTGTACACCACGGAACAAACCGTCTAGTAGACCGTAATACCATTGTAGAAAGATTTATTTCGGTTTGAACGTTGGTCATGTATTGATTACGTGGACGTGCGAGACTTTTCATTGGCTATCACGACTGGATGACTGTGGCGTTGAAAAGGTTGAGACCGTCTTTAAAGATTGTGAAATAGGAGACGTGAAGCATACACTGATGTTAAAAAGGATACGCTCCAATAAGTTTTGAGGACATGGTGGTCTTGGCAGCATTGATGAGGGATGCCCTGCCTAGCGACTCCACTGTCACAGTGAGGTTATCCTGTATGTACTTCACAGCTTCTTTGCAAGCAAGACGGTAGCCCGAGATGATACTTGTGGGATGGATCTTGTTCTTTACCAGTTCATCTGCATTCTGGATAAATAAAAGATTATGGTTAAACATTTACAAATTAACTTATTTCTAGTGTAGCAAAAGGTATTTGAATCTGTAGTAGTAAACTTATGATTTTATTTGTATTCTAGCTGTGCCCGCGGCTCCGCTCGCGTGGATTACAGGCTGTGCCCGCTACCACTCCCGCTCCCCTCCCCCACTCCAACTGCCACTGTCATCGTAGTCCTATCTCAACGCAATCTGAATTCCTCTTAGCATTATACTTCTTTGAGCAAGTTTTTAAAAACTATAAATTTAATAACTTTTGGGATTAAGTGGGCCCGATTGCGATGAAATAAAGATTAAATGTTATTTCAAATAAGCACTAAGTTTTTTCTGAAAACTGCATCAGAATTGGTTCAACAGTTTTTACGAGATGCATGCATGATGACAAACTAAAATAGAGAAATGCCAAAAATGTATCATAATACTAATCATTTATCTCTAAAATTTTGATTAATCAAAATTGTGTGCTGTGAGATTTTCAAATAAATTAATTAAATATAGGAAAAATTGTATTTGAAAATAAAGTTTTTTAGATTGAAGGCTTTGAATATTTTTTGTTTTAATATTATTAATTTAATTTACATTATGATATCCTATATATTTTAATTTGACATGTAATGAAAATTATCAATACAGAATTTGTGTTCCGTTTCTACCACATCAATAAACATGTTTAGGAACTAACTGGACCAACTTTTAAAAGAAAACAAGCAAATCGGTTGCTGATATGAAACAATCAGCTATAAGCTATTTTATAAAATAATCCACCTTCCAAGAATCATGACTAATCCATGAAGACATCAACAATATTCACCTTGAGGAGCTCAGCAGCAATGATGACTACTGAAGTGGTGCCATCTCCCACCTCCTCGTCCTGTAGTTGGGCCAGTTCCACCAGCACTTTAGCAGCTGGGTGTTCCACCTCCAACATTCTGAGGAATTTCATGTAAATCAATATCAGAAAATCGCAATGAAGAAAATAGTCTCAATGAAATACTTGGATTGTAAGTGTAATTTCCAAGCAAATTGTTTGTATTTTTTTGGATTTATGGCAAGAACAGTTTGATTTACTGCATTTGAGGTTTGGACAACAAGGTACTGGTGGTGTTCCATCATTAGGCCATTCTAAAGGCCAGAGTTCACTGTCATTCTGAGAACTGGGTTGGAATTATAAATTCGATAAAAATATATAATAAAATTCCTACATGTATAATAAATGAAAAAAAGGAGACAATTTTCAATAATAAGCTGAAGAAGTATTTAATTGAAAAATGTTTTTACTCATTGCATGAGTTTTTTAATGATAGGGATAATATTTAAATGTATGTTTTTGTTTTATTAATTGTTCTGACATTTTATATTATATAGATTTATATTGACATTTAAATTCATTATTATACTGACATTGTAAATATTTAAAAAATTAATTTCTATTTTATAATTTAATTTTATATTTTAATTGATAATTTTACATATATTGTAGCGCCCTTACAGGGTTCATGTTAGTACCTGTGTATTGTTATCTAACATCTTTTAAACTACATGAAACAATAAATGAATATGAATATGAATTAAAGATGGAATGGATATCATGTTACTATTCAACGTATCAGGACAGTATTTTAATATCAGACAAGACACTAAATTAATATACAAGATTTTTATTTCTAGCACAGAACGGCATTAGGCAATGAGGTAATAATAATCAGTAATCTCAAATTAAATATAAATTAGATGGATTAAACACAATGTAAGTAATGTTATAATAAATTCAAGCAGAAAGCAGTGACCAATATTTAATATTCAAAGTTTATTGTTAGTTATTGACCGCCTCATTGGCCTAGTGGCTTGGTCATTGGACTCAAGCGCCAGAGGTTGTGGGTTCCATTCCCACTGGGAACAGACAACTTTGGACAAGTTGGATATTGTGAATTGTCCTATAAAGATAGGACAATTCACAATTTTTAATTCCTGTAACACAGGAGAAAATCTAGTATAGGATGTATGCATGTGTGTGTATGTATGCATATAATATTTATTTATTTATTTATTTATTTAACAGAGGAAGGTTGTGGTGTAATGGTACCAACATTTTTGTTCTGTTACCAAATAAGCCTATTAATAAAAATGTAGCTGCTAGGCATACACAAGTATCACACTTGCTGCGATAATATAGGACACTTTGACTTATTAGGGGCCTACATTCAAGAGAGTGACTCGTTTGCATGCCTTTAGGTGGCCTAATAATTAGGCCAAATATTCAGCTATTCGGCCTGTGACTTGGCTGAATATTCAGTATCCGACTATACAGACAAACCACTGTCAGTTCCATCTCCAGTTGGAATGTGTTGTATGCTCTTACTCTTCAAGTGGGAAGAAATAGGTATCTGGACACCATAAAGATAAAACTGGCACTAGATTCATATTACCAGAGATTTGGGTAGAAATTAACAGATAGGATTACTATAATACAAAATATTTACTCACTTGAGAATTGTTGCACCATCATTTGTGACGGTAACATCCCCAATATCGTCCACCATCATCTTATCGAGTCCCACCGGTCCAAGGGAGCTCTTCACAATATTGGCAATGGCTGCTGCAGCCATCACTGGGAAAATGATAAAAGAAATTATAACACTCAAGAATATACTGAATAGTAACGTTAATATTACTATGCAGGTATTACATAGAGAAAGTAAGTTTTTATAAATAAAATTACTCTGATATATTCATAGGACTGCCCTGGACAACACTGGCCGCTCAAAAAAATGTAACAAAAGCGCATAGGTTATAATTTCTTTGTATAAAATAAAAATTGGCTAAAACGTATTCATTAAGCACAAAACTGGAAATTTATGATTTATCCATGAATACTGGAGCTTAGACAAGTTACATTTTCCAGGAATTCCTGAGATATTTACAAAATTAGAACCATGAGTCGCAATGCATGTGATCTACCGGGGCATGCTTTTGGATGACTTTTATTGTAAACAATACCATTTTGACTCCTGACTGAAGCTCCAGAGTGTCTGGTCCCTGCGACGGACAAAGAAGGGGCAAGTGTAGACATTTTTGTAGAAATTCAACACAAAATTCGTAAAATAATCTGCCGTCACACTTTTTTGATTCTGGAAGGATTGGTGTTGCTATCTGAGAACTTTTGATGACACATGATTAAATGTTGCCAGTCAAATGAAAATAATTCTACTATGGTGGTAGAAATATAAATATATAAATCGTTCTTTATGTGACGCGACGCGCCGAGCATATTTATTTAAAAATAAATAAGTACCTACTGGGTTTGGTTTGTGGCGCCTATGTCGAGTGGTGGATGATGATTGTGAATAATAGAATCGATGTTTTTAAAAAAATATCTTGAGTTTGCAAAGGCCGTACTCGTAATGTTACTAATGTGACGCTACAGATGGCGCTGATAATTTTTAATAAAATAAATAGTTTTTGTTGTTGCTAATATTGTATAGTATACTCTAGTATATATTATCTTTGATAGTATAGACTTTGACTTAGGTCGCTCACTTGTTGAGTAACACTAGATGGCGCCAGTTATCAAAATAGTTTTATTAATTTTAGTATTTCTAAATTTATTCAGCCATCCTATTCCATAAATGTTAATGGCCTCGGCTAGACTACCATTCAAAGAATCCAATTCAAAATTTCGATTCGTTTACCAAGTTACTTAATTTTTGTGCAAGGTGCATTGGTGTGGTGCAATGCGGCCTTCTAGACTGCCATTCTATACCAGACGGAGCTGGTTGTGATGAAATAAAATAAAAAAAATTTCAAGTTAAAGTCACAAACAATTTGATAAAGCTATTATTTATTACACAGAGACAAAATCCAAAAACCTAATTAAGGTTAAAGGTTAAAAGAGTTAGCATATGATTATGTCAAGGAGGACATGTGTCACGAAATTAACTTCAGATTACCTGATCAGCCTATATCTATATTATATTTGATTATACAATTATACGAGTATCTATATCGTCGCAAAAAATCATATACGCTGTTACCCACATCGATGTAATTTTTTTGTTAATCAGAAAACAAATCTACGTCGAATGGTCCAGGTCCCGTGCCTCTACGGCTAATATAAAGACATGGGACTCAGACCATTCGACGTAGTTTTTTCTGATTACTATGGCGATGGAGGCTCGACAGGGCTTGGTGTTTGTTTTTATATAAAAGATAATTATCTGGGAATAATAGCTGAGTGGCGCAGTGGAAGCGCACTGGCCCCATAACCTATGACGATGGTGACGGAGGCTCGACTAGCTTGGTATTTGATTTTATTTTAAGGAAAACTATCTGGGAATAATACTAGAGACTATATTTTGAACATATAAAACCATAAATGTATGTCTATATATAAAACACACACACAACAAGAATGACAGTTGAGTGAAAGAAGGCAAGAGCGGCAATCGACCATATATACTAATCTACTACTACACTAATATTATAAAGAGGAAAGATTTGTATGTTTGTAACGAATAAACTCAAAAACTTCTAGACCGATTACAAAAATTCTTTCACCATTAGAATGCTACATCATCCCTGAGTAACATAGGCTATATTTATTACTATAAAAATTAGAGATCCCTACTAAAACTTCAATAATGTAACCCAAGGAGTAAATATGCCATATAACAAAGAAGTATAGTTATTATGTTCGGTACAATTTATATTGCGATTGGGATCAGGATTGAGAGTCTGAGTGGGAGTGGGAGTGAGATAGGGAGCGGATTCTGTAGTCCACGCGTGCGAAGCCTAGGACCTCTTGATCCTAGGTTTTGACAATCCAATGCATTAGCAAACATTTTACATCGATATGTGGGTTACAGCGTATATGATTTTTTGCGTTGATATTTATATATTTCATTCCAAATCAATTTTCATATAGAAACAAACGCATTTGCGTCTCGAAAACAAAATAAATAATAGATGGTGTTCCGAAGTGGACTGCAAAGTGTAATACAAACCTGTTTTTGCTGCTGGTGGACATTTCAAGGTAATGTTACTGAGACGCAAATAGCGTTGGTTTTCGTATGATATCTTTGATATATGTTGGTGAGTAAAAAGGTAGTTGAAGCTACCTACAGGATACGCGAACGTGACTTGATCGTGCGTGCACGGCGACCTCGGCAGAATTGGGAAAGGCACTCGCGTCCTACGTGACTATAACTTCTCTATGACAGACCTACTTTTAACGTATTGCGTCTTCCTGTTCATTGCAATAGCCATAGACTTCACATTTATCATATTTTAAGTACTAATATTAGTAGGATTATATCATATGCTTTAATAGATTGTCGATCAGACACGCGCAATCCTTAGACGCCATCAAGCGGCAACTCAAGGAACAATTTCTTGCTGACTGATCATCTCACTCGTCATTTTCTTTATTTTATAAATTAGCCGTTATTAATTCCACACTGTGTGATACGGTATTGTATGAATATATCTATATATGTATACATTTCAGTATTTATGTATGTATATTTGTATGGGTACGCCCTTACTGATATAAACTATACTCCTTCCTTTATTTAACTGCACAACCAACCTTTTTCTGTTATTCTTATCCTCTAGCCAAAGGTAGTCTGGATGAAATCGCTTTTAGCGATAAGACCGCCTTTTTTTTTACGTGCAATAACGAGTAATTGAATTGAATTGAATTAATAAAGTCGGGTGGGCATTATTTAAAACTGTTCCAAATTTCAAGTCGATACCATTAGTAGTTCCTGAGATAATCAGCTGTGACAGACGGACGGACAGATAGAGTCGCACCATAAGGGTTTCGTTTTTACCATTATGGTACGGAACCCTAAAAAGGCGTACCATAAGCGTTTGTCGTCTAACTATCGTAGTTGTATAAGTGAATACAACTACGATAGTTAGACGACAAACGCTTAAGGTAAATCGTTAGAGAGTACAAAATACCTTTTTAGTATGAGGGATGTATCCGAATTGCTAACGGCGTAGGCCTCCAGGTCACCGAATTCGGAATATTACTGTATATACACTTTAATTTATCCATCACTAGCTGTTGCCCGCGACTTCGTCTGCGAGGACTACTTAACATCACAAATTATTATGTATTTCCTGTAGGAATGGGATGTTGTTTCGGGATAAAAACTATCCTATTACAGGACCTAATTATATGTGTGCCAAGTCTCATCACGATCCGTCCAGTGGTTGAAGCGTGATTGAGTAACAAACATCCAAATGTCCAAACTTTCGCATTTATAATATTAGTAGGAAGTAGGATAGTAGGATTGGCGGGCAATTTTACATTTACATGTATATATTCTACGTTTCAGCTCAATAGGTGTAGCACTTGTTGAGTCCGGCTAAGTAAGTAAAATTTGGATCTTTTTAAAGGAAGAGTGAACTGGCATCTTCTGGGTAACCGCACTCCACCTTAGGCCTTATCACCACTTACCATCAGGTGAGATTGGGATCAAGCGCAAACGCATCAACAATTAAAAAAAAACAGACAAATAAATGCTTCGCTTTAAAGGTATCTATTTTGACAGAAGTCAAAGTCAAAGTCAAAATCATTTATTGCACATGAGTACACTTGGTACATTTATACACGTCATTTTTTTATCGACTACCGCTTCCTAGGTGTTAGCGGTGTGAAGAAGAAACGGCGCAACAAACTTCACGCAACACATCTTTTAAAAATCAAGTTTGCATACAATTAATAAAGATTTTGCGAAGCTGGATTAACATTAGTACCAGGCATCTTTGTCATTCAAATAATCGTTTACTTTATAATAGGCTTTCTTACAAAGTTGTTTTTTAATGTGAATCTTAAACTTTCTGTCCGTCATATTTAAGATTTCCTCTGGTAGTTTGTTGTAGAAGCGTATACATTGCCCCGTGAACGATTTGCTGACCTTACTTAGTCTTAACCCTGGTAAAACAAGTTTATTTTTATTTCTTGTATTATAACTATTATTGTCACAGAACCTTAAAAAAACGGAGGTTACAGCACGGTTCCCATAACAATAAAGCACAGTGTGATTTACTGTATAGTTCACATGTAATTTAATGAAGATTTAAGAAGGTAGAAAGTGGAACGAACTTGACTAGGCCTTAACACGTTTTTGTATAAGTTTTCCGAACAATATGCACTTTTATATGCAATTTGTTGCTTAAAATACTATTACAAATATACATATACATACCGCCAAAAACTCCTCAGTTATCATATTGCTCGGTTATCACATCTCCGCTTAGCTTTGGTAGACGTCGGGATATACTTAATCTCGTTTTCTGCGGCTTTTAACGAAGCCCTCCGATGCGATAGAGAGTCGGTCGCAGAGCAAAACAAATCGCGGGTAGGTCGCACATGCGCGCGGCACGCCGCACGCACGCGCCCGCGGTATAGCGGCAGTCGCGCGCCGTCTGTCGCTGCGTCTGCACCTCGCGATCGCTCCCTTCCTTCGCGACACCACGCGCTAAATGGCGCCCAAACTGGGACCTCGCTCACGCGGGTAAGTTATTACATAACTACTTCACTACACAACTTAAACTTGAGCGTTGACTGTAGAGTTGTGGTTTGGTCCATGCCGCAGCATCCGCGAGTCAGAGGGCGTGGTAGGACATCGACTGGGAGGGGGATACCGCCTGATAAGAATGCAGCCCTCCCACTGTCAACAAACTCAATTATATAAAGGCATTGTACATTTAAGGCTGTAAGTGGATAGTCATGCTCAAGACGTGCCTATTGATTTTTGCGGGAGATTGTGCTATCGTTTCGCGCCTGAGGCACAATTAGGTATGTTGTCGCAGCCTCTTTAGCATTCAGCTGCGGAACACGCGGCTCGGGGAGGAATCAGCATGTCGCACGGGTTAAAGATACTGGCGCTTTATTCGGCAATTACTCTTGATGTAGATAGCAATTTGTTACGAGTATTTTGAATTGTTCGTGATTGTTGAGCGGTTTAGTTACCATATTGTTTATTTCACATTTTATTTAATAATGAAATATGCAATAATGTAGTTTCCTTTTTTACATTATATATTTTATTTCGTACACAACAATTACATTTACACAAGGTACTGAGCAAAGGAAAGACATACATGATGCTCACGCCTTGGTCCCAGAGGGGTAGGCAGAGACGATGTATTGCCAGTTTGCGCAATTCAGTATCGCAAAGCGACTTTCCTTCGCCCACTTTTCGCTCCGTGATACCTCTTGGCGTGATGTGTTGCGAACAACATCGCTGCCTCCGTGTTCAGGTACCACAATTATCTAGGGAAATAATGGTCCACCTCATCAGAGCCCCGCTTGACTCGGGTAAAACATCCTGAGATAGAGATAATAATTTTGTAACCATATTTTGGGACTGAAAATTGTTATTTGGTTCCCATGGGAAAGTCAACGAACTGGGATCAACGCAGATAGGCATATAGCTAGTTCGTATATAAATTATTATTAAATCTATCCACGTTTACAGCAGCGGTTCTTAAATATACTTTTTTAGCATACTCGTATGTATAATGTAGAGTATATAATGTAATGTCGCGTACCACCAACGTGGTCAACTAAACTAAACTAAATAAATAATCAGGATAAAGATACCTGGATAGCTAAGTATATCAGAATAGCGGCTAATTTTTTTTTATTAGTAACTAATAAAATATTTAATAAGTATAATAACTAACAACAATAACTTTTTTGCACTTTTATTAAGATAAATTAGTTTTTAAATTGTATGCTGATAATTCCAATAAAATAATAACTATTCTATTCAATAGTGAATAGATAGAAGAATTTTAGAATGTGGGTACTTGTCTATTATTTATTATAAACAATAACTATACAGTACTTTTTTTCGATACTTATAGTTAGTAGGAAGGGTGATGCTAATTATTGAAAGCAACGAGGAGAGGTCGGATACAACCGGCGCAGGGTCATCATTTAATTCTGTGTCTACAGTGAAAAAGAATCTATCTTAGAAAATGACTTTTTAGGAATCATCGGTACCTAAATCGGTACCTAAATGATTTTTATTAATGATAAAAAAAAAAATATTTACAACGGTTCAATGTTCCTTCATATTCATGTCAAATTCCATAAAAAAAAAAACATTGAACCAAAAACTTCATTGCATCGGGGATCGAACTCGGACCTTACTTTACGAAACGTACGTTAAGTTGCCTACGTCTTCGCGAGAAAGTATAGAGCGCTGCTGTACCATTTATTGTATGTTGTATTCGTAATGTAGAGTGTTTTTCCGAAATAAAACAAGTTATTTGTGCTACAACAAAAAGATTTTTTTTACTTAAATTTAATACTGCATTATTTGAGCGCACCGCGATGTATAATGCGGTTAAAGTATATATAACAAGCTGCCAATGGAGTTCAGGGAACTGCCAGATAGGAAATTTAAAATAATGTTAAAAAAATTTCTTATTGCAATGTGCCCCTATAATTTACGGGAGTTCTTAGAAAATAAGTGTTGACATTTTTTAAACAACTAGTTTTAAATTCGTTTTGACAATTTTTATATTTGACATGCACATTGACTATTGTATATCCTAAGTTATACCTATTGGAATTCTACACAACTATTGTTATATATATATATTACTTTACTGTACAAATTAATGCAAAAGGCGAACATACTACCAAAATGGCTTTCTCTACCACTTGACGTTTGGATCATGTGAATAATAAATGCTAGGCGAAAGATTTTGGTTAAAATCAAGTACAGCATCTCCGCATCTAAACTACGTTATAGCTACGTGAGATCGCTCCCAGCTTTAGTGACCTCTTAGTCTAAGTATAGCTTCTTAGAAGACACTAGCTATTGTTTCGCAGTGCCACCATGCCACTTTTTTCCAACAGTCTGTTATAAAGTTTTAATTCTACATTTTCTCAAATTACTCACGTGAATTGTATTTATCGGTTTAGCAGTACTCAATCCCTCTTTTCGCATTTGTAATATTTATCCTACTAATATTATAAACGGGAAAGTTTGTAAGTATGGATGGATGTTTGTTACTCTTTCACGTAAAAATTACTGAATGGATTTTAATGAAACTTTACAATAATATAGCGTATACATCAGAATAACACATAGGCTAGAATTTATAAAGATTTTGTTTGAATTGTCCAAAATATCAAGTAAGTAGGAAAAAATCTACCATCTGCGAGCTATTCTGGCGTGCGCCATAAAATTATAATTTTAATGTCATAATGTTAGTTATTTTCTACGCCACACTAATATAAGCTACTCGAAATATTAATCCTGCGCAGACGAAGTCGCGGGCACCAGCTAGTATACAAATATTCTTTACTTTACCACAGCAATATGGACAGTTACAAAACAGTTTTTTACAAAGCCTTTATAAAATAAAATAGAAGACTATTATAATGACAACGATGCCCTGATATTAATGTAGCTTCAGCTTCCCACAAACTTCATTTTAAAAGAAGTTTGTTGCGCCATTTCTTCTTTATAGTTCTAACAACACCTGAGAAGCGGTAGTCGATAAAGAATTGACTTGTAGGTATAAATGTACCAAGTGTGTATTAATAATAATACATTTGGGACATTTATACCTACAATCAATAATAATAATAATTTATTATTATATTCTTTATTGCACAAATTTTAAAAGTACAGTTACAAATTTCGTGTACAAAGGCGAGCTTATCTCTAAAAGAGATCTCTTCCAGCCAACCTTACAGGGTGTGAGACAAGGTACTAAGAGCGAGGGGGCAAACAGTGCATAAGTGTACTCATGTGTAATAAAAAAAAATAGACTTACCAGCTAATCAACGTCCACAGACTATAGGACATAGGCTATCTCCATTTTGAAACCTTTTTATATTAATTGAAAAATCAACCAACATTATACCTACACGTCGAAAACCCCCAATATCGTTTCAGACCCGTTACACGTTCATAAAGTGTCAACACGACTTGACACTTTTGACAGCTGTATTATGGCTTCATTCCCCGACGAATTCCCTTAAGTACCCCTTAAATAAACATCACAAAGAGATGACATTAAGGGGGGACGTCGCTCGGTTTCAAACAAAAGGTGATGCATATTACTGGAGTATTTATACATAGGTTTGATTAATTAAATATTAACAATTTCAACGTGTTCGCTGACGTTGACGGTTACGTCGTGGTTGCAAATCGGAAACGTCAGCGTTGCAAACGGAACAAACGCGACGCCGTCCCTGCAGCCTCGACCAACCTAAAGCAGAGAATCTAATAAATAAAAACGTAAACTTCGCGTGTCTGTACATTGAAGATATTTGCAAAAAAATTGGGGGTAAAAGGATAAGTAATAGAACACATTTCAATCATTTTTGGATTTTTTGTCTGTTTATCTGTTTGTTTGTGCACGCATCACTTAAAAACTACTGAACCGATTTTGATTAATTTTTCACAGAAACATAGTTCTTAATTCGGTGTAATATATAGGCTTTCTTTCATAGCAATCGGCCCAGTCAATCAAAAGTTATGCAAATTTTTAGTTTTCTAATACATTTGTAGGTATGTAATTTAACAAAGAAGTATAATTCGGTGCAATTCCGATTGCGATGAGTTGGGACTACATTTGGAGCTGTAGTGGGCGTGAGAGTGGGGATGGAATTAGGATCGGGATTGGGAGATTTAAATGCTGAGTTTGAGTGGAAGTATAGAAAGGGAACGGGAGTGGGAACGGGGGCGGATTCTGTAGTCCATGCGAGCGGAGCCGCGGGCACAGCTAGTACTAAATATTACTACTTAAAGAAGCGACACTCACCTCCCCCGATAGTTTATCGTCGCTCGCATAACAGAGCACGGCGGGCAGTACGAATGACTGGGCTGTCGCTGCCCGCCGCCGGCGCCGAGCGATCAAAGCTTTCAGGATCAACTTGTACAAGGACAAAGTGTCCCTGATAATCCGGCTGGTCCGGGAAGCGAACGGAGTGGGAACTCTCTTCCTACGTTGACTCTTTACTTAAATTTGCCTAGGGCCCAAGGTAGCGTAAATTCATGACCTGGGACTTGCCCTACCTTCACTGGTAGGTGTCTTTGCAGTTACCTCCGTTGATCCTCGCTTAGAGGAGTTGCGGGGGGAGAATGGTGAGGAGGCGGGACTGCACCCGGATCCGATAAACGTTATGACACAGATTACTTAATAGTTACTATGTACAGGTACATCACTTCACAGTAAAACTATAATACCTACGCTTTTAAAAAACTGTCAGACAATACCAAGCGAAAATGTGTCTAAGGCGCTCGACAAAGCGTTGGTATTACTCCATACAGCCATACTCCATATTATTACTCGTTTATGTTTAACGAATATGTATTTTCAAACTTTATTAAAAGTAGGTACATTTCTTTATCAAATTTGGTACTAAACGCATTATACTTGTCCTTTCGGTTACTCTAAGGTTGACTGGAAGAGATCCCTAAGTGGGATAAGTCCGCCTTTGTACACAGTTTAATTCCTATTTTATTATTGTTGTTGTTGTTATTTTTGGTACAATAAAGCGTTTACGTACAATACATACATACATACATACATACAGCGTACGATATGCGGGCGGCTTTTGACGTGGTACTCAACGCGCAAAAATGTGCCTAAGCGTTGTCGACTTAGCGTTGTTACTGTTCCTAACCAGCCGACTGGTGGGCGGGGCGAGCGCACCGCCGCCGGGGCGGGCGGTTCAAAAGTGTACCTACATATCGCGTAAGGTTCGAAGAGGCCTGACGAACCATAAAAATTGGAAGTAAATACTATTCCTCGAAAATCACGATACAAACGATTATCGCCGAGGGCGGGCGGCAATTCGGCAATATATCAAAGGGCAGTGTCCAGGGACGCCGCGGGAAGTGGCCGATTCCTTTCCCATCTAAATGCTAATTCGGCGGGCGCCGGGTCACCGGGTTGTCTTCCGGATATTAAAGTGAGTTTCCGAGCAGATGGCATTTTCTGCGATTTGTCGGAACTAAGGAAGGTGGAAAAACGGTCAAGTACGAACCGGACTCGCGCACCGAGGGTTCCGTACCTTGAAAGGTAACTTATGAAAAAATCATAGCTTTTCATTTAAACATCCGGCTTAGAATACACCGACCCCCAATCTTCCTGTGGATGTCGTTAAGGCGACTAAGGGATTGCACAAGGGACGGGCAGCAGCGTTCTCATGTATATGTTAAAATCATTACTGCGATCACCAATCGGCCTGCCAAGCGTGGTGATTATGGCAAATTCCTCAATGGACAAGTGACATTCTATTAGGGAGGCTTATGTTCAGCAGAGTATGTAATTCGGCTGATGATGACGGCTGTTTATTTTTCTTCTGATTTTACGATAAGACATATTTCTCTGATCCGCCGCCGTTTAATATTTATATAGTTAAGTATAACTTATTGTGACCATACTGGCGATTCAGCAATTTTGCTTTGCTATTCCTCCTTTAAAAAACAAAATGTATTTTTTTTACTAAACTTGAACATTATAATAGGTATAATCTATACATCAGTCTCTCTAAAACATTTATGTAGTTTATTTTGAATAAACTTATATTCTTTCCAAGTTTCCACTGTTGGACAGAGGCAGAGTACGAACACTATTCTGTGGGCATAGGTACTCTGGGCTCGTGGGTCTAGGCGATAAAAAAATTACGTGCATAAATGTACCAAGTGTACTTCATGTGCAACAAAAGGATTTTGATTTTTATGCCGTTTTCCTTTAGCGAAAAGTCGGTTGTATCACTCTAGACTTGGCGCTCACATATAGATATAACTTTACTACTCTAGGCTGCTAAGGACGGCTATTTTGAAGTACCACCTTTCTATCGCTATTGCATAGCCTCTGTATAACCTAAGGTGCGTTTGATGAGCGCTATACTATGGTCTAGTTCTTAGAGCTTAACAAGGTATTAGTTTCATTCCTTTTCAGCTCTTGTAGATCTTATTCTTTGCGCTTCGTGCTAATTTTGACCTCACGAATGAAAGGCGAGCGTTCAACTAGAGCACCCTTCTGCAGCTATAATTCATTATCATCCACTGGATGTCCAACGCTGGTCATACACCTTCCTACTGCTTACCATAGTTCTAGTAAAGTTAGTTTATGGAGACATACCCATACTACGTGACCCATTTTTTTTTGGTAATTTTTGACCACCTCCCTGCCCCTGTGACCACCTGTAGTATATATGCTAAGCCCCCTCCTGTTTTCACATTGTATTTTACAGAGTATTTTACGTTCATATGTGTGTCAGCACTGGGCGATAATTTTGCTCGAAAAAAAACACTAGATTCCTCTAGACTGTATAAAATTAAAAAATACTCAAAATTTTCGCACCAGACATAGACATGGACATACTTTATAACTTCCGTTTGATAACTTCCGTTACAGGTCAAATAATTTTTTTACACAAGTTAAATAAAATCAAATTATAGACAGGCATATTAAACACAATCAAATTAAACATCAATAACTAACATAAATATAAAAATGTCATATAAAATTCTTCAAATTAAATAAGTTAATGCGTTCTGAAAGAACTCTTCAAAGCAATAAAATGCCTGCTTGACAAGTCAAGCGCACGGTCTCTTTTTGAAAATAGGTAGACTCGGAGAGATGGTGTATTTCATAGGTTTTAATATGGATTTTCAATACAGCGACGTGTCCTTGTTATTGTGAAAAATTACAGCTCCCGTGAAAACTAACGTCACGAAGCGCACCCCCTTCCTTCCTCCCCTTTCCCTCTAAACAGTTCACGTAGTTTATGTACGTTCCCTAAATTGTAGTAGGTTTGCTTTTGCAGCTTGATTTTATTTCTAAAAGATAGTAAACCGTCTGAGAACACTTAGCGAAAACGAAAAGATGCTCAGATCTCCTAATCCCTAAGGATTTGATCCGACAGACAGATATAAACTCGACCACTCTAGGACGTACCTTACACTATTGCATACGAATGTCAGCTCTATTTCCAAGATGTAATGTGCACTTTATGTATTGCTTCGTGCTAAGTCGAACTAAGCAGATGAAAAACCTATTTGAAAGAGCGTTTGGTTGGAATTATCCTCCATTAGGGTGCCTAAAAGGGGGAGAGGATGATATGTGGGCTAAGAGAAAGAGAAGTAATCTCCTTTTGTAATCAGATCATAGACAAAACAAAGAACTATCCATAGGAAATTTGCGTACCTACGGATTATTATGACGAAGCGATTGCATCTCAAAAGATATTCCTAAAACGTCTGGGATCTGAAAAGGGTGATTTTTTAATCTTTTTCATATTATAGTGTAGACTAGTCGGATAAAAAACATTTTTGCGGTGTCATATCCCATTGCAAAAAAATCAGTAAAAAAATGTCCTGATCACATATTTAAGTATCGTTACTGAATTTCGCGTATTTTCAAAATTCAACAAAAGTTGTCTTTGCTCGCAGTTAGTAGACTTTTCCGTGGGATCCTGGTATTTTCCCGAGGTAAAAATAAATCAACTAGAATAAAGTAAAAATGGTTTGGCGAAGTTATTATATGTATTTTTTGGCGAGATGAATAGATTTTTTATATAAATACCTACGTACAGTCAGTGCGGTATGAATAATTGATTAATGAATTAGTGAATTTCAATTTGAACTTTATCATCATTGGATAAGATGCTACTAGGCTAATCACTATATTTATTATACACCAATACTCGCAAGCAAAGTCGCGGGACAATAAATATCGACGATATAAATAAAAGAGCTTTACTTATTTTACGGTTCCATTATGTAGAGTTGATTTAATTAAGTAAACTAATTTGGAAGTGAGATTTGAACAATCACGCCCCATAATGGGGCTACACACCGTGGGATCTGGTCTGATAGAAACGCTCGGATGCATCTCCATACGTTCCAAGCGTCGCGTCGTCATCGTGGATCGGTGTATGGGCACGACAATACTAAATATTACTTCGTACAGAACAAAAAAGGTAGCCGGGCAGTACCATTAACATTTTCAGGGCCTTGTTAGGGCTGCCCCGATACTCAAAGTACACTTTGAGTATGGTTAATTATCTCACCAGATGCAGTACTTATAGCCGTTCTTAATAAGGGTATCTCCAGCGTGCCCGAAATTTAAGCGGGGGCATAAATCTGAAATTTCAACATGTTGGAGTAGACAGCTACTAAATTCTCAAACAGTACATGTACAGCATAAAGTTAAACGATACAGCATTATTCAGCAAACTATACACTCGAATTACACAGTATAAAGTAACTACTATTACAGACATCAGCACCAGGGTCGAGGCCAAGCACATTACGTCGCGTCGTGGACAAGACAAACAAACTGAATGAAAAAAGAGAAGAAGGAATTATGCATGCATGATTAGGGAAAAATAAGAATTGGTTTCGGCATAAGGCTGCTGCAAAAAACCAAGAAATCCTACTAAAATGACCTGGCTGTATAGTCTAGCGACTTTTGCCTGTCCGAAGGACGAGTCAACAAAAAAAAGCACATTACGTCATGTCATGTGTTTACAGAAGAAGAAGAAAACGAATTTGTTTTCTTTTTTGTACCGATTGCGAAATAAAATGAAAACTGCTTGATCCACAAAACAACGTTTATTATTAAGTGTTAATGTAAATGACATAAAAGGTAGAGAATGAATAAATAAATAAATAAATAAATATGTGGGGACATTTCACACACGGCCACCTGATCCCAAACTAAGCAGAGCCTGTAATATGGGTATAAAACAGCTGATATACATACATAAATGCATAATATAATATATAAATAACATCCAGTCACAAGGCAAACACAAGTGCTCATCACACGAATGTTTGCCCTGGGCGGGATTCGAACCCGCGACCCGCAGCTTCGCAGGTAGGTGTACTACCAACTAGGCTACGGGGCCGACAAATGAATGATTATGTTGTTGTATGTGTAACAGTTCACCTCAACTCTAATACCGATGCCTATACTAATAGGAGTCAGACTGATTCGGTCTGTTCCGACAAGTCCGCTTGACAATTGCGTCGTGTGTATCACCCTACAATGCGTCTTCCGGCGGCGACGTGACTCGACATTTATTAGTTATCTTAGCGCCCCGCCACCAATTATTTATACTACTTACCTATTTCGTGTGTCACAGAATTAACAAACTAATTTTCCTTATAAACGTTTCATGTCATGACATTCATCATCAGGTTTATATTTGTCTCCACTGCAGGAGCACAACCCTCTCTCATCTGCCGGAGTCAGACGGAGGATTTGGCCTACACTCCCCGCGCTGGCCAGACGGGTTGGGGAGGCCTGATTGATGTTTTATAATGTATTCCCTCAGTCGCCTTGTACGACATCCACGGGGAGAGTTGGAGTGGTCCTATTCTACTCTACCGGAAACCACACGGCAAACCACACAGTCAAGTAATTTCAACGGTTTACTAATGATTCAAGAATGATTTGAGTTGATTCAATGATTCAGGTAGTAGATTCGCTCTCATCGGGGACAGACAACATTGTACAATTGTACAAGTTGGTCCTGTGTATGGACGTTGTATTTGTGAATTGTTTTATTCTTGTCTAATTCCTATTGTACAGGAGAAAATCCTAGTTTAGGAATAGATAGAGTTTGTATATATAAATAAATGCGTAATGCTCATGCCTTTGTCCCAGCCTTTTGCTACATAAGACTTTGCGCAATCTTATGTAGCAAAGCGGCTTCCTTCGCCTAAATATATAAATAAGATAAATAAGGCAAAACAGATACTAGTAGAATTTATACTTTCTAAGACATACTCACAAACCTTATTTCCTACTAATATTATAAATTCGAAAGTTTGGATATTTAGATGTTTGATTATTTGGATGTTTGTTACTCAATCACGCTTCAACCACTGGTCGGATCGTCATGAAACTTGGCACACATAGAGGTTAGGTTCTGGAATAGGACATAGGATAGTTTTTATCCCGAAAAAACATCCCATTGGTATGGGAAACACATAATAATTTGTGATGTTCTGTTGTCCACGCGGACGAAGTCGCGGGCAACAGCTAGTACCTTATAAAGTAGCTTCGTCTCTTCAATTCGGCTTATCTTGCTTGCTTTGCGAGCGTGTGGTGTAGAATGCAGTTAATAATTTAAAATGGATGGCGCGGCCAGATTAGGCGCCCGCTGCCATTGCCGCTCCGGCCGGATATTGCAGCAGTAAATATCCTTGCTAGATTCATGTTATCGGAGGCGAAGGCGCACGACAACATCAGGTGATTTAAATACGACGTTACTTTACAGTGCATCCTAGTAGATTACAGAATGCACGAGGCTTTGGCTACCGTACTTATTTAACTAGTTGTGCCCGCGGCTCCGCTCGCGTGAACTACAGAATCCGCTCCCATTCCTACTCCTGCTCCCGCTTACGCCCCGCTTCCGCTTCCGCTCCCCTCCCGCTCCCGCTCCCACAACCACTCCCCTTTCCCTACGCCCACGCCCACGCCTACGCCCACGCCCACTCCCACTCCAATTCCCACTCGCAGTTCCAAATGTAATCCAAACTCATCGCAATCTGAATAGTACGGAAATACTATTATGTGCAATATACTGCATACTAACCTTACCTACTAATGTATTTGAAAACTAAAAATGTCTATAACTTTTGATTGAGTCAGCCGATTGCGATGAAATAAGGACTAAATGTTAAGTTAAGTTAAGCCCCATGCTTCTGTGAAAAGTCCATCACAATCCGTTCAGTAGTTTTTAAGTGATGCGTGCACAAACTCACAAACAAACAGATAAACAGTCAAAAATTTCAAAAATGATCGAAATGTGTTCTGTTGCTTATCCTTAGACCCCCATTTTTTTTTGCAAATATCTTCAATGTACAGACACGCGAAGTTTACGATTTTATTTATAAGATGACTTGTTGTCATTATCTCTTCCAATGTCCCCTATGCGGAGGGCGAAGAACCGGGTGTGGTGGAGTTCATTGAAGTATTTCCTATTGTTGATGGGTTTGCGCTTGACATCAATCTCACCTGATGGTAAGTGATGATAAATAAGGCCTTTAAGGTGGAGCGCGCTTACCCAGAAGATGTCCATTCACTCTTCCTTTAAAAATATCCAAGTTGTACTTGTCCGGAATTACTCAAACTGGCAGGGAGTTCCATTTCTTAGCAGTTCTCATTATGAAAGAGGAAGCAAAACGCTTTGTGCGAGAGTGTAGTATGTCTACTACATAAGGATGTCCTATATATGTTCAGCAGTGGACGTATAACACCTGATGAACAGCTTATTTTTTGTCCCTCTTTCTAATCATCGTTTCTAAATACGCATGTCGTTTTGCACCACCTTACGTTTTATCTCACTTTGTCGTATCGTACCCCCGCAGATACAACTTTACGGGTTCAACCCTTTTATATGATAAGCATGTGAAATATTTACGACATGCGACAGAGCGGGGCTGTAAAAATAAGCACCTACTTACCATAACCGCCTTCTCAGAAGACATATGCTGCACTGTATATACATACGTTTTTTTGCCAGTGCTGGATACCTAATACTTATATATATTAGGTCTCATTACTAGCATAAAACTGTAACTCGTCTATGTCTGTAAATGAGAGATATTTAAAAAAAATTGTATGAGGGCTCTTTATACGGCCAATAGAATCCAAAATAATTGTTTTTAGAATTTTTGTCTGTATGTCTGTCTGTATGTATGTTTGTTACCGCATCACGCAAAAACTACTGAATGAAATTTAGAAAGAAAAGGTGTTTATTTTCAGACAACGGTAATCTATATTTTGTTAGTAGGTATTGTCATGTCTCGGACATTGGAGTTACCATTTAAAATTGTATTTTATATCTTCTGCACAAAAAAAAAGGTTTCTTACACCAATGCAAATAGTGTTTATTTAAGAGAATATTGTCTTCCGTATAAGGGACAGGATATTCTCTTAAATGTAGAATACAATATTGTTAAGATGATTGCATTCCGCTGAAACAATATATTGTTAATTGTAGATTGGAGAATGATTTCTTATAAGAATATGATTTGTCACTAATTTTCTTGCTGTAATAATGAAGTGTATACTTGGAATGATAATATATAAAATCAGTGGTTCCCGGCTTAGAACACGGTTTAGAAGATGGCCATCCTCAATCTTCCCGGGGGTATTGTTAAGGCACCAAGGACGAGCAGCAGCGTCCTCCTCCTCCTGTGTATATTAAGATGAAACAATCCGCCTGCCAAACGTGGTGATTATGGCAAATCCCCCAATGGTCAATCCACCAAAAGTTTCATTCTATTAGGGAATTTTAATGTTCAGTTCAATACGTCCGTATTTCGGTTGACGATAATGTATCTGTGGTTTGACCCCATTCCCCGTAGCCCTTTAACTCAGACCCCCACTGTCGGTATAAGTAATTGTATTTCATATAAATAAAGTTAATACGGACAAGATTCTATTATCACACAAATGTTGTTTTAGATGAATATTCCATGTTCTGTTGTTATTTTCAAGCGAATATCAATTTTACAAGTCTGCAATTTGTTATTGTATACCCACCGAGAGCAAAGCAATAACTCTAAAACTACCATTTTCGCGGCGACGATTTTTCTCGGCCAAGGCAACATTTGGGGTGAACAATGTTGCTTTACTTTTTGTGCTGGGTGATGTGAGACTTGACAGGTAGGTAATGGGGCATGCACTTGGAAGTCGTTATATAAATTGTCTCATTCTAGTGTTGTAGTTGCAAAGGATAATGATGTAAAGACGTCAAATTTTTTCAAATTGTGGCTTCAATAAGCTGAATCCGTAGAATAATATATCTGTAGTGAGTTTGTAATTAGATATTATCTAATTACAAACTGCGAGTCTCACTCAAGTGACTTTACTCACTTCGAAAACTAATCCACTGGCATTCTGTAAACATTCTAGAGCACTGGCGACGTGAAGTGAGTTCTTTGTTCACTTCGCTTCGATAGTGTTCTGAAATGTTTACAGAATGACCAATTGATTAGGTTTCAAAGCGAGTGAAGTCACTTGAGTGAGACTCGCACGTGAGTTTGTATTCTAAAGAATGGCACTACTGTAATGAACTGTCAGATAAGGAAATTAATTTGTGACATATGTCACATATCTAATGTGCAAAGTATTCTGGTACTGCGACCTCTTTTCCCAGTTTAAGACTCAGACTAAGTACCAATGCAGTTCAGTAATTAAGTCATCTTTCCTTGGCTAACTTGCCGTCATATTTAGCTAGAAATAAAACGGGCACGGCGACGGGGACAAAGACCAACATTTGCATCTCTTTCTTTCTTAGGCGTCAAATCATTAGCTTTCTTTTTTAGCAACTTATGATGTCAGAATGTCTCCATCTAGTAGTATGAAATCTATGGCTTAAGAATGGTCTTAATGGACTGGGAAGTCTTTGAATGCTATGTTGAATGGTCAACATAGCATTCAAAGACTTCCCAGTATATCTCCTACGAGACGGAGTTTGTATTTCTTTACAGGTGTCAGTATTTCATTTTGAACTTACATTAATATGTAGAGGAGAGTTGCTGATGAATATAAATTACGCAAACCGACAATAAAAATATTACGAAATCTTAATAATAAAACGATATTAAAAAGTACTGTTCAAATTCAAAAGTTACCACAGAACGAAGCTCGGATTGAAGCGGAACGTAATGAAATTCTCGACTTCCAACGGCATCCTCACCTTTAATTAAACTCCGATAACTCCGCTGAATAAGTTTCATCGAATGCGTACTTACGCGCCTTCGGGGTACGGCCGCATATGTAAATACTTTTAGACTTTAAAATCGATTTTAGACTCGGAAAGCGTGCGATTGCATTTACATGTAGATGAGTGAAGGAGTTCTGATGTTATAATCAGAGAATAATATAACTACTAATATTATAAATGCGAAAGTTTGGATAGTGGGATGTTTGTTACTCAATCACACTTCAACCACCGGATGGATCAGGATGAAACTTGGCACACATATAGGTTAGATCCTGGAATGGGACATAGGATAGTTTAATCCCGAAAAAACATCTCATTCCTCCGGGAAATTTTATAAATAAAAAGTAAACTTCGCGAGTCTATACATTGAAGATATTTGCAAAAAAATAAATTGGGGGTCTAAGGATAAGTAATAGAACACATTTCAATCATTTTGGAATTTTTGTCTGTTTGTCTGTTTGTCTGTTTATCTGTTTGTTTGTGCGCGCATCACTGAAAAACTAATAAACCGATCTTGATGGACTTTTTACAGAAACATAGTGCTTAATTCGGTGTAACATATAGGCTTTATTTCATTGCAATCGGTGCAGTCAATCATAAGTTATGCGGATTAATAGTTTCCGAAAACTCGCATACACTGCGAGGAGTGTAGGGTGTAAATGCTCGACTGAATTCGTGAGCGGGAGCGGGTAGGGTACTAATGTAATGAGTGTTTTTGAAAACTATAAATTCGCATAATAATTGATTGAGTTAGCCGATTACGAAGAATTTGTAGTAAAGGAGAAAATCTTAGTTTGAGATTAAACAAGTGTATTGTATATGTATGTATATATGTCATATTTATATATAAAAAAGAAAAGTACTGAAGTGATACTACCTAATTCCGATCTCTGATTATAACTCACTCGCTCGCGTGGACTACCTGCTCCCGTTCCTACTCGCGCTACCAGGTTAAATATCTCGGGTTCTAAGTGGCGTATCAAGATGAAACTAACACCAGGTTTTAAGTTAGACCTCCAGCAAGACAACTGTGAAAACTGCATCAAATTTCATTCAGTAGTTTTTGCGTGACGAGGTAACAAACATACATACAGACAGACATACTGATAAAAATTCTAAAAACAATTATTTTGGCTTTTATTTTTTTCCCTATAAAGACCCCTCATATACATTTTTCTACAATATCTCCCATGTACAGACATAGACTAGTTACGGTTTTATTATAGGTACAGATAGCCTTGTGTTAGCATTAAAATAGAAAAATATTATTAGAAATACGGAACACTTATCTAATTTAAGTACCTGAGTTAGCAAAGAGGAACTTTTCTAAAATCTACCTTCTCTGACTATAAATAACTTCAAGGCGTCTCACTTCGAAAACCAATATTTGCGTTGAATGGACAGCCAACTCTGCCGAGAAACTTGTTTAATTTCCTGTCTGCGCTTACTTCATGGTCAGTGGGTTGGTTTCACCGTTGGAATATTAAGTAATAGGTACCTACCTACTGATTTAATTTCATAATGATCATACCCAAATGGGTTTCATGTTGTACTGATTCATAAATTGTTACAATTTATAACTTCATAGGATGCAAATAAGTACTTTACACTTTAAATTAACTTAATTGATAACTTATATTAGTACACTTTTTGTCGTGTTGCCGTGTGCTTTCCGGTAGAGTAGAATAGGACCACTCCAACTCTTCCCGTGGATATCGTACAAGGCGGCTAAGGGAATACATTATAAAACATCAGTCATGCCTCCCGAACTCGTCTGGCCAGAGCGGGGAGTGTAGGCCAAATCCTTCCTCTGTCTCCGGCAGATGAGAGAGGGTAGTGCTCCTGCAGTGAAGACAAAAATAACCTGACGATGATGATGATTAGTACACTAATGTTACATATATAAATGCTCACCCTTTGTCCCAGAGGGGTAGGCAGAGACGATATATCGCCACTTAGCGCTATCTAATATCGCAAAGTGGTTTTCCATCGCCCGCTTTTCGCCCCGTAATACCCCTTGACTTATGTTAATACTAGCTGTTTAAATTATTATGTATTTCCCGTAGGAATGGGATGTATTTTCGGGATAAAAACTATCCTATGTCCTATTCCAGGACCTAACCTATATGTGTGCAAAGTTTCATCACGATCCATCCCGTGGTTGAGTTGAAGCGTGATTGAGTAACAAACATCCAAACTTTCACATTTATAATATTAGTAGGATTATAAATAAGACATGCTGTGCAATTTGTTGTAATAATTTTACAACAATTTGTAGAGTTCTTTGTTCACTTCACTTCGATAGTGCTCTGGAATGTTTACAGAAATACCAATGGATTAGGTTTCGAAGAGAGTGAAGTCACATGAGTGAGACTCGCTCGTGAGTTTGTATTTTACAGAATAGCACTACAGTTGTCATTTTTAACGATATTTATCAAAACCGTTCATCTTATAAATAAAATCGTAAACTTCGCGTGTCTGTACATTAAAGATATTTGCAAAAAAAATAATTGGGGGTCTAAGGATAAGAAACAGAACACATTTCGATCATTTTTGAAATTTTTGTCTGTTTGTCGGTTTGTCTGTTTGTCTGTGAGTTTGTGCACGCATCACTTAAAAACGACTGAACGGACTTTGATGGACTTTTCACAGAAACATGGGGCTTAATTTGGTGTAACATATAGGCTTTATTTCATTGCAATCGGTGCAGTCAATCAAAAGTTATGCGAATTTATAGTTTCCGAAAACTCGCATTCACTGCGAAGAATGTAGTAGGGTGTAAATGTTCGACTGAATTCGTGAGCGGTAGCGGGAGCGGGTATGGTACCAGTGTAATTTGAGTGTTTGAACTTTTGACTGAGTTACCCGATTACGATGAATTTGTGGTACCTATACGTATGCAACAAAGTAATGTTGGTCGGAATTTGGATTGCGATGGATTAGTTACGAAGACTACATTTGGAGAGACGAGGGAGAGAGGTTTGAGGGGAGGGTTGAGGGGAGAGCTGAGGGGAGGTTTGAGAGGAGGGACCTGGACCTGGACCTGGACCTGGACCTGGACCTGGACCTGGACCTGCACCTGGACCTGGACCTGCACCTGGACCTGCACCTGGACCTGCACCTAGACCTGCACCTGGACCTGGACCTGGACCTGGACCTGGACCTGGACCTGGACCTGGACCTGGACCTGGACCTGGACCTGGACCTGGACCTGGACCTGGACCTGGACCTGGACCTGGACCTGGACCTGGACCTGGACCTGGACCTGGACCTGGACCTGCACCTAGACCTGCACCTGGACCTGCACCTGGACCTGGACCTGGACCTGGACCTGGACCTGGACCTGGACCTGGACCTGGACCTGGACCTGGACCTGGACCTGGACCTGGACCTGGACCTGGACCTGGACCTGGACCTGGACCTGGACCTGGACCTGCACCTGGACCTGCACCTGGACCTGCACCTGGACCTGCACCTGGACCTGCACCTGGACCTGCACCTGCACCTGGACCTGCACCTGGACCTGCACCTGGACCTGGACCTGGACCTGGACCTGGACCTGGACCTGGACCTGGACCTGGACCTGGACCTGGACCTGGACCTGGACCTGGACCTGGACCTGGACCTGGACCTGGACCTGGACCTGGACCTGGACCTGGACCTGGACCTGGACCTGGACCTGGACCTGGACCTGGACCTGGACCTGGACCTGGACCTGGACCTGGACCTGGACCTGGATTTAAAGTCTGAGTGGAATTGGGATAGGGAACGAAAGTGGGAATGGGAGCGGATCCTGTAGTCCACGCGAGCGGAGCCGCGGGCACAGCTAGTTTGTCAATAAACGAAGTGTCCACTAACATAGTACATGGCAATCCCTTCTCGTCTTCTTTTTCTTCTCTTTTAATTTTGTTGTTGTTGTTCTTGATCATGCCTTCTACTTCTTAAATCTTCGGTAAATTATGCTCAATCTTTGATATGACTCTCCAAAAATGTAATTCTGTATCAGTATCTGCCCGTCCTATCGTGACTAGATGCACGGGAGCACAAGCACGAACCGCCGTGAATAATTAAACCGAAACGGTACTCCACCGCGCCCTGCAATATTCATACTAACATACCATAATATCGCCTCTCGACTCCCGAGCTATCTCGAGCATCTTCGTGGCTCGAGCACGCGAGGATAAGTACAGTGATCGGAATAGGCAGACACGAAATGTGAAATTAGTAAAGATCCAACAATATCATCAGTGGCGGATTTACCAGCATGCTGAGTAGGTTGGAGTCTAGGGCGGCAGATTTTAGGGGCGGCAAATTTGGGGCCAAAATATGTCTTATAGAAATTAAAACAGCCGTGTGGTGTCGTGGAGAGGAATGAAATTCCTTACGCTATTCGACAAATATTTCATTTATAAATTATGGTCAAGGTATTTTGCGAAGAAAAAGATAATAATTTGCGTATACATGATGCGTATTTTATATATAAAATTGTCTTATTAGATTCAATAAATTTACAATTATTCATAAACTTTAAAAAGAAACTGGAAATCGACGCCCTAGTTCACAATCATACTAATTACGGGAAAAGGTGGTGTAATTAGGACGATAGTGCACAAATCATAAAGTTGCAATTTCATTGACATTTTTTTTAAACTAATATCCTTGTGAACTAGGGTATCGAATTGTAGAAGTCGTAGGGGCGGCAAAATTTGAACAGCATGTTAATATCGATATATCTTTATGTATCGATAATTTTTGTTATAGATTTAGAAATTATATTGCACACTAATATTAATTTGTAAAAAAAAAACAAATCATAAAATTACATAAAAATAAAATAAGTGAAATCAAAATAAATTAACAATAATGTCTAAATAATAAAAATTTAATAATGTCAAATGCATTATTACATAAGTACGGACAAAATACTTCAAAATTAAATATTTACTACTTTTAGAAAATTATGACAAAGTATGTATCGGCGACTCCTAATCTTACCGTGAGTGTCGTCAAGGCGACTAAGGGATTGTACCAAGAACTGGCAGCAGCGTTCTCCTTTGTATATTAAGGTCGTTACTGCGATTACATCATCGTATCAGAGACAATATCAAGTCAGTCAGTATTTCTATTGTTCTAGATAGGTCTTTCTGTTTTCGACGAAGTGGCGATTCTCCTGTATTACTTTTTGCACTATCTAGGATTCCAGGTAGGTTTATACAATGTTCACTTTTTTTAAAGTGGCTTCGTGTTGTTATAGATAATTATCTTACCACTGTCCGGACGGACGCTGCACCTAAGTAAGACCCTCAATAAATACATTTCCCGGTGCCCGTGACTTCCTTTTGAAATATCCATGTCCTTCTTATCTAATAATATGTCTATTTGAATCATGGTGAACGTATGTCGCTCATTCAAAACATTCACAGGTTGAATGAGTATTGTTCGCAGGATAAAGATGTCTATTTTGGACAAACACACGTGTTCTTTTCCGATGTATCATTCTACTAATATTATAAATGCCAAAGTTTGGATATTTGGATGTTTGTTACTCAATCACGCTTCAGCCACTGGACGGATCGGGGTGAGACTTGGCACACATGTAGGCTAGGTTCTGGAATAGGACATATGATAGTTTTTATCCCGAAAAAACATTTCATTCCTATGGGAAACCAAATTAATCGTTAAAAGCAGTGAAGATGTGTAAATATCGAAAAATACGTAAACGAAGTTGCGGGCAAAAGCTACTATAAAGTAAATAAAAATAGTCATTATTATTGACGTTGTATCTTACTTAAATCTAATTTCATTTCATGTTACCGTCGACAACTTCAACTTGTCTTGGTAGACCTCTTCCAAGATTTTCCAAAAAGTGCGGCCCTTAGCTAGCCTGGGTAAGGCTAAGGTGTTTCATATAGGAAATAATAGATATTATTTAATGTTCTCATATATACCTACTACCTTTTTTTATTTATTAGGAGATTATAGAAAATATACAATACAATACACTTTATTGCACAAACAAATACAGTTACATGTTCTAAAAGTTACAAATAGTACAATTTAGGCGGTCTTATCGCTTTAAGCGATTTCTTCCAGACAACCTTTACATTTTGTCCTATAATTGTTATACAATGTATGTTATACAATTCACGAAAAGAATGGGAGGGGAGGAGTCACCCTACAGATAAATGAACTCCACCAGCTCAGCAAAGTTTCTGATGGTACTTTAAATCTCCAGACTTATGTTCTCATTTGTATTGTTAATATTTGAATTACTAGCAAATTGTGGACATAGTTTACAATAAATTATTATGCGATTTGATTTGAAAGACTTGTGAACGGACCTATATATTTATTGCCATTTTCCATTACTAGTACACAAACCCCAAATCCAGAGTATAATTTTTCAGCCCCAGTGAATAGATAATAAATAACCTTGCAATGCCTTGGATGATCTTGCCAATAGGCCGTGAGGCCATAAAACTGGGCCGAAAGTGTGCTCTTTGTTTCGGCCGAAACTAAAATCGAAATTGGTTTTTAGCATCTATCTTGTGATACCATCTAGTATTTTACGAAAAAGCGTTTAAAACACGATTTTGTTGCATTCGGCATTTTCAATACGCTTCGTTTTTTATTGTCTGTTATTTATTCCGCTTGTTCCGCCACAAAAATTGGTTATTGTTAAAGCACGAAAACATAGTATGTAAAATATATGTAAATATTACCCTTAGAACAATAAGAATTCATTTAGTTATTGTTCTGAGATGTTAAGCGCACATTGCTACAAAATGCAGACATCCTAACAATGTAATAAATGCGAAAGTTTGGATATTTGGATGTTTGTTACTCAATCACGCTCCAATCACTAGATGGATCGGGATGAAACTTGGCATACATATAGGTTAGCTCCTGGAAGAGGACATAGTATAGTTTTTATCCCGAAAAAAATATCATTCCTACGGAAAATACATAATAATTTGTGATGTTAACGGACGAAGTAGCGGGCAACAGTTAGTTGCTTATATACCTAGTCATCAACAGTTAGCTCATTAAAAAACAATGATTGCAATTTCGTAGAGATATACAAACTCTAACAACCGGATCTACAATGATTAACGATCACGTCGTACGGTAAAAGCAAACCTATTTTAAATTTCGCCTAAAATTGTCGAAAGGCGAAATCGACCTGACGCTGCAGTAAACTCGATAAGGCAAGTCCGTCATGGGTAGTTAGGCGACCCAGTTCCGAGGGAAGAGGTCGGGGCGGTTTTTCCTCTCGTTTCCGGTGGTTGGTGCCTTTGAATTAGGTTTATTTGCCGATAAGTTTGTACTGCATCGTCTTTTTTTATCACGTGTTGTCATGAAAATTATCATTGACCATATAATGAATTCTCTAAAAAAAATTTTTTGACATTTAAATTAATTTCTGATTAATTCACACCAAATGTATTTTAAAATTTACATTGCTGTGCCCGCGGCTCCGCTCGCTTGGACTACAGAATTAAATTAAGTTGAAAATTATTAAGTGTTAATTCCCTTCCCCCTCCCCTTCCGTTCCAGGTCCTGGTTTAGGTCCAGGTTCCCCTTCAACAATCGAAGCGGGCAAATTATATTAACCAAGATAGAATTTAATATAAAAAATATTGTACGAATTGTTTCCAAATAAGAACTTTCGTAGCATATTGAAGGTATATTTGCATAACCTGATTTCGTTGGTACATATACTAGATGCTTGCTCAAGGTTTGCGCCTTGGCGCGTGCTTGGGCGTTAATTTTATATGAAATTTCCTCTCACGGTCCCAGGTAGGCTGTGCTAATATTCATCGGCGTTTTATATATTATATTGGTTCGTACAGCGCAGAATACTTAAAATTATTACGTAAAAACCGACACTCTCCTCACCTTAGTTTAACGTCGCCTGCAAAATAGAGCACAGCTGTCAGTACGCGCTGCTGGGCTGTTGCCGTTCGCCACCCGCTGGTACAAAGTTACTACGCCAACGTGCTATCTACCGGCGCCGAAAGATCGACGCCATAAGTTAGAAAGAGAAGAACTTATGCTGTTGACGTATACGTTTTCTCTCTCGACCGACTATGCTTGCACGCTGGCTGCAGGCTGCCTTACAATAATTTACCTATAGTTGTCTGCGCACTGTCTGTCCGTATAATATATATAGTTGTATTTATATCTGTATGAAGGGCCGGGTGTGTGGCGACAGTACTGTTTGTAAAACTTTTTGTAACAAAGTAGATTATTTGGTAACCAACTTTTGTACATAATTGTGGTACAATTAAGTGTAAAAATTAATAAAAACAGTAAATTTGACAGTATGGACCCACCAGTAACATCCACCGGTGGGTCTACGTTTAAAAAAAAAATTGTTTCCACTCTGAACGCCGCCCGTAGCAGTTGTAGAAAGCTGCGTAGCTCCGTAGCCAAAAGCTACGCGCTACGCATTACGATTTGTACGCGTATTTTTTACGAGTAGTGTCGTTGCGAAGTCAGTTTGTCATGTTGGATACAAAGTACTGAACACAACATATCAAAGTGACTTCATAACGACCTCTGTCTAAAATAAAATATGTCTAATTAGAAACATGGCCAATTTACAAATTGCAAATTATCCAACTTTCATATTGGACTATAATTCTTATTGACGACCTCCGTGGCGAACGGGTAGCTCTCGGACTAACATGCCGGAGGTTTGCGGGTTCGAATCCCGCTACAAATGTTCGTATGATGAATATGAAGGTTTGTACCCAAGTCTTGGATGTTTATATATTTATTTAAGTATGTATATCCGTTATCTGGTAACCATAACACAGGTTCTGCCTAGTGGATAATTGGTGTGAATGTCTGAGATATTTATTTATTGACTATTTTCTAATTAGATTGGACGTTATTTATTTATTTGGAAATTTTTCATTTTGGATAGACGTCATGGAACCTTACAGTTTGTTATAAATATAGTTGGCTTTTGTCGTTAGAAACGAGAATTTATCTTGTCTTCGATTGTATTGTCCACGTATTCTATTGTTTTCCTACACTTAAGAGAGGGAAAGTGTTGAATTTCAAGAATGACAATGGAGGAAAATCGATTTGTTCGTGGATTTTATTTTAACAGCAAAGAAAAAATCATAATGTGTCTCATGGTAGTAGGTATAGTATGTTATATACTATGACATTATTTGATTTGTTGACATTGTAATTTATATTTTGTACATTATTTTATTTTATGACGATCCCTTTTACCATATTAGAATGACATGTAAAGTTGAATTTTTAAGATGTAAAAGTGAAATAAATAAATCTAATCTAATCTAATCTAATCTAATCATGCTGACTTACCTACTGCTTAATTCCTTAAAAACATGATTACAGCCTGTGTAAGTATTTTCAATAGCAATAAACAGAACGAGGACGGAGCAATCGTCCACAATTGTATTGTCTCCCAATAACTTTCTTATTGAAGGACAATAATATTACTTTCTGTCACAATAGGCAGTGTTGCCCTATTCGTAAATGGAGAGATATTTCGCCCGCGGCCGTTTCCTTCCCACAATAATGGCGGGACCTCTTACTACTTCTTTTTATTTGTATTTGTTTAGAATAGGTATGTTTTTTGTGTAGTTTTAAAGACGCTGACAAAGTTGCTACATAAATATAATTTTGCTACTGTCTACGATCCTAAGAGGGTAAAATACTTTTGGCGGGATCTTGACATAGGTTTCTCGTCTATTTAATTATTCAGAAAATATATATTATGCAACGTTGGAGAAGGCCTACGCTCGAAATAGCACTGATAAAAAAGGCAAAACCAATAATGAATGACAAAGATTGGATACAGTGCTGTAGACACGAGAGATGGGAAAAGAAAACGAGGAAGACCATGCCTTAGATGGGCAGATGACTTAAAAATATCTGCGGAGGACTGTGGACACAAAAGGCAAAAGACCGCACTTTTTGGAAACACTTCGAAGAGGCCTATGTCGAAAGACAAGTAGAAGTTGTCGATGTCATAACAAATACCCCAAGTAGCATTTTACTCCATTTAAGAGTACACATTTAGTTCCCATGTGAACTTAAAGCATTATTACAGTTCACTCGTGATGTATAAGCTGCATTATTGCGATTAACACCACCTATACCTGTCTAAGGGACTTATAGGAGTGTAGAGTTATACTTTTATACGGTTGTTGGTGTTATAATACTCTAACAACTGTCCTTTAGTCAGCCGTCTGACTAAGAGCATTATAGGAGGGTAGAGATACGGCAATCGCTGTTTAACGGTCTACTTGTACGATGTTATACAGCTAGCATATTAATAGAACACACGTGGTAATTTATACAGCCAAAGGCTGTTATGTTTACTTGTTTTAGACTGTTATACAGCTAGTAGCTGTAGTAGGAGTTGTTTGTGGTCATTAAAATAACCTTTTTTACTATCTGTATAGAAGTGTTTAAATGGTTCACATGTGCACTGTAGGCTGTTAAAAGGACTACATGTGTTGTCCATTAACTTCAATAGCAGTTTATTTGTCCACAAGTACTACTCTTATTTGCTGTAAGCTGAACATGAATGTGAATGTGATATTCTATTACACTTATCCCACAAGCTGACGTGTATTGTGTTTATTACGTCGCGTGCAAAAATTTGTGAAAATGAATAAAAAATCTTGGAAAATAAGAGCGAGAACCGGTGGAATAAGAAGAAAAATTGCAAAAGAATATTCGCAAATTCGTCCCTCTTTATCTAGTTTGTTTACATTCTTTTAAATACCTCCTTGAACAACGTAGTGTCTTTGTAAGTGTAAATACTCTGACACCAAACTGTGTGGCTCACACGAAAACAAAAAGTGTTTTTTGTTAGTTTGTTACAAAATTTGTACTTTAGGTATTCATACTTGACTTAGTACCTGGGCTAGGCGATTTAACGGACAATAATTATTATTGCGGATCTCTAAAATTTCAGTATATGAAAGAATAAAACGATGATCACAATTGACCTGAACTACATCTTAAAGCTGTACATAAGTTCACATTAGAATACATTTATAGACATTGGTTCTGTAGTGGTACAAATGTGGGACTTCATATAGCCAACAGCATTCTAACAGAACACATGTGAACCTATATACGCTCTAGCCGTATTTCATTTCCACCATTTTGTTCACGTAACCTAAAATATTTACCATATAAATCTCCAAAATTATCATGCAGATTTATCACAAAATACGCAGATAGAGCGATTGAGTTTTGGTTTCATGTTTTAATTAATTACCGTAGTATAATTATAATGCCAATATAATATCAAAAACTGAAAATTGTAGATTTCCTCTCAGCCAGTTTTAAATATTTTAAAATGAATATCGCGTTTTTACAGAGGCGCGTGAATATTTTAGCTGTAAATATGTATACATTTCACGATAAAGTTGCATTCCCATGGCATTTAACATTATTAAGTATTTAAAACAGGTATACTTACCGCGTGTTATCATAAATTTTTATCCAATTTATATCTGCCGGAGTTAATGTATCTGATGGCCGGGCGTACATACAAAACCAAACTAAATGAGGAAAATTTAATAAATAAAAGAAATAATTTAGGACACACGTGAACTTTAGGTAGCACTGGAGTACTTTTGTGGGATTTTATAACTGTGAAGGCTGTGTATTTAGCCACTTGTTACTCTTTATTACGCTCATGGACGTTGTATGGTTCACATGTGTCCCATATAGCGCCGTAAGTCAGCCTTTAAGCCCGATGTTACTACTTAAACTGCTAATATAACGCTAATGTACAGCCATAGTGAACTTAAGGCTGTCTAATTTGTGCCCAAACTGGTTCTATAAGAGCTGTATAGCAAGCTCTACAGCTCTTATACAGCTGACTTACACAGCTTGTGGAGTACATGTGAACCACTATACATCTTATATAGAACCCCGAATGCCACTTGGGACATCATCATCATCAGGTTATTTTTGACTCCACTGCAGGAGCACAACCCTCTCGCAGATTTGGCCTACACCTCGCGCTGGCGGGTTGGGGAGGCCTGATTGATGTTTTATAGTATATACTGTATACAAATACATAAAATATAATATATATCTAATTACACTTACCATTCGACGTAGTTTTTTTTTACAAAAAGATTACATTACTTTGGTTTGAAGCGTTTTTTTTTGCGTCGCACAGTGTTTTAAAGAACCCAATTTTGTGACATATATTTTTGTATTATTAAGTACAGCTGTTACCCGCGACTTCGTCCACGTGGACAACTTAACATCACAAATTATTATGTACGGGAAGTAGGAATGGGATGTTTTCGGGATAAAAACTATCCTATGTCCTATTCCAGGACCTAACCTATATGTGTGCCAAGTTTCATCCCGATCCGCCCAGTGGTTGAAGCGTGAATGAGTAACAAACATCCAAATATCCAAACTTTCACATTTATAATATTATAAGGATTCTATGCTTGTGGTGTCGGTAGCTAAACGACATGTCGGTTATGCCTCAAGCATAGTGGCCTCAAGCATAGTGGCCTCAAGCACCTCAAGTGACTCCTCGAACACTGTGCCCTAAATAATTAACATATGTGAAAGAATACTAAATTTATTTTCGGCTTGCAGAACTTTATTCAAAGGTGCTGTGAGATTTTGTAATAAGTAAATTAAACTAAGTATACTAATAGGAATAATAATTTAGATTACTTAAATTTAAATCAAGGCTATTTTTTATTTATTTCACTGGCCTGAAAAGCATTTTAGTCGACAATCGATGAGGGCCTAAAATGAGTCGGACGCCGGGCGCTCCGCTGACTTCGATTTATCATGCGCCCGCCGGAAGGGCTCAATTCGCCATTTTTTTGCCCCTTGCCCCACCTTTCTTCGGTTTATTAAATTCGCCTTAACTTTTCAGGCTTAATATTGAAACAGTATGGATGCTTTAGTTTTATGTTTTAGAACATTCGTAGTGAAAGAATCGACACGTAGCACTTTTAATTGATACAATTTATTGCACACATAACACAATAATACATCGGCGAAATATATAGGAAATGTATTTAAAAATATTAATAAAAACTTAGTTTGTAATTAGACAAGTTGCTAGGTGAACATTATAGGGTCAACTGATATGTAAGTACATGTAATTGACATAGAAAATTAAACTTTGTAAATTTTTATTCAGCAACGAATTGGTTGTCTAATATGGAATTTAAAAAGTAAATTTTATATTATTTAACGCTTTATTTGTGAAACAACATGATATAAACTTAACATTACTATTTATAAATAAATAAAAATATAAAACAAAACCTAACTATACACTGCAAATAAAAAACTGACCCCAGTTCGTCCCCTGCTGGCAGAGTACCCAGGAGACTGGCGGCGGAAAATTAAACCGTATCTCAGTAAACACAAGGTATAATGTTTAACATGTAACCCTGTAATATACATCCACAACTGTGTGTACTTGTTTAATTATAATTACGTTTATTGACTCATATCAGCCTTTAGACGTCCACTGCTGGATATAGGCCTTCCCTAATCAATGCCACCACACCCAAGTCCTCGGCCACCCTGCGCCACCACACATTAGGGCACCCTACGCGGTCTCCACTCCAGAACTCGTCTGCCCCAACGGCCGTCGGTTCTGTGACAGATGTGGCCCGCGTACTGCCACTTCAGCTTGCTAATCCTTTGGGCTATGTCGGTTACCTACGTTCTTTGTCGGATCTCCTCGTCCTTCAAAGAAACCCCAAGCTTAGCCTCTCCATAGCTCGCTGAGCGACTTGAAACTTGTGGATCAGGCCCACCGTCAGTGTCCACGTTTCTGCCGTATAGAACATGACAGGTAGGACGCATGATTAAAGGCTTTTATCTTTTAACATTATGGAATATAAATGTAACCCTATGCTATCGAACCCTTAAACAGGCCAATTTTTCTTGGCCCTGTCTCAGCATCACGTTACAAAGGGTCTTCCATCTTCTTTTATTAGTTCCACGTCAACTGTTCCGACTCAATTTAGTAGATTGGCGCGAGATGCCAGTTTGATGACGGATTTTATTATACAACTTACTTTTCTTATTACTTTAATTACATTAATTTTCTATCTGTGATTGATTATTAACGGCCTGTACTACGCTGAGTGTAACATAATAAGGAAATGGATTTTCATATAAAATACAAATTTGGAGTTGGAGACCTCGACATAGTAAAAACATCATTTTAAAGCCCCCCCCCCCCCCCCCCCCTTTAAAATGATCATTTGGTTTATACTATATCGAGGGGGCTTTAAAATCATCACAAGGACGAAATCGTTATTAACTCATTACTATTATAAATAACCCTTCTTTTACCCCAGTTGTGTTATAGCGCGTTATATATCACCCAACGAGCACCTTAAGTTCGGCTATACAATTGAAAGATGGTATTAGAGAGTGGTATAAAAGCTTTATAGTAGCCGTCTTTCACACCTTTTATAGCGGGAGCTACTGTAGAACCCTTTTACCACTTGTAGCTCTTAAACAATCTCTCTATCGACTACGTTTGCTTAAAACGTTCTGTGGTAGTTATAGAAAAGCAAAGAATCTAACACATGATACTGTCTGTTGTGTATCTATCGATGTCGATAAAAAAAATGACGTGTGTAAATGTACCAAGTGTACTCATATGCAATAAATGATTTTGACTTTGACTTGACTTTGATCTGCCTTCAGGTTTTGTTTTGTCTGTGGCAGGTGAATTGTGGGGCGCACGGACGGGCGCAGCGCAATCACACATGCTGACGATATGGTGAGTATATCCAAAGAAATAGTTATACGAAAACCAACACTATTTGCGTCTCGTTAACATATACATGAGAGGTTCACCATCAGCAAAAACAGGTTTGTATTACCATGTAAACTTTGCGGTCCGTTTAGGAACATTGTCTGTTATTTATTTTGTTTTCGAGACGCAAATGCGTTTGTTTTCATTATGATTTGGAATGAAACGTACTTATCACGATTATTACTAGAGACGAAACGGATAGTGGTTTGGCCGGATACCGGATAACGGATATCGGGCCAGCCTCTGGACCGGACAGCCGGATATCTGGCCGCCGGATATTATAGAACTTTAAAACTAATTCACTTCAACCAGTTTCGAGAAAATCGAAGTTTGGATTTTGGTAGTATTATCTTACGCTAGGAAATTTTAGAACATGCAACATTTAAACAATAAAAAAATGACAACAACACCTTTCTGTCTACGCTCGAAAGTAGAAACAGGTTAATAATTATTTATGTGGTATTAATTTTGTTTTTCCTTGAATTTGTCAGCGTTGATTTTAGGAAAATTTTGCAATTTAATTAAAATCCGGTATCCGCCGGATATCAGGCCGGATAGTAAAACTAGGCCGGATACCGGATAGTTACCGGATATGCGTATCATCTCTAATTATAACCTCATTATAAACATATTAATAATAAAGGCATTTTATTTATCCAAGTAGATTTATATTTCTATGAAATTAAAATTCGATAATAATGAATTTCGTAAAATGTTCACAAAAAAATATTTTCTTTAGTAAAATAATAGTTAAATAATGATGGGCGTATTTGTGTGGAACCTGGTTCCCGCCCACTAATAATAGCAACTAATAACAATGAGTGATACGCCAATGAGAAGGTCTTATTCATTAGACCAATAGTTACTATGGCGGCTAATCTCAGTTAGCTGTATTTTCAGCGTTATGGCCCTTTTGTACACACCCACTAATATCAACCAATTATAATAAGCCATACGCCAAGGGTACTAAAAGGCCCATAACGCCGAAAACACAGCTAACTTAGATTACCCGCCATAGTTACTATTGGTCCACTTTATAAGACCCGTTCATTGATTCTTTCTTCCTTGTTCACTTCTCTCGTCCTTATCTAATTATATGACCTATCTATCTCCATTTTTTAAATATAACTTACCTTAATCACATACAAAGTTTTGTTAATTTACTTCTTACCTACCCTTGTAACTACGAGTAATTTTTTTCGTAATTTAATTTATCCCGATAGTAACGCCATCTAGCGCAACGTTTCGAATTTCTTGCGCTTGGTCGGTTTTTTGCCACAGTTTTATGATCAGCGCCATCTAGTTATCTGACCCTGAACTAGCAAGCGTGATACCATGCGATGTAGTTCTTACGCCACCCGCTAGGTGGAACAAATTCTGATAAGAAGGGTGCTTTATAGTGACTCTTTTCCCAGGATACAGTATGGCCGCGGCATATTGGCTCAACTCGCTCGAATGCCTGTCGCTGTCGCTTCTATGTCTTCTCGCAACTACTCTTCAAGTAACAAGCGGTGAGTTGAATAACCTTCATAAGGTATAAGGTATAGATTTAAAGCTAAAATATGCAAACTGTACAAAGAAGCTTTTTGATAATCTTCGAGGTAAAATAGCGATTTTCCTCCAGGTATTAAATTTTATTTGGTAAAAGATAACGCGCGCGCTCCAAGCGGCTAAAATTGGAAACTGGAAATGCAGGGTGATGTGGTAACTACAACTTTATATTTCTCTGCTACGAACTGTCTTTGTACTGAAGAAGTTGATTTTCTGCCATTTAGAGCGCTACGTGAATCATTGCATAGCCAATAGATACTTATCATTGTTCTCAATATCTCAATCATCTATGCCAATCCAGATTCGAAAATTACGAAGACAAAATCTATTCGGTAGGTAAAAAAAATGTACTTGCTTCGTAAGAATTCTCACTACTATCTATTGATTGAGGTAAGTAAGTATTCAGAACTATTTCCTTTTTTGAAAGTGCTACCGGAAAATCGATCATTATTTAAAAAACAATCGATTTGATATTCTGTTTCTTCTATTGTGTAAAATACATGCTGGCAACATTTTAAAATAAAAAAAATTACAGAAAAGCCATGAACAAAAGATTTTTTTTACTTTTTTTACTTGACCATTTGTTACAAAGTATTGCACAAAAGCTGACAGTGTTTTTGTAAACTACTGCATACACTACAAATAATAAAACTTACCGTAAAAATTAATAAGAATTTATTTTTGAAACACCTTATCATAGCCCAGCAGCCATCTATTATACTGTACTTAAGTAAAGTAGATGCAATTTTGTCGTCATAATAGACGCTTTTAGCGGGAACCGAGACGGTGATTACCCACTCTAAGTAGTACGCCTGAAGTGCGTCAAAATTATAGACATAATGGAGCTTTTAGGTGTAAGTGAAAATGAACTTAGTGAAAATTACGGGCTCGCGGGAAAATTTGGAAACGAGTGATGAATTGATGATGATGCTGGACAATCCTTAAGAATTGCCCTGCTACCCGATGACGATGTAAATGTGGTGTGACGTCACGCCAAAGAAGGGAGAAACGTCAAAATTTGATGACGAATCTACTTGTAATGGATTGGGCCGTATAACCGCGAGGTTGGGAAGGTCAAAAGGAGTTGATCGTTCTGGGATCTGCTAGTTCGTATATGGACCGCAATGAAAGTGTCTTTTATTAAACTATAAATTGTAGGTAAGTATAGACATTCATAAGTGATTCTTCGTCGTTTCTTAGGATCAACGATATCTATATCTATCTTGACACTAATTGGTTATTAAATTAGATAACAGATGCACATTAAAATCATCTGTTATCTAATATAATAACCAATTAGTGTCAATCATGAAGGAAAACACTTTGAGGTGAAACTACAAGCTACGAAAAATTATTTTGCTTCATAGTATGAGGTATAGATGGAGTGAACCAACGTCGTCGTTTCTTAGTATCAACGATCTCTATGTACTTACTAGGTGGAGCGAACTAAACACTCGCTCTGTTCCACGCAATTGCGGCTCCGGGGCCGCAACCCGTTTACATTCACTTCGATACTTGTGCAGTTACTACGCAGAACATTTAATTATTTACTAAATATTGACGCTATTTACCCGTAGCGTAAGTACATAGAGATCGTTGCCTTGGTATCAGTTCACATCCTCGGTCAGTCCACAGGACGCGTCGTATCGAACGCATTCTTAAAAAAATCCATTTTTATCTCTCAAACTTCTCTGTCGAGAAAAGAAACCACTAAAACTGTTTACGCATATCTTTATCCCTTTTTTCGCTATCATTGTATATAGCTGGCGCGATTGAGGATAGCTCGACACGTTTTCGTCGCCGGCCTCATTACGATGCGATAACGCGCGCGATACTCGATATAGGTATGTCTTTGGGGTCGAGTTAGTTTCGTACCTTTTTTTTTAGACGTTCAGACGTTATTTATATGAAACTAGCTTGTAACTGCGACTTCGTTCGCGTGGAGATTAAAAACCTTGATTGGTTTCAAAAATTGGTTTAAAAAAAATAAGGCTACAGAAAAAGGTAGGGATGTATTAGAAGGACCGTCGTCAGAGGAATGTGACAGTTACATAATATCAGCACTGCTTGGAAGGATGACGTTCCCTCCCCATCGCTCCTCATTCTCCGAAGGTCCTCGGTCCGCCACTGCAGGAGGACCCTGCACTGGAGAGCTAACAGCACGGAATAATTGATACTAACTTTTAGAAGAACAATCAGAAACAAAGTTTCGTTATGATGTTAGCTGGCCTTGCTAGATGTCACTGTCAAATCTTTAATCATTGTGGGTAATTTTAATATGAATTGGTTTAAAAAAAAGGGGGTGTAAGGGAGCGCAAAGACATCCGGCGCTCCAAATGCCAACCTCACCTGCACGTGGTGCACCCTGCTGGTTGACCAACGAGGCTCTGGCGACCGACAATGGCGGTATAACCATGCAAAATTTCACTAGGCCACAAATACCACAGACCGGTGGCGGGCAGCAGCGTCACCGGTGCGAGGCCTAGTACTGCGATGGCCAACCCGTCTGCCCAGCGTGGCCATTATGGGCAAAACTCCCCCATGAAAAGACAACAGAAGCCGCGGCCCCCAGTTCCCGGCAGCTCTTCTATTCCTGGCTACGGTAGCGGCCTAGGTAACGGTAGGGCGGGGGGTGCTAAGAATCCCCGGGTTACGGCAGGCTACCATAACAAACGACTATATTTGGCTACACTCAACAACCGGACACTGAGAACGGATGACCACCTCGCCGAGCTCGATATAGAGTTAGGTAAAATAAAGTGGCACCTACTCGGGTTATCGGAGGTCCGAAGACAGGGAGAGGACGCGATAACCCTGGAGTCGGGACACCTGCTCTACTATCGAGAGGGCGACCAAAAGTCCCAAGGCGGCGTTGGATTTTTGATCAACAAAGTCCTTACTAACAATGTGGTGGAGATCAGCAGTGTATCGTCGCGGGTCGTATATGCTATAATTAAGTTGACCCAGAGATATTCTTTGAAGGTCGTACAGGCATATGCGCCCACGGCAAATTACGCTGATGATGAGGTCGAGGCCTTCTATGACATATTATTAAGGCCGTCAATCACAACACCAAGACCAGCCACCTCATTGTTATGGGAGACTTCAACGCCAAAGTGGGAGTACAAAAACGCGACGAATCGATGGTTGGACCACATGGATTTGGGCCTAGGAACCACAGGGGGCAAATGCTTGTCAACTTCCTGGAGAGCCAGGGACTATTCTTGATGAACTCCTTCTTCAAGAAGAAGACCCATAGGAAGTGGACGTGTCGAAGCCCCGACAACGTGACCAGGAACGAGGTTGACTTCATCATGACGAATAGGAGGTTTATATTTGAAGATGTCTCAGTGATTAATAGGTTTAATACCGGAAGCGATCACCGACTTGTCCGAGGCACTCTAAATGTGAACTTCCAGCTAGAGCGGCATCGTCTAGTGAAGTCAACCCTCCGACCAACACAGGGCCAAACCATGATGGGATCAGAACGGTTCCAATTGGAACTAAGCAACCGATTCGCCTCGCTGGAAACCACAGAGGCCGTTGATCAAAAATACAACGATTTCGCGAATGTCGTCCGTGAGGAGGGCCGCAGATTCTGCCAACAACAGCGTAAGAGTACCAAGTCCAAAATCTCTAGCGAGACTCTGGATCTTATGAGGCAGAGACGGGAGATGCCTACGTCTTCGCCAGATTGGCATACTCTGAACAAGCGCGTCAAAAAGCAAATACGTTTCGATCTCCGCCGCTCTAATACACGCTCCATAGAGGAAGCGATCGAGAAAAACAAGGGATAGAAAGTATTTGCCAAGCGACTTGGGAGGAGCCACATGACGAAGCTGAGGACATCTGATGGTAGGACCGTTGCCTCTAAGCCAGAGATACTTGCTGAAATGGAAGAGTTTTATGGACAACTGTACTCGACACACGCGCCAAAGCCTGCGGCCCAAGTCACGGGCGATAGTCGCGCACCCTTGATCCGCCACTATACTGAGGACATCCCGGACGTTGACGTGGGCGAGATTAGAATAGCCCTCGAGCAGCTCAAGAACAACAAGGCGCCAGGTGACGACGGTATCACAGCGGAGCTTCTTAAGGCCGGAGGGACTCCAGTCCTAACGCGACTACAGGAGCTCTTCAATACCGTCATGCACAACGGAACAACGCCAGAGGCATGGAGTAGGAGTATAGTGGTATTATTCTTTAAGAAAGGAAACATCACACTCCTCAAGAATTATAGGCCGATCTCACTCCTAAGCCATGTCTATAAGCTGTTCTCGAGGGTTATTACGAACCGTCTCGCCCGAAGACTTGACGACTTTCAGCCTCCGGAACAGGCTGGGTTTCGAAAAGGCTACAGCACCGTAGACCACATCCACACATTGCGTCAGGTTATACAGAAGACCGAAGAGTATAACCAGCCCTTGTGTCTTGCATTTGTGGACTACGAGAAAGCCTTCGACTCCATCGAGACATGGGCTGTTCTGGAATCCCTGCAGCGATGCCAAGTCGATTGGCGATATATCGAGGTGTTGAGATGCCTGTATAACACTGCCACCATGACCGTTCAACTCCAGAATCAGCAAACAAGGCCAATCCAGTTGCAAAGGGGGGTTAGACAGGGGGATGTTATATCCCTGAAACTGTTTACCAGCGCACTGGAGGATGTCTTAAAAACGCTGAACTGGGGAGGACGGGGCATAAGTATAAACGGCGAGCACATCTCACACCTTCGATTTGCAGACGACATAGTTATAATGGCAGAGTCGCTGCAGGATCTTGAGGATATGCTGACCAGCCTCAACTGCTCTTCCAGACGAGTAGGTCTTAGGATGAACGTAGACAAGACGAAAGTCATGTCCAACTCACACGTTGACCTAAGACCGGTGATCGTCGAAAATGTCAATATTGAAGTTGTTCAGGAGTACGTCTACCTAGGACAGATAATACAGCTGGGTAGGAACAATTTCGATAGAGAAGCTGACAGAAGAATCCAGTTGGGCTGGGCAGCATTTGGAAAACTGCGTCAAGTCTTCACGTCGCCTATTCCACAATGTTTAAAGACGAAAGTCTTTAATCAGTGCGTCCTGCCTGTCATGACCTACGGTGCAGAAACGTGGACACTGACAGTGGGCCTGATCCACAGGTTCCAAGTCGCTCAGCGAGCTATGGAAAGGGCTATGCTCGGGGTTTCTTTGAAGGATATGATTCGTAACGAGGAGATCCGACGAAGAACGAAAGTCACCGACATAGCCGAAATGATTAGCAAGCTGAAGTGGCAGTGGGCGGGCCACATATGCCGCAGAACCGACGGCCGTTGGGGCAGACGAGTTCTGGAGTGGAGACCGCGGATCGGCACTCGCAGGGTGGGACGCCCCGCCGCCAGGTGGACCGACGACCTGAAGAAGGTGGCCGCTAGCGGCTGGATGCGGAGGGCAGAGGACCGGGTGTGGTGGCGTTCATTGGGGAAGGCCTATGTCCAGCAGTGGACTTCTAGGGGCTGATATGATGATGATGATGATGGTTTAAAAATAAGTAACACCATATCAGTCCTCAGACATCCACTGTTGGACATAGGCCTTCCCTAATGAAAGCTACCATACCCGGTCCTCCGCATCCAGCCGCTTCCGGCCACCTTCTTTAGGTGGTCGGTCCACCTGGCGGCGGGGCGTCCCACACTGCGCGTGCCGATCCACGGTCTCCTCTCCAGAACTCGTCTGCGTCAACGGATCTCCTCATTACGAATCAAATCCTTCAAACAAACCCCAAGCATGACCCTCTCCATAGCTCGACTTGAAAATTGTGAATCAGGCTTGTGTTAAAGTAACGATGAGGCTTTAATACTGAGGATGTTCCCTTTAGGTACGTGTGTCTTTCGTAGCTCCACGCACACATGCACTGTGTGCGTGGATCTCCAATAATGATCATTGTTTTGTATTGGAATAAAACTCTATGGTGTCTTCCCTCCAGGTCGAGTCGACGGACGCCTTTAGTTTAGTATTTAAAAAACATGCGAGCGAAGCCGCGTGAAAAGCCTAATGCAGTAAAAACTTTACTTCTCAAATAAATCAGTGCATTTTCTTCTAAAGTAGACCTAAGCTCAAGGGAATGGATGTAGAAATCCTGTTACATTGAGTGTAAGCCACTGAAATCTTCTTGAGGGCACTCTATCGTCTTCGCTCTCTTTCTAACGTATGGCAACGATAGTGGGTGTCTCGCTCAGTCGTTGCGGTTGGACGATCAATAAGGATTCAGATTATAAATTCGAGTACGATGTGTCGTTGGTAAAAGGATGTGAAATAGTTTATAGGTTGCAAGTGACAAGTAACGGGTAGTTTACGGGCGCACTTAGTAAATGAAAAATCGTAGAGTTGTAAGGGAGCGCTACAGCATCTAGACAAGAGCTCCAAATTCCAACCTCACCTGCATGTGTCGGAAAGGCTTTAAAAGTCTGCACTGTTGATATAAAGTTATAAATATTTTAGGAAATATAATAAAATAAAATAAATCTTCATTGACCAGAAATAACGTTAAATCAAATACAGCCCTGGCACAGACATTTGTTGCTACTATCCACTACTAAACACCAAAGCCCGAAGTATACATTATTTTGGAAAAAAATATATAATATACACAACATACTGTTCTCGAACGCGGCGACCATAGCACTACCTAAGATGTCACTTCAGAAATTGGGTCTCCCATCAAACTCCAATCAGCCTGACTTAAATGATAGGTAGTACTCCACTCAACTAAAGAGTTATTTCAGTATCTGTAAATGTAAAATTTCATACATTCCGCTCGTAATTGTAGAAAATAAATCGCGCGTTCTACAAATAAATTTTCCCTTCTAAACTCATTTTTACAGTATGTTGAACTTTGTTGGACGGGAAGTGAAAGTTAGGGGAGTTTAGAGGGGAGCCTTGAAATGGTTTCCAATTTAAAATGATTTTCGGGACACTATCGGGGACGCGAGTCAATCTGTGAAAGAAATTGAGTTTTGAAAGCCGCTAATAGGTTTTACGGGTCTCCCCCTCACTTTAGTTTTTCATTTTCTTTATATTATACCTTTTAAAAAATTCCTTGTTTCCTGATTCCATTTTTCAAGGACTTCAGTCGTTATTATTAAGATGCTTGGAAAATCATCACGTGTTTCTCGTAAGCTCCCCTCAATACATTTTATTATCGCTGAAAATTTGTTGCGCAGCGCTAGCACGCAGCGGTGATAGATAAATTACGGATATAAATATACTAAGTGTTCTCATGTCCAATAAGAGACTTCGACTTCTGCTTTAAGGACACAGAGAGAGGACAGAACTCTCAAAACGGGATGTCCCGCATTCTCCAGTACATTGACAACCCTACAAGGTTGTACCAGAAATGGAAGAGTTCGCGAATAGATTCAGTCAGGTTAGTTCAAGGCAGACGGAGAGATGCAGCATCTGTAGATCGCGCTGTAGTCGTTAAATATTTACAGAGTTAAAATTTCCTCCAAGGTAAAACTTTGCAACTATGGAATAAGATTGTTTGATATTTCTGTGTTAAATTAAATTGCTGAATTGGAGATACATTTAATTCGTCCTTAGTATTATTTAAAAAAAGTCCGTTACTCTTCCAGCTGAATCTTATAATATATTATCTATGTTATAGGCAAGTATTCTAAAAAAACTTTAAAAGCTGCCTCTATGAATGTGCTGCAATTTTTTATTTATTATCTTTTCTCATCAAATAAATAAAACGAAATCGGGTTACGTAGTTACACCATTTATAACTCAAGAAGCTGGACCGATTTTAATGATCTCCGATTTGTTGGATTCGTATCAACCCCGAATAGCAGAATTTTACTATTAAAATATCAGAAAAACACACGAAAAAAATTAACAGATATATTTTTTTATACATTAGGTTTGGAACTCCGCCATCTTCCGCAATTGACAGCTCACGTCATGCACGTTTATAGCTTACTTATAGCTTATTTGTAATAATTGATGTCTACTGCAAATCAGCGACATCCTAGACATTATAGAATAGAAATACAACGGAAAATAGTGGATAAATAGCACTCGAGTATAGTTAGGCGGTACGAAGTTCGCCGGGTCAGCTAGTATTCTATAAATACTGTAAGTAAAATACTTTTGTTTGGAAGCCATGTTGAAATTAATTTTAATTTATTAACAAGATATACATATCCACAGTCCCAAGCTACGCTAAAGTCTGCAAAGTGTACCAAAGATAATATATTAATAGGAAGTCGTACACAATGTGTAAATCGGTCTACAAAGTTTTCGAGTTATCCAACAGTTTGGACAAATCCCTAAAATATCAGTATTTATGGGTGTTGAAGGACGCCCAGATGGACCGACGTCCTGAAATTGATGGACCGGTTGAGGAAGGCAATGGACCACTGTCTTACTCACCGTTTGTACTACTGGTAGTAATAGGTATCTTTTTTTGCGGATGTGATAAAAAATATTGAAAAAAAGACTAGTCTAACAGTGTATGTTAAAAAGATAAGAGTGGGTTTCTAGCAATATGCAATTAATTTGAAAATAATTCCTTTGGTCGACCTTCCCATCTAATTTTACGAGCTCATACGCACTTCTATTAAAGTCCAGACATACGTTATTCAGACTGCGTTGCGGAGGCCGACGACATAGCATTACGGCCTCCGTACGTTTCTTGCCTGGGTAATAGTCTTTATTACTTTTTATCACCTCGTTTCTAGCAAGAATAATATAGGTACCTAATAGCGTAGAAGGGTAGTAACGGCCATTTTCATATATACAAAGTCATTTTGATGCCTTGGGTCTCCGAAAGGGTACTGTTTGAGTGAGATCTAATTGTGACTTTCCACCTTGTTGATCAGACAAGCTGTTTGCCTCAGAGATTACTGCTGTACCTACATTGTTTAAGATGCTTGTTGATCAGATAAGCTGTTTGCTTCCAAGACTATTTTACAAATATAATTTGTTGAACTGACAAGCTGTTTGGCTACTTTATATGCCTAAGGTGCTTTGTTGATCAGATAAACTGTTTAAGATACTTTGTTGATCAGATAAGCTGTTTAAGATACTTTATTGATCAGACAAGCTATTTGCCTCAAAAAATACTACTTGATATACCGAATATATCTTATTAAGTTATTTATCAGGGAAACTGTTTCCATCAGAGATTATTACTTTAAAATTTATTAACCACAATCTTTTCGGTTCAGGTTATCATCGCTCAAGGTATTGACGCAAAAAATTATAAACCTTAAAACGCATAGTGGACTAGGTAGGTCATCGTTGTGATGAAGACAGGATGTGTTATATTTTCATCATCAGCATACGTCCCTGAGACCTCCACTGCTGGACATAGGCCTTCCCCAACGAACGCACCCACACCCGGTCCTCCGCCCTCCGCATCCAGCATATATTATATAGCATAATTATTTTCTATTTTGTGATAATAATTTAAAATAAACGTGTTATTGTTGGTTATGATTACTTAAGCTTAACTTAATCAAGGAAGACGTCATACGTACCTCACATAATCAACTTAAAATCATGTCAGAAACTGATAGAGAATATAAACTCGGTTATACAGTGAAGCGAGACGAGTGTCTCGTATTATGAGTAACCGCATAGAGTTGGGGACGTCGAAGTAGTCACGGCCGCGGCAATCTACGTCTACACTAATATTATAAAGAGGAAAGATTTGTATGTTTGTAACGAATAAACTCAAAACTACGGGACCGATTTCAAAAATTCTTTCACCATTAGAATGCTGCATTATCCCTGAGGAACATAGGCTATATTTATTACTTTAAAAAATTAGAGATCCCTACTATAAAAATATAAAAATTTATAAGAAAAGTATAATTAAAAAAATAACTACTTATGTCCTGCATAAACATTCATTTACTCTACGTTTATCCCAAAATGTTTAAAAAATAAATATCCACCCGTGCGAAGCCGGGGTGGGTCGCTAGTTTATTTATACAGATACTACGCAGAATATTTAATTACTAAGTATTGACGCTATTTACCCATAGCGTCAATATTTAGTAATAATTAAATGTTCTGCGTAGTAACTGCACAAGTTTTATTGTGAATGTAACTGAGTTGCAGCTCGAGCTGCAGATGCGTGTAACAGAGCAATTGTTTGGAACGCTCCATCTAGTAGTACATAGAGATCGTTGATTGTTACAAATATCTCAAGTCTATAAAATATAAATGAAGATAAATGTTTTAGGTAAAATAATAACGGAAAGGGCAAACAAACACAATAGATTAAATACAACATTAAATAGGATTTATTTGTGTGGTTCAGTAGAACATGTTAGAGAATGTATCTGAAATGTTTGCAAACGAAGCAAAACGTTTCGACTCATTTGCTCCAACACCGGATGTTGATAAATAAACCAGATGTTGTTTCTCAACGTTTTTCAACACATACTCATACTCATTTATTTCAACCTATTGGGAAATTGAGAACTCTAAGCTAAGTCGACATGGGCTCGATTCTGAAGGCACAATGTTAAAATTTGACAGCACTAAAACTGTTGCTATCCTTGTCACACAGTATTATGAAGATAAAGACGAAACCAATTTTAGCGCTGTCAAATTTTAAATGTGTGCCTTTAGAATCGGGCCCATTGTTTGGTTTACATTTTGTTTTGATTTACATTTTGTTAACATTTATGCATGGCTGGCGTTAAGGCGACCATTAGGAATACATGGCAATGAGCGACCAGTTTCTACACAGGTGTGGGAGTACCCTAACAGTAATTACGGTCTGTCTTGAGTGCCGCTTACGTAATAGTTCATTTGGTTATACATGTACGGGAACACTTAAAGCCACCCACACACTGGGGCGGTGGCAGTCAGCTGTGATTTATTGGATTTATGGAGGGCTGAGGCTGGCAACGCGCGGCCTTCGGGGCGCACAAGTGAGGCCTACAGACCGCCATGCGCGACAACTCCAAGTGTCATCATCACCCACACCCTGGTGAAGCGCCCGAAAACGATACGAGTAATGGGTCCCATGATGCTTCCCACTGAGGTTACCAGCTCAAAAAAAAAGTGCTATAGCATACATGTGTATACAGAATATAATATAGTCCTTCAAGGTGGGTAACGCACTGGCAGGTATTACCATCAGGTGGTCCGTCTGCCCATTTGCTCTCTATGAGACTACCACTCTATGCCCGCCCTCGATGAGACAAATCCCACTAATATTATAAATGCGAAAGTTTGGATGTTTGCTACTTAATAACGCTTCAACCTCTGAACGGATCGGGATGAAACTTGACACACATATAGGTTAGGTCCTGGAATAGGACATAGGACAGTCTTTATCCCGAAAAAACATCTCATTCATACGGGAAACCAAATTAATCGTTAAAAGCAGTGAAGATGTGTAAATATCGAAACCTACGCGGACGAAGTCGCGGGCACAAGCTAGTAAGGTACCTAATACCAATTTCCTATCGTTAAACTTGCACTCGGTTGAACCAATCGCCTTACGGACAAAATAATGTCGAGCGAACGGTTCTAAAAGTCGATTACATTATCGATATGTGCTCATGAAATTCTAGGTACGTCTCTGTACCCGCCTACGCGAGCGCTACGCTTCTACGGGCTACGTCGTAGCACGCACCTACACTCTATCAGGAGCTTGCGACTTGAATGTGAAAACATATTGGGACTATCTAATCCCACGGGCACAGAATATTTATAGTACAGAAGAACCATCAGAAAACTTTCTTGGTTTTATGGCGCAAAAGTGAACGGAAGTGACATTGATAGAGCGGGCGAAGGAAAGTCGCTTTGCGCATAGTCTCTGCCTACCCCTTTGGGACCAAGGCGTGAGCATTATGTAGTGACATTGCGACGGCCCCCAGTCCCTTGGAGGAACTATAACCCATTTTTTTATTGAATGTTAGGATTGCGGACTTTATAGGTACGCCTTACAATGCCTTCTTTGACGTTTGCAGCTTTCTTACGTTGTAGGATAACCGAAAAACCTTTGGTATGATCATGTCAGGGCTTAGTTCACTGCTGGACATAGGCTTTTCCCAATGAACCTCACCACAACCGGTCCTCCGCCCTCCATACCCAATCGCTTCCGGCCACGTTCTTCAGGTCGTCGGTCCATCTGCGGCGGGGCTACCAAACCATTTGATAAGATACCTAATACCTGTATTTAGAGATAAGTATTTTTTTGTAAATAACGTTTGCGACGCGGTTTATAATTTATGGTTTGGGAAGGGAGAGTGGACGGTCACGTTGGGTTCCGCAGGTTATTTATTACCTTCAGGATCGGAGCGTGCCGATACAAATGTTTCAGTTAAAAGCAAAAACGACGGGTTTTTGGGCACTGCTGAACTCGGGTTCCAGTACAACCTACTTAAAAAAACATATATACATACACTTGTTTAATCGCAAACTAAGATTTTCTCATAGGGAAACTTACGAATATAATATCCAAACCGGGACCAACTTGTACAAATTGTACAAAGTTGTCTATCCCCGGTGGGAATCGAACCCACGACCTCTGGAGCTCGAGTCCAATGACCAAGCGACTAAGTACTTCAGTTTACAAATTCATTCCTTTAACATACCGCGAGTTCATGTTTGCCGTGTGGTTTCCGGTAGAGTAGAATAGGACCACTCCAACTCTTCCCGTGGATGTCGTACAAGGCGACTAAGGGAATACATTATAAAACATCAGTCAGGCCTCCCCAACCCGTCTGGCCAGCGCGGGGAGTGTAGGCCAAAGCCTCCGTCTGTCTCCGGCACATGAGAGAGGGTTGTGCTTCTGCAGTGGAGACAAAAATAACCTGATGATGATGATGATATGATAACAAAGTTTAAAATTAGTTGGAGTTTATTTATTTTATTTATTTAATAGTTTATTGTACACACAAATATACAAAGAACAACACAAAGAAAAGAAAATTATACAAAAGGATAAGCTTATTTCTAAAGAAATTTCTTCCAGCTAACCTGCGGTGAAGACAAGGGATTATGGAGAGGCAGTAGGCGCGTGTACCTACTATATATTAAATAATCATAGAACATATAATACAATAAGCATAAACTAATAAACTATAAATATCAATACAGATACATAAATATATATGTATATATAAATATATATTTGTATATATAATAAAAATATACCATATATTATTGACAGAGAGTAAGGTAGTGCTCTTTAACTCGTGATCTGAACAGAGAAATCGTCTGAGATACGTTTTTGAGAGTTTCTGTAACAGACGGGGTAAAATTGCTAAAAATGTTATATACATATATGTATTTGTTATATACATATATGGTTTCTTTTTCATTATTTATATTCACTATATAATGTGCACTGCTGTCTGCCTATCTGCTTTGACTTGTCTCTTTCACTTTAAGGTTTACTGGAAAAAACTCTTACAGAGTTAAGTGCGCTTTTGTACATCATATGTTTAAATAAGTTGTGTGACTTGTATTTGTGTACAATAAAGTATAAATAAATAAAACAGAGAACAAAACGTAAGATTTATTCAAATGTTGGCAATACTGTTTCTTGCACTAATACAATAAAAAATTGACTTTAAGATGACAAACCTTTTCATACAGCCACTGTACATTATGCCCTTGCCATCTAAATTGGCTCCATTTATCCGCAGCTACGTGATTTTGCCCAAGCCCAGCACAATAGACGCGTGGGATCTAACGTAATTTCCGCTGTACGATAGACTCTATTAATTTCGACTTCAAACCTACCAAAACCATTTTTTGAAAGTGACTGGTATTAAAACGAGTGTATGGGAGATTTATAAAGCTTTATTATGACTGACAGTTTGTGCGGCAGAAATCTTTCGTACAGCTTGTAAACATAAAAGAAAATAATTTGATTAATTTGTAAAAAAATTTAAAGAACAAGTGACCAGTTCTTTTAAAATCGTCTTTACTAATCGATTTAATTCGATTAGTGAGTACGTTCTATGTCATTTTACACTTGACATCTCTATCGTCAATATATCCCTTAGTGTATGTAGTAGGTAGCTCATGATGACGCTTTATAAAACGCACATATCCGTAATCAATAAAGCTTTATCTATATACTGCTTAGACTCAATCAGGATTACAATGTATCGAGCTGCTTACAGAATACGCCAAATGGAAAAATACTTGGGGAAAACTGCGACGTAAGGGCAACACGTGGCGACAAGCATTATATTGATGTGGGATTGGACGCCCTGGAGATTTTGCTGGGGCCGTATAAACTACGCCGTCCCACTAATATTATTTTTATTTTATTTTATTTGGAAAACCAACAGCTTACAAACATTTGCAGTATTAGAATAGAGATATGATAACATTTTAGTATAGCTAATAACAGGTTTTCACGTAAGATAATTAAATAAGAACGGATATGTTTAAGAAGAAAAGAAAAAAATAGATATGAAACAACAATAAAAAAATTAAGTGTTTGGGATGTTGTGTGTGTGTGTGCATGAAGTGTGATATTATTATAAATGCGAAAGTTTAATTGTTTGGATGTTTGTTACTCAATCACGCTTCAACCACTTGACGAATCGGAATGAAACTTGGCACACATATATACTGATACATTATTCTGGAATAGGGAATAGGATAGTTTTTATCCCGAAAAAACATCTTATTACTACAGGAAACAAAAAATGATATCTATTTTGAAATTAAGTGTGATATTATTATAAATGCGAAAGTTTAATTGTTTGGATGTTTGTTACTCAATCACGCTTCAACCACTTGACGAATCGGAATGAAACTTGGCACACATATATACTGATACATTATTCTGGAATAGGGAATAGGATAGTTTTTATCCCGAAAAAACATCTTATTACTACAGGAAACAAAAAATGATATCTATTTTGAAATTAAAAATATGTCGAAACCTACGCGGACGAATTCGCGCGTAAATGCTAATTGATAAATATTTGAATGATGTTCTATTCGAAACCACTTACCTAGGTTGGTGTAATTTTGGCTTATAGCTGTTACTATTAGGTTTGCCTAATAGTAACAGCTATAACTAATTATTGTTCTGAGAAATAGGATCACTAGGTTTGATAATTAAGAATGCATTACGGCGCAAACATGAATTTGTGTCATAAATTGAGGTAATCTGAAAAAATCTTTTTAATCCATTCATTTATTGTAATTACTGTGTTCGCCCGCAGCTCCGCTTGCGTGGACTATAGAAATATTGGTTTTTTTTTTTAAATTTACTTAGTGTTAATCCTCTTCCCTCTCCCCTTCGCCTTTCCTCCCATTCCCGCTCCATCTTTCGCGTAATTATCTTCATCCAAAGTTGAAATTTGTAGGCTTTCCAAAATTTAATGGCTGCTACAACTCATTAAATATAAATAGTTTATAGGTTATTTATTCACGGCCTAATAGAGACGTATAATACCTCCAAGGTCAACAAAATTTTGGTCAATTTCTGTTTTTATCAAAATCGAGTCAATACATACTAATTGTTATGCTCCCTGAATTTTAAGACTTTTTTTAGTTTCGAGATTTCATAAAAACAGAAATTTACCCAAAAATTAAGTTGGCGTAGTGTACCTCGATATATACCTACGTACTTCGCCAAAGAGCTTTCGTACTTGACGAAATCCTAAAAAGAAATCCGGTACGGAATTTATACCTTCAGGCTGTAAGAGTTTCTTGTTACTACAACAATGAATGTCTTTATTTTCCATTCGAAGTTCTACATTGTTTGTAATTTTCATTTCTTCCACTTTTATTAGGAATTCTCCAGGTTTCTTCTGAGGACTTTTCTTTGTAAGAACGCTGAGTTTTCTGTTGCATAGTGCCCATTTGAAGCTTCGGTTTCGCTTTTCGGAGTTTAGGTCGAATTTCGGTTTCCGTCGAAAGTTTAAGGTGAATTATATTTACCTATACCTCATACCATGAAGCAAAATAATTTTTCGTCTCTCATAGTTTCACCTCAAAGTCTTCTCCATCAGGATTGACACTAATTGGTTATATTAGATAACAGATGATTTTAATGTGCATGTGACGCTATTACATTTTTTTGTATTGAAAAATGATACAAGTAATAAAAATAAAATTAAGATTAGTGGAGCTTTTCAGCTGAAAGGAGCTTAAAAAGCTTAGGTTTTAGTTTAGGCCGAAATTAAATCACACTTTCATTCGAACACTAGCAACCATTGTAGGATACAGCTTCTTTCTGTGGGCAAGGTCTCTTTGAGATGAGTCAGTAGAGTTATATTATTTCTGATGAGCTTGTAAGAGGGGCTCCCTATCAGGGCCGGAGGCCCTTTGGCCCCAATGCAAATATCGGGCCCCTTTTCCCTTTTCAAATTCTAAGCTAATTAATTTTTTTTGAATAATCACTTGCAATATAAAATGGTTTTTATAAAATAATTTGTTACTTATTTATTTTATATTCTTTATTGCACATTTTAAAGACTATAGTTACAATAATTATCTGTTGTCCATAAAGGCGAGCTTATCTCCAGTAGAGATCTCTTCCAGCCAATCTTACAGGGTGTGAGAGAAGGCAGTAACGAGTTGTTATGAATTTCCAATAGCAAAGAAATTTAGTAACGCAATATGAAATTGACTGAAATGGCATAGAGTTCTGAAACCTTACATTAGCAAATCGATAGCATTAAATTTGATTAATTCTAGATTATTGTCGTTGCCCACTTTGTCTTTAGGTTAATCCGGATCTGTTCCCTATTAATCAAAATAAAACCTCTTATTATTTTCCTCGGCAATGTAGATTGTAAAAGATTCCCTCAGTGAAGCTCGCTTTCGTTAAAAAAGAATTCATAAATAATTATAGTATAGTAGTAAGTATAATATTCTTACATCACTATACTCTTAAATAAAATGAAAACAGAACTTGCCGCTACAAACCATTTATAATTTAAAAACCACTAGAGTTATTTTAATGTAGTTTTACTGGGGTTTTAATGTTCGGATTTCTTGTATGAATCATGAAGCTACGACAAAAACGTTGCGAGCAGGAACGGCCATATCGCTTGATTAGGGCAATCGAAGAATTTCTGTAAAATTTATTTGATCCCCTCATCGAATTTCATCACAAATAGTTCATAGAGTTCTGGATTATACTAGTGGTGGATTATGGGCTCCTGGTATTACAAAAAGAGAAACGTAATAAAGGCTGCTGATCGTAATTTGATTTGTACTTTACAGAATTGTCAGAAGACCTTTAATCCTTTGTAAAGGTTCCCAATCAAGTAAAAAAGACAACTGCAAGGTCCCGTTTCGTAACTAAATTCACGTAATTTCCTTATGTCTAGCGCCATCACGTTTGATGGATCCGGGTGCAGTCCGTTAGGCTCCCGGACAAGCCGGATTATCCGGGATGAGCCGGCGAGCGGGCGCGAGCACACGAGCCGATATTAACTGGGAGGAACTGTTAATTATTAACATGTGGTATTTACTAAATGCTTTGTCTTTGTAAATAAAATAAACAATTTGTAGTCGTATGTTATAGGTAAAAGTGAATTAAACAGTTTCAGATATAGCTACTTATCGATTGGAAACTTTAAAGCTTTTAACAAACAAAATGATCATTTTGTTTGAGAATTATTGGAATATCCCATCTAATTTGCGAGATCAGTGGCGATCGCAATACTTTTTGAGTAAGCTTTTGTAAATTCGCATAACTTTTGATTGAGTGAGCCGATTGCGATGAAATAAAGACTACTCCGTATTAAGTCCTATGTTTTCTTCTGACATTTTCATCAGAATTAGTTAAGTAGTATTTACGTGATGCGTATACGAACTTACAGACAAAAATTCCAAAAATGATCTTAATATATTCTATTACTTATCCTTCATCCATTCTATTACTTCATCCCCCAAATATATATCAAAGCGCGAAGTTTGCATATTTAATTATTGTGTAAAAATTGCAACCTATAATAACAATAAACCAACAAGTAATAAACCTATAATATGCATACATACATAATGCTCACGCCTTGGTCCTAGAGGGGTGGGCAGAGACGATGTATCGCTACTTTGCACAATCTAATGTTGCAAAGCGGATTTTCTTCGCCCGCTTTTCGCCCCGTGATACCCATTGACGTGATGTGTTGCGAACAGCATCGTCGCCTTTTTGAGGTACCACGATTAGCTATAGCGAAATACTATAATTTAACACATACAAAATTGCATACCAAATTACGAGTATATCTTACTTACGTAAGATATATTTTATACTCGTACATCTGTCTGAAAGAGTTGTTAAGAAAGTAAAAAAAATAGTAAAGAAAATAAAAATTAGAATTTGCGTAAAAATAAAAAAAATTACTGAATACAAGAGATGTTGATAGCTTTAAATTTAGTGATAGAGATTTATTGTTAGCAATGTAGGTCGTTCTATACCCAGGTTTAATTAGCTAAGATCGAGATGTCTTTGGTGGAGATTTATTCGATGAGACGAGAATAAATATCGCCACAGAGCTTGCTGTAAAGTTAGGTCGCTAGGTATATTAAGGTGAATTTTATTAATTACTGGTTGTGTCCGTGGTTTCGTTCGCCTGGACTACAGAATTATTGTTTTATTTAATAAATTTGAAATTTATTTGTCTTTTTCCCTTTCCCCTTCTCCTTCCGCCACCCTTTCCCCCTTTCCTCTCCCACTCCCGCTCGCGCACCTAGCCCCCACTCGAAACGCCTCTACCACCGCCACCTTAGTCCTAACTCATCGCAACCTGAAATCTGAATTCCGCCTAGAATTATACTAGTTAAAGTGATTATTTGAAAATTATGAATGCATTTAATTTTTGATTAAGTAAGCCGATTGCGATGAAGTAAAAACTAAATGTTACTCCAAATATTAAGCCCTTTTTTGTGAAAACTCCATTAGAATTGGTTTAGTAGTTTTTAAGTGATTGACTCTGGAAATTTTCTTACTAGCACAGGAAGTAGTTAAACTACATGTCCGAATAACTTGTTTAATATTTAATTTAGAGCCAACTGAGCAAATCTAATATCACTATCGTACTTAGCGTACTAAATGTACTTAAAAAACACCACTTGAAAAATGTGTTATCGATCAATATCTCTCACATGTATTGCAATTCAAGCGTTCCATACGAACGCATCATTCTTGACTAATTAAGATAAGACAGCTCTATAAATATATTGCTGAGGAGTAATTTGAGTCTTAAAGCTTGAATATAAAGTTTTGATGGGCATACACCCGTGGATGTAATTTCCAGCAAACCTTTGATAAAGTACTCATTGCTAAGTTGAATCTTCTGGGGATTCGAGGTAAATTGCTCCAATGGATAAAAGAGTACCCGCTGCACAAGTTTTCAAGTCGGAGTTGGTGATGGCGCCCATAAATATGTGCTTCGTGTAGTGCCCCAGACGGTTTTAAGCTCTATGTAAAAGCTCTTAGACAAGGTATTGAATCTATTCAATTCAATTCAAATATTCTTTATTGTGCACCAAAACATATACATTTTTTAATTAAAACAAATCTTACATATAAGGATGAATTTAGTGTACAACGGCGGTCTTATCGCTTTCAGCGATTTCTTACAGGCAACCTTTGGGTGGTGGCGAATGTCTATCCGCGGCTTTTGACGACAATTAAGAAAGGATATGACCATTCATAATTATAACATCTAGATAGATGTGGGAATCGAACCTACGCCCTCTGGTGTTCGAAGTGTTTGAAGCTCGAGTGCTCGTGTGCAATAACTAAGCCACTAACCCAACGAGGCGATCATATTATTGCACTAAGTACGATACACCAGTATTAATGTAGCACGGTTTTCCTTTATCATACTTAATTTATGTAGACCTCACTTCCATGTACTATATTATCTCCTTGTAAACATGAATGGGAACAAATTGCAATTTAACCCTCATTAACTCGAAGGCTGTATTGAAGCTGTTATTTAATAATTAGCTTTTCCCTGCCTAATAGAATTACATTATTGTTATGATAATAAAGTGCCGTATGGTTTCCGGTAGAGTAGAATAGGACCACTCCAACTCTTTCCGTGGATGTCGTACAAGGCGACTAAGGGAATAAATTATAAAACATCAATTAGGCCTCCCCAACCCGTCTGGCCAGCGCGGGGAGTGTAGGCCAAATCCTCCGTCTGTCTCCGGCAGATGAGAGAGGGTTGTGCTCCTGCAGTGGTGACAAAAATAACCTGATGATGAAAACGTCTTGTCCTTATACGTGCAAACTTATTGTTCATGGCTTAATTATTTTAAGATGAAATATCAGATAGATGTGGCTGTGAATGTTGTACAGTGGTGGTATGAAAAGTTTCGTCACCTTAAAGTCTATTTTTGCTTGTACCAGTGCAAGAAACAGTATTGAAAACATTTGAATGAATTTTACGTTTATTTAGTGTTTTACCGATTCCATCATGTTACTATTACATAAATTACACCTAAATGTAAAGTTTGTAATCACATAATTTATTTTCCACACAATTCCCACTGGGGACAGACAACTTTACAATTTGTACAAGTTGGGCCCGGTCTGGATGTTATATTTGTGAATTGTCCAATCCTTGTTTAATTTCCATAGCACAGGAGAAAGTCCTAGTTTGGGATTAGACAAGTGTAAGTATATATATATATGTAATATTTATTTATTATTTTTGTTATATTACTTGGAATGAACACGATATGAATGAGACGCGAATGAATCCATTGATTGTATTTTTCATAAGTGCAGTAGCGGAATAAACAGACACATCCAGTTTTCAATATGAGCCGAGCACATGTAACCTTTTCAAACTATGCCACAAAATAGAACCGAACGAAAGAACCTCTTTATTACGCTACTGTACTTATGAAAAATAGAATATTTGCTACTTATTTCATATCGTGATGATTCCAAGTAATATAACACAGGGAACGACTATGACAGTTTGGAAAAATAAATGGATCGGCTAACCATAACATCCACGCGTTACACATGTATATGGCCTGGAATCCGACAATACAACCCATATACGGATGTGATAATCATATATTATGAGCCGTAAATTATTTTAAAAATGTATTTTTTGAGCTCTTAAAGTGGAGCAATCGATTTTAATAAATATGATAGTGCATTGGGCGTCGATATTGTTAATCCCCCACTATAACAATGTTTTCGGTCTGGATCATGAATTCTGAACAAAATCTTCCTTAAAAAATTACTAAAATTATAGATGTGTACCTAAATATAAAAGTAATCATATTAAATTTTCGTTTGTTTAATTTAGGTCATTTAGAACAATATCTTGATATTTTGAAGGCGTCGCGACAGTGGTCTCAGACAAATCGCAAATGAACCGCCAATTCTAGTATTGCGAGCTCATTGCGTTGCCGTTTTTAGGGTTCCGTAGCCAAATGGCAAAAACGGAACCCTTATGGATTCGTCATGTCTGTCTGTCTGTCTGTCTCTGTCCGTCCGTATGTCACAGCCACTTTATTCCGAAACTATAATAACTATACTGTTGAAACTTGGTAAGTAGATGTATTCTGTGAACCGCATTAAGATTTTCATACAAAAATAGAAAAAAAAAAATTTGGGGTTCCCCATACTTAGAACTGAAACTCAAAAAAATTTTTTTCATCAAACCCATACGTGTGGGGTATCTATGGATAGGTCTTCAAAAATGATATTAAGGTTTCTAATATCATTTTTTTCTAAACTGAATAGTTTGCGCGAGAGACACTTCCAAAGTTGTAAAATGTGTGTCCCCCCCCCCCCCCCTGTAACTTCTAAAATAAGAGAATGATAAAACAAAAAAAAATATATGATGTACATTGCCATGCAAACTTCCACTTAAAATTGGTTTGAACGAGATCTAGTAAGTAGTTTTTTTTAATACGTCATAAATCGTAAACCACAATACTATTATTAAAACATCGATCAAAGTTACAACGACCTACTATAACTTTTATATTATGTTACTTGCTGCTACGGAACCCTTCATAGGCGAGTCCGACTCGCACTTGGCCGCTTTTTTTTAACTTCAGATTAGACATATCTAGTTATTTATAGACGATCATTGATCGTACCCACAATGTTAACTATGGACGTGACCCTTACATCATGGTGTAACAAATCATCGTTATACTGTCCTGATACGAGATAAGACCACCAAGTGTTTTTGTAGTATTTAAAGAACTGTCAAAAAAGGTTTAAAAAAAATATATCTTTATTTTCTCTGCACAGAGGTTATAGATGAAGAAAAAAAAACAAGAGCAACCATAAAATAATAAAAATACCTTTGCGAGAGACTGGTGTCTGTACTAGGTAGAAACCAGTATGACAAATCACCAGGCTCTCACTCTCAATAAAGGGCGAAACTTATGCATAACGTAAACAAAAAAAAAAGTTTAATATAAATATTATAGTTTCTTCAATTGGTGAAGAAACTTGCAGTCATTTTCACAGATTTCTCATTCCTAGCCCTTTTATCGCATCAGATGAGGGCAGTATAACGTCTATTTTAATATATACAAAATAACGTTGCGTTGGTAAAAATAAGTTTTTGGAGGTCGATATACATTGTATTTATTCTTGTATTACCAATCATCATCATCATCATCATATCAGCCCCTAGAAGTCCACTGCTGGACATAGGCCTTCCCCAATGAACGCCACCACACTCGGTCCTCTGCCCTCCGCATCCAGCCGCTACCGGCCACCTTCTTCAGGTCGTCGGTCCACCTGGCGGCGGGGCGTCCCACCCTGCGAGTGCCGATCCGCGGTCTCCACTCCAGAACTCGCCTGCCTCAACGGCCGTCGGTTCTGCGGCATATGTGGCCCGCCCAATGCCACTTCAGCTTGCTAATCATTTCGGCTATGTCGGTGACTTTCGTTCTTCGTCGGATCTCCTCGTTACGAATCATATCCTTCAAATAAGATCCGTCATTACCAAGATACGACCTAATTATTGCTATGTTCTGCAAGAACTGTGCCACCAAAAAATATTTATATTAGTAGTAATATTTTTTTAGTAATCAGTAATTTATTGCATTCCATGGTTTTATTGCATTGCATTACCAAATTAAACAGAGTTCGTCATGGACCTATTAACAATAACATAATGTTTTCGTAAACACCAGTCTGTCAGCGTTATTAAATGAAACGACGTTCGTAAATATACGTCCGACGCTCGTATTGAGTGTGGTGGATGGCAGCACTTTTAAATAAGCACCCAACGATCTCTATGTACTACTACATGGAGCGTTCCAAACAATCGCTCTGTTCCACGCAAGTAGCCACAACTCTTTCATATTCACTTTGAAACTTGTGCAGTTACTACTCAGAACATTTAATTATTTACTAAATATTGACAATATTTAACCGTAGCGTCAATATTTAGTAATAATTAAATGTTCTGCGTAGTAACTGCACAAGTTTCATTGTGAATGTGAAAGAGTTGTGGCTACTTGCGTGGAACAGAGCGATTGTTTGGAACGCTCCATCTAGTAGTACATAGATATCGTTGTAAGCACCTAATATTGATCCGATCCGATGAACCCATCAACAGTCTGCGTAGGTCGCCAATAGGTGTTTTTCTAATCCATCCCGGGACCAGATGTCCGTGCATGATTGAAACCCTCCGCCCATCTCCAGTCCTGGATTTAAACGTTTCCTAAATATAGGCTATTTTTGAGTTCTGCCGCTCCTTTTCACCTTAATTAACTATATTATCTATTTTATGACGACAATACACGTTGTCCGCATGTAATTACGTATTATCCAAATGCAACGATATCAAATGTCATACTAGACAATAAAAGCATTTTTGGCGAAGATATTTTAGATCAAAAAAAAATAGTTTGGCATAAGACAAGTGTGTATAGATTCTTAATTTGACCAAATCTTTTGTGTGTCTAATTTTGTTGATCCATGGCTATTTATTTTGTCAACCATTCAAAACTAAGTTATAGCTCACCATCAAACGTATTCATAATGCTCGCATCATTCGCTAGTAGGATGGAATAGGATCGCCCGTGAATCTGTCGCAAGCGGCGGCCTATATCTCGCATAAATGCTTTTGCCCCAGAATATCAGGCGCTTAATGTCTTCACAACCACCGGCATAAAAATAGTAAGTGGAATCTTAGGCATTTGTATTTTTTACTCTGTCTGGCCGCCGTCACCGATCCTGCTACAAGATCCTGCAGTCCCCTCTACTCCGCCCGGTACCAAAATGAGTAACTCAGAGGCTTCAAAACACAAGGCACTTTGGTTGATATCAGCGTCAGACAAATGGCAAGTTAGAGGACATAGTGCCACGGGATTTTATCTGCACTTAGCTTAGACCGTGATGACTTTACCATCAATGTGCCACAAACACACCGATTAGCTTTACAAACATTACAAGCAAACCTGAGTGCCACAGACGGGCATCATTATCGGCGAAGGCAAACCGTGCTGCCAAGCCCCAGACTCCGGGCTAGCTGATGCTTTTATTCGTGCCTGGCAGCTCCCGAAGTGTTCCCCAATCGCTCTGTAAGAATTGTCTTAGATAATTAATTAAGTATATGTACATACAATAACCCAAGTAATTTCCTCCAAATCTGCCGCCCGCCCCCTAAAATCTACCGCCCTTACATGGATGTATAGGTGAATTCGGCACTGTCCTCCCCCCAGTTTCGCTTCGCTTCGAAAGGCGGGAAATTCGCCCTCAGTAAGCGTTCGCATCTCTGGGACGACGTACGATCCCGTCGCGCCATCACAAAACCGCGCGAAAATATAAATAAAAACCCATTAAAATTTAGCTGTTCCAAAAAGTTTTGTAGTGTTGTTGAATTAGTGTTTGAAATTTTAAAATTTTGTAGAATTTTTTCGGGAGTTAGAAACGGAATTTAAAATTTTGTAGTGTTTTATTAATAATAAATAAATAGTTTTGAATTTATATTAAAATAGATATTGTGGTTTACAGTTTAATATAGTTGTTATATAAGCGTTATAAGATATATGTTAGTGTATTCAAGTGAAGTTGATAAAAGTGAGAAAGTATTAAAGGGTAAAAAACAATTAAAAATTTATTAGGTGTAATTGATTGATTGATTTGGGTACTTCATTATTTTAATCGTCTGACGTCTTTGTCACCTTTTGGACGTTATTTTTTTTTTGTAATTGGTGCAATAAAAGGCAATTTTAATAAAATAAAAATAAAATGTTGAATCGTGGAGATCTATCTCTATAATATAGGTTATAAAATTTAGTACTTTTATACAGTATTTAAAAAATATCTATTGTGAACTGTTACGGAGCTAAAAAAGACAAGATATACAATGATGTATCTTTATTGTATTTATAAATAAAAAACGGCTGGTGTTAATGGTATATGCAAAAAAATATGCTGAGTTGAAATGTTTTTTACTTTCCATTTTATTAGGAAGTTGAATTTTTAGTTCCGTCGAAATAAATAAACTTTTAGCAATGATTTTTGTCCGGATGAGATGAAAACTATTGGATCGAGCTAAGGACACATAATATACCTAACATAACCCCGCACTTACAAAATATATTTTAAAGAAAAATAAAACGGAACAGGCGCATTACATACGACGTGTGCACTATTTTTTTTATTTTTAAATTAAAAAGGTCAACTGGGGGCCTAATTCGTAAGCGAAAAGTAATTTTGTACTCTCTCTTTCCAGCCTGAAAAAACCCACGGTAAACCAAGTATCCAACAGTGAAAACCACATTTGAATCCATTTAGTGGTTTTGGGGAAGAAACTGATGACGTTATCATTATCATATATTATTTAATCGACGGATTTGCTTATTAATGTTTTCATCGTTTTATACATATACTATATTTCATCATCATATTAGCTTTGCGACATCTACTACTGGACATAGGCATACCCCAATAAACGTCACCACATCCGGTCCACCGCCTCTGAATCCTGCTGCTTCCGGCCGCCTTCCTCAGGGCGTCGGTCCATCTAGTGCCCCCCCTTGCGCGCGTGCCTATCCGAGGACTCCAGTCCAAAACTCGTCAACCTTAGCGGCCGTCGATCCTGCGAAAGATGTGGCCCGCCCACTGCCACCTCAGCTTATTAATCCTTTATACTTTAAATGTATCGGTTTGGAGAATACTACTTTTAAACTCCATTTCACCCTCTTAGGGGATGGTTTTCTGAAACTGTAAAACCCGTTCGGATTCATTAAATTTACAATTACTACTACAAAGTTCAGCTAATGGAAGCATTTAATAGTTTTACTCTATACAAACTTCGAACTTCCATTTTACCCCTTTAAGGGATGAATTTTAGAAAACTCTTCCTAAGCACTAAGGAAGGGTTTTTCAAAATTCATCCCTTAAAGGGGTAAAATCAAGAAGCGCCTATGCTATATAAGCAACCATTGTGTAAAATTTGAAGTCTCTAGACTCAGCGGTTTGGGCTGTGCGTTGATATGTCAGTCAGTTTCTTCCTTTATAGATATAGATGACTCGAGTACAAAATGACTTCGTAGGTTCATGGATATCATCCTTATGGAGTAGAGCTGTTACTTTCAAGTCTATTTTTCAGAATACTAACTTACAGACTAAGTACGGTTAGTGAGTCTTTGTTTAAAAACAAATGCGAAGGGTCGACCGCATCACAATCCGGTCGGAACGAAGTTGGAAATGTTACACAAACAAGAGATTAAACTCATTCGCGCGTACTGAGATCAAAAAGCGGAGCAAACAAATTAGAAGTTCGTCTCTACGGGTGAATCAAATTTTTTATTCTAGTTTTTTCTTTATAGTGTTACTTCAGTGTCATGAAGCTGAAGATATTTTGCTGTACAATATGTTTTTGCGATTTCGCGATTTTTACGTTAAAAAGCAATTGATCAACACCATCTATCTGTCAACTTCTCCCAGATAAATAGGCAAGGGTTTCAATACCATATAGTCTAGCTTGTTAATCAGCACAATTCCCATTCCTGACCAACAGACCAACGGTGGTTATGATGAGCCTAGTACGATCTATACCATGTATACTCAGACATTTGCATTCATCATCATCAGCCTGAAAGATTCTACTATTGGACATAGGCCTCTCCCAAGGCTTCACTGAACCCGATCCTCGGCTCTTCTCATCCAGTCACTACCAGCCGCCTTACGCAGAATCGCTCCAACCAGCCAGGGGGCGTCCCACATTACCTTTGCATTATTCAACCCTAATATTATACATCCCTTTGCCAGTATATTCTGTATAATACATATTTATACATAATTTTTAGTTTAATTTCCTGCTTGACCGATTGGCTGGTCCCACCCAAATACGTGAACTGTCCAGCCTTCAATCGAGATGTCGACCCTTGTCAACGTCTGTCTCTAGTAATATATGTATATTTATTTACGAAGAAGAGTGACTTTAGAAGAATCCAGAAAATCACAAAAATATACTTTATAAATAAAGATTTGGCGGCAATATCGCGCTAAAAGCTTGTATGTCTGTCTTCATGATGCCACAGCCAGAGTAAATGTGCTTAGTGAAGTTTCATCATTATTATCCTGAAAGAGTCCACTCCTGGACTTAGGTAACTCCCAAGGCGCGCCACTGAACTCGATCCTCGGTTCTTCTCATCCAGTCACTGCCAACCGCCTTACGCAGATCGTCGCTCCATCTAGCTAGGGGGCGTCCCACACCACGCTTGTGAGATCTCATTTATCCCAACAGTAATCGGTTGATCGACAGATGTTCCCACTGTTACTTCAATATATTAACTTTTGGAGCTATGTCGAAGACTTTAGTTCTCTGGCGAATCACAATCTGGCTGGATCTGGGCCTGATTTACGAACGTGTTAAATTATACCATGGAGGGGAGTTTCTAATTTTTGTAGGGAGTTGGTTCCGTCAAGCACTTAAGTAAAGAAACTGAAATTTAGATAGAAATGGAGCAGAACGTTCATAACTTGGTTACCGAAATACAACAAACGGTAAAGGGGGAGACGGTTTATAAAGGATACAGCAGGGATAATATGGATAAGGACAGCGAGTGATAGAGAGGAGTGGAAGAGGTTGAGGGATGCCTTTGCCAAAAAGGGGCAAACAGATAACAGTGTCGATGTTGTAATGTAATTAAGCAATTGTTATATATTTCATTCCAGATTAATAGTCCTATGAAAACAAACGCATTTGCGTCTCGAAAAGAAAATACACAATAGATGGTGTTCCTAAGTGGACCGCAAAGTTTACTTGGTAATACAAACCTATTTTTGCTGCTGGTGACCCTTTCATGTATATGTTACCGAGACGTAAATAGCGTTGGTTTTCATAGGACTATTAATCTGGAATGAAATATAGGTATGTAAATTTTATCTGAAATAAAAGGCTTAAAAGTAAAGTAAAGGATCCATCAAGCTTCTTCATCATCAGGTTATTTTTGTCTCCACTGCAGGAGCACAACCCTCTCTCATTTGCCAGAGACAGACGGAGGATTTGGCCTACACTCCCCGCGCAGGCCAGACGGGTTGGGGAGGCCTGATTGATGTTTTATAATGTATTCCCTTAGTCGCCTTGTACGATATCCACGGGAAGAGTTGGAGTGGTCCTATTCTACTCTACCGGAAACCACACGGCATACGGCCACATCAAGCTTCTTGCACAGTATAAAAATTTGTGTAGGTATAGATGTGTGTGAGTGCCGTAGAAGGCCAAGTGCTCTAATGTCGCAAGAGTGGAAATTTTCCATTTAGCGAATCTTATCCCAGTAAATTCATTCTCATCGAGCTTGAATTTTCTAACGCTGAAAACCCAATTTGATCTCATTTTCTTTTAACGTTCGCAAAACTAACTTTGAAAAATGCCTTCAATGGAACCGCGGGCGCGTTTTAAATTTCTCTAATACCCGCGAGGAAAGACGTGTCTGATTTCTTTATGAAACTTGGGAGGAATTCAGAAAATGGCTAGATTGCTAATCTACAATGGCGCGGGAGTAAGGTAGGAATTCGCTCGCATGGGAAAAATGCTCTCATCCGTGAATAAATTGTTTCCCGGTGAGGTCCCACGTCATGTGAGTGACGTAATTTATGATCCGCGCTGTGTTCTCGCGTCCTCATTTACGCCGTAACACGACTCCGGTGACAGGGGAGGGTTAAGCCGATAAATTATTTGTCCACCAGGGGGTTGAAAAATCACTCGATTAAGCATATTGTTTGTACCTATATAAGAAATTATAGAGCAAAGATTAAAAGCTAGATTTTGTAGACTAGGCCAGTCCTCCGTCACTCGGACCTACCGCGATAAGTAGGTACCTACACTCTCACCCCGCGTCGAGTAAAAGCAACGCTAAGTCGAGCGACTTAGACACATTTTTCAGTTAGTATATCACTGGTCATTTTCCTAGTTTGGAAATTTTCGCTAATTCACCAGTTTCCTTATCTATCAGTTTCGTGCGGGTATTGTTTTGACTAAAAGCGTGTTTTTGTTTTATTAGGGAGTGATATATCGTATCTGTTACGTAGTAGCTAGGCGTAGATGCGTTCAAGCGCCTATGCCTACAGTGGGAACTAATTTCTCTCTAACCTTATACTTAGCCCATAACTATTATTACTTATTAATTGAGGAGTTACTTTTCAAAGGGGCCTATATTTTAAGCAATAAGGCTTACTTTCATTTAGGCAATGTATATGTCATACTATGCCCGAGACTTCGTATGCTATCCTTAGTATGTAATCCTTTAAATTTTTTAACTATTATCATTAGGTACTCCTTATAATATTACCTAAGGTAACGAAATATAATACAAATCCTGTCCACAACATATCTTTGAATTAAAAACTACAATACTTAAATCGGATAAGTGATTGTCGACTATAAGCATACTAATGGATAGACAGGGAGACGTTGCGTCTTATAATATGTTGGGAAGGGATGTAGAGAAGGGATGTAGGGAAGGGATGTAGGGAAGGGATTTGGGGAAAAGATGTAGAGAAGGGATGTAGAGATGGAAGGTAGGGAAGGAATGTAGGGAAGGGATGCAGGGAAGGAATGTAGGGAAGGGATTTAGGGAAGAGATGTAGAGAAGGGATGTGGGGATGGAAGGTAGGGAAGTAATGTAGGGAAGGGATGTAGGGAAGGGATGCAGGGAAGGGATGTAGGGAAGGGATAGAGAAGGCATAAGGATGAAGTCAATATCAAAGTTATTCTTATTGCACAGTAGATATACGCTCATTAGAAGAGACACTCCTCAATAACAACTTGTAATATGTAGTTGCAACCTTTTTTTAACATGTTTCAAACTGATTTTTAGTTTAATAAATTCAATAAAGGTTTTATTTATTTTTTATTAACAGCTACTCTGACGGCGACTGAGAGACAGCGTTTATTTGGCGACAATTTTGGACATAATGCTAACATAAACATGAAACTAAATGATCCAAGTTCCAATGAAGCGAGAGAAATTTATTATTTCGCTAAGCGCTGTCTGACGTCTAGGTAACGCTGAGTATTATGTATTTCCCTATGAGGTTGGCATGGACATGAATAGTCCCAAGCCTCTATAAAATAACAGAAAAAAATGTAATAGCTACCGTGAGATAATATATAAGCTTATTATACCTAACAAACCTGCAAATATTTAACGAATTTGCGTGGAAATGCCATTTTGTATATTTTGATAAAGCAAAATGTACAAAAATTGAAAAGATAAAATTGAAAAGCACATAAGCCTCTGTGATATTCCTGTAGCAACCTTGAGCGCACACCTGCCTGGTTCACATGATTTGAATAATTTATGAAATCATTTGTTTATTTTCGATATTACGTTTAAACATCTTGAAGTAAAATATTTACAAATCTTTCTTGCATATTCAGCAATACATACATATATGCAGAGATAGGAATTCTTGTCGCAATTGTGACTGAAACAGGGCTAATAATTATGGATATGGCTTCTTCCTTAAATAAACATATATACACTCACTACATACTTATACAGGATGTGAATGATACAAGTAGCACTACAAAATTCAAATCATAATGTGGAAGAAACGTTTTTAATACTTGCGTGGTCCGTACAATACCATAAACTGGTCAGCATCTGAATCCATCAAAATAAGCTCGAAAATGTCTTACGCCGTATTTTAATTTAAATTTATTCCTTAAACAAAATATGTTGTGTCGGACTTAATTACATATTATTCTTATGTCAACCTTCGAAACTGCAGCGAAAGAATTATCCAAATTGGTAATTTGTAGTCTCGTGATGAAGTTTATAAATCAACGCTGACATCAGTTGATATGGAACGTTAATTTTCAGATTTGAAAAGTTGATATTTTCGGAAAGAAGAAGATTAAATCCTGGAAACCCAGGGCAAATAGTATTTATTTACTTCAACGGTAAATAAATATGATACAACGATTTTTATACTTACAGTGATGAAAGTTATACGAGTACTGATTAAATGCTACATTTTCTAAATGTATTTGTTACTTTATAGCTAAATTAATTATTCTTATTTCATCATCATCAGCCTGAAAGAGTTCACTGTTGGACATAGGCCTCTCTCAAGGCGCGCCACTGAACCTGATCTTCGATTCTTCTTCATCCAGGACCTGCCAGCCGCCTTACGCAGATAGTTGCTCCATCTATGTATATTTTTATTTATTTGAAATGAAAGCCATATCCATAATATTTAGCCCTTTTTAGGAATTGGGACAAGAATTCATATCTGTTCATCAGTTCATCATTCATGCTATATCTCTAACGGGATCCTTTAGTCTCATTATTCTCTTGTACGTTCTCGCTGTACACGAGTACTCTTCAAGCTTCTATCTGTGAGCACTTTGCTCGATATATTTACTCAACATATCCGATCCAACGGGAGCAAGGCTTTTTTCTGCATAATGATAACACTTTCATCCTGTGCAGCCATTCGGCGTATTTTTCGTTGCGTTTCAATAACTTCCCAGTGGCGATATCGCCTGTGTTTTTACATACAATAACATACATAATGCTATCGACGGTAGGCAGAGACGTAGATCGCCACTTTGCACGATCCTGACACACCTCACTAGCCTCACACACATGCATCAACCGTTTCATGCGCATCCTTTTATCGTCGATGGATTTCATTTCATCATGAGAAAGAGAGCCGCCTCGATGCTAAGCCGGGTCCGCGGCGTCCCTAACAGCATCCTAAGCGAGCCGAGTCCACTGCCCCATATTGTGGCTAAGTGCCACAATATGGGGCAGTGGACACACATAAATAAATAATGTCCTATTTTCATTTTTTTTTATAGTTTTGAACAGTTTGTATTTGTAATTATAATTTTAAAATCAACTAACATAGTTTTGGGTCCGCTTTCCACTGGGGACAGACCTGAAGCAGATGAGATAGCGCACATTAGAAAATAATTTGCCTAATAATTATCTTCAATAGACTAACCAGAAGGTTTTCAGTTCAGTTCAATTACTCTTTATTGCATGATAACAAATACCTACATAGTTACTACTAGCTTTTGCCCGCGACTTCTTTTAACGATTAATTTTGTTTCCTGTAGGAATGAGATGTTTTTCGGGATAAAACTATCCTATGTCTTATTCCAGGACCTAACCTATATGTGTGCCAAGCTTCATCACGATCCGTCCAGTGGTTGAAGCGTGATTGAGTAACAAACATCCAAACATCTAAACTTTCGCATTTATAATATTAGTGGGATTGATACTCGTATAAGTTTTTTGGTGGAGCCGTGGTAGGCGGTTGGTTGTGCACTCGCCTCACGTTCATGAGGTCGTGGGTTCAAACCCCGTCCGTACCTATGCGTTTTACGAAACTTAAGTACGGTTTATTTTATAATACCACAGGCTTTTCGGTGAAGGAAAACATCGTAAGGAAACCTGCATATGCCAAAGAAGAAATTTTGAGGCGTTTGTGAAGTCCACCAAATAGGCTTGGGGCACCGTCGGTGGTCAGGGGTTTGGCACAAAAGATCCTGAAGGGTCGAAGTGTCGCCAGGTCTTCCTGGACCCCTAAGAAGATAAGAGATATGTTTTTGTGTCGATATGCATTATTCTATATGTTTTAAGTGGAAAAGTTTTGTCTCAAAACATTTTCTTCCACGTTAATTTCTGTGACAAGCGCGACTAAAACCGCTGGGGTGAATTAATACCAATTTAGCTTTGTTTAGCCTCCAGGCGTGCCATCCGCTCTCTGATCATTTGTCTTCTTCGCACGGACATGTCGTCGGGGGATGGTCGAGTTGTATTGTACCTCTCCCTTGCCTCGCGAAATGAGTTTCCTGGCCACTGAAGTACTACAACAGGAATAAACTCTTAAAACAATATTTTAAAAAAAATTTGAGTATGCCGTCCATAGTATTTAGTAGCAAAAAATACTAAATATATTACTCGAAGACTACCTAACCTCCCCGTCAGTTTATATTACATAAGTAGCCGTTATAAATGGTGTGCCGGCCACATTATGTAGTTTGGTTACTTAGTAATGTAACCGGCTACTGAATCAGTTGTAGGTGACACCATTTATAATGGGGGCGGCTACTTACGTAATAGTGGTATATTTTTATCCTTACGTAAGTAGGAGGGCTACTTATTTTTTTCTCAGTGATAATCGTACGCTAAATATAACACAGCTGGCAGTACACACCACAGGGCTGCCGCCACCGATCGACTATTCCGTTAGAAAGAGAAGTATTTACTTGTTGATGTATAACATTTCTCTCTCTCGATCGCGCTGGGTGCAGCAGCCAGCCCTACTATTATTACGCGCACAGGCTGGTGCGTCTGCAGCAGGTGATTACATCTGTTCGAGTGTCGAGGGTGTGTGGTAGCAGTGAGACTTTGCTAATGCACGAGTTATGCTGAGAAGAAAACAAGGGAGAGAGGGGTGTAGGCAGATATGTTGTCTCTCCTTCTAATTAGAAGCAACACACACTTAACATAGAGTAAGAGAACGGCACATCTTTTGTCACATCTCGCTTGTTACCGATCAGTGAACGCATGTTTTAGTTTCTGTTCCCGAAGCACTGCACTTTCCCGTAACACACCGAAAGGGAATGCGTGGCGGAGGCGTGTTCCTGTTTTGTATTGTTCGACTTAGTATGAGACACTTCACAAGGAGTACCGCCGCGGGAAGCGGGATTTGTATGAAGTATACCGCTAACGCTACGCCTCAGCCACGCCTCCGCCACGCCTCCGCCACGCCTCCGCCACGCTTTATGTGTCTTTCGGGGAACATCTATATATATACTACTCCTTCCATATTCCTGATACAGTACGGAATCGAGAGGAGTGGGGCGTGTCTTCGTGAACTAAACGTTCTATACTCAACCCATCGTCGAACAGTATCATTAAAAGTTTTCAAGTTTTCCCTCTAGGTACACTATTTAAAATATCCGTCTTAAAACATTCAATTATGGAATCCATTATGCGAAGGAGACGTTGAAATGAGTATTTTCATTATAAACACGAGTGTCGGCTAAGTGCACTTAGCCAGCGAAATAGTTATACGTACCTTATACTTAGGTATTTTCTCTTGTCCTTCGGTCTCCAGATAATGAGTACTGAGACAAAAAAAAATTATAAGAAAATGTTTGTGCGAAGCATTTATCTTATACTAGCTGTTGCCCGCGACTTCTTTCGTGTGGACAACTTTACATCCCAATTTATTATGTATTTCCCGTAGGAATGAGATGTTTTTTGAGATAAAAATTATCCTATCCTATTCCAGGACCGAACATATATGTGTGCCGAGTTTCATTCTGATCCGTCCAGTGGTTGAAGCGTGATTGAGTAACAAACATCCAAATATCCAAACTTTCGCATTTATAATATTTAGGATAGGATAAAATAGCTCCATATTACGCCAGTGTGATTGACTGATTGATTGAATATACTTTATTGCACACAAATTACAGAAAATATATAAGTGAAATATACAGTAAATGTACAAGTGGCGGCCTTAAAGCGATTTCTTCCAGGCAACCTTTGGATAAACTTTCGCATTTATAATATTAGTAAGAAGTAGGATAGGATAACAATAAAAAGGCGTTTCTGTACATAGATTAAAAAAACAGTTTCCAGACGAAAGCGAAACTGGGGGTAGATGGGGTCCCATTCCTTATCAGAGTGTGAAACTTCAATTTCACAAATGCCAGAAATGCAGTAAACCTTTTAAAAAAAGTAACCTGATTAGATTTTTTATAGCTTTCAATAAAAAGTTATTTGGTAATATCTAGAAAAAAAAACTCATCTGGAGGCTTACTCTGTAAGTATTTCGGATAATATCCGTGGTACTCAAAAGCTATTCTGTACTCTCTAAAGGGTCATGTGATATTATTGTGGTAAGCGTTTGATGTCTAACTACTATAGTAGGAAGCCAAACGCTTAGCAGGATTTATTGTATGACGCAAACGCTTACCCTCTAGGTGGTTTTTTTACTTTCGGGGATCGCCTGAGCATAGCGACTCGCCTCCGTAATGCTTTAAGCTCTCAGAGATGGACAGTTCCTATACAGTATCTACGAGTATCTATAGTTCATACGATGAAAGAAAATGATTTTCGCACCTTATGTCACCTCAAAGTTTTTACCTTCATAATTGATGAGTCATCCGTTATCTAATTTAATAAAGAATTAGTGTCAGTCATGAAGGTAAAAACTTTGAGGTGACTTATGTAATCATGAAGGTAAAAAATTTAAGGTGACTTAAAATTATTGTCCTTCATATATGACCTTTATTTATATCCATGTACAGGTGAGGTTTAAGCTGTTGGAGACAGATGTCATGATTAATTCATCGGGACGCGCCTCCCTGATTGTGGGTCTCTGAGTACACATAAACAGGGTGCCCTGCATAAGGCTTTTAGGAAGGGGGTGCTTGTAGGATCGGACGATGTTATTTTAGAGTTACCATAGACATAAACATACTTTATTGATAACTTCCGTTACAGGTTTTTTAATTCCTATTTTATTATTGTTGTTGTTGTTATTTTTGGTACATAAAGCGTTAACATGCATACATACACACATACATACATACATACATACATACATACATACATACATACATACATACATACATACATACATACATACATACATACATACATACATACATACATACATACATACATACATACATACATACATACATACATACATACATACATACATACATACATATACATTAAATTAAAGACAGGCAAATTAAACATCAATAACTGTACGAACTGTACAAAGTTTCAATAAAATACGTTCAGCCGTTATGATAATAATAATAAATTTATTTCTTCTCACAAGGTAAATACATATAATAGTAATCATTATGCTAGGCTTAACAATAGATCAATGGAGTGATTGAGCGATAAATATCCACACTGTCGCATCAGACGACACGTTAAGTGATTAAACAAGTTTATTAACCAAACTAGCTGTTGCCCGCGACTTCGTCCGCGTGGACAACTTAACATTACACATTCTTATGTATTACGTGTTACTAAATCCTAAAAGAAATTTATTAATCTGGTTATGCATTAAAAATATGATAAAAAAATAAAAATAAATAAAAAATATACTATCCTATTGAGAACCTCTTTTTTTGAAGTCGGGTAAAAATTAGCGTTCCGGCGGCGGTTTCGCCCGTTGGACCACAGTTTTTTAGGTTTCCGTAGCCAAATGGCAAAAAACGGAACCCTTATGGATTCGTCATGTCTGTCTGTCTGTCTGTCTGTCCGTCCGTATGTCACAGCCACTTTATTCCGAAACTATAAGAACTTACTATTGAAACTTGGTAAGTGGATGTATTCTGTGAACCGCATTAAGATTTTCACACAAAAATGGAAAAAAAAAACATTAAATTTTGGGGGTGCCCCATGCTTAGAACTGAAACTCAAATATTTTTTTTCATCAAACCCATACGTGTGGATAGGTCTTCAAAAATGATATTGAGGTTTCTAATATCATTTTTTTTAAAACTGAATAGTTTGCGCGAGAGACACTTCCAAAGTGGTAAAATGTGTGTCCCGTCCCCCCCCCCCCTGTAAGAGAATGATAAAACTAAAAAAAATGTATGATGTACATTGCCATGCAAACTTCCACCGAAAATTGGTTTGAAAGAGATTTAGTAATTTTTTTTTTTTAATACGACATAAATCGTAGACCTTAATACTATTATTAAAACATCGATCAAAGTTACAACGAACTACAATAACTTTTATATTATGTTACTTGCTGCTACGGAACCCTTCATGGGCGAGTCCGACTCGCACTTGGCCGGTTTTTTTTAATAAAGTTGACATTATCATATAATCAATAATTTTTTTATATTTTAATATTGTGCAAATTAGGTGATATTTCCTTCCCCCCCAACGTTGAAAACCCTTTCCCCCATCCCTTCCCTCTCCCTACTCCTACCTCTCCCCCTTCCCTTAATCCACCCCTTCCTACACCCTTTATTTACCACTGCCCCCTTATCTTTCCTCTCTTACCCTAATCCCTCTATTCTTTTCCATCCGACTTCCTTCCCCTCCTATTCCCTTCCTATGTTGCATATCCAATTAACTGTACAACAAAATGTCTGTCAAACTGCTGGACATGCCTTCCCCAATGAGTGCCACAACGCCCTACAGATCCTGCCGCTTCCGGCCACCATCTTCAGGTCGTCCATACACCTGGCGGCAGGGCGTCGCACCCTGCGCGTGGGACGTCGCGTCCCACTCTAGAACCCGTCTGTACCAACGACGTCGGTACTACGACAGATGTGACCTGCCATTTCAGCTTACTAATTCTTTCGGCTATGTCGGTCACCTTCGTTATTCATAGGATCTCCTCATTCCGAATCATATCCCTCATAGAGACCCCTAGCATTGCCCTCTCTATAGCTCGCAGAGCCACTTGAATCTTGTGGATCAGGCCCACCATCAGTGTCCACGTCTCCGCGCTGTAATCATGACAGGCAGGACGCACTGATTATAGATTTTTGTCTTTAAACATTGTGGAATAGGTGACGTAAAGACTTGACGCAGTTTTCCGAATACTGCCCACCCTAACTGAATTCTTCTGTCAACTTTTGAAATTGATCATACCCAACTATATTGTCTGTCCTAGGCAGACGTACTCCTGAACAGCTTCGATATTGACATTGTCGACGATCACCGGTCTAATACAGGGCCACTAATTATCGAATAACGAACTTTTTGTATCGAGACTTGTGGAAATACCTGAAATACATCAGCAAAAATAAATCTATAAATGAGCTTTAAAACATCTCTGTCACTTTCTGTCAAGTTCTTGCAACGACCAGTAATGTTGAACTACACTTTCATACAAATGATATGAAATGAGAGGTCAACTTGTATATCAGCATCCTGACATTTTATTGAGATATGACTTATACCAGTATGAGGCCCGAACTCAAAGCTATTAAACTGTGAAACGCTGTCAAATTCTGTTCAGCAGTTTCCAAGATTAGCCCGTACATACATACATACATACAGACAGATAAGAATTTTTTTAATTATATTTTTGGACTCTACTGGTCTTCAGTAACGTCCGGGCAGTGAAATTTTTTTTTTAACTTCAATGTACAGATTCGCTTTTCTTTTGTTTTTTCTACTCTTTTATTATATGTATAGATTATTGGTTCGCTATCTCATTAGCTCGTTAATATGATCCCGCGAATATAGCTCCGACCTAAATATCATAATCAATATAGTTCGAGGCGAGGAGCACCCGCTGTTGCTGGCTGAAAATAGTTATCATTTCTCGTTGATTGAAGGTTCTAGCAACAATAACACTGTGCATAGTCCTCTGTTGGACTAACACATGGTTAATATTTGTAACTAGCTGTGCCCGCGGCTCCGCTCGCGTGGACTACAGGATTCGCTCCCATTCCCACTTCCGCTCTCTATCCCACTTCCACTCAGACTTCAATTCATAATTAATTCATAATTCATAATTCATTTATTGCCATAAATTACATGTAGGTGTAGATGTTATTAAAATATACAATATTTGGTAATTGATCAGTGCAATTTTACCCACAGGGGTGTAGCAATTAAAATAGTAACAATACACATACAACATGCAACACAAAGATACAACACAAATACATAACATTTAAATAAAGTCAAATCAGAATTTCAATAATTAATTTCAAAATATTTCTAATATGTCATGGTTCTGGTTCTTATACTAATTTACACCCTTTATATTAATTATCATTGCAAGAATTCGTTTACGCTGTATGGACATTTTTTAGTCAGGTATATTTTTAATTGTTTTAAAAATTTAATGTCAGTCAAGGCTTTTATGTCAGTTGGCAATCTATTATACACCCTAATTGCATTATATGTAAGAGTTTTCTCGTACGAAGCAGTCCTGTGTGATGGCACCTTCAGTCCCCTCTCATAGAGCATGTTTAAACGAGTGCTCTTATAGTCTGGTCTATTCGGGAAGAGTTCGGGATAGCGCCTGACGAGTTTGCACAGTTCTATTATATAGAGAGAGGTCATTGTATGCAGATTCAGCTCTACAAATGAATTTCTACATGAAACCCTGTTCGACCTTATTCCATTCAGAATACGGACGCAACGCTTCTGTAATTTAAAAATCTTGTCCGAATCCACGGAGCCGCCCCATGCAGCCAATCCATAGATAACCCTGGACTGGAAAAACGCATAATATGACTGGAGAGCAGCCTTTTTTGTCGCTAATTGTTTTAAATTTTTCAGCGCATAACAGAAACTACTTATCTGGCCTTCAAGAAATTCAATATGTTCCTTCCAATTTAAATGTTCGTCAACATGCACTCCTAGAAATTTGGCATTACGAACGAGTTCAATAGGATTTCCATTTATCTCAATCTTTATGTTTGTTGCTGCTGATCCGTAGTTTCTGAAATGTAGCATTTTAGTCTTATTTATATTTGTACTTAAGTTTAACGATTTTAGCCAGTTTATTATAGTAGTTAAAGACTGTACAATAGTATCTGTCATGTCGGCATCCACCCCTCTTTTAAATTTGAAAAACACTGATATGTCATCTGCGAACATAACCATTTTATTTGTGATAAGTCTAGGCAGATGATTTACGTAGAGGAGAAACAGTAACGGTCCCAATACACTTCCCTGAGGCACTCCGTGTTGCACATTTGAAGTGTTTGACTCTACATCTTTCAGCGTTCTGGTTATCCGGTCATGTGAGGCAATTACCACACTTTGCTTACGGTTCTGAAGATACGACTCAAACCAATCTCCTGCGGTGCCCCTTATTCCGTAGCGGTACAGAATATTAAGCATAGTCTCCCGATTTACGTAATCGAAAGCTTTGGATAAGTCTATTAGTACAGCTATAACATTTTCGTTTCCGTCAATAGTTTCTGTCACGTATTTAGTCATATTAAATATAGCATCAGAAGTTGATACTCCCCTTTGAAACCCATACTGCTCGTCTGCTGTCAAACCCAGGTCCAGGTCGAGGTCGAGGTCCAGGTCCAGGTCCAGGTTCAGGTTCAGGTTCAGGTCCAGGTCCAGGTCCAGGTCCAGGTCTGGTACAGGTCAGGTCCAGGTCCAGGCCAGGCCCAGGCCCAGGCCCAGGTCCAGATCCAGATCCTCAACTCTCCCCTTAACCCTCCTCTCAACCTTTCCCTCAACACTCCCCTCAACCCTCCTCTCAACCCTCTCCTCAGCTCTCCCCTCAACCCTCCCCTCAAACATCTTTCCCTCGTCTCTCCAAATGTAGTCCTCGTAACTAATCCATCGCAGTCCAAATTCCGACCAACATTACTTTGTTGCATACGTATACCACAAATTCACCGTAATCGGGTCAAAAGTTATGCGAATTTTCAAACACTTAAATTACACGTATCATACCCCGCTCCGGCTCCCGCTCCGGTCGAGCTCCGGTTCCGCTCCCGCTCCCCTCCCGCTTCCGCTACCGCTTCCGCTTCCGCTCTCAATCCCACACCCCACGCCCACTCCCACGCCCACTCCCACTCCCACTCCCACTCCCACTCCCACTCCCACTCCAATTCCTACTCGCAGCTCCAAATGTAATCCAAACTCATCGCAATCTGAATAGTAGGTACGGAAATACTACTTTAAGCAATATATTGCATAATAACCTTACCTAACTAATGTATATGAAAACTAAAAATGTCTATAACTTTTGATTGAGTTAGCCGATTGCGATGAAATAAAGACTAAATGTTAAGTTAAGTCAAGCACCATGTTTTTGTGAAAAGTATCAAAATCCGTTCAGTAGTTTTTAAGTGATGCGTGCACAAACTCACAGACAAACAGACAAACAGACAAACAGACAAAAATTTCAAAAATGATCGAAATGTGTTCTGTTGCTTATCTTTAGACCCCCCCAATTTTTTTTTGCAAATATCTTCAATGTACAGACACGCGAAGTTTACGATTTTATTTATTAGATAATTACTTATTAAGCTAGGAATAAAATCTGAACTTTGTAACGTATCCTCCCTTTTTAAATTTAGGTTTACCAGAACTTTAGTTTTATGGAACGCCGATAGATGGCGTTGCACCTTTTAAAGGAATTGAGTTGTGCCAAAGATAATATATTACTAGTGTTAAATCAGACTACAATAAATGCATTTATCTTATATATTTCTGTTATTATCACTTGACTATTACAACAGTTCTATATTCCTTTTTAAAGCTATAACAAAACATTAAACAACTCATAACACAACCCCTTCTTAATCGTCCATCAACCTTATCTCTCTTTTTTATGCGTTTTTGGCTCCGAGTACGTGCTCTTTTTGTCCACTTGAATCAATCGTCAACCTGGCTTGCATTCTAACTCGTCGCTAACACTAGGTAGTTGTGCTCTAGAATTAGTTTCCTTCCTGTCCTGTCTGTCCTGGCACAGCTGAAGTAGCAGTGGGCGGGCCATATTTGTCGCAGAACCGACGGCTGTTGGAGCAGACGATTTCTGGAGTGGAGACCACGGATCGACACGCGCAGATGGATGCCGACCCGAAGAAGGTGGCCGGAAGCAGCTAGATGAGAAGGGCGGAGGACCGGATGTAGTGGCGTTCATTGGGAAAGGCCTACGTGTACTTAATAGCTCACTAATAGTATAAACGATAATATTACAGACCGGACATGATATTACATCATTAGTGATCGCATGTTGAGAAGGGCTTCAGAACTGTTAAGGGTTTCGTTCTATTTTAACTAAGTTAGTTTAGGTGTTTCTATTCGTAATGCGAGAGTATTTTGATGGTTTCTGTGTCTGCTACCCTTCTGTTTTTCATTTCTGTGTTAATTAAAATATCATTAGTAACTTAAATAATGGATAATTATAATAAACCTAACCTAAACGTAGCAGCATGCTATTGAGTAAAATCCTTTTCCAGAAAGACCTTGTGTTTAAGAAGGGTGCTGGGCTAAATAGTGAAACTAAAAGAGGGGGCAAGGGGAGTAAATGTCTAGGTAGTAGCACTTATGTCTAGGTACTTGCCGCTTCAGGGACCTCGGACGGGGTCGCCGTCTCTGCTCTAGTTAGGTATAAACACACAGAATTTTAGACACTAGCACTTTTAGGGTTTATAGTTTATAAGTTTTAGGAGGAACTCCGCGACACGAGAGGGGCAATGACAAGAGCGGGCGCGTATAAAATAAATATGTAGGTGGGTATGAAATAATTTACATTGGGAGGGATTTAAACTGTATTTACGCCAAGGTGATTTCTAAACACCTTGGACACAGTGTAGATCCTTAAGGAAGTCAAAGCCGTGACAATTTTCAGGAGAAAAAACAGACAAGACTCATTCCTTTTGCTGCCAATGCATTATGTTTATAGAAAGTACCGTCGCAAGTAATGATTGTAGACCCACTAGCCACCTATCGCAATTTAGTCGTGTTGTACAAACAAATCGATTAAAATCGATTAAAGCCGTATGATTTTGTACGTGGAGTTGGAAACATGACCGAATTACGTACGAATGGTGGCTAGTTATTGTCTTTCTGTCATTTCCTCAGGTTTAACAAGTAGGTATCACATAGCCAGCAACTTATGTACTTTTAAAAATACATTGTTGTTTGCCTTCATCTTTTGAGGAAACCGTATGCAATATTTTAAGTTTCCGAAGCCAGGCAAGCGGCATGACCGCTGAATAACTCAGTGTTGTTCACATCCATAAAATCTAGGACGCTGTGTAGCCTATCAGGTATTTCCCGAACATCTTAAAATTCATAAAATATCCAATTATTACGCTGCCTATTTGTGAACTCCTATGGCACGGCTGGTTGGTTGGGGCATTAGTCGACGAACTGGTGGTTTGGAGTTGGAGTCATCTGAATTCATCGTAGTCGTTGAAGTCATTAATTAGACCACTCAAATCATTAGCATGTCTGACTGACAAAGTAAAATTACGTAAACTAATTTTGAAACCCAAACACAATTCGCGCATAACAACGTGACACTGGCGGCGACAGTATCTTGTTTACACTCACATTGTTTAGGCAGGTGCTAATTAAATGTCCTCCCCCCTCCATTACCACCCCCTTCCCTTCCAACATGTCACCCACAGTGACAGACTGAGTAAATTCTGTTGTCCCTTCGTTGTGTGCCGTTTTAACTCGTGAACCCGCAATAACGGAGCTGTCAGTCCAACAGTGGAAGCGTCGATGGTGCAGTGGAGAAGATACGACCTATCATATTGAAATGCTTGAGTTCGATTCCCAGTCATGCCATGTACCAATTGTTTATCGTATATTTATGACTGCTATAAAACTTTTTGACGACCTCCGTGGCGGAACGGGTAGCTCCCGGACTGCCACGTCGGAGGTTGCGGGTTCGAATCCCGCTAGGGGCAAATGTTCGTATGATGAATATGAATGTTTGTACCCAAGTCTTGGATGTTTATATATTTATTTAAGTATGTGTATCCGTTATCTAGCAACCATAGCACAGGCTCTGCCCAGTTTGGGACTAGATAATTGGTGTGAATGTCTAAGATATTTATTTATATTTAAAACGGTGAAGAAAATATCGCGAGAAAACGTAGGTACACTCGGCCAATTTAATTTCTAATCCATGAAATCATTATGCCTATTGCATTCTCATACAACTAACGTATCGTTTTTGTTATCATATCCAATACCAGTATAAAGATTGTAGAATATTTAAAAAAAAATGCCGTGACAATTTTCAGGAGAAAAAACAGACAAGACTCCAGAAAAATGTGTAGTATAAATACAACACATACATTCACGTCGTGCAAAAACGGGACAATACAATTGGATGGGTCTGAAATTAAATTTGTCGACGGTACGTGATGGTTTTTTCAGTTCGCTATCAAGTGTGGCATCCTTTATTCATCTTTCATCCTCAATCCTACGTTTCTTTATAAATAATACATATCTACAAAATCAGTGATATGTTCGTAAATAATTCTGAAGGGAGAATACCCTTGGGAATGACCTCGGATGAAATAAGTATTGCAGATCCATTTCCGAAAATGTGCCTACCTATCACTACTATTGTGAAACACGATTAGAGATCATATAAAACTAAAACAGATGGGTGTTAGGTCCCTACGATATATATTTTGCACTTCATCGTCATCATGTCAGCTCCTAGTCCATTAAAATAGGTTCAGTAGTTTTTACGTGATGCGTGCACAAACAAAACAGACAAAAAATTAAAAAATGATGTTCTATTACTTATCCTTGGACCCCCCAAAGTTTTTGTGTGCAAATATGCTCAATGTACAGACACGCGAAGTTTACGATTTTATTTATTAGATTAATAGATGCTACTTGTCCGAATCGCTTTAATTTAATTTTCTATTTACCTCTTACTAAAACTGCACTGACCTGACGTATTTATGGTTATGATTATCCGTTCCGTCATAAATTATGACTCATAAATACTCATAATATATAACCATAACTATTGATTGAACGATAATTCCAAAACAAAGGCTCATCAAACATTTGTTCTCCACAAAGGGGAGAAAGGGGAAAATGCGTAGTCACCCGATAAAGGAATTTCCGTTTCGCCGTGTCTTAAAAGATTCCGATTCGTAATTCCCGGCTATTGTCTCTCCGTTGCGGCCATTTGTCACCCGCAGCCGGCAGCTTATTGATTTCCATCTCCGGCAGAAAACCGGATAGATTCCGGGGAAAATACGGCCAAATTACGCCTTATATTTACATAAAATGGGGATTGGAAACGATCTTGAAATTTAGCTTTAATAAAGGTTCCCCAATATAATAAAGCGGTTTAACAGTCTTCAATAGGTTATTAAGTGATAATTCCTTTCGCAAAATGTAAAATTTTCTTTGTTTTTTGACCACCTCGTTGGCGCCTAGTACCTTGGCCTGGTCATCAGACTCGAGTACCAGGAGCCTACACTTTAAGCTTTGCCGATAACATCCGTAGAGTTAAAAAAGCATTTTGTACAATGTAACGGGTCACGTGACATATTCTGACAGTGTTTGGCGTCTAACAACAATAGTTGGACTCTAAGCGCTTATCAGATTACCGATCACTGACAATGAGATGCCGCTCGGTCACCACTAAGTAAAAAATGAGCTAGAGTTGGAACTAATCGACTATTTGGATGAAAGAAACTGTATTATAGAGTATAATGTAGCAGTCAGGACTGCCACGCCGGAGGTTGCAGGTTCGAATCCCGCCAAATGTTCGTATGATGAATATGAATGTTTGTACCCAAGTCTTGGATGTTTATATATTAATTATATGTATCCGTTATCTAGTAACCATAGCACAGGCTCTGCCTAGTTTGGGACTGGATAATTGGTGTGAATGTCTGACGTATTTATATTTATTTATAATATGGTTTTTCGTTTGTTATAATCTATGGTTTCACTTCAAAATTAATCAGTTGGAGGTATACTAAATTTTTTTAAATATTACGTTACAAAAGGTCTGACAGACAACTTTGTGTAATTGTTTACAATTCATCCAATATTATGTTGAATGCTCAACTGGCACTTGAATATTATTTTCCCATTTTTAAAATAAACATACTGTACAAATCACAAGTACCTACTTGCATACCTACAACATATCGTGCAGATCTGAAAGAAGGTTGTTGAAGCATGAATAAGGGGTGAATAAACAAAATACTTATACAAACAGGTTTTCGCACTTGTAATATTAAGACTCGAATAAAAGAGAAACTATGCTATACGTTACAAGGTTCTTTTTTACAAGTAGTAAGAAAAAATACAGAAAATACAATAAAATACTATAGATATCTGCAAGTATGTCCTGATTTTTGTTTATTTAGTTTAAAAAAATAAACATATAACATACACTTGTTAAATTTCAAACTAGGATGTTCTCCTGTGCTGTTGGAATTAAAAAAGGATATGCCAATTTACCTCTGCTGACTCGTAGGCACACCAGATTGTCACACCAGTGTGGCAAACAGGATTCTTATTCTCAGTCCTCGTTTAAATATAACACCCAGACCGGGCCCTATTGTATAAAACTGTCTACACCCGGTAGGAATCGAACCCTTGACTTCTGGCGCTCAAGTCCAGCGACCAAGTCACTAGGCCAACGAGGCGAGTCAGCTTCATTCTCTACTGATTAATATGCCAAAATCGGTCGAGTCATTTCCTGAGACGCGGAACATAGAGCTATCTAGATTAAACTCCCTCGACTGTGAATGGGCGTCGTAATGACTTTTACGGGTTACAGCGTTTTCATTTTTCTGTCGACAAAAATACGTAACAAAAAAATATGGAGGAAAAAATATAGTAGCCCTCTCCCATTCATGACTCCTAAATGTTTCCGTAAGAATTATAATGATTGGTAAAAAACAGCCTCGTTTTTTATTTTCTTTTTAATTGGAGTTGTGAATTCAACATGGCCGGCGATAAAGGAAATGGGAAGACGGCTCTCGAATTTTAATTTCGAGATGGAGTGATTGAAATTACAATAATCAGTTCTGAGTTCTCATTAAATTTTGACGACGTCGTAACAAGGTTAATGTTGTACCCAAATTCATTAAAATCAACTTGATAGGGATATAATATACTTAATTGTATTATAATTATTGCATTAATTGACAATAAAATTAAAAGCTCAGTAATTAAAATATAATTTTATTCAGAAATCAAGATAAATTAGAGTGAAAGTGAATTTAAAGACTGATTTGAATCGGAGTGTTGAATCGAAGAGACTGGGGCAAAATTGTCTATTTATATTAATATTTAAATATCTGGTTGCATTGTTTAATATTAGATCTATAGTGTTAATAATCGTAAAAAGAATAACTTTAAAAGCATAGCAATTGTTTAAAAATTTCTTAGACTTCAAAAAGCGTTAACTCGTCGTGTAATACATTTATCAACCGAAAAAGGAAGTATAATATCATCTAGAGTTTCTGAAAGCTTCAATTTCAAAATACCTATATAAAGAGTTTGCAGCCAAAGAAGTTCAAGCAAAAAGTTTGTAGCCGTCTGTAGTTCTTTCAACTACAAGAAATTTGTCACAATAAGTGCGCGCGTGGTCGCGGCGACGCTATCCGCGGCGCGAGCGTGCGCTGCGCAGAGCGTCAGGCTGGGCGAGCACGCGGCGATGCTTGCCGTCGCCATATGCTGCATACTCGTGCTACTGCTGGTCTTCATCATACTCATCATCGTCGTGGGGCAGGACATGGAGGCGAAGGGCGGCTCCTAGCGGAGAAGAGGTAACTATAATCTGTAATCAACTAGTTAAATCAAGGTCTCTACTGAATCTCAATGCTCTGTTTTTTGCATGTGATGATTTCGCAGTACTGCGAAAAACCACTAAATAGGTACTCCTTAATCTTTTAATTAATACTAGCAATTGCCCGCTGCTATGCTCGCGTTTTTATCAGCAGTTGATGGTAGTTTAGCGGTAAAGTACAAGGAGTTTAAATATACCACTGTGAGATTCTGCTATGCAATAGCAAAAGCCCGTCATAACCGTAGGAGGAAGACGTATTTTCGAATTCTCTTCTTACATTTTTCTCCTTTACATTTTCATAAGCAAAGACACGTGCCTGAAAAAGATTAATTGGGTAATTGTCCCCAATTCCAATAGCCATACAGTTAACTCACTGAATATCTTTTTTACCCCGACTTCCTCCTCATTGTGATGAGCCAATACCTGCGTGAAATTCAGGGACACGTGGATCAGTGAATAGCGTTATGTGAATAGCTTATCATTATCAGAATCCAATAATGTGACTTTGGGCTCGATTTCAGAATCGAGGCCGAAGCGCACGTTTAAAATTATTTTTCTGTCAAAGGTCACACAGTTTTGTGCTGTCAAATTGCAAAATTCGATCATTATTACCTACTTATATCACAATTATTATTAAAGTGGAAGTAAAATAGAATTATGAATTAATAAACGTGGACGTACAATGAAAAACATCAATCAGTCCTCCCCAACCCGTCTGGCCAGCGCGGGGAGTGTAGGCCAAATCCTCCGTCTGTCTCCGGCAGATGAGAGAGGGTTGTGCTCCTGCAGTGGGGCCAAAAATAACCTGATGATGATGTCAGCCTAAGCCAGTACTATTCTAGGGACTAAATTGACGTTATACTTATCTTTTTTTGTATGTTTGAAATTCAAGTTTGTAATGGTTGCATCATATGGCAAGGTATATTTTGCAGATTTACATGTCACATCCTTAAGAGTGTCACATACTAGGCTCATACAAAGATCACTTATTGAATGTCATTTAAACAAATCTTACCACCTTTCGGTTTTTCATCGTTCGCTCACCATACTATATTGTACAAAAAATTAAAAGAACGTCAGCGCTTTTTGTTTTCAAATGATACCTATATAGTATAAATAAACAATGACAAAATGCATTAAAAAAAACATGTGAGGCTAACGACCTGGTTTTGTGGTAATACGCTACGTTTCAAGTCTTTAATTGGCTTCATCAAAAATGTATTGGAACATAAATAGTACAGCCTTCGTACTGAAGGAAATTAGTGGCCCCATGTTTATTTCGGAAGTATATCGATTTCAACGGTAAAATAATAGCCGCGCCACTGTTTACAGTTCTTTTACATGACTTAATCATCAAGTGCCTAAATATGGTTTGATAGTGCCCCAATCGTTTGTTTATTGTAAATAACATTCTCAATAAGTAATGTGCTGTCTTACCTCCTTCCTATCATGTATCCAAACGCACGTGAGCAAAATCTTTAACGCCGCTTCTGTTTGGCTGCTGCGATACGCCATTACGAATTATTCAGTAAAAAATAAAACTAACCGTCGGTTATCGCTATATAGGTACGCTCCGCTAGCGCTGATCCAAAAAAATAAGAGTTTTTGGCGATCTACATAAACTTGATGTCTGAGGTACGTGCGTTTTCCTAGAATAAGTACCTATATTTCTTTTGTGTTGCTACTTATTCTAAATTTACTTTATCCAATCCGAGGACTGTACGTAAAATCATGGAGTGAATTAAGAAGTCAATTCATATATATATTTAAACCGCTAAAACATAGTTGGTTTCCCAACAAGTACATAAATAAATAAATGTCTGTAATATTGTTTAACATATTATCTATATTGTATATGTGTGTATATGTCTTTATGTATTGTGTGTATGTATGCATTATTTATGATATGTATAGTATATGTATGTATATAGCCTTAGCTTAAGTATCTTGAAGTTATATTTTTGCACCCGCATCTTAATCTTGTTTACTTATTTCTCACTAGCGTATGTGGTTGCCTGGAAGAAATCGGTTTAAGGCCGCCACTTGTACATTTACTGTATATTTCACTTAAATATTTTCTGTAATTTGTGTGCAATAAAGTATATTCAATCAATCAGTCAATCACACTGGCGTAACTAATCCTACTAATATTATAAATGCGAAAGTTTGGATATTTGGATGTTTGAATACTTGGATATTTGGATGTTTGTTACTCAGTCACGCTGCAACCACTGGACGGATCGTGATGAAACTTGGCACACATATAGGTTAGATCCTGGAATAGGACATAGGATAGTTTCTATCCCGAAAAACCTCCCATTCCTACGGGAAATACATTTGTGATGTTAAGTTGTCCACGCGGACGAAGTCGCGGGCAACATCTAGTAGTTTAATAAGTCCATAGGGGTCAACCTCTTTTCTTAGCCTCCCTTTGCCTTCGTCAGTATTTTTTTTATTATTGACTTTGGAGGTATCTCTCTGGGCCCATAACCTATTTGGCAGAGCTTAGAGTAAAATATAAGAAACTAGCTGTTGCCCGCGACTTCGTCCGCGTGTACAACTTAAGATCCCAAATTATTATGTACTAGCTGTGCCCGCGGCTCCGCTCGCGTGGACTACAGGATCCGCTCCCATTCCGACTTCCGCTCCCCTATCCCACAGGTCCAGGTCCAGGTCCAGGTCCAGGTCCAGGTCCAGGTCCAGGTCCAGGTCCAGGTCCAGGTCCAGGTCCAGGTCCAGGTCCAGGTCCAGGTCCAGGTCCAGGTCCAGGTCCAGGTCCAGGTCCAGGTCCAGGTCCAGGTCCAGGTCCAGGTCCAGGTCCAGGTCCAGGTCCAGGTCCAGGTCCAGGTCCAGGTCCAGGTCCAGGTCCAGGTCCAGGTCCAGGTCCAGGTCCAGGTCCAGGTCCAGGTCCAGGTCCAGGTCCAGGTCCAGGTCCAGGTCCAGGTCCAGGTCCAGGTCCAGGTCCAGGTCCAGGTCCAGGTCCAGGTCCAGGTCCAGGTCCAGGTCCAGGTCCAGGTCCAGGTCCAGGTCCAGGTCCAGGTCCAGGTCCAGGTCCAGGTCCAGGTCCAGGTCCAGGTCCAGGTCCAGGTCCAGGTCCAGGTCCAGGTCCAGGTCCAGGTCCAGGTCCAGGTCCAGGTCCAGGTCCAGGTCCAGGTCCAGGTCCAGGTCCAGGTCCAGGTCCAGGTCCAGGTCCAGGTCCAGGTCCAGGTCCAGGTCCAGGTCCAGGTCCAGGTCCAGGTCCAGGTCCAGGTCCAGGTCCAGGTCCAGGTCCAGGTCCAGGTCCACGTCCAGGTCCAGGTCCAGGTCCAGGGTCAGGTCCAGGTCCAGGTCCAGGTCCAGGTCTAGGGCCAGGCCCAGGGCCAGGGCCAGGGCCAGGTCCAGGCCCAGGCCCAGGTCCAGGTTCAGGTCCAGGTCCAGGTCCAGGTTCAGGTTCAGGTTCAGGTTCAGGTCCAGGTTCAGGTCCAGGTCCAGGTCCAGGTTCAGGTCCCTCCTCTCAAACCTCCCCTCAGCTCTCCCCTCAACCCACCCCTCAAACCTCTTTCCCTCGTCTCTCCAAATGTAGTCTTCGTAACTAATCCATCGCAATCCAAATTCCGACCAACATTACTTTGTTGCATACGTATACCACAAAATCATCGTAATCGGGTAACACAGTCAAAAGTTCAAACACTCAAATTACACTGGTACCATACCCGCTCCCGCTACCGCTCACGAATTCAGTCGAACATTTACACCCTACTACATTCTTCGCAGTGAATGCGAGTTTTCGGAAACTATAAATTCGCATAACTTTTGATTGACTGCACCGATTGCAATGAAATAAAGCCTATATGTTACACCAAATTAAGCCCCATGTTTCTGTGAAAAGTCCATCAAAGTCCGTTCAGTCGTTTTTAAGTGATGCGTGCACAAACTCACAGACAAACAGACAAACCGACAAACAGACAAACAGATAAACAGACAAATAGACAAAAATTTCAAAAATGATCGAAATGTGTTCTGTTGCTTATCCTTAGACCCCCCAATTTTTTTTTTGCAAATATCTTCAATGTACAGACACGCGAAGTTTACGATTTTATTTATAAGATTCCCCGTAGGAATGAGATGTTTTTTTGAGATAAAATCTATCCTGTCCTATTCCAGGACCTAACCTATATGTATGCCAAGTTTCATCACGATTCATTCAGTGGTTGACGCTTTATTGAGTAACAAACATCCTAACATCCAAATATCCATGTATCCATACATCCAAATATCCAAACTTTCGCATTTATAATATTAGTAGAAAACTACCTCGTGTCATACTTTACTCTTAAAAACGGACATCCATAATATAGTTTACTTAAAATCCAGTTTTGCTCAACAAGAACGTATTTGTTTTATTGCTGTCTGTTTTTCCCGTAGAAACAAGTGCTTCACTAGATAGTTACTGTAATAACAACTTGTCAAAGAACTCACTGGAGGGCACCGCAACCGGTAGGTAAAGACCCTCGCCGGCTGTATTGCAGGATTCTCCGCTCTCTCGAGTACCTGATCAAAGGCCATTGGACACAGGGTTCGGATGCAGAAACTAATATCTGCATTCTGAAGAGCCACGAGCCACTCTAATACTGTGTATTTTTTTTCTTCTAGCAAATGGATTTTAATTTGCACTGTGGTTGTTACAAATATTTACTAGGATTTCCGAAAGTTAGAGAACACGCAAACATTTTCAAAGATTTATAGCTATCGTAATAATTAGACATAATAACCCCTTCAATAAATGAATATTCTATATATTAAATGAATATTATTCATAAATACAAATAAAACAAATTGTTATTTACTGTAAGTTCTTGTATAGGACGGCTGATGACGGAATGTAAGGGAATGCTAGAGAGAGGAATGCCTGTTTCGTCTATAGCTTAAAAATTATTGTAACGCAATGGAATAATAATCTGTAATGTTTCAATATTTTAAATAAATGTCTAATGTCTAATGTATTTGTTATGATTAAATTTGTAACCGTTTTCATTTACAAAACTGATTACTGATTCTGTTTCACACAGCCATTGAATTTTGCTTTCGGTCTGTTCCTTTAAATTGTGTTTTGCAAACATGAAACAAACGAGTTCTACACCCACCTAAAGTACATTTAAAAAATATATTTTTTTAGAAAAAAAAAAAAATAACCGACTTCAAGACTGTGCAAACTTAAACTAAAAAGTAGAAAATAATATTTTAATTACTTCAAAGCAAAGAGCATTAAAGGACAATCAACGAAATTATTGATACTTATTATACATATTCACAATTTGTAATAAGTTATTGTAGGAGTCGGTGCCAGCCAAGAAGGACACATTAATTAACAATTTAAGCAACACGGGGGAATGTGCCTGAGTGAAGTGAGGTATCTATTAAGCTTATTTTTGCTTTGTAATGATGAATATTCATTTTGTAATTAATTCCGTTTAGTGTGACCTACATTCTAGTGCTCGAATTGAGTTCGGTTAACAATCAATCGATATTCATGATGATCGAATGAATTAATGGGATTCGAATTTCATTTGCAATTTTTTAGTTGAAGTATGAATATAAATAGAGATTTTTCTCCAAGTTGGCTATATAGATCGCTAGAGTGTACACACATCATTAGTTTAGTGGTTGAGTAGTTAGCCTCGAACATAACATTGTACACGTATATTTCATTCCAGATTAATAGTCCTATGAAAACAAACGCATTTGCGTCTCGAAAACAAAATACACAATAGATGGTGTTCCTAAGTGGACCGCAAAGTTTACTTGGTAATACAAACCTATTTTTGCTGCTGGTGACCCTTTCATGTATATGTTACCGAGACGTAAATAGCGTTGGTTTTCATAGGACTATTAATCTGGAATGAAATATAGGTATAGTCTTGAAGTCGGTTTTTGTTTCTTTTTCTAAATATAATTTTATTTTTTACTATTTAGTGGGAAGTGTATTTTATTTATTTATTTATATGGTTAGGCCTACTAAACGCGCTGCTTAAATGAGAGCGCCGTTTGGAAGACAGTAGTGACGAGAAGAAAGATTGAAAATGTGATAAATATTTCAAATGAGAGTTTCGAGCAGCGGGCCCAGATTAATTTGGTTTATTGTAATACAAATAAAGTAACATTTTAGTTTTTTTTTTTTGAATTTATAGTGTCGCGTTCGTACACTATAAATTCTGAACGAACCGCGTCCTACAGCCATTTAATTACAATCCACAATCTAACACCAATTATCTGTAACAAGGGAGAACAAGTTGCCCGCACAGGCGACTGTCAAACGACGCTGTGGTGGGATTAGCGAGAAGTTCGTCTATTTACCTCAACTAGTGTCCTGAGCTTAGGTTTCGGATTTAAGCACTTTTCGGCAGAATTACTGCCATTTAGCCGAATTGCAGTTTCGGTTTGAAAGGCCAACTGAATCATCTTTTGACACTGGTTTTGAAACTATTTGTTCGGCAATAATACAAAGGTAAGTATACAATTTTAGAGATGTTTTTAAGAAAATTATGGTAATTGCTTTAAAAAAGTATTTGATTGGAATATGTGACAGTCACAATCACACTCCCATTTTACCCTCTTAATAATATTATCACCTGTTTTATCAATACCTATTCTGTCCTACAGTTGTAATGTTACCTGTAATCTCAGGCTCCCCGGTACAGTCTGCATGGTCTAGTGTGGGAGCTCTAATATGTATTGTCCTATTAATTATAATGTTTGAATCGTAGTCAGTTCATGTAAAATTTTAAGGATGACTGTAATAATCTATTAATCTGGTAATTTATAATAATAAACTATTTGAATTTGAAACTTGTTTTTTTTTATTATAACCCCATAACGAAAGGCCCATAATTCATTCCAATTCCACATTTTTACTTTTAAATATGTAATGGTATTCTCTTTACTTTTATTCAGACTACAGATATTCCACAGGCAAAAAACGAAAATAAAATTAACACTAGAATGTGCTAAGTATTAGCTTTCGGTCGAAAGGTTCTGTGAAAAGATACTTTCTTTTTCACAGCGCTAGCATCTAGGAAGCTGAAGTCTGTAAAAAAAATTATGTGTATAAATGTACAAAGTGTAGAATCAATGTATCATATGCAATAAAGGATTTTTTACATTATTTATTTTTTGACTTTGATTGTAAATTTTCGGTTTCGGTTTCGGCCGAAGGAAAAGCACACATTGGGTGAGACCCTAGATTAACGCAAACTTCCCCTATTTTCCCCAACTTCCCTCCGCAACTTCCCTACTCTCAAGTTCGGGAGACATCTGGATCGACGGGTTCGATGAGAATCTCCCAACTTTATCAGGACTTTTTAATCTGGAGTTTTTCCCCTCTCTACCTACGTCGAAGATTTGCAATCAGAATTATTTTTTTGGACGGGCGATTGATAATTTGAATTTAGGTTCAGATTTGTTAAGTATTTTATAATAAAAACTTTGTTATCTCAATTAGAATATTGTTTAAGTGTACGTACCTAAGCAGTGTGACGCGATCCTGGCGTGTGCACCCGACTTTAGTTTTAGTTTTAAAGTGTTTCTGCTTGTAATGCAACGATCTCTATGTACTATCTAGATGGAGCGTTCCAAACAATCGCTCTGTTCCACGCAAGTGTTTCAAAGTGAACTCTTTCACATTCACTTTGAAACTTGTGCAGTTACTACTCAAAACATTTAATTATTTACTAAATATTGACATTATTTAACCGTAGCGTCAATATTTAGTAATAATTAAATTTCTGCGTAATAACTGCTCAAGGTTCTTGGTGAATGTGAAAGAGTTGTGGCTACTTGCGTGGAACAGAGCGATTGTTTGGAACGCTCCATCTAGTAGTACATAGAGATCGTTGTTGTAATGTAACTTTATATGTGTTTTGTTACAGTAAATAAATGAGTATTCTATTCTACCTATCAAATTGAGTTTTCTTTGTTTAGTTCTCCAGAAATTCTTCCATCAAACCATTTTTCACAGCACTCACTTTAATTTTATAATGCTGTACATATAATATGCGTCACATAGGTATGTATAAGCATCAGACTGAAATATCTACAGGTTTTCGTAAATTTACTATTTAGGGCGAATTGTTTAGCGCTACAACCTACTGAAAATGCGTAATAGTACTCCATTGTAATAAATAAGCCATAGAGGTGTTAAAAATATATCAAAATTGTTTATGGCTATGCATATTCTGTATGTTGTCTATATTGGGATCGTCCCTTGTCTGTGATCCACAAGTAATGCGTATGCAGATATATATTTTGGTGATTAATAAAGTGTTTGTGCAGAATTACGTCTACTAATTACTGTTATTTTCTACTAGAGGTAGTATAATAATTACCCCCTACCTATTTTATATATTTTCATTCTTTAATACTGGATACTGGTCTCCTCTTAAACTGCATTTTGTAAGTACAGTTTCAGTTTGATACCGTCGATATAAATAAAGAGCAACATGATTAAACATGAAATTAAAGTTCACATTAAATAATTAGTATAAGACTTATCCTAGTGTTCATCATTTCAGCCCTTAGATGTTAGACATACTCTGAGAAAAAAATAATTAACCCTCCTACTTACATAAGGATAAAAATATACCACTATTACGTAAGTAGTCGTATACATTATTACTTAGTGTGGTTACTTAGTATTGTGGCCGGCTACTGAATCAGTTGTAGGCGACACCATTTTTAATGGGGGCGGCTACTTACGTAATAGTGGTATATTCTTATCCTTATGTAAGTAGGAGGGCTACTTATTTTTTTCTCAGTGTAGGCCTTCCCTAATGAACGCCACCACACCCGGTCATCCTAGTGCTAGTATCCTATGTCGCTACAGTTTCGAATATACGGGCAGTGCAGTCTGCCGGTGATCACCTGAAGGACGATTCCGGGGCTACCTTGCACCCTGCGCACCAGTGACGCGCATCGCTTGTGCATTGTTGCGTAGAAGGGTGAATATTCGAGCAATTCAACCGCCGTTATTATCCTCCTCTTCAAAAGTAAAAGAGACAACACCAGTTCATCGTTCACCACCACCACTCCCACTCCCACTCGCAGCTCCAAATGTAATCCAAACTCATCGCAATCTGAATAGTACGGAAATACTATTATCTGCAATATATTGCATACTAACCTTACCTACTAATGTATTTGAAAACTAAAAATGTCTATAACTTTTGATTGAATTAGCCGATTGCGATGAAATAAGGCCTATATGTTACACCAAATTAAGCCCCATGTTTCTGTGAAAAGTCCATTAAAGTCCGATCAGTCGTTTTTAAGTGATGCGTGCACAAACTCACAGACAAACAGACAAAAATTTCAAAAATTATCGAAATGTGTTCTATTACTTATCCTTAGACCCCCCAATATATTTTTTGCAAATATCTTCAATGTACAGACATGCGAAGTTTACGATTTTATTTATTAGATAAGTTTCTGGTCCGTGCACAGATTCTGCACAGGTGAAATATTTAATTAAATATATTCTTTTTCATCAACTTTTGGTGGTGAGCATAATGACGGCGGTTGAAACGCCCGTACGTTCACCTAGAAGCAATCGATGTGCGCCTCCGCAAACATGCCTGATGCACTACAGCCCTCAGCCATCCTCAGCGCGGTATTGTACTGGACGCAGAGGGCGTTATACGACTTCGACGTGTAGGCTGTACGTATAGAGAGATGTACAAGCGCTCTAAAGAGCGTAGGTCTAATTTGTAATTTTTGTAGTAAATATGATAGTCACATACTTAGAAATCCATCCACTGTGTTTCGGAATTCCTTTGCTCTCAAATATGAGTAAACTTTTCGCATAGTTCAACTGACAATGAGAAGGATCGTGAGTTGTGACCGCTCTAGTTAACATCAAATTCCTACCTTCTGTTGCTCTTCCGACCGCGGTGAACCCTTGTTATCGGTTGCGGGACGGGACAGCTAATATTCTGCCTAATTTTGTGGCGAAAACTTTATTAATTTGAAAACGTTCTCGCATGTAAATGTTCTCGTATGGGTCAAAGAAAATTCTATTGACCACCGATCTGATGAAGGTAACCGGTAATAGTATGGCGTCGGGCGTTGGGGAAGTGGATCGACGGCATTTTAAATTCGAAACGGTTTCTGTTTGGATTTTGACTGTAGACTTTTGGAAGATTGCTCGGAAAAATCTCACGAATATCTACAGGATAATGATAACGCTACTGACATCGTAGATGTCATCACGGACGACGTAAAACTATTGGGGGTCGGTGAATGTCGCTGCTTGATTAGTATTCTGTTGTACAGGGTTGAGCAGGTGGATACTCGCAGAAGTTAACAACAAAAGTTTTAAAGGTGTAATATATTAATATAAGATGGAAGATGAAAGGGTAGACATGTGTGCACATCTTGTGCACATCATTAAATTAAATTGGTCCATATGTTGTTTATTATTATATAATTATCTCATATTTAGTTTATTTAATATTAACTGTCATTGGTATATATATTAAATAAAATGTACATTTTTATTCGTTATTATTTATTATTATTATTTTATTTATTTTTTCCCTAGTCATATTTACTCATCATATTTATGTATTTGGTGTGATTCTAAGTGTTATATTATATTATCTAGGTACATACGTATTGCAATTACACATATCATATTTATTACTTCTTTGTTTGGCACTGTAGACAAACTTGTCTGCACCGGGTGCGACTGAAAATCAGCGCCTAGCACCTGACTTGGTCTAGGCATATGCTGAGTCGTTTGCCCTTTTGCTGCCCCGGCACACGCATACTATTTTAACAATGTTAAAAATTTTAAATTGTTTTCTCTAGTTCTTATATATTTTTTTTTCCTTTTTCTTGCTTTGTTGGTTTTTTCTTTGTCGCATTTATTATGGTAGTAAATAAATGTTTTTTCTTTCTTTCATGAAATTTTCTCTGTCGCTGATAGGGTGGTAGAAATCTCTTAAAGAGATAAGCATTACAATTTGATGTTATTTTTTTTCCTAACTTTTATTGTTTTGTATGTTTTCTTTCTTTTGTGTCTGCAATAAATGGTTAAATAAGTGAAATGTGAAAAAAAATCCTTAAATTAGATATTTTTTAAACATAATTATTTTACCACGAAATCTCTTATCAGAAACCAAGATATAAAATCCGTTTCCATACAGACACGTTTAAAAGTAACACTTCATTCTTACAGAAAAGGTGAAAAATATTCATAAAGAGTGTAAGCGGCTTACCGACAAAGGGGGGATGTATATTATACATACAACTCATACACTGAGGGTAGATAGCATGATATACGGTTCAATAAGAGAGATTTAGCAACTACGATGTGAAGTTACGTCGTCGTTAGGGATTTGTAGCAAATCCCTGTTCGAGTTCTGAGATATTAAATTCAGTTTAGAAAGTGACGTCTGTTAATAAGAAGACTATCAGAATGACTTCTTGGCTTGACAATGGACAAACATATGGGAAGACAATATGACAAAGAATGAAACTCTAACTATACGAGAGCTTGAAAATGTCTTCTTTATTTTAATGTAGATTGACATACCATATTTTATCTAATTAAAAGGAGTTAGTTTAGAAAACTCGTTAGTCAAGTACTAGTTCGAATTTAAACCCTCAGTCTCGGTGCGATGTCATGTTGATAAACAGAATAGACTAGAATAGAATAGAACAGAACAGAACAGAACAGAACAGAAAAGAACAGAACAGAACAGAATAGAATAGAATAGAATAGAATAGAAAATGTTTTCTTACAACATTTTCTCTTCTAGTCATTCTGATAGTTTTAATAGAAGGTCTGAGGCACTATATTAGGTGCTGCAACGATTTATAGACCACCTCGTTGCCCTAGTGGCTTGGTCGTTTGACGTAAGTGCTACAGGTCCTGGGTTCTATAGACAACTTTGTATAATTTACCTATACAAGTTGGTCCTGGTCTGAACTTTATATATTCTTTATTGCACATCTTAAAACTAAGCCGACTTAAAATAGGCCGCCTTTGTACACTTTCCAAAAATCTGTACTGTACCTATTTTATTGTTAACCTTAATTTGTGTGCAATAAAGAGTTTATCTATCTATCTATCTAAATACAGTAATAAATGGTGTGTACAAAGATGTCTTTAAGTTACTTTATTATTGTATCTTTTTACATGCAATAAAAAGTAATTGAATTGAATTGAACTTTATATTTGTTATACTCTTCAAGTATTATGAAAGAAAACCACTGGTAAAGGTTAATACGTTTTATTGGAGTAGGTAATTATAACACAGTCATTGCTATTGTTCTGCCGAGTTGGGTTTCTCTTTTAATGTTGCCACAATAGACAATAGAATTAACCATAGACTTAACAGGTTTCCCCCCTCAACAAGAATTCTTAAACTTATAAAATTAAAATAATTGACTTGGTCGAAACCTTAGCTTTACAAAGTCTTGAACTTCCACTTACAACTAAATCGATACGCCGTAGGATAGTATTATAGATCTAACTTCTCCACCTTTTTCCTTATTCTAATACTCCTTCGCAATGGTGGATCTTTACAATCATTATCTTTATCGATAGATACATTTTCATTTGGAGTATGTTCTTCTCCCAGAAAAGAAGCTTGAGCCATATTATTGTCCATCTGAGTTTCTGAACTATAGCCATTCTGCTCTGGAGCAGCTCCTGTAATTTCTTGTGGCAGTATCAAGTTCTTTTCTGAGTTCAGAGGAGTTATTGTCCATTTTTCTGGACCAACAGTTGGTTCATTTATTTCCTCAATACTATTATATCTTGACAGCTGTAGTGGTATGGCTTGTCCTACTTTCCTCATTTGGTTTATGTGCCTGCGACACTTTTCTCCATCATCTAAACTAATTTCATAATGAAGTTTACCTAACCTTCTAGCTATGTATCCGAGTTTCCACTTCTTATTATTGCTATAATTTCTGACTATCACTCTGTCCCCTATTTTTAATTCCCTTACTGTCAAATTCTCATTTTGCTTTTGAATTATATTTTTTTCAGGGATCATCAAAGACAACTTTGACCGGACATTGTATGAAAAAATTAGTTGAGCCGGAGATTTTTTTGTTGTTGAATGTGGTGTTATTCTGTATTGATGTAACAATATATTTAAATGTTTGTCCACTGTAGTTCTATCTGCACCCAAGGCTTTTAATTTATTTTTCATGATTTGAACAAATCGCTCTGCTTGCCCATTTGTGGATGGATTGTATGGGGCTGACCTTTTATGTACTATACCATGTTGTCTAAGAAACGCAAAAAATTTGGGGTTAGTGAACTGTGCACCGTTATCGCTGACCAGTAGCTTTGGATAGCCGAATCTTGAAAAAATTTCGTCTAGTATTCGGACAGTACTATCTGTGTCAATTTTATCTATTGTAACAATTTCTGGCCATTTTGAATATGCATCTACTAATAAAAAAAAATACTTTCCCATAAATTTCCCTGCAAAGTCTATGTGCACTCTCTCAAAAGGCTGACTAGGATATTCCCAATGATGCTTTTCAACTTCCTCCGGATTGCTTTTATGTTGACAACACTGAATGCAATTATTTACTAATGCTTTTAGATCCAAGTCTATTCTTGGCCACCAACAAAAACTACGAGCCAGTAGTATCATCTTATTTACTCCAAAATGAGCATTATGTAAATCATCTAACACCCTTTTCCTCAACTTTTCTGGTACTACTACCCTAACTCCCCTCATTATACACCCACTCTGCACAGAAAATTCACTTTGGTCTATTCCTAACCGTTCCGATGGACTCAACTTCTTTCCCTCCTGTAGGCCATTCAGTAAACACTGCAGATGTACATCTTCATTTGTTGCTTTAGCCAACTCCTGTACTGAAACTGGTAATGTAGAAATTTGATGTATTTCAATAATGTCTGAAGCTTCTAAAAGGCATTTTTCTTGTCTATTTAGAGGCAGCCGTGAAAGCGCATCAGCATTTCCATTATCTTTAGACGTTTTATATTTAATGTCATATTCAAAACCTTGTAAAAAAATAGCATAGTGCTGCATTCGCGTCGCCGACATGTGAGGGAGTGGTTTATTAGGCGAAAATATTTGTACTAAAGGTTTATGGTCTGTAAACAAAGTGAATTTTCTGCCATACAGGTATTGGAAGAACTTTTTTACCCCAAAAATAATGGCATATGCCTCTTTGTCAATTTGTGACCATTTCCTTTGTGTTTTATTAAGAGTTTGTGATGCCATTTGAATTGGACGTTCGCTGCCATCTGGCATAATATGAGACAGTATAGCCCCAACCCCTATAGGTGAGGCATCGGTGGCCAACACCAAAGGCAAATCCGGAGAATAGTGAGCTAGAAAAGTATCTGTCTGAATTTGCTGTTTTATTGAATTGAATGAAATGTCACACTCTCTAGTCCATTCCCATTTTGACTCTTTTCTCAATAATTTATGTAATGGCTCTAAAGTGGTTGACATGTTTTTAAAAAACCGGCCATAGTAATTTACTAGCCCCAAAAATGACTGCAGTTCACTGATATTTTTGGGCTGTGGTGCATGTTGAATTGCATCAATCTTTGAACTGAGTTTATGTATTCCCAATTTATTTATTTTATAACCACAGTATTCTATTTCATTTTGTAAAAAATCTGATTTTTTTAGATTGACTTTTAGACCATATTCTGCTAACCTTGAAAATACTGTCTCGAGACGCTGTAAATGTGTCTGATCATTAGATGCCGTTATTTGGATGTCGTCGATGAACACCGATACTCCTGGAATGTCTTTTAAAATATGTTCTATTTTTCTTTGCCACTTAGCTGGAGCACAGTTCAAACCATACATTAATCTTGTACACTGATAGAGGCCTTTGTGAGTATTTAAAGTTAAGTACTTTTGATGCTCTTCCTTAACACGCCACTGCATATACGCGCATTTTAAATCAATTTTTGTAAATTTTTCCCCTCCGGCCAAACCTGAGAACAACTCTTCCGGAGTGGGTAATGGATGTTCATCGACTACCATCTGTGGATTTAGAGTGACTTTAAAATCCCCACACAAACGTACTTCCCCATTGGGCTTTAAAACTGGGACTATTGGTGTAGCGTATTCACTATAGTCAACTTTTATAAATACTCCCTGCTGGACTAAACGGTCTAACTCTTGTTCAATTTTTTCACGCAAAGCAAACGGTACTGTTCTTGCCCTACAAAACACAGGCTTGGCACCTTCTTTCAAATGCAGTGACACACCCTCTCCTTTTATCTCTCCCATCGTTGAATCATCAAACAGGACATTATATTTGTGTATCAAATTCTGTAATTTTGAAGCTGTGTCACTAGTGTGATTACTAGATTTATTGATGTTGTTTACCTCTAAAATCCTAGACAGCGTATTTGGAGAAAAACATCGCAGCCACTGCCGACCAAACAAAGGGATTTTGTCAACATTTGATACCACATACAGCTTCAAATTATCTTGTCTCTGACTGCACACCTCACCTACCACATCAGCAACTCCTACAACATGTAAATAGTCATTAGAGTAAGAACGTAATTTTACATTTGTTTTCTGTAATTTTACATTTGGGAATATGGATAGAAATTGTTTTTCACTTATTACTGACACAGCTGATCCGCTATCAAGCTCCATATCAAGTGGCATATTATTTACTTTCACTTTCACAATAATTTTGTCCCCATTTTTCTCAACTAAGTTTACCTTGAATTCTCCAACATCCTCAGCATTTTCCTCCTTCTCCTCAACACAGTTCACGTTCATCCTTTTAGCCTTTAAACAAACCCGTTTCAAGTGGCCTATTTTTTTGCAAAACCCACATTCTGCATTTACATGAATGCATTTACTAGCAAAATGGGACCCCCCACATCTGTAGCATACCAATTTCTTTACTGGGTTTTGTGTACTGGGTGCTGTGTTTTGTGTTATCCCTCTACTGTATGATTTTTTTGCTTCTAACTTGTGAACTTCCATTTCATTTGACTTTCTGCTTTCTGAACTTGAAGCCATTTGTAATGCTTTTTCTAGTGTCAAGTCCTTAGTTTCCAGCAGGCGTTCCCGTGCCCGTTCGTCACGGAGGCCGCAAACAAACTGATTTCTCAGTGCTGAATTTAGAAAATTCCCAAAGTTGCAAGTTGATGCCATTTTACGTAAAGCCGCCATATATTCGCGTACGGTTTCACCTTCTTGCTGTTTACGATGATGGAAATTATAGTACTCGGCGATCTCCAACGGCTCCGGATCGTAATGATCCTTTAATGATTTTTTCAAACACTCGTATTCCGTAGTTTTGGGGTTAGCTGGTGACAGTAAATCACATATTACGTCGTAGGTTTCTGCTCCAATGTAGTGAAGGAAATATGCACGTTTCATGTCCACATCCTTTATCTTGTATATGGTCAAAGCCCCCTCGAATCTGTCGAGCCATCTTGCAAATTTCGATTTTTGATCATAAAATTCCACGAAATTTGGTGGCACATGTACTGCGGCGCTTTCCGCCACCGCCCTCGGCGGCTGGACTTCTGCATTCTCCATTCCTCGTCGCCACTGTTATACTCTTCAAGTATTATGAAAGAAAACCACTGGTAAAGGTTAATACGTTTTATTGGAGTAGGTAATTATAACACAGTCATTGCTATTGTTCTGCCGAGTTGGGTTTCTCTTTTAATGTTGCCACAATAGACAATAGAATTAACCATAGACTTAACAATATTTGTGTACTGTCTGGTCTAATTTCCATAGTGCAGGATAAATCCTAGGGGATTAGACAAGTGAATATTGTTAGTATTGGATATGTATTATGTATTTATTAATAGATTCTGTTTTCATCTCTAATAGTTTCACAAGAAAAGATAGCCTGTGTAATCTCAGTAAGTGTATCGTCCCCAGGAGACCACTAACCAAATTGTTGAAACGGCCATTTTCTTATCATAATAATGGCTTTATTGAATCAGTGTTCAATAACTTAGTTAATTTTGATTCAGTACTTGTCGTTGACATGGGAAATTACAGTTAAGAAGGCTCGTATTTTGTTGCCAAGTCGATTTTTAGGCTACAAAAGTTCCAGTAGACTGCATAGACACTAAAATTAATAACCTACATCATATAGCAGAAGTCCTTACAACGGTGGTCACATAGAATCTCTAAAAAAAAATTGTTTCTTTAAAATAATTCCATAATCGTCATTAATCCAAACTTGATTTAATAAGACTTTAATAGTATTTTATGATTATTTCAATTTCATCCTATTGAACATTTTATTATTGTTTATCTCTTAGATTATTATGGACACTAGTAACTGGAAATTCAGAAAATAAACATGGCAATTCAATAAATAAACAAACTCTGAGTATGACACGATACATGAGACCACAAAACTTGAAGAAGGGACGCAGCAGCGAAGTAAATATTGAAGATCAAATACTGATAAGTTGAGCACAGGGTCGTACTTACCCGTATCTGTGTGGCCTTCATAGACAAGGGACAACGTTTTAATTGATAAAATTAATAAGTAATTTATTTCATATGTCTAAGATCCAATTAAACCCAAAATCCAAATTAAAACCGTTAAAGCTACATTGTAAACTACATTGTACAGTTCCCCATTGGGAAAAAATTATCACTATGGTGGTTAAATATTTGGCTAAATAATGATAGTTAAATTAATTAAAAAAATATCGGTTTATTAAGCCAGTTTTTTTTAAGTTTAAACTCATCATGACAGTTTTCATAGGTGTATTTTATAATTAAGATGTTTTTTTAGACTTACATTCGTTGTAGGTCCTATATGGTACTTATTAGATGCGATGTATTTTGCCTTTACTCGTAGTTTGAAGTGGTAACTAGTGTATGTGAGGTCACACTTTGCAAGCGCATGCCCCTTGAAACGCCCCTGGTTATGGCTTCCATGACATGACTTCTCGTTTTGCCTCTCGGTTTCAATTTGCAGGCAAACAGCTTTTATACTTTCCGGAAATATATATATTTCTTTTAATACTTATTATTTTGTTTTTCCGAACGAATTGCATTCAAAATCGATTCCTACATAAAGCTCACACATTTATCTTATTAGCTAGTGATTTGGCTTGGTCTCAAACATGATTAATTGTGTTAGAAAACCAAATTATTTTACCCAACTGAAAATTGTACTATTCTTTATTTGTTTTGTTCCTGCTGAAATAAGTATGTATATTCCTTACCTCTCACTATTATTATATTAAATTTACGAGCAAAATATGCCGTTCCTATTCAGAAGGGACAGTCGTAAATTTTTTATGTTCACCCAAATTCCAGATACAGCCTACAATAATAAAATAACAAACCGATATGTAACCAAACTATATTTGAGACGGTGTATTGATGCTTTATAAAATCTTAAGTAGGTAACTGGTTGATAAATTTTGAAATACAATATGGTGGCGCGACATCTTATAAATAAAATCGTAAACTTCGCGTGTCTGTACATTGAAGATATTTGCAAAAAAAAAATTGGGGGGTCTAAGAATAAGCAACAGAACACATTTCGATCATTTTTGAAATTTTTGTCTGTTTGTCTGTTTGTCTGTTTATCTGTTTGTCTGTTTGTCTGTTTGTCTGTGAGTTTGTGCACGCATCACTTAAAAACTACTGATCGGATTTTGATGGACTTTTCACAGAAACATGGGGCTTAATCTGGTGTAACATATAGGCTTTATTTCATTGCAATCGGTGCAGTCAATCAAAAGTTATGAGAATTTATAGTTTCCGAAAACTCGCATACACTGCGAAGTTTGTAGGGTGTAAATGTTCGACTGAATTCGTGAGCGGTAGCGGGAGCGGGTATGGTACCAATGTAATGTGAGTGTTTGAAAATTCGCATAACTTTTATTTGAGTTACTAGATGATGATGAATTTGTGGTATACGTATGCAACAAAGTAATGTTGATCGGAATTTGGATTGCGATGGATTAGTTACGAGGACTACATTTGGAGAGACGAGGGAAAGAGGTTTTGAGGGGAGGGTTGAGGGAAGGGTTGAGAGGAGTGTTGAGGGGAGGGTTGAGGATATGGACCTGGTCTAGGTCTGGAACTGGAACTGGACCTGGACCTCGACCTCGACTTCGACCTCGACCTGGACCTGGACCTGGACCTGGACCTGGACCTGGACCTGGACCTGGACCTGGACCTGGACCTGGACATGGACCTGGACCTGGACCTGGACCTGGACCTGGACCTGGACCTGGACCTTGGCCTGGACCTGGACCTGGACCTGGACCTGGACCTGGACCTGGACCTGGACCTGGACCTGGACCTGGACCTGGACCTGGACCTGGACCTGGACCTGGACCTGGACCTGGACCTGGATCTGGACCTGGACCTGGACCTGGACCTAGACCTGGACCTGGACCTGTACTGGACCTGCACTGGTCCTGGACTTGGACCTGGATTTAAAGTCTGAGTGGAAGTGGGATAGGGAGCGGAATTGGGAATGGGAGCGGAAGTGGGAATGGGAGCGGATCCTGTAGTCCACGCGAGCGGAGCCGCGGGCACAGCTAGTTTAAAATAAAACAAAATAATTTTTTTTTATATAAAAAACAACTATTTAAACTAAGGTGGTTTTGGCCAGTATTTCTTATTTTTTTTCCGAAAAATCGCTATGAAGAATAAGTACAACTTTACGTTGATTATTTTTTTCGGGATTAATATTGGCTTTTTTGATTTATACAATCATAATTCAAGCATAGAATACTTAATAATACTACGTAATTCAAGCCTTTAAAAACATAATGATTAGCCGGCGAGCGTTTGACAGTTTCTTGAGGGCTCTTCACTTTATAAGTGCAAAACAAGGGGTATATCGGCACAATACCCCATCTTCGATGTCACAGCGCCTCTCAAGTTGCAGCGACCGCGATATTTTTTCACTGACCCAGTTTTCGCCGTGTGGGAGTTAACATAAACCACGTAGCCCAAATATGGCGACTTTTAGAACCCTCCCTATAAATGGCCTTTGAGGACAGGAACGTAAAAGTTATACCTAAAAAAACCTGTGGTGGTATTCAAGTGCAGAGTCCTACTGGATTGTCACCCACCTATTTCCTCTGTTTCTCAATGCCAAGGAAATCATCATCAGCAGCCTGAAAAAGTCCACTGCTGATCATAGGCCTTTCCCAAGGTGCGCCATTAAACCCGATCCTCGTCTCTTCTCATCCAGTCACTGCCAGAAGTCATAAATCATCATACCGTTTATCAAATTAAATATACTTTATAGTGTAGTGCATGAGGTAAAAAATATAAGACAAATAAAAAACATTAGGTATCCACTTTATTAGTGTTTGCTGTCGTGGAAAGCCGTCACAACGCAAACAAGTCACGTTTTCGACGCTGCGATATCTACGCGGCCTGTCATGTTGGCTCATTCTCATGCTGTGATGGGTCGAATCGACCAATAGCCTATCTATATGATATACGAAGACATCCAATGTTTTATATTGTGAATGCAACTACATACCTATATAACCTCGGCGGTGGGACTGGTGCACGGGTGTTTTTTTTCATTGCTGTATAAAACTACGTAACGTTAAACAAAACCCTTCCCCATTATGGATCCTCACGTAGTTTATGGAAGGCCCACCTTCTCTACTTAGATAAAGTGGTACTATAACAGGGAATTTCGCGGGTCATTACTTAGATGTATGGCTATTTAGATTAGCGTTCATTGTTAATTGGGTGCCATATTTCTTTCTGATACCGCGTCTCTAACTAAGCACGTGTAACGGCACCCCGACCCCGACGCGGGTAACGCTACATTTTTCTACGGAGCCTACGCTACGCCTCCGCCCCAGTAACGAACGCCGTGATAGCATGTGGTCTATCTACTTTCTCTACTATTTCTTCTGCATTCACAGATTTTAAAAAAAGATCTTACGGTATAATTTTATAGATTTAGTTTGATTTAATATTAAGTTATTGTTATCATATCAAACTTGCAAGTTGCAACACTGAATATTTTTTTGTTCGTTGTTATTTATTGTCTAAGGTTATCATCTACTCAACAATTTGTCTGAGGTTGTCTATAAAAAAATTCGCGCCCCATTGGCGGAGGCTCCAACCAAAAAGTTTTTACGTTCATGGTTCCTAAGTTCTTATATATTACCAGTACTGTCACGTGGAAATCGCCCACAAGCTTTAGCTATAACCTAAACTTCATACCATGAAGCAAAATAATTTTTCGTATCTCGTAGTTTCACCTCAAAGGGTTTTCTTTCATGATTGACACTAATTGGTTATTAAATTAGATAACAGATGATTTTAAAATGTGCATCTGTTATCTTATTTAATAACCAATTAATGTCAATCATGATGGAATATTTTGCTTCATGGTATGAGGTATATATTTATATAACGCTGTGTTGTAACAATAATTTTACAAATAATGAACATAAAATATTCGAAAATGGAGACAGTTTTAAAAGGACATAGCCCTAACATATAAAAAAAAGTATTGAACTTCTACATTTGAAACCTGATTTAATAAAAATTTTGCCAATGCAAATTAAGCTGGTGAATAATAATTTTGAGTGAATTAATATTTCTAGACTACTTACATACACCTACATACAACTATCCAAACATTTGTGACCAGATTTAAAGTTTATTTAATGAAAAAATATGCAACAACTATCTGAATGCTAAAAATTATTCGTCTGAAAGTTGGTGCACATATAATCTTTTCACAGATGTTTCATTATCAACTGAAATACGACCACTGCTGAACGTAAGCCATCAATAGAATGTCGCTCTTGGTGGGCTGTCCATTAGGGGATTTGTCATAATCACCACGTTTAGCAGGCGGATTGGTAATCGTAGTAATGATCTTAGTATACACATCCCTGTGCAGTCCCTAAGTCGCCTTGACGATACCGACTGATGTTTCATCATCATCAGGTTATTTTTGTCTCCACTGCAGGAGCACAACCCTCTCTCATCTGCCGGAGACAGACGGAGGATTCGGCCTACACTCCCCGCGCTGACCAGACGAGTTGGGGAGACCTGATTGACGTTTTATAATGTATTTCCTTAGTCGCCTTGTACGACATCCACGGGAAGAGTTGGAGTGGTCCTATTCTACTCTACTGGAAACCACACGGCACGACACAGATGTTTGAGCTAGTGTTCTAGTGTTATTAAACTCGTGTGAGCCCACCTTAATAGGTGACCTAATCTCCAACTATTGACCTATAAACGTGCATCCATAGACGTGTATGTGTGCATGTCAGTAAGAACAAAAGGCGCGATACAATAGCTGCCGACCTTCAGTTAAGCGGTGTAGTGAAAGCAGCCGACACCGCGCTTGTTGATGCACTATAATCGGAAACTGTACATATTACCTTTACTAGGTTTTCAACTAAATGTAGGTGAAAAACGCATGACTCGGTAAGGAGTTCACTCAGTTCCGGGATGTCGGCACGCTTACGATCAGGCTATCCCCTGGACACGCATCCATCGGCACGGCAGACCTTGGATTAGCGGACGGGACAGAGATCGAGGGAGACAATAGATGGGGGTTCTTGCAGAACGCATTAACTTAGTTTATTTAGTTTTAAGAATTTTATTTGACATTTTTATATTTATGTTAGGTATTGATGTTTTTATATTTAATTGTGTTTAATTTGCTTTATAATTTGATTTCATTTAACTTGTTTATAATTTTTATTTGACCTGTAACGGAAGTTATCAATAAAGTATGTCTATGTCTAAGGGTAAGGAGTATAGGTTGGGTATGGGATTCCGCTATTATGGAAGGATAGTGGGATTGTAGTAGCGATAACTCTGGTAAGCCGGGACCGCATACCCGTGAGTCTGGATAGTACCGGACAGGCAACTACCAGAACCAAGTCCCCTGATTTTCGTATCTATAGACATTAGATATTTGAAATTTATCACGTGCCTACGGTTCATCACAAATTCGGTAGTTACTATAAAAAATTATCTATGAATATTGTCGCCACGGCATCAATATGCCGCCTTTTGATAAATGCTCGGCACGGGCACTCGGCTCGACTCGGCGCTCGGCCCTTTACAGCCGAGTGTGCTCGGTGCTCGGCCCAGTACGAGCGCGAGTGGTTGCCATACACTCGAACCGAGTTGAACGCATATGCATACGTTAGTGAGCAATTCGAGCGTCATTCATAAGCGCACTACACTATTCACTAAACTTTCTGTTGATATATGGAATATCGAATACGAAACATATTAATCAATTTTAAATTATGAAATAAACCTAGTAATAAACCTTTAATACAGAACTCAGATTAAATTCTAATATATTATATTACTTATTTAAGTCCCAAAGTAATTAGTCCCACTTATATCCTAAGACAACTTACCTAAGTCCTAAATAACCCCAAATAGGTTGTTTATCATATAAATTGCGTAGCTATTAAATGAGGACGCCAATAAAAATGATGGATGGGCCAATATCACCCCCAGGTTGGGCCAAATGTGACCCTAGTTTCGTGCGAAACTTAAGTAGTTATTCGCCACTGGCGAGACGGATGTCTGGAAGACGACTGGACTAGAGTAGATTAAGAATTTTAATGAAGTACCTACCCACTTTGAAAAGACGGTTAATCTTCACGGTATTGTGTAGGTATATGTCACGTGGTATATAACGTGGTATATAAATAAAGTCTGTGTGTCCGCTTATAATGTTGGTTTTGATACTTTTTATTTATTTTACTATAATAACTTATAAGTAAGAGATCTCTAAAGGACGATTATATTGTATAAATAATTAAGTTAAAGGTTGTCTGGAAGAAATCGCTTAAAGAGATAAGACCGCCTAAATTGTACTATTTGTAATTTCTATAACGTGTAACTGTATTTGTTTGTGCAATAAAGTGTATTGTATTGTATTGTATTGTAAGTTGTGACCAAAGGAAGCTACGCAGAAATGATTCTATTAAAATAGGCAAAGATATATGAAAAAGGTAACATATAAGTACAATATACATATTCGTATATATAGTCGTATATAATAAACTCTGTATATATTTGGTCTACATAATGATTTGTATTGTAAATGAATTCTTTTCTTATTACAGGTAAGGATGCAAATGGTTTGACTCGTCGAAATACAAGTAGGTGAATTCAACACTAAGCCCAAAGAAGTTGTGAAAACCACTATTTACTATCATTGCCAATTCTATTTAGACCTTTACTTTTCAAACTTAAAATTAATTTGTTAAATGTACGTTCACAATTTATTTTCGAAGTAAACACTCCGCTCTCCATTGCAATTACTAAAACGACGTCACTAATGAGTGTTCCGCACCTCTCGCCGCTCCGCCATCTTAATTTGCACCTCATAAACAAAATGGCCGTCGTGGCCACGTTCCTAGTTTTCTTTATAATTAAGCGTTCGTTAATGGTAAAGGTATAAAGTTTTTAAATCATGGGTTGTTGTTTTTAAGTGCAATAAAAAAAAATAGTACACTTCGTTTGACGATAGAGGGCAAGTATTCCTTTCCACTGTGACATAACTTTATAAATACTTTCAATTTGAACAAATGTGCCCTGGTTGTTTATTTGTATTTTTGTGTAATGTCAGTCGATTTCGCTTTGCCTAAGCTATTTAATTTCAATGAAAGAAAGAAACAGTGACACAGTGACAACAGTATGATGGAAAAAAGTATAGCAAACGCATGGATACACTGGATGTTAAATTTTTTATTTAAAAACGTCACTTTTAATTCTGCAAATCAAAAGTGACGTTATCAACTCCTGCATTCTACCTAAGATAATATATTAGGTACTAGGATTCTAAGGCACTAATCATCCAGTATTTATCTTTTAGCGATTATTAATTTTTAAAACATAGTTTATACATTCTAATAATTATTATAATAATTTTTATTTTAATATTATATACTGACATAGATCTCAATAAAATGCTTTATTTGTGAAACAACATAATATAAACTGAACATTACTATTTATAAATAAATAAAAATATAAAACAAAACCTAACTTATAATAATACATACCTATTAAACCAATTGACAATGATACAGTGATATGGCCTATAGCTATATAAATACCTATAGCAAACGAACATAAAAAACGAAAAGGTCTCCAAATATGTTTGTACGTCCTAGATTCGACCCTGGATCCAAAGCCGCGGTATTATCAGGGAAAATATGGCAGCTCTCTATTGATGATGAATATTCATTTTGTAATGAATTCCGTTTAGTGTGACCTACATTATAGTGCTCGAATTGTGTTCGGTTACCAATCAATCGATATTCAAGATGATCGAATGAATTAATGGGATTCGAATTTAATTTGCAATTACAGTTTTTTAGTTGAAGTATGAATATAAATAGAGATTTTCTTCTCCAAATTGGAGATATAGATCGCCAGAGTGTACATACATCATTAGTTTAGTGGTTGAGTAGTTAGCCTCGAACAAAACAGGTCATGGGTTTGATTCCTGCCATATAGGTATAGGTAGGCAGTCTCCGTCTGTCTCCGGCAGATGAGAGAGGGTTGTGCTCCTGCAGTGAAGACAAAAATAACCTGATGATGATGATGATGATGAGTATATCACATATTTAATCAGTCATTTCTGTAATACTGACTTGATGGAATCGATGACATTATCTTTATGGGTCGAGGAGCTTTCCTGTCTAAAATAATAAAAGAAATAAATTCTTAGACATGCATTATACCATCCACCCCTACCCCTACATACATACATATACACCCCTCTACATACACACACACACACTCATACACACTTCATTTGCGCAGTTTATTATTCTTACATACTTACTTAATTATTTTATCCTTAAGTTTTAAAATTATCATATTATTCTTAGGTTATTCGTTTTCCTCTCTTTTGTTTTTTTTTTCTATCTTGTGATCTGTTTTACTTAATTATTGGCCTTATTATTTGTCATGTATGTATTCCATCTAAATGTTTTGTGCTGTTAAGTATTGTGTAAATAATAAAAAAAAAACATTAAACAAAAAAAAAAACTAAGATACATAATTATTATAAACTTTTCATACCGCAACTGTACAAGAAGCTTTTCAAATATGACATCTGCTTTATTTCGCTCCAACATAATCCCTCTAAATCCGATCCTATTTAATACGCAACAAAAAGTATTCCGGTCAGTATTTAATAATGTAATCAGCCTCCTCCCACCCGGCCCAAGCTGTGAAATAAATGATGCGAGTCAGGTGTTCACCGGAGACGGAGTGGAGGATTTCACCAACGTATATATAAATACAGCTAAACGATAATTACACCTCGTACCATGAAGCAAAATAATTTTTCCCACCTCAGTGAAGACTTGTTATCAGCATATGTATATTTAAGTTTATTATTATTATTTGTCATTAGTCTGTAAGTCTTCCTAAAAGTAAATAAATAAATAATAAAATAAATAAAAATAAGTCGCCTCAAAGTTTTTCGTAACTACCTAACTGGTTATATAATTGTACTCCATCTTTTTGTGCTAATATCATAATTAAAAACTTTGTAACTTTGCTTTGCTATTCACCATTGCGTAGTGATATTTAGTATTCTCTGCCATAGATGTGTATAAAGTAAGAGAGCTATTTCTGCCAACAAACTGTATTATACAGTTTGGCGGAGTTATTGTTATTGTATGTAAATTTTTTAAGAGAGGAATAAATGATTATTATTATAATGATTATGATTATTAAATTAGATAACAGATGACTTTAAAATGTGCAAAACTGTTCGCTTGTATGGAGTAGGTATTAGGAGTGTGGAACTGCAATGATCAACATGTATTTTCAGCGCTTCCGTAGTCCTACACCAGGGGAGTCTGATGAAAAAATCGACTTAAACCAGATTAGGTACCTATAAATCATTTGTTACAAAAGTTTCAAATTCAAACTCAATTATTTTCCTATCAAGATTTCCCCAGTCTACCTTCCTAATGATCCCAAGACCAGCTGAGTCTGAGTTCATCCATAAAACAAAAGACGAAATTAAACTTTTCTGTGATACTTTTAGCGCTCCTTTGTGCGCAAAACGGCCCCTCCGTGTACGGCCCGGCGTTCACCGAAGCAGAGCAGAGCGAAGTGTGTAATATCCAGGGCGAGGAATCTCATAGGCCTAATGGCTTGGTCATTGGACTGGAGCGCCTGAGGTCGTGGTTTAATAGAAACCACGACCGCCGGGGACAGACAATTTGTACCAGTTGATCCCGGTCTGCATGTTACATTTGTGAATTGGCCTATCCTTATTTAACTGCAATAGCACAGGAAAAAATCCTAGTTTGGGATCAGACAAGTGTATGTATTTCTATATATTTCATTCCAAACTATAGTCTGAAAACAAACTCATTTGCCTCTCGAAAGCAAAATAAATAATAGATGATGTTTCTAAGTGGACCGCAAAGTTTACATGGTAATACAAACCTGTTTTTGCTGCTGGTGACCCTTGTATGTACAAGTTACCGAGACTTAAAAGTACAGTGGAAAGAATTACAGTTGTTGTCGCGGGAAAAGTTCAAAATTAGTCCCAAAAAAGTAGCCTAATATACTACTAGGATTCTAGCTATCTCGACATTTACCAAATTTCATCAAAATCGGTGCAGCGGTTCATGTGTGACAACGTAACAGCCTGACATAATTTAGTTACTTTCGCAATTATAATATTAGTACCTAGTATCTGAGTTTTAAATTCAATATTATCGATCTCTTTAATCGATATACATATATTGGGCTCGATTCTGAAGACACACATTTAAAATTTGACAGCGCTAAAATTGGGTTCGTCTTTATTTTCATAATACTGTGTGACAAGGATAGCAACAGTTTTAGTGCTGTCAAATTTTAACATTGTGCCTTCAGAATCGAGCCCATTATCTCTTTACTCGATAAAAAAACTACAGACCTCTATGACTTTTCAATTGTTTTGCTATGAGATTCCGCGCTCTGGTTATAGTATTCTGTTATTTCCATACTCCGCTTCGCCCAGCTATAATACAAAAGCCTACACGTCTCTTCTTCGTTCAGCTTTGGTAGACGCCAGGCTTTAACGTGGTGGTTGGTGATGGCAGGCAACCCACATTATCGCGCCTCCATGCACCCAGACAAAGATTAACCCATTAGAGGGTCGAATCGACCCCTCAAAGCCTTTTCATGTTTACCTTGCGTTGTGGAGGAGTAGGGTAAAGATTAAAATCATGCTTTATAATCCGCTGTAAGTAGCTACGTTATTTTCTAGATAGTTAATCTTTTTAAGTCACTGGTCGATGCCACTGAATTTGTAATTATATAATATATAGATGTTATTTACTCACAGACAAACAGATAAACAGACAAAAATGATTGAAATGTGTTCGGTTGCTTATCCTAAGACACCCCCAATTTTTTTTTTGCAAATATCTTTAATGTACGGACACGCGAAGTTAACGATTTTATTTATTAGATGCGAAAGTGAACGTTTAGATGTTTGTTACTCAATCACGCTTCAACCACTGGGCGGATCGGGATGAAACTTGGCACACATATAGGTTAGGTCCTGGAATAGGACGTAAGATAGTTTTTATCCCGAAATAACATCCCATTTCTACGGAAAATACATAATAATTTGCTGGAGCGGGAACGGGAATGGGAGCGGATTCTGTAGTTCACGCGAGCGGAGTCGCGGGCACAGCTAGTTTATAATATTAGTGGGATTACATAATATACATATACTCGTATATCATCATCAGGTTATTTTGGTCTCCTCTGCAGGAGCACAACCCTCTCTCATCTGCCGGAGACAGACGGAGCATTCGGCCTACACTCCCCGCGCTGGCCAGACGTGTTGGGGAGGCCTGATTGATGTTTTATAATGTATTCCCTTAGTCGCCTTGTACGACATCCACGGGAAGAGTTGGAGTGGTCCTGTTCTACTCTACCGGAAACCACACGGATCCGACAAGTGTATATACTCGTATATACACTTGTCTAATCACAAACTAAGATTTTCTGGAAATAAATAAATTTTAGTTCACTTTTTAGACAAAACTTCGGTTAGATTTTTTTCAGTGTACCTACATCTCGCTCACGTCGACAGCGTTATACGTTAGTGGGACTGAGACATATTGAATTAGGTACATAATTAGATCCGCGCAGTAATTCGATCATATCACGTTCTCCAGGGAGGTGTGCCGACGAATTACCCGCCAACGAGATACGAGTAATTCCTTCCCTTCGATTTAGTGCTTCTCCGGAAAACTCACGGTCGATTACGTCTTACCGCTTCGTTGGCTTAGTAGTGGTAGTTAGCTCGAGCGCCAGAGATAGTGGGTTCGATTCTTACTATGCAAGTTATTGGTCCTATCATCATCATCGTCGTTTCAGGCCTTAGCCGTCCACTGCTGGACATAGGCCTTCCCCGATGAACGCCACCACACCCGGTCTTCCACCCTCCGCATCCAGCCGCTTCCGGCCACCTTCTTCAGGTCGTCGGTCCATCTGGTGGCGGGGCGTCCCACTCTGCGCGTGCCAATCCATGAATTTCACTCCTGAACTCGTCTGCCCCAACAGCCGTCGGTTCTGCGAAAGACGAGGCCCGTCCACTATACCGTACACATAATACGATTTTCCAATGATGACATTGTAATTTACAATGTCATCATTGGAAAATCGTATTACGTAGTCACATTTTGAGTAAAGTTATTTAGATTGCATATGATTTTGAATTATCAGAAGTTACTATTAAATAAATAAATAAATATGTCAGACATTCACACCAATTATCCAGTCCCAAACTAGGCAGAGCCTGTGGTATGGTAACTAGATAACGGATACACATATTTAAATAAATATATAAACATCCAAGACATGGGTACAAACATTCATATTCATCATACGAACTTTGACCCTAGCGGGATTCAAACCCGCAACCTCCGGCGTAGCAGGCCGAGAGCTACCAGTTCCGCCACGGAGGTCGAGATTAAGAAGGTATACCTACTTAAGTTATAGGTATTTTATTTTTTATAAGTACCTAAATTATAATGCACTCCATTTAGACTTCCCAAGCATTTTTTTAAATTAAAAGTATGATTCATTGTGTTACTTATTGATTATTGAACATTATTCTATTAGAAGATCATTTGAGAAAAGCGATGCTTCTGGAAACATAGAATAGGTAAAAGTCGGAGTTGTACATTGTACATTTGCAATGATATGTGTATATATTTTGAAATACAAATCGCAACTGCCAACATGGCCGCACCGGATACGCCGCCATCTTGATTGTGCCTCACCGGATATTGGAGATGCGCGCCTCCCGTGTAATTGGCGAGATATTGCCTCCACTTGTTTACCAGTTGCTCGTGTCAAATCCGTGTTTATGTTCAGGAGATCAGGAGATCTAGTATAAACACGCTGAAATTATAATTGAAATTTGCTATAGGACATAGCTGAAGAAGGTGGCCGGAAGCGGCTGGATGCGGTGTGATGGCGTTCATGGGCAAGGGGTATGTCCAGCAGTGGACGTCTAAGTGATGATGATAGGACATAGTTGTCTATAAAGCTGCCTGATATATCTATTTTGGTCTGGGTGTGTAATTCTACACTCTTACCTACTTTTGTCGCCAAACATCAATGCATACTATGTGTCTAGGCTCCGTACAACATTGTACCGCAAGCCGCGCCTTGACCACGTCAGTCTGGGGTATATAATACATACAGCTCACACCTTGGTCCCATAGAGGTAGGCAGACACGAATTATCGGCACTTAGCGCAATCCTGATAAATGTTTCCTTCGCCAGCTATTCGCCCCGTGATATCACTTGGGGTGGTGTGTTGCGAACAACATCGCTGCCTCGTTGTTGAGGCACAGTCTGGGATCCTCTATAAAATTCCATATATCACAACTGCCCGCCACCGTCCCTGTATGGTAGTGGCAGGAGAGCTAATGTAATTACATGTAAACCATAAGAGGCATGTAAGTTCTCAGGTTGGCATTTGTAGTCTTGGTACTGTTGCACGAACCACTTCTAAAGGTTACAGTGGCCACTTACCACCAGTTGGATGGTCTTCCCGTTTGCCAGGGACTAAATCCCTTAAAGTCAGTCCTCGTCTGCGCGAGCATGCGTACGTACATGTTTCCGTGAGACTGCGATTCTCAAATGAATAAAAATGTCGTCGAACGTTGTGAAGTGTAAAAATTGCAATATTGTGATTAGTGAGGTGCTTGCCTTTGTGCAAAACAAAGTGGAAGTCATGGATGAAGAGAGTATTGTAAGAATTTGTACCTCTGCGTTTCATACAGAAGACATCCAGCGTCGCAAAAAGTCTACTATTCGATTCTGTGTCTACTACTAAGCGCAAGATTTTACGACGGCGTGATGGTAAAACTCACCGAGATATGGAGGATATTATCTGTTTGTTTAAGGAGTTGGACGAAGAGTTTATGCCGATTTTTGTAGCCCGAGACCTACAGAAACTACCACCAATTACTTTTGACCACATAGATGTGACACGGCTGTTGAAAGATTTACTTGTGCTGCAAAATGAAATAAAAACAATAAAAGAGAACTATGCAACTGCTGTAGATTTGAACGGAGTTAAAATGGACGTACTAAATCTAAAACAAGCGTCTTTAGTCAATAACTTCGGATGTGATGTAAATATAAATAAGAAAAGAGGTGCCTATCAAATAGACGGTAGTTTTGATTTCGACAGCGGGCCGATGGGTCTCCCGCATATCTCGGAATCAACATCGATCGAGACATCAGTGGCAATAGGTGCGAATACGTCACAGAGTCAGTTACGCATACCTCCACCCCACTCTGACAAGCGCAACAGTGACAAGTACAGCCCGCCGCGGCCTCAAGGAACCGGTATAAAGGAGCACGTGGAGGCCCGCACCACGGTTCCTACACACTCGCATCGTGAGACTACCGCCGATGCAGGCGCGTGCGACAGTGCGAGCGTGGGGATAGCACAGCTGCCCCCACCGCCAATGGCGCGCGCCCCGCTCGAGCCGCAGCCCCCGCTCTCATCGCAGCACTTGCCCGCCACTGAGTCGGTATGTAAACAAACGTTTGCCGATATAGCTAAGCAAGGCGAGTGGAAGAATGAGAATAATAGTGATGAATTTATAGAGGTACAGCGTAAAAGGTTGAAAAACCGCTTCATTGGAATAAAAGGCAAAGCGGTCGCACTTCCTGGCGGGAAGTTTAAGGCCGCCGATATAAAATTACCGCTCTTTATCAATAATGTCGACCGGCTAACCTCTGCAGATGATATTAGTAATTACATTTTGGAAAGAACGCGGGTATCGGTTACTTTAGAAAAAGTACAAATGAAGCACCAAAAGGACTACAATGCTTACAAAGTATTTATACCGAGACATAAATTGTCGATATTTATGGATGATAATCTATGGCCGGAAGGAATATCGTTTCGTCGTTTCGTTGACTTTAAGAAGAAAGTACATCCTTCGAGTACTATAATTAAACAATAAGTATGTTTAAGAAGGGTGCTGGGCTAAATAGTGAAACTAAAAGAGGGGGCAAGGGGAGTAAATGTCTAGGTAGTAGCACTTATGTCTAGGTACTTGCCGCTTCAGGTCCGGGGTCGCCGTCTCTGCTCTAGTTAGGTATACACACACAGATTTTTAGACACTAGCACTTTTAGGGTTTTATAGTTTATAAGTTTTAGGAGGAACTCCGCGACACCAGGCGCACCGTGCTACTCGTCGGTATGTTCTGTCAGGGGGAGTGGGGCAATGACAAGAGCGGGCGCGTATAAAATAAATATGTAGGTGGGTATGAAATAATTTACATTGGGAGGGATTTAAACTGTATTTACGCCAAGGTGATTTCTAAACATATTCCCGGGCCTAAACATCTTAATGTTTACGTGACAGAAGACTGACAATAAAAAAGGGGGTAAAAAGGGGGGACTAACTAATCTATAGGAAGACGAACTAACTTGGTCAATGATCTCTTGAGGATGCCTGTGGGAGTCTGAACATTGACTACACGGATAACTTGGTCTTGACCAGGGTATAAATGGGAGATGCGCCCGCGGCGCCACTGTAAGGGAGGCAGGTTATCCTCTTTCAAGAGCACTAGTTCGCCAACACGAGGGGGGTTGACAGGGGAAGTCCATTTTTGTCTTGCCTGTAGGGTGTTAAGGTACTCTGAGTGCCAACGAGACCAAAAATGTTGGGTAATCTGTTGCACTAGTTGGAAACGTGTAAGGCGATGAACCTTCACATCTTTAAACGAATACTCAGGAAGGGCATTTAGAGGCTGGCCTATTAGGAAATGTCCAGGAGTCAATACTTCTAGGTCGTTAGGGTCAGGAGAAATAGGACACAAAGGACGTGAATTAAGGACTGCTTCGATTTTGGCGAAGACGGTCGTTAACTCTTCAAAGGTCAGAGGTGTTTCTCCAATAACACGCTTCAGGTGGGACTTGGCGGACTTTACAGCCGCTTCAAAAAGGCCACCCCAATGGGGACAGAGGGGAGGGTCGAACACCCAATTGATGTTCATTTTGGACAATTCGGTACCAATGGACGTATAGTTTTCTTTTAGGAATGATTCTAACTCTTTCAGGTAATTACTCGCACCTACATAGTTTCTTCCACAATCAGATCGGACTAAACTAGGCAGGCCACGTCGGGAAACGAAACGGGAGAAAGCCGCGATAAAGGCTTCGGTCGTCAGTTCAGATACGATTTCGAAGTGAACGGCTTTGGTCGACAGGCACACAAACACACACAGGTAGGTTTTAACTAATTTTCGGTTCCGATAGGCTTGAACTTTTGTGTAAAAGGGTCCAGCAAAATCCGTTCCTACACCATCAAAGGGTCTAGCTGAAGTCACGCGATCTTTAGGTAAATCACCCATAGGAGGTTGGGAAGTAGCTGCCTTGAGACGGTAGCAGGAGAGACATTTAAATATGACATGCTGGATGGCTCTACGAGCGGACAGGATCCAAAACTCTCGATTCAGGATGGCAAGTAAGGTATTGGCTCCAGCATGAGTATTCTCTATATGGTAGTGGGAAATTAGTAGGGTAATGAAGTGACCGTTTTTAGGTAGGAGGAGGGGATGTCGTGCATCGTAAGGAAGGTCCGAATTTTTTAAACGGCCACCAACTCTGATAAGGCCCTTATTATCGAGGAAAAGGTTAAGACGCTTTAAGGAATTAGAAATAAGATCGCCACGATGTAAGCGATCTAACTCCTCAGGGAAGGATAGGGATTGTACAATTTTAATCAAATAAAGGAGGGAATCTCTACGTTCGGCGGGGCTAAGAACAGGAGTACATAAACGGGACTCAGGGTTTTTGGTATTATGAATAAATCGACGCAACTGGCATACTACATTGATCAATTTATTCAGGGAACTGTAGCGCTCCAATAGGAAGGAGGGATCAGGAGTAGGAAGGGACGTGGTTACCAATAAGCAACGAAGCCCTGGGAGGTCACTAGGAGGGGATTCAGCACTGACTGGCCATAGGTTAGGAGGTTGTCTCAACCATTCAGGGGATAGCCAAAGGGGGTGGTTGATCAATTGGGATGCGGTGAGGCCACGTGATGCGCAGTCACTAGGATTTAAGTGGCCAGGAACATGTTTCCATTCCGACACTGTTTCTGAATTTAGAATTTGGGAAACTCGATTGGCTTCAAAGGTCTGAAGGTGATGGGGAGGGGTTTTTATCCAAGCGAGGGCAATCCTGCTGTCCGTCCAACTATGGCTTGATTCCACCACAATCGATCTCTGTAAGCAGAGACAGACGTGGTGAATTAATTTGGAGAGGAGCGTAGCTTCTAACAATTCCAATTTCGGAATTGTTATACGGGTCCTAATGGGAGAGACTTTGGTTTTGGCCATTACGAGGTGGACTGAGCAGGTGCCTGAGGGATGTTCTGCGCGAAGGTAAACGGCTGCGGCATAGCCAGCCTCAGAGGCGTCGCAGAACCCATGAAGGGAGAAGGTGGTCGAGCCGCTTGGGATGATGTGACGAGGGATAGATACTTCACTTACTCGGCTGAGGTCTTGAGTGAACGATGCCCACTCAGCTGCTAGGGTAGGAGTAATGGGATCATCCCAGGTAAGACCAGATAACCACAGGCGCTGAATGAACTCTTTAGCCTTGAAAATAATAGGAGCTATCCAGCCACAGGGGTCATACATTTGGGCAATCAAGGAGAGAACCTTTCGCTTGGTTGGAGCTTCATGTAGGTTATGAAATGAGGAACTGTAGGTAAAGGTGTCACTAATAGGGCTGTATTGAACTCCAAGGATGGCAATGGTCTGAGGGTTGCTAGAATCTTGAAAGGAGTGAGGAAGTTGTAGGTGATCTGATGGCAAACCTTCCAAGAGCTCGGGTTTATTGCTGAGCCACTTTCGAAGCTCATAGCCACCAGCGGCCATAATGCCTTCAAGCTCGGCTTTAAGGAGAAGAGCAGACTCAAGGGAATCAGAGCCTGATAGGCAATCGTCCACATAGACATCAGTTTCTAGAACTGCTGCAGCTTTAGGAAAGGAAGCTCGTTCTTGATCAGCGAGTTCAAGAAGAGCACGGATCGCAATGAAAGGACTGGAGCGCAGGCCATAGGTATTGGTGTTTAGTTCATAGGTGAGTAGGGGCTGGGAAGGATCCTCCCGCCAGAATACCAGCTGGTATCTTCTATCGTCAGGATGGACCCAGGTCATACGAAACATCATGCGAATATCCGTTACAAACACCACTTCATGTCTGCGGAAATTAAGTAGGATGTGGGTAATATCTCTTTGCGTTTTCGGACCTGTATGCAAGCACTGATTAAGGGATATACCAGAAGAGGTAGGGCTACTACCATCAAATACTACACGTATCTTGTCACCGTTACTCTTGAATACACCATGATGTGGGATAAAATAATGCTCGCGGGTAGGATCAACCGAGGACAACGACATGTGATTGAGGTCTTGGTACTCTCTCATGAAAGCCACGTACTTATCATGAAACTCGGGATTTGCTTGCATACGCTTCTCTAAGTTGCGGAACCTTTGCAAGGCTCTCGTTCTAGAGTCACCAAGAGGAGGACGATCATGTAAAAATGGGAGCCTAACTATAAATTTTCCATCTCTATCACGGGTGGTGGTTTCTTTGAAGATAGCTTCACACTCTAGTTCTAATGGGTTAGGAAAGGACAATTGAGGGGTTTCTTCTATTTTCCAAAATTTCTCTACTATTTGGGACAAGGAGACTCCAGTCATAGGTGGGTTTAAGTCTTGGAATGGACCTGTGACAGGTCCTGATATCACAAAGCCAAAAATGGTGGACAGGGCTGTGAGACCGTTGGGGAACAAACGAAATTCTGGTTGGAGAAGGGATCCGATGACGTCAGCACCAAGAAGGACAGTAATAGGACCAGGTTTATAAAACAAAGGATCAGCTAAAGGTAAGGGATTAAGCGAGGCAGTCACATGTTTGGGTAATTCTACTTCGGGGTGGGTACCAGCAATGACGTCTACGACCATTGCGGTAGTCGAGATCTCGGGGTAAGTGGAATTCACTGGCTTGAAGGAAAATGGAATTGTACCACGTGACTGAATAGCCTGAACATTGCCAATACCACGAACAGGAGAGTAAGAGGGAGTAATAGGGATGTTCATCTGATCGACGACTAACTCAGTGGTAACAAGACAACCCTGAGCTCCGGTGTCACATAGGGCACGCGCTTCCACGTAGTATCCATAGGACGTTCTAATATGAATGAGGGCAGTAGGAAGAAGAACTAGGGAATTATTAGGTATATGTGTGAAAGCGGGGGGTAGAGGGGAAGCGGAGCCTAGTCATTGATTAGAGCTCTCATGAGCCCTAGGGCTGTAGTCTCTACGAGGGGCGCGGGTTTCAAAATTATAAACATTTTGATCGCGGGGAGGGAGGGGAGAGCGATCAGAACGACGTTCTCGAGACGTAGGTGAGGCGCGAGGAGGAGATCGACGAACGTCGTCAGAATAATGACGGCGATTCGCGCGAGGAGTAGGAGAAGATCGACCGCCCTTGTATTGTGGTGATGGTGGCGCATGATTAGCTAATGCGTCACGATAGGAATTTTGGTATTCACGGTGAGGGGGGGAGCCATTAAAACACAGCTTCGTATGATGGGAGGAGCGGTGACATGTACCACAGCGATAGTCACGTTGGCAGGAAGCTATAGGATGTCTATCTAGGCACCGATAGCATAAACCGGTTTCCTTTACAAAATTAGACCTATCTCGAACGGGTAGACGATGAAAATCTGGGCACTCACGTAGGTAGTGCGATACACTATCACACATGAAGCACTTCGGACTAGGAGGTGAAGCAATTGTCATGTAAGCCCTAGGCTGAGGAGGAGGGGGACGGGTACTAATGTAAGGCTTATAGTTACCCACGCGGGATGCATCACCCTTCGGGGGTGACGTATCAACTACGGCGGCGCTTCCTACATTGTCGTGATGACGACACTCATCCTCTAGGAAAGTAATCAAATGATCGAAAGTAGGCAATGTTTTGGGATCATCTCCATACCGACGTTCGAAACGAGATTTTAATTCTGAAGGTAGTTTGGCTAGGCATATGTGCACCAACATATATGACCACTGTTTGACAGGTAGTTCGAGGCGTTCTAAACATCGGTATGAAGACAGGAGGGGATTTAGGAAGGAAATCCGTAAACCAGACAGTTTTGACGATATTGGGGGTAGGGACATTATTTGGCCAATGTGGGTGTCGGCTAGGACACGAAGGTTGTGATACCTTCGCTTCAACAGGTCACGTGCCACAGCATAATTGCCGGATTCTATACGCAGGTGTTGTATCAGCCGACGAGGTTCATCAGAGAGGGCACCTACTAGGTAATGCAGTTTTAAGGTAGGAGTCAGGTTAGGTTGATTATCTACAACACTATCAAACTGGTCTATAAAACTAATCCAGCTATCAGGACGACCATCAAATCGGGGAATGGGTAAATCGGGTAGTTTGCTACCCGGAGAGTCTGGGGTAGTAAATCTGGGAGGGTTCCTCATAGGAGTACTCGCGGCGGTAGGATCGGGTATAAAAGTTGGTGGGTTAATATCGAGAAACTTCATTTTTAAATCGTCAACTTTTTCCCTTACTATTTGCATTTGTTGTTTAACATATGCATAATCACATTCGTAAATAGCTGGGTCTAAACCACCTAGGAGACGGGAACAGGCAGAGGTAAATTTACTTTGATGGACACTTATTTCAGCCAAACGAACACGTAATTTTGTATGAGGTAAGGTATTTAAAACACGATGTGTGTCGTCCACCCATTCACTAATAAATCGTACCACACCGATCGACTCACGATACTCTTGCGTATCAGTATATAGGACGGCTTTCACAGTATCATTTTTACTGTTCTCACCAATATCCGACATTATTTCGATATAACAACTCGAACGAACCAAAATAAGCAATTAGTAGGGGACACGCAACAATGTTGCGATCACTGATAAGGAATAGCGAGTGAGCGCTTCGAACAAAAGAACTCGAACGGACTCAAGCTGTTTTGTGCAGTTAACTATCTCGTAAACAAACGACGTTTAGAGTGTAATTTAATAACTTCAATAACTTTAGGAAATTATTGGCGTAAATACGAAATGATTTGATACTTTAGGAACAAGTGGGTAGGAGGCATATAACTACGGGGAATTAGTATCAAATATAATGCAAAAGATGTAATTTAGAAGAATAAAACGACAAAATTGAGGGGATTATAACCACGCTCTGCTACCAATGTTTAAGAAGGGTGCTGGGCTAAATAGTGAAACTAAAAGAGGGGGCAAGGGGAGTAAATGTCTAGGTAGTAGCACTTATGTCTAGGTACTTGCCGCTTCAGGTCCGGGGTCGCCGTCTCTGCTCTAGTTAGGTATACACACACAGATTTTTAGACACTAGCACTTTTAGGGTTTTATAGTTTATAAGTTTTAGGAGGAACTCCGCGACACCAGGCGCACCGTGCTACTCGTCGGTATGTTCTGTCAGGGGGAGTGGGGCAATGACAAGAGCGGGCGCGTATAAAATAAATATGTAGGTGGGTATGAAATAATTTACATTGGGAGGGATTTAAACTGTATTTACGCCAAGGTGATTTCTAAACATATGGCTAGTATAAATCCCGCAGTGACTGCAACTAAGCTTCTCAGCTTTAATTGTAAATCGATTACTCGATCGGTTGAATGTGTTAAAGCCTTATGTCAGTCAGCTGATATAATAGCCCTACAAGAGACATGGCTTTTACCGCATGATGTGTCTTATATAGGCAATATTGACCAAAATTTTGGTTTTACCAGCAAATCAGCGGTCGATACATCATCTGGAATATTACGTGGCAGGCCGTACGGTGGTGTGGCCCTCATGTGGAGGAAGAGTATCTTCTCATCGGTTACAGTAATTCCATGTAATAGTGTGCGTATTACGGCAATCAAAATATTATTGTCGGAGTGTTCTCTATTAATTTTTTCAGTATATATGCCCACGGATTGTTCTGAAAATCTTATAGAATTTACGGAATGTATGAGTGAAATTAGTGCGGTGATAGAGAGTAACGATGCCGAATCTGTTTTCGTTCTTGGTGACTTTAATGCGCATCCTGGTGAGCTTTTTGGTGTAGAATTTGTAAACTTCTCACAGGAACAGAACTGGTTATGTGCCGACATGGAAAGACTGGGACACTCGTCAGATTCTTATACATATGTCAGTGACGTATATGGATGTAGGAGGTGGCTGGATCATTGTCTAGTGACTCAGGCAGCTTGGCAGTCCGTGGTAGATGTAAAAATTCACTACGATGTTTTTTGGTCTGATCACTTACCATTGGAGATACAATGTAACTTAAGTGTATTGAAACCTAAGATCTCACTAAATGCTGATGACTTTAATAGAGCTAAATGGGGAGTAAGAGACCCTGAACAAATAAAAAACTATCATGAGTTTTGTCACACCAAGTTGAGGGACATTGACTTTCCAATGGAGTTTAGACAATGTAGTGATGGACTGTGTAGTGACCTGGAACATAAGTTAATAATAAATAATATGTATAAAAACGTTGTAACAATACTTTGTGACGCAGCAATATCGAGCCGGGCTGAGGGAAAGCATAGGAGGAAAGGCTATATTGTGGGCTGGAACCATCATGTTAAGGAAGCTCACAGGGAGGCTCGGCTCTGCTTTCAAATGTGGATGTTATACGGGAAGCCGTCAGAGGGAGAAATTTATAATAAAATGTATGATACCAGGAAACTGTTCAAATCTAAATTAAAATGGTGTCAGGACAGTCAGTTGCAAATTAAAATGGACATGATGGCGGCCCATCATTCAGGTAAAATTTTTAAATCGTTTTGGAAAGAGACTAAAGCATTGAACGCGGGGCAGAGCCTCCCTGTGAGTGTAGATGGAAGATGTGAACCTAGCGAAATTGCCAATTTGTTTAAGGACCATTTTAAGGTAGAGTCCCCGTTGGGGCCCGGACAGCAGATGCTCACAACTGAGCCTCATACCGGCGACCCATATATCCGCTTTACTGCTAAAGATGTGTCTTCTGTAATCAAAAGTATGAAGCGAGGTAAGTCGCCGGGGCATGATGGGCTCAGTATTGAGCATCTGCAACATGCTGGGGTTCACTTGCCTAGGGTTCTCTCTATGTTGTTTACTTTTTGCATTGGACATTCTCATTTGCCTGAGGATTTGATAAAGACAATTGTAGTTCCGATCATGAAAAACAAAACGGGGGATAGCTCAGATAAGGGCAATTACAGGCCCATTTCGTTGGCTACAGTTATAGCCAAGGTGCTGGACAGTTTGCTTGATAGCCAGTTAGGTAAATGTCTGCACTTGCATGATGGTCAATTCGGATTTAGGCCGGGCTTATCCACGGACACTGCAATCCTCAGTCTCAAGCATACTGTCCAGTACTATACGGACAGGAAAACGCCTGTCTTCGCATGTTTTCTGGATCTGTCCAAGGCCTTCGATCTTGTGTCTTATGAGATTCTATGGAACAAACTGTTAAATGATACTGAGCTTCCTAAGGAAATAATAGCAATATTCAGTTTTTGGTATAAACACCAAACAAACTATGTAAGATGGGCGAGCTCTCTATCTGACATGTATGGGTTGGAATGCGGAGTGAGGCAGGGTGGTCTGACCTCACCCAATCTTTTTAACCTGTACATGAACAAACTTATCGTTGAGCTCAGCAGCACCAAAGTCGGTTGCTCAATAGATGGACATAGCGTTAATAATATCAGTTACGCGGACGATATGGTGTTGCTGAGCCCAGCGATCAGTGCACTTAGAAAATTGCTGCGGATTTGTGAAGTTTACGCCGAAGCACATGGCCTTCGGTACAATGCCAAAAAGAGCGAGCTTCTTGTATTCAAGGCGGGCAATAAAACATATAGCAGTGTACCGACGGTCAGACTCGGTGGAACCGAGCTGAATAGAGTGACTCAGTTTAAATATCTTGGGCACTGGGTCACTGAAAATCTTATGGATGACCTCGATATAGAGAGGGAGCGCAGGGCGTTGGCTGTCCGATGCAATATGTTGGTCCGCAGATTTGCACGATGTACTAAACAGGTTAAGGTGACTCTTTTTAAAGCATACTGCCAGTCCTTCTACACGTGCAGCCTGTGGACCAACTATACGCAGAGGGCATACAATGCCCTGCGCGTGCAATATAACAATGCATTCAGGATGCTGTTGAGGCTTCCACGGTTTTGCAGCGCGTCTGGCATGTTCGCAGAGGCGCACACCGACGGCTTTCAAGCCGTAGTGAGAAAACGATGCGCCTCACTACTAGGTCGGGTGCGCACCAGCCCCAACAGCATCCTGAACACAATAGCAGATCGGTGGGATTCTCCGATGCTGCGGCACTGGATACGCCTGCACGTGGCCAGGTAGCCAGGCGCCGTGGAGTCGGCGAGTCCCTACGTATCCTGCTATAATTGTGCATTATAGATTTTTTACTTGTAATTAACTAACATAGTATAAGGTTTACTAACAAATTGTATGGAAAAAATTTCTGAAATAAAGTTTAATTATTATTATTATTATTATTAAAAGCACCTATACTTGCCGTGTGGTTTCCGGTAGAGTAGAATAGGACCACTCCAACTCTTCCCGTGGATGTCGTACAAGGCGACTAAGGGAATACATTATAAAACATCAATCAGGCCTTCCCAACCCGGCTGGCCAGCGCGGGGAGTGTAGGCCAAATCCTCCGTCTATCTCCGGCACGTTGGCACTACTATACGAAGTAGCCTTCTGCTACTCCGTCACAGCTCACTGCGTCACAAAGGCGCTAATACGTCCGTGGTGTTCAAACTAGGTGGCCAATCTTATTTTGGCCACACCAAAACCCCTAACCCCCCGACGTGACCACTCTGGTCATCGTTTCATTGCTACACTCCCATTTGCTAGAGGGGAAGTGGGAACTCTCTTCCTACTTTGACTCTTTACTTCTTTAATTAACTTTGTCTGGGGCCCAAGGTAGCGTAAATTCATGACCTGGGACTTGCCCTACCTTCACTGGTAGGTGTCTTTGCAGTTACCTCCGTTGATCCTCGCTTAGAGGAGTTGCGGGGGGAGAATGGTGAGGAGGCGGGAATGTCTCCGGCAGATGAGAGAGGGTTGTGCTCCTGCAGCGGAGACAAAAATAACCTGATGAAGATACTTACAGTTGAATTTTAAAATATTAAAGGAAAATGTAATAAAAATCAATTGTTGATTGGAACAAGATCTTTGTTAGCCGTGAAGTCATCTTAACGTCGCATCAAGATCTTGTTCCCTTCAACTAGGGTTGCCACCCTTCCGGGTTTTCCCGGATTTGTCCTAGTTTACGGAGCGTCCGGGGAGAGTCCGGCGGGGTTTCATTTATAGTCCGGGTTTTAAAGTTTTCATTAAAAAGTTGATTTATAACAAAACTATTTTTATTTTACTGAGTAACTTAAAAAGAATCTCTGTTGACATATCCGGGTTGTAAGATCCAAAATCCGGGATTTTCATCCTTCTTGTCCTGGTTGGTAGATTTTAGAGATGGCAACTCTACATTTAACTAACAATTGTCCCCTTGCACGAACTCAATTTGTATTAACTTGACCATGGTTTGGTTTCAAATAATATAAATAAAAAACATAAAAATGATTAGGTATTTTAGCTAACACACAGCAAAACAAAATGCCAATTAGTTGACCAGCATTTTTTTCATCGAACTAAATATATATAAAAACATTACCGGTATTTTCCGATATTAAGTTTTTTTAATATCGGAAAATACCGGTAATGTTGGGTAATCTCTAGTATTTCGGACAAAACGTGGCGGATGAAAATGGTATTTCGACTGAAAAACAAAGTCAAAGACAAAATCCTTTATTGTACATGAGATTTTTACCGACTACCAGAATTTTTTTTTACCGACTACCGCTTCCTAGGTGTCAGCGTTGTGAAGATGAAACGGCGAAAGAATATTAATAACCCTTAAAAAATGGGGATCCGTGCCAAAAAGACCTCCTGTCGTGTTATCAGATCGGACATTATTGACCAGCCGTGGTTTATTGAGGGTTTGTTTGGACAGGACTGTGTTTACGCTCTGTTGTGGGCTGTTGGTTGTTTTTATATTACACCACGCCGACACGACAGCGACGAAATCGAGAATGAAATCCCATACTAATGTGGAAACTTATTTTATTCTCCCATACTATATATTGAGACACAACATATCGTGTTACCGATGACGCTACACCCATCTGTCATTACTTATGAATAATGACTCATTTATTAGGAATAACTATTATAATATTCATTATAGCAAACTTAAAAAACAATTAAATCGCGAAAAATTAAACAGCGAGCGTCCCCGGCACCATCAAAAACTCTGCAGAGCTGGTGGAGATTTTTCATCTGTAGGGCGGTCCCATCATATTTTTTTCGTAATTAGTATATTGCATAACAAATTGTATATTATTTTCTATAATCTCTGTTTCTCTTAAAAAAATAAACGGTTAATATAAAAACTAAATACAATTATAATATTTTGTGCACAAAGTTCAGCTTATCTCTATAGAGACTTCGACATCAGAGTATGCGTGTTCTAAAAAAAAAGCTTTTTTTTATTAATGTCCTATTGCCCAGAAAATTTGCATATAGGTATGTCCCAGATTTCAGCTCAACCTATTCAGTAGTTTTTTAATTATCCACCAGACCAGTCAAAATAGTTAACGGAACTGATTCGAAATAGATTTGATTAGGTAATATCACTGTCAAACTAGCCAAACTCTCTTGTCACTAGTTCCACCTCTAAGCTACATGAAAAATATACAGTCTGACAATTTTAGTGTATATCGTATAGTGAGAAAACAATCGATGTCGCGTGTTGTCGTCATCGTGTCGTCGTAGTGTCGAGTAATGTAATTGAAAACGCCGCAGATCGAGTGGACAGATGTCAGGCTTCGATACGAACAGTGTTGCGAACAGAGTTTAGTCACGTTTTGGCTCACCCATGTTTTTAACACTTCAACGGAATTAACAGGTTTGGTTTATATAGGTACGTTTACAAAGCGTAAAACAGGCAAACAAATAATGAAGACTCTATAGTACTTAGCAAACGCAAATGAGTGCCGTTTACACTAGAATCTATTAGCACTGCATATTCCTTAGAAAGCCGTGTGGTTTCCGGTAGAGTAGAATAGGACCACTCCGACTCTTCCCGTGGGTGTCGTACAAGTCGACTAAGGGAATACATTATAAAACATCAATCAGGCCTCCCCAACCCGTCTGGCCAGCGCGGGGAGTGTAGGCCAAATCCTCCGTCTGTCTCCGGCAGATGAGAGAGGGTTGTGCTCCTGCAGTGGAGACAATAATAACCTGATGATGATTCGTTAGAAAAAAAAACAGAGAGCGTAGTGAAACTAAGATCTAATGTGATTTAGGTGCAGTAAAACTTAAGTACTATAAGTTTTAATCATTGAAGTGTTTTATCTTTTAGTAATAGTCAGCCAACATGTCATGTACATTGCTGCTGAGTCCATGGCGTTGTGTATATTAAGATCACTAGCTGTTGCCCGTGACTTGGACAACTTAACATTATAAATTATTATGTATTTCCCGTAGGAATGGGATATTTTTCGGGATAAAAACTATCCCATGTCCTATTCCTAACCTACCTTCCTATCCCTGTCCTAGACCTAACCTATATGTGTGCCAAGTTTCGTCAGTGGTTGAAGCGTGATTGAGTAACAAACATCCAAACTTTCACATTTATAATATAAGTAGGTAGGATTGCTGCGATCACCAATCCGCCTGCCAAAAGTGGCATTCTATTGGGGAGGCTTAGGTTCAGCAGTGGAAGTATTTCGGCTGATGATGATAAACATATTTACCGAGATAATAATAAGAGAGGCAAATCGATTGGGGGTTGGGGCGTTTGGGGAGAGCTACCCACCGCCAATCAATTTGCATCCACGAATCACTCTGATCGAATTGCATTCGGTTATTAGGCTTCCGTGTGAGCTGAGTGCCTCAGTGCCTCTGTTCGGATATAACGGTCTACATATGGCATACATAACCAACGGGATGCTGGATGTCAATCAAATTAACTTTTATTTAAGGAGTACCTATACTTTAGCTGCACAGATAATTATATTCTAACAGTATTACAAACTAGTATTATAAACTTATATAAAAACGCGTCACAGTAAGAACACGTCGTCCAGCTCGTCTGTGTGCGGCATGGTTCCCAGGACACTGGCGGCGTTACCTCGCTGGATCGCTAGGCTAACCTTTGTGCGAGATACGCGCCAGCCCTGGGGTCTCCGGAGGCGAGGACCGGTCGCTTCGAAATATCAAAAAAAAATTTTTTTTGGGTGTATTAAATTTGTTTATATAAAAAGCCGTGTGATTCCCGGCTTAGAATATGACCATTGCAAATCTTCCCGTGGGTGTCGTCAAGGCTACTAAGGGATTGCACCACGGACGGGCAGTAGCGTTCTCCTGTGTGTGTATGTTAAGATCATTACTGCGATCACAATCCGCCTGACAAGCGTGGTGATTATGGCAAATCCCCCATGGACATCTCATCAACAGTGGTATTCTGTTGGGGAGGCCCATGTCCAGCAGTGGACGTATTTAGGCTGGTGATGATGACATAACACGTCAAATCATATAAAATCTTCTAACGAAAACCAAAAGGTTTATCTGCATAGCAGATGAGTTCGGAACAAGTTTCATGTTTTTTTTTTCGGAGCGGGATCTGGAGCGGGAGCGGTGATCCTGTGTATCATTACTGAAAGAAAGAAAGAAAGAAAGAAAAATAGTTTTATTGAGTGATGGGCACACGTTGCGGGGTAGTAAAACATACAACAATAAACAACATATAAAAATAAGAAAAAAAAAATACAAATCAAATTTAAACTTATCTACTAAAATATATATTATTTATTGGAACACCCGCATGTGTGTGTGCCTCGACACCCAACAGGCCCCAACTCAGCATAATTGCTTTGCTCGCGAGCGAAGCGCTGGTTTTCTGTTGGAGCCTAGTCGGTAGCGTACACAGCGACAGCGAGATAACAATATGATAGGATAAATGGAAAGGTAGATGTAATAAAATAAAATCATACGAATAAAATGCATATAAATAAAAGACATCACGCTATAACAAGATATGATAACATATGATATGATATAATACTTTATATATTATATGAAAGTAATTAAATAAAATAAAGTATATTACGATATAAAAGCATAGTTAAATAAATTAGTAATGAGCCAGATAATGTAATAAAAGGCATAGAGTAGGTAATAATAAAAGGCAAGATAGTATAAAAGATAAAAGATAGTATAAAAGACAGTGTTGTGTTTGTGCGATGCGAGTTAGAGGAGACACTGCATGTAATTAACTTGTTGTGCATTGACTAGGTAAACCTTTAAATTTCTTCTAAATGCACCTACAGTCTGGGCATTGAGAATCGGAGGTGGGAGATTATTCCAGATCTTGCTGGCAGCGTACTTGAAACTGCCCTGGAATCCAGCAGTTCTATGCCGAGGTGGGAGCATCAGGTACGAAGACGCACGAGTGTTGTATTTGTTGACATCCCTAGCCCACTTTAATTTGTCGTACAAGTACGCTGGTTTACGACTTTTCACAATTCCGAACAGGAGAGTTGCCAGATGTAGATTCTGCCTCAGTGACATTTTCAGTACTTTGTGTTTATTTAAAAAAGGCGTAACATGACCTCTCGGAGGAATATTGAAACAAAATCTCGCACAAGCGTTTTGTATGCGTTGAACTAGACGTTGTGTTCGTGCAAGCAACCTATGTCCGTACACAGTGTCTGCATAGTTCAACCGAGAAAGCACCAGAGAGTCCACGAGTTGTATACGTAATTGAACTGTTAGAAAATTACGCATTTTGTATAATATTTTTAACCGGTAGAAGCAGTTTCGCAAGGTCTCAGAAATGTGTTTTTCAAATCGCAGCTGCTCATCCATCATCAATCCCAGGTTGCGTGCTTCGCATACTCTGTCTATAGACTCTCCCATAAGCAAAAGGTTGGGTTGACTAGATGAGATGTGGATTATCTGGTGGGGAGTACCTAGAACCATAAACTTTGTTTTATTTGGGTTTAAGACTAGAGAGTTTTGGCTTGACCATTGGACTATCCTGTCCAGGTCCGAATTAACCTTTTGCACGGCAGTATGAACCTCTTTAGCCGGAGTGGAAATATATATGTGCAGATCATCCGCATACAAATGATAGCTGCAATATTGTATACAATTAATTATATCGGCACTGTATAATATAAATAGTAACGGGCCCAGTATAGAGCCTTGCGGCACGCCTCTAGATACTTGACTCAATGCAGAAGACAACTTTGACCCACTTTCTGTCTGCAGCTCTACTATTTGCGCACGATTGCTCAGATAGCTGTCAAACCACCTCACGGCAGCAGTATCTAGTCCATAATATGACATTTTGGACAAAAGAAGCGAAACATTTATGGAATCGAACGCCCTGGAGAAATCCAGTAAAACAAGAATTGTACCCATTCCCTTATCTTGTGCTTCGAGAATATTATCAGTGACGTCCAACAAGGCAGTTGCAGTGCTACGACCTTTACGAAAGCCTGATTGTGCGTCAGGGAGCATGTCGTTAGTTTCGAGAAAAGCGGTAAGTTGTGAAGCGACAGTTTTTTCCACAACTTTGGAGAGACAGGGCAAAATACTTATTGGACGGAGGTCCTTGACATCCACTGGGTTGGTCTTCTTAGGGATCGGCCGAACCATAGCAGTCTTCCAGAGATCAGGGAAAGTTGACGTGAATAGCGAGTAATTAACAATCGTGGTAATTGCATTTAAAGAATGAGGTAGCGTCATTAAGATCATGTCCAACGATATACCGTCAATACCCTGTGCGTTAGATTTTAGACAGTTTATTGTTTTGAGCACCGCTTCAGTGCTAACAGGTTTAAGGGAGAATTCTGCTGTGTTAAAACGCTGGAATTCATAATAGGTCAGGTTAGCAATAGTAACACGGTTGTCACCCGGTACATTGAGAAAGTGTCTATTGATTTCATCAGGGTTACGAAAGTGAGGGGGTAGCTCTATATCCTTTTTTGGAGGTAAAACTGAGGTTTTTAAATTTTGCCACAGTTTTTTTGGGTTCTGTATGTTAGAGTTTATGTTCTGATCATAATATGATTTCCTTTCCTGATAAATGGCAGTATTAACTAATGTTTTTAAATCTTTATAGTATGCTCTATGACTATCCTGCTTAGTTTTAAGGTACTTGGCATGTGCTTCATTACGTAACTGCAACATAAACTTGACATTATCCGTAATCCATGGGTAAGACCGTTCCTTAATTCTTATGCATTTAATTGGTGCATGCAGATCAAATAACTGACTGACATAATAATTGTAGGTAGATACCATATCGTTGACATTCTGCAGTGAAATTATATTATTCCATGGGATTAGCTCTACATCAATCATAAATTTATCGAATAATATGTCTTTTAGGGGTCTGTAAATAACTTGTTTAGGTTTCATTTTTTGTTTCTTAAAATTAAATTCACATATTATTAGTGTATGGTTAGTCCGTTTGCAGCCAATTACCTCTTGGGTTATATTTTTTACACGAGCATCCGTACAGACGACGTCTATGAGAGTCTCACTATGGTCCGTAAAATGCGTAGGTTGAGTGATCAGCTGATTTAAACTAAACGTATCAAGAAACCCTAATAATTTTGTTGTCTGTGTATCATTAGTATCAAATAAATTAATGTTGAAATCACCTAACAAAATTACATTGTCAGATGATGAAAAATAACCAACACTGTCAGTAAGCGCGTCCAGAAATACGTCAACATTCACCCAATTAGGACGATAGGCGGTGCCGATGGCAAGTTTGGTCGAATTGACGTTTGTAGTTAGCCACATCTGCTCAGCCACTTACTGCTGATTATTGTGATTATGGCAAATCCCCCAATGGACAGCCCACCAAAAGAGGCATTCTGTTGGGGAGGCTTATGTTCAGCAGTGGACGTATGTAGGCTGATGATGATGATCTTCTTTGTCTATTTTGCCATACCTATACGATTTACCGTCTGATTAAGTTATTTAAAGTAGCCTCTATGTAGGTAAACTGTTCCGAACTAACTTAGCAACTTACCACGAAAACTTCTTAATTGCCATTCTGTTGCGGCCAAACGGCCGCTTTGATTTGAAAACTTGATTGTGGCATAGTCCCAAAACAGCGAACGTTTATAGTTTAGTCTTGTTACTATCATCCATTGGGGCTTCGAGCGGAGACGGTAGATGGGCATGCACCGGATGGGATGCCCTGCCGCCAGATGGACCAACGAAGCGGGTTCAGAGGAACGGGTGTGACGGCGTTTATTGGGGAAAGCCTATGTCCAGCAGTGGACGTCAAAGGGCTTATATGATATTCATCATCATCAGCTTATTAATGTTCTCTGTTGGAAATACACCTTTCCTTCTGCCGTCATCGTTTAGCTGCTTTCGGCTACTAAATTGTATGAATCAAAGTTCACATTAGCGGTGTGGTTCCCGGCTTAGAATAGGACCACCTCTAATCTTCCCGTGAGTGTCGTCACAGCGACTAAGGGATTGCACCAGGGACGGGCAGCAGCGTTCTCTTGTGTATATTAAGATCATTACTGCGATCACGAATCCGCCTGCCAAGCATGGTGATTATGCCAATCCCCCAATGGACTACCCACCAAAAGTGGCATGACTGTTTCTGTCGACTCTATATCTAGATATTCATTATTTTGATTTCGGTTTCTACTTAATTGCGGCGATTTCCGCACGCCTCATAGAGGCTTCCGGTGACCAGAGGGCTGGCCAAAAACCTGATGATAATAGCCAGCGCATTAGCCTGGCTGTCATCATCAGGTTTTTTTTTCTTCACTACAGGAACACAACCCTCTCTCATCTGCCGGAGACAGACGGAGGATTTGGCCTACACTCCCCGCGCTAGCCAGACGGGTTGGGGGAGGCCTGATTGATGTTTTATAATGTATTCCCTTAGTCGCCTTATACGACATCCACGGGAAGAGTCGGAGTGGTCCTATTCTACTCTACCGGAAACCACACGGCTTTCTAAGGAATATACAGTCTGGCTATACAGCGAGGGAACGTTGCCAGCCTTCTGGGCAAAACGACGGAATTTTTTATTTGTAAATTCCTATTTTTATTTGGTTCTTTTATTATTAGTGTTATTATAAATGATTGATAATTATAAGTTGTAAGACTTATAGAATAATTGCTGCGAGATATTAATTATAGTTCACCCACATCAAAACTCACCACAATACCTAGAGGTTTTACGTCTATATTAGAACCCTTTGGCTAGCCTAACCTAACAAAAACTCTTTAATCCGTGTCCGACTTACGGACCTACATTTTGAAATCCGAGAAGTTGGAGAACAAAACGCTTCGGCTATAATTAATGAGGCTTCCAATAAAGTTTCATCCGCCATAGAAGCCATTCATCATAAGTTAAGGATTGCAAGATAAATTATTACTACCGATAAGTCCTTTGCAAATTAAACTTTCATCGTCAACTAAAATAGGTCCACTGCTGAACATAAGCCTCCCCAATATAATGCCTCTTTCTTCCATTGGGGGATTTGCCATAATCACCACGCCTGGGAGACGGATTGATGAGCGCAGTAATGATCTTAATATACACAGGAGAACGCTGTTGCCCGCCCCTGGTGCAATCCCTAGTCGTATTGACGACACCCACGGGAAGATTTGGGGTGGCCCTAATCTAAACCGGGAACCACACGGCATATTCAAATATATACATACGCAAATAAACAAACACTATGTAAAATACTACTTGAAAACAGCATGGGCCATAAACTGGAGGAAGGTGGTCAAAATTGCCAAAAAAAGGCCTCATAATATGTACGTAAATGTACCCTGAGAAAAAAATAAGTAGCCCTCCCACTTACATAAGGATAAAACTATACCACTATTATATAAGAAGCCGCCCCCATTATAAATGGTGTCGCCTACAACTGATTCAGTAGCCGGCCACATTACTAAGTAACCAAACTAGTTAGTAATGTGGCCGGCTACTGAATCAGTTGTAGGCGACACCATTTATAATGGGGGCGGCTACTTATGTAATAATGGTATATTTTTATCCTTATGTAAGTAGGAGGAATATTTTTTTTGTTCAGTGTAGGTACGTTACCTAACGTAGTCCTCAGGGTGTCACATTGACCGTCTGGTAGGCGGGCTGTCTGTCCATTTGCCATTTCAGACCGTAAAAAACTATCAGAAATAAGCTTATTGCTAAATATACTCCTGAGTCGCCTAGCCTAGTTTCTGTTATGAGAATGAGTGTCGGAACAGGGTATGTCGGACGTACGACAAAGTTGTACCGTCTGTCCGGAAATGACGTACGCGACGACAACAGGTGTCTGCTTCAAAGAAAAATCTAGGACATTAGCTACATACAATATAATATGTGTCGATTATTAATTAACGTCCCGCGTTTCTTTTTTTTTCCTTCTCGCGACGGAAAATTCCGTCTACGTGGTTGTCTACGTCACTTGAGAATGAGAACAACATACAACATTTCAATTTTCTAGACTGAACGGAAATAATTTTCTTTATCATAAAATAATATAATATATAAGATTTCTTAGGTTTTTAGTCCAGCATGAACAGGTGGATGGACTGACGAAAGTACTTTATATTTTATAGTTTTTTATTTAGTTATTATAAATAGTGGACATTTTCTAGGCAACTGTCTCCTAAGACACAGGTTTATACCTAGTTTAGGAAGCAGGGATCCCTATCGCATGCCATATATACATAGTTATATGTAAGTACCCACTGTAATCTAATAGAAATATGTATTTTTAAGTTATTTGAAATAAAATAAAATAAAACTTTTGGAAATTGAAAACAAACTTTACTTCCCAAACATATGTGATACGAAGTGCGATTTGTATGAAAATTCATTTTCTTCGCATTTACAAAAGTTATGCACTGGACGTTGTTCAGTATCCGATACTGAGTAGGTATTGTTGTCACCAGTCAGTCACTGAGTTTTGTTATAACGTGTATAAAATCAAATTTAATGTCCTATAAATACAAATGCTTATTTAAAGATATTAAAATTACTCCACTCTCAGTAATCTGTAAAAGACGGCTATATTTTTATGTCCTTATTCGCTTTTAGCCGATAACGAAGTTAGTCCGACCTCGTGTATGTACAAAAACGGAAAAACGAGCTCCGCCCCGGTTCAGTCGGTCTCTAATACAATCAATAAATGTTCTGTGGAAAATTCAAACAACGCAATATAGTCTGTAATATTTTTCCATGACTATATCTAAGTAGAACTAATCAACTTACATTGATATATTTCAGTAAATCGACGCAAAAAAAGCATAAACGCTGTAACCCACATCGTTCAAATTTTTTAGTCATTGCAAATGGGAATCAGTTTTTTTTTACGTAGAATGGTTTTGGTCCTATATATCTACGGCTAATAGACACGGGACCCATGGGATCGTTGCTGGGGCTGCCCGCCACTGTAGCGCATCTAGCATGTTAACTGAGGCGCGCATCAACTGCTTCTCCCAACTATTGTTCAAGCGATGCGCCAGTGCGCAGGATGTGGGCTAGCTAATATCGTCTTTCAGATGTTAATAAACATGAATGAGCTTACTGCTGGACATAGTCCTCTCCCAAGGTGCGGCACTGAACCCGATCTTCGGTTTTTCTCATCCAGTCACTGCCAGCCGCCTTACGTAGATCGTCGCTCCATCTAGCCAGGGAGCGTCCCTGCGTCAGTGTCATCTTAAATTATTCGTAGATTATTAGAATACTAACACTGTTTTATTTGCGTTCACTAAACCTCATACCATGAAGCAAAATAATTTTTCGTAGCTCATAGTTTCATCTCAAAGTGTTTTCCTTCACGATTGACACTAATTGGTTATTAAATTAGATAACAGATGATTTTAAAATGTGCATCTGTTGTCTAATTTAATAACCAATTAGTGTCAATAGTGAAGGAAAACACTTTGAGATGAAACTATGAGCTACGAAAAATTATTTTGCTTCATGGTATGAGGTATAGGTTAAGCCTAACAATGCCTATGTCTTCTAATCTATGTGGATCTATGTCCTACATGTTTGCAATTTATGTTATTTTACTGGAGCAGTTACATTATGATTTTACAGTAACTAATATTTCTTTATTTGATTACATGGTTAGTTCTTTTATTTAGTCTAGTATTTAAATTTGTATGCCCGCACTCGCAGAGGCGGAATATAGATAGCTTATTTAATGTAAACATATTACCTGTACCTATGTTTCACAAATAAATGATTTGATTTGGATTTGACTTGACAATTTATGAGTCCTAGTTACTTGCAACAAATGGATTTTATTATCATTTATAGTTAGACGTAAGATGATATACAACTGTATTCAAAAAAACATGCTAGATCTGATTTTGTTCACCCGAGAATTTCAGGAAAATGTTAATATGGAAGAAGTCACGGGGAAAAGCTAGTGTAGGTACTATTGCTAGTAAGCAGCTAACCCTCTGGTTCTCAAGTGTGGCCTTCAATCAGGAGGCGTGATCGATGTGCCAAATGGGCGGCGGGAGATCTAGTGCCTCGTCACGCATGGCAGAGAGATATCGGTCCAAAACTTAACGGGTTTTTTGCTGATAGGGGGTTACGAAATAAATAGTGTTCAAAGATATTTGGCTACCCATAGAACAGGGAGTAGTTTAGTTTGGGAGCCAGGCTACTGCTTGTAGTAAATATATCTACATATACATATCTAGTAAGGACCCAAATGTTCTTGGATCAATGTAGTTATTAGTGATTGTATTTTTTTTGGGATCTGTCAAAACAGAGACCCTTAAAGCAAAGCTTTTTATCCGTTTATCATTGATAAAACTGTACCGAGTGCCTGTACTCATGTGAAACAAAGGATTTTGACTTGACTTTGATTTACTCGAAAACTACTGGACGGATTGAGCTGAAGTTTGGAGCATATCTACATGTCAATTTGCCCAGCAATGACAGAAAATTTATAAAAAAATCATGAACATATTTTTTACGACATATTAAAGGAGAACTAAAACTGTTTAAATTGGCTAAACTACATGCTAAACATATATTTATATTTTCATGATAAGAGAAAAAAATCAGGACTAGTATTGTTTTCCGAGATATATTAGGAAAACTAAAAATCGTTTAATTAAGGAGGGAGCCGTACATTGTAGGACGCGACGTACGCTTTACTGAGTTTTTAAATATAAGTAGATCAATAGTAAATTACGCTTTTCAGCAGACGGGTCGTTCCTACAGTAAGACGTTGGTTGTTTCTAATACATCGTATGTGATCAAATTGTTGGTTGGTTTTTCAACACCATAAAAAAGGATATACAAATTGTGCCAAAATTAACCAAAAAATATACTACATATGTAGGTGGTATTTTAGAAACAATGACGATATTTTACGGCGTTAGATAAATTCATTGCACTTGTACCACATATATTTATGTATTATTTATATATTACCCATGAAAGTAGAAAGCTTTTATAGTAGGTTCATGATTAATAATCATCATCATTGGTTATACTCGTTTTTGCGTTGCGGTTTTCTGAAATTTGTTTTTATAATGGGAAAAACCACATCGTGGTTTTCGCGCTACGCCTGCCGTAGCAGCCACCTCGTAGCTAATGTGTAGACTTCAACTGTAGCGCACGTAGCAGGTTTATTAAAAACGCCTCATTTTTTACCATTCTATTAATTCAATTACTCTTTAACTCTGCGCAATAAAATACACAGGTGCTTATAATAAAAAAAAGTAGTTACACAAGTATCTCTGGGCGGTTTTTAGCACTAATAGCGATTTTTTATATTCTTTCTACTATACAAAACAAAATGTGACTAAAATACCATATCGACTTAGCCTAGAGTTCTCAATGTACGAAAACGCCGAAATATAGAATATGAGTCAACCTATATAACATATAGAGGATACATTTTTTTTTATTTTGGAATATTGTAAATATACTTACATTAAGCACATACGTATACATACATACTCAAATACATACACACAAATGTTTAAGACAATGTGATAACGAATAACTAGGTTTAAAAAATAATGGAAAGAGAGTCAGTGAGAGAATTGTATGTATTAAAATATTTTTTTTTTACAATATGTATATTCAATAAATTATAGAGACTGCGTGAGACTGGTGCCTGGTCGTGAGTTGGGACATGTGGTACAAGTCACCAGGTCTCCGCCTCTTAGAGCTTTTCCATGGTACATTTAGGAACTATTTAGCGTAACAGTGCTAACCAATTAATTACAATACAATACAATACACTTTATTGCACAAACAAATACAGTTACACGTTATAAAAGTTACAAATAGTACAATTTAGGCGGTCTTATCGCTTTAAGCGATTTTTTCCAGGCAACCTTTGGGTAGAAAATATTATGCCAGATAAATTGTAGGTTGCTACAAATTAATTAATTATTAATTATATAATTAATTATTAATTACATAATTAATTATATGTTAATTATATAATATAGACAGAAATAGTACACGTGAACGAAAGGTGTATGTATTTGAGCAAGGGTGTGTGTGTGTGTTAGTGTGTGAGTGTCCGCAAGAGTATGGGGAGAGAAGCTTAATAACAACAAATAGGAAATCGCTGCCACTTTATATATTTCTAGAACCATCTGAGCCCGTAGACGGTAAAGGCAGATACACATTTACCCCCACGCGATGCGATACGACGCTACGCTACGCAACGCGTGGGGAGTAAAATCCAAACCTATGAAATACTATGGCCACAAATTATCCCCACGCAACGCGACGCTACGCAACACGCGTGGAGTCAATCAAAACGTACTAAATCCTATGACCAGAAACACATTGAAGAAACACAGTAAACACAGCAACAGATAAATGTGTCGGTCCCTTCTATCTATGTATTATCTTCCTTTGTACATCTTTGTGTTTTTGATCTATTATTTTGTTTGTACTGTAATTTTATTGTTAGTTTTCTGTTATCTCTTAATACCTTATTTAAGTATATTTACTATTTATTAAATTTGTGAAATGGTATTGCTATTTATAAGTGGGGACTTGTAATCAGCATTTTTTTATATTTACATTGTTATTTATTTTGTAATTTGTCTGTAAGTCTTCCTCAAAGTAAATAAATAAATAAAAATAAAATCCACCTCCTCCTAAGGGCCCTCGTTTCCCGGTTGTGTAATTAGTTATGTTGATGTAGCGAATAAAAATCGAAGTCCCATCTTCAGAAGCCCCGATCTCTTAAAAGCCCCGCCCTCTTTGCTGACTGATTAGGTACGAGTTTTATAAAGTCAATACTTGTGTGAATTGCACGAAGGGTCGACTTTAATGGCGCATTTTTTCTGTTTTTTTCTCAAAACAGACGTACTTCGAAGATGTATGGTGTTTAGTACGTTTTACATAGCAAGTTAGTATGTTTTGCTAAAAACTGAAAATAAAAAAATGCGACGTGAGAATCAACACTCCGTTCAATTCACCTACCAACGACCTTTCCAAAACAGCTTGACATAACTTTGATAAACTAAACACCCTGTCTCCTTAAAAAAAAAGTTTTTTTATGGCTTTTTGTATCGTGTTTAGGGCACAATAATTCTGCCAATTTCACGTAATGGAAAATACACAGTGGGATAATATTCATCGGTTTGTTTCTATTAAAACACCTTTTTTGTTGAGATTGTTGCTCGGTCCAAATTTTCACTTTATCTAAAAAAAAGTTGTTTATAGCTTACTGGATGGTGTAGTAAGGGTGTAGTAATCAATGACATTCTTCTGTCAGCGCAGTGTCAGTTCAGTTCCGTTAAATTTCGTGATGGATCGATAGCCTTTACTGCATTTGAAATATGACACAGTTTTCTTTAACCTAACTCACCCTAACAAACTCTGACTGACTCAGAACTGAGGCGGCACAGATAGGTCTGAATGTTCCTCAACTGGGATGAAAACTATCAAAACGGCACTGGCAATTTATTTTATTATTTTATTTTATTTTATTTTCACAAAATCCACAGCACTTAGTATACAGTATTATTCTAATTTATAGTTCTTACTGCCAATAACGGATTTACAATATATTTATATTACAGTCTAGTGATTGTGTGTGTGTGTGTGTGTGTGTGTGTGTGTGTATGTGTGTGTGACTATGGACTAATGGACTAATTTATTAGAGCATTATTTTATTATGTTGAGAAATACACTTTCTTCGGAATCTTAGGACGTCCGGAACATTGCAATTTGTTCTTCTTATGTTTAGGGGGCCAATGGTTCTAATTGTCATGAAAGCCTGGCTTAGAGTTTGATCATGAAGTCAAGGTAAATTATTTCTAAAATTTCGATGTATCTATTCATAGTTCGATTTCGACTCATATTTATAGAGAGAAATACACCTGTATAGTGAGACCACTCAGATTTGCTGTTCCTCAACTGGGATGAAAACTATCAAAACGGCACTGGCAATTTATTTTATTATTTTATTTTATTTTATTTTCACAAAATCCACAGCACTTAGTATACAGTATTATTCTAATTTATAGTTCTTACTGCCAATAAGGGATTTACAATATATTTATATTACAGTCTAGTGATTGTGTGTGTGTGTGTGTGTGTGTGTGTGTGTGTGTGTGTATGTGTGTGTGTGTGTGACTATGGACTAATGGACTAATTTATTAGAGCATTATTTTATTATGTTGAGAAATACACTTTCTTCGGAATCTTAGGACGTCCGGAACATTGCAATTTGTTCTTCTTATGTTTAGGGGGCCAACGGTTCTAATTGTCATGAAAGCCTGGCTTAGAGTTTGATCATGAAGTCAAGGTAAATTATTTCTAAAATTTCGATGTATCTATTCATAGTTCGATTTCGACTCCTATTTATAGAGAGAAATACACCTGTATAGTGAGACTACTCAGATTTGCTGTTACGACGTTTCTAAAATTACCTACGTACGCTGCAACCTAAAACTGAACTTAAGTAATTTTCCACCAAAATTCTCTGTAAACAAGTCTCGAGCAAGGTATAACTTAGTTCCTTATTTGTACATTCTTGAGTCGCGATGAACTTCTTGGAGCCTGGGATTCTTCGTCAAGTTATGTGCATTAATTGTAGCAGGCGGGAGCGGATCTTGTGTTAATTATTCAGGCGTAGTGTTGCCAGGATAGTTAAAACTATGTTTTAGGGAGAGAATTAAAAACCGCTGAATATAATAAAAGTAAAAATTAACCTTTATTTCTAATAGATATAATATTTCTGCATTTATATCTAGACTTTATTACTCCTCATTCACCTATGTTTTTTTATTGTAATTTGTTTTTTTTTTTTGCCTCACTGAATAAGAGTAAATATATATAAAAAAGTTGAATACCTTTTTAAAGGTAGTAGTCATGTTCTTTCATGTTTATTGAAGTCCCTTCCACGATACGATGTAATTTATCTGTTTAAATTTGAAGAGTGATTGAAATATGTATTGAATATCTTCCCATAAGAGGTTGAAATCTACTGTAGCGCGCTTCAAGTAACTTAGCCAATACAAATCGCTCGTTTTGTATAGAATGGCGTCCGATTCGAACATCAGCGGCGCGTCCTGGTATAGTTTGCAAATGGATTGGTAGTTTTATGCATATTAGAACTTTATATGTTGAAATGATAATAATATTTATATACATGGTCCGAGGACAAAGAATCTGTGTAATTAATTACAGGCTCACTAGATATTCCATTTGGAGTTCTGGCTTTTGAACTGTAACTGTATATTACTGGCTGGCTGACAGTAACAATAACACTAGAACAATACTGATTGACGTAATAACAGGGAATTAAACATATTTTCAAGACCAGACCTTTTGTTCTCTTATACTAAGGTTCCAAATGTACTGTGGGCAACCATTAGGTACACTTACGTGGTTTCTGCTCGTGGTTCATGGTCACTTCGTGTGGTTCCCGGGTTAGAATATGACCACCTTCATCTTCCCGTGGGTGTCGTCAAGGCGATAAAGAGATTGCACCAGGGATGGGCAGCAGACTGCTCCTGTGTATATTAAGATCATTAGCACGATCACCAATCCGTCTGCTAAGCTTGGTGGTTATGGCAAATCCCCCAATGGACAGCCCACCAAAAGTGGCATTCTGTTGGGAAGGCTTATGTTCAGCAGTGGACGTATTTCGGCTGATGATGATAGGAAATACTGACTGATCGTATAGATGTACAACTCAAACCATTGGGTCTGGGAACTTAAAATATTGCGCATGAGTTTCCCGAGTGACATATAGGCTTTTTTAAATGCCACACCGCAGAAATTCTGCCGGTCAAATTAGACTAGAAGCAGCTTTACCTAAACGGCATAACCCACATAACCGGATGCCGTCATTTAATCCTTCATTCCGTTGCGATTAAGCTTTTTGTGATAACTTAAGTATAGGAAGATCCTAAGGCATTGAAACTTCAAGTGGACGAAGTCAGGGGCAACGGCTAGTTTTATAATAAAGTTCAAGTACAGACAGTACAATAACAAGTTGTTATTTCTGTGCAGTGCTCGCTGGTGAGACCACGGACGTCTCAAGTCGGGCCTCGCTCGCTGACCCCTCGCCAACTAAGCTTCCAAGTACGTCTCTTTTATAAATAACACAACAACGCTACAATAAGATCTCACAACAAAAATATCTTTGCCTCAACGAAAAAAGGAAATGAAAAGAAGTACGCAAAAGTTACTGGCCGAAATTGATTTTATTTGATTTGACAACTTTTCCGGTGCGGTGTAGCTACGCCGAATTTCTTTCCGGAAAGAAAATTGGTTGGGCATTTTTGGATTCATTAACTTTGTGGCCTTCTAAAACCTTACCTAGGATCATTCCATCAGATGAATTTTTCTATGGTGCTAAATGAGATCTTATTCAAGCGAATGTTCTTTAGTATTCAGATCAATTTGTTACACAGCACAGCACGGACAGTCGTTAGCACAAACCCCTTTTAAAATAACCTCCAAAGAGTCCACATATTATTTTACATTGGAAAATAATAGAAAATAAACAAAACACACACTTAAATATTAAATTTTATGTGGACATGCATGCGGACGGTCGGGCAATGTTACCATTTCGTTTGGCGTTTTCCCAACACCTGGCACTGTACAGATCCCTATCAGAACCCATTCCATTTGGGTAACGTTACCTTCACCGCGTTTGTTTACCCTTTATTTTTATTATCCGTTACAAAAAAAATCCGTTACATTTAAACGATGCCTTTTAAATTTAAGTGTCTAGATGTTTTTCTATATTTGTTTTTATACAAGGCATGCTTTTTTTGAATGTGTTTGTGTGTATACCTATAGTTAGTAAGCATATTTATTTCGTGTGATATCATCCTTTCAAGAAGCAACTGAAGGTTAAATCCAGGCAGCAGCATCAACTCTACATTGTCGCCGACGAGTGAACTCCCTCGTAAAACGTAAATTAACCAAAATGTTTTTTTAAGAAATAACCTTTGAAACTAAACTAGTCTAAGTCTTACTGAAATCAGCTTGGTAATCAATTCCAGTTATATGTTCGAATGAAAACCTCTCAAAATTTGGGTAAATGCCATTTTGGTATGTGGAACGCGCTTTACTTTAATTAAATTTAAAAAAAAGTTTTTTAGTTGTATTCGATAATAAAACAACTTTTGTCCCGATTCCCCCCAGTGGTGGTAAAAGGAACGAATTCAGTGCCATATCCCCCAGTCGGGGCGAATATAACTTTTTTTCATATTTCCCACCAGCTACCACCGATACAAATTTAATGGTATCGGTACTAAACCATTTAAGATAGTTTTCTTACAATCACTATGTTTGGAGCAAGAGGAGGTAATTTTTTAAAATAACATAGTTAAGGGAAATCTGTTTTATTATAGTCACTTTTATCGCTTTAATTTTTATCTTACTAATATTATAAATGCGTTTGGATATTTGGATGTTTGGATATTTTTTACTCAATCACGCTTTAACCACTGGACGCATCGTGATAAAACTTGGCACACATATAGGATAGGTCCTGGAATAGGACATAAAATAGTTTTTATCCCAAAAAATATCTCATTCCTACGGGATATACATAATAATTTGTGATGTTAAGTTGTCCATGCGGACGAAGTCGCGGACAACAACTAGTTTCTTATAAAATGTCATAATTTATTAAGGATTTTTTAACTATCTGTCTTTACGAGTATACATAATATGTCGCACATTTTATAATTCCGTCAAAGCCGTGCACTGAGCGGCTTAAGTACGGCTTAGGTCTTTCGCGTTCTCTGCTCCTGCTCCGTGTTATATGGAGGACCCATTAAAACTTTCTCTGGCTCGCTGTAGTTACTGAACTGACTAGAAACTAGCTTTACTACATGGACATATACAGAATGGGACAGAAAAGTGTCACCAGCCGATTATTCCTTAACTAATATCTAAAAATATATTCCAGAAATTCCAAACAACATTGCTAACCTGACGCCTGATTTTAACGATAATTTATTAAGTACTAGGTACGTACTGATGCTAAATCTAATAAATAAAGTCGTAAACTTCGCGTGTCTGTACATTGAAGATATTTGCTTAAAAAAAATTGGGGCATCTAAGAATAAGCAACAGAACATATTTCGATCATTTTTGAAATTTTTGTCTGTTTGTCTGTGAGTTTGTGCACGCATCACTTAAAAACTAATGAACAGATTTTGATGGACTTTTCAAAGAAACATGGGGCTTAACTTAACATTTAGTATTTATTTCATCGTTTACTTAATCAAAAGTTATGGACATTTTTAGTTTTCAAATACATTAGTAGGTAATGTTATTATGCAGTATATTGCAGATAATAGTATTTCCGTACTATTCAGATTGTGATGAGATTGGACTACATTTGGAGCTAGCGGGCACAGCTGGTATAAAAAATAAATCTTAAAAAAAGTAAGTACCAGAACAATAGTGAACTTTTGCTAAACTTAATTGAAGGTCCTATTTATCATCGACGAGTACATAAGAGGTTATGAACTTCATTGTCGAAATTTCATTAGCTAGGTATCGAAATAGAACAATAATAAGTCGTAGGTATAATGGTTTCGCATTATTATTCTTCACAACTAGTTTTTAGAAGACGAACTGCTTGGTTTTTTATTTCAATTAATCGTACCTGCAAGTTATTATTTATTCAATTTTCATTTTCCAACGATTTCTATGTACTTACTAGATGGAGCGAACCAAACATCGCTCTGTTCCACGCAACTGCGGCTCCGGGGGCCGCAACTCGTTCACATTCACTTTGACACTTGTGCAGTTACTACGCAGAACATTTAATTATTACTAAATTTGGCGCTACGGGTAAATAGCGTCAATATTTAGTAAATAATTAAATGTTCAAATCACATCTGTCGGAGAACCGATTACCGCTGGGGTAAACGAGTTCTCGAGTGGAGACCGCGACTGGGCAAGCGTAGTGTGGGACGCCCCCTGGCTAGATGGAGCGACGATCTGCGTAAGGCGGCTGGCAGTGACTGGATGAGAAGAACCGAAGATCGGGTACAGTGGCGCACCTTGGGAGAAGCCTATGTCCAGCAGTGGACTCTTTCAGGCTGATGATGATGATGAATTACAAGTGTCAAAGTGAATGTGAATGAGTTGCGGGTCCGCGTGGAACAGAGTTTGGTTTGCTCCATCTAGTAAGTACATAGAGATCGTTGTTATTTTCAAATGTAAAACTAGTTGCGAAGAATAATGCAGAACCACAACCTCCGTAAACACTACTACAGCCTCGCTAAATAATACGCTTCGATAATTAGGTGATTCAATACAGCAACTTAAGCAGAGTACACGAGAAAATACACATTTTGTGTATTTCTCCAATAACGGAAAAGCCCTCGCAAAATTACACGACTTTGCCATTTAACTCCCAAAAAGAGTGATGCAAATTGCCCGTCGTCGTGGTGAAATGTGGGCTAAGTTTTTTTTATGCTTTTTATTCCTTTTTATAAATAGGTACTTACAAGTTTATTTGGCTACATTCTAAATTCGTAACTAATATTATTTCTCCAGATTCTGCTACATACGACGCTGGAAGAGATCCCTAAGTGGAATAAGTCCGCCTTTGTACACAGTTTAATTCCTATTTTATTATTGTTTTTGTTGTTATTTTTGGTACTATAAAGCGTTTACATACATACATACGACGAAAATGATTATGAAATGATTGGTATAAAAATACTAGGTACCTGTACTTTATTTAATAAGGTGAGGAAAATAAGTAACGAGCGCTCAAACACAGAGTCAAATGCGATGTTTCTATCACATTGACACGAGTCTAAAATTACTTTCATACCTATCTCTTGTTAATAAAAGTACTTCATCATATCAGCCCTCAGTCGTCCACTGTTGGACATAGGCCGTCCCCAATGATAGCCACCACACCCGCTCCTCCGCTCTCCGTATCCAGGCGCTTCCGGCCACCTTCTTCTTCAGGTCTTCTTACTTACTTGGGCGCAAGCGGATAGTTTGTATGATATTGTTATCCCATTGTACTGTTTAAGCTGCAAGCGAAGTATGTATGTTCGGTGGACAACTTAAAAACTACTGAACTGATGGAGCTGAAATTTGAACCGTCACGGCAATGATATTAATATAATGGAAACTGTAGGAAAAAAACAAATTTTTAAAATATTTTAGGAAAACTAAAAATAAAATAATTGACGGACATTTAAAAAACCAAATGTCGATCTGATTATTAATTACTACCCCATGTCCTTGTTAGTTTTCTCGGTCTTCGGGTTGATTTCCGTCTGAGAAAAGCGAATTTTCAAATTTTTTAATGCAATTTTACTTTACCTAAAAAAAAAATGTTTCCTTTGAGTTAACTTTGCTATCTTTAATATTTAAAGTACTTTCTATCCGGGGTCCGTTCATTCTCTCCAGCCTGTGGTTATTACGAGAATCTTTTTTTTTTGGATTCCTAATTGACAAGTGAATTTGTGTAATGACAGTAATGAGTAATGAATGAATGAATGACACAGAAATAAAAGACGAATCAAGACAAATCTTGTGTCAAATCTTCGCCCCGTTTCATGCCGTACATATTCAAAGTCCTCTTAAAAAAAAACTTTTACGTAATACCTAAATGTTCTAAGTGGAAGCCCGACCTCGATGCGCGCAGCCGAGTCGTCTCTACGTATCTCTCTAACAAGCGCAGCATAATATTCGATGCCTTTGAATTCCCTGCTGTCTTTCAACTGAAAGCATTTCTTTTCTGAAGTTTTCCGGAGCACCGGTGGCGCAAGCTATATCTGAGATGTATGTATATAAAGTTTAAACGCGGCAAGCTGTCTAATTATTAAATGAAGGTATTATTTACGTGATCTTAAAGTAGGAGGGAGAGGTAAGGTGTTTTTAGCAAATGTTAATTGGGGGAGGGGGTGGGGGGCAAAATCTTGTATTATTAAAGCTAGAATGAGTCAGATAATGCGCTTCGGGTTCTCATACCTACATAACCTAAAACTTATTTCCGTAGTTTCAATCTGTTGGACAAGCTGTGAGAACACATCTATACTTTTAGAGAATTTAGATGAGAATTCTAATACTAGAATTTAGTATTTTAAATAATAATTATAAAGTCAGTGTACATAATAACTAAAGAGACTCGTTATAACTTTTGCAATTGTGTAAAAAATATACACTCACAAGCAACATTAAAGGATTATTTTTCTCATATATTTAGGGTAATTTAGAGCCCCTGAGGACAGTACTACCACCATGATACAAGTTCCCTAAATCACTTCTATATTATGTCACTTAATTATTGAAAACGATGTAGCAGAAATACATTGCAGATTTGAAGTAATTTTGCGAACATCCTGCAAAAACACTCCAGTCTCATCACCCTAAGGCAAAAAATATACTTAATGCAAAGCTATGCAAAGTCTGGCGAGTGTAAATGGAAATGGGCATTTCATTAACCACGTGGCGAGATCGGGACCTGTTTAAGAGGGTGGAGGGCTTTGTATTCGGAACAGAATAATATCACTCCCAGTCAGCAGGTGATGAATCCAGGTAATGGACAGAAGAATCATCTGTGCATAACTATATATACCTACTGTGCTTACCATTAAGCAATCGAGGAGGGAAGACCACCGGTTGTGTGCGGTATTGATATGGACGAAAGGTCATAACCATGATTCATATCATCATCACATCAGCACTAAGACGGCCACTGCTAGACATAGGTCTTCCCCAACGAACGCCACCACACGGCGTACTCAGTCTTCCACACCAACCGCTATTAATTATATATATTATATGATGAATGTGTTCGATTTCTTCGTGGATCCCCCCGCGAAAAATGATAATATAGGTATTTCGCAACGAAAGAAAACGCTATGGCAAGTTTTATCAGAACGGGGCTTCAAATACGCTCCGGCCGTTTTCGTACCTGAGATTCGCAACCAGTAATACCGGTATTTTCAGTATGGTACCGGTACAAAACCTGGTAGCTGTTCAAACGTTATTTTCTTGTGTGCAATACCGATAATAATATCAGGTAATTTTCAGTATGGTACCGGTACAAAACCTGGTAGCTGTTCAAACGTTATTTTCCTGTGTTCAATACCGATAATAGTATCAGGTAATCAATCGACTTTATAAGTGCGAGCAAGGTGACTCCACGGGGAGGCGCCCGCTTTTCACGTGAGGTACCTATTAACGGAGCCATACAACGAAGTGAGCATATGAACCAGTACTTTAAGCCAAAATACCAGTTCTAGTTAAATACCGGTATTCAGATATGTACCAAAATGGAAATTAACGGTATTAACCGAGATTTTCGGAATTGGTGTCAAGCTCTGCCACCGAGTCGAGCTGGCGCGTCGGCCCCGTATCACGTTATAAACCTACTCAACATGATTAGGGCATAGTCCTAATGTCTTGGGAGAGGCCTGGGGGAGTAAAAGTTATTATGTACTCTATATCATTGTCATGTGTCACATTCGGATAAGCAATTGGTATCTAACTACGATAATTAGATGCCAAACGCTTATATCTAGATTTGTCACCTGACCCGATAGAAAGTACAAAAAGCTTTTTAGTGACGGATATTCTCCGAAATGCTTATAGGGTAGGCGGTCTGGTCATGAGTTGACTGTTGATAATGTTGATGAGGTTGTAAAACTGCTATACCCTGAGCTAAGTAGAGAACAGCTACGTAGTTTTATACTGCGTTGTAAAAATAAATCATGGCGAAAGCCTTCGGGGGTAGTAGGTAGGTGTATAGTAGTAAAACAAACTGGGCCAAGTAGTTTATGGAAGCTCCTAAAGTGAGTGAGTGAGTCTGTGACGTTCCTTTTTATCACAGTTTTTCAGCGAAATTAAAGCTCGAAACAAAAGGGGATTTGCGGTTGTCTGGGAAAGGGTCCGCCAGTCTCAGCAACACAAAGAGAGCATACAGACTACATACAGACGGATCTCCTTGCCGATATGTTACGAGCATATTGAATGTAGACTGTGGATTTATTTTAAGTAATATTAAATGCCGTGTGGTTTCCAATGCCGTGTGGTTTCCGGTAGAATAGAATAGGACCACTCCAACTTTTCCCGTGGATGTCGTACAAGGCGACTAAGGGAATACATTACATTATATAACATCAATCAGGCCTCCCCAACCCGTCTGGCCAGCGCGGGGAGTTTAGGCCAAATCCTCCATCGGTCTCCGGCAGATGAGAGAGGGTTGTACTCCTGCAGTGGAGACAAAAATAACCTGCAAAAATGCCAGTTAGAAAAGGGACGTTGATGAAAGTAGATAAGATTTCTAATCATCAATGTTCTCTGCTCAAATATGTTAGAGCTGTCCGAGACAGCGTAAATAAAATGCTAGAACGAGATGCGCAGGCATAGTGTAGGACGCCCCCTGGCTAGATGGAGCGACGATCTGCGTATGGCGGCTGGCAGTGACTGGATGAGCAGAACCGAGGATCGGGTTCAGTGGCGCGTGTTGGGAGAGGCCTATATCCAGCAGTGGACTCTTGCAGGCTGATGATGATGATGAGACGACGACGGCGAACAATTGTGGATGTGATGTAGAATCTCAGAAGAGGGTTAGCTTGTTCCAGAACGGACAATAATGAAACAAAAGACGGAAATAAGTTTTTTTTTTTGGGATTAAGCAAGGCGTCCATGAAAGACTCCCATGCAAGTATTGAGTACCTCCCCCGCGATTAGGTCCTTATAATGTATGTATGCATGTAAACGCTTTATTGTACCAAAAATTACAACAACAACAATAATAAAATAGGAATTAAAGTGTGCACAAAGGCGGACTTATCCCACTTAGGGATCTCTTCCAGTCAACCTATAATAATAACCTATAATCTTATGGGGTTGTGGAGGGTTTGCTCAAACGTTGGTATATAATTCATATTCTCATAAGGCTTGATCCCATCTATCCGCAGTTTGGTTTTGGACGTTAATTTACTGGACATTACCTATCCTATGTTCAAAACAAAGTGGGAAGTCTTACACTCTTTAAGATGTCTGGATGAAGGGCAGGTCCGAGAACACAAGTAAAACACGTCCACACGCTTCAATGTCTATTATGCGAGAGAGAAATGAATCCACCAACATATTGGGTCCATAAAATATATCCGCATACATCACACAAAGTAAACATAAAATAATATGTAGGGAAGGGATATGGATGTAGAAAATACAAGCGTTTGAAAATGTTCGTATACGTAGTAAGTGTAAATGAATATGAAGTTATAAATATGAAATTCTTACTATCCAGAAATGTTTTTTAAATATATCCAATGTACAGATACGCAAAGTTTACGTTTTTATTTATAAGAATTGACAATACCGGTTGGAAAGAACGAACGTGATCAGGATACAAAGTACCTGGGTTAGAATAGTAACAGTACTTACGAATTTTGTACTTTATTTTTCCCCGAATAGATGAATACCTCGCAAATGCAATACAAAACATCTTGTCAAAACTTTAATGAGTTGACTTTCATATCATGATAAAGACGAGGCTAGATTAAAGTATCTCATTAAGGAGTGTTGCTTAATGGAAGTTTTAATAGGCGACAATAGCCTCGGGCGGGTTTAGAAAACGTCGACACTTTTACGGCGACCTCGGACCTTCCGCGCTGTCAGATTTATTAAATTTGCCTCGATTTTTTTTCTCATAGACGATAAGGTAACTTTTAATTGTCGTGTTATGTATCTTTAAATAAAGGAAATTTTTAAAAGTTAAATTTTAATTAGAAACGATCGCAACAACGCATTATCATCATCATCATCAGCCTGAAAGAGTCTACTGTTGGACATAGGCCTCTCCCAAGGCCACTGAACCCGATCCTCGGTTCTTATTCTCATCCAGTCACTGCCAGCCTAGCCTAACGCAGACCGTCGCTCCATCTAGCCAGGGAGCGTCCCACATTACGCTTGCCCAGTCTTGCGGTCTTCACTCGAGAACCCGTATACCCCAGGCGGTAATCGGTTCAACGCATCTAAAAATTAATTCCTCGGCGTCTTTATTTAACCGGTTAACTTAAGACTGAGTACTCATGTTCAGTCTTTCAGTCTCTTGTTACTATAAATCTTTACTCATAGGTGTCTTAGCATGGCATGAATACCAAAATTTCTCACTTTAACGGCAATATTATTAAAACGTGTTTAATTTATTTGCAGAGTGCGACCGTACGTTCGTGAGCCGCGGCGGGGCCAGCAACGGCACTTTCCACGCGCCGGAGCTGGTGAACCCCAGCAACCACAGCCGGCAGTGCCTCTACACGTTCCTGGCAGCGGCGGGCCAGCGCGTGCTCGTCGAGTTCCGCACATTCGACCTGCGCGGCAAGCCGCCCGAGTACGTATCGCACTACCAACGGCACGTGCCACTGACAGACTCTGAAATCAACCTGCGGATAAAAAGGGTAGTCGAGACTTCAAATTCCTGGAATGAACAACTGCGGCTCCGGGAGTCGCAACTCGTTTAAAATCGTTTCGAAATTTGTGCAGTTACTACGCAGAACATTTAATGATTTACTAAATATTGACGCTATTTACCCGTAGCGTAACTGCACAAGTTTCATTATGAATGTAACCGAGTTTGCGTGGATAGGAGCGATTGTTTGGAACGCTCCATCTAGTAGTACATAGAGATCGTTGTGTGAATGGTACTATTTCTGTTTCTTCAAGCGTGGCTTTATAACAAATTAATTATCTGCGAACAATTTTGTATGCTATATAGTTTACCATAAAATTCAAAGTAACAACCTATACGAGAATAGGCAGATGCTATCATTTGTTACTTACCTTCACTTCTGGCCTTATCAGTTTCTTTAATAGTTGTTTTTTTTTACAGTGGGGCCGCAGTGGGGGAGCTTCCAGCGTAAGTACTCCATCTATCTCCTTCGCTCTCATTTGTTTCCTCCCTTGATGAATGCGACACAAACATGTTTTCCTCTCGCTAATATACAACAATAGACGGAAGAAATTGGGTCAAACTTTACTAGGAAACTAGGCTGTAGATCCCTCGTGATTTACTCACCGTTTTGTAGATTTATCTTTCATAAGTTAGGGGAATGATAAATCAAATGACAAAGATGCTTTTCTGAATTATTGCAATATTCTTTTCTGTTTGTTATAGTGATAAAAACTGTCTTTATGATAGTCTGCATACAGCACCCTGCAGCTCTATTACTAGGTCACCCCTAGTAATAGAGCTGCAGGGTGCTGTATGCAGACTATCATTAATTAAATCAGCAGCTGTACCTACGTCCCATTGTTGAGCCGAAGTCAACCTCACTACGAGGGCGGGCAAACCTAACTATGTAGCATAGAATTTCACATACGTTCGCTCCAACGTGTGCCGTTTTGTCACTGTTTCCCTTCGCCAAAAAGCCTTGGTCTAATAATATCAGTACTTATAAACACTATAACACGTACATAGAGGTATTTAGGTATCAACGCAATCTCGTATCAATAAGACAGGCTGGGGAGCAGCATCAGGTTTTTTGTACCATGAATTTACACTCAAGATTTCCCGGTAATGGCAATAATCTAATAAAATAAATTTTTATGTAAATAAAGAATTACTTACTTACTTATTTATTTACTTACTTACTAATCTATCAATGGAAGAAATTCTATAGGCCCTCGTATACGCCAGACAACACGCTAGACCAATGTGTTGGGCGATCAGCCGTTAATCGTCGGTTTTCGTTCACAAATCAAAAGGATCTGGGCGCAATCCGCCAAAACCTTTCACACGTTGGCTATACTATTCAGTTAGCACAAATAAATAGCGGCGGCTGCGATCGTCTCTATCGCTATGTTCTGCACGGTCAGCCACTAAACGAACAACGTGTGTCACTATGTTGGCATAATGTTGGTGCAGCGAATTGGCTCAGCATTCTGGTCCAGCCTTGGACAGGTTAATAGGTCCAAGGGTCCAGCATATACAAGGGCTATATAAAGTCGCAACAAACTCAGGAGTAAGGATATGTGACCTAACAGTTTGATGTTGATGCTGATGATGACCTATTCTTAGCTAACTTGCTGACGTTTCCACAGATGCATGCACGAGTACATGGACATATACTCGGAGATGGCGTCGCTGGAGTCGAGCGAGCTGGTCAACTCGGCGTTCGGCGGCCGGTACTGCGGCCCCATCCCGCCGCGGCGCCGCGTGTCGCTGCACCGCGCGGTCGCACTCGCCTTCTTCACCGACAAGCCGTACACGCCCCCAACGCTGTTCACCGGAACGTACATGTTCATCAACTCCAGTGAGTGTCAGCAACATAAACAGATCCTGGTCAGATCAAGACTCAGACAGGTCTCACTCACGCAGTGTACGTAATCAACCGTTATCATTAGGTACAGCTATGGTTAAGGAAAAATATAGATCTTTTCATTGTGTCTCATCGACACTACAGATGTTTTTCAGTTTCTACGCCCAATACGCTTGGCAATTGAAAGAAGAAATGCTGCCAGCTTGGTGTGGTATTAATGGGCATATCCACAATTGGAGGAAATAATATCTATAAAAAAATTAAGACCAAGTTATTGTTAAAATTACTTATATTTTCCAGCGGAGTTCGAGGTCGGCACCCCGATCCCGAACACTCTGTGCTCGTTCGTGATCGAGGCGAACAAGCGCAAGACAGGCTTCCTGTTGTCGCCGACGTACCCCGGCATCTACCCCAAAGACATGACTTGCAACTACCAGTTCGTCGGACAGCCGGGCCAGCGAATACGGCTCGAGTTCAGAGACTTCGATCTGTTTTTCGGCGGCCCACAGTGAGTTACATCGTGCAAACTTCACATCAGAAATCTCTAGTTTACAAATACAACTGTCATCAATAAACATGCATTCCAATTGAAATAGTTGTATACATTAATAATACCTAGTATTACCACAGAAGTAGATAAGTAATACCATGAAACGGTGAGACGGTGTTGTGGCTGAAGAATCCGCAGCAGTAGTTGATGCGATAGCTCAGTTAACAAGAACATGTCCGGAATTACCTATCAGGTTGCAAGTTCAAATTAAAACTTGGCGGTCAAAGACAAAGACAAGTAGGCAACGCGTGCGGTCAGATCAGGATCCTAGTCCGGTCCACTCTCTGGAGTCGTCCAACTTACTATCTTGCCTTCCAGGTCCAGAATCTTCTTCTTGCGTCCCTTATCGCTCAGCGGGGATATAGGGCTCTGAATAAGGTGCTCCATTTATGTCGATCTTGGGCAGAGGTGTGCAAATATCGGTTGTCAATTCCGCATGTCCCAATCCTATTGGGGCCGTTTTTGTTGGATTAACCTAGAAATTCATAGAGGATTCCTTGCAGGTGACTGTGGAAGTCAACGGGTTGATATTGATGATGATCCTTTGTTTGGATTCCAGTTGTCCATTCGACTGGGTGCGCGTGTACGACGGGCCCGACAACACGGCGGCCATCATCGGCACGTACTGCGGCCAGCAACGCAACCTCGTCCTGTACTCGAGCGACGAGAGGCTATTAGTCACCTTCTATACATTACCGCGCAACGCCAATACGCAGAATCGCGGCTTCAAGGGTATCTTCGAGTTTTCTGAGAGTTTTGTTAAGTTAGGTGAGTTGAATTGGCGTAAATATTTACAAAATCAATGGGACAGTCCTGTATGCTTAAATCGATTGCTGAAGAAAGTAGCAGAAAAAGAAAACGTTAAACAAATGCGACAACTAAAACTTTTTAGTTATAACATGACTTGTTATCAGGCCAATGGCTGGAAATGGTTGGAATGTACCTGCAGGAAAGACAATATGAACGTCTATGTGTAAATGCAATAAATTAAATGATCATGTTGGTTTTCTGTTTCAGATTTTATAAGCAAACACGACGCCGAGCACATTAGGGGCTCAGAGTGCGACCAGAAGATTCTTAGTAAAAAGGAGTCTACAGGATTCGTGTACCATCCAAATTATCCATTCCCCTATATACAAAAAGTTGTTTGTAGGTGTGTAAAGAAATTATTAGAACAGAAACAAAAAAAAATTAAATACACTATGGGTACTATAATTAAATATACACATAATGCATATTGTTTTTTTTTTTCAGATATTTTATATATGGTATGCAAGATTCACAAAATTTGGAACGAGTGCGATTAGAGTTTCAGAATTTTTCTATACCGAAAGGCGATAAACCTAAACCGGAGTAAGTTTTACTTTTGACAATCTCATATTTTATTTTATTTTATGTCCTTCTGTATTGTGTTTAGGGCACAAAATTCTGCCAGTTTCACGTAGTGGAAAGTACACAGCGAATTAATATTGATAGTTTGTTTTTAACACATACCTAATTATATAATGAAAAAATATTTTTTGTAAGACAATAAGACATTTTATTTAACTGGATCTATGTTGATGTCACATGCATGTAAAAACATGTCTGTCTAATAAATCCCTCAGGAGCGATCGGTCTACTTTCCCCATCGGTCTAAAAATCGACACAGGAGTCCCACAGGGTTTCAAACTGGGACCACTAATCTTCATAGTTGACCAATATTAAATTGAGATGAAACTAATGCCATCTTTGATTGTAGCTCATGCGTCGACGGATATTTGAAAGTGTACCTCCGCGGTCAAGAGGCGACAGACTCTTACGACAAGCACGACGCGGAACTGTGCGGGGAGCGGGTGGCCGGACCGCCCTTATTCCCGCCGCCGCTGCTCTCTGACGGACCAAGGCTCGTGATGGTGTTCAGCTCAGGGGAGCTGCAAGGAAAGGGGTTCAAGGCCAAATATACCTTTGAGACTGGTGAGTTTACTAAGAATATTTACAGGATGAAACAGCTTCAAAAAGTCGCCAATATTTGCGAAAAGGATTTAAGTGACGTGCCTGACAGGAAGTAAGATAGAAGGGATGCTTTTCAGAATGTTTTCTTTCTACCAGTTCCTGAAACCAATCAGTCTATAAAATAATTTGTTAGTCTGAACTTATAAGTACACTGAGAAAAAAATAAGTAGCCCTCCTACTTACATAAGGATAAAAATATACCACTATTACGTAAGTAGCCGCTCCCATTATAAATGGTGTCGCCTACAACTGATTCAGTAGCCGGCCACATTACTAAGTAACCACACTACGTAATAATGTGGCCGGCTACGAATCAGTTGTAGGCGACACCATTTATAATGGGAGCGGCTACTTACGTAATAGTGGTATATTTTTATCCTTATGTAAGTAGGAGGGCTACTTATTTTTTTCTCAGTGTAGATATATCACTATCTCTTACTCGCGGCTGCGCTCATTACCTGTTAAACAGAATACCGTGTACCCGGCACAGCCGCGCCCGGCGGCGAATGTGCATTTACCTACAACTCTGAAGCCAAGAAGCGAGGGGAGTTCAACTCGCCCCGCTACCCCTCCAACTACCCCTCGCACATGAACTGCACCTACACACTGGACGCGACGCCCAGCGAACAGGTCACCGTGGTGTTCGACCATTTTAAGGTCAGGGCTGACGCGTGGAATGCTACTGCTGGCTTGTATGGGTAAGTGATTTATATACTAGATTACCGTTATTAATGTAAGACCACAAACAGTTGTATAGAATGTGGAAAGTGGTAAATTCAAACAGGACAAAGATCCACACTAGATCGAGCTGGGTATCCAGAGAAACAAAGCTTCGAGCTACAATGCATTGAATAATATTCTCTAAACTGATGTTACGGCCAAAGGTTGATCTGAAATAATCCAGATCTTTTTTAGAGAGAAAAAAAACTTTGCTCAAACAAAAGTAAGCTTGACTTTCGACGCTGAATAAGGTTATAATACGCCGCTAAATTCGTAGGCCAACGATCTCTATGTACTACTAGATGGAGCGTACCAAACAATCGCTCTACGCATACGCGGCTCCGGGAGCCGCAACTCCGTTACATTCACAATGAAACTTGTGCAGTAACTACGCAGAACATTTAATTACCTATTTACTAAATATTGACGCTATTTATCCGTAGCATCAATATTTAGTAATAATTGCACAAGTTTTAAAGTGAATGTAAACAAGTTGCGGCTCCCGGAACAGTGTTTGGAACGCTCCATCTAGTAGTACATAGAGATCGCTGTCGTAGGCATTGCCAAGAGATGAGCGTTGTTGTATCTCAGCGGCGCGACGTGCAGCGAGGACTGGGTGGAGGCGTGGTGGACGGGGCGCGAGGGCACGCGCGTGCCGCTGGGCCGCTGGTGCGGGCTGGCCACGCCCGGCCCGCTGCAGTCCCCGCGCGGGGCGCTCGGCCTCCTCATCGCGCTGCACACCGACACGGACAACGTCGCCTCGGGCTTCAAGGCCAGATACGTCTTCGAGGTGACTGTTCTATCTGCATCTCACACCTACACATCGTCCCTCGCATGACTAAGTGTCGTAAGCAGCTTCAAGCAAATGTTGCAGGCAAGGTATTTTCGGTTTTACACTTCACATTCTATTGTCTTGGAACATACGATACTTGTTCGTTGTCAATAAATTCATTACAGCAAGTGATACGGATACGACGGTTAGCGGAGTTTGATCACCATTACAATTTAAATAGGTCCGTGTTTGTAACTCACTTAGATAAAATATTACAGTTACGACAGTTAATCATGCGAGGGACGATATGAGGGTTATGTATGACTTTGCGGACTGCTAATATAGTCCGTTTTCTATTGGGCAAAAGTATGACAATTTTGAGTAGAGCAATGCCACTTGGCATGGGTGTCATACACGTCAAACTGAGCCCAAAAAGTCTGGTAGGCAAACGTTGTGTGCTATGGGAATCTCTAAATCTGAAAATATATGGGTCTATTAGCATAATTTTACTACTTAACATTTATTATTTTAGGTATTTCGTCATATTTTACTAGGGAACACTATAAAACTGGTATTACAAATGAAAGACATCGTCGATTTACCAGACAACGACACCAAACTTGACTCGGAAGTCCAAATACATCCGCTAGATATTTTTTTCTGAGTGCAGGGAGTTCGGTACTTCGACTCCCCTCCCCCCGCACCTGTCGCGATGTTACGTCTGCCTACCAGGCTTTTTGGGCTCAGTTTCACATGTATGACATCCATACCAAGTGGCATTGCTCTACTCAAAATTGTAAACCTCTCCACAAAACGTTCCCAATAGCAAACGGACTAAGGAGCATTCGATATTTCTTGTTGAACCGATCGCTCAGATGGTTTGCCTTCAACTACCACATATCACGCATCATAGGTACGCTAAGAACAACTTTCTCTTTAGTCAAGCAAGTAATTTATTTTTAAATCTCAGGACATCTCGTCCTTAAACACTCTTCCAGCCTGCCAAGTCAATATTTAGCGCCTGCGGCGGATTCTGCTTCTCTACGAGACGCCTAACGCCAGGGGCCTTCAGCGAGTCTGAAATTCCAGACTTTATCAATCGCAACTACATCTTTCTATAATGTCAGAAGGTCAAAGACCTTCAAGCTCTTTCTTCCAGGCAGCCAAGTCAATATTTTTAGCCTGCGGATTTGTATGCAGAATCCCTTCGGATTCCGCTCCTCTTCGAACCGTCTACTCCAGAGGCGTGCCACGACTCTGTTAATCTTGAATTTATCGCTCTCAGCTGCCTCTCAGAAGATCCAAGACATTTATCTTCAAACTGTTTCTTCCAGCCCACCAAGTCGATATTCGGCGACTGCGGTGGGAACATGTCCGGCGCGGAGTGGGGCGTCATCACGTCCCCGCGGTTCCCGCTCCCCTACGAGCCGCCCACGCGGGGCGCGGCGTCCAGGGTGTGCAACTGGTTCGTTACGGCGAGGCCCGGGAAGAGACTATTGCTCAATTTTGAACACTTCGCTGTGGAAGGACATCTAACAGGTATTTAAGACGAAGCTAGGATTATGATGACGTTCTCATGACAACAATGTAGAGCCAGACTAAATGTAAAAGAAGGTACAAATTGATCACCTCGAAGATTAAAGATACTATTCCTTTGGGGTGAACATCATATTTGACCACTTTAGCTGAGTTTCAACTGAAACTTGTCCGAATGTGCCGCATTCGTAAGACGGGCGAAGAATGGCTTACTTATAATAAAGTGCTCTTAGAAATGTTAAGCTTACTGTGGTAATATATCCCTTCAATGAGGAAGATGTAAATGAAAAATAATCGCGATTTCTTAATCTTAAAAAATCTTTAAGCTATTACAACAACTGCGAAACAACCATGACGATATCTTGAAAACTGTTTTTTTTTTAATAAATCAATTCGGTCACTTCCGAAAATTGGTTACGTCTGCTCGGTAAGAGCCAGTTGGCGATATTACGTCACATCGCCCATTGGCTCATTGACTTGAAATTGTTTTTAAGATATCGCGAAAATTCTTTCACCAATATTTTTCTGATTTTAAGTTTTATTTTTCTAGATCATAAAATAGTTATACTCATTATTATTATTATATATTCTTTATTGCACAAATTTTAAAAGTAAATACAGTTACAAATTTTGTGTACAAAGGCGAGCTTATCTCTAAAAGAGATCTCTTCTAGCCAACCTTACAGGGTGTGAGACAAGGCACTAAGAGCGAGGGGGCAAAAAGTGCATAATATACTACATAATGACTAAATACCGAAACTACTTTACACATACATATAAATACATATAATAAATATAATAAACATACATAAATACATACATACCATATTATACTGCGTGAGACAGATAGTGCTCTTTTAATTTAATTTTAAAGGATCTCCTCATTAGCGGCTAATCGACCTGCATTAAATGTAAAGTGGGGGCCGGTTTTCCGCCTTAAAGAAACCAGAGTACCTAGTTGTCGATTGGCCATGTGTGCAGAGCGCGGATGCCCGGCGGCCGTGCTGCGGCTGTGGTACGAGAGCCCGGGCCCGCCGCTCGAGCTGTGCGGGGAGAAGGCGCCCTCCGACCGCTGGCAGTACCTCTCCTCCTCCAACTCTCTCAGACTTTCGTGAGCATCAATATTTATAGCTTCTTTTAGGATATAGTGACGTCACTAAATATTGACGCTATAAATAATGTCAATATTTAGTAATAATTAAATGTTCTGAGTAGTAACTGCACAAGTTTCAAAGTGAATGTGAAAGAGTTGTGGCTACTTGCGTGGAACAGAGCGATTGTTTGGAACGCTCCATCTGGTTACATAGAGATCGTTGAGTGAGATGAAGTGGTAGAACTGATGGCTGTTGACGTAGACAAGTTCCAAGTGGAGACCGCGGACCGATGTAGGCACAGTATATGACCATAATGATGATGGACCAGAGACCTGAAAAGGGTAGTAAGAAAAGAAATCTCATGTGGAACTTGCCGCAAAACCATTAGCTGGAATATAATTTTGAAAGCATGATAAAACGGTCATGTTAAAAGTTAAGGATTTATATTTATCTGTGCGCAGGTTTATAATAGCGGACAAGTCTGTGGGCGCGGCGGGGTGGCGCGCCGTGTGGACCGAGGTGACGGTGGTGGAGGGGGGCGCGGAGGGGTGCGCGGGCGGGGGCGGGGGCGCGGCGTGCGCGGGCGCCTGCCTGCCGCCCGCCGCCGCCTGCTCGGGCCTGCAGCACTGCGCGGGCGAGCCGCCGACGGTCTACCCACACTGTTAGTATGCACGCTTGTTACAATGCTAACACTCAATAAATAGAGTACTGAAGGTCTGCCCATCATATTATTCTCCATGTAGTGTGACATCAAATCTCTTTAAAATTGAATAATCAAACTATCTACTTATACATTTATGGTCATACAAACTTACCATAAGTGACGTTTGCTCAGAAGTACATGAAGACTTCATCCTTCCATCAGTCGCTGGGTTGTAACAGTTCATCGCAAATAATACATTTAATGAAAAGTTATCTAATGTCCAACCTAGAGAATTACGTCATTGAAGCGTCTGTAATATACAAACGTATTTATGTGTGTGCGCAAAGTTCGATCGTATAGGTAGGTACCTACATAGAGCGGACCTTCTACTTTATGATTGTGAGTCATAATTTACTGAATTTATTATTTATGACGCTACCGTAGTCGTATCATGTTCGATACGCTAGGCCAGTTCTACTCAAGTCACCATAATGTCTATAATCTTAATTTAACCTCTTACCTGCCATGCTGAATTCTTTGGTAGGGAAAACGATAATGTGCATTTATTTATAACATGAAGTTTATACATTATTGTCAGAATGTTATACAGCATATTGATTTATACATGTTTTAACCGACTTCATTTTTGTGTAGCATCTGATTTACCAGCTGTAAAAAAAATATTACATGTATTACAGCTGTAAAAAATATTACCTATATGTATCTTATAATCATAACAAATGTTATATATATATAACATTTTCTGTATAAGTATCATGTTACTCAACATGTATGTTTGACTAGTAAAATTGGCCTTACATCTAGGTAACAATTGATCTTAAAACTTATACAAACAATTATATACCTAACTTCTGTAGTGTAGTATAACAATATTTTAAAATGATACAAGTTACTTATAGCTATAGTTAAAATAATTTTAAAATTACAGGTCTATATGTACATTGTTTTCATATCCCGTTACATATCGAAATTATGTTATATACATGAATTTTGATCTGTGTTGGCCGATTTAGTTCGTGTGAAATTGAGTATAATAATGTAGCGTCTCAATATAATTAATCTAAGCTGTTCAGTAGGTACAATAATTTCCCAAGTCATCCGATTCAAAATTTTCACTGTATATTATTTACAATTGGCACCGCACTTTGCATATAATCCACTATTTTATAATTGTATTTACACCATGCATTTGTCGTCGCATTAAAGAAAAAAATATTATATAAATATAAAATGTTAAAAATGTAGCTTGTTCTTGAATTCTTACATGGAGTAAGCAGTATACAAAATGGCTTTTTTAAAATTAAAATATAAATAAATTGCTTTACAAATAATGAATACCAAATACCTACGACGTTATGACCTCAGCTTATATACATAACTAAGTGTATACTTGCTGCTATAGACCTCACGGCCATTGTTTGCCGCTGCTTACTCCTGCTTTTATCTTCTATATAAGATATTGTATCTAAAACACAGTAGAATTGTTAATCAAATAACTAAATTATCTAATTAATAATGTTATGTTCACTATACTTTTAAACTTCTCAGTATTATGATGGTTCAATGCAACTTTGTCTCTGAGGATTTTGTATTAACTGTAACGTTAGGGTGATAGGTGATTAGCAAGTTTTAAAGAAATATTTAATTAATGTTGGTGAATTAGCAGAATATATTGAGTATGTTGCAAGAGAACGAATTCTTTTATTTTAATACAGCGACCCTTTTATTAAAATAATATCTACATGTTTTTAAATAAATTCACATCTTGAATTCATAAATTGTATTTCACCTAAATAGTTTTCTCTATTTATTTTTCTTATTATATCTCTAAATACTGTGATGACTCAGGAGAGTTAAATTCTTAACAAACTCTGTTAATTTTTTTGTTGTGATTGCATTATAAAGTTTGTTACATGTAGCTGAATTTATTAAAGTAGATTAAAGTTAGAAATTATGTTTTGGATTCCAATGGGACGAAGCTTGCATTGAGTCATCGCACTATGGGGCCCGGGGTACCGTAGCAATTTGTAAATTAAATTCACATTTAGTACAGAGCACTTTTTGATGCGATTTGTTGCGTTTTGCTATTGAGTTATATTATTAAAATCATAAAGTATAACATGTTTGTTGCCGATATTTAATAACGTATTATTCTATTACGTATTATTATTATTCTGACCATAATTATGGTGCGGAAATGATCTGTAAATTTGCTTAATAAAAGACCCACTAAAGTAAATTTTATGTATTTAAACATGTTTACGTTCATAATTTTGTAAAACTCATTGTAAAATCAAACTGAACGTCCTACTACACCTTCATATTAAATTAAAATTAGTAATCGTTTCTAATTTACATTAATATAACAGACAACAAAGAAATAGAAAAACATAGCAACTTACTGATCGCATCACAAAGTGGCCGAAAATGTTAACGGTGCGGTAAATGGGATGCTGGGGTGGTGTCCCGGGCTAACGCGGCGGTGTCGGTGCGCAGGCGGCGCGGGCGGTGCGTGGGGCCGCGCGCGGGCGCACCGCGCGGTCGCTCGCGCCGAGCCGCGCGCCGCGCTCACGCTGCTCGCGCTCTCGCTCGTGCTCGCCGCCGCCGCCCCGCACTGACCGGGCCGCGGGCGCACGCGTGAGTCTCTCCACCCTGCCCGCCCCGCCTTGTCGCACGCCCCGCTACTCATCCTACTCTGCTTCTCGTTCTTATCCACTTCCGCTCTTTATACTTATAGATAGTTTTACATTATTAGTGCAAAATAACTAAGTAATAAATTAGCTTGAACCTAATAAATTCCAGTGTAGTATTGGTTTGGTTAGTAACACTGGTCTATAATCGAATAGCTCAAAATATTTTACACTAACAATGCAAGACTCTACTTTTGTTCATAACGTTTTAGATGTACGCAGTCGACATAGTAACAATATCCTCGAGAATCTATTTCTTAATGCACCAATCACCTGTGTTAACTTGTCTAGCCGTAACAGACATGAGTCGTGGGGTCAAATGTCTGAATTGAACAATGTTGTTATAAAACATAAATAAAAGGATATTTCGTTAGTTTCACGTATATTTTAATTTAAATTATAATTGACGTGCATCCCACACGAACGATGTTGTAAAAGGGATTGAATGAATGAATCGTTAAAATACAATACAGATTATAAAATCTTCAACTTTAGTTCGTTCCGAATAAACAAGATGAAAGGTTACTCACTCAGCAAGTTGGTTATGGCTCTAGACAAGTTAACAGAGATTGGAGCCTTAAGAAACACAAACACAATCAGCTAATGAACGCATATAATACTTATATGCAGACTACAAAATTTATAACGATCTTATATCCATTACAACAAAAAAATCTGATAGATTCATAACCAAGTTTTCTGCATTGAGTTTTAATAAATCTTGTAAGAGTGCGTTTTTTTCTCTATCATATTATAAAGAGAATGTGAAGGGGGTAAAAACAGCTGATAATAGCGTATTAGCGAAACGCCTCTGCATAACAAACACTGTATTTTTAGGGTTAAGTCCTCATTACCTATTATTAGTAATTGTTCTGATTTAAGCTTATGTTTAGTCGTTATGGCCTAAATTCTACTGCTTGTTTAATTTATTCTTAACTATTAATTATATAGCTAATATATGTTGGTATTACTAGTTACTATAAAATGTGGATACTCACGTTAGGTCATTAAGCCGCTTGTTTAGAATTATTATAAGCATTAGAATCGGTCAGGTAAATCATACTGCCACATTCTTATATGCTTCCTGTGAATGGCTAACATCATCTGCTTTCAATTTCTAGTGGTTGCCAAGAACTCTAAAAAATAAAAGAAAGTTATTAGAAATTACATGGCGGACATAAAAAATACTCTAATGAGAAATTGTATCACATAACATTTTAACATGATAGTTATATAACATTTTATGACTCATAAATTATAAGTGTTATGTAATAATATAGAAAGTGTCATAATAATCCGACGATTGTCGAGGGGTGGCTGATAATTATTTTACTTCATTATACAAAGTTTTAAAAATAATACTGGCTGCTATGGTGTCGTAAAGAAGTAGATTTATAATGTTCGGTGCGACTCGATTGCGATGAGTTAGGTTAGGACTACATTTGAAGCTCTAGTGGGCGTGGGCATGGGAGTGAGCGTGGGCGTGGGCGAAGATGTGGGCGTCAGAGTCGAGTTGAGATTAAAAATAATTGTGTACAAGTCTTTTATTTACTAGTCAGGTAGATTACTTATTAGCCACTCCTCGTATTTTTGCTTAATATATTTTGAATATATATATAGCAATATATTTAGAATTGATTTGGCAACTGTCACTTATTGCTTCATCAGAATCATCCTGCTACTGCTGTTCTGCTTCCGCTGTTATACTTTTCCTTCACTTAACAATTTGAATGTCGCATGCATTAAATTACATTAAATTTAACATTAAAAACAATCCTAAAATAAACCTTTAAAACACATGTATTTTCAAGCTTACAGTATTCATGGTATCCTTGTTTTTTTAAAGAAATAAAGTATATAATAAATAGAAAAAACAACTTGTAGCTTACAATCATTTAATTGGTTGCAGAGGTCGGTTTGACAGCGTCATTGCTATAAATAAAAGGATATGTCTGCACAAATATTAATCAATTGATTTCTCAGAAAATGTAACTGACATTGTAATCGATTCTTACAATGAAATAAAAAAAATGGTTTATTTATTTCAAATTCAAATTCTTATATTTACGAACTGAAGTACCTTTTAGTAACCATTTGTAGTTATATCCATCTATATTATTTCTAGCCATGCCGTCGCCCCGGCCCACCTTTGTTATAATTATAAGTTATAATTACAACTTTTATGTAAGCAGGAGTTTCGACCAATTTTATAACAATTCAGGAATTTGTTTTATTTGTAAATACAAAGTTGAATACGTAAGACTCGAAAATATATTTCTACCCTAGTAAATTCGTAAAGAGTACACGTTCCCGATTGCAAAAAATGTATTGGTATACCCTGGTCACGGACCTAATCTGTAATCCCCCGACCCTTAAAAAATAGGCCAACAAAATTATTCTTTTTCTTAGATTTACCCTGGTTCCGCTTAATAACTTATCTATGAAAAAACCTGGCGACAACCAAAAAAGTATTCATTTCCCTGGATCTGCCCCAGTACTGTGAAGTAAATTAAAACCCCCTGGATGCAATGAGCGTGTGGTCTTTGTGAAGCATGTACTAGGCATGGGGTGTGGTGTGGCGCTGCGTAGGCTCCGGGAGCGGCGCGGTGGTGGAGAGCGGCGCGTGGCCGTGGTGGTGGGCGGCGGGCGGCGGCGCGGCGTGCGCGGCGCTGGCGTGCGCGGCGTGGCGGCGCGGGCGCGGCCGGGGGCGGGGGCGGGGGCGCGCGCGCGGGGCCCGCCCGCCGCACCCGCCGCGCCCGCCGCCGCCGCCGCCGCGCCCGCCGCCCCGCTGCGCCGCGCGCCTGGCCGCGCCGCACGCGCCCCCCGCGCCCCCCGCGCCCGACACCGTATGACGGCGCGCCCGCGCCGGCGCGCGCGCCGCCGCAACACGCCTGCCCGTGCCCGTTCAACACAACATGATACTTAAATACACCATTTTAACGTACTATGTATTTTATTGCAAACCTTTTCCTAGAAGTATTTATAATTATGCTAAAAAATCTGACAAAAAAGTACAAAAAACAAAAATGATGTAATGTTGGAATGGAATTTAATTTAAAGAGTGCAGAAATGAAATGAAATATCTTTATTGTGGATCATAGATATAGAAAGGATTACATGTCATAGTTAGAGCTCAGCTATGTCCCGCCACGTGGACACACAACATTGTGTCGCAGTAAAGCATGCATTTAAAAACAAAATTACTAAAAAAAATTAAAGTTAATTAGATACAAATTGGAACCTTAAATTGAACCGCACCAAGAAATTCTTCCAAACTATAATAATATTTTTCTGTCAACAGATCGTTGTTTGATGGTAACACTGCCATTTTATCTAGTTGTCTCATACAAATTTTAAATGTATATTTCATTCCAGATTAATAGTCCTATGAAAACCAACGCTATTTACGTCTCGGTAACATATACATGAAAGGGTCACCAGCAGCAAAAACAGGTTTGTATTACCATGTAAACTTTGCAGTCCACTTAGGAACACCATCTATTGTGTATTTTGTTTTCGAGACGCAAATGCGTTTGTTTTCATAGGACTATTAATCTGGAATGAAATATAAACATTTTTATATTAGATTTTGCAAAAACCGCCGATTCACATGTACATACACGGGAGAGTCAGTATTTTTAGTTTTATAAAATGCGACCTACAAGAATCTGTTTGCATATTGCCCGAACGATCGTTTTTGAGCTCTAAAAGCTCTTGATTGTTGAGTTGCCCCAAAATATGACACCGTAACGTAAGATAGACGCAACATAGGTAACCATGGTATGCAGTTACAACAGCTGAATTATTCGAAATATTATATAGCTGCAGCATGGTCAATATGGATTTTCCAACTCATTTGTCTGTCAATATGTAATCCCAGGAATTTTGATACTTTTATTTGTTCGATAGGCTTTGTCAAGAAAAGCCAAGTTATTAGGTCTTTGTCTAAAAGAATTTGTTTTTGTTTTGTCTAAATTTATTTTTAGATTATTTATTATAAGCCAATCAATTATTGATATTAAAGAATTGTTATCGTCAGTATTTATATGATTAATGTCATTACCTACAAAAACCACTGTACCATCATCTGCAAATAATGTCATTTCATGATGAGTTGCTAAGGGTAGGTCATTTATGTAGATCAGGAAGAGTAAGGTCCCAGTACACTACCCTGAGGTACACCATATTTTATAATTCTCTTTTCCGATAAATAAGATAATTAATTTTTGGATTGATGGCATATTTGATTGGTTTGTACCATCAATGGTACTAGACAATGGTACTACTGACATAACGCGGATGGGAAAAGAAAATCCCATTTGTCCCGTAACGGGACTACCCAACGGGACTATTGGGATCAGAGGGACTTAGTTAACTTCCTGGGCCATGACTGTTGGATTAACCGTCATACTAAGCAGTATAACTAGTTGGACTTTTTCTGTCCAATCTGTACGATTGTAGAACTAATAGTAAGACTAGTTGGACTAACCCTTCGGTTGTAGACGAAAACTACTAATACTAGGACTTAGGCTCAGTAGTTGTTAAACTAGTTTGTCGGTGAGTTGGTCTGTAGATTCATTTCCAATATGTCATACTGAGCAGTAGGACTAGTTGGGCTTTTTTTCAAACCAGTCCTACTAGTAGAACTGATAGTAGGACTGGTTGGACTAACCCGTCAGCAATGGTACTGTTGATTTTTCTACTAATACGTCCTACTACTAAGAGGGGATTATTTTGAGGAGCACAGGAGCACAACCCTCTCTCATCTGCCGGAGACAAACGGAGGATTTGGCCCACACTCCCCGCGCTGGCCAGACGGGTTGGGGAGGCATAATCGATGTTTTATAATGTATTCCCTTAGTCGCCTTGTACGACATCCACGGGAAGAGTTGGAGTGGTCCTAGGATGTCTGACAATGTACAAGTGGGTTAGTCCAATTAGGACAGATTGGCCAAAAAATCCAATTAAAGTTAGTTTAGTTTAGTTATACTGCTTAGCCAGGTCGGGGTTGATAAGTTTTTGAAGTTTTAGAAAGAAAACGACTGGATAATAAGGCAAACACAGTTTTGCAAATTTATTCCACATATTAAACTGATACAAGGTTGATACAAGTCGAGTTCCTAACAGTATGGACATGCTTCATGTGGTCAAATACAAAAAAATGTTTAGTACAGCAATAAACATTACAGAATCCTGAACTTTACAATACTACTTTCACACTAATGTATTTTAAAAGGAAATATGTAATAGAGATAAAGCAAAAAACTAAAGCAGGAACACAGTCGGGAAATGTTATCGATACAGTTTTTATTGTAGCCGTAATCGCTAGTCGTTGAGTTCATTCAATTAATTCATTCTCATGTACCCTAAGTTGTAAGTATGTCAAAAAACAACAGTCAAACTCCTTATAATATAATAATTACTGCTAAATACACATCACATCGCAAAATGCGTTCGCAGGAATAAAATATATTGAATAACATGTAGTAAAAAAACAGTCGCGGGCGCACACAGGCGCCCCGGGCGCGCGGCCGCAAACAGGCAACCGCGCCCGCGCGCCCGCACAAAAATAAAGTATATATTAAATATATACGGCTAATACGATAGGAAAACATAAGCATAACGGGAAACTTACATTCGAAACATTTCATAACGTCCTACTTTAAGATTTTTACGGATCTGTTGCGATACAAAATTGAAAACGTGAAAATCAAATAAAAAAAACACATATATAGAAAAAAGATGGACCCTCTCGTTACACAGCGAGGATCGGACGTAAACGTAACCATGAACCGGTGAGCGGTCGCGGGTGGCGGCCGAGGGCTCCCCTGCGCAGTTTGTAGTGTCTCCGGGACAGGGGCTCGTCCGGCCCGCTAGCGGCTCGCGCGGCGCGGGGCGGCGGGGCGGCCGGGCGGCTCGCGGCGGCGGCGGCCGGCCGGCACTAGCTGGCGGCCGGCTCCTCCGCCGCCCCGCCCCAGCCGCACGCCGCCGCCGCCGCCGCACCGAGCCGCCGCTTCGTCTCCCCCCCTTGGTTCTGGTGACCCCCGTCGAATTTACGTTTACCTGACAAAATAACACTACATTTTAACACCAGACTTCCGGTTCTAGACAACATAATAAGTAGAGATGAAACGGATACCCGGTAACTAGTGTCCGGCCTAGTTTTACTATGCGGCGGATACCTGATTTTAATTAAAATGCAATTTTCCTAAAATCTACACTCACAAATTGATTTATTGATAAGAGAAAACAAAATTAAACACCACCACATAAATGATTATTAACCTGTTTTTACTATCCAGCGTAGCGAGAAAGGTAATGTATTTTCTTTTAAATATTAAGATGTGTTTATATTAAAAAACGACCGTCCTTTGCATGTTATAGAATCTTTTAGCGTATTATTTTATGCTGCATTACCAAAATGCAAACTTCCATTTTCTTAACTTAGTTTTAATGTTCTATAATTTGAATTTCGAATTGTATGATATCCGACTATCCGGCCCAGAGGCTGGCCGGATATCCGGTATCCGGCCAAACCACTATCCGTTTCATCTCTAATAATAAGTTTGGAAAGGAAATGGACGAATAAAATCTTTAGATCTTTTTTTACTGTTGAATGACAAGAAAAATTAAGAAGGATTGGGTTACATCTTAAAAAAAAATCCAAATAAGTTGGTTGAAGAGGTAAAACATCCGGAACTTGTATAGGTAACATTTATGTTCCATAAAAGTTTAGTTTTCACCAGCAAAAGCTTTTAACTAGAGTTTCCTTTTTATTCTGTAAGCTTTTTTTTACTAAACAACACAGGTCTGCCACAAACTTTCCTAGCACCTGCAAAACATGGGACTCGTCACTCGATCGAGCTTTATCTTTTAGGCAAAGTTTGTGGTAGCCCTAAGGGTAGAGAGGATAAGGAGACGTATCGAGGATAGTTACCGATATAAAAGGTATAAGGATCCAGATTACACGCAAACCATCAAACACGCTGAAAGGAAAGGAAAAGGTCAGGATACTGAAGTTATAGCACAGAGAGATCGACCGAGAGAGAATCCAATGTCTTTCAGTATTCAATTTCGAATTTGCTTAGATTATATAAATGGTAAGTTACAAGTTACTTTCTAAAGGCATAACGAGTCGTTTCAGTTGAGGCATTCGGGATACCATACCTTGAAAGATGCTACATCCTTACGAGTTACTTAGATTATTAAAGTAAGGTAAAAATTTATGCAATATGGCAATCCGTATTCCGGGATTATAATTTTTTTTTACATTAGTATGGACAGTACGTATAAAAACTCCTGAATTTCCGATCAAAAACGTATAGGGAAATACTTGCACTGTTACAATACAATACATGTTATTGCACTAACAAGCACATACACCTCGTACCATGAAGCAAAATAATTGTTCGCACCTCATAAGTCACCTCAAAGTTTTTACCTTCATGACTGACTCTAATTTAATAACCAACTAGTGTCAATAATGAAGGAAATTTTTTTGAGGAGACTTATGAGGTGCGAAAAATTATTTTGCTTCATGGTACGAGGTGTAGTTATTATATATATAAGCAGCTGGTCAATTTTATATCCTCAGGTCTATGTACAGTCTGTATACTCGTACTAATGTTTGAACGGTGGATATTATAGTGTGTAGTGGTGTGTGGACTGACCTGGTAAACTTGGCTTGGCGCGTGGATTGCCACGCATGGCGCTGGGCGTTCCCGTGGCCGTGGCCGTGGGCGTGCGGCGCCCACGGGCGGCGCGGCGCGCACCACCACGGGGCCCACCCGCGCCCCCCGCCCCCGCCGGCCCCCCCGGGGGCGCCCCCGCCCCCGCCCCCGCCGCGCGCCGCGCCCATCGCCCGCCCGTCCCACACGACCCAGCTCCCTAAACACCACACCTCACGTTACTTCACACACAGTACAACAACGACTCGAAGAAACGAGTAGCTCTCTCAATTCAAATCCGAAATGAATAATCCGGATTTCAGTTGCTAGCCCCTACCCGACCTGTACTATCCTAGTAGGCTGAAACGGATATGTTGAATTATATCATGTTGGCGCTAGTAGCCACAACAGAACTAAAATTTTGTGACCAGTAACTACACTCATGGATATTTTTAGGGGAATGGGGATTTCTTTTCACACATTCGAGGTGATTTTGAGCAAAATATGAAAAACAATCCCGCGAGTGGCTAAATATCTCTATGTGTAGTTCCTAGTGACGCTTCAGCCTGTCCAGCGTATGAAAAAGTGGTAATTACTTGCCACACATGTCTATGAAAAATTCAGATTGATCAGACCCACCTATCGCAAATCACAATAGTATTATTTATGACTTTAGAACCAATGAATCATATGAAGACTACAAGGACCAAACACCTTATACGTGTATAAACACTGGATTATAAATTGGAAAAAGGAGTAAGCAGTCGAGTGATTTTGAACAATCTATCTCTCTAATTTTCACAATATGCATTGCAACGATTCCGGATATGAGTTCAGAAAGCCATCCCGTTTGTCGTCTAAATCTCTAAACATACAATCATACTACTGCTATATTCTACCCGTGGAGTCGACTTCGGTTACCGTTTCTTTTTGTCTCTTGTATTGAGTTGTTACAAAGAATACGCTTCGCTAGGTCGATTCCTTGGACGGATATAATAATCTGCAGGTCATACCACGAAGCAAAAATTTTCGCACCTCATAAGTCACCTCAAAGTTTTTACCTTTACGATTGATACTAATTGGTTATTAAATTAGATAACAAAATCTCTTATCTAATTTAATAACCAATTAGTGTCAATCATGAAGGTAAAAACTTTGAGGTGACTTATGAGGTGCGAAAAATTATTTTGCTTCATGGTATGACCTTTAGTACCTACTGTAAGGCGAACCCGCGAGCAACGCCCAACTAGCATGGTGGCGAAATATGTAGCTATAAAATGGGTCCTAGGCACTATGAACCTATTAGCTATAAAATAGCTGTATATTTCGCCAGTGTGATAGTAGGGGGACTTCTCATTACTTTTGATACGTTTGTGAAAATTAAAAAAAAATGTCTTCCAATTCCTTCCTTCCTTCCTTCATTCAAATCAGTAATGACGTAGGAGCCAGTGCTTCGTGGGTTCACCTTCCTTATGATAGAAATACTGCATGCCTACTAATATTCCGTCTGACGAATTAACTTCAGTCCTTGACGGATTCAGAAGTTTCAAAGCTCTCTTCACGTTTGGATTGAACTTCAAAACTTCATTTACAAGGTCACCCCTTAGGTATATATTTTAGTATCTATAGATACTAAATATATATTATGTCAAAGGGTGAACTCGACTACTACTAATGATATAGAGAAAAAGATTAAAGATTTCTGCTGCGAACTATCCAGAAATCTGTACAACTAGATTATATTCTTTTATAATACCTATATACTAGTATAATATCTATATTATAAAGCATCTTTAACAATACAAGCAAGCGCAAATGTCTTAATATCTTGTCAAAGAAACCTTTACATTAGAAATGACAATAACACATTCTTAACGAAGAATATTCCTATATCATTTTGTAACCAATTCTTGACATTATAAGGGTTGTATAAACATCACGTTATATAATTCTTATTTGACATCGCGGGTAGACTTCTGGCGTTTTAAAATGATATATATAAAAGTGTGTTAATGTCAAAATATTTTATAATAAAATAAACTAATTAATGCATGTAGCAGCCAAATAAAAGTCGCACTGCATTGTAAGAAAATCAATGAAATATTTAGTATATTATTCTTAGTCTACAGAAATATGAAAATAATGAAACAATCAGGTACCTACTACATCTATTCTAAAAATTCATGTAATTCTACTGCAAATACACATTTTAAATACTTTCTACGACATCTAAGTATATATGTAGGTAATAAGTTTTATCTAAAAGTGTAGTACTAAATACCGAACATTATCTACATGATTAACGAGTATACGAGTAATTTTGTCTAGACATATGTAGGTATATGTAGAACTGAGTGCGGTACCTGAATGCCTCCGGTTAGGTCGTAGTAAAGCGAGTTGGGGCCGAGACCGAGCTCGTCGTCCTGAGTGAGGCATTTACCAAGCGGGTCAGTAAATCTTCTTAACATATTCTCTACCTCGTTACAACGAGAAATTACGTTTATTCGAACATTCCAAGCGTTGAGAACATTCCCATCTAGGGTGTGCGGGGGTGGTTAAACTCCAAGCGTATTAGCGGGTTAGTATAAGCGAAGCGCTACATGGGTGACAAGCGTGGTGAAATGTTAGGCGAGGCGAACGTGAAATGGCAACTGAAAACAACAGACGCGCGTCACAGACGGGCGCGCCAGTGGCTCAGCCATATAGACCTGATGGTGAGATCGGCTGAGCGGCCACCCCGCGCCCCGCGCCCATACAACACTACTCCCGGCCCGGCTACCGGCGAGTCCGAGGGTGGGCGCGCGCGCTCGCGGCCGGCGGCGGTGTTAGTGTCGGTTAGTGCGCGCCGGCCCCGGGCGCGCCGCCCCGCCCCGCCCGCCCCGCCCGCCGCGATGCAATCTCCACCGTCAGGCCTACACACTACCGTCTTTACCGAGTCACTAACTCCATTCGAGGATAGGATTAAATAAACAAAAAAAAACAAGATGAAAAATTTGGCAACTCAAAAATCGAAAGGTAAATGAGTACAGCGACTAGTGACTAGTAAATAAAGAGTGATTAGAGTGAGTGTGTGTGGGACCCACCGGTTGCGCTCTGTTGGGAGGTTGGCGGACGGCGGACGGTTGCGGTGGCCCCGCGTAATCAAAATAGAACTCATCGTACCGGTAAAATGGCTCATTGTAGCCACCTCGGTAATCACCGTACCCGTAATAGTCGTAATCATAATCTATAAACACACAACACAGGCCTTTTAGAGGCTAAGCTAAACTAACTCTAACTTACAAGCTATCGTACAGTGGGACTGCGAGCCTCCACGACACTCGTACCGGGAAAAGATTATTAAACACATGCTAACGTTACTTGGGTGGGGTATGTATGGTACAGCGGCCCTACAGCACACCACGCGGGTATCACCATCACCTCTCCTTAGCTCACACACCTCACTGGGACTGAGTAACGTCACACGGACACAACATGCATCGTATTTGTATACCGTTTTGTTTATGAAACATGCTGTTTTAAGTCAAATTGAAAGTATTATTTAAATCTGGAGATTAAACTATTCGTTTCACGTTTCCATCCACCACCAACTATACAAAAGCACCGTGAAACAACGTTGAGCTCTGTCTAAATGCTGCTGTATAAAGTTCAGGTTATTATACATATTCCACATGCATGATTGTTATAATTATAAGATTAATATATCACAATTTATATAGCCTTTTATAATCCTAACTGTAATATTAAAAAAAAATTACGTCTGTATTTTTCAGTGGGAAACCATGCAATGTCATAATCCTAGCTCTCATTAATATCTAGCCTGGAGAATAGCGTTAATGAAACATGTAATAGTGGCCTTAACGATACACATAAATGAAAGCAGCTTTATGAAAACACACATTTTTTTACATACACAGCAAACAACCTTCTAAATATTTTTATCAATCGCGCCCATTATTTTTTTTGAAATGTGTCCGCATTTTTCTAACGGCAACCCCCGAATTGTGAAAACTGGCAACACAGGTAGGTTATGCCCCTAAAGTGTATAGTAGCGGCCACGTATGTTAGTAGGGGATCAGTAGCTCTGTGCGAGTGTGCGCGTGGAGACCACACCGTGTTCGTTTACGTCACAGCGTCAGCGCCTGCCAGTGGTTCAACGGTTTTGATGAGACAGCTTATTTATGAGACTTGATGTGTCCATGTCGAATAACTGACGCCCGTTTGCACTAAACTTGGCGACGAATATAAAACATAAAACGTAAAAAAAGGTACGCCGAATGGTGAAGAACCGGCAGGCTGGTTCTGGACCGCCGACTGGTATTAGCAGCTTTGCCCCGCTGCTAGATGGACCGACGACCTAAAGACGGTGGTCGATAGCGGCTGGATGCGGAGCGTTGAGGACCGGGTGCGCGGGCTTTCATTGGGGAAGGCCTATGTTTAGGATTATAAATTCTTCTCTGGATAAGTGTAAATTAGTTTTAAAGTCGCTAAGTTTATTGTAAACGAGTTGCAACGACTTCATCAGATTCCTCTGCATCCGTTGAACCACTGTCAGAGCTACCACAAAGTTACATCATTGTTCTTGAGTGTAGAGGGGCTTAGAAGGCAGATAAAGGGAAAATGGTACTTGTTTGAAGAATTCTACAGTAAAGTGCATAAACGGGTCACATAGTCTTTTTCATATATTGGGCGTCGCGACGAGATATTGCCGCCGCCAATTTGACAAGTTCAGTATTCAACCACTTATGTATTTGACCACTCCATGTACAGTTGTTTTCGCCACCCACAACCAATTCCCAATACCCTCGTCCATACTCTTCACCGATATTTTTTAAATTTCTTAACATTATAAGTTTTTATGACTGTTTGTATCAGAAGTAGTCGAATTCAGGAGTGGTCAAACCCAGAAGTGGTTACCGACCGTCAAATTGATCTCACCCAAATCTTCCTTGGCAGCGAGCGAACCAACGCTTAATAAAAAATAACTTTGAATCTATCGAAAAAATCCCTATGACCCGTTTTATACTGTTGGATGTATTCCATAATTACTCCCTTCACCTATCTCTCTAGGATGCCGTCACATTGTGCTACGTGAGGTGTTGTATGTGGCGATCTCGGTCAACTTTCAGACGCAGTATTTGAACATTATAGACAAGTCTCTTTTATTTCGTTCAAATGGACTGATACGACAGTTAAGAGTTCGGCTGAAATGCAAGAACCATTCGGCCAGTCTGCTGCTAGCCCCTGAGAGTGGACCGAGCGTACGTCCACGCGTGTGTACAGAGCTATACATGTAGATGCGGTGTGTGGTGACTACTGACCGTAGTCCCCGCGGGCCTGCGGCGGGCGCGGCTGCGGCTGCGGCGCGCGGCCGCGCATCGAGCCGTGCACGGGCGAGCAGCTGCACCAATCAAATCTGACATTATACACAACACACGTTATGCACCACGACACTCTAACTACGCGCCGCCCGCCGGCGGCGACACATCACCCGACAAGGACATCTTATTTGGGCGAACTCATTTTTCTTTTAACAAATGAAATAAAAACTTTTTTGTTGTTGATGGGTTTGCGCTCGACCTCAATCCCACCTGATGGTGAGTGGAGGCCTAAGATGGAGCGCGCTTACACAGAAGATGCCTATTCAACTTGTCAAAAGTTGGCTGAAAGTAATGGCTTTTAGCGATAAGACCGCCTAGATGTACACGTGTAAGCTACTTTATTATTGTATCTTTGTTTTTTGTTTATCGTGAAATAAAGAGTAATTTAATTGAATTGAAATAAAAACTTCTGTAAGCATTCAATATTCTTCAGTACTATGTAATATTAGATTCATGGTCAATATAAAATAAAACACCATTTATTTATTTATTGTATTTTAATTGGAAAGGCAGCTTATAGCTGATGCTTCTATATCAGTAGTCGACTTGGTCATTTTTTTGTTTGTTGAGAAATTGTCTATTTTGTTCTTAAACGATGTGGCAGATACCACAGATTATGGTAAATTGATCTATCTGGAGACAACCCTTTTGAGGGTTTACGGTGAGCATGTGATCTATGTAATCGTATGTTCTTTGTCTGATCAAAAATAATCGAAACTGGTGAGCCAGAGACCATTTTTGTCCTGGCATTTGTATGGGAATTAAAGTTTCATCATCATCCGCATCATTACCAATATTTTATTCTTTGAAATTTTAATAAACTATGTTGATAATTATTTTTTTATCCAAAAGATTTTGCAACTACGAATTAATTATTTAAAAAAATTACAAAAATATTCGAAGAATACCAAAAAAACATTAAATAGTCGATTCACCCATTTATTTATAGGTTTTACGCCCTGGAAAATGGTCCTTTTGAGCCCGCCTTAATTTTTGATATTCATATACAAAAACCAGCGGTTACACCACGGTTTCCACAAAAATAGGGCATAACTATTTCTAACCAGCGATTTACAATGTAGTTAAGACCCTCGTCGCTGTAGTGACAGTAGATTTCTTATTGTATCGTCAAAAGAAAAATGGCGGGCGGATGACAGAAAGCAAACCGTATCATTTAGGAACTACGAAACCCGTTATCGGCATCGTGTAGTGTCAAAAAGGGGGTCTTTATCGACGACGATACACCAATGTATCGATGTCGTGTCGGCTAATATCAAAAAGCCTTTTAATAGTACTTCGCTCAGCAAGCAAGGGCGTATACAGACTCAGTTCTTAGTTTTCCCAATGAGCGATTTCAAAGATAACTTTCGTAAGGGGTCTACCAGACACATTTCAAAGATAAACCCCCTTAGATCTTCCCCTATAAAATTGTGAATAGCTTATATACGCCCTGTATTTAGTTTTTAAATGTGCAAAAAATAATATACCTTAATTAACGAGTGTGGCTACCTATTTACCAAATTTGTTTTTTTTTCCTAGAACCAATATTTCCATACCCAATTTTTCCCCATTTTGTAGTAACAGTTTGTTGAAGTGACTGATCACTGATCTCGCAAGTTGCCAAAATTTCGAAACTATTGAATTAAAAGTTAAGTGTACGACGAATGATTTCTTTATTATTAGATATTTGGTATTAGATATTAAAACTTAACACTTTGTCATTTGGTTTATTAACCTTATTAGACAGTATGAGCATTTGGCATTCCGCGTTATGCCTTTTTAGCATATTTGGCATTCTGCGTATTTGGCAAAACTAAACAATTTGGCATTTGGTTTAGTAACAGTACTTGACGTCATGAGTGTTTGCATTCCGCGTTATGCCTTTTTGGCATTATGCGTATTTTGCATTCCGCGTTACATCTTTTTGCGTACAATTTTGTGACCTTGGCATATTGAGTTTTTTGGCGTTATGCTTCGAAATAAACGCTTTCTACTACGAACTATGTATGTCAGTATATAGTAATGCGGTAGATGACTGCCAACTCACCCGCCGCGGCCGTGTATCATCTGCATCATGCGTCTTTCTCTCGCGCGCAGTATTTCTTCTTTCTTCTTCTTGTCGGAGGGTGGTTTGGCGAGGGAGACCTCCAGTCTGGCGCCGCCTAAATCCTTGCCGTCTAGCTCTTGCATAGCCTGGAATACGGTTATGGATGACTGTTAGTATTGTAGTCAGTCGACAAGCTAATTAATTATCAAAACCATGACCGCTATTCTAAAACAATGATTTATTTTACGTTATTGGGGGTCGGATATTTCGTGGCAATAATTGAATGCCGTGTGGTTTCCGGTAGAGTAGAATAGGACCACTCCAACTCTTCCCGTGGATGTGGTACAAGGCGACTAAGGGAGTACATTATAAAACATCAATCAGGCCTCCCCAACCCGTCTGGCCAGCGCGGGGAGTGTAGGCCAAATCCTCCGTCTGTGCTCCTGCAGTGGAGACAAAAATAACCTGATGATGATAAATTGAACGTCACAGTAATTGCATGTTGATCGACTTTTAAAGATATCGATACTAAAATTTAATGACACCTTCTAACCATTTAGCTATGCGTCTTCGTTTCGGTGAACCCATTTTAGCACAGTACTGTACGTTAGCAGGCTGATGATTAGAACTTATTTATAATAATAAGGAAATAACCATCTTTGGCCCACGAATGGAAATATCACAGATATGGAATGCTGAAATTATCGACTTCCTAGATATCGATATTACTGCACATCATCATCCGAAATACATCCACTGCTGAACACAAGCCTCCCCAATAGTATGCCACTTCTAGTGGGCTGTCCATTGGGGGATTTTCCATAATCACCATGCTTGGTAAGCGGATTGAAAACGCTGGTGTAATCCCTTAAGTCGCTTTGATGACACCCATGCACGGGAAGATTGAGGTTGGCCCTATTCTAAGCCGGTGACCACACGGCAATATTATTATTATATTATTGCGCTCCTAATATTTATCACTTGCTACTGTATTTATTGATAATATTATGTGAAATACTCTTACAATTTAGTCATATTCAAACGAACAATGATTTCCATATTCTATTTTTTAAACTATAATAAACTCAATAACATAGTTATATTCATGTCGTTAGTCTATGATTATACATATATACATACATAATGCTCACGCCTTGGTCCCAGAGACGATGTATCGCCACTTTTCGCCCTGTGATTATGAGTGCAATAAAATCGATACCTCAAAAGTCGATAGTTTCAGCGTTCATATGCAAGACATTTTTATTCGTGAGGCAAAGATAACGCCCTCTGGTAGCAACTTATTACCTTAACTGCACAATCCCGGTCCTCGAAGTGGACGAAGGCGTAGTCCTTAATCTTCTTGACGCGCTCCACGGTGCCGTAGCGCTCGAACTCCTCCTTCAAACCCTCCTCCGTGATATCTTGGGTCAAATTCCGCACGTACAACACTTTCACCTTCATCATAAACAAAATATCATACCATCATCTATACACTTTTATCTCATAATAAAAAAAACTAAAGTCTCTTAGGTCCTAGTACCGGAATGTCCACTTCCTGGAACGTCCCATTACAAGGCTTTTCTTATCCCGTGAATGTCCATTATAAAAAAAAAGGAATTCAGTCTATCGGTCTCTCTGTTAAATCCGTACGTTCCGACCATCCGCCTTACCATCCGGCCTTGAGGATGGTACTCGGGTAGAAAAGCCGGATAAATGGAAGTGGACCTTTCGGGAAGTGGACCTTCAGGGGGAAAAAATAGTTACATACAGGTCAAGACTGGTCAGTATGGGGAAGTCAGAAACTGTAAGACAGAGTAATTTGTTCTACGAAATCATGATGTCGATTTTAGAGAGAAATAAGCAAAAGCAAAAAACTCTAGCCATGTTTTCAACAATATGGATATTGAAATAAATGCCCTGTCGCATTGTCTACATGACGAAGTCTATTGATAATGATTAATGATAAGACAAATCTTACATTCTATCTACAGTTTAGTCTATGTAGTTTTTTCCTTTCTTATTTTAGTTATAACAATACATTTGATTACTATATTTTAATCGGCTTTTAAATTCCGCAGTTTTTAATAAAACTGGTTTTGTTCTAAACTTGCGTTTAGAACATCTGTATACTACATTGGAGGTATAGATATAATGTTGATTATTATGACTGTAAACTGTTTCATCATCATCATATCAGCCCGTAGAAGTCCACTGCTGGACATAGGCCTGTAAACTGTTTAGTAAACCTAATGAATAAAATAAAAATATATACTAACTTTGCTCATAGTTTGCTCGTCAGGCTCCTCTTGAGGGTCAGCCCAATCCACAATAATATCACAGCCCCATACCTGGGAACACATTAAGTCCTACGCTTAAATGTCGCAACTGTATTAAAAATGGAACGTACAAATAAAAAGCAATTGATCTATTGCATGCAAATAAGCAAATAAATCGATTGAAAACATTTTGACAGATTATGTCGACCTTAAAATGGGGCCGAGTGGCAACAGGCAGACCACCTGATGGTGGCCGGCCACTGTGGACCATTGACATACGCTGTATCTTTAGTACTGTCGTTTGAAACCAGGGTTGATATCAAATCATAGATTTAAATTAAGTTTAATGACTTATAAGGGCATATAACTTAAGCTGCTGAAATGATGTACTTTATACCTTACTGCACATTTTAAAAATAAAATAAATTTTGTGTACAAAAGCAAACTTATCGGCAAAGAGATCTCTTCCAGCCAACCTTACAGGTAATTTTGTACGTTTGGTACAAAACATAACGTAACAGTTGTCGCATAAGATAAAGTGGTTAAATAGCTGCAGTTACAGGAAAAAGTTGTCAATATTTAATTACATTAGCTATTTTTTTCAAAATGAATAATCAAATAATTTCGAATGGAATATGTTTTGGTTATGAGTTCATTCATTATATAAAGATTATCATATTTTTTTAAAAAAAATTTAAAATCATGATTTTTATCAACCCTGCTTGAAACAATCCAAAGACTACAAGTGCGTTGTTACCCTGAGGGCTCGGTCGTATGAAATATATTGTAAGCCTGACTCGCGCGGTTTTTAAACCAACAAGGAATACCTCAAGTGTACATACCTTTATTCTACCAGTGCCGAGTCTACGTTTAGCTAGTGACGCAGCTTTGTGAGACTCGTATTCCAAAAAACAAAACCCTCTATTTTTCTTCTTGTCATCGGGCGAACTATATATTATTACTTCCATGAGGCCCGCTGCAATCACACCACTAAATAAACCACTCGAATTGGCAAATTAAACTTTTAAAATTAAATAATAAAAGCTTCCCAAGGCCCACTGTCATTCCCTCGCTACAGAATATGAAGCAAATCAAACGATATTTCAGGAGAACATATACTGAAGAATTCTATACTAGAGCAAGTTCTCCAGTCATTACCAGTGATCATTCTCGAGGCGAGGCCAATCGACGGGTTAACACTTCGTTTGCAAGTCTACTATTAAAACACACCGGCATTGGCTAAAGTTCAGGGCAAAGTGACATCTAACCTAAAAGTGAGTATGTTGAAAAGTTCGTTACAAAGTGGTTCCGTGACCAGGATTACCAAAATTAAACACGATTTTATAAGCAAAAATAATTTATTATTTCTACTTTCAGTAAGTTCGAGATTCACTTTGCCTCGAGCAGTGCCAATAACCATCTGAATAGCACTTATGTATTATGAATTCGACAAGGACTTACGTGCGTGCCTAGTAAACTCCTCAAACAAATCGTCCCGATCTCGATTCTTAGGGATATTTCCCACGAATAAACGATGATTGTTAAAGGAAACCGTTACGCCAATCTTTTTCCCCTTTCGAATTTCATAATCATTCAGCTGCAAGAATAATTCGAGGAGAATAGCCAATGGCCGGGGCCGGGTCGCGCAGCGGCGGCCGCGTCCGGGCCCAATGACTGGAGACGGGACTGGGGTAGGGGCATAGCGCGGCAGGGGGGAGGGACAGGCGGGTACAAGCAGGACGCAAGCGGGGCACCCTCAGCGGTCCACACCAAGCCCCACGCACTCAACCCAACAAGACTTAAACTCCTTAATCATTCGAGTGACACTTTACCTGTTAATTTACCAAACTCTTCCAGTATCTCCTCTTTGCCTTTAGACTTGGGAATGTTGCCGACGAAAAGTCGCAGATTCGGTACGCTAATCTTAATTCTCAGAGTCTTCCCTGGTTTTATTTCGTGATTATCGAGCTGTGGGAAAAATAATAAGGGAAAAATTTTGAAAAACGCATCAATTTTGATTTGGCCATTCGATACGTCCCGGTGATGGTTTCAGATGAATTTTGTACATTACGTGAGCGAGAGTCGAGACGCGAGAGATGGTCGGAGGACGCGGCCGTTGCAGCTCGATCAAGGCGTGACGGATGATGAACGGTTAGAGCCAATTGTGATGAGTTAACTGTACTTTAGATGATAAGCCGAAAGTGTACGGAGCAAAGAGGAGAGCCTGAGATCATTAAATTCTCAGCCGGAGAACTTTATCCAAGCCAATTGATAGTTAACCCTGTAAGTGGACCGTTTGACGAAGTGAAAATAAAAAGAAGCGAGTACAGTGTGATGGTAACAAAATAAAAATGAAAAGCAACTTAAAATTGAACGAGGTGCAACATTAAGAACGGGATGATATCTCAGGACAAGCGAGGCTAGATCATTAAAGGTGTTATAATTGCACATTTACACAAGTTGGTGAATTATTGTATTATTTTGACGGCAGCCATTCACATAAACTCAATACTTAAGCCTTATAAGATCAATGCTCCTGACTCCAGAAGCAAATACTGTAAACTAACAGCTCCTACCATTACCTCAGTCTTAGTAACCTCAGTTGCGAGGTACCTGATAGCCAGGAAATATACTATGAAAGTGACTACGGAGTGTAAAAAAAAAATGAAATGTTCGACAAAATATTGCAGGCATGAGCTGCAATGATGGCAAATTAATATGCCTGTAAGACCATACGCTATCAGGTAACATAAGAATAAGACGGAGTTAATCTTAGAGCTGTATAACTTCATACCAACACCTCCAAGGTACACTAGAGGCTACTATTTGAGTAAATTGAGTAAGTTGAGTAAATTTTTTTTTATCGAAATCGAGGCATCTTACTAAGTATGCTCCCTGAATTTTAAGATTTTTTTTCGTGTATCGAGATATTTTGTTAAAAACAAAATTGACAAAAACTTTAGTTGGCGTAGTGTGTACCTTGAAGGTATCGAAATGCTTCTACATTTAAGATGCCCAAATATTATCAAAAGACAAATGATTGAAACAACATATTATTTTTAATTTGTACGAGAGTATGAAAATGGCCGCCGTCTATGGTGGGGTATTAATGTCATGCTTTAAAATGATAAAATAAGCTTAAACTCTAAGTCTCCCAAGTGTGACTGTGAATATATCGACAGGCAAATGAATGGGACTTGCAAAATTACTGGCTTATGGTCACCAGTAGTCTTGCAAGTGACGCCTGCGTTTGGAAACTTCACTGGGGGAAAGTCATCTAGTAGAAACAAACCACTTCTAAAAATTAAATGTATCGGGGCAATTGCAACTAAGGGGTAAAATGCAACTACAGACTTTATATCTATGACTATAATGTTTTTTTTATTAATCGATACCGGAAATTTCAATTAGCGTAAGGGATATAACATCAAATATTGCAAAAATCAAAATTAGCTTATATTTGAGTTAATATCGTTAAAGATCTAGAAAATCTATCCCCTGACATTCAAATAGCTTAAAAAAAGGTATTAAAAAAAGGGTTTTTGTTTCGAAGTAATGTTTCTAGAGCTAGTTAGAACAAAAAAAAAACCTGTTTGCTTTATAAATTCATCTGTGGTTATTTGGAGATTAAAATTTGTGATCGTTTTTCTCTATGTAACCACCTAATTTAGATGATGATTATGAAACAACCAATATATTCAAATAGTTGTTGAAAGTTTTTATTTTTTATTAAGGTGTAAACGACCTTCCACGGGTCACAGTAGATGGCGCCAGTAGTCTAAAAAAATAATTTATTGACATTTTTTTCTGGATTTATTTGGCCACAATTGAGTGCAGCTTTTAGTAAGTATTTATAAAGTTACCGTACTTTAGCTTTATTATACTACCTTTATGATACTTTGAGTGGTACTTAGAAGGCTGGCGGCGAAAATTGTTTTTATCAAAAATTGTGGTCAAATAAATTCAGGAAAACATTAAAATCTACTTGTTTCAACTGCTGGCGCTATCTAGTACTACTCAACCGCGACCTTAAACAATAATTTGTACTCAATTTAATTTCTACTAATATTTAGACTTTGATACGTAGTAATTTTTTTGCTTCAGGCGGATAGTGACTGTTCAATGCAGGACTGAGAAAACTCATCACGCGTGAATGAGTAGTAAGAATGTACCTTTAGGATAAAGAGCCAAAATGTCCACTTTCTCAAAATGACAACTTTTCCATAATATCCACTTCCCCAAAATGTTCATCAATAATGATAAACTTTAGGTAAAAAGCGTCCCTCAGCCAAGTTCCAATTGGAATAATTATTGCTGTCGTCCCAAAAAATTACCTAAGTGAAAATTAAGTGGTCATTTTAGGAAAGTGGACATTTTGGGAAAGTAGACCACTTGCTATCCTTCATGTAGACTTAAGACACCATAGTTTTTATTTTTTGGAAGAAAAGCATGCGTTGCAAAATTTGAAGACTTTAGGAGTATGATCCTCAAATTTGACAATTGCGTGCGTGCGTACAGTTCAGTTCAGACACTCTTTCACTCGCAACATGCGTCTCACTCACGCATCTTGCACAGGAGCTAACCTCTTGAAAAAAAGCGACCCTACAGGTCATCGATGACTTTCCCCCAAAACATGGAGAATATGTACAGTGAGTGAAGTCAACAAACTCGGCAACTAATAGTGCTGTGATTCAATCTTTCAAGGGATTATACTTAAACATTCGACGAGACACCTGGAAAGTAGATTTCAAATTAGAATTTTGTATCAAATCCATATTGCACCAATTATTATAATCAAATTATAACAAAACATTTTAAGATTTTGTAACAATTTAGTGCTACCAATTGTAAACTGATATGAGGTAAGAAATAAACGATAAGAACATTGTTTTCATCTTCAATAGCACATAGATGTGTTGGAAAAGGGACCAGATGTGCTGTTACATCCATTTATTACGATAAAATTGGTGCCTACTATATTAATTCTATCAATACATAATTATTATAAACATACAAAAAAATTCTGCATTTGAAAATGTCACTAGTGGCACCAATCTTTCTCTTCTATACTGAATACATCTATCAAGAATATGGTAAACATATCAAAAAGGACGATCAAATTTCTATTTAAATATGTATCCTGGAAAGGGTTCGAAATTATCAAGATAATTATTTTCTTTGATAATTATCCATGCTGATTCCTAACTTGATCTCTTTAAATTTTTTTAAATTTCGTATACAATCACTCTTTAGGTCCTAGTCAAATAGTGATGAAACTAAATACAAATTGTACCAAGTATGCTGTTTGTTGATAAACACAGTGTTTGTGGCCGTTCTTTTTTTAAGTTGATACCTAACGCATTTGGATCAATTTGGAGCGGGGAAGTGGCAAATCGCGTTCGGATCCTCGTAAAGCGACCTTGATAGAGTTTGCGTTTGTTTTATAAAGTTTATTATTATAAATATCACTTCGAACCCTGGTCCTGGAAGAGTATGGTTACACTAAAATTATTTCAATACAAAATTTACCAGATTCTTAAGCTACATACAACATCAAATTCGAGTTTCCGATGCAACGAATGATTGTGAACTGCGCTCTATTGTAGAAATTTAAAAACTACCGGAATTGTCTCTCTAAAGACAAGTGTTAGAAGATTACATGTAAGAACGTTAATCTAAACAATTCTCTTTTGATTAAGACTTTTGTATTCCATGTAGCGTAGTTGGTATTGCGTTCGCCTAACGTTTATAGAGACAAAGATTCCAACCCGGGCCCGTACTTATTATGGTTTATTAATTATTCACTGTAGAAAATCATCGTGAGAAAACCTGCATATACTGTCACTACTGAGAACCCTTTTTAAAGTATATATTTCTCTTCAATTGAAATAATACTTTTTAGTATTCCACGATCTTTTATGTAGGGAATGAACAAAGATGTCTGATTTCATATTCATTCCATACATAAAAGATTTTTTTAAATTTCGTATACAATCACTCTTTAGGTCCTAGTCAAATAGTGATGAAACAAAATACAAATTTTACCAAGTTTGCTGTTTGTTAATAAACAGTGTTTGTGGCCGTTCTCTTTTTAAGTTGATACCTAACGCATTTGGATCGCGCAAGTGGCAAATCGCGTTAGGAATGAACCAATCAAAAAATATATTTAGACATCAAAATAATTTTTTGCACTAAAAATAGTACTAATTTCAAAGTAATTTTTTCGTAGACAATGATTGTAGTTATGGAGTAAAACAACGTTCCCGGCTTAGAATCTTTACGCAAGTGTTGTCAAGACGACTAAAAGATTGCACCAGGGACGGGCAGCGGCGACGTTCTCCTGGGTATATTAAAATCATTACTGCGATCACCAATCGGGCTGCCAAGCGTGGTGATTATGCAAATCCTTTAATGGACAGCCCACCAAAAGTGGTATTCTATTGCGGAGGCTTATGTTCAGCTGTGGACGTATTTCGGCTGATGAGGTTGGAGTAAAAATGAAAGTATGCTTAAGAAGGTTATATGCTTCGTTGATGTACGGATATAGGGAAACGACAGCCTTTTGACACGTTACGAGTAGTGACTGCCCTTTAAGAAGTAATTCTAAGGCGTATAAAAAGTCTTATCAACCAACATCAGCCAGTGTAGTGGAATACCGCGGGCTATATTCCACTACACTGGCCCATCGCCATAAGCCTTTACCAGAAGGAAATAATTTAAAAAAAAAAATCATTGCGAAAAGTTTAATGCCTAGCCACAGGCCTAGCTAGGGATTGAACGTTTGTAGTCTATAGACTTTCTAAAGTATCGATGTTACTGATTACTAATCAATCATTGATTGATCAATAATTAGGTAGGTACGTGAAAAAAATTACAGAAAACCAACCAAATGTTAATCATCATCAGCCTAAATACATCCACTGCTGGACACAGGCATCCCCAATAGAATAAATACCACTTTTGGTTAGATGTCCATTGGGGGATTTGCCATAATGACCACGTTTGGCAGGCAGCTTGGTGATCGCAGTAATGATCTTATCATACACACACAGGAGAACGCTGCTGCCTGCCCATGGTAATACCTTAGTCGCCTTGACGACACCCACAGGAAAGATAGAGATATAAATTTTAATTACTTAATTAAATGTTGAAAATGCAAATGGACAAAGGTACGACAATAATGAATTTGTTATTTTGTTTAGACTATAAATTTACATATATTTTTTAGTATATAGTTTTCCGTTCATATTAGATGTTTATTTGTAATAATATGTAATTTGTCTTACTCAGTAGTGAGAAACCCATCAATAACTTCGAAGTCAATGGATACAACGTCCCATCCCTATGCATTTTTTTTTCGCTATGAAAATTCCGGACCTTGATTATAACGACTTACTCGTAAATAAAGGGCAAAGATAAATCATATCGTAATTTTTCTAATTTCTACAAAATTAAAACCACATATGGAGAATTTCGTTTATGGAACGCAGTGCCACTCTCTCGTGCAAAGGAGACCCACAACATCGAACCGTGTAAAGTAACATGTGTGCGAGCGTGCGGCGTGGCGGGACCAACCTCATTGACGGCCCGCTGCGTGGCGTCGCGCGAGGTGAACGTGACGAACGCGTAGCCGCGGTTGGTGCCCGTCATCGGGTCCATCATGAGCCGCAGGTCCCAGATGGTGCCGCACCGCTCGAACAGTGGGATCAACTCGTCTTCATACATATCCTTTTTGGGGTTTAAAATGATCATCAATGTATTAATGATTCAAGGAAATAATTGGAGCTACACCTCATACCATGAAGCAAAATAATTTTCCGTAGCTCATAGTTTCACCTCAAAGTGTTTTCCTTCATGATTGACACTATTGGTTAATAAATTAGATAACAGATGCACGTTTTAAAATCATCTGTTATCTAATTTAATAACCAATTAGTGTCAATCATGAAGGAAAACACTTTGAGGTGAAACTATGAGCTACGAAAAAATATTTTGCTTCATGGTATGAGGTATAGTTATGCATAATAAATAAGTATTACATAGGCTCCGTATCAGGTAAAGTCCAAACTTGCCGACTGATACATATACATAACCATAGTACATAACCCAAACTAGAATTTGTGGGGAACTATGGGAATTGAACAAGGATTGGATAATTCATAAATATAACATCCAGACCGGGACCAGCTTGTACAAATTGTACACAATTGTCTGTCCCCAGTGGTAATCGAACCCACGATCTCTGGCGCTCGTGTCCAATGACCAAGCCAACTAGGCCAACGAGGGGGATGAATCCATGAATTTCCTCAAACATTCTCTGTAATATAAAACGGCAGCATTCGGCCATCTACACAGCATTGTAAATAAAATACATTTTAATCTCATATTTGATACAAGCAGACAGATGTAGCTGGCAGGTACGTACCTTGGGAATCTTGCCGCAAAACACCTCGCAGCCGGAGCCCGGCGCGCCGCCCTCCCAGCCCGGCGGCGGCCCGCCGTACTTGCGTTGCCCTGCAACACAACCAACAACCACTCTTACTAACACCTACTCATCTAGATCATCTTCGCCAGAACTTTTCGTCATCATCAGGTTATTTTGGTCTCCACTGCAGGAGCACAACCCTCTCTCATCTGCCGGAGACAGACGGAGGATTTGGCCTACACTCCCCGCGCTGGCCAGACGGGTTGGGGAGGCCTGATTGATGTTTTAGACATAGACATACTTTATTAATAACTTCCGTTACAGGTCAAATCAAATTTTACACAAATTAAATAAAATCAAATTAAACACAATACAAAAAAAAAATAACTAATTAATAAAAATGTCAAATAAAATTCTTAAGATTAAATATAATCAAGTTAATGAGTTCTGAAAGAACTCTTCAAAGCAATAAAATGCCTGCTCGACAAGCCAGGCGCACAGTCTCTTTTTGAAAATAGGTAGGCTCGGAGAGCTGGTGACCTCAGTGGGAAGCCGGTTGTACACCATGGGACCCATTACTCTTATCGTCGTCTATAATGTATTCCCTTAGTCGCCCTGTACGACATCCACGGGAAGAGTTGGAGTGGTCCTATTCTACTCTACCGGAAACCACACGGCTAACTATATTATATTACGGAGCTATAACTTTTACTCCACACTATATTCTATACCAGGAACAAAAATAATAGTAACAAACCATTTGACCGGAGGAATGTTTCTAAGATCGATTACAAAACTATTTAATTCTATGAACGTCTTTACTTCACCAATAACATTTACATAATTACAACAACTATATACATCAATAAATCAGTATTCGTAATGCTATATTATTTTCGATCCTGAAACGGAATATAGTATTTTTAAGTCTCATTGTTGGGCATAGACCAGCCCTCGCTTCTTCCATTTGCCGTCTCGTGCTGTATGGTACCCGGCATTGAACAAGGCCACCCCCAACCTTCCCGTGGGTGTCGTCAAGGCGACTAGAGGATTGCGCTAGTGACGGGTATTAAGGTAATTACTGTTATCACCAATCATCCGGCCAACCGTGGTGATTATGGCAAATCCCCCAAAGGACCGCCCACCAAAAGTGGCATTTTATTAGGGAGGCAGTGGACATATTTCGTGGAATACAGGGTTTCCCTAAGTCCAAGCGTCAGTCTCCACAACAATCTTCTTTGCTATTAACGACTTTAATTTAAGCCTTTAGTAAATTCGTAAAGATTGCTAGGAGAAATATATAAACATGACTATTAATGTTTCGGCTGATAATGATGATGAGTCTCATATGGCGTTCTTGTAGGAAGCAAGCCGCTGCCTTGGTCCCTTGTACTTCGACCATCTTTGTCTATCTCTCCGGGTGCATGCGATTTACGTGCCCTGCCCAGTTCTAATACAAGGCTTTAGTACCAACCTCCTTGATGCGAGTTATTAAACGCAGCGTCTCGTCGTAGTTCTGATGTATTTCGTCCTCTTTAGAATGCTACGTGTATGTTCAGTATGCTACGTACGTTCAGTATGCTACGTACGTTCAGTATGCTACGTACGTTCAGTATGTTACGTAAGTTTAGTATGCTACGCGCGCTTAGCATGATACATACATTTAGTATGCTACGTCAATTTAGTAAGCTGCGCTTCATTGCTCGTCTCAACAGAATACCAGCGCTTTGCTTTCGAGTTGGGACCTTTTGGTTGCTAAGGCATACACTGTTGTTTCAATATGCATATTAGTTTTGATTTTCCACATCTATGTTTTTTTCTGTGTGGTTTCCGGTAAAGTAGAATAGGACCACTCCAACTCTTCCCGTGGATGTCGTACAAGGCGACTGAGGGAATACATTATAAAACATCAATCAGGCCTCCCCAACCCGTCTGGCCAGCGCGGGGAATGTAGGTCAAATCCTCCGTCTGTCTCCGGCAGATCAGAGAGGGTTGTGCTCCTGCAGTGGAGACAACAATAACCTGATGATGATGTTTTTTCTGCCTTCGTATTCATTGTTTGTCCGAATTAAAAAAAACTCACGTAATTAATGGATTCCCCCTAAACTAAACAGACATCTCGATAAACAGCGTCGTACTGAGCTGTAAAATGACCTGTAGTGTTATTCTCTAAAATACAAACTCATGTGCGAGTCTCACTCAAGTGACTCACTTCGAAACCTAATCCATTGATAATTCTGTAAACATTCCAGAAAGTCACTTGAGTGAGACTTACAAGTGAGATTGTATTTTAGAGAATAACACTACAGGTACACCTATAGATTCCAGCGTCATCTGACGTCACTGACGTACGTCGTCGGAAGTCTAAAACTCGGTTAAAACATACCTACTTCATGCGGAGCCGTCTATACTGACCTGTGGTGACATCTAACGTGTAGCCGGTCCTGGCCAGGATCTGTTTGATTTTGTCCTCGTCGGGCCCTTTGACCTGGACAGCGGAAGTCAGCGCCGGCGCGCCTTGCACGCCCGCTCTGCTTTTCTGTCTGGAACACCCAGACGGAACATGTTTAACCTCATTGTCTAACTTAGAATGGTCATAAGCAAGTAATAGTACAAGTTAACTCCCTAAGAAAGCTTATTTTTCTACGGCAAGGAAGAAAGTCAATTTTACGCTGAATCGCAAAATCACGCAACATTGACAGTCGCACGCGATTCGCCTTGGTGCCCCGGCAATCGGGGCCGCCACCGCGTAGGTATATGTTTATGAGACGGATCTGGCAGAAGTATAACTTTCTGAGGCACATGCTACAGATTTCTGGGACATTTTATTAACATCATGACGATCTACCTACGTTTTTAATTCTTTTAGTATTTCGTGATAATGTAATTTAAACTCTATGGTCTATGTTCTTTCCCGATCCAATGTTAATAAATATTCGAGATAGTACGTCGGTGACATCCTTTAGAACTAAACTAAAAGAGCACTATCTGTCTCACTCAGTATAATATGATATTTATGTATGTTTATTATATTTATTATTATTTACTATAACTATTTATTTACTATATGTAATATGTATGTATATATATGTGTGTGTGTAAAGTCGTTTCAGTATTTAATTATTATGTAGTATATTATGCACCCTTTTTGCCCCCTCGCTCTTACTGCCTTATCTCACACCCTGTAAGGTTGGCTGGAAGAGATCTCTTTTAGAGATAAGCTCGCCTTTGTACACATAATTTGTAACTGTATTTATTTTTAAAATTTGTGCAATAAAGAATATCATAGATGCCATATATATATATATATAGAGAATATCTGCCATAGATGTGTATAAAGAGAGCTATTTCTGCCAACAAACCGTATTATACAGTTTGGCGGAGTTATTGTATGTACATTTTTTAAGAGATGAATAAATGATTTTATTATTATTATTATAAATTAACTCAAGCCTTTAGAGATTTCACCTCTGGAATTATCGTATAGATGAATAAAAACAATGGCAAAGACGTTTATGTTTTGTTGCGTTTCTCGAATAGCAGAGTTCATTTGACACCAACGTACATAACGTACTTATGTATGTTTGCGCTGTGGCGAGATTAGATTACGGGTGGTCATTAGCCCTGTCGAGTCGCAACCAGGAGAACCAGTTTGCACAAGATGCAAAAATGCATTTTCTCGTGCACAGCGACCATTTTTATAGAGAGGTGTAACTTTTAGATCTAATCCTAGGGTTATTGTGCCATTCAGGACCCTGGTTTCCCAGCGGAGAATGATGTGGGTGAGATCTGGAGGTGGCCATCCTGAGTAAGGATGGAAGAGGCCGAGAGGATACCTTACTAACAGACAAGCTACCTATAATCCGAACCTATCCGAACGTCAATATCTTAGTACACACGTAACGATGGAAATAACACAGTAACAATATAACGTACATAATGAAATGTAAGCGATTTAGAGAAGTGGGGCGATCCATCATGAACTGTACGATGTATGGAAAACCAAAACCGTTTGTTCCCTATAGACCGCCGGCTCAACCAGAAGGTTTTCTTCCAATACAACATTTTGAAATTTCTCGCTGGGATCAACGCACACTTGCAACATATCGAAAAAAGGCAGAAACATAATTTTAAAACCCGAAGCAAGAATGGAGAGGGCTATGCTCGGGGTTTCTTCTATGATTCGTAATGAGGCGATGCGACAAAGAACGAAGGTAACCGACACAGCCGATAGGATTATCAAGATGAAGTGGCAAGTGGGGGGGGGGGTGTGTTACATCTGTCTCAGAACGCCAACACGTTCGCATCCAGCCGCTTCAGGATGACCTGAAAACGCTGTATGCGAACGGCAGTGGACCTGGTGTGGTGGTGTTCATTGGAGAATGCCTATGTCCAGCAGTGGACATCTAATAACTGATATATGAACAAACATGATACTTTTGACCACGGTAAAACAAGAATAACCGCGGTAAAATTTAAAATACTTTAGGTGGCCAGTGGCCCTTAGCTGTCTAGCGATAAAAGTTAACAACACAATAAATCCACTATGACATTTCTGAGCACCATGTAATTTGACTATCAAATCCAGCGGACGCTGCGCTGGCGATAACGTGCCAAATCAATTTTTCGAGATCATTATGACCCAGATACACGGTCGTTTGGCAACCGTCCAATATTATGATCGGGTTGCCAAGTGGAAAAACGAGAAGTGCATGCCGCGTACAGCCCGCGGCATGTGACCTCACTAAACTTGCTGACTAGACTATGGGTCAATCGTTGTCATCAATCTACTAATTAGGACTAGTTATCAGTTTTGATAAACTGGGGTCTACTGAGATGGAAGATGTCGACCCCAGCGAATTGGTACTCGTCCGTTGTGACTACCCAGTGGACGAGTTTCCGATATAGTCTTCTAATCTTAATTTTTCCTAATTAACTTTATATATAAATTAACTATTAAATTTTCTTGTTATGTATGCTGTGCGAGTCAAAACAAAAAAAATCTGTAACTTGTAATATGTGGTAGCTGTTAATTGGCTTTTAGTTTCTACCTGAAAATGTATATTGTAACTGTAGCTGTAAGCTCCCCTAAGATATAAAATAAACAATTAAATAATAAATAAAAACGTAAACTTTGCGTGTCTGTACATTGAAGATATTTGCAAAAAAAATTGGGGTCTATGAATAAGTAATAGAATGTAATTTTTTGAATAAACATATATTTGGGCACAGAATAAGTACTAGCACAAGTACAGAAGGCGCACTCCCTAAAACAGATTGTTCAATTTCTCAAACGCAAACAGAACAAAATGCAAGCCAAATTGAATCTTACGCCCATGGAAGAAGGTCCATGTTACACTGACCGCTAAATCAGGCACCATTGACAGTCGTAGCCGATTTCGGCTAGGTGCAGTCGGCGTCGAAATATATCTAACCCATTATTAGGGTTAGAATAAGAAGCATTAAGGCAACGGGATCTCGTGACTACTGAATTGCAGACACGTTCATATAATATTTGAACATTTCAATCGTTTTGTATGGCTTGAGCTACCCTCAAAGTCGGGACTTCACGGTAACAGGGAATGACCCGAGACAGAACGAACTCGCTAGCCGACTGTACTGAAAGATAAAGGCCATAAAGAAACATAAGTTTCTTTATGGCCGAGGAAAAACAATGCCTAACGGAATCGTTTCAGCAAAACACAAAAATAGCCGCCACTGTCCTTGTCTAAAGTCCACGCAACGACAAAGACAGCGAAAGTGACGCATCCCTTGCACATTTGCCATTGGGAGTGCATTGCCTTTTTTCTCGGGTCTTAGTCCTGCGACTGACCGCCGTTTGCTTCGATCTTTGCTGGAAGCTAGTGAGCAAACGCAGTTCTACACGCGTTAAGGGTGTCGGGATATTTTCTAACCCGCAATAATAATTATCATCCATTTAATGGACATAAAAGGAGAGTTTTTTGGACTGTACTGAATTGTCTTTGTTTAAATATGTTGATGAACTAAGTCTCCCCCGAGACGGCCCGCCGAGCACGAGCGGTGCGGAGGAGGGGACACCTGGATGAAACCCAATGGGATCCCCCGGGTTCCCTCTTTCGTCTGTGCGTCGGAGACGGCCACCGCGGGTTTTTAGTCGATGCAAACCCAACATAACCTGCTCTTCCCCCTGAGGCGAGTAGGTATGCGTTAGGCATTTCCCCGCGAGAAAGAAAAGGGATCATATTAGATGATTATGGCAAATCCCCTAATGGACAGCGCACCAAAAGTAGTATTCTATTGGGAGGGTACTTGTTCAGCAGTGGACATATTTCGGCTGATGATGAACCCTTACAATTCATGGACGGGGGCGATAGGCACGTCACCTTATATAGTAATCAAGAAGTTACTTCGGTTATTGACAATAGAAAGTCTGAAATGATGCGATATCATTGTGTCTCTATTACGAATGTGAACGAGTTTGCCCGACACACCAAGTAGTTCTCCAGAACCGCGATCGCTGCAGGGTGAACAGCGCTGTATAATTTCATTTCTTTAGCGCTAAATAACCTTCCAGTTTTTAGCAAAATACTCGCTAATAAAAGGGCACTAAATCATACATAATTTTTGGGGAGATGTATGATTTATAAAACGTAGTAAATTTTTTGCTTTTGAGGCTGGTGATCCAAGGAGGTCAAGGGCAGCCTCGTAAGGAAACCAAAGAAATCCTACCAATATAGAATGGCGAAGTAGGCGCGAGACGCGTGCTAACAATATGCAATATATTGCATATACCACCAATCGCTCACTCGTTTCAAACCAACTCACGGTCGGGTACATTTTGTCAAAAATCTGCAATAATGTCATTATGCGTGGTCACGTTTCTAGTGAGGAGATGCAGTTGCGCGGAGAAGTTGCGCGGGAGGGGCGCGCTGTGTCCGAAAATCGGCACGCGCGGAACTGAAGTAAACAAATGGCTATAACCGCTCTATCTTTATAGGATTTCTGTGTAAGGTAAGGAAACACTAATTTGTCATGTTAATAGTACCCTTTACGAATAAGTTTGTCCGTTTTGCGCCAAAGAAATTAGAACTCTAGCGTCAAAAAAATAAGCACGTCCTTGCGATTAACCTAGTGCCATACGTTAAAGTCAAAGTCAAAATCATTTATTGCATATGAGTACACTTGGTACATTTATACACGTCATTTTTTTTATCGACTACCGCTTCCTAGGTGTTAGTGCTGTGAAGAAGAAACGGCGCAACAAACTTCACGCAACACATAATAAGTGTGAATGTAAAGGGAAATAGAAAAACTCACCTATAGGTCTTCATGACTCCACATAAATAAGCACTTTTATTCGATACATGCTCGAGATTTGAATCTAAAAATTGTCCAAGAACACTTAAAGCACCATCGGATGGAAACTCTTTTAAGGCGTCTAGCGCACGCTCGTCCAACTCGGCGTGCGCCAGTTTTCCAGTCTTATAAATGTCGTCAAGCTTGGCGGCTACCTGGAAAGCACAAAAAAATATATTATTATTGACCACATTTACTTGCCGTGTGGTTTCCGGTAGAGTAGAATAGGACCACTCCAACTCTTCCCGTGGATGTCGTACAAGGTGCCTCAGAATACATTATAAAACATCAATCAGGCCTCCCCAACCCGTCTGGCCAGCGCGGGGAGTGTAGGCCAAATCCTCCGTCTGTCTCCGGCAGATGAGAGAGGGTTGTGCTCCTGCAGTGGAGACAAAAAATAACCTGATGATGATGATGACACTTACTTGTACATTTACTGTGTATTTGTGTATTTCTCCTACATATTTTTCTGTAATTTGTGTGCAATAAAGTATATTCAATCAATCAATCAATCAACCACCTCGTTGACCTAGTGGCTGGACTCGCGAGCCAGAGGTCGTGGGTTAGATTACCACTGGGGACATGCAACTTTGTACAAGTTGGTCCAGGTCTGGATTGTACATGGATATATTGAGCGGAATGGTTTTTTTTCTTCTATATTTGGGGTTAATTCTGAGCCCTTGGATCTCCGCCGGGGATCGATTTGGGTGGCATCTGGTGCCGGCCGTCCGGAGTATAGATGGCTGTCCGGAGTATAGATGGTAAGATCCAGAGCGCTAAACATACATCGTACATTCTAGGCGGTTTTATTGCTAAAAGTGATAACAAGGACTGCACAAACTTCAGATATATTAAATCAAACGGGGCCTGAGTAAGCATTTCGCACAATATCCGTCGAACTAACAAGTCATTTTACACGCTCAGTCGTGTAACATATTTCGCCACCATCTGAGCCACCTAGGAATCGATTTACGACTTTTGGCGTTCGATGCAAACGTCCGAAACAAAAGGCAATTAGGATCACAGTGTTTGGATACGCAATCAGCTTGGCAAGTTAAGACAGACTGTCGAGTATAATATGGCTAGTATGAAGATATTTATTAATATTGTTCCTCTGACAACAAGTTGAGAGAACAAAGGCGGGCTTATCCCGCTTAGCAATATATTCCAAGCAACCGAAAGGCGTGGACCTCATTGGCAGTGTGGTCATAGTGGGGGTATATTGGTGTCAGATGAACTAACACCGATATACACCCTATGGACCTATTTTATAACTTATGGCTGCAATTTTGGTCAGTGCGCTAGTCGGGGATGAAGCTATTGTACAATGGCGGCTTTACGTTTATTTTTTGTGGTGGCTGGTGTTTAAAATGAAATAAACTTGTAAAGAACACAGCTGGGAAAAAACACCAGCTAAAAATGTGGTGTCAGATGAAAATGAGAGCGGATAAACAATGACTAATGAACAGAGAGAGTAAATAGTTAATCTTAATTAAAAAGATATTAAAAAGATAATACAAGAATAAACTTATGTGTGGGAGTGTGTGTGCGTGTTGGCAACAATTGCCGATAAATAGTCTGCATAGAACAGATAGCCATAAATAAGCGAAAATATTCGTGAACTAAAACTCCGTATTCTCGCTCGTATAAAAATGCCCTTCCATTGAACACTCTGGAACAATATCCTTTTTCAATCATTTATTAATTTATATTTTCCACTTAAGGAAAAGCCTCATATACGATTTCAGTCAAGCTGTTACCTAAGGAAACAAACGTTTGCGCGTTTTCTCCTGTTTCGAGGGCGAAGACACGGACAAAATCTAGTAACAATTATAATGTAGAAATGGAGACGATCATCTTTATAAAGAAATTCTTTTTGATTGGCCACACAATATTGCGTCATTTCGCGTCAGTTTTATAAAATGTAAAAGATATCTATACTTGTAGATAGTTAACTGTTTAATAATCTGTGGCGTGTCTGGTTCCATTCTTATATACTTAGGGCTGCAGTGGCGGATCGTCGGATTTACATCACCACAAACAAGGAAAATGTTGAGCTACCGTCATTAGCAGCCTATGAGTTACATTTTGATCAACTCAACAAAACTCAACCTTCGTGGAGTAGGCGTAGATACTGCCACCGAATTAAAGTATATTGTCAATATACTGAAAGAATTTAACAAGTCCACTATTTAGCAAGTGCCCTGATAAAAAAAAACTCCTTTTTTCTCTATTTCATTCGCCATAAAAAAATACAAAAAAATACGGAATATGTATTTTCAAAAACGTGTTTAACGTTACAGCGGTTCATTGGGCCCTCTTTTAGACATAAATATTTGTTCCAGATGGCCTCGCAATTCTATACTTATAATATACATATATTATCTTATATTTAACAACGTGGGTGTGTATGTTTAAAACAAAGACGAGTGGACTTGTTAATTCTGTTCTGTTGGGTATAGGCTTACCCACATACCCTAGTACGTATGGGGCGAAGTCCTCCACGCGATTCTGAAATCTCAGACCAAAGTAAATAAAGTTTGTAATAAAACAATATATATGATTTATGCAAACTGTTCAACCAAGCATTCCTAGCAAATCAAAGCTAAAAACGGACTAAAAACCAACTATCAATCGCGTATGAAGTATGAGGAAAATTAGTCATACTATGACATCTATCCACCTCAACATAGCATCATCAACTTATGTCAAATATTTGAAAAGTATTCAAGCCACCAACCTTTTTAATATTTGCATAATACTGACTCACGCTCATGAACATATGCTTGCTAATGAAACTAATTCGGTTTGACACTATCAAAATCAGAAGTGAGAGGGACAGAGACAGATTGCTATTTTAAACAATCAGAACCATTCCCAATACCAACAAAATAATGTAGTTTCATTTGAAGTTCTTATTGGAATCCAGTTAGGAAATGGGACTGAGGAAATACTTTAATATTAATCTTCAATTTAAGCACTGTTTTCTCTGTATCAGTTAGAATTTGTGGCAGTACACTTACCAAATCAACCTTCTAATATTTTTGTTATTTGATGTACTATTGCATTATCCTGGCAGGGAATAATGCCTTTATTGCAAAAATTTAAAACAAATAATAATGACAATAATGTAAATGGCCTCGTTAGCTTGATCTTTAGACTCGAGGGCCAGAGGTTTGATATCCACCAAGGACAGACAACTTTGTACAATTTGTACAAGTTGGTTCCGGTCTGGAAATAATGTTTGTGAATTTGGGCTTGCCTTAATTCCATCACACGGAAAATCCTTGTTTGGGAATAGATGTGTGTATGAAATATTAAATTCAAAGAAAACTATTCTCCTAACTAGATTCCAATAAGAACTTTATATCACTACTTATAGATAACTCAGTGATGAAAGGCCCTATGTGTTAGAGAGGACGTTGATCGGCCAATGAAAAAACCTCTGCGCGAAAAGAGCAACCTTGTATAGTTGGCAGTACATAACTTGAGCTATGCTTTGTACCGACGCTCATACAAATCACAGGAAACTTGTCGCCAACTACACACACTATCAAATATAGGATGTTGATGGTCCCAAGTATCAGACCCCCTAATTCCCTAATTTGGCCCACCCCTTAATACATATCTGGACTGGAATTCTAGGCAGACCAGATATCATATCTTAGCAACAGCATCAGAAACAAAACAAAAATCACCTTAACATGCCTTTACTTTTCAATGCAGGTACCCAGATAAAAGAAGCAAAGGTCAGAGCATAAATAACTTGTCAACATCAGAGAACTAGCTATATGCTTTTTAAAATAAGGTCATTATCACTACATAACAATGATTAAATTAATTCTAGAAAAATCTAATACACTTCTATTTATAAATAATAATTTTCTGACATTGACATTTGAAAAAAATAAACAATTGAGAAGATTTGTTGCTTTAAAAATAATCCATGACCCCCATGCTTGGTTATTGACATTAAGCACTAGAGGTCATGGGTATGTGATGTACAAAGTTGTAAACAACTTTGTACAATTTGTACAAGTTGGTCCCTGTCTGGATGTTCCCTGTCTGGATGTTGTTTATGAATTATACTATCCTTGTTCAATTTCCATAGCATGTAGAAAATCCTAATTTGGGATTAGAAGTGTATGTAAAATTGTAATTATAATATTTATCTAGTTATGAACATGAACATTGAAGAACAACTTTAATTTGGTGAAAGCCCAAAGACAAGTTTGGTATTTAAAAGTTCTTGACCTAAAGCTATACCTTTTTTGGAAATACTTCCCTATCCCATATACTATATCAATTACTGCTACCCATAAGTGATAAGTGATAACCAGTTGTTCAATCAGCAAAGCTTATATCAAATTATCAGAAGTGTTGGAAAAAATGCAGGTGTGGCAACTCAGGCATACCTATGTAACATAATATAGGTAGGTAATTGTAGGTAGCTAGGTATTCATTCAATTCCCAGGACTAAGTTCTCAGAAGTTGTGTAGCTAATTTTGCTGATAAGTATTGCAATAAGGAAATAAGAATGTTTAAATAAATACTTAAAGATACATTACACTGGATCAATATGTAACAGCAAATTCAATTAATTAAAGTGTTTTTCTAAATTAATTCAGCTTTTTACATTGTTGTAACTTTTTTTTTATTTATTTCAGAGGCCAGAGAAGCCCAGTGCTGAGCTAATATCAAAATGTCTCAGCCCATGAAGACCACAAAGTAAAAAAAAATCTAATAAGATTGTAGCAAGTCATCTTCACAAGTGGCCTCTCCACCGCTGAGATTCCAATAAGAAACTTTTTAGTCTACAGATAATTTTGGGATTAACAGTAACTGGCCTCCATTATGGCCTGATGTATAATAAACCTTTTGCTTACAGATAATGACACTTTTGGAAGCTTTAACAAGATTCTATGCTCCACGGTGTGAGCGACCGAGCCCGGAAACACCATATAAAGTTTTATAAATTTAAAGGAATTCTATTATTTATTAGAATTTGTAGTTTATAATATAGCTAATAAACAGTATGATAAACCAATAGTACAGTAAATTAAAAGGTTAAAATGAAAAGTAAAGTTGGGCATGGCAAAACCAATTTTAAAGTTCACATTGTATTTTTTTTAACAGAATCTGCATTTTATTGAGTTGTAGGTTAGTTTATCATGTGCTTTTAGCATTCAGGTATATACATATAAGTTTAAAATGAGCTCACCTTAGAATCCAAGCCATATTCGATGAGTTTGCAGTAATCTGGTGTGCGGCCAACGTCGGAGTCCTTCCCAGGTACCTCCTCAATGGATATTTCTCCATTGCCCTCCGCCATTCTGCACAAGCATCAGACCATGTACACACTGCACTCAGCTGGTACAACTTTTATGGATAGCAACAGTTCAGTTGCTCCTACACAAACTTTTTGTTACAACTTTTGGTGCACTGGGAATTGGAATTATTACAGGCTCACCTACAGATGATGTCATCAGAATTTCAAGAAAACCAGGCGTGTGGCCAATGCAAACAAATTTTTATGCTGTCACATTGTAATGATTGTATTTAATATATAGAACTAAATAAAACTGTGCAAATAGAATAATATTTACCTTATTTTGTAATTTTTGTAATTTTGGAAGAAAATGATAAGACTCTAATCGTCCGAAAAACAAAAAAACAAATGATGTTCAAACATAAGAAAATGTGAAACAATGGGATTGTGCACTCCTCATTCCATCTGGGTGAAGGTAAATTTCAAAAAGCGAATACGCGGGTCATTGCATTCTTCTAGTGATGTGACACAATTTGGATCCTAAAAAACGAAAAATCGGAATTATGTCAAAGAACAACAACGACATCTAACAATAAAAGGATGCGAAATCCGGCGGTCAATGACCGAAATAACACAGCAGAGTAAACTGTGACAGCTCTTATAAACTGTTTCACATATCACTTTTGGCAGATAATCACTTTAGAACACATTTACAGTACTTTTGTAACGAAATACAAACACTAAAAACTTTCCGCGCATGAAACTTTGGTGAATGCAAAACTGCAATAAGTTGAGAGTGCAACTGCATTGCACCCGATAAGAACCGGCCGGCGCGCGCCTCTATTTCCAAAAAGAATCCAATTGGAATTGACACAGAGGATTCAAGAGGATAGAAAACACTACTAAACACTCACTGTATGAAAATATTACCCAGTGGCACTGTACACGAAAATAATTACCTATTAATTTTGCTAGTTGGTGGCCGAGACAGATATGGCGGCACCGCGCGACGTCAACGTGACCGCCTGTACGGGGTTCTCATAACGACGCGCGCGGGACATGCAACGAGGAGTGCATTCAAACTTTTAAAGGCACTTAATTTGATTGTAAAGTTTTCAAAAATCTCTCTGTTTTGAATCCAATGGCGGCCGCAGCGAGAAATGTAGTACTTTTATTGCACAGAGAGTTTTGCAATGATTGCGAATAATTTTGAATGTAAAATAGCGCGGCGCGTCGCGCAAGGCTGCCGGCCGCGAGGTGAGACAGGGGCTAGCGGCAAGACGGCGGCGAGCGAGAAGCCGCGAGTGAAGGGGGGAGGGTGTTGCAACCGGCGGTGCAGCCGTGCAGCAGCGACGCCGCACAGAGCTCGCTGCATACTTGCATATACACGCACACTCGCAAACGCTATGACCTTCGTTACTCGTAATCGATTCACTGTCACAGTTTGCCTTTGTTATTACAATTAGTTTCTATGGAATTTCTCATCACCTTTCTTTATATCTCCAATATCAGAACCAGATAAAATAAAGATAAAAAAGATAAAATGCGAATTTTTAAGCAACACTTCTAATCTAGTTAGAATCTTATAAAATATTATTATTCTTCAGTTGCTAAATTAAATTAGAACATCACAGTTCCATCAATCAATTAATCTAATTAGGAAAATTAAAAAGTTTTAAACAGAAATTAGTAAGTATTACTTAGTTTGATGTTAAACTTTTATTCTCATGAGATTACGTTTGCTCGAACTAAGAGATCACACGGTAACTAAACTATACATCGTCCAATAGTGGCACAAGGTTCATTACTCTTTGATATGGAAACGAAGGGATAAAAGAGTTAATCGCAATAACCCCTTGCTTTAGTTCGCTTACTTACACCTGCTGATCATCGAAGCCGTACCTATGTATTCGCGTCACATACACATATTTAAAACTGGCCTTCGTACTTCACGTGTATGTGTAAGAACTGGGATCTGTATCCGCCGTATTATGTGGGTAGGTAGGTAGGGCGGCTACTGCGGGCGCTTCGCTTTGTGTGGACAAGGTTCCAACGCAGACCTTTCACCGACAATTTGAATCTTATATGGGGTTGATGTCGCGTTGAAAATCGTCTGACTGTTTAATGCAGACTTCCTTCACAAATAACTTCATAGTGTGTTGTATAGCGGCATTGCAGACACACTTCCTTTCTCACATTTTCTTGATATCAATAGCGTTAAAGTACAGCAGTAAATGAACTCTCACTGAGTTTCCGGCGTTGGATAACATCTGAGAAAGATACGCTCACGCGGTTGGTTTTAATTCAGACCAAATCAAAAGAAAGCCACAACAATGGATCTTTTAATAAATTAATTAACAACACCCCACTTGACATTCAGGACAAAACCGGTAATCGTAAAATGTATGCGAACATCACTATTTTTAAAATTTGACATTTTGATGGAATGTCACATTTGATTTTATTTTTTATTTCAAATTTTGGTAAACCAGCTTATTTAATTAACCAGCCAGTTTAATATAGTGAATTTTTTTTGAAAAGGTTCGAAGTAATTCAAAATGTTCGTAATTTTTCAATAAAATAGTTTCTAAAGTTAATGTAATCTACCTACTTAGTTCATTGATAGGGTAAAGGGCCCTAATATTGGATTAGATAGACGGAGTTTCGCCTGTACTGTAAACTGTAAGGTAGCATTTAGATTTTTTTCTTTTTAGACATTAATTAAAAATATAAAGCTAATAAATTACTCGCCATTTCTCAAAAGGTCCTTAGATATAGCTCGAATCATCCGACATGGACACTCACTTCTATAAATAACCATTTTGCAAACATACATACATAGCATATTGCCCGCTTCGCTCTCCGCGCCGCTGTGTACTACATTCGCGATAAGGTACCTACTTTGTGCGTATTTTAATACGTCAACAGTTCGTTGACCCGCGTCGTTTCGCAGCGTACGTTGCCGAATTTACTGTGTCTGTAGATTTGTGGGTCGCCGCACGCACTAGATGACGTCAAAATTGGGGCCCAGACGTGGATGACGTCACCTTATCAATTAAACTAGCCGTGCTTCTAGTTCTAGCCGTAAATAATATCGTATTCACGATATGCGTACTATTATAATACTCGCCCTAATCTAACCTGCCTTCCATTCCATTGAATAACCGAAACGTGTCTATCATGTGTGTCGAGGTCGTTGCTACGTTGTTTTTTTTTTGTGCTAAATTCAAGGGCATTAGTTGATGTCGTACCATTATGATGCCCAGTTTTCATGAATTGAAGATCGTAGATCGTTGATACCTGCACCTTCCACATATTATTAAGGCTTGTAGACAACATATGCCATAATTAAGTCGTGGAATAATCTCGTCCTATTGTCGACGAGGTTCTCGACCTTTGCAAAGTGCGCGGCGTCGCATATTCAATAGGCCACAAATTGCTTTTTTTTTCACAAAGACAGACAGCCCGCGTCGTAGTCACGTTAAACAATCACTGCCGATGTCAAGGGCCAATGCTAATGAGTGATCATTTAATTTAAAAACTTGTCTACAATACATATCTACATCTATGAACAATTATTAATTTAAAACTTATATTAGTTTTTAATATTAGAAATCTGTAAGTAACCAAAATAATGCCCAGGCGCAATTTGAATATCTAATTCAGACTGAGTTTTCTTTACCACAGTCGTTTTGTCCTCGATCTTGACATTTAACGCTCTCCCGCGCATTTATAGAACGACTAAAGCTTACTTCAAACCGACACGCACTGTAAACTGGAATATGAAATCCCGTTGTCGTCGCGTCGTACGCGAGAAATTCTTGTTAGTTCACAGACGTAGAATTATTATATAAATAATCAACAGTGTTATTAGCCGTGTGTTCCCTGGCTTAGACCACCCCCAATATTCCCGTGAGTGTCGTCAAGGCGACTAAGGGATTGCACCAGGGACGAGCAGCAGCGTTCTCCTGTGTATATTAAGACCATCACTGCGATTACCAATCCATCTGAGGCGTGGTGCATATGGCAAATCCCCCAATGAACTGCCAACCTAAAGTGGCATTCTATTGAGGTGGCTTATATTCCGAGGACGAGTTTCGGCTGATGATGATTAGTCTCTGCTTAAATTTTTAATACTACCAAACACTCCTTTCCTGATTGGGGTGTATATGTAATATGTTTGGCATTAAGCAGCATGAACTGTGGTACTTTATATATTACTAGCCGTTGCCCACGTCTTCGTCCGCGTGGACAACTTAACATCACAAATTATTATGTATTTCCCGTAGGAATATGATGTTTTGCGAGATGAAAACTATCCTATGTCCTTTTCCAGGACCTAACCTATATGTCTGCCAAGTTTCATTCCGATCCGTCCAGTGGTTGAAGCTTGATTGAGTAATAAACATCCAAGTATCCAAACTTTCACATTTATAATATTAGTAGGATTTTATTTAACTGTGACAGTTTTACTTTTCATTTTTAAAAAGCTAGGTTTCGGATGACTACCACATTTTTAACGAAGAACTTAAAAGTAAGGATTAACAGCATATTCGATTGGTACCTACATACAAAATGAGCCTCAGGCCGTCCACATGCTTGCATGATATTCCTCGGTACTGAGGGTAGAATACAAAAGTTGTCACTTAAACCAGACTTAAATCACCATTAACTTCATCCATAGGTAAGCAGTAAAATTATTGTGTTGATTTTCAAGTCTTCTGTGTGTTGTTATGTACTATTGTTTGTTGACGATCGTTAGCGACTGTTTATAGCTTTGGAAACTGCAGTTCTGAAAAGCGAGCGGGTAGTCTTATAAAGACGAGTAAATGACCCTTCGGTCGCGTAGTTCGGTCAGTTAGTTCGGTCATTCGAATCACGAGGATTTCAAGCATTGATGCAAGTTAAGCCATGATATGTCACATGAAAGGAAGCTAGCCTGAGATGCAGAGGCAGTGATTTCGGGTGCTGATTAGCATTCGTAGAATAACTGCATCTCCATCCATTTATGTGACAAAAATTTAAAACAAGTAAGTATGAAATACTTATTATGAAACGCAAAGGCAGAACGCATAGAATTTCTCTGTAAATTCACGGAGTGCTGTACTAAACTAGAAGAAACTGTGAACTAGGTATATTGATATAATTACATTTAAAAATATGTCTTTCATCTCCCAGTATCCGTCAACCTGCATTACAAAGTAATAAACTTATGGCTGGATATGGCAGATATGGATCACTAAAAAATTAAGGAGGATATGGATAGTCAAGAAACTTATAGTGAAAAAAGTACAAATTTCAGCAGAATCACGACGCTATTTAGGAGCGAATGTGCAGAAAAGACTAATTATAGACGCTTTAAGCACGACCAAAGATAATGCACGACACAGTTTCATGAAGACGGCCGCTAATGGTCGTCATTCGAGGACAATCGGTTACCAACGTAATTGAAATGTGACGTCAGTGTTAATAGACTTATAGAGCCGAAATCTAATTGAAAGCAAGTGTATCGCTATGATTTCCTACCCTATAGTCGAGTCTTCACTACCGGAGGACATCTGAAGGAAATGGAACACAGCACGCATTACAGTTTACAATACAACACTGGCCCTTGGTCTGTAAATTTTTAAACATAGCCTCCTCAATAGTTTTCTAGAGATTCAGACGTGTGTCTCTCTCATCCATCCCATGATCTCCGTGTTTCCTGACCTTTATAATATTCGGCTTACGGACAGGTGGGTTGTCTTATCCCTCGCTAGTCGGCTTTGGGTCTAAATTTAAGACTCATCTGAAGAAACATCTTTTAATTTAAATAGTTTTTTAAAGGAATCACAATAAATATTCATCCTAGCATTACATTCACATTTTTTATAAAAACAAGTGTATTTCTTGTGTTGCCATACATCCATTACCTACCTACGTATATACGGTTCAATAGTTTTTTCTTCGAGAGCAGTATAAATCTCCTGGCCCCTTCTCAGTTCGTCACTTTTCATTTGGTCATCCATTAAAATGAAAGTGAGTGAGAACGACTGAGTGATTACTGATTAAATTAAACAAACATTTACAATTCAAAATTGGAATCAATTCGGAGAATAGTCGTGACCCTATTTAACCTCAACAATTGGGGTATCTTCACGGAAAATAAAAGAACAAGAATTGTCGCTGGCCGTAAAAGATTACTCTCACCTATCACAATTTCTCCCTCATTGTTCGGACATCCATTAAATTTTTTTATGCAGTGACAACGAGTTTGTCTGCCCCCATTGAACAAAAGCATAATGGAAGAAAAGACGGTATGGTTAAATTATACAGCGCCGGAGACGGGTCAGGTCACATGTATGTATTTATAGAAAGTTGGTGGTAAGACTTGTTAAATAAACAGGTCAAATGTGAACCGATGGCAAGAGTCCGTACGCGCATCAATAAAGCTTTTGATCTTTTAACCTCATAAACTGGGTACCTATCCATACCTACTTTTTATTTCATTATTGATATAAATCGTAGACTACCGAGGAATTGCAATGAAATTTTTTATTGCATAGACAATATTGTACAATTTGTTTAAATTGGTCCCGGTCTAGATGTTATACCTACATCATCCTCAGCCAAAATATGTCCACTGCTGAAAATAAGCCTCAATAGAATGCCACTTTTGGTGGGCTGCCCATTGGGGGAGTTGCCATAACAACCACCTTTGGTAGGCGGATTGGTGATCGCAGTAATCAGGAGAACGATCGATTTGGGTGAGATCTAATTGGAGGTTGTCCGGAGTACCGAGATGGAGATGGAGGTCTTGAGCGCCAAATATACCTCCTTGATAAAATTTACAGGTTTGAATTGATTTATCCTATCCTTGTGTAAGCCCCTTGTCTAGTACAGGAGAAAATTGGGATGTAGACAAGTACTATATGTATTTAATATTTAGGTAACAATAAATATCCAATATGGTATGGAATTGTATTCAATCCATCAAGTCCTATTCCTATTAGTGTTCTTTCAAAGTACTCTACCTTACATATAGCAACACTGCAACTGGAAGCTTGACATATGTAGTTATTCTATAGTAGGTACAGTTGTCATCCGACCAGAGAGTGGGTTGTCTGTTGTTGTTCTTGACTTTTAACTAAGCGAATCTGAACGTTTTCGAAGTTAACAGCTATGGGGTCTGCGTTCACAGTCTGTGCTGTATACAAGCATCTGAAAGTAAATTTCTTTAAAACTTCTCTTCTAATACACATTTCTAAAAGTAGACCTGTTCAATTCATCATGATTGTAGGTCTTATCGGAACTGTCTGACTTTTATTAATAGATATCATTGTTATGTGCTAGATAGATAAAGAGTGAATTCATTTACATACTAATTAGAATATCTTGAAATGTATTTTATAGGTATCTCATCTAAGTATCCATATTATAATACCATACCAATACATACATCATTAATGTCTTAGAATAGCATCAATTGCTGCAATGCGTCGTGTCAGGCTCAGTGCTCTCATGAGAGCTAGCCTTAGAAATAAAAGCTAATAAGTCCAAACACACGTTTGAAAGCCCTATTCAAGTCTATAAGAGTAGTACCATCCACCCTACCATTAAGAAAAATCCAGTTGGTCCGCAACTTGGCATGGGAATGCTCAGGGGGTCAACGCCATTCGTTTCGCGTACTTGTCCCGGGCAAGCAGTGCGTATTATTATTTCGATAGATGTTTTTATTTTAGGGTCTGAGATCCGGTCTGAGCGCCCCCTCGCCTCGCTCACCGCCTTGCGGCCGGCTGGCTGCCGACGCGGGTCTCACTCGCTTCCACTACTTCTTAGTCGGTCATCTTACAGGATTTTTAGGCTGATAATCTGTCTAGAAAATGACAATACAAATAGGAAAGATTACTAATTAAATACTTTTGTTACGTTATGATAACACGAGCTAGTATAATCTTATAATAAACTATGTATTGTTTCTCTCACTTACTGGCTAGTGAAAGACAGGGACGAAACATAGTTAAAGTATATTTGGACAAGGCTTACACGCTATGACTGCTAATCTCAAAACTTAAATATGTCTAACTTTAGCTTTGCTTATCACTCTGCTTCTCTATATAAGACTATATACACAGACATATTTTATCCATAATTGTATATTCACAGCTTCAGCAAAGGCCTGAGAACTATCAGTTCAACAGCCTTATATTAAAAAGTTTATTATTCACACGGTCTAACCATCTCAAATATCAAACCTTTACGATAAGGACAAAGCAAATCTTTACGAAACGAGAACGTTACCCCCCGAACCGGTTTTCTCGATCAATCCCAACCATTGAAATCGCGAAAGCGACGGCCGGTGCGAATTTCACACCAGTCTAGTCTAGACTTCAATAATGTCGCAATAGGCTGCCTAGCTCCTCGCCTGCGCCTAGAACTGTGAGAACAAATAACGGGCAGCGACGTCTGATTGAAATAGCTCGTTTTATTGTGCATTTTATTATATTATACATATGCAGGTTTATTGCAGTATTCAAAGGGGTACGATTTGTAGGGATATTGTTATTGTTACCTATGTATTGTACTCGTCCATCAACATAATGCATAAATGGATCTAGACTTGAATTGAGCTAGGGGAATAAAATAATAATGGTAACTAAACGTAATTGTGACAAGCACACGATCATGAGTTTGAAAGTAAGTAGGTACTCAATAGGTAAACTTTGATTTCTGATTCGTTACGGTTCCATATTTAAAGAAATTATAGCTGAAAATATACATTCCTGTTTGTGTGCAAACCAAAATATAAACTTTTTAATTTAAAATAAATAAGGCGGGTAGTCGATAGTGAGATTTCTTTCTCACGATATTGCTAACGTAGTCCGTTATCAGGCACATTCGCCCTAATACATTTATGCCAGCCTTACATGAAAAGGGTTTAATGGTGGTTAGAAACAAGAATATTATTGTTTTCCTACTGTTCTAGTAAACTTAGATTGTCTGAAAGAAATCATTCTCGTTGATTACACTGCCTAGTTTGTACGTCGAACTCAAAACTTTAATTTTAGGGTTTCGTTATTTTTATTTTATTTATATTTATTTATTTTATTTATTTTCACAAAATCCACAGCTCTTAGTATACAGTAGTATTATTCTAATTTATAGTTCTTACTGCCAATAACGGATTTACAATATATTCATATTACAGTCTAGTGATTGTGTGTGTGTGTGTGGGTGTGGGGGATTAAAACAGATCTTATTTCTTAGTTCGAACCTGTGTTTTAGTCGAGTTTAGCTGTCGCAAAAATGATATTTGGCTGGGCCGAAGAAACAACTGTACAATTTGTTTTAAAATATTCTTAAGGAATATTAAGTCCTCACATTATAAAAACAAACAAATCAAACAATCTACATATCTACATACAGGATTCGGAAAATCCACCACTCATTTCTGTCTCTACGCGGGCGAACGATTTTTGGAGTAGCGAGTAGGTATTTTAGTTACTAAATTACTCGCCACTGGCAACTTATTCTGTGCCACTGGACTAAATACTAGCATAGTCCGAAGTTTAGGCTTTACACTGAGCCTAAACCTCATACCATGAAGCAAAATAAGTTTTTCGTAGCTCATAGTTTCACCTCAAAGTGTTTTCCTTCATGATTGACACTAATTGGTTATTAAATTAGATAACAGAGGATTTTAAAATGTGCATCTTCGTGGTATGAGGTATAGTTGTCATTGAGTAATTAAAAGAGTTCCCTATCTTCTTGTATGTGTGCACACATAACTGTAGACTTCGTCAGGAAAATATGTTTTAAAGCAATTTCTTAAATATAGATAGATACCTTGCACTGCGACGGTGAACGGTATAACAAATTGCAAGCTGCCCAGATGTCGTGTCACACATGCATTAGGTGTGTAGTTCGTGCAGTGCATGTTTAAGACTTCCTAAGGCTTCAGTTTTGTGGAACGACAAACGGGAAGTCATTATTGTTCTAATGGACTCTGTCAGACATTTACTTAGGTACGTATCATTAAGGGAAAATGTGTTTTAATATTTACTATTTACATTACAATATTCCTTTCTTTCTCTACAGCTCATGACAACGAAAAAAAAACCGGACAAGTGAAAGTCGAACTCGCACACCGAAGGGTTTCGTACAAACTTTTATAAAAGCACCTAAAATTGCTCTAACGAAAAGATAAACTGGATCTAGGGACAAATTTAACTTTGCCGCTGGAAAACTGATATCCCCATACATCTACATAGGTCGCTGTACGTTTACCAACTGCAAATAAGTTGATAATTACAAAAAAATGTGGCGTAACTACAAATTTACGGTTTGTTCCCTTTACTTGTGTTATAAGACATTGCTTCTTGCCAAACTTCATGATTCTACGTCAACGGGTAGTATCCTACAGGTTCGTCTATTCCCACCTGTTCTGTTGAATAGTTCTGCCGGCAGAGCTACTGGGAATTTTTTTCCCATTAGTTCTGTTCCCAGAACAAATGGGAATGGAATTCCCATTTCGATCTCCTTACGAGTGTCAAAATATTTGGCATAAACGGCCGTATCTCTTGATTGCGTTGACTTAGAAGTTTGAGTTTTTCGCTGCTCTAAGGAATTGCAGGCCTAATATTAATTTCAAGTTGATACCTCCACGCGTTCCTGAGAAAAAGGGTCTTGATAGACATGGACAAGATCCTATAAACATTCCTTTTTCCTTCTGAGGTACGGAACCCTAAAAATGCAGCAGCCAATTGTGTCTGTATATAAATTGTACAGCAGCGCTCCACACATGTTCTAAAGCGTAACGTACGTAGAGAGGTCCGAGTTCGATCCCCGGTCACGCCATGTTTCAAAATGTACCTAAGTGCATTTACTAACTGCGAAGGAAAATATCCAACAATAAAAATAGGTACAGATTTTTGGAAAGTCTATATTTTTATTGTTATCCTTAATTTGTGTGCAATAAAGAGTTTATCTATCTATCTAAGGTTTATCGACTACATATTATAATTAATTCCAACTTGGCCCCCTAATGGTTTTTATAAAAATTAAATAGTAGATAAACAAATATATTTTTTTAAGATTATCCCCTGCGATAAAATATTTGCTTTAAGATTTAAAATAAACCATCTTCTTCCACAATATTAAAACGTAAAAAATTTAAATATATATTTTTTTAATTTTTATTTAATTTTTTTTAACAGAAAGTTTTCAACTCCCTAAAAAACAAACTTGTACGACCATGAGTGGAGCCGTCGGCAAGGTTGTGTACCAGTTTAATAGATTTCTTTAAATACGATGTAGTAAATAATCTTCTAATAAATAAAAACGTAAACTTCGCGTTTCTGTACATTAAAGATATTCGCAGATAAAAATTGGGGATATTAAGTAATAGAACACATTTCGATAATTTTTTTAATTGATCTTCCCGTGGGTGTCCCAAGGCGACTAAGGGATTGCACCAGGGACGGCAGCTGCGTTCTCCTTTAGTTTTTATACTGAAAAAAGCATCTCATTCCTTCGGGAAACCAAATTAATCGTTAAAAGCAGTGAAGATGTGTAAATATCGAAACCTACGAGTCACAAATCACAAGTTTCCCCAAAACGTCCGTCCAACCATGTGGCGGTCCATCTGTTACGCTGTGTCAGTTCTATGAGTACAAAATGGGCCTTATTCTGATGGCACACATTTAAAATTTGACAGCGCCAAAATTGGTTTCGTCTTTATCTTCATAATACTGTGTAACAAGGATAGCAACAGCTTTAGTGCTGTCAAGTTTTAACGTTGTGTCTTCAGAATCGAGCCCATTATCTTCTTAAACTTGCATTGCTTTAACAAACATTTAGTGCAGTAGGTCAACTTTGGTGCATTACGGTTAAACTGCGTGCCTGCAGTGTTCCTGTTCTGTAACTAGGTAAGTTACAGAGCGTAAACGTAGTTTTGTATATCTGCATTCCATTCTTTACCTGACTACGGCGAAGTCAAGAGAAGGGTATTGTTTTTCGTGTATATGCATACACATATAATACATAAAAACATACATACAATACATATGTTACCACTTACGGCTAAGTTTATCAAAATGAGGCTTAGATTAAAGCAAAAGGAGAAGATATGAGTCTTTTACATTTTTTAAATGACTATGTACATGTACTTACACAGATAAATTCAAAGTTGCATTTGTATAATCATCGTTAAACAGAGGTCTGTCAAGGGCTGAAACGTGGCTGGAACCAGTTGGAAAAGTCGACGGCGACGGCGGGGCAGCGCGCTTCGCTCACACAAACAGGCGTATCGAAGAACGAGAGTTTTTGAATTTTTTGGGTACTTACGATTGAGAAGTAATATCTTGTTTTTTTAAAGGAGGCATGTTGATACGTATTTTCCACGGAGTAAATGTAAATGATATGCAATCAAACCGTCATTCCGTGTTGGACAGAACAGTCAGTTCATTGAACTTACTTTGTTTTGTATGACATCAACATCAGGTTATTTTTGTCTCCACTACAGGAGCACAACCCTCTCTCATCTGCCGGAGACAGACGGAGGATTTGGCCTACTCTCCCCGCGCTGGCCAGACGGGTTGGGGAGGTCTGATTGATGTTTTATAATGTATTCCCTTAGTCGCCTTGTACGACATCCACGGGAAGAGTTGGTGTGGTCCTATTCTACTCTACCGGAAACCACACGGCAATTTGTATGACATGCGCAGTAAGTATACACATATTTCCTTTTTGCTTTCATCTTCCAAATTGAGTATGTATTTATATTTCTGTTTATCCTGGACGTAACAGGATATAAGCAATATGGTAGACGCATTGAACACTGGTATAGCCGTGGGGTTCACAGCTTAGAATAGGACTATCCCCAATCTTGCCATGGATTGCACCAGAGACGGGCAGCACCGTTTTACTGCGAACACCAATCCTCCCGCCAAGCCTGGTGATTATTGTTGTATTGCATCTGTGTGTAGAAGCCTTAACAAAAGGTTCTGTGTGTGTGCGCCTAAACAAAAATTACATTATCTGTGCTACCGGAATTTGGTGATTTTATTTCTGCACTTGTTTTAATAATTTAAGTATAAAAGATAACAATTATGGCAAATCCTCCAATGGACATTCGATGCCTCACCAAAACGGGCATTCGATTGAGATACTTATGTTCAGCAGTGGACGTATTTCGGCTGATGATGAACTGAATTTTTCAGACTAGTCACCAGATGGTAAGTTCCCACTATCATTGTGCTTTGGGATTGAAGACGTCGCATTATGCTTCAAACCAGCGACGCATGCATTGCTGTTTGGAGTGCAAATAGTATCCATCTAGGCGGACCCAGCATAAGACTCCTAAACAAGATAGATAGATAGATAGGTAGATAAACTCTTTATTGCACACAAATTAAGGATAACAATAAAATAGGTACAGATTTTTGGAAAATGTACAAAGGCGGCCTTATCGCTTAAAGCGATCTTTTCCAGGCAACCTTTCTGAAGGAAAATAAGAAAGACATAGCGACAGAGTATTGCAGGTGAAAGAAGAGAAATTTATAATTTTAGAACATGGTAAATACTTAGTAATAATATTACTCAATTGAATTTACATACAAATATACTTAAATACATGCCTATGCATACATATATAGTTTATAATACAATACATATACCGTACGTAATATACTATATTAAATTTAAAAAAAGAATAGAATAGGTCATTTATTCATAGCTACGACACACACATACTCGTACATGAGAAATAATCAGAACAGAAATTAATAAATTACAATTTAAAAATAATCAAGGTACCTATGTGTCGCAGCAATAAAATGGCGCTGACTCAGCATAATGCTGCAGCACGCTACGCGAACTCCAGCGCTGGTATTCTGTCAGCACCAGGTCAAGTGACTTCACAGATTTACTTTTTAAATTGTGTTTAGAGGGCTGTCAATCATTGGTGTTCAATTAGGCACAACTATTGTGAGAGAAAATGCTTTTTAAGGCGATCTTTAAACACATGCAATGATTTAGATTGACGAATCTCACTTGGAAGAGAACTCCATAAGTGGACTTTAAATCAAATTAAATTATCAGACTACGTAGGTCTCATCACTGGCTGTACATACACTAGTCTAATCCTATACTAGGATTTTCCCCTGTGCTACGGGAATTAAACAAGTATTGAACAATTCACAAATATAACATCCAGACCGGGACCAACTTCTACAAATTTTTCAGAGTTTACTATCCCCTGTGGGAATTGAACCCACGGCCTCTGGCGCTTCAGTCCAATGACCAAGCCACTAAGACAACGAAGCAATCACCACCCTAGTAATTCCGGATCTACACGTTTGCCACTTGCCGTAAACTTCAAGCACAGAGTAGGTACCTACTTCAAGTCTCTACAAACGCGTGTATCCACAGCAACGATCTCTATGTACTACCAGATGGAGTATTTAGAGTATAGATTCCACGCAAGTAGCCACAACTCTTTCACATTCACAATGAAACTTGTGCAGTTACTACTCAGAACATTTAATTATTTACTAAATATTGACATTATTTAACCCTAGCGTCAATATTTAGTAATAATTAAATGTTCTGCATAGTAACTGCACAAGTTCATTGTGAATGTGAAAGAATTGTGGCTACTTGTGTGGAACAGAGCGATTGATTGGAACGCTCCATCTAGTAGTTGATCCACAGAAATCCTATCAAGATAGAGTGGTTATAGCCTTATGCCTCGCGTGCCGATTTTCCGACACAGCGCGCTCCTCCCGCTCACCCTTTATGCCTCGCGGTCAAGTTTCTAGTGAGAAAATAACAGTTTTACTGTTAAAAACCGTGCATTATGGCATTGTTGCAGATTTTTTTGTCGATGTTTACCCAACCTTGACTTAGCGCGAAACGAGTAAGCGTTTGATAGTTTTTGCAATATATTGCAAATTGTTGGCACGCGTGGTGCGCCTACTTCACCATTCTATCTTGATAGGGTTTCTGTGCGTGTATCACTGGTCATTTTCCTAGTTTGTCACTATGTTATGTATCGAGATCTGTTTGGCTCACTTCGTTTGTAGAGGCTTGAAGTTTGCGGCAAGTCGCAAACGTGTGGATCCGGCATTTTGCAAACAAAAATGGTTTCTAAGTAAAATACCTTAGTAAATAAATCAATCTTAGTCAAAGGGTATTACGGGGCGAAAAGCGAGCGAAGGAAAGGCACTTTGCGACATTAAGTTGCGCAAAGTTGCGTCTCTGCCTACCCCTCTGGGACCGAGGCGTGAGCATTATCTATGTAAATAAATAAAAGTTTAAAAGTCCCCCCCCCCCCCCCCCCCCAAGCAACAAAATATGTATGTCATTCTCATTGATATATATTTTATTTTGTGACAAACAAACCCTTAGTCGGTGCGAGAGGTGCAAAATATAAAATTGAATCCGAGTTAGCGATATTTTTAATAGCATTAACAAGCTCAGCTCACCCTCCCACTTATATGCCCAGGTCCTACAAAAGCTAGCCGTCTATATTATATCTACTTATACTGTGCACTAAACGCAGTCGGCCCGTTGCACCGTGCACCTGGGCTGCATCGGTGAAAGCGGCCCCATACTTGCAGTACTTGTATGTTGGCAAACTACTTCAGGGCTGCGGTTTTGCTCGCGTTTTATTCGGGATTTTTTTCGCTACCTACTCGGTACTATTTGAATATTGTCTTTCAGTATAAAGGTGCGTAAATTAACAAGCTTGTCTGCACCGGGTGCGACTGAAAATCATCGCCTAGCACCTTACTTGGTCTAGGCATATGCTGAGTCGTTTGCCCTTTTGCTGCCACGGCACACGCATACTATTTTAAGTAAGTATGTTAAAAAAATTTAATTGTTTTCTCTTGCTTTGTTGGTTTTTTCTTTGTGTGAGCCAATTATGGTAGTAAATAAATGTTTTTTTCTTTCTTTCTTTCTAAATTCGATGAAAGTGGGTCATGCTTTTGACGTAAATTCGATGAACGTGGGTCAGGAAAAGTTGTGTTACAAAAAAATGTGTAGGTACTTTCGAGAGTTTCGTGTAACTATAGTTAGAAATGTAATAGTTACGCCATAGATTCGGCGACTACAAAAATAATTATTCACCCTGCTCACCTCACCCAATGACGTCATAAGGCCGTGCCAACGAGCTTTGAAAATGAGATGCCGCGCGGTCGCCGCTCAATTTAAAGTGAGTTAGCATGGAAACTGCTCGACGGATTTGAACGAAAGAAACTGTATTCTACTTAGACAAATGAATAACAAGTATTCTAGATATGGATAATCTGTGGTTTGAGATAACAATAATCAGTTTGGCGACCTCCGTGGCGGAAAGGGTAGTTCTCGGACTGCCACGCCGGAGGTTGCGGGCTCGAATCCCGCTAGGGGCAAATGTTCGTATGATGAATATGAATGTTTGTACCCAAGTCTTGGATGTTTATATATTTATTTAAGTATGTGTATCCGTTATCTAGTAACCATACCACAGGTTCTGCCTAGTTTGGGACTGGATAATTGGTGTGAGTGTCTGAGATATTTATTTTTATTTAGTTTGTAATATAGATTTTCTACCCCCCTTGTTATGTCAGCCCCTAGAAGTCCACTGTTGGACATAGGCCTTCCCCAATGAACGCGACCATACCCGGTCCTCCGCCCTCCGCATCCGGCCACCTTCTTCAGGTCGTCGGTCCACCCACGGAGCGTCCACCCTGCGAGTGCTTATTCGCGGTCTCCACTCCAGAACTCGTCTGCCCCAACGGCCGTCGGTTCTGCGGCATATGTGGCCCGCCCGTCTACGCCACTTACAGAATCTTATTTCACGAAACTGCGGTAGTAGCTCAAAGTTATAGGTACCCACTACCGCTGTTTTTAGTATAGGCTACGCAAAGATTGTCATAAGCGCCTCTAATGGCACAAAATTGAAACTTTCTCAGTAATAATTTGCTGACTGTCAAAATTCAAAAGTTAAGTTACTTTAGTTATTCCAATTGTTATTCATTCGTTTATGTTCCAATAGCATAGCCATAAAAAAACATACTTATACCTCAAAATTTTGATTTGCACGACTAATGAAAAAAAAAATGTCCAAGAGCTTAATAATACCCAACTATAGAAACTTGCCGTTAAGAAGCGAGCCGCATAATCTTGTGTCGCAAATAGGTACTAACTACAATCAACTAATTGAGTAGCTTTTAGCCTATTTCATTGCAAACTTAACTATCTGCTCTCTTTTGTCTTAGCTTGATGGTTTGCGTGACGTAGTATCTTGAGAACACTTCACCTTTAAGTAGATAAGTATCAATTTCATTTTCTCTTTTTAAACCAAGCAGACAGACAGATGTTGCTTTTTATAAATATAGTGATGCATTGAAGTCACATACTTATTCATTGTGCTCATAGCCAGGGTGGGGAGGGGGTATTCATTTCACCACGCGTAAATTCTGGGAATAGGTACGTAAGTGTACATACCCATTCAGTTGAATTGAATAACTTAGTATTACTTTCTGTTAAATAAAATTTTACTCTGGGGTGTTATATAGCACTTATTGAGTAACATTTTACTAATCGGAAAAGTAGGTATAACTTATATTTCTTAAAATAAGTACCTTAGTGGAACGATACGATAAGGTCTATGTTCAGCAATGGACGTTTACAGGTAATGAATAGTAAAGCATGGCATAGTCTCTATGTAACTAATTTCTCTTGCACAAATGAAAATGTGCCTTGACGTAACCCATTACGTTAAATTTTAGATTGTGCTTACTGATAGCATATTTACTTTTACTATACTGTAAAATAAATAGTAGACGGCAACTGTACTTAGCCCAAATAAGTGTTACAATTTGTCCAATACAATAATCTATTAAAATATAATAATAATATATTAAAACAAAGAAAGACTATGAATAACTACGACGTTCTTTGCCGAATTGCAACGAATAATTCGTAAAACGGAACGCATAAAAATGTTGCTAGTAAAAAGATACTAAACCTAATAGTAGTTTAATTGACATGATAATTTGAAAACATATTAATCGGACGTATAAAAATCATGTTATGAGTAATTTTTTATTAGGTTGTCCATTTTTTTTATAATTTTATAACTATATGCCATTAATTTGCAGGACAGTATAAATTGGCAGAGTAGGTTGGTGATATTATTTTGTGGCAACATTATTTTTCAGTCATTCTTCAGCAATGGGGAAGCTGTCAATTAATTTTAAGCCCAATTTTTTGGGTTTATTGAAATTTTTAAACAGTATGAACTGGTTTATTGTGTTCTTTAGTTTAATTAATTTGTCAATGTGCATTTACGAGGATCAGATAGGCAAATTCGATTGGTAAATTGATGTTTTAGGTTATACCATTGTATGTCAAGAACTGTGTCGGATTTGAGTGAATTATTAATTTTTCACGCGTTTCCAGGCGTCAAACATACGTGGGGAGGATCAAGTTTTCGCAGTTCGATACAGTATCTACCGCTAAGAAAATAATTGTCGCTACTGAAGAGAATGTATTGGCTGCGTTAAATTTGAAGACTGGTAATTGATTTTATTGACGATATCCGTTGATACTCAAACAACCGGTGTCATAATTTAGACATCGCATATTCACACCACACTGGCGCGAAGACGGTGGCGGCCTTCGGGCAAGTCGCGGCCAAAGTTCCATACAAAATTGTGCCGCAAGCCGCACCTTGCCCTCGTCTGTATACGATTCTCCATACAATCCCATATATCATCACAAGTGGCCGCCACTACCACCGCGTTATTGCGGGGCTAGCTTTAACACTCAGTTGCATACTTGCTAATTTGGATATCAAAATATTGCTAGTCATAGTGACTAACAAACATGATCTAAATAAAACTTATCTCGCTATGATGTCTATCTAATGTTTGAAGAAAGGTAATCCAGACAGTTCCAGATGATCTTAAATTATGATCTCACTAATACTGACTGTAAGGTAAAGACTTATGGTAGCCTAGTTGGTTGTGCACTCCCCTCACATTCATGAGGTTCTAGTATTTATAATACCACAGGCTTTTCAATGAAGGTAAACATCATAAGGAAACCTACATATGCCAAAGAAGAATTCTAAGATGTATGTGAGTCTACTAAATTAGCTTGAGGCACCATTAGTGGACAGAGGTTTGGCACAAAAGATGCTGAAGGGTCGAAGTGACACTAGGTCTTCCTGGCCGCCTAGTAAGATAAGATTTATGTTTCTTTTATTTGAATTGGATTTAATCGATGAAATGATTAGACTGGCTAGATGGAGCGACGATCTGTGTAAGGCGGCTGGCAGTAACTGGATGAGAAGAACCGAGGATCGGGTTCAGTTGTGCACCTTGGGAGAGGCCTATGTCCAACAGTGGACTCTTTCGGGCTGATGATGATGATGATGAAGAAGAAATGATTGATCACCACCACATGATGACTGCTGACATGATAATGAAGGAATGACAAATTTGCCTCTATTACAGGTCAAGTGGTCTGGCGTCATGTGTTTGAGAGTGCATCCACAGGCAACATCCAGTTGCTGCACGTGAGTGACCATGTGTTCACCGTCTCTGGTGCTAACCCGTATCTTGTGCGCAGTTGGGACTCTGACACAGGTAATGTGGTTTTCACTTCTGGTACCAAATATGTATATTGTTTTCATTAAACAAAAGTCATTTGTTCTAAATATGGTATACTGTAAGGTGGTAAATTATTAATAAGTTCTTTCTGGGTTACAATAATATAAAAAATTATGGATTTAAATTTCTAACGTAATACGTAACGTAACGTAACGTGAGTAATAATTCTATTAAGAAAGAAAATCATTAGTATGACGTAATAAAATATGTCAAACTGTCTAATCATAATATGTAATGTAAAAACTGAAAGTAAAACAAATTCACATGCAAAATTCACCAACTGACTGGGTATTAGTAGGATAAAGTAACTATTTTATAGTGTAAAATCTATTTGGCTGTTAACCAAATTTTCCAAAGGTCCTTCTGTGAATAAATGGAATAGTAAATATTTAAATTACATTATCAAATAGATAACTGTATCATTCTAATTAAGAGAGACAGAGAGACATTGCGTTTTATAATATATTTTATATATAACTTTCAAGCACCTCTCTTTATCTTACGACATACATCTTTATGTCTTACCACATGATATTATTCCTCAGGACTTCTCCTCTGGGAATGGTCGCTGACCCTCCAGATGGATGATAAAGCAGATTTCTCCGAGTGGTGGGTGCACAAGAACCTTCTGATCCATATGGTGCCGGTGTTCGGGTCGCATCTTGAGGTCTCCATGTATAACATCATGACGGGGCAGAATAGAGGCGCCACGTCACGGCTACCGGCCGTCTGGAGTAATGATGGGTAAAGCCTTTCACCTGCTGTTTAAACTAGACAAAATCTTCCTTATGAAATGTCCAAAGTTCTGCAAGTGTAAATATAAAAGTAATTAGTAAGTAATAGTTTGCCCGCCTCATTGGCTTAGTTATCGGACTCAAGTGCCAGAGGTCTTGGAGGGTTCCCACTGGGGACAGACAACTTTGTACAAGTTGGTCCTGGTCTGAATTTTTATATTTGTGAAACATCCTTTCCTTGTTTAATTTCCATAAAAAGTACTCAACTAACACTCATCATCATCAGCCGAAAAACTTCCACAGGCCTCTGATAGAATGCCAGTTTTGGTTTGCTGTCCATTGGGGGATTTTCCATAATCACCACACTTGGCAGGCAGATTGGTGATCGCAGTAATAAATCTTACTATACATAGGAGAACGTCGCTACCCGCCCTTAGTTGACATTTAATTTTCATCATCATCAGGTTATTTTTGTCTCCACTGCAGGAGCACAACCCTCTCTCATCTGCCGGAGACAGACGGAGGATTTGGCCAAAACGCCCCGCGCTGGCCAGACGGGTTAGGGAGGCTGGATTTAATTTTCATTTTTTATTAATGACATTTATATCGACATCAATATATTTCAGATGCATACTAACAGCACCATACTACACATGCGTGTCAGGCCACTCTGAGAGTCAGCTGCTTCTCTCACTGGATCTCACATCGCAAGCTGTGCAGATCATTAGCAAGCCTCTGGCAGACTTTGTAGAGAAAGGCAGTGAAGGTAATCTAAAAATTATGTTGTTTAATAAACTAAAAAAAAAAACTTAGTAAGATGACGTGTCGCTCGTTTCCAGTGCACTTATCTTCTTAGGGGGCCAGGAAGACCCAGCGACACTTCGACCCTTCAGGATATTTTGTGCCAAACCCCTGACCACCGACGGCGCCCCAAGCCGATTTGGTGGACTTCACATATGCCTTAGAATTTCTTCTTTGGCATATGCAGATTTCCTTACGATGTTTTCCTTCACCGAAAAGCCTGTAGTATTGTAAATAAACCGTACCTTAAGTTTGGAAAAACTCATTGGTACGGGCTCATTAACATGAGTGCACAACCAACCAGGCTACCGCGGCTCTTCCAGTGCACAGTACGCATTTCCAGTGCACAGTACGCATTTCCAGTGCACGGTGCGCGTTTATAGTGCTCGGTGCGCGAATCCAGTGCTTTGTTAGTTCACAGTACTCTTTTTAGTGCATGATGCGCGTTTCCAGTGCACGGTGCGCATTGACTTTGTTGTGTCAGTTGTAAGACACTGATCCTACACCCTGATTACCTTTTCCAGGCACCCTCCGCCCTCTAGATGGCAACAGCGCCGAGCCAGGCTTCATCATCGACGACAAGAAGGTCGTACTGATAAAGGACAACGAGTTCATACCGCTGGACGTAGCCGCGGTGGAGCAGGCCAGCGTGACCGTCGTGGACAGCGCCACGGGGCCGCTGCTCATGCAGATTTGGACCGATGAAGTTGAGGTATCGAGTCTTATCTCTCTGGTTACGAATACTTAACCTGTTTACTACAGAAAAAAAATTAAGACGAGAGCGATATATGTATTATGCGAATTACGTATCTATCCGTCTGTATTGACTGAATTTGACTCGACATACTGGCTGAGTAGCACGACGACGAAGCGGACATCGTTATGTCGCGCCCCTGAATAAGGAGAGTTGCCGTACAGAGAATCAAGCACAGAATTACTTATTTGTAGGGGGATCAAGCAGGGTGCTCCGACAAAGAGCACCTAAGCAAGTGCCGGGCACCTCCCCGTGATTCCTACCTGTAGACATAGACATACTTTATTGATAACTTCCGTTACAGGTCAAATATTAGACAAATTAAAGACAGGCAAATTAAACATCAATAACTAACATAAATAACTAATTAATAAAAAAAATGTCAAATAAAATTCTTAAAATTTAATAAATCAAGTTAATGAGTGTATGAACTAAATGTCGAAAGTCCATGCGAGGTGGCTGAAAAAAGGGACGTATTAGATAAAAAATTTGATTCTAGCATGGCGCACTTGGAAAGGCGTAACTCACACTTCTCACGTATCACTTTATTGCTTACCCTGTTACATAACTTTACTTCATAAAGTTAAACCTTGAAGCTACGAAGGAGTTTTAATTTTATTACTGATCGTTTAATGCTCGCACTTCGAAGCATCTAACACACGGTCTGTCTCCCTCAGGGCTTCTCCCTGACGGCGCACAGCGTCGTATCCGGAAAGCAGGAGACGGAGATCCGCAGCTCCAACCGCGAGCTGCGGATCCCGGAGCCGGAGATATCGGCCGTGACGTGCGCGAAGTCCGCGCGGGAGCGCCCCGCGTGCCGGCTGCTGGTGACGGCGGCCGACGACGCCCTGCACCTGCTGCAGCAAGCGGGTAAGTGGGACGCACTCACGTTTTCATCCCATCTATTTGAGAAGGACGACTTGGTTTGCCTTTAAGTGCATTTTCTATAAGAAACGTTTGACGGGCAGTAATGAGTTTTTAATCCTCTTTATAAGTGCGCCGCAAAGATTTGGAACATCTTAGTGTTCAGCGCCAAAGAAATCGAAAGCAAATATTGTTTGAATAAAGACATATGTTTTATTAAATAATAATATTACAATAAAATATGAGGCGCCTTTTATGCTCTCATAGAGGGTGACGAAAAGTAAAGTGTATCACTCGGGCGCAAAATATATTTTTGGCTCGGGCGATGTACTTTGAATCCCTCGCTACGTTCAGGATTCTACTAAAGAATCCATCACTTCGCTCTGGATTCAAAAAGCACCCTCGCTGTAAAAATATTATTTTGCTCCCTTATGATACAATCTACTATTCCCGGTTGCCGTGTGGTTCCCGGCTTAGAATAAGGCCACCCCTATCTTTTCCGTGGGTGTCGTCAAGGCGACTAAGGGATTGCACCAGGAACGGGCAGCAGCGTTCTCCTGTGTGTGTATGTTAAGATCATTACTGCGATCACCAATCCGCCTGCCAAGCGTGGTGATTATCGCAAATCCCCCAATGGACTACTTACCAAAAGTGGTATTCTATTGGGGAGGCCTGTGTCCAACAGTGGACGTATTTAGGCTGATGATCAATGACATTTCATACCAGGGTGAATATTCGAGCGTTCCAACCGCCGGCATTATCCTCCCCTTCAAAGGTAGAAGAGACAACATCAGTTCATCGCTTTTATTATAAAATAAGTTTCTGGTCTGCCGTGCCGATGGATGCGTGTCCAGGGGCTAGCCTGGTCGTCATCCCGGAGCTGGGTGGGCTCCGGGCACCGGGGCTCTGATGAGGTGGACAATTATTTCCCTAGCTAATCGTGGTACCTCAACAAGACGGCGATGTTGTTCGCAACACATCACGTCAAGTGGTATCACGGGGCGAAAAGCGGGCGAAGGAAAGCCGCTTTGCGACATTAGATTGCGCCAAGTGGCGATACATCGTCTCTGCCTACCCCTCTGGGACTAAGGCGTGAGCATTATGTATGTATGTATGTTTTCCATTTTTTTATCTTTATTCTTACAAATTCATGTAATGTTTTTGTATGGGCTGAACTGGCCCGAAATAAATATATTATTTAATTTAATAAATTAATATTTGTGTCTACAGGTAGAGTTGTGTGGACGCGAGAGGAGGCTCTCGCCAACGTGGTGGCGGTAGAGTTCGTTGACCTGCCCGTGTCGGACCTAGACGCCGCTATAGAGTCGGAGTTCGACCAGAAAGAGGGTAAGTAACAATTTATAAAACAATAAAACTTGACAAAAATAAATATTTCATATATATATCTAATTCCCAAACTAGACATTTCTCCTTTACAGTCAGACAAGTAAGCATTTATCAAAATAATTGTTGTTTATTTCAAATTTAATGTATAATACCATGATATAATGTCATCGGGAGTGATATATTTATAGTAAAATGGCAAAAAGTATTCATCATTCATCATCATCATCAGGTTATTTTTGTCTCCACTGCAGGAGCACCACCTTCTCTCATCTGCTGGAGACAGACGGAGGATTTGGTCTACACTCCCCGCGCTGGCCAGCCGGGTTGGGTAGGCCTGATTGACGTTTTATAATGTATATTCCCTTAGTCGCCTTGTACGACATCCACGGGAAGAGTTGGTGTGGTCCTATTCTACTCTACCGGAAACCACACGGCAATCAATTATACAAAAATTTTATTTACAAAAACATGATTGAGGTTACAGCGCTTCATTGAAACCCTCTTTTAGTATATATTTTATGTTTAATTATACAGGGTTACAGGAAAAGTCGTGCTAGATCCCTTAAGGGTGTGGAGCACCCATCATTTCTGATTTCACTATGAAACACCCTACCCTAAACTTAACCCTTTTCGAGATATTCGACTTTAAATTTTTTTATTGAAAATTGCTGATTTTTAGGCTACTACATTTATTTTTGTTTATTTTGTGTATCTTATTATTATTATTATTGCATTTTTACATGTGTAGTAAGATGCTTTAGGACGTCAATCATTAAAATAGTGCACAAGTTATTTGAATAGACCGTAGTAGACAAGTGAAAGAAAAGAAATAAAAAACATATTAGAAAGTTTATTTTTCTCTAAGGGATATCTAAAAAAAATATTATGGTAATTGTTCGGCAGATGTTTTTTAAAATATCTACGGTTCATCAGCTATCTAACGAGGTATAATAATGTAGGGTTTTATTCAAATGCATTCAAAAAAATTTAGTTTCATAGGCGACAGTGGAGAAGAAAATGTATACTTAGCCCTAAAAAGTAAAATAAAACAATAGGTAAGCATGAAATGCCATTTATTAAAGGTTTTCTCACAACTTTTTCTTTTTCTACAGTTCATGTTCAACATGGCCGCCTCTATTTCTAATACATTGTCGCATCCTTCTACGGAGACCGGTCTTCACTACGCCAGTGGTCAATGTGGTCCTCATTTTATTTGCTGCATCCACAATCCTTTCTCTTAAGTCTTCCACAGACGAAACTGGATTCGGCTCGCTGTACACGAGACTTTTCATGCAGCCCCACACATGAAAATCCATGGGGGTTAGGTCCGGACTTCTTGCTGGCCATGGCAATGGCCCACCTCGTCCAATCCATTTGTTTGGATAATTTGTGTCCAGCCAGTCTCTGACACTTCTCCTGAAATAGGCAGGGCAGCCATCGTGTTGGAACCACATGTCCCTGATCAGGTTGAGTGGCAGATCATCCAGCAAATCACTCAAGTCTGCTCTCAGGAAATTTTCGTAGCTTTCCCCGTTTAGATTATCCGGGAGAAAGTAAGGTCCAATCAAATGATTGGAGATAATGCCCATCCACACATTCACGCTGAATCTTCGTTGGGACCCCTTCACTCTTTTCTTATTGGGATTCCTTAGTTCTTTTAGGGCCCAGTAATGGGCGTTGTGATAGTTAGTTATGCCATCTTTATCAAATTTGGACTCATCCGTCCACAAGATATTTCTTAAAAAATCTGGGTCTTCTACATCAGCATTTAGCATAAATCTGCAAAAGTCCAATCTTCTCGCGGGGTCCCCTTCTTCAATAACGTGTAATGGTACGGGTATAATGGTACGGGTATAGGCCAGCAGTATGCACTGTAAACCACACTCTCCATTGCGAAAGCCCCAGATCACGGGCAACAATATTAGTGGAAGTAGTCGGATCCGCTCGAAAGCGTTGCACTATCTCATTGTCCTGTTCTTCGTCGTCAATTCGTGGTCTTCCCATGTCTGTACTTCGTCTCAAAACAGAGCCAGTTTCTCGAAGTCTTCGATAAACTCTGTCAAAAACGGCCACATCCGGCACTCGACGACCGGGGTAGCGAGTTATGTATTCGTTGCGAGCTTGCGCAGACACACAATCGCAGTATCCGTAACAAATAAGCATATCAGCATATTCCTCAGGTGTGTAGGACGTCATACTCAACACTTCCGTATCACAGGCACAAATCAGAGTCCGGTTAACAAGCACAGTAGTCACAAATCAGAAGAAATAGTCCAGAATCACAGCCAAGTCGAGAAAAAGAGCAAAACGATATCGCATCTACTATGTACGAAGCACAAAAGCAGACTGACAACCAAAACAATGTTTCCGGTTGTATTCCCAGTCCTAGCCGGTGTCTACACACTTTTTCTTTCATTCGTACCTACATAAATCGTCACTTGTCTCGCTCGCACGGTGCGTCTTAACTTGAAGGACAATAGGCGTGGGACCGTTAGAACTGCTACCTGGAGCGTCCCAACTACTTTTTTTCCACGAAATGTAATACAAACCCTAGATTGTTACACCTCGTTAGATAGCTGATGAAACGTAAATATTTTAAAAAACATCTGCCGAACAATTACCATAACATTTTTTTTAGATATCCCTTAGAGAAAAATAAACTTTCTAATATGTTTTTTATTTCTTTTCTTTCACTTGTCTACTACAGTCTATTCAATTAACTTGTGCACTATTTTAATGATTGACGTCCTAAAGCATCTTACTACACATGTAAAAATGCAATAATAATAATAATAAGATACACAAAATAAACAAAGTAAATGTAGTAGCCTAAAAATCAGCAATTTTCAATAAAAAAATTAAAAGTCGAATATCTCGAAAAGGGTTAAGTTTAGGGTAGGGTGTTTCATAGTGAAATAAGTCAGAAATGATGGGTGCTCCACACCCTTAAGGGATCTAGCACGACTTTTCCTGTAACCCTGTATATGTTGTTATAACACAAGAATAGTACAATTTACAGATGTAACATACATACCTTAATCTTAATTTTACAATTTTTCACTAGCATACGGTTGCCTGGAAGAAAAAGCCGCTACTTGTACATTTACTTTACTCTCCTACATATTTTCTGTAATTTGCATGCAATAAAGTATATTCAATCAATCAAAAAATCAAGTTTTGTCGGCCCCGTAGACTAGTCTGCACCTACACACCTACACACCTGCATCTACACCTGCCTGCGAAGCTCGGGATCGCGGGTTCGAATCCCGCCCAGGGCAAACATTAGTGTGATGAACACTTGTGTTTGCCTTGTGACTGGATGTTGTTTATATACTTATTGTATTATATTATATTATATTATATTATGTATTTATGTATGTATATCAGCTGTCTGATACCCATATTACAGGCTCTGCCTAGTTTGGGATCAGGTGGCCGTGTGAGAAATGTCCCCATATATTTATACAGGATCAACTGGTACAATTAGCGGGGTGTTTACGAAAACAACAAAACTGTATTGCATATCGTTTTGTTCTAAATAGCCCTGATCTGATTGCCCTTTCGTAGACGCCCAACGCGATACCATTATCACGAAATCGGTATAAATATTATGTATGCCACTTTTCGTGGCTGTCTATTGGGGGATTTGCTATAATCAGCACGCTTGGCAAGCGGATTGGTGATCGTAGAATAATCTTAATGTATGCAGGAGAACGTTGTCCCTGGCGCAATTGACGTCACCCGCGGGAAGGTTGGGGGTGGCCATATTCTAAGCCGGGGCCTACACGGACACTTCTTCGTATATACGAACATGATATACATTTGTTGATATGTTTTTTACATAAAACTGATTCCGTTGTGTTTGTTTTCTAGCTGCCAAGATGTATAGTAAGTACTGTGTGTGTAGATTTGTGTCTCACAATGTGTACAAAACGTCTCTAGGGACGAGATTACCTATTAATTCACTTCACAGTTCCTTCGGTTCAATGTTTCTGTAGTTCTATTAGATAGTTTGTGTGTTTGTGTTATAAAAGTCGGTAAAGTGTATAATATGTCGTACACTTTGAGACAGTTTTTTTTCTTATTCCAATAATATCTCGGAAATTTAATTGTTCCTGAAATTTCTTTCGTTTTATAAATTTCGTTCCTTATTTTCCCATCACTAGAGTCAACGCGGACGTGTGACATTTAAAAATCGTATGTAAACGGGTTTTACTAAATTTCATAATTGCATGTAGGAGTAAAATGTATCCAGCGAATAGCGGCGTATGCTCGCGCTTCAGCTTTTGACGTTATTCTTAAACTTTTCAAGACTATTATTATTTGTTAACGTACAATCCACCGCGTTACTCTCCGACAGGTCTGCGTTGACTCTTGCCGAGCAGTTTTAATGTTCCAAATATTAGCTGCACCAGGGGCCTAGTGAGCATTTCGGATATTATCGGTCGAACTGCAAAGCTACTTTGCATTTTATACGGGTCATATGACATCTAATAAATAAAATCGTAGACATCGCGTGTCTCCCGCTCCCGCTTCAGCTCCCCTCCCCTTTTCCCAGACAAACAGACAAAAATTCTAAAAATAATTGAAATGTGTTCTATTACTTATCCTTAGACCCCTATAATATTTTTTTGGAAATATCTTCAATGTACAGACACGCGATGTTTACGATTTTATTTATTAGATTAAATCAATGTTTTCTCTATGGTTTGTTTATTTAAGGTACTTTCCCTAAGGTAAGGTCCCGTTCATTCTCTCCTCTCTGCAGAACGATTAAGGTCCTATTTTTCTTTATATGTGATTTTTTTATCTGGATGCAGGCTCGATCTGGGCGGCGTTCTCCCGTCGCCTGCAGACGCAGTTCCAGCAGCTGCAGACGCTGGTGCACAGCGTGCAGCCCGGCGAGGGCGCCGCGCAGGACGCGCCCGAGCCCCTGGTGAGGGACTACTTCAACCTGCACAAGATCATTGTGCTCGTCACTGAAGTTGGGAAGGTAATTTAACACTCTTAATAAAATTTATAAGTACGGTCTTCATCAGTAGAATGAATGCCACTCTTGGTGATATGATCAGCACGCTTGGCAGGAGGATTGGTGATCGCAGTAATGATCTTAATATACATAGGACTATGTCAAGTAAGCCATGTTACAGATATTATGAAAACCATTCATAACTTTCTTAGCCCCAGCCATGCTAATAAATTAAAGTTATAGTTCATTCATTTTATTTTTAAACAACACCACATACGATACGGAGTGCCCCACAACAGAGCTAGAATATATTTATTTAATTTTACTGTATAATGTAATTTAATTGAATTTATTTAATATTTTGACATCCTAATTGCTCTTGTTTTAAATATTTGAATGTTACTAACACGTAGTCATATAAGTATTATTATATTACGTTGCTAACAATAATGGACCATTGATATCTAAATAAACGAATTTAATAATAATACAAATGTTTTGTTCCGTTTTTGCACAGTGTGAATGTATGCGTTGCATTATATATACATTTTTATGGGGTCTTGTTATTTTTAATTAATAATATAAGTTAATAAAACATGAGGAATTATATTATGTTTTTTTCAATTTTGTAAAAATCACATTCATCATCATCAGGTTATTTTTGTCTCCACTGCAGGAGCACGACCCTCTCTTATCTGCCGGAGACAGACGGAGGATTTGGCCTACACTCCCCGCGCTGGCCAGACGGGTCGGGGAGGCCTGATTGATGTTTTATAATGTATTTCCTTCGTCGCCTTGTACGACATCCACGGAAAGAGTTGGAGTGGTCCTATTCTACTCTACTGGAAACCACAAGGCAAAAAAATCACATTACGAAACATTTAATATTTGTTATACTTACATAAAAATTCAAGCAAACTCTTACATATATATATAGAAGTACGTTAAGCTTTTGTTCTTGTAATGTCTATCTGTAAATATTTATAAATAAATGTGTTTTTGTTATGATGTTGGGCTGATGGCTGTCAAACCAGGGCCCTTAACAAATTAAAAATAATCCCATTTAATATTATAAGTTTGGATGTTTGGTACTCCGTCACGCTTCAACCACTGGACGGATCGGGATGAAACTCGGCACACATATAGGTTAGGTCCTGGAATAGGACATAGGGTAGTTTTTATCCCGAAAAAAAATCTAATTCCTACGGGAAACTAAAACAGCAGTGAATTTGCTCCCAACGTGGCGCCACTTTGTATAGAGATGTATAATTGTCTAGTTGTCCACGCGGGCGGTAGCTAGTATAATAATAGTTAAACGTGGTGGTGTCCAGATATTCGGCATGGACAACCTGTCGGGCGCCGTGCTGTGGCGGCGCTACGAGCCGCGGCTGGACACGGCGGGCGCGCTGGTGTTCACGCGGCGCTCGGCGCGCCACCCGCCGCACGACGCCTACCTCACCGTGGTCGGGAAACACGCGGTGAGTGGGACTGTACCGTCCAGCAACCGTAGCAGCAAAAAGGACCTATTCCACATATCCCTACTGGTCTGTCCCTACTAGTAGGGAAGAACGGAATTTTTAAAAGCACTGTGTGGAAATAAACGCACGTAAACTTTTTTGTTGTTTTATTATTGCTGCCATTTAACCATCTAGATGGTTAATCGTAACCAATTTTTTTTTGTATTATGAAATTAAAAGACAATAGTTAATTAATTAATTAATTGGCTTTTAGTTTCTAAACAAACAAAAAATGTCACGTTCTTATATTTAATTTTTAAATTCTGATGAGTGTACGCTTGACCCCAATCTCACCTGATGGTGAGTGACGATGAGGCCTAAGGTGGAGCGCGTTTACCCAGATGATGCATATTCACTCTTCTTTTAAAAAAATCAAAATTGTAATTGTAATATGTAGATTTTATACCTGATTCTGAAACACGCATTTTAAAATTAACGGCACCAAAATTATTTCTATCCCTATCAAACACTATTAGAAAGATAGAGACGATAATGACAACTTTCCAAGTAACACTTTCCTAAAATGACAACTTTCCCAAAATTGACACTACCCTAAAATGCAACTTTTCCCAATTAACAACTTTCCAAAATGTACACTCCCAAAATTGCAACTTCCCAAAATTAACTCTTCCCTAAAATGATAACTTTTCCCAATTAACACTTCCCAGAACGAAATTTTTTCCCAATTAACACTTCCCAATATGACAACTTTTCCCAATCAACACTTCCCAAAGTGACAACTTTCCCAATGAACACTTCCCAAAGTGACAATTTTCCCGATTAACACGTCTCAAAACGACAACTTTTCCCAATGAACACTTCCCAAATTAACACTTCCTCAAAATGACCACCTTTATTGAAAACTGCCCTAAACTGGTTCGCCATCCGCAGGAAACCGGCATGGGTCTGTTGGTGAGCTTGAACCCCATCCGCGGCACGCTGGTGGGCGAGCGCGTGCTGCCGCTGGCCGTGCCGCTGGCGCAGTGCGCGCTGCTGCACCGCCCGGACGCAGAGAAGCTGCACGCGCTCGTGCTGCTCGACAAGGACGAGAGCGTGCAGGTCGGTGTTAAGGGGCATTTTATAACATCACAGTCATTACCAGACATATGACACAAAGTCAAAGGCCTTGCGTAAGTCGAGGATACACTTGCGTAGATCGGAGTTCGCCTATCAGTGTAGTACTTCAAAGTAAAAATTGCGGTTATTCCCATCTCGACACTCCTATGTGTTTATACCAAGAAAATAATTGACCAGTGGTCGCGAAATTTTACCTTTCTCGTCTGTACCACGAACCAGGAACTTTGAGCCCTGGTTGTTATTTCTTTTGGCTAGTCTGAACAAATATAATATATTACTAGGTCTGACGGACATGCTCAGCGAGACAATATTTGTCTCCGAAAAGTGGGTAAATGCGCAGTAAAGTGATGCAAATCTTATAGTGACAAAATAATCAATGTTTTATTTCACTTATAAGTGTAATTTGATTCCATTTACATCGGTACTTTTATTGGAAAACCAAAAATTTTGAAAAATAAAAATAATGAATCTATGTTGAATCCCTTGATTGTCTATACACAGTGTAACCAAAAAGTTACCTTCCTTATTATGCTGGATTATCGCTCATTCATTCGGGTCAAAGTGTCAAATTCTTCGTCAATGATAATTAGATAGTGACAACGCTCTATGCGAAAGTAGTGCAACAATAAACACACAACATCGTATGCGCGGAATAGCACAAGGATGATTACGATATTGTGTGTTCATTAGGTAAAAGTTAGCATTCTGTTTATTAGTTTTACCCCCCTTTCCCCCATAGTTGGTTGAACGTGATTTCATACTTCCATCGCGTACATCTCGAGTCCATTGGTTAATACGTTCATGGTTTATACATTCCCATCTCGTAAATTCTACTTTGTTTTCCACCAAACTTTTTTATTTATTTTATTCATCATCATCATCATCAGGTTATTTTTGTCTCCACTGCAGGAGCACAACCCTCTCTCATCTGCCAGAGACAGACGGAGGATTTGGCCTACACTCCCCGCGCTGGCCAGACGGGTTGGGGAGGCCTGATTGATGTTTTATAATGTATTCCCTTAGTCGCCTTGTACGACATCCACGGGAAGAGTTGGAGTGGTCCTATTCTACTCTACCGGAAACCACACGGCATTTTATTTATTAATGGTTGTATTTAACAGATTAATGAGGAATAAAATGACGTAAAATTTATTTTGATTAAATATTTAAAAAGTTACAAACATTCAAAATCTTATTCCCTAATTGTTTTGAACAGTATACGAGTATATTTATGCCTGTCGTGTGCCACAGGCTTCTATCACACGTCCTATGGTAGGTTCTAAAAAATGTTTAAACAGACAGTAATTTCAGCTACTAAATTCATACTAAATTTTTATTGGTCAGGTGCTGCCGCTGTCGTCCGCGCCTCTAGTCGAGAACATGTTCATGTATGTAGCAGAGAAGAGCACGGCGAAGGTGCAGGGGTACGCATTGAGATACGACGGAAGCGTAAGTACATTTAAGGCCTTATTCTATAAAAAGGAGTTAAAAAAGTGGTGTTCAAGTCTAAGTTAAATATATAAGTAGATATAAGTTAGATCATATCATTGATTTATAGATTATAGTAAATTATTCATAATGGCATTATTATCAGGGTTGGCATGATTAAATCATAATGATTTAAATTAGCTAGGAAATAAAGGAACTTAGAAAAAGTATATCACAAGTACACTAAGCTCTAAATTTGCATCTGCTAAATCAATATCATTATTATAATATTTAAACAAACAAAACTAATTTTCCAGCTTTTTCTGTTCCCAGTCTATTCCGTAATGTAGCATTAACAATGCCAAATGTAAAAAAACTCTTTTAATATTTTACTCATTTTCAAGTGGCAATTGTGAGAAATTAAATTTTATTAATGAGTTTAGTATACAACATTTTTAAAGAGGACGCCAAATCTCGTCCTAGACTTATTTAGTACATAGATAATATAATATATTTAGGAGCGAATCATCATATAAGCCCTTAGCCGTCCACTGCTGGACGTAGGTCTTCCCCAATGAACGCCACCACATCCGGTCCCCCGCCCTTCGCATCCAGACGCTTCCGGCCTTTTCTTCAGGTCTTCGGTCCACCGGGCGGTGGGGCGTCCCACCACTCCATAACAGATATATTGATATCTTTTTTACGCAATAATTCGAAATAGTCTGCCTCATTAATATGTCGAATACGGGGGAGCACCAACAGTATGCTAAATATCACAGCGGAAAGGTTTGGGAGGTTCATGGGGTTTCATGCAAAAAGCATGGCCCAGTGAGCCTCTATAATGATTGTTAACTAGCTGTTGCCCGCGACTTCGTCCGCGTGGACAATTTAACATCACAAATTATTATGTATTTCCTACTTACTTGATATTTTGGTCAATTCACACAATATCTTTATAAATTGTAGCCTATGTGTTATTCTGATGTATAAGCTATATTATTGTAAAGTTTCATTAAAATCCATTCAGTAGTTTTTACGTGAAAGAGTAACAAACATCCATCCATACTTACAAACTTTCGCGTTTATAATATTAGTAGGAAGGATTATCATCGATTTATTTTTGTGTATTTACTGACATAGACTAAGTCAGGACTAACAATATATGGATTTCTATTTTTAACTGTGAGGACCGGGTGTGGGGGCGTACATCGGGGAAGGCCTATGTCCAGCAGTGGACTTCTAGGGGCTGGCACGATGATGATTTTATTTTATCTTTCAAACTTCCAGCACGTGGTGGCCCAGAAGACGTGGTCGGTGCACCTGGGCGGTGGCGGGGGGGCGGGGGCGGGGGCGGGGGCGGGGCACCGCATCGTGAGCGCGGCGCGCAAGCCGGCCGGCGAGCGCGCGCACTCGCCGGGCCGCGTGCTGGGCGACCGGTCCGTGCTCTACAAGTACATCAACCCCAACCTCGTGCTGTTCGTCACGCAGGGGCCGGACGCGCTGCACAAAGGTACTGCACTGTACCTGCACACGAGCTACAGGGACTGCTCATATTTGAACACTGGACTCAATATATTTTTGGGTGTTGGACGTTTTGGTCCCAGCCGGCAATAACAACAAGTGATAGGCCAATGAAATGGTCTTATTAAGTAGTAATAATAAATAAATATTACATATAATGCCGTAGTTGCCGTGTGGTTTCCGGTAGAGTAGAATAGGACCACTCCAACTCTTCCCGTGGATGTCGTACAAGGCGACTAAGGGAATACATTATAAAACATCAATCAGGCCTCCCCAACCAGTCTGGCCAGCGCGGGGAGTGTAGGCCAAATCCTCCGTCTGTCTCCGGCAGATGAGAGAGGGTTGTGCTCCTGCAGTAGAGACAAAAATAACCTGATGATGATGACATATAATGCGTATATATAATGGATCCGCCCCCACACCCGGGCGGAGGACCGGGAGTTCATTGGGGAAGGCCTATGTCCAGCAGTGGACGTCTAAGGGCTGATATGATGATATACATATATATACGTACACTTGTCAAACTAGGATTTTCTCCTGTGCCATGGGAATTAAACAAGGATAGGACAATTCACAAACATAACATTCAGACCGGTACCAAAATGTACAAAGTTGTCTGTGCCTTGTGGGAATCGAACATACGACCTCTCGCTCGAGTTCAATTGCCAAGCCACTAGGCCAACGAGGCGGTCAATAGAACAATATTGTTATGGGCATTTTAGTACCCATCTAGGGCTGCGAATCGGCACGCGCAGGGTGGGATGGACCGATAACCTGGAGAAGGTGGCCGGAAGTGGCTGGATGTGTAAGACGGAACACATCGGAACCGGGTGTGGTGGTGTTCATTGGGGAAGGAATTATGTCCAGCAGTGGACGTCTAAGGGCTGAAATGATGATATAAGTAAATGCAATAGGTATGTTGCCGTGAGATCTAAGGCAACAGACGGAAGTTGCGAGGAACAGGCAATTAGGATAGTAGATTAATTATTTGATTAGTTTACCATTTTTTGTAAATAATTTGATTTATCAAGTTCGTTAGAGAGATTTCATCCTTATAATTGACCCTAACGATGGTAATAGTAATTTTTACAGATTTTTTGTCGGTTCGATTCCCGGGTGAGGCAAGCGAATTTTCGAAAAATTTGAATGCAGCTTTTTTTCTTTTCAAAAATAAAGGAACGTTTTCTTTGAATAAAATTTTCTATTTACAGTATTAAGAGTGTTATCCGTTCAGGAGGCATTACAAAATTCCACCTTGTATCTATACGTATATGTGTGTTTGTCGATAGAATAGAATAGAATAGAAAGACTTTATTTGGCGAATACAAATACAACACAGGAATTAAAATTGACGACATAAATATGAAAAAAAAGAAGCAAAAAAATTACATAACCGTTAAAACAAAACAGAAAAAATATATATACACAGTGTTGTAGTGTGACGCCAAAAGGGTCCCCAGCTCAGCTTATGATGTAGCAAGAGCTGCAGCGCTGATTTTCAGTGAGGCCACCAAATGACTCACGGATGCAGTTGGTACATAGCAAGCAAGAAATGAAAAGATTTATATACTTATACTTATTAGTATAGCGACTGTATTGTGTGTCGTGTGGTGTGTGGTGTGTCAGACGTGGTGGTGGCGACGTGCGTGGACGGCGCGTCGGGCGCGGTGGTGGCGGCGCAGGCGCACCGGCGCGCGCGCGCGCTGCCGCTCGCCGTGCACTCCGACAACTTCCTGGCCTACCTCTACCACAACGACAAGCATCGCCGCACGGAGATCGGTCAGTCTACACCACAAATTAATAACTATATATTCTTTATTGCACGTCTTACAACTAAATACAGCTATAAATGGTGTGCACAGAAGTGAGCTTCTCTCTAAAGGAGATCTCTTCCAGCCGACTTTGCAGGGTGTGAGATGAGGCAGTAGAAGCGAGGGGGGTAAAATAAATGCATAATAAACTACATAATGGGCCCGATTTTGAAGTACAACGTTAAAATTTGACAGCGCTAAAATTGGTTTCGTCTTTATCTTCATAATACTGTGTGACAAGGATAGCAACAGTTTTAGTGCTGTCAAATTTTAACGTTGTGCCTTCAGAATCGAACCCAGTAACTAAATACCTGAACTATATATATATATACTTATATAAACACATACATACCATATTATACTGAGTGAGACAGATAGTGCTCTTTTAGTTTAGTTTTAAAAGATGTCACCGACATACTATAATTAGTTATAATCTACCATTATAACTCTCTTCACCGTGCATTTTACGCGGCCCTTCGTGCTGCGGACGTGGAATAACCTGACGTTCTAGTCCACCGCAGCGATATAAAGTTCTTTAAGATAAGTGTAAAAGATGAAGGGCTCTTCATCTCCTATGCGCCGACTGTTCCCGCGATCTTGCAGGTATCAATGGACAGTAGGGATCACTTCCGATCATGTGTACCGGCTCCCGTCATATATATTTTGTTAATCCTACTAATATTATAAATGTGAAAGTTTGGATATTTGGATGTTTGTTACTCAGTCACGCTTCAATCACCGGACGGATCGTGATGAAACTTGGCACACGTATAGGTTAGGTCCTGGAATAGGACATAGGATAGTTTTTATCCCGAAAAAACAGCTCATTCCAACGAGAATAATTTGTAACGTTAAGTTTTCCACGCGGACGAAGTCGCGGGCAACCGCTAGTTTATAATATGAGCGGGATGTCCACAGCAACAATGGAGCTGTACGAGGGCCCCCAGCGGTGGCTGCCGGCGGGCGCGGCGTTCAGCTCGCTGGCGTCGGAGCGCGCGCCCAGCGTGGAGCGGCAGGCCTACGTGGTGCCGGGCGCGCCCACCGCCGCCGGCGCCACCACCACCGAGCGCTCGCTGACGGACAAGCACGTGCTGCGTGAGTACGGGCCTCGGCCTGTGCATCTGTACTAATATTATAAAGAGGTAGAGTTTGTGAGGTTGTAGCGGGTGAGCTCTGGATCGACTGAACGGATTTTGAAAAATTTGTAAGTGTCGTCCTACTAATATTATAAACGCGAAAGTTTGTAAGTATGGATGGATATTTGTTACTCTTTCGCGTAAAAACTACTGAATGGATTTTAATGAAACTTAACAATAATATAGCTTATACATCAGAATAACACATAGGCTACCATTTATAAAGATATTGTGTGAATTGTCCAAAATATCAAGTAAGCAGGAAATACATAATAATTTGTGATGTTAAGTTGTCCACGCGGACGAAGTCGCGGGCAGCAGCTAGTAGGCTATATGTTTACCCGAAAAATTAAAAGACCCTTTCGTGGTAGTCGGAAAGTGATTACCGCCCAACGAAGTGGGCCCGGGTCAGCTATATTTCATACGAGTGGAACAGACAAGTGGCACAAGCCTATTATTCCTTCGCTAGTAAAGAAATCATAAAAATTCAGACCGACATAGCTACTAGGTGGCCTGAAGCTAAAGAGGATGTCACCAAAGTCAAAGAATTCATAGGAAAGTATTTAGAACAAAAACGGGTTTTTTACCCCCTATTTATCATTTACATAAAAGGTTATGTACTTCAATATCGAAATTCTAGTGTTTTCGAATTTCGGAAATAAAGTATTTAATTTATTAAATTATCTTTTGTGTTGTTTGCAACACATCACGTCAAGGGGTATCCGGGGCGAAAAGCGGACGAAGGACCTACCCGTTTGGGACCAAGTCGTGATAATTATGTATATATATAATTTTTTTTCTGTAAGTACATGATAAATAGGGCATTCGATGGGCGTTAAAAAATTACCCCTTATGATTAGTCTTTAAATATATATTCTTTATTGCACATAAATTTTACAAAAAAAAGGGCATAATATAAAAGTGTACAAAGGTGGACTTATCTCTATAAGATATCTCTTCCTGCGAACCTTTACTGTGGGATATAGCATGGATTTCAGCATGGATACTGAAATTTTATAATAAAATATTGTACTATACATAGAATAAACTATACTTATAATACTTTAGCTAATAACGAACCTTTAACTTCCAGTGGCGCTATCGACAGGAGCAATAGTGGAGTTGCCGTGGGCGTTCCTCGAGCCGCGGCGGCCGACCTCGCCCACGCCGGAGCAGCGCGAGGAGGGGCTCATCCCGTACGCGCCGGAGCTGCCCCTGCCGGCCGAAGCCGTCATCAACTACAACCAGACGCTGTTCCGCGTCAAGGCGATATACACTGCGCCAGCTGGACTCGAGTCCACCAGTTTGGTGCTCGCCACTGGATTGGGTCAGTTGGGGAATAGTTTTTTTTACGGCCCTGGGATCGAGACCTTTGTAGCCTGTCTGTAACTTCCACTGTTATTTATTTAATAATAATAACTTATACTGTTATTATTCCACATTACCTTTTGTATTGAAAGTGATATCGTGTTGACGTGGATAGTCAAGAAATTAGAGTAAAACAACGGTGGTTGGTGCTCACTTTGCGTTGATGTTTACAGTACACTTTATTGTCTACCCCTCTGGGACCAAGGCGTGAGCATTATGTGTGTATGTATGTATGTAGAAGCAAAAAATCCTACAAATATTATAAATGCGAAAGTTTGGATATTTAGATGTTTGTTACTCAATCACGCTTCAACCACTGGACGGATCGTGATGAAACTTGGCACACATATAGGTTAGGTCCTGGAATAGGACATAGGATAAGTTTTATCCCGAAAAACATTCCATTCCTACGGGAAATACATAATAATTTGTGATGTTAAGTTGTCCACGCGGACGAAGTCGCGGGCAGCAGCTAGTAGTACAATAAGCCAGTAATAGGCCCGTCGCTGGTGCAATGCCTTAGTAGCCACGCACGGGAAGATTGGGTATCCAAAACCAATCTTCCCGTGCGTGGCTACTAAGGCTTATTAACGTGGCTAATAACTTATTATATTATCACACGCCGTAAGGTTTCGACTTAGGAATAGGCCCACCCCCGATCTTCCAGTGGGTGTCCCAAGGCGACAAAGGGATTGCACCAGGGACGGGCAGCTGCGTTCTCCTTTATATATTAAGATCATTATTGCGATCACCAATCCACCTGCCAAGCGTTGGTGATTATGGCAAATCTCCTAATGGAAAGCCCACCAAAAGAGGCATTCTATTGGGGAGGCTTATGTTCAGCAGTGGACGTATATAGGCTGACGATGATGGAAAAAGCAACAAAAACAGTTGAGTAAAAAAAACCAGGGTGGGAATCGAACCCGAAACCTAAAGTCTATCCATTTTTGTAGTATAAACAGAAAAAGCAAAAAAAAAGTTGAGTTAAAAAAATCGGGTTGGGAATCGAATCCCAAACCTAAAGTATATGCATTGTTTGTAGCATGTATGGAAAAAGCAAAAAAAAAGTAGAGCTAAAAAAAAACCTAGTGGGGATCGACCCCAATAGGGACTATGGCAAAACCCCCAATGGATTGCCAACCAATAGTGGCATTGTTATGTTCAACAGTGGACGTATTTCGTCTGATGATATTGATTACATTGTGAAACACAAAATTATTTTATCCCACAGACCTGTTCTACACGAGAGTCGCTCCGTCGAAAACCTTCGACCTCCTGAAGGACGACTTCGACTACTACCTGATCACGATAGTCCTGACGGCGCTGTTCGTCGCGACCTACAGCACCAAATACTTCGCGTCGCGCAAGATGCTCAAGATGGCGTGGAAGTGATGCCTGGCGCTCTCGCTGTAAGAGGGGTTCGGACTGTTTGGTGTAGGGTTATGCTGAGGTAATACGGTACCACGGTGGTTACCATAAGAATAAGAGTGGTATAGAAGTGTAGCTATAGGCTAAACGCATAACTGAGAGCGCTCCTGCGGTAGTGGAGCGGTGCGGAGGGGTCTGTTTTGTTTACGTCAAATGACGCGAGATTTCTTGTATAGCGAGACAGTTCTGTTACGTCACATGTCACTCCTCCCGCGCACCTCCACTACCGCAGGAACCTTCTCAGTTATGTGCTTTACCTATAGCATAAACCTAAATCATACTTCAACCAATATGCAATAATCTAAGTGACATTAAGTGAACGGTTTTTGTAACAGACCAAAACAAAATACGGCGTATCTCGACTTTCAGCGCGTTTGGAGCGTCAATATGGCTACCCGATTTGGCTTTACCCGCATTATCAGTTACCGATTGGATACCAAACGTAAGGGATGCGCATCACGAAATTAAAAAGCTTTAGCGAGTAAAATTAGAGTTTGTTGCGCGTGTAAGCTACAAGCATATTTCACCGAATCTACAAGAAGGTTAAGATATCAGTATTTTTATTTAAATGTCAATAAGACAATTCATAATTTACAGTGGTGTCTGTGAATCAATACAACGAAATAATGCATAAAATATGGATAGCACGCATGAATAACGCTCGTGAGTAAAAGGGATAGATATAGTTTCGTAGTCTTTCTTTGCGGCAGTCACGAAACGACGTCAACCCTTGCGTATTTTGCCTCATGCACACATACGCAAGCAACGGGTTGTGTACACAAAAAGTATATCTGTGCGCATGTAGACAGCTCTAGTATCCGGAACAACACTACTATTCTTATTCCTATGGCAATTCCTTAACAGCAAAGCGCTCTCTGCCTAAACTTATTACAAAACAACCGAAAATATACTTTATAGTGATGCAGTAAGACCTACGCCGTATGCACAGATGTGGAAGGTGAAATTAGCAAGTGGATCTATTATTGGGCGAGCGCCTCTACTGCCAGTCTGCTGCGCGTTTTTCAAAACATTTCATACAAAACATTGGAGTAAGTATGTTGGATGTTTTTGTGTAATGTTTTAAAAACACACCCAGGAGACGCGCCCTAAAGGATAGGGACCTTGTAGTTCTATATCGTGGGCTAGTAAACAAAACAGCGCAAGTAATTATTCACACTACCATCCATCCATTTTAACTATATCAGAATGACAAGTGAAATTATTTTTTTACGGTGTAAAAGTCCGCCGGGGACGCGCACAAGGTCATCGCGCTATAGTCTATAGGGTATAGAATCTATCTCTTCTATGGTGGTAAAGGCAGAGTTAAAGGAAGACTAGAAGGTCGGGAATTTCGTTGGAATTCTTTATAGTTTCGAGAAGGTGTATGACATAACATCGAAAATTTCAATAGCAATATTTAATGGTAATGTAGTGGGATCAAATATCCACTGCCGTTTTCATACGGTCCGAACTCCTCTAATTTATTAAGGATTTTATAAATAATTGGCTCCATTCTGAAGTTACACATATAAATATTACATCATTACATACACTTGTCTAATTCCAAACTAGGATTTTCTCCTGTGCTATGGGAATTAAACAAGGATAGGACAATCACAAATATAACATCCAGTCCGGGGCCATCTAACATCCATCTTGTACAAAGTTGTCTGCCCCCAGTGGGAATCGAACCCACGCCCTCTGGCGCTTGAGTCCAACGATCAAGCCACTGTGCCACCGAGGCTGTCAATATAAAACTAGTATTGTATATATCTTGTTGCGACAGGTCTAGAAATATTGTTAGTGCTGTCAAATGTGATATGTGTGCCTTCAGAATCGGACCTAATAAGTAAATAAATAAAATAGTTTCGTGATCGTACATAGTGGATGTTCACATAGCAAGTAACTAAATCATTACATGTCGCCGTTATACTGCGAAAAGCAATTACCTTACAAACTGTTTTTATATAAATGCAAGTCAAGTTTGTTAGGATCGCGTAAAGAGCCGATACGTCGTCTATGCATACCCCTCTGGGATGAAGGCGTGAGCATTATTACATAGTGTGTATTTTGCAAGTAAAATGTTTAATTTGTTTAATAAATACATAATACTGTCTTAGGAAATATGCGACAGCGTTTAATTGGTTCACATCGCATCTGAAAGAGTGCGAAAATCGTATCGTACTGTTCAATAAATTTTTTGCAACATTTGAAGATAGCTAGTTTTCCCAATATAACGACGTCGTAAACTAAATTAACATACAGGCTGTAACCAAACAGAAACATCATCAGCTTACTTTGTACATATTATTACAAAAGCAAATGGGGGGGGGGGGGGTGTTACTAATTACTAAAAACTAAGTTTACGGTACATTAGGTACACATATACATATTTAGTCAACTCAATTTAGTATGAGGCGTTGTTCGTGGCCTCCGCTCTGCCCACATGGGTGGACCACGGGAATTTTTTTCTTGCCCGTAGTCCTCCTCAACGATATGTAACAAGAATTTTTAAGGCGCGTGGTCCACTTCATAAAGTATGATAGGCGTTTTGGTCCTATCAGTAACAATAAGAGTCCCCGCAGACTGCAAACTTTATATCGGCCGATAATTTAGTCAGGCTCTTAAACAGTATAAAGATGTATGCAAGTGCGCACACTATGACGATTTGTTGGCCCAGTGTGCGCACTAGCAGCTCTATCCGACTAAATTATCGGCCGATATAAAGTTTGCAGTCTGCGGGGACTCTTAGTGATACGCCAATGATAAGTTAGAACAATTGTACTGTGGCTCGACGTTATGAGAGCCTGTAAGTACCCACTTACTATGACAACTACTAATTATAAATATACGCCAATGAAAATATCTTATTCAGTCGAACAGTAATTACTATGGTGGATAATCACAATTACATGTCCGTTCGGCGTTATGCACGTTTTAGTATCTTAAACACACCACTTATTGTAATTTGTTGCTGTTAGTACTAAAAAGTCAAAAGTCAAAATCATTTATTGCATATGAGTACACTTGGTACATTTATACACGAAGGCACATAACGTCGAAAATACAGTCGACTGAGATGAGCCGCCATTGTAAATACTGTTCGTATTAATAAGACCATTTTATGGGCATATATTCTAATTAGTTGTTATTAGTCATCAGGTTCCATACAAAAACACTCACTATTCTTTGTATAGCGCAATATTTCAATGACAAACACAGCTGTTTCTAAATAAATCTAACGATCAAATTCGTAAATTCCGATTATGCTGCAATAGCATGGTCCTTGACAGTTATTTGTAGTTATTTTTTCATTCCAAAATAATTCGTTCCAAATTAGAAGACTGTGGAGCGCGGTGTCTAAATTCGATGACAGCATACTTACATTGCAACCTGGTTTACCAATCTCTAGTTTCTTCAGTGGCTGATGTCGCACTAATGAATTCTGTCATGAGACTCGGCACCCCGTTAACATTTCCGTTACTTCTATCATTTGTGCATTAGTTTATTTTTTGTGCATTGCTTTAATCTTTGTAAGTAAATGCGTTGCATAGAGCACTTTTCCATGGATATCAATGAAGCATGTCGAACTTTTTATATAATTATAAAATTAACAAAATGGGCCCTAATGCCTTTTTGCAAAGTATTGTCAGGGATCATGTTATTGTAAACAGAATATATAAATTGTAAAATTTAGCTAGTGCAATTTAGATGTAATTAATTTATTATTAAGAGTGGTTTGTATATAAATTTGTAATAAATTGAAAACCATTCCAGAAACTGTCATTTTACAAAATACTGTTATGTAAGACGATCGCCTAAGTTATACTACAGAATATTTAATCGGGGGAATAATTCTACGCAAAAATCGCACTCATTATTCCGTCCCGCGCCCCATTCATTACCACGAGGTTATTACAGAAATCCACATAATTGGATTGTAGGATTTTTTATATAAATAAAAAAAAACAGAAATTTGATTGTGAAAAAATCGACTGAAATAAACATAACTAATGACACCTTACTTCTGTAAGTTATTTAGATGACTAGGTTTTGGAAAATAAAATATCTTTTAACTAAGGTAACCCTAGTTATTAATTACGCATGGAATGAAAACATTATATTATAGCATTACATTTTTTTTCGACAGCAACTAAGCAAAAGAGGGTTATGTTTTCTTAGGCGGAATGTTTTTCGTGCATTTTTAGTTCTTATAAAGATTATTATATAATATCCTTTATTTATGATTGCATTTCAAGTGTCACAATAAGTTTCTTTTAAATATACTGACTAATAGGATATAAAAGTATTAAATTTTATTTAAAAGAAGATATAACTTTTTATTGAAAATGTCATAAAAGTTAAATTATATTCGGTCACTCATACGGATAATATCATGGATTTAGGATTTTTGTTAAGAGTGTTAATAACCATAAACAAATTTTGATAATTTTTAGTACATTTGCAAACTAGCTATAAGTACCAAATGACTCGACTTGACATTTTAACTAGATGGCAAGAAAAACTTATAATGTTTTTTTTGTCATTTTCCATTTATAAGAAAAACCAGTCATTGGGATTATTGAATAAGTTTTAGAATGTATTTAAAGCTGCGTCGTTTTGAATTTTGAGCGTTGAATTTATAAATGCGCATTATTGCTTAAATAATAAATTTAATGCTCAAAAATTTAAGAATATGCATTTTTAAACTGTTAAAAGCCATAATGACAGGGGGAAGGTCCACTTGGTCCAATATAGACACCTATCTCGCAAAATAGAAGAACTTTGTGATTAGATGGCACATTCTAAAGCGTTTTGAGTTACATAAAAATACTCCGCATACAAAATAAATAAATATCTCAGACATTCACACCAATTATCTAGTCCCAAACTAGGCACAGGCTGTGCTATGGTTACTAGATAACGGATACACATACTTAAATAAATATTAAACATCCAAGACTTGGGTACAAACATTCATATTCATCATACGAACATTGGCCCCTAGCAGGATTCGAACCTGCAACCTCCGGCGTGGCAGTCCGCGAGCTCAGCTTATTTAAATTATTGAAGAAGTAATGGTGTCAAATGCTCCACTAACATGATTTTTGTTATTATCATCTTAGATTGATTTAGAAAAGTCATTTTTATTCGATTTTCAGTATTTAGTAAAATAATGTACAGTAACTTTGGATTTATATATATTTCATTCCAAACCAATAGTCATACGAAAACCAATGCTACTTGCGTCTCAGTAACATATACATGGAAGGCTCACCAGCAGCAAAGACTGGTTTGTATTATCAAGTAAACTTTGCGGTCCACTTCGGAACAGCATCTATTATTTATTTTGTTTTCGAGACGCAAAAGCGTTTGTTCTCATATGACTATTGGATTTGGAATGAAATATACGAGTGAGCAGAATCTTTCTAAAAGGAAAGAAATGCAACATTGTATTTGTGTAAAGGTATCCATGAAGGAAAACAATTTTCGCACCTCATAAATAACTTCAAAGTTTTTACCTTCATGATTGCCACTAATTGGTTATTAAATTAGATAATAGATATTTCATATTCATATTATTTATTGGTACTAATCGTACATTGTCAAAAATAAGTGATCTGTTATCTAATTTAATAACCAATTAGATTACAGATCACTCATCAGTTATCTAATTTAATAACAAATTAGATAACAGACCACTCATCTGTAATCTAATTTAATAACATTTAGTGTCAGTCATGAAAGTAAAATCTTTGAGGCGACTTATGACATGCGAAAATTATTTTACTTCATGGTATGAAGTAAAATAATATTCGCAAACCCTTGTAGATGCGGAGAAATAAGCAAAAAGGTTACCAATATAAAAGTGTATTTTATTTTAAGGTGGTGTGGTCGGAATTTTTAATTTTGTGTATCAAGAAGGGTTTTGGGTGGCCTGGCCTCTCACATCTTTACCTGCCCACCTCTAGATTAACACTACTGTGTATAATTCAGTTTGATTATCAGAGATCGGAATTAGGTAGTATTATGTACTTGAGACGAAAATCTGGCCCGGTAGGTTAATATGGAGCGACGATCTGCGTAAGGCGGCTGGCAATGACTGGATGAGAAGAACCGAGGATCGGGTTCAGTGGCGCGCTTTGGGAGAGACCTATGCCCAGCAGTGGACTCTTTCAGGATGATGATGATGGGGTTAATATGGACATTCCTTTTCACGGGCTGTTATTGTTTTAATGAAAATCCCGTGAATCTTAAATCATTTTTTAAGTTCAGATTGTTGAAAAAGTTCAAAGATCAAAATTATTTTTTGTGCCTTTTGCTTTTTTTTCTCCATCTCAACCAGACCCCTTTTTTACACCCCACATTTACCTTACACCACCCTTTCATAGAATTTGTATACAGGAATTGTAGATTATTTAATTAGCGATGTAGAAAGTCCATATTTATATTACTGTATGAGTTAAGTGCATAAAACAATGACCAATACGACTGACGACCTCCGTGGCGGAACGGGTAGCTCTCAGACTGCCACGCCGGAGGTTGCGGGTTCGAATCCCGCTAGGGGCAAATGTTCGTATAATGAATATGAATATTTGTACCCAAGTCTTGGATGTTTATATATTTATTTAAGTATGTCTATCCGTTATCTAGTAACTATAGCACAGGCTCTGCCTAGTTAGGGGCTGGATAATTGGTGTGAATGTCTGACATATTTATTATTATTATAATACGATGTTCCAGGATTCCGATTTTTTTTTAATAAGTCGCAGAAAGACTTGAATAATCCGTTTAGTCGCATCTATTGCGCCTAAAGCATTTCCCCCAGGAGCAATAAATATCCATTTATTACTACTAATACAATCCAACACGCTTTATAATGTAGTAGAGTAGATAAGGGACTAAATCTAATAATCCCCTGCGAAAAATCCCCTTAAGGAGATTTCTGGAATTTTTGTCCAGAAATCCCCTGCCGATGCTCAAAGGAAACACTAAGGGCATTTCTGGGAAAAAATCCAGAAATCCCCTTAATTATTTACTTTTATTTTTTTTCTTCATAAAACAAATACAAACTACTAATAAGATATTCACAGACTTTTATTTTTATAGAACCATTTTTAACAGTGTGGACACACAAGGGGATTATTGGAATAAGCCAGATAAGGGTGTAACAGTGTTTGGATATTGTAGTAGAAATACATGGATATGTATTGCTCCTGGGGGTAATACAGAGCAACAGATGAGACTAACCCGGATAATCCATATTAACATAACCATTGTCGGCTCCGTAGCCTAGTCGGCCACCTGCCTGCGAAGCTCAGGGTCGCGGGTTCGAATACCGCCCAGGGCGGGATTCGTGTGATGAGCACTTGTGTTTGCTTTGTGACTGGTTGTTATTTATATATTATCATCATCAGGTTATTTTTGTCTCCACTGCAGGAGCACAACTCTGCCGGAGACAGACGGAGTATTCGGCCTACACTCCCCGCGCTGGCCAGACGGGTTGGGGAGGCCTGATTGATGTTTTATAATGTATTCCCTTAGTCGCCTTGTACGACATCCATGGGAAGAGTTGGAGTGGTCCTATTCTACTCCACCGGAAACTACACGGCAATATTAAATATTATATTATGTATTTACGTATGTATATCAGCTGTCTGATACCCATATTACAGGGTCTGCCTAGTTTGGCGTCAGGTGGCCGTGTGTGAAATGTCCCCACATATATATATATTATTTCGTCGAAAGTATATAAATGATGCTACCTCATTTCGATCCCTGGTGATGATAGTTTTATACTGAAGTTAGTTTAGGTTAAGATTTTCTTGCAATTAAACTCGATCAAGATATATCCGGGTTTAGAATAATTGAGGTTTCTTACTATAGAAATATCGTCTGCAGATATATATTCAACAGTAAATGATGCCTAAGTTATATTCACATAATATATCAACCTGCGTATGATGTGAGAGTGATATGCGTAAGAAATGGGTCTTTGTTTTCTGTGACAACTGTGTTTTATAAAATAAAAGGAAGTAAAATACATATTGTTATTATTTTGTTTTATTTTGTGGCCAACGATACAAATTGATATTTGATTCCAAATCAATAGTCAATTAATAAATAAAAACGTAAACTTCGCGTGTCTGTAGATTGAAGATATTTGCAAAAAAAATGGGGAAAGGGGGAGTCTAAGGATAAGTATAGAACACATTTCATTGTTGGAATTTTTGTCTGTCTGTGAGTTTGTGTACGCATCACATAAAAACTACTGATTTTGATGGACTTTTCACAGAAACATTGAGGCTTAACTCAGAGTAACATTTAGTCTTATTTCATCGCAATCGGCTTACTCCATCAAAAGTTATGGGAATTTTCTAATACATTAGTAGGTATGCAATTTAATAAAGAAGTGTATAATGTTCGGTGCAATTCAGACTGCGACGAGTTTGGTCTACATTTGGAGCTATAGCGGGCGTGGGAGGGCCTGGACCTGGACCTTAACGCGGTGACCTGACAGTGAGAGCGGGAGCGGGAGTGGGAACGGGAGCGGATTCTGTAGTCTACGCGAGCGGAGCCGCGGGCCCAGCTAGTATGAACATAAACACATTTACACCTCGAAAACACAAAACAAAGGTTGTCTGGATGAAATCGCTTAAAGCGATAAGACCGCCTAAATTGTACTATTTGTAACTTTTGTATCTTGTAACTGTGTTTGTTTGTGCAATAAAGTGTATTGTATTGTATAAATAATATATGGTGTTCCGAAAAAAAAGTGGACCGCAAAGTTTACATGGCAATAATCATATTTATTGGTAACAAAAATTACAAGTCAAAAATGTTTTTAACAATTAAAGTCACATAAGTAACAGAATATAATAATTTATAAATAATGTCATAAGCCGTGTGGTTTCCGGTAGAGTAGAATAGGACCACTCCAACTCTTCCCGTGGATGTCGTACAAGGCGACTAAGGGAATACATTATAAAACATCAATCAGACCTCCCCAACCCGTCTAGCCAGCGCGGGGAGTGTAGGCCAAATCCTCTGTCTGTCTCCGGCAGATGAGAGTGGGTTGTGCTCCTGCAGTGGAGACAAAAATAACCTGATGATGCGAATGTCATATATTCACAAATGTCAAGTAATATACTTTGTAACATCTTTCAGGAATTCGTCAACTGAGTAATATGCCTTTGAAATAAGATTTTTTTAAATTTATTTTGTAAATAGGCTGGTGGAAGCCGCTCTTATACAATACAAACATGTTTTGCTGCTGGTGAGCCTTCCATGTATATGTTACCGACACGCAAATCGCGTTGGTTTTCGTATACTATTGGTTTGAAATGAAATATAGGTTAGGTACCATCTAGGCGGTCTGCAAATGCGTAATAAGCCCAAAAAAAATGCAAGAAATATTTCAACATATTTATTTACTCCTAAAACATACGATTAAATAAGATTAACATTATTTTCATGTCCTTATCGGCAGGATTTTAGGTGGTGCCTACAATATGCAGTAGGGCTTGTTCTGGCATGGCCACCAACGCGGAGTGCAATTCTGAATTTAGTCGATTGATCAGATGAATAAGTCGAACCTAGTCGCAAAAAATCAGATTCGGTCGGTACTCCGTTAAAAAGTTCAGGGCATTTAAAGTTGCCATTCAAAACCAAACCTTATTCATACCAAAATAAGGTTTGGTTTGTATAGGCCACCTAATACCACTAGAGAATCAGTACATAGCGAGCTACTGATTTAGTCGATTGGTCAGGTGAATTAGTCGCAAAAAATCAGATTTGATCGGTCCTCCGTTTAAAAGTTACAGGGGATTGAAAATTCCCTTCCATTCGACTTCTTAATTGCAAAATACTTGAATTGCTTAAATATTTAAAGTAAATATTACGTATTTGATTTTATTTTATATTTTACTTCAATCCGCGTTGGTGGCCAGAATAAGCTCTACCAATATGCACGTCGTCGTAGGTAGTAAACGAATCCTTGAACTTCTGGAATCCTAGTTAGCTCTTCCGATTTTTATTGCGGCACTTTCACATTTATAAGCATAGAAATCCTATCAAAATAGAATGGTGAAGTAGGCGCGATGCGCGTGGCAACAATATGCAATATGTTGCAAAAACTATCTAACGCTTACTCGTTTCACGCAGAGTCAATGATGGGTAAACATCGACCAAAAATCCACAAAAGTGCCATATTGCGCGATTTCTAACTGCATAACCGTATCTCCTGACTAGAAACGTGACCGCGAGACATAAATGGTGCGTGGGAAAGGCGCACTGTTACCAAAAATCGGCACGCGCGAGACCCAAGTAAATAAGTGGCTATAACCGCTCTATCTTGATAGGATTTCTGTGTTTATAAGTTTAAACTGGCACTTTATAACTCAAAAATACTAGAAAAATTTATTTCTATAACGTACGATTAAATATTAGTTTTACATTATTATCATAGTCCTTATTGGTAGATTCGTATGGCGTGCCCACAATAGGCTGTAACTTTATGAGCTCTGTCGTTGGAGGCAGTAGTAGCGCATCGTTGTCGCAAAGTTTCCGCAGGTGGTGCCACGCCGCGCCGCGGTCGTAGCACAGGATGGTTTGGAAGAATTTCACAGCCAGCGTCTGTAAAGCAAGTGCCAATGTGAGGTAAAACTCAAAGCTCCACTCAGGTGGCGCCACTAGCGTGTAGTAACATTGTGGGGAGTTCTTTAGTAAGCAGAAAAATATAAATAAACCTCGGACATTCACACCAATTATCCAGCCCCTAACTAGGCAGAGCCTGTGCTATGGTTACTAGATAACGGATACACATACTTAAATAAATATATAAACATCCAAGAATTGGGTACAAACATTTATATTTATCATACGAACATTTGCCCCTAGCGGGATTCGAACCCGCAACCTCCGGGCGTGGCAGTCCGAGAGCTACCCGTTCCGCCACGTAGGTCGTCATAAATAGAATTGAAAAGTCAACTACAGGAGTAAATCTACAGTCAAAGAGTGAAAGATTTAAGTACAGGAGCATGGCACTTTAAAACTACATTACATGTGAGGTAAATAAATTGAAATTGGAGAACACCCACCTGCAAAGGCTTCGGCTGTTTCTTCGATAGATACTCATCGACGCATGCCATCGCTTCCTCCAGCGTGTCGTCTTCCAGCATCAGGTCCACGGCCAGGCTGGGCAGCGCACTCAGCGCAGCCGCCTGCAGGCTGTACGCGTGGCTGCCGCGGTACGCAGATCCGGCGTCCTTGAGGTAGCTGTCGGTAGCCGACTTGTGGAGGTATTTGTATATGTGCGGTAGTACTTCTCTGAAAAAGAAAATGGTGGTGAAAAAAAATGGCTCTGAAAGTTGGTGCACATAAATCTTGCCACAAATGATTGGTAGTCTAGAAGACCGGCGATATTGTATTTTTTTTTTCAAAATTTGATTTTTTATAAATAATAATTTAAGGAAACATTAAAAACCACATTATCAAAATCATTATCAATTAAATTGGTAATTATTATTACATGTCAAAAATAGAATAAACTATTACTATATAATCATCATGTCAAAAATTATTAATTTAAATAGTAAAGAACAATGTCAATTAAATAGTAAAAAAAAAACAAATACTTATGCAGTATTGAATTTTGTTAAAAATAAATAAATAATAACAAACCAAGTAAACACAGATTACTTATTTGTTCGTTCTGTTGGTCATGAAAAGTTCGTCGTATTTATAGAACGCTTGCTCGACGAGCCAACGCTTTAACAGCTGCAGAGACGGTGCCCCGGTTATATCGTCCGGCAAGGTACTTTTGACTACTGGCGCCATATAGTGCTTTCAACCCGTTAACGACCAATCGACATTTTTATTTTTTATTTTAGTGAAAAGTACTGTGGACCCAGGACAATAATGCTTTTGTCATCTGGACTCTAGCATATATTATCTTTGATCTGGGTTACTATTGTTTGATATTTTAATGTTATTCTTTATTAGAATGCTATATTGTTAACAATATTTGTTACTAGCGACTTCGCGTGGATAACTTAACATCGCAAATTATTATGTATTTCCCGAAGGAATGAGATGTTTTTTCGAGATAAAAACTATCCTATGTCCTATTCCAGGACCTAACCTATATGTGTGCCAAGTTTCATCCCGATCCGTCCAGTGGTTGAAGCGTGATTGAGTAACAAACATCCAAACATCTAAATATCCAAACTTTCACATTTATAATATTAGTAGGATAGTAGGAATAATACATTATGAAACCAAAAATTTGATAATTACATTTTCTTGTAAACCTTCCAAAATGTAATAATAAAAAAATTTGCTTTCACTTGACCTAAAATTTTTTTGGTTGAAAAATTGAAATAAAAACCATTTTAAATCAAGTTAAAAACAATCTAGTATTCGTTTCAGTACATGCCTTAAATAAAAGTTTGTTTTTAAAAAGGTTTTTTTATCTTCCATTTTATTTTGTGCTTTTTATAGTACATTCTAATACATGCAAAACCTAAATTTTAAGGAGTTGTTAGGTGGAGGATTGTGGAGTTCTATGCAGTGGACATCAACAGGCTGATGATGACATACATAAAAAACATTTAACTTGGGACTTACGAAAAAATAAATGATATACTTACTTAACAGCTCTACTCCTTATAAAATCTCTCGACAACTCAGCCATGGTCACTAGCAAGTCGAACGCCCTCCTCAATACCACTGGCTCCTTAACCTGGAACCTGGCGACCAGGGGCGCCCAGGTCTGATGCACTAGAGGCAGCAGCTCATCCTCGTGCTGGCTGAGGACTGGCAGGCCGAGGGTCATGACTTGCAATGCAAGGATGGTCTCGTCGCGATGCGTCGATGATATAAAGTGTATGCAGCGTTTGAGGATTGTGATTGTTACGGTCACGTGCTGAGGTAGTGGCGGGGTTTCGTCTGGAAAACATATATGAAGGGTACAGCGAAATAATATGTCATGTCACAAATCCATAGAGTTTAAATTACATTATCACAAAATACAAAAACATATGCCCTAAATCAGACCCTTGTTGAGGGTAAAATATTAGGAAAATATTAAACCGACTTTGATACAATTTAGTAGAGAGATATAAATGATCGTGGATAAAAACACAAGACACTTTTACCTCCGGAAAATACTTAGTTACCACGGGAAAAGCTACTAATGGCGGCAAAAACCGCGGGGCGACAATCTAGTAATAAATAAATGTGAACCAAAGTATTTTGAAAGATTTTAACGAAACTTGGTAGTTTGATAATTTGCATACATATACTCCTATTTATACATGCAGTGTGAGGACGGATTTAAAAGCCATCATCAGACTAGGGCGGGTGCGGTGGCAGTTAGATGACTTATATGGGATTGAGTGGAAGGCTCCACACTGAAGCGAGCAAGTCTGGTTGCGGTAAAAATGTATATGTAGCTTAGGGCGCGCCTTGCCTGCCCCAAGGCGAGTGTGGGGTGGTATTACATGATACTTTTTACTTACGCGTTACTGTATCATCATAATCTAGTACATTATCTTCTTTCTCCTTCAGATCTTCTTTATACATCTCCTCTACACTCTTCCCACTCTCTTTCTCAAACTCCACTTCATTTAGCAACCTTTCCGTCTTTTGGACACTACGTTCATATTCTATGACATCTTTCAATAGATCTATTTCTACATCTGTGGAGGTGTCTTGGGGTTTCTTTGGGTTTTCTATTGGGAACCATTTGTGTATGCATTGTATGAATGTTAGAAACACTTGCAGGTACGCGTGTAGGTCTCTATCGTGGTACCTATCGCAGCTTTGGACTAGAACCTGAAATAATAAATAACGTCATTACACAACAACAGAATGTATCTTTGTTGGCGTAATGTACAACTGTCAAAACGTCAAAGTGCCAAAATGTCCAGTTCTCAAAATTTTAAAATGCTTCGGGCTTCGATATAAATTTAATTTCATTGTTATAACATTGAATATTTTTACATTTGGACGTTTGGTAAATTTTGGACATTTCGTCAATTGGACGTTTTGATCAATAACGCTCACAAGCGTGTCAACGTTTTATCAACAAATGTAAAGATAATCGATGACTTTGAATAATTGATTGGGAAGCCGATGATAGTCTGTACATCTCTAGAAAACAGCAATGTTGTTTACCTACAGAAATACGAAAAAGGGTGAAATGGAGAAGAAGTAGTTTTGAATCACAAGTTTCGTGAACAGAACTACTGGGAATTCCAATCCCATTTGTTCTGGGAACAAAACTAATGGGAAAAAATTTCCCAGTAGTTCTGCCGGCAGAACTATTCAACAGAACAGGTGGGAATAGACGAAATAATCCAGGCTTACCCCAGTGCCGTAACTAGGGCGGTGCCAGCGTTGACCAGGCATAAGGCGCTGACTTACGAGGGGCGCAAAAAAAAAACTTTGGGGATTTTTTCAAGGGCGCAGTTTTTGAAGGTCATATATAGAGAACAACAGATGAGAGGTGGTCAAAACAGGTAACTAACTGGTATCCCATGGATAAAAAACGTAAACGAGGAAGGCCATGTAAAAGATGGAGTGATGACATAGCAGGACTAGTGGGAAAAATATGGAGCAGAACGGCGAGAGATGGAAAGAAATGAGTGAATTTGAGGCCTTTACCGCACTAGGCGGTCCTTATGCAGATTTAACTAATATTTAAGAAATTAAACCTACTAATATTATAAATGTGAAAGTTTGAATATTTGGATGTTTGGATGACTGTTACTCAATCACGCTTCAATCACTAGACGGATCGTGATGAAACTTGGCACACATATAGGTTAGGTGCTCGAATAGGGCATAGGATAGTTGTTATCCCGAAGAAACATCCCATTCCTACGGGAAATACATAATAATTTGTGATGTTAAGTTGTCCACGCGGACGAAGTCGCGGGAAACAGCTAGTATATAATAATAATGAAATGTTAATTTCTTATGTTGCGTAAGGAAATGAATAAAGCTATTTTAATTAATTTAATTAGTTATTGAAGCTCGCACCGGGCCCATAAAATGCTACTTACGGTACTGGCCGACCCTGCATTATATACTAACCTATTACTATAAACAGAAAATGTAAAACTGCTTTCATATCAGCCCTTAGACGTCCACTGTTGGACACCATCACACCCGGTCCTCCGCATCAGGCCTCTTCGGACCATCTTCCACAGGTCGTCGGTTCATCGTGTCGCCGGGGCGTCCCACCCTGCACGTGCCGATCCGCGGTCTCCACTCCAGAATGCGTCTGCCGCAACGGCCATCGGTTCTGCGGCATATGAGGCCTTCCCACTGCTACTTCAGCTTGCTAATCCTTTCGGCTATGGCGGTGACCTTCGTTCATTGTCGGATCTCGTCATTTCGAATCATATCTTTCAAAGCCCTCTCCATACAAATTAAAGATATTTTTGCTTAATAAATATAATAAAATAAATATATATGTACCCACATCTTGAACAATACCGTAAAGGCAATGCAATATGCTAGCATCGCTGTACTCCATAACCACAGACAGTATCTGCAGCGCCGAATGACTGTTCCACGCCTGTAACAAAGTCTATTCTGAGAACTGGTCTACATTTACAAAATTTGATTCATCCTCATCATCAGGTTAATTTTGTCTCAACTGCTCTCATCTGCCGGAGACAGACTGAGGATTTGGCCTACACTCCTCGCGCTGGCCAGACGGGTTGACTGATTGACGTTTTATAATGTATTCCCTTAGTCGCCTTGTACGATATCCACGGGAAAAGTTGGACGTGTGGTTTCCGGTACAGCAGAATAGGAACACTCCAACAAATTTGATTGCAAGGTTTTAATTTCGGTTTCTCGCTATTTTGAGGTCGTCAAAAGGTATATCCGAAGCTTCTTTGTCTATGTAATTATGGCCATATATTTATGGTCGACAATATTTCAGGAAAATTTTATATGAAATAATATAAGACATGCTTTAGTACCTTTTTAAGACATCATATATAGGGCAGTGGTAGCCTAGTTGGTTGTGCATTCGCCTCCGCTCATGAGCGGTCGCGGGTTCAAACCGCGCAAGTAATAATGAGTTTTTCGAAACTTTAAGTATATTCAAGTTATTTATACCACAGGCTTTACGGTTAAGGAAAGCATCGTAAGGAAACCTGCATATGCTAAAGAAGAAATTCTAAGGTGAAGACTAATTTCTGACTATTATTTTGATTTATTTTTATTTTGTTTTCTGTTTAATTTCAATGTAATTGTTATTACTTTGACCATGTAATTTATTAACATTTTAAAAATCTTAATTTTATTTAACTTATATATAGGTAAGTATAATATTAGACTAGTATGTATAATTATAACTAACTTAACACAAACTAGGCATGCTGTCGTTGCCTATAATTGGGGTGGCATCTGGCCAATGTACCATTGTAAGTTTCCGTTAAGCAACAATTGATGTACATCCTGTTGGTAACCTAATAAATAAAATAAAAATAAAATAAAGACGACTAAATCAGCTTGAGGCACCGTTGGTGGTCAGGGGTGTGGCACAAAATATCCAGAAGGGTAGAAGTGACGCCAGGTCTTCCTGGCCCATAAGAAGATAAGACATGATAACCAACGTAAGTGATAATTACGCCTTTCATCATCAGGTTATTTTTGTCTCCACTGCAGGAGCACAACCCTCTCTCATCTGCCGGAGACAGACAAGGGATTTGGCCTACACTCCCCGCGCTGGCCAGACGGGTTGGGGAGGCCTGATTGATATTTTATAATGTATTCCCTTAGTCGCCTTGTACGACATCCACGGGAAGAGTTGGACTGGTCCTATTCTACTCTACCGGAAACCACACGGCATCGCCGTTTGTGGTACCCCTTTGTACACAATTTAATTAGTATTTATTGTTGTTGTTCATTTTAGTACAATAAAGCATTTACATACGAACATAATACACGTGCATCGTACCTTTTTAAGTCTGACCGTGACCTGGTTGGTGAAGTAGTCCGCGTTACACTGTATGAGCTGAGCGACGGTCGCGTGGCCGCACGCCAGCGCCACGTCGTTGATAGCCTTCAGCCCGGCCAGGTGGAGCATCTCGTATTTACTGCCTGGAATATTACCACAGACTCAATATTACTGAAACTACTTCGTTATTGTGCAACAAACTTCCAACAACACATCTTTTAATATAAAGTTTGTATACAATTATATGAAGATTGTGCGAAGCTGATTAGTATAAGGCATCTTTGTCATTCAAATAATCGTCTGTTTTATAATAGGCTTTTCTACAAAGTAGGTTTTTGATGTGATTCTTAAACAGTTATATTTAAAATGTCATCTGGTAGTTTGTTGTAGAATATACATTGCCCCGGGAACAATTTACTGACCTTACTAAGTCTTAATCGTGGTAGAACAAGTTTATTTTTATTTAACTACTAGCTATTTCCCGCGACTTCGTCCGCGTGGATAACTGAACATTACATCGGGATAAAAATTATCCTATTCCAGGACCGAACCTATATGTGTGCCAAGTTTATTTATCAGTCCAGTGGTTGAAACGTGATTGAGTAACAAACATCCAAACTTTCTCATTTATAATATTAGTAGCATATAGCATTAATGTCACAGTGCCTCAAAGATAGCTTCAGCTCTCTGATTTTCCGCCCTTAGCTCTCAGTCTGATATAAGGGGCCGTTCAAGTATTACGTAAGCAGATTTTTTACAATTATTTCCCCCTGTATACCTGACCCCCTATAAGATAGCGGATCACTCCTCGGCGTGAAATATTCTTTCAATTTTTACTACACTTCATCGGTACTCACCAACTCTCTCCAGAATTAAACACAGCGTCTTCAGTATATAGGGCTGGAAGTCCGCCATGAGGCGGGTGGCCATGACCCCCACTCCCTCGGTGAGGAGGCAGCTCAGCGCCATGTTGCCGTGGGCCTCGCCCAGGGACGTGCATGCCCCGCGGGGGTGGGGGTGGGGGCGGGCGCGCGGGGCGAGGTAGCTGATGTCCGTGTACCGCGTCTCGGTGGCGCCCTCGTACAGGTCTAGAAGTTAAACAATTTGTTTAAGAAGGGGTTGGGTTAAATACTATAACTAAAAAGGGGGTTGCTGTGCAATCAGCAGACTGGCAGTAGTGCGGTGAAGTCAAAGTCAAAGTCAAAATCATTTATTGCATATGAGTACACTTGGTACATTTATACACGTCATTTTTTTATCGACTACCGCTTCCTAGATGTTAGCGCTGTGAAGAAGAAACGGCGCAACAAACTTCACGCAACACATCTTTTAAAAATCAAGTTTGCATACAATTAATTTAGATTTTGCGAAGCTGGATTAACATTAGTACCAGGCATCTTTGTCATTCAAATAATCGTTTACTTTATAATAGGCTTTCTTACAAAGTTGTTTTTTAATGTGAATCTTAAACTTTCTGATCAATGAAAAGAAATGATTCATTGCTTTCATGTTGGTAAATTTTATGGTCTTAAGTTTAGGTAAGCTTGGAACATGATACCTCTCTGGGCATTGCAATATATAGGTAGGTATATTTATTACTATTACATTATTATCAAAATACAACGTCAAATTAGCATTTCGAATTAGAAAATTCGAAGTATTAGGTAAACGTATAGTACGAATGCACGATTATGTGTGTACGAGTATTTATGCGTGGCTTCCTTTTGGGAAAGACTACGTCGCTCCTACAACAACATATGTAGGCCATCTTATTCATTTATTTGTACTACACAGCGTAAAATTAATAATAAATAAAATTAAATGTAATTTCAATAAAAAAAATCATATCGTGTATTTTTGTCATGCAATAAAGAAAGAGTAAAGGAGTAAAAAAGAAAGAAAAAATAAAGTGAGGATTGAAGGTAAAATACCAATTAAATTAAATTGCTTTTAATTACAATTTCTGTTTTATTTTTTATTGACTGTTTTATGGTTTTTTTTATGCCTTTAACAAAAACATTATTATAAATACATTCGTGGACATACCCCACGTGACTTGAGTACGTGATGCGGTATTAGACGGAGAATCAATACGAAATCCGACGTCCATAGACGTACTAACGCTGTAGGAGCCACCGGTATGACGTCTATTGACGTACTGTGCATAATAATCATACCCGCTGCCGTGTCTCAGTTGTCAGTACTTACCAGGTACACTCTCCTTGTGCCAAGCCCTAGGATTATACACAGTGACGTCTAGTGTTTCCTCCTTAGTGACGGCGGACTCCCCGCTGCCCACTTCCAGTGGCAAATACCACATGTCCTCCTCTATGTATGTGTCGAGGATCCTCTTCACCAGGCTTTGTGACGAGTTCGGAGCTGAAAGGAATAAAATATTGCCAAGTTTCAAAATCTATCACCATCCTTTTTTGTAGTACTTTTTTTTGTCAGAGTCCCTCGATGTCAAGTGTTCGAGGATTTTTGTTATATTAATATATATATTACTATCTTTTGCCCGCGACTTCGTCCGCGTAGGTTTCGATATTTACACATCTTCACTACGTTTAAAGATTAATTTTGTTTCCCATAGGAATGAGATGTTTTTTCGGGATAAAAACTATCCTATGTCCTATTCCAGGACCTAACCTATATGCGTGCCAAGTTTCATACTGATCCGTCCAGTGGTTGAAGCGTGATTTGAGTAACAAACATCCAAACTTTCTTAAAAAAAAATTCTCACTTATTTCCTGTATTCGTTTAGTTTCCCATTATAGAATTAGAGTAAAATTAAAATGTAATAAATAGCATTAACAACAAAAATAAAAAACGAGTAGAGTATAAAACATTATAAATACAATTCAGTAGTATAATTACCATTTTTTTCCATGATCTATTTTTTTAAGAGATTATAAATATGACCCCAATAGGCATCTATAGTCCACCAAGCTGGTCAATAGAAGGTTAGTGGACTTCAAACGGAATTTCTATAATATCTAATAAATAAAAACGTAAAAACTTCGCGTCTGTACTTGCAAAAAAATTATACTTGGAGAATGAAGGATAAGTAATTATAACACACTAAGATAATTATTGGAATATTACAAATCCGATGCGAGTCTCTACGTAATTCCGGAAAAATATATTTAACTAATTCTGTGCAAAATTAAGAAGTGCGGCAGTGTTGTACCACCATCATCATCATCCGAAATGGTCGATCGGTGATCGCAGTAATGATCTTAATATACACAGGAGAACGTTGCTGCGCTGGTGCTGTTACTTAGACGGTTTGACGGCGACGACGGGAAGATCGGGGGTGGCACTATTCTAAGCCGGGAACAACACGGCCAGAGGCGTACGAATGCCACTAACCAGAAGCCATCCAGTTCATGATGCAGACCGGCTCGGCGGCGCGGCGCTGCCGCAGCGTCTCCAGCAGCGAGTCCAGCACCAGGTCCGCGCACTCGGCGCCGCCCAGCAGCCGGCACACGTCCCGCAGCCGCCGGCCCTCGGCCTCGCCGAGATGCCGCAGCCGGCGCCACGGGGCAGAGGTGGGCGGAGGGGAGGTCACGTCTGGGGTGCGAGAAGGCAGGTGGAATAATACATTGTTAACGAGGCAGGTGAGGAATGCTGCCCCCCCCACCTTTTCAATGGGTACGTATACAGACATTTTATATACAGAACTAAATAATCAATGAAGTTAGAACTGTATCAGAATGACCACTGTACCAAAATGTCTTTATTTAATATAAAACAACGTAATATTTTTCTATATACTTCAAATGAAGTTGTTTTTACGTAATAGTTATCCGCTCGGTCCATGCTGGCTCTACGACTGACCTCTGGTCGCGCACTGCGCGAGCGAGGCCCGCGGCGCCAGGGCGGCGGCCTCCAGCAGCGCGTGGCAGCAGGCCTGCATGCTGGGCCGCGCGCTCAGCGCCGCCGTCAGCCGCTGCGGCCGCGACGAGTCGCGCAGCACTTGCACGTACCCGTGCAAGAGATTCAGTGCGGACAGCTTTCTGCTGGAGTCTGAAATAAATTTTACATTTTTAACGTTTAAAACTTGCAGCTGTGATTGTGCAATAAAATGTATTCTATTTTACTCGCAAACACTCGTGTTGACATGGTCATGATTCTTTTGGATATAATGATCTGTCAATTTTTTTGTTAGCGTTATAAACCCAATATTACTATGAAAAAATTATTTCAATCGGATCAAAAACGACGAAGATACATCAATTTCAGTGCAATAGTTCCAAAAACGGAAGTAACGTCATCCGTCGCGTCGCGGGAAAAAGTCTGCGCAGCATACTAGCGCAGTCTACCGTAAACAAATCACGCGCAATACAGAGCCGTGAATTAAATCTGAGCGAGAGGGCGAGAACATTGTTACAAGTGACGTCGACATTAATAGCGCGCGCGTTTTGAAAAGTTGCGTTAAATAAACTTGAATAATGTCATTATAAAAATCCATTTACATATGACGAAGTTATTCAAGTCGCTTAAAACGATAAGACCGTTTAGTTTTAAGCGATTTCTTCCAGACAACCTTTGGGTAGGAAAGTGCAATTCAATTCAGCTAGGCTGATTTACTAAGTATTTTAAACGTTTTTTCTATTTTAATTCATTTTCTTTTAAATCAGTCTAGCCGGTCGGCGTTTATTACAGAAGTTTTTTTAATGGCTGCGAGTGAGTGATGGAATTATGAATGATTTGCAGCGTTGATTCACTAGATACTGAAGGTTCGAAGTGTCGCCAGGTCTTCTCGATCCCTTAAGATAAGATACCTCGAAATTAGAACTACAAATAACTAACCTATGTTATTTAAAATCCTGGGCAGACTGGTCAGAGTAGTAAAGAAGTTCTCCGTCAAACTGTCCATCGTCTCACTCCTCGCCTCGTCCGTGGCGCTCGCGAAGTAGGTGTTCACTGCGTTCGTGCAATACTCGGACACCTCCGGATACTCGTCTTTGGCCAGAGATATCAGAACGTCCAGAGCCAGGGGTATTGAAGGCTGCATTGTTCTGGAAAATGATTGTCTCAGTATTAGTACGAAATGTGCAGAAAGCTACAAAAAACTATCGCATTCTTTCAAATAATTTTAATACGAAACTAGATTGTCGCGGGATATCTAAATGAGAACTTCAAGGTTTTAAACAATGACCAGGGAAGAGTATGCATAAGAACTTGTCATCATCAAACATGTCTAAAAGCATACCTGGGCTACTTTAATAGTGGGCGCCATTCAATTTTTTCTTATAATTCACCCTTGGTGAGAGAATCGTGGTACCTCAACAAGGCGGCGATGTTGTTCAAGGAGTTTCACGGGGCGAAAAGCGGGCGAAGGAAAGCCACTTTGCGACATTAGATTGCGCAAAGTGGCGATATATCGTCTCTGCCTACCCCGCTAGGACCAAGGCGTGAGCATTATGTATGTATGAGATTTGGTAAGATGTGTCCCCCATGTTTAAAGGAGAATTTGATAGACTTTTAAAATCATAATAAAACTTATTAACAGGGAAAGGGGCCCCTAAATGAGATTTGGTAAGATTTTGCCGGATCCCTTCCCCCCATTTTGAGCATACGTAATTAATGGATCCCCGTAACTGTATTTATAGCTACAAATAATGTCATCTCACTTATTGCACTCCGACAGCAGTCTATAACAGAACACAGCCAGCTCCTTCCTGACCAGGTAATGTTCGTCGGTCCTGAGACACACTAGACTCTTGGTCACCAGAGTGAGCTTCTCCCCAGCCATTGCGTACCATTCTGGAGATCTCTTCTCCATTTCTCTAGGATCTGTAAGACGAAGGTAGAATAGAAGAATGGTTTAGAGTGATGAAATTTAACTGAAACATTCATTAACAGGCTAAGGACTGTCCTATAGCAGTCTTTCTCAAAGTGGGCGATAACGCCCCTGAATGCTGGAGGCCTGCCAGGGAAGCGGTAAAGGTCCTAGACAATTTTGTTGTATTCGTTAAGTTTGTAAAGTCAAAGCAAGCTCGTAAAGTCTTGGTTTTTTCCTCCCATGATTTTTCCATCCTTTCTGGACAACTTTACATATCTTCGTAGGTTTTAAAATATATCCTACATTGATTTTTTTTAATGGGAGAAGACAATTTACAAATACATAAAGATTAGACAGACGGACAGCCAACGATGTGAAGTATCTAGATAGATATCTAGATACTTGATGAGCCACACCCTGGTAAAGTGCGAAGACAGTAAAAATAATGGGTCCCATGGCGTACAACCGGCTTTCCACTCAGGTTACCAGTTCTCCAAGCAAACTCATTTTCAAAAAGAGTGCGTCTGGCTTGTCAAGCAGTCATTTTATAGTTATGGAGAGTTTTTTAAGAACTCACTGACTTAATTATACATATTCAATTTAATGCATACATATTTAATTTTTTTTTATTTGATCTGACCTGCAACAAGTTATTAATAAATATATGTATATAAAAACTACTAAATACCAATGCGGAAATATTCTAAAATTACCAATTACCCTTATAGCTTACTTCTTTGTCTGCTAACGCAGCTCTCTCGTTGAGCATCTTGGTGAAGTCCTCGGCCGTGACGTCCTGTGTCTTGGAGAGGTACTTGTCGTGCATCGCCACGCAGATAATGCGGTGCGTCGCCTCCAGAGCCGCCTGGGAAACAAAACAATTTGAAGATGGATTCATCGTATCAGCCTTTAATGCTTCCGTCACCGGTCCACCTGAAGGCGGGGCGTCCCACACTACGCGTGCCGATCCGCGGTCTCCAGCAGACGAGTTCTGGAGTGGAGATCGCAGGTCGGTTTTGCGACAGATGTGACGCGCCCACTGCCATTTCAGCTTGCTAATCCTTTTCGCTATCACAGCATCGCGTAAAGTGGCGATACATCATCTCTGTATAACCCTCTGGGACTAAGGCGTGAGCATTATGTCAAGTCTACAATGCTGAAGTCCACGCGAGCGGAGCCGCGGGCTACTCTGGTATAAAATCAGCTCACCACTACAACAGAATGTCCTGGGTTTTCGCTACATATGGCCACATCCTGCAATGCAGCCAGCACTCCGGGCAGGATGCAGGACACCATGTCCACTACTGCCATCTCAATTGAAGGATCAGAAATGTGGTACTTGTCATCTGTCAGTTGGGGGTGTATAGCTGCGTGAGCCATCATACAGTTTATTCCTGCTAATCTGTAATACAATACACTATACTTTAGTGCACAAATAAAACAAATACAGTTACAATTTGCAGAAGGCAACAATTAGGTGGTCTTATCGCTTTAAGCTATTTCTTCCAGACAACCCACAATGTTAAAATCAAATACTACTTTTTTTTTTGCTATGAAGAAGCATTTATTAAAGAGTTCTTCAAGGTAATTTTATATTTTATTTTAAAAAACTATACATAAAAAGCTAAGTACATGAAATAACATTTTAATGATCAATTTTAATATAATTGTGATTTGAAATAGTGCAGGTATATTGTTATTTTTAATTTCTATGTGTGTTATTGTATTTGATTTACTTCATTACTTTGCCTTTTTGATAGCTTGTTTCATAAATATTGTTTATTAAAAAAAAGTTTTTCCTAATTTAAAACACTTGACACTGGACATCATGTAGTTATATTAAAATTAGTGTAACTTGTATCTTTAAACAGTTGAAATTAAAAAATGGTTAGGAATTTTTACAGGTATCCTTGTTTTTATTATTTTTGCCATTTAAGCCACTGGTCCATTTTACTGTAACATTGTATATTATTATCCTCACCTAAGAGCCCTCAGTTTCTCCAATTTAGCCATGTGGACAGCAACAAATATTGTCTGGGCAAGCAGAGGTACCTGGGATTCAAGTAGCATCTCTCTGAAGGGCTTCTCTAAATTTAATATAAGAGACGTGAGACACTTCATAACGCTAAGTTTCAGTTCCTCTGGCACATCTGCAACTGAAATATGCCTTATATTTATGTATATCCTTGTTTTATGATAAGTTGTATTGATGGAATGTGTCCGAAGTGAGGCCCAAAGAATTATGATGCTGCCTCTGCCTAATAATAATATCGGGGTTTGTGACAAAATCCTGGCTAGCCCCTCTTATGAGGAGGCCGAAATGCAGTTCAAACTTTATAAGTTGTTATAAGTTAGTGATAAGAATTTTTCTTTTATTTAATTTTCCTACAGGGGTGACATAGTCAGAAATGACTAAACCCCTACTCTTAATAAAGTATAAAAAAAGTTCTTATTGAAATGTTTTAAAGTTAGGTTCAAAGTTATGTATTATTTAACTTGTATGCTTTGTACCAAGTGTGAGAAAATAAAAATCTTACTCATTCCAGCACTGGCCTTGTCGAAGACTAAACTGAGGAGTGCTGTCTCAATCTTCATGCACATTTCATAGTTATTAACAGTCACCTTCTCCAATACTGTCCTCATGGCATCCACCATCTTCCACTGCAACTCATGGTTCTTTCTGGAACAAAATTAAACCACATTGAAGGCATATTTTGTTATATTGGAGATGTAAGCAACAATATGCTGTATGTCTATATCTAGGGCTGAGGTATTTCAAGTAAAATAGCCTTTATTTCATTACTCTAATTATTATGGATTATTTATCTATTATCTCTTATTTCAGAGTGCCTTCTGGCATAGGCCGGTTAGGGTGTACAAAAGGGGGCGTTGAATTTTTTTTTAAATGTACCCTAACACGATCCGGAAATTTTTTACGCCAATCAGAGATTTTTTTCCATAGCGTCCCCTTTTGTACACTCTGACCCATAGGCCTCCTCCAATTCTCTCCAGTATTATGTCTTGTGCCACTCTCGTACAGTACCGTCCCAGGGTCTGTTTGATCTCATCTCCCATCGACTTATCTGGCGTCCTGTTTCTGGTACCTATACTTACGTACCTATAAATCCGGCACTGGAAGATACTAATTATAAAACTCACTCCAGTTCTGCAGACTTGATATGTGTGATGAATGGATATAAAATATATTGCTGTAGCTCCTGCACCGTCTCATTCGTCATCTCGCCCACTCGGGTCATGAAAGCCGCTATGCTCTCCGCCGATGGACCAACCATGACAACATCGCACACTGGCTTTATGCGAGAAAAAGCCTCCTTCAGTTCCGCATTCATTTTTTAAAACTATTAGTAGACGACTTTTTAGAAACCAGCTAGATAGTTGTAATTTTCGAACGTTTTAAATTTTCAATAACATAACAAACAATCGAATCATCTTCGATTTATTTTTAGGTTATAATATCGTTCGTTTCATAGTTGCATTGGACACAGATTTGCTTTCCTGTAAGCGTATGTTTTTACCAAGTTTTTACTTTGTATAATGTTATTGGCGATTGGTTAAACAAATGTTCAATCCAACAGCGATGAGCGATAGAGGTAAAAAAAAGTACAATTTGTGTAATCTGATATTTCATAACATCAAGTAAGCGGAAAAGCTTACATTGTTCATGCAAAAGTGTCATACTTGTAAATCCTCACTTAAGTCTCATTTCTTGTTTCCAAATTTTTACGCTTTGGGCGCGTTATATTTTCGTCTTTCGTATAATAATAATATATTAAAGTGATCTTACCGATCATTGCTTTGGTTTTTTTTAATAATATTACTTACGGAAATACTATAAAATTGTAAAAATCGGTTTTCAAATGTCACACATTGTGAATCCGTCAGATAAAGCTGCATTCACAATGCAAAATCTTGCCATGCCTTCGGTATTTTAGTCATCACTCGCTGTACCTATTCTATCATACTGGCGCATCATGCATACGATTGTTTATACGCTCGTAAAATCTTTACCCATGATGCATTGTGTATTTACATAACTCGAAATATTTTTTAATACAAGTTCAGATTTGCTACGTGCGATAAAATAGCTGCCACGAACGTGTTGCATTGTATATATATAGTACATTCACATTGCATATTTTTGTCGCGGCCATTTTTTAACAGGCAGTTATTGGTTGCATAGGTATATTGTTAATCCAGCTTTATTTTCAAACTCATACAAAGCCATGAAATGAACAACTCAAAAATTCGGTTACAATATTTTAGTTCATTAAAGACTCATGCATCATGCACGAAAATCGTGTTGACTTTCTTCCATTTGTGGAATGTATTATAGGCGGGGGCGTGGTGCGAAAGTGTGAAAATCTTCCCCGTGCCATACTTCCATGCACTTCTAACACATCGTACCAATAAGGCGCATATTATCTTGGGCATATTTTGTTCCGTGTATCGGAACATTGCTTTTTTTTATATGAGGACTGTCAAAGTCAGGTGTTTATTTACGCTGTCATATTAGTTGAAAAATGAAAATAAGAAATAATTAGAATATAGACTAGAATAATGTTTTAAACCAAGTGTTAGACATATAGCAAAATGTTTACTCTTGGGAGCCGGCGAGTCTTACATAAGTGCTTCAAGATTTTGAGGTTAAACTTCGTCGAGTCCAGTAACTGCCCCGATTTGGAGAACCTGAACGTGGTTAGGACCGTCGAGAAGACGATAGATAGCAACACAAGCATCTTCATTGAGAGCCCCATACACGTAAAGGTGCAGCCTATCGACGTCAACGACTACAAAGATGATAAGTTAATTATGACGTTATATAGCCGAGGGAAGGAAATGGGCGATTTCTTAGTCAAGCAAACTTCCAAACGATTAGAGCTGCTTAATAAGAACACTGATTCTGACCGCAGCGATGTATGCTTAATACAAATACCGTATAACATCAAAGTACAAGTCACAACGACAGATAATGCTTCAGTTGATTTATGTAAACTAGAGGGCGAGGAATTCGTGGTTAAAACTGACAAAGGCAAGGTGCTTGTATCAGATTTGAAAGCGCAAAATATTAAAGTGGAAAGCACGCAGGGAGACGTGCACACTGAAGGTAAACTACAAGCAGCCATGATTGAACTGAAAACTGGATTGAGTTCAGGCATCAGATGTAACAATATAATGGCGAATAATTTTATTGTAACGACCCACGCTGGTTCGATAAAGGTTAAATCGTGTTACAGTGATAAGTCTCATTTTACTACTCTGATGGGTGACATTACTCTTGACCATTTGCATAGATCTGTACTCATCGACATAATACAGCAAGGAAACCTGCGCATAACAAGTTTCTCTGGAAACTTACAGGCATCGTTGAAAAGTGGGAATGTTTACATGCTGGCATCGCAACTCACAGACAAGAGCAGCATCTTCATACATGAAAAGGGCGAAGTAGAATTGCTGATACCAGACATATTGAAGAACTTGCCAGCTACAAATTTGATAGCGGAGACAATACAAGTGGATGAGAAAATAATGAAATTAGGAAGGTTCATGGATGACTCCCACCCAAAAAGGTTTAGGTTTGAAAAGGAACCACAGAATGAGTTACACATAGTGTGTAAAAATGGCTCAATTAAGCTAATGGAGACCGACCAACCGTTTCTTGTTTAACTGTTCAATAAAACATACATAAGTGTGTAGACAAACTGCATTTGGACTGCATGCCAGCTCTTACATTGCTAACAAAATTTGCTGCAGTATTAAAATATTAATGGAGTATGTAAGTGTAAATAACAGATAACTAAATTTGATATAAGTATTTAAAATATATCATTGCTGTGGAAAATGCTAAAGCGAAAAAATAGAATTTTACAGTAGAGAATTAAAAAAAAAATCACATCTTTTAACTTAACATCCGATTATGTTTTAAAATATTGAACAAATTGACACGAGTTCATTAATTTTTTTCTTCTAATTTTAAGATAAGCCATATTTCACTAAGCCAATTAATTTATATATATATATATTTATTTATTTATTTATAACTTATTTTGCCCAACTTGGTGCTACAGCAATATTGCCATTCAAGCGGCAATAATAATTTGAAAAATAATATTTCAAATATAATTATCTAGTTACACTTAAATATTTTATTAATATATGAATACTGCAGCTAACATTCAGCCTGCGTAGTTGGCGAGTAGATCTGATGCAGTTTTGCCAACCGACCAACCTGCAAATTTGCAGCCCAGATGCAGTCTGTCTAACTACACCATAAGGGTATGTTTTAGTGCTGTTTGTATAATGAAGACGATAATAGCAGAGTATTTATTTTTATTGAAGTCAATATTGTTAGTTGAATATGTTTTATTTAATTGCAATGTTTTAAATATAAATATTAATGTTTAATTTAAAACCATTAGCGGTTGAAAACCTAAAGGTATAGCAACACTTTATTTTACAGCCCTTTTATCTCAAGTTATTTATTACGGTAATTGTAAATTAAATGACAACACACTTTTGGCCCCTAAGATTGTTATGTACGTTAAAAATTAGGCACATTGTGATTCTCCCATATCTTAACAAACCAGTTCTCCAGTATCATAGTATAGTTATTTTTAAGCCTTGTTGATTCTAACGTTTATCGTCTTGTTGTGTCTTCCATTACACTCGTATGTAGTATGTTAATTATATGCACTATTAATTGCAATTAAATTATTATAGTTAAATTAATGTAAACAATTGTTTATGAACTAATAATTAACGTAATTAGAAGCATTTTGAACGGCCAAAATAGAACAAATTGAAATGGTTTATTATGTTAGGTAACCAGTAATGATATTAATGTAAGACTCATATCCACCTATAAAATAAAGCAAGCTGCATTTTTAAAGTTATACCAACATATATTTTTAATGAATATGTCATAGTTTTTGAGTTATTATTGTTTGCTCACGTAGTTCCTAAAAACTGTAGGTGTTTCCACTAATTGGAAAATCGCTCCTACAAAGATGTCCTGCAACTTTTTTAGCTTAATTCAAGTAAAAATACAGATGGAGGGATGTATATGTAAAAATTTAAACTAATAAACTGAAAGGCCCGATTTCCTAAATGCTATTTTTAGAGTTATTCACGATTTTCTGTAAAATTGTGACTGTTTAAATTGAGCAAAACAATGAGTATTTTTAAAATCACACACACACATATATGTATATATATATTAAAGATACATTATAGCTTTCTTTAATGCTAGGGACATAACAGTTAATTTCTATAAAAAATAAAACCCAAAAGGTATTATCAGATTCACTACAAAAACACAAAGTAAATCCTTACCAGTGGACTGTTCTTCGTAGCATACCTGACACATGTTTGGCCTACAATTGAAGCGCTGACACTTTAAAAAATTGTGTTTTGGAGTTTTTCGCTGCACCGGAGCGAACATCACACTAGTTATGTTCCGTTCGTAACAAAATAAAGATGGTACACGCCATGGACAAGTTTTGACTCTATTTTCAATTTATGCCAGGGGACTGGCCGCAATATTTAAGGCCAATATTAAGGAATTGAGATATAATACAAAAATTTTATTACAAAATACTATTCATTACAGTACATGTTCTTTATTTATTATACTTTTAAACATTTCGCGTTAAAATTATTCATTGATTCATATTTTATTAAAAAGATCTTTCATAACATAATTTTTGGAATAGGGACATACCAGGGTACTGTTTTTTTAACATACTTTAAAGAGTATAACAAAAAAATGGCGATTAATTTGATCAAGCAGTTTCCTAAATACGAAAGACACCAAGTTTCTCTTACCTTTCAGTTTAGGGCGAAAACTAGAATTTATTAGCTAAAACTTTGCAAGGACAGCGATTTTCCAATTAGTGGAGAAGTACCCAGATATTTTGCTTTTGTGATATAATTTGTTACTTGCTAGTCTTATTGTAGAGATAAAATGAATCTACTTTAGAATATTCACTTGTTAAAGTATTGTTAACCATAAGGTAGATTATGTAGAATATTATTATTGTTGATTATTTAATTAAATAGTGTCATAACTATTAAAATGATCGGGTTTTTGTCAATCACCTTTAGTCATTTCACGTCAGCGCGATGTTGTTTGTATACATTTTAATTGCTATGCTCGTTTGCTAATTAATGATCTCCAAAACGTACGCTGTCTCTCTTTACCGTTTAGGTAGTCCAAAGTATTGATTTATTAATTAATTAGCAAAATTTGCTTCCCGATTGTTTTTTTAACTAGGTAAGAGTTAATTGGGTGCAAAGATGAGGTTGGTGTGCGTGAGTCGCAGGCGCAGGCGCCGGAGCCCGGGGGCAGATAACGAGGCGGTTTATATGCGGCGGCGCGGCGCGCGCGCGCCAGTCCCCGCAGCCATGCCGGCCTGCGCGCCCGAGTACAGCCGCCTCGCGCGATCCAACACCGAGCTGGTGTTCTCGCCTCGAGTCAAACGATGCTCCCACCAGCCGCCGCCGTTCACGGCGCTGCGGCGATCGTTCTCGTCGACATTCTCGCTCATACCTGAGGAGCGCGCCGTGTCGCCCGAGAGACCGCCGCCCGTCCCTCGCATCATACGCATCATCACATGGTTCCCGAGATTAATGTTATGGCCGGTCTTCACTCTTCTCAATTTCTTCTCACACCCGGCCTGGAAGCAAATATTCGTCGTGCTACCTACGTTATGGATCGCCGCTTCACTGTTCATCTTTTGGAAGTGCGTTCAGTGCCCGATCGGAGTCCTAAGGATGATAGGACGTGCTCTCAGTCTGAAGAATGTACAAAAGCCCCGTACCGTGCTCATAAGTGGAGGTAGTTCAGTTCAAGCTCTACACTTGGCCAGGAATTTCCATTCGGCCGGCGCGAGAGTGGTCGCCATCGAGATCGAAGGCCAATTCTCTCTTCTGAAGTACTCGGCAGCCGTGAATAAGTTTTATACCGTGCCGAGGCCGAATCCGGCGGATCCTTTAGCCTACGCTCGCGCCCTGAAGGAAATTGTCGATAGAGAGAAGGTAGTGTTCTATGTACCAGTGAGTTCTACGACCCCGGCTTACTACGACGCTCTTGCGAAGCCACATCTCGAGGTGATAGGGTGCCAATGCTTCGTCCCGTGCGCTCGGGACGTTGTCACTTTGGACGATCCCCTAGAATTGATCCGAGTGTGTCGAGCTGCTGGTCTGGCGACGCCCCATTTCTGGGTCGTTACCAGCGACGAAGACGTCCGTCTGTGGTATGAAAGCGCCGCTTCAAAGGAAGGTCGACATTTCATTGCCAGCGCAGGAGCGCGCGGCGCTAGAGATCGTCTACGTTTCACCATGCCAGAGGAGAGGGCTCAGTTCAGGTTTCCAAGAGAAATCAGTTCTGAGAAGCCTTGGGTGATTGTCAGAGAGCCGAAAGGAGAGAGGATTGTTACATGCACAACGTTGAAGGAATCGCGCGCCGTGAACAATGTTACATGCCGTGTGGATTCAGTGAGGAAAGGCCTAGTGCCGCAGAAAGATGACGAGGCTGACGCATGGGTGCAGCGCTTCGTTTCCCGTCTCTCTCCGGCCAGACCGATGACTGGCCACGTGTCCTTCAGACTGGTCCGTGAGGAGAATCCGATGAATGGACATGGAAATAAGTTGGTGGCAATCGGGGCGCGTGTCGGCGTGTCGCTGCCATATCTGTGCCAGGGGCCGACGCGGTGCGGCCACACGGCCACAGTCGGGAAGCTTTTGGACACAGTTTTAGATACACGCGAGGCCCTGTTCGCGTTCTGGGACCCGCTGCCATACTGCGCGTACTACCAGTCTCGTCTGCCTGAGGATCGGAGGCCGCCGCCGCCGGAGCCCTGCAAGACGCCGCCTAATGTTCCGCTCTGAGGGCCCCACTAGTGCGGAAAATGGTTTATTTATTAAGACACTCAAGTACCTGAATAGTGCGCGAGTGAGTGCTCTGCGCGGCCCGTGACGTCACGCTCTCTCCGTTCTGTCGTCCCTCGTGTAAATAACAAGCTGATAACCTGGGGACGACACGACATGTTTGTAACTACTAAGTAGATATCGTACCAAATATTATTATAATAGGAATATTACTGTTAGATAAATGAATAAAATCATGGTCGACCAATGTCCATCTTTTATTAATGTTATGACTACTTAACTCTTTTTGAAGAAAATATGTTTTGCTTAACGATCTCTATGGTACTACTAGATGGAGCGTTCAAAACAATCGCTCTGTTCCACGCTACTGCGGCTCCGGAAGCCGCAACTCGTGTACATTCACAATGAAACTTGTGCAGTTACTACGCAGAACATTTCATTATTACTAAATATTGACTCTACGGGTAAATAGCGTAAATATTTAGCAAATAATTAAATGTTCTGAAATAAAATGAAATGAAATATTTATTGTTGATTATAGGTTATTCATAATACAGTTAGTTATTCTGCACAAGTTTCAAAGTGAATGTCAACGAGTCGCGGCTTCCGGAGCCGCAGTTGCGTGGAACAGAGCGATTGTTTGGAACGCTCCATCTAGTAGTACATAGAGATCGTTGGTTTTGCTTTAATTGCCATATCAGTGGTCATTTCTTATTTCTGTGTACTCAATGCACCCATTGCTACATGTGTAAGTTATCTATTTTTTGGACGCCAGACTACCGGTAAACATGCGGTGTTATCAAATCCACGTGTGTAACACATGATGGTGTTAACGTAATCACTGATTCAGTCTGCTATTATTAAGCGACTATGATAATGCTAATTCTAGCTTCAAAGGTCTAGATCAAATGTACTATCAACCCACACCACGTGATTCATAGAAAAGTGAAACTAAGATAAATATATAGTTTTGTGTTTGTTTGCTGTTCAAGGGGTCTTGGGTTCGATTCCCAGCAATGAAAAAAAAATTAGTCATATTTTGCCTATGACGGATAGCAGAAAGCCTATGAAAGTCCACGTCCACTTTCATAGACTGCTATCCGTCACCAATGTATGACATTTATGTCCTAGACATAGACACCACGTGCATCTGAGATTTACGTTTGAGATCAACATAGGTATATCTCAATGCTAAGCAGAGACTTACGCTCGCAACAAGAGTGTACGGAACATAGTCTACCAATTGTCAGTTAATGGACACACTTCTCTGGATTACAACCCTAGTGAGTCGATATATATGTATAATTGCGTCACAAAAGTTTTCTGGTAAAAATCGTCTCGATTGTCATGTTAACTCCAAAATTGTATTTATTTATTCAAAACGGATAACCTTACAGTAAAGCTTTTTGACTGTCTGTCTGTCTGTCTTTCAGTCCGGCGGCGGATTACGGCGACAACAGAAACCGTAAACAGAGAAAACTCTACGACAGAGACGGAGTCTAATCGTAGCTCAGGAGAAACTCCAGTTTGAAATCTCATTCTAATTCACAAAACCCACATACCTACTAGCTGACTTGTTTTAACCGTATATCGTTCTAACACCACGTATATAATTTTTGTCATTAATTGAGATTTTCAAACCATTAGATAGACAATCAAAATACAGTAATTAATTCGAAAAAATACATACTATCTGGAATTCTGGACCGTAGAATACGTAATACGTATTTAATAATAAATACGTAATAATAAATACGTAATAATAAATACCTAAAATATTTAATAAATTGCCCAAACACATATAATCATTACGACTACCTAGCTTTAAGCAAAAAATATTTGACATTCTCGTGGACAAGTGCTATTATACCATATCAGACTTTTTAAATGATGCAAATTTAAATTGACATTTCTATATTATTTTAATAAATCGCTTTTGACATGTATATATTCCTGAGATATATTCCGTTATTGACATCTGTATATTGTACTTAATTATTTGCTTTAATTTTAATATGTAATGAAAAAAATGTTTAATTTGTGAAACGTTAAACACTTAATGTCGTACGCCTGTGGGCAAAACATAGAGTACCTAAATGTATTCGACCAGCTTAAAATTACCTGTGTTTACGATTAAATGATTTGAATTTAAATTTAATTTGAAAAAAAAAGTACTACTTGGAAGATATCCATAAACGATGTCATGATTCGTTTTTTCGTTAATCTTTATAACGATGTTGAAGTCTGGACTTAAACAAAATATAATAAAAATAAAGTTTTAGTTTTTTGCACTCCTGTAGTCAATTTTGACTTGGTGCCTAGACCGGGGGCGTGAAAAAGGCACTTCGGGAGAAAAATATCTCTACATCCAATGTGTATGTTTGTCCACTAACCAGATAAGCTGGGTGTTGTTCTGTGCTGTGCACTTGGGTTGGAGATAGCCGCTATCGCCGTCCGGGTCGGCCGCGCGACCCGCCGTCCAAAGAGCGCACCTTTCTCGGCGTAGCACGGAGATGAGGGCCTCCTGCTTTGAAAAATAAAGAAGTAGATACCGGAAATATCAATTGTAGAACGTATAATTGACAATGGCAATTAGTTAATTGTTTTATAAAGAAAAAAATTAAATTAAATAGATAAAAAATTCCAATAATCCCCTTTGCGTTTCCTTTGAGCACTGGAAGGGGCTTCTTGGACAGAATTAGATGATTATTGGAATAAGCCCCCCGCTACTACTAACCCCTTTTTGCGAGGGGTGAGCGCGGGACGAGGGGAGTTAACCCGAACCTATTTATTATTGTTTGTTTTCCTGATAAGTAAATGGTCCCTTACATTAATATATTGTAATTATAAGAAAAACAATTATTTACAACAGGTGTACGCCGTCCAACCCCTCGTGGTGAGGCATAGTCCCTAGGACGCTGGCGCTATTTCCTCGCTGGATTGCCAGGCTTACACGTTGTGCGAGGTAGGCGCCAGCGCTGAGGTCTCCGGAGGCGTGGACCAGCCTGGTCGACAGAGCCTTCACGAACGCCTAGTGGCTACATTAATTGATATTTCCGATATCGAAGTGTGTAAAACGTATCTAGGAGTCTACTCGTACGATAAAATAAAGTACATAATTCTTCGGCAGTACTGTAGTATATTTATCTTTGGGCAGTAGGTAACATGTGTGCGCGATGTGGGAAATAAGAAATAAATAATACATATACATACATTGATACTGTGATGCCGTGTGGTTTCCAGTAGAGTAGAATAGGACCACTCGAACTCTCCCCGTGGATGTCGTACAAGGCGACTAAGGGAATACATTATAAAACATCAATCAGGTCTCCCCAACCCGTCTCGCCTCGCGTGGGGAGTGTAGGCCAAATACTCCGTCTGTCTCCGGCAGATGAGGGTTGTGCTCCTGCAGTGGAGACAAAAATAACCTGATGATGATACATACACTTGTCTAATCCCAAACTAGGATATTTCCTGTGCTATGGGAATTAGACAAGGATAGGACTAGTCACCAAATATAACATCCAGATCGGGACCAACGTGTACAACTTGTACAAAGTTGTCTGTCCCCAGTGGAAATCGAGCCCACACGACCTCTGGCGCTCGAGTCCAATGACCAATCCACTAGGCCAACGAGGCGGTCTAGTACCTAATGTTGTTTTTGAAACCATATCTGACATTCTAGTTCAATCCGGTATGAGGTTTAAATTATTACTTAAGGCCTGCACGCACTAGCGCCACGCGACAATAATATTGCAACAATGGGCTCGATTCTGAAGGCACACATTTAAAATTTGACAGCGCTAAAATTGGTTTCGTCTTTATCTTCATAATACTGTGTGACAAGGATAGCAACAGTATTAGTGCTGTCAAATATTAACATGGTGCCTTCAGAATCGAGCCCAGTATATTGTTAGCAGTATGGTTAGCCGTGTCGTTCCCGGCTTAGAATAGAGCAACGCCTAATCTTCCCGTGGGTTGGAGGAGGCAATTAAGGGATTGCAGCGTTCTCCTGTCTATATTAAGATCATTACTGCGGTGACCAGTCCGTCTGCCAAGCGTGGTGATTATGTGAAATCCCCCAATGGCAGCCCATCACAAGAGGTATTCTATCAAGCAAGCCTCCCCGGTTTATGTTCAGCGGTGAACGTATTTCGGCTGATGATGACATTGTATTCCTTAATATGAGTTTTGTGTGACTGCCGCGTCGCTCATATAACTCACATAACTCATATAAATAATATATATTTTCGCGCCTTGCAGCGCTAGTGCATGCAGGACTTTATACATTATATTTAACTAGCTTTTGCCCGCGACTTCGTCCGCGTAGGTTTCGATATTTATACATCTTGAATTTCAAAATAGATATCATTTTTGGTTTCCCGTAGGAATGAGATGTTCAGGATAAATATTATCCTATGTCCTATTCCACGATCTAACCTATATGTGTGTCAAGTTTCATCCCGATCCGTCCCGTGGTTGAAGCGTGATTGAGTAACAAACATCAAAACTTTCGCATTTATAATATTAGTGGGATTTGTCAGTGGTTTCGTCTGCGCGGTAAATTACCCAGTTCATTGTTTTTCCTTGAAGAAAACTGTCATAAATTAACCTTGATTGTTCAAAATGGCTGTATGACCTTAGTATCTTTGCTGTTTTCATCTTTGTCATGACCTGTTTGCGTCAACTGCTGGTCATAGCCTTGCCCTATGTGTACCTTAGTACTAAGTACATGTACTTTACGTAGCACGGAGATGAGGGCCTCCTGCTTTGAAAAATAAAGAAGTAGATACCGGAAATATCAATTGTAGAACGTATAATTGACAATGGCAATTAGTTAATTGTTTTATAAAGAAAAAAATTAAATTAAATAGATAAAAAATTCCAATAATCCCCTTTGCGTTTCCTTTGAGCACTGGAAGGGGCTTCTTGGACAGAATTAGATGATTATTGGAATAAGCCCCCCGCTACTACTAACCCCTTTTTGCGAGGGGTGAGCGCGGGACGAGGGGAGTTAACCCGAACCTATTTATTATTGTTTGTTTTCCTGATAAGTAAATGGTCCCTTACATTAATATATTGTAATTATAAGAAAAACAATTATTTACAACAGGTGTACGCCGTCCAACCCCTCGTGGTGAGGCATAGTCCCTAGGACGCTGGCGCTATTTCCTCGCTGGATTGCCAGGCTTACACGTTGTGCGAGGTAGGCGCCAGCGCTGAGGTCTCCGGAGGCGTGGACCAGCCTGGTCGACAGAGCCTTCACGAACGCCTAGTGGCTACATTAATTGATATTTCCGATATCGAAGTGTGTAAAACGTATCTAGGAGTCTACTCGTACGATAAAATAAAGTACATAATTCTTCGGCAGTACTGTAGTATATTTATCTTTGGGCAGTAGGTAACATGTGTGCGCGATGTGGGAAATAAGAAATAAATAATACATATACATACATTGATACTGTGATGCCGTGTGGTTTCCAGTAGAGTAGAATAGGACCACTCGAACTCTCCCCGTGGATGTCGTACAAGGCGACTAAGGGAATACATTATAAAACATCAATCAGGTCTCCCCAACCCGTCTCGCCTCGCGTGGGGAGTGTAGGCCAAATACTCCGTCTGTCTCCGGCAGATGAGGGTTGTGCTCCTGCAGTGGAGACAAAAATAACCTGATGATGATACATACACTTGTCTAATCCCAAACTAGGATATTTCCTGTGCTATGGGAATTAGACAAGGATAGGACTAGTCACCAAATATAACATCCAGATCGGGACCAACGTGTACAACTTGTACAAAGTTGTCTGTCCCCAGTGGAAATCGAGCCCACACGACCTCTGGCGCTCGAGTCCAATGACCAATCCACTAGGCCAACGAGGCGGTCTAGTACCTAATGTTGTTTTTGAAACCATATCTGACATTCTAGTTCAATCCGGTATGAGGTTTAAATTATTACTTAAGGCCTGCACGCACTAGCGCCACGCGACAATAATATTGCAACAATGGGCTCGATTCTGAAGGCACACATTTAAAATTTGACAGCGCTAAAATTGGTTTCGTCTTTATCTTCATAATACTGTGTGACAAGGATAGCAACAGTATTAGTGCTGTCAAATATTAACATGGTGCCTTCAGAATCGAGCCCAGTATATTGTTAGCAGTATGGTTAGCCGTGTCGTTCCCGGCTTAGAATAGAGCAACGCCTAATCTTCCCGTGGGTTGGAGGAGGCAATTAAGGGATTGCAGCGTTCTCCTGTCTATATTAAGATCATTACTGCGGTGACCAGTCCGTCTGCCAAGCGTGGTGATTATGTGAAATCCCCCAATGGCAGCCCATCACAAGAGGTATTCTATCAAGCAAGCCTCCCCGGTTTATGTTCAGCGGTGAACGTATTTCGGCTGATGATGACATTGTATTCCTTAATATGAGTTTTGTGTGACTGCCGCGTCGCTCATATAACTCACATAACTCATATAAATAATATATATTTTCGCGCCTTGCAGCGCTAGTGCATGCAGGACTTTATACATTATATTTAACTAGCTTTTGCCCGCGACTTCGTCCGCGTAGGTTTCGATATTTATACATCTTGAATTTCAAAATAGATATCATTTTTGGTTTCCCGTAGGAATGAGATGTTCAGGATAAATATTATCCTATGTCCTATTCCACGATCTAACCTATATGTGTGTCAAGTTTCATCCCGATCCGTCCCGTGGTTGAAGCGTGATTGAGTAACAAACATCAAAACTTTCGCATTTATAATATTAGTGGGATTTGTCAGTGGTTTCGTCTGCGCGGTAAATTACCCAGTTCATTGTTTTTCCTTGAAGAAAACTGTCATAAATTAACCTTGATTGTTCAAAATGGCTGTATGACCTTAGTATCTTTGCTGTTTTCATCTTTGTCATGACCTGTTTGCGTCAACTGCTGGTCATAGCCTTGCCCTATGTGTACCTTAGTACTAAGTACATGTACTAAGGTACACATAGGGCAAGGCTATGACCCGCAATAAAACCACAGGGTGTGATACTTATATCACACCCTGTCTTCATGTTTTCTTATCATTAATCAGGACAAAATATGTGGTCTATATGGATATCTTTTGCTATAGTTGACGAAGCTTCACCCGAAGAGGCCTTCATCCAGTTCTCGAGCTACGAACGAGCAGACAGATGTGTTTTATGTTAATAATTGATAATACCTAGATAATTATGTTGTTGAGTAAAATTTGACATTACAGATAATGTATTAGCGTCAGTTATGTTTGTTGCGAAGTGTAGGTACGAACTTATTTTCGTTCGATAAGGTGAAATGGGTGGTTTAGCAAGGAAGATATCACAGGTCATGATTACCACGTGTAAAGTATACATAAAATGATATTCTTATAGTAAAACGCATACTTCCACTGCTGGGCAAGTATTTATTGGGATATATAATGTAATAGTATATATGAGCATATGTATATATATATATCATCATCAGGTTAAGTTTGTCTCCACTGCAGGAGCACAACCCTCTCTCATCTGCCGGAGACAGACGGGGGATTTGGCCTACACTCCCCGCGCTGGCCAGACGGGTTGGGGAGGCCTGATTGATGTTGTATAATGTACCTATTCCCTTAGTCGCCTTGTACGACATCTACGGGAAGAGTTGGAGTGGTCCTATTCTACTCTACCGGAAATCACACGGCATATATATTTATATGTTATGTGTATGAATTTATGTATATATAGATATTTGTATCATTCACTTATTCGTGTATCTCCTATATTGTTCGTTTATGTTTATGTAATATGTATTTTCAGAATTTATTAAAAGTAGGTACATTTCTTTATCAAATTTGGTACTAAACGCATTATACTTGTCCTTTCAGTTACTTTAAGGTTGAATGGAAGAGATCCGTAAGTGGGATAAGTCCGCCTTTGTACACAGTTTAATTCCTATTTATTATTGTTGTTGTTGTTATTTTTGGTACAATAAAGCGTTTACATACATACATACCTCTATTTTAAGAGGGTGTGTTCTTTAATTAGGGCTGCCATCTCTAAAATCTGCCAACCAGGAAAAGAAAACCCGGACTACAAATGACACCCCGCCCGGATACTCCCCGGACGCCCCGTACCTAAATTAGGACAAATCCGGGGAAACCCGGAAGGATGGCAACCCAGTCTATAATGCTAAGCTTTACTACATAATCATATACCTACCTGTCTAATCTCAGATAGATGGTCTGTTGTATCTACTACGGGAATAGACAAGGACAATATTATTCACAAACTAGCTGTGCCCGCGGCACCGCCCGCGTGAACTACAGAAACCCCTCCCCCTCCCCCCATTTCCCCTCTCCAACTACCACCCGTAGTCCTAATTCATCGCTATCTGAAGCTCGCTGAAAAATAATATTTCTTTAGGTGTTTTTGAAAAGTATAAAGTCACATAACTTTATTTTAAGATTGCGATGAAATAAAGACTAAATGTTACTCCGAATTAAGCTCTACGTTTTTTATGAAAGCTCAATTACAATCTGTTCAGTAGTTTTTACGTGATGCGTGCAAAAACTAACAGATAAACAGACAGACAGATAATCTTCTAATTTTTTTCTTGCATATATTTTTAACTAGCTGTTGCCCGCGCCCTTGTCGGCGTGGACAACTTAACATCACAAATTATTATGTATTTCCCGTAGGAATGTGATGTTTTTTCAGGATAAAAACTATCCTATGTCCTATTCCAGAACCTAACCTACTTGTATATGTGTTCCAAGCTTCATCACGATCCGTCAGTGGTTGAAGTGTGATTGAGTAACAAACATCCAAACATCAAAATATCCAAACGTTCGCATTTATAATATTAGTATGATGTACAAAAACTGGAAGTTAACGTTTTTATTTATTAGAATATTAAATCTAGTCAGAGAGCGTAGGTACGCAAATTACATAACGCAAAATTCTCCCCCCTCCCCATTTACTAGGACCGCAACGCCTAGGCGGACTAATCCTTCCCCCAAATTGCGTTACCTATAACTTCTACGTCTGAGTCTTCTTCTGCCACCCACTCCACCATGCCAGCTCTCCTTGACGCCCCGTGAGAACTCGCCTCTAACGAGATTTTCTGGTCACGAGTTAATTTCGAATTTTACTCATGTTATATGCAGCTGCTTTTTTTAGGATGTAGTGTATGCGCCGGCGCAGGGCGTCCGAAATTCGTTCATTTATAGTGCATCTTACTCCTGTGGTATGCATCTGCTTTTATAGAGCCTGAAAACGCAGAAATATTGCTACTTAAATATTGCCGTGTGGTTTCCGGTAGAGTAGAATAGGACCACTCCAACTCTTCCCTGGATGTGATGATAGTCTCTTGGTACTCTAATAATGCAGCGTGCGGCAGGTGGCAGTGGGCGGGCCACATATGCCGCAGAACCGACGGCCGTTGGGGCAGACGAGTTCTGGAGTGGAGACCGCGGATCGGCACTCGCAGGGTGGGACGCCCCGCCGCCAGGTGGACCGACGACCTGAAGAAGGTGGCCGGTAGCAGCTGGATGCGGAGGGCAGAGGACCGGGTGTGGTGGCGTTCATTGGGGAAGGCCTATGTCCAGCAGTGGACTTCTAGGGGCTGATATGATGACTCTAATAATACTGGTTGTGCAACAATGTAACAAAAATTGTTAAGTATTGTATGACTGTAATGTTCCACACTTTTTATTTATATACCCGCGTAGTTTTTAATATTGAAATGCTATATCTGTACGCTTACTTTACATACATAATCATCATCAGGTTATTTTTGTCTCCACTGCAGGAGCACAACCTTCTCTCAACTGCCGGAGACAGACGGAGGATTTGGCCTACACTTCCCGCGCTGGCAGACGGGTCGGGGAGGCCTGATTGACGTTTTATAATGTATTCCCTTAGTCGCCTTGTACGACATCCACGGGAAGAGTTGGAGTGGTCCTATTCTACTCTACCGGAAACCACACGGCACCAGATTTATATATTTGTTCTAAATTAACAGACTGTCAGGCGTCTCTCGCGTGTCTGCCAAAGTCTAGTGGATATTTGTCGCAGTCAGATTATAAAGTAAGGCATGTTATTTAGTACCCAATATTAAGAATTCATTATAATAATCTACTCACATCAATACCGGAAATTATAATTAGAGTAAGGGACAAATGACGAGTCTTCGGGAGTGTCATAAAATCATTTTTTTTATTGTGAATAACTTTTTTTTTAAATGACGGATTATCCATCAGGCAGTGTGGGCAACTGCCTAGGGGCCCTGCATCGGCAAGGTCTCGTCGATCGAGTCTTTTTTGAAAATGTTTCTTAGAGTGAAAAGAGGAGTAGGCGTGGGCCTGGGCGTGGGCGTTGACGTGGGCTTCGGGGCCGGAGTCGTAGTCGGATTGAAAGTGAGTAGTCCACGCGTGCGGTACATTTCATTGTGGCAGAAAAAGTATATTTCAGGAAGTTAGGATTTGGATTTATATTTGGATGTTTGTTACTCAATTACTCTTCAACCATTGGACGGATCGGTATGAAACTTAGCACACATATAGGTTAGGTCCTGGAATAGGACATAGGATAGTTTTTATCCCGAAAAAACATCCCATTCCTACGGGAAATTCATAATAATTTGTGATGTTAAGTTCTCCACGCGGACGAAGTCGCGGGCAACAGCTAGTACTTAATAATACTACGTTTAAGTCTAGGATTATAATAAAATGGCCGACTCTACAAGACACACGGTCGTGTGTACGTGTACTACAAGGATAGTGTACGCGTTGTGTATATTTGCTTATCCAGTCGTCTAGACTGATAAAGTCCACCGATTCAGCGGTTTCCAACATCATTTTACGCACCACTCAACATTGCGGAAGCAAAACATTGGACCCGATTCTGAAGGCACACATTTTAAATTTGACAGCGCTAAAATTGGTTTCGTCTTTATCTTCGTAATACTGTGTGATTTTAACGTTGTGCTTTCAGAATCGAGCCCATTGTCATCTTATCTTATTATAATCTTCTTATAAATAAAAACGTAAACTTCGCGTGTCTGTTCACTGAATTGATATTTAAAAAAAAATTTGGTTGTCTAAGGATAGGTAATAGAATACATTAGGATCATTTTTTAATTTTTTGTCGGTTTATCTGTTACTTTATGCACATATCACGTAAAAACTACTGAACCAATTCTGATGCGGTTTCCAGAAAGACATAGAGCTTAATTCGGAGTAACATTTAGTCTCTATTTCATTGCAATAATAAATAATAATAATAAATATAAATATCTCAGACAATCAATCAAAAGTTATGCGAATTTATAGTTATCAAAAACTCAAGTAACCGTAATACGTAACTAAGAAGTGTAAAGCTCGGCGGAGTTTAAATTGCGATGAGTTAGAACTACCTTTGGGCGAGGGTATAAGAGGAGACGGTGGCAGTTGAAGCGGGAGCGGGGAATAATTTCTTAGTCCACGCGAGCGGAGCTGCGGGCAAAGCTAGTACATAATTTAAATTGATTTGCTATTCACCATAGATGAGTGATATTTAGTATTCTCTGCCATAGATGTGTATAAAGTAAAAGAGTAATTTCTGCCAATAAACTGTATTATACAGTTTGGCGGAGTTATTGTAGGTATTTTTTTTTGGAGATGAGTAAATGGTTTATTATTAGGACTTCCTTTGTGTTTATTTGTACACTGTACCTGTCTACCAATTAGGCTGAATATACTTAAATAAATAAATAATAAATAACTCAGACATTCACACCAATTATCCAGTCCCAAACTAGGCAGAGCCTGTGCTGTGGTTACTAGATAACGGATTGACATACTTAAATAAATATATAAACATCCAAGACTTGGGTACAAACATTCATATTCCATCACTGCTAATATCCTATCCTACTAATATTATGAATGCGAAAGTTTGGATATTTGGATGTTTGTTACTCAATCATGCTTCAACCACTGGACGGATCATAATGAAACTTGGCACACATATAGGTTAGGTCCTGAAATAGGACATAGGATAGTTTCTAACAAGAAATAACATCCTATTCCTACGGGAAAACATAATAATTTGTGATGTTAAGTTAGCAACAGCTAGTTTTTAATAAACATTAATAGTTTGACGACCACTGCCGATGATTTCATATCAAAATGTGTATTGTTATTTCAACATAGTAGGGAATTTCCTTGGGTTTCTTCCGCAGGTTGGACCCCTGACCCTTCTCGAGGGACTGTAGTGACTGGCCACGAATGGAGTCGGTGGAATGGAAACAACCGAGCGATAGGCGAAGTGGGTTAACGGATAGCGCTCCCGGACTCGAGGCTTGGAATAGGTGATTCATTGCGTGAGCAGACAGCATTGAATAAATGCATTACCTATTTTCCCGTGTGGTTTCCGGTAGAGGAGAATAGGACCACTCCAACTCTTCCCGTGGATGTCGTACAAGGCGACTAATAATACATTATAAAACATCAATCAGGCCTCCTCAACCCGTCTGGCCAGCGCGGGGAGTTTAGGCTAAATCCTCCTTCTGTCTCCGGCAGATGAGAGAGGGTTGTGCTCCTGCAGTGGAGATAAAAATAACCTGATGATGATGATGATGATTACCTACTACTTAATAGAATGGAATTTGGGCGCATCACCTTACCATTCCAAGCAATTAGATTAAAATTAAAATTACCCGATAAAACAAAGTACAGCGCAAATTATTAATTTAGAACATATGATGTGAAAGTATAATTTTTATAACATGCATTATGAAAAATTTACGTGTGTGTATGTATATCATGTGATACGGGTGAATGTGGAAAAATGTAATTTATAATTTACCATTGATAAAGTTCCAAAAAATACATAAGCAAATTAATAGAATATTGTGTAAAATATTTTTAAGCATTATTTAGGAAAGAGTAAAAACTATTTTGTTAGCATGAAAACTTCTTGGTACGGGCCCGAAACCCAACCATGGAACTCATGAATGTGAGGGGCGCACTATCAACTAGGTGACCACGGCTTGTCTTGTCTGATACGATAAGTTATTTATAAGGCGTATTGTTCGTAGTCCAAGGCTAGGTTGCAGATCAGACGCATTGTAGACGCCAGATAGCGATAACATTATCATGTAAACATGTCTTTCATGTCATTGTTATATTTTATCTGTTCGGTACTACTGGTTCTAATATTTTAATTAAATTATATACATATATCACACACCCCGGCCATCCATAGAAGCAAACAGATTTAATTACCTACACCATTACAGACGTACGCATATTTGATCATTCCATTTCCATTCCAAATCAATTCATATGAAAACAAACGTTTTCTAGACGCAAATGCGTTGGTTTTCATATATTTGGAATGAAATACTACTTACTCTCTGTCAATAATATATCGTATATTTTTATTATATTATATTATATATACATATATATTTATGTATCTGTATTGGTATTTATAGTTTATTAGTTTATGCTTATTGTGTCATATGTTCTATGATTATTTAATACTAGCTGTTGCCCGCGACTTCGTCCGCGTGGACTACTTAACATTACACATTCTTATGTATTACGTGTTACTAAATCCTAAAAGAAATCTATTAATCTGGTTATGCATTAAAAATATTAATATACATAAAAAAACATACTATCCAATTGAGAACCTCCTTTTTTGAAGTCGGGTAAAAATTAGCTTCCCGGCGGCGGTTTCGCCCGTTGGACCACAGTTTTTTTAGGTTTCCGTAGCCAAATGGCAAAAAACGGAACCCTTATGGATTCGTCATGTCTGTCTGTCTGTCTTCCGTATGTCACAGCCACTTTATTCCGAAACTATAAGAACTTACTATTGAAACTTGGTAAGTGGATGTATTCTGTGAACCGCATTAAGATTTCCACACAAAAATAGAAAAAAAAAAAACATGAAAACTGAAACCCAAATTGTTTTTTTCATCAAACCCATACGTGTGGATAGGTCTTCAAAAATGATATTGAGGTTTCTAATATCATTTTTTTCTAGACTGAATAGTTTGCGCGAGAGACACTTCCAAAGTGGTAAAATGTTTGCCCCTCCCCCCCCCCCCCCCCCCTGTAAGAGAATGATAAAACTATAAAAAATTTATGATGTACATTGCCGTGCAAACTTCCACCGAAAATTGGTTTGAAAGAGATCTAGTAAGTAGGTTTTTTAATACGTCATATATCGTAAACCACAATACTATTATTAAAACATCGATCAAAGTTACAACGAACTACAATAACTTTTATATTATGTTACTTGCTGCTACGGAACCCTTCATGGCCGAGTCCGACTCGCACTTGGCCGCTTTTTTTTAAATAAAGTTGACATTTACATTTATCATGAATTAAAAGATTATCATATAATAAATAAAAAAAATTATATTTTAATATTGTGCAAATTAGGTGATATTTCCTTCTCCATCCCCTTCCCACAACGTTGAAAAACCTTTCCCCCACCCCTTCCCTCTCCCTACTCCTACCTCTCCCCCTTCCCTTAACCCACCCCTTCCTACACCCTTTATTTACCACTGCCCCCTTATCTTTCCTCTCTTACCCTAATCTCTCTAATCCCTCTATTCTTTTCCATCCGACTTCCTTCCCCTCCTATTCCCTTCCTATGTTGCATATCCAATTAACTGTACAACAAAATGTCTGTCAAACTGCTGGACATACCTTCCCCAATGAATGCCACAACGTCCTACAGATCCAGCCGCTTCCGGCTACCATCTTCAGGTCGTCCATACACCTGGCGGCAGGGCGTCCCACCCTGCGCGTGGGACGTCGCGTCCCACTCTAGAACCCGTCTGCCTCAACGGCCGTTCGGTACTACGACAGATGTGACCTGCCATTTCAGCTTACTAATTCTTTCGGCTATGTCGGTCACCTTCGTTATTCATAGGATCTCCTCATTACGAATCATATCCCTCATAGAGACCCCGAGCATTGCCCTCTCTATTGCTCGCAGAGCCACTTGAATCTTGTGGATCAGGCCCACCATCAGTGTCCACCTCTCCGCGCTGTAATCATGACAGGCAAGACGCACTGATTAAAGATTTTTGTCTTTAAACATTGTGGAATAGGTGACGTAAAGACTTGACGCAGTTTTCCGAATACTGCCCACCCTAACTGGATTCTTCTGTCAGCTTTTGAAATTGATCCTACCCAACTATATTGTCTGTCCTAGGCAGACGTACTCCTGAACAGCTTCGATATTGACATTGTCGACGATCACAGGTCTAATACAGGGCCACTAATTATCGAATAGCAAACTTTTTGTATCGAGACTTGTGGAAATACCTGAAATATATCAGCTAAAATAAATCTATAAATGAGCTTTAAAAAATCTCTGTCACTTTCTGTCAAGTTCTTCAATGTCCAGTAATGTTGAACTACACTTTCATACAAATGATATGAAATGAGAGGTCAACTTGTATATCAGCATCCTGACATTTTATTGAGATATGACTTATACCAGTATGAGGCCCGAACTCAAAGCTATTAAACAGTGAAAACGCCGTCAAATTCTGTTCAGCAGTTTCCAAGATTAGCCCGTACATACATACATACATACAGACAGATAAGAAATTTTTTAATTATATTTTTGGACTCTACTGGTCTTCAGTAACGTCCGGGCAGTGAAATTTTTTTTTAACTTCAATGTACAGATTCGCTTTCTTTTTGTTTTTTCTACTCTTTTATTATATGTATAGATATTGATAGATATAGTAGGTACACGCGACTACTGCCTTTCCATAATCCCTTGTCTCACCGCAGGTTAGCTGGAAGAAATTTCTTTAGAAATAAGCTTATCCTTTTGTATAATTTTCTTTTCTATGTGTTGTTCTTTGTATATTTGTGTGTACAATAAACTATTAAATAAATAAAATAAAATAAATATTTATTGCTTTGAAGGAAGTTTTTTATTTTTATTAAATCTACAAGCAGTCGACAGACTTTAATTGGAGTTGATGGAGTCAGACGGGCGTTTGTGGGAGACGAGACCAGTGTCCTATTCATATAACTAGGCCCCTTTTCAGTCTCTTGGCCACTTTTGAATTATCTAATTAATAAGACGACCTCAGTGGCGCAACCGGGTTAGCTCTCGGCCTGCCACGCCGGAGGTTGGGGGTTCGAGTCCCGCCAGGGGCAAATGTTCGTATGATGAATATGAATGTTTGTACCCAAGTCTTGGGTGTTTATATATCTAATTAAGTATGTTTATCCGTTATCTAGTAACCATAGCACAGGCTCTGCCTAATTTGGCACTGGATAATTGAAGTGAATGTCTGAGATATTTATTTAATTGTTTTATAAAGAAAAATATGTAGATAAAAAATTCCAAAAAGCCCTTTTGCGTTTCCTTTGAGCACTGGAAGGGGATTCTTGGACAGAATTTCCAAAAATGCCCGTGATATGTCTGAGATATTTATTTATTTATCCAACAGCTCAGCGGCAAGTGGGTTTGGGTGAGAGGCAAGATTATTTATATGTTGTCTTTTGAACCTCTCAATTTCTATAGTGACAATCGGCGCGTTGAGGTATTTGTGGATCTCATCGATTTTAGTGAAGGAAAGTAATTTTTTTAATAATTCCTTTTTTTGTATCTGCGAAAAACTCTGCAGAGCTGGAGGAGACATTCTATCTGTAGAGCGGCCCCTTCCATCCCCCTTTTCTTTAGTATTAGATGAGTATATGCCAAATTGTATATTTTTTCTATCACCTCTGTTTCCCATCTGCAACTTGGTCATTTAATGTCTGCCATATGTCGCAGAGTTTTTGGGGCAGGCGAGTTCTTGAGGGAAGACCGCGTAAGTACGGTAAGCGGACCGCGTAAGTCGGTCAGATGGACCGACAAACTGATGGAGTGAAGTGGAGGTCCAGGTGTGGTGATAATAAGTATACAACCTAACATTGGAGCCTATAAAGTACATATTTCAATGACGAGGTGGACAATTATTTCCCTGGCTAATCGTGGTACCTCAACAAGGCGGCGATGTTGTTCGCAACACATCACGTCAAGGGGTATCACGGAGCGAAAAGCATGCGAAGGAGAGTCGCTTTGCGACATTGGATTGCACGAATTGCCGGTACATCGTCTCTGCCTACCCCTCTGGGATCAAGGCGTAATTATGTTTGTAATGTATATTTCAATGATCTAGGCGTACGAAGTTGCGGTCACAGCTAGTTGGCAATGCCATGGAAAAAAAACTACAAATTATTTTCTTTGCGTCAAAATATTTCTTTCTATACAATGTTTCTTAATTATCTTATATTTGAGTTTATATCGTTAAAGATCCAGGAAATCAAAGGAACTTTGCTCTAAGCATCAAAAACAAAAAGTTTCTCGAACTGTTATTTATTTTCGATTATCTGGAAAGATAGATTTTCTTGAATGTAGTCGTTAGCTTGTTTCACGACGTGTCATCGCATTCAATCACGTTGTTATGTAGTGAGAGATACTGGTCATTTATTAACTAGCTAATTAACATTTTCCTGGATCAGGCGTGTAGAGCGTGCGGCCCGGAGTGGAGATATAATATATACTACTACAATAAAACTGTAACTGGTCTATGTCTGTAGATGGGAGATATTGTAGAAAAATGTGTATGAGGGGTCTTTATAGAGCCAATAGAAGCCAAAATAATTGTTTTTAGAATTTTTGTCTGTCTTTCTGTATGATTGTCTGTATGTATGTTTGTTACCTCATCACGTAAAAACTACTGAATAAAATTTGTTGCAGTTTTCACAGTTGTCTTGCTGGAGGTCTAGCTTAAAATCTGGTGCATGTTTTATCTTGATACGCCACTGAGATATTTATTTATTATAGAACTAGCTGTGCCCGCGGCTCCGCTCGCGTGGACTACAGGATCCGCTCCCATTCCCACTTCCGCTCCCAGGTCCAGATCCAGGTCCAGGTCCAGGTCCAGGTCCAGGTCCAGGTCCAGGTCCAGGTCCAGGTCCAGGTCCAGGTCCAGGTCCAGGTCCAGGTCCAGGTCCAGGTCCAGGTCCAGGTCCAGGTCCAGGTCCAGGTCCAGGTCCAGGTCCAGGTCCAGGTCCAGGTCCAGGTCCAGGTCCAGGTCCAGGTCCAGGTCCAGGTCCAGGTCCAGGTCCAGGTCCAGGTCCAGGTCCAGGTCCAGGTCCAGGTCCAGGTCCAGGTCCAGGTCCAGGTCCAGGTCCAGGTCCAGGTCCAGGTCCAGGTCCAGGTCCAGGTCCAGGTCCAGGTCCAGGTCCAGGTCCAGGTCCAGGTCCAGGTCCAGGTCCAGGTCCAGGTCCAGGTCCAGGTCCAGGTCCAGGTCCAGGTCCAGGTCCAGGTCCAGGTCCAGGTCCAGGTCCAGGTCCAGGTCCAGGTCCAGGTCCAGGTCCAGGTCCAGGTCCAGGTCCAGGTCCAGGTCCAGGTCCAGGTCCAGGTCCAGGTCCAGGTCCAGGTCCAGGTCCAGGTCCAGGCCCAGGTCCAGGTGCAGGTCCAGGTCCAGGTCCAGGTCCAGATCCAGGTCCAGGTCCAGGTCCAGCTCCAGGTCCAGGTCCAGGTCCAGGTCCAGGTCCAGGTCCAGGTCCAGGTCCAGGTCCAGGTCCAGGTCCAGGTCCAGGTCCAGGTCCAGGTCCAGGTCCAGGTCCAGGTCCAGATCCAGGTCCAGGGCCAGGCCCAGGCCCAGGTCCACGTCCAGGTCCACGTCCAGGTCCAGGTCCAGGTCCAGGTCCAGGTCCCTCCTCTCAAACCTCCCCTCAGCTCTCCCCTCAACCCACCCCTCAAACCTCTTTCCCTCGTCTCTCCAAATGTAGTCCTCGTAACTAATCCATCGCAATCCAAATTCCGACCAACATTACTTTGTTGCATACGTATACCACAAATTCATCGTAATCGGGTAACTCAGTCAAAAGTTCAAACACTCAAATGACACTGGTACCATACCCGCTCCCGCTACCGCTCACGAATTCAGTCGAACATTTACACCCTACTACATTCGTCGCAGTGAATGCGAGTTTTCGGAAACTATAAATTCGCATAACTTTTGATTGACTGCACCGATTGCAATGAAATAAAGCCTATATGTTACACCAAATTAAGCCCCATGTTTCTATGAAAAGTCCATCAAAGTCCGTTCAGTCGTTTTTAAGTGATGCGTGCACAAACTCACAGACAAACAGACAAACCGACAAACAGACAAACAGATAAACAGACAAACAGACAAACAGACAAAAATTTCAAAAATGATCGATATGTGTTCTGTTGCTTATCCTTAGACCCCCCAATTTTTTTTTTGCAAATATCTTCAATGTACAGACACGCGAAGTTTACGATTTTATTTATAAGATTTGGCCCAGCTATACGAGGCAAAGTTGGTCGTGCCTATGCCGAATGATAGCCGAGTCATGTACCTCTGGTACAAAGCCACTGTCCCCCAGACGTCCAAAGTTCGACCCCGGCACGGCAGACACGCCGACCCACTTCCAGTTAATAAATAAATAAACACACAGGACCGAATATAAGTAATTTTTTTGTTAATTTTGACACTAATCTTCTAATCTTATCAAACGTTCCGGGTAATCTATAGTTGGTCAAGGATTTCGTCTGTAGACCTCAGCTAGTGTAAATCTATTCGGGTACTCTGAGAAAAAAATAAGTAGCCCTCCTACTTACGTAAGGATAAAAATATACCACTATTACATAAGTAGCCGCCCCCATTATAAATGGTGTGCCGGCCACATTATTAAGTAGTTTGGTTACTTAGTAATGTGGCTGGCTACTGAATCAGTTGTAGGTGACACCATTTATAATGGGGGCGGCTACTTATGTAATAGTGGTATATTTTTATCCATACGTAAGTAGGAGGGCTACTTATTTGTTTCTCAGTGTAGGTTTCCATAGGTACCGACCTCGACTAACATTTTGACGGGCCGTGCACGGGGACCGAAAGTTCAATATAAATTGTTTTTGTACCAGTAGAGTATATAACAAGCAGACACGGGCAGAGGTTGGACGGGTCGCCATTCTATACTAGTATAAAATAAGGATTATTTTATACTAGCTGTTGCCCGCGACTTCGTCCGCGTGGACAACTTAACATCACAAATTATTATGTATTTCCAGTAGGAATGGGATGTTTTTCGGGTTAAAAACTATTCCATTTCCTATTCCAGGACCTAACCTATATGTGTGTGTGTGATGAGGAATTTTTCGACGCGTGGAAGTGCTGGGTGCAAACATTTTTGAAAGAGCTTTGTTCAAGATTAGTCATGTCAGCCCTTAGACGTCCACTGCTGGACAAAAGCCTTCCCCAATGAACGCCACCACACGCGGTCCTCCGCCCTTCGCATTCAGCAGCTACCGGCCACCTTCTACAGGTCGGCGGGGCGTCCCACCCTGCGCGTGCCGATCCGCGGTCTACACTCCAGAACTCGTCTGCCCCAACGGCCGTCAGGTCTGCGACAGACATGGCCCGCCCGCCCGCAAGATTAGTAAACGCCACGAAATCCATATGACTTAATATAAACGACGCAGTTGTATCTAAAGTGGCTAAAGACGGTGTCATTAAAAACTATGATTATAAAATGATAAACTTGATAACTTTTATCACTCGAATAGTGATGTAATACACTAGGAAATGTCTGTACAAATATAAGAATCTACGCAATGATGTACTAACTAGTATTGTAATTCATCATCGACATGACGATGTCCAGAGCACAAAATAGTAACTTTTTGAGAGCCGATTACAGGTGCGAGTCGTGGACTGAACTGACGTGCACCGTGACGTGTGAACTGAATGTCTCTATAGAATATCATTCTAAACGTCATCTCATACAAATAAACGTCAACATGTCCATTTACAGTAGTACAACCCGCCGTCGCGCCCGCAAGTGTGACGCTGGTATAGAAATTGCACGACCGTAAGGAATACCAATTTGAAATCTCACCGCGGTTTCAGAGTCGAGTTGCAAAGATAAGCTTTACAGAAATGCATTCCTGTAGTGCTATTCTCTAAAATAAAAACTACGTAAGTTTGTATTTTAGAGAGAGATTTTAGCAAGGCTCGCTAAAGTGACTTTACTCACTTCGAAACCTAATCCATTCGCATTCTGTAAACATTCTAGAGCACTGTCGGCGTGAAGGGGGGTTTTTGCTTACTTAACTTTGATAGTGCTCTGGAATGTTTATAGAATTACCAGTGGATTAGGTTTCAAAGTCAGTGAAGTCACTTGAGTGAGACTCGTACGTGAGTTTGTATTTTAGAGAATAGCACTACAGAATGGATATTATGGTAACTACATGGACGGCACTCATTGAATTTACTCGAATAAAAAAAACATACCGTCGAATTGAGAACCTCCTCCTTTTTTGAAGTCGGTTGAAAATACGTCATACTGAGGAGTAGAACTTCTTGGACAACCACTATTAAATTTGTTCATTTATTGAGTAGACCAATGGAGACCGCATCCCCTGCTCTTATGGGCCTCCATAAGAGCAGGGGATGCAGTCTCCATTGGTCTCCTCACAGGCGCCTACCAAAAAAAATCCTTTAAAGTGGGGGATGTTTTGTGGATGAAAATGAATAAATAAATATCTCAGACATTCACATCAAATATCTAGTCCCAAACTAGGCAGAGCATGTGCTATAGTTAATAGATAACGGATACACATACTAAAATAATTATATAAACATTTAAGACTTGGGTACAAACATTGATATTCATCATACGAACATTTGCCCCTAGAGGTATTCGAACCCGCAACCTCCGGCGTGGCAGTCCGAGAGCTACCCCGTTGCGCCACGGAGGTCGTTATACCATGAAAAGGTAAAACTTAGGATGACCTATATTTTGCGTAGCAATTAGCATCTACGGGGCGTAGCGCTGTAGCATAAAACAGAATAATCATCGCCGTATATACGTAGCCAATGAGAGCACATACCGGAACTCCATACACGATTCCATACTAGATGCTCAGTCAGGAGACTTGGTTCTGGTAGCTGCCTGTCCGGTGCTGTCCAGACGAGTCACGGGTATGCGGTCGTGGCTTCCCGAGTTATGGCTTGTACAATCCCACTATCCTTCCGTAATATCGGTATCCCATACCTAACCTATACTCCTTACCCTTGAGGTCCTCTGGCACAGACATTTTTATGTCTAAAAGAGGGCCCCAACTATCCTCTGTAACCCCCTAAGTTTTGGTAATAAACATTTTTGTATTTTTTGTATTTTTTTTTTACCCATACCCACATCTCCTGTCTATCTCGCCCCGATCCCTGTCCCATCCGCCACTTTGTCACTTCTTCACATAGTAACATCTTACATTATCTGCCAAGAGGCTCTTTTAAGGAAATCTTAAAGTATATTTTCGCATGTTTTACTACATATTATGTGTTCCAAAAACATACCATAAGTAGGGTGTTTTCCATATATATAACTACAATAAGCCCTGACGCAGGTACTAATTTACTTAAAAGGGATACCTTACATACAAAAACTGTATTACCTTCAAATTTCAAACTAAACTTATTTATACATATTTAACTTATTCAGAGGCAAAGTAGTCATAATATTTATCAAAAATTGCAGCACACATTATATCAGCAAACCAAATTTATCCGTACTCGATAGCCGGCGGCGGCGGCGTGGAAAAGGTCAGTACGATGCAGCTGAAATATCACCTTAAAACATAATTATTAAGTTGAATATTGTGTGAAGAGCTGCAGTAGTAGATAGCATTGCACCTAATGCTGATTGCTGGTGACCTGACGATGGATTTTTAATGCCTATCCGGGTCCAAAAGTCTTTGACACAGAAAATACAAGGTGCGCTAACGTTGTTTAACTTTGTCTACTTCATTGAGGCTCAGAGACTACGATGGGACGATTATTTGAATGACAAAGATGCCTGGTACTAATGTTAATTCAGCTTCGCAAAATCTTTATTAATTGTATGCAAACTTGATTTTTAAAAGATGTGTTGCGTGAAGTTTGTTGCGCCGTTTCTTCTTCACAGCGCTAACACCTAGGAAGCGGTAGTTGATAAAAAAAATGACTTGTATAAATGTACCAAGTGTACTCATATGCAATAAATGATTTTGACTTTGACTTTATCTGGGGACGGGGCCACATGTGGCCACACCCTCGGCGCTCCACACAAGCGAACACATAATTACCTGCTACTACGCTTACTACTTAAGCCCTGAGAAATCGATGCTATAAGTTAGAAACAGCGCTATGTTCACTTATGTTGATGACGTATAACGTTGTCCCTTTCTCATACGACTATATTCACGTGCTGGGTGCAATAGCCCTACCATAATTTACGCACACACCCAAACGTGTACGGATAGGTTGACGCGCCTGTAGTAGTGGGTTGATGCAGAAAGCAGCGGTGGTGTACAAACTCAAACACGGCAATGCATGCTTGGTGGCAGAAATATACGGACTCTGCTCTCTTAGAGTCCTTTAAAGCAATGAACTGATATATATATTTTCTTTATTTAACAAAAATTACGACATATAATTTACTATACAGTCCACAGAAATGGAAGCCTATTTGTATGTGAACAGAGCGCTCACGTGATCAGTACATTAGTCTACACCCATCGACAAGAAGTGCTTGTGCAGTTCTTGCTTTAGTAATCCACCTGATGCAATGTATTTTAAATCGAATGGCAGAGAATTCCAATTTTTAGCCATAACATAACCGCTGGTACGCCCACCGTAATAGTTGACACAACTTGGAACATTTATTCTCATGTTTGCCTTAGAATATTGTTTTTTAGTTACGTTAATATTACATCTGATTTTAACATAGTTTTCTAACAGTAGCAAGTATTTATTTAATTAGTATATATACCTACTTAGACGATTGAGTTCACTCACACAACTCTTCAATCTAAAGACCTCTTCTAATTTCAGTGAGAAGTGTTAACTTTAATGATAATTTATACTTTAATGAATGATTTAAATCCATTAACGAATTAACCAATGTTCATGTTTAATTCTCAGTACAAATTTTAAAGAAGATTTAATCGATTTCTAGACTACAATGTATTGTATCACCTTGTAGGGGCCTAATTAATCGTCCAGACAGTATCCAGTTGACCCACACGACTTTGCGATAGGACAGTTCTGTGACTGACCAGACCTGGTTCTCAGAACCATGAAGAATTATTGAGTTGACATTAAAACAGTTGCGCAAGAACTTGTTTTTTTTTAATGAAATGATGTTTATAGGTATGTGCATGCGACTAGATTTCTAATTTACAGTGAAAAAACGGCAACGCAAATTAGATAGATTGCATATTTAAATACAGATGGGGTACGCTGAACCTCAATCTCACCGGCCTAAGGTGGACCGCGCTTATTCAGAAGATGCCTATTCACTCTTCCTTTAAAAATATTCAAGTTGTATGAATACTTGTCCCACCGAATCTGGCATCCCTGCCATTTCCGTTTGCATCGCTCCTGTTCCATTCCTTAGCAGTTCGCATTATGAAAGATGCATTTTTGATGACGTGTTCAGATAGAACGGGAAGTTGTCTGGAGTGAATGTATCCAGTGTGAAGGTTAAAACATAAAAGTGTGAAATGTGACGTAACGCTTCATCATCAGGTTATTTTTGTCTCCACTGCAAGAGCACAACCCTCTTTCATCTGCCGGAGACAGACGGAGGATTTGGCCTATACTCCCCGCAGACGGGTTGGGGAGGCCCGATTAATGTTTTATAAAGGGAATACCCTTAGTCGCTTTGTACGACATCCACAGGAAGAGTTGTTGTTTGGAGTGGTCCTATTCTACTCTACCGGTAACCACACGGCAACGTAATGCTTATCTCCTGAATTATTTTCGAACCAATTATCAATATCGAAGTATTGAAAATGTTAGGTTTGACTGTCGAAACGATTTTTTGGTCCAATTATTATAAATTAAGGAGTTTATACTTTATGTACAATAAAAAAATCAAACTTCTAAGATAATGTACTTAGTTCTCTAACTCGATAGTTGCATGAAGTGTTGTGTGAAGAATTTTTTGTGTTGTAATAAAATTGAGAAGTACAGTAAGGTTAGATAATACTAAAGGTAGTGGAATCTGCAATAGGAAGTACTCCACCATATCACTTATCAATTTCCAAACTAGGATTTCGTCTTCTATGGGAATCAGACAAGGATAAGATTCACAATTCACAAATCATACCCTTGGAAGAAGATACTACAAATATGAAATGTACCAAGGCACGAATACACTCACAAACCAATGCCAAAGATAATATATTACTAGCAAGAACAGTTTGCATAAAAAAGCTGTTTGTTTCTAACGAATAACAAAGCTATGACCTCTGTAATTTGATTTTTTCTAGTCTCTAGTTCAACCGTAGTAATTCACTTTCTGTGACAATAAAATTTAAAGTGCCGTATCCAAAACAATTGAGGTAAGTAGGCATATGTAACAAGTTACAATGTAGCAGTTGAAGGAATATTCCGACAGACCAATTAGTACAATGATTGATTTCATTTTTTTCATTGCACGACCTCAAGAGCAGTTTGCAGTTACAGATAAAACTGTTTGTTGCTGATTATTTAGTTTTAGTGCAAGTATAGATTGGGGGAGATCATGAAGAAGGGGGGAAAATGGCTTGTATTAAGTAAAGCAAAGCTATTGGATTAATAAATATAGTAAAAATAAATTAATAAATAAGAATCCGGTTGAATGAAGTCAAGGCTGTTGGATACAAATGGAGAAATATCAAGCCAGTGGCGTCAGGAAGAAGTCAAATGGAAGAGCATCCTTAAATCCATATGTATCATGTGAGGTCTTTTGGACGAGAAGAAGATAATAGTCTGGTGGAAGGTAAACTATCGACTCAATATACCTACTTACATTGTTATAGGGATACTACCAAATTGTAAGACAAGGCAGACAACAGTTTATAGGAGGTTTAACTATAATTTAATCCAATAGCGTTACATTTATAGAAAGGCATCTGTCACAGAGTGTGAAGCTGGAAATAAAACCCTATTCGCATAGGTTCAGACCTGTTATCAGAGTTCCCGTTCATTGAAGAAGATTTCGAAGATGACATGCAATAGTTGCATACTGACCTACTGACGGAAAATAGACTATCATTAATATACGACGCACGACGACACAGAAGGCTTTTGTTGTGTATTTTTTACGCACAATTACCATCGTACCATCACAATACGATCAAACTTTCAGTTTCAAAAACTCACTCTGTCTCTTTCAAATTCAAGGGGTAAAACAAGGAAAGTAATAGGTTTTCAATATGGAAACTTCAGTTTGGAAAGTATCATGGTAAGGTTGATGACTAGCAAATTATCAATAGACATTGTCGCATATACAAAATCAGTAGTGCTTAAGCTAGTGTAGTGAGAAAACGTGAAACTTACGTACTTACTAAAATTTTACACTACAAATGACTGATACACCAAAATCTCCCCATTCCGCCAGATCTAGAGCACCGATAGATACAGTTTCTGCAAAATGGTGGGACATGTACGGCGACGATGAGTTTTACGTTCAAAATGAGTATCAAGAACCTACAACTTCTGAAGATAGAAACAATAAGGCATTTGAGGATAAATCAACATCCACTAACACTATAGAAAAAAACAAGAAGCTAACATCCACAACTTCTGATAGAATAGTTAAATCAGTGGATTTTGCAAACCAAGAACAAGTCAGAATACCTGATAGTGATACAAATCCAAAGGATATAGTACTTAAAAAATGGAGAGAAGTCCAAGCTAAAGCAAACTATGAGAAAGCAAGGAAAGCTCTAATCAATCCACTTAAAGAGAAATTTGGTGAAATACAAGCTGATAAAGCCTCTGTTGAAACTAAACGGAAAGTTGATAGTCTAAAAGTTCCAACGGTTACGATAACTCAAGTAATTGGAGGGACACCAAATGGAAATCGTGATCAGGTAAACCGAGCGACTTGTGCTTCTATGTCTGTAGGTTTTAAGGTTTGTATTGAAATTGTGATTAGGGTATCTCCATAAAATATGTAAGTAAAGGTAATAATTAATTTAAAAAAAAACTACTTTTAACATTTGCTTATTATCAATGTCGACCTGTTTTATAGCTGCAGATGTATGTTATATGTCTTTTAAGAGAAGACCATTATATCTTTAGTGGATATTACGAAGTTGAATAATATTGATGAGTCTCAACTTTTTACATATATACGAGTAGTTACATTGCACTACATGCTTTGCCACATTGAACATTAGAGTGGATCAGAGTGAATGTAGGAAATAAAATGAAAAGGATGAAGTATATAACTCTTTAAAGGCTTTATAGGGAAAGATCCAAGGGTTATACAGTTCATCCTGAGATTATGCAGATTCCGATCTTTTTATTTTCTCATACAGCTGCTTCCATCTTTTAAGGTCATAAGTTTACACTTTTGTCAAAGCGCTTCTTCGAACTAACGGAATTTCGACGTAAAATTTCATCACAGCTCAAATTGTATCGTTATTTAACGGTTCAGGGAACTAAAAATCACGCAGTCCTTTCCGTAGCTCAGGAGCACTATCGCATGTCCCATGATGTGGTGAGTTGGTAGGGCCTGTAAGTATATACAAGATTATTGTTGACGTATCAACATATTTTGTCGTAACCGCCGTTCAGTCCCTACCGTAGTTTATGCACACCTCCTCAGCCGGTGGGGTTGTCACGCGAACGGTCTCAGATGGGGCCAGGTGGTGAGCTGGTACACGAGGCTCACTCGCTGTCGCGGGACAGTAGGGCGGGCGGCTGGCGCGAGGGCGGACTACGCGGGCGGGAAGACATGCCGGTAAGTACCACATACTATAATATCGATGGGTCACTTCAATGGACAGTAGAAAAATTCCTTTAGAGTGTACAATACCGCTTCAATGGATATTTATCCGAAGTGCTTGCGAAGTAAGCAGTGGTCTATTGTAGAAGGGTTCCATAGGGCTGATATCGTGAGATGAGAGCCTTAAAAAATTTAAAAGCTAAATAACTAGGATTATGATCCTTCTACAATTGATATTAGGTTAGGATATTTTAAACCGTGTGATTTTACATATTATACATACTATACATACACTTGTCTAATCCCAAACTAGGATTTTCTTCTGTGCTATGGGAATTAAACTAGGACAACTCACAAATATAACATCCATACCGGGACTAGCTTGTACAAATTGTATGAAGTTGTCTGTCCCCGGTGGAAATCAAACCCACGACCTCTGGCTCTCGAGTCTAATGATCAGGCCACTAGGCCAACGAGGCGATTAGATCAGATTAGGTTGGTACCTATGTATTTAATTTAAAAAAATAGAACAATTTTTTTTTGTTCATTTTAAGTAACGCCATCGCTTCGCTTTAGCCTGCCTTTTCTAGTTCAATAGGACACAGTCTTCAATATCTATTACCATACCGTACATTACAAACTAAAACCATAAGAAAACTACGCTCATTTTTATGAGAGTAAAAAACTTAAAAGTTAATTATATCAGAAGAATGTTTTTCAAGTTCTATTTGAACTGACCCATGGATAAGTATATACTTTAAACTGCTGTATGGAGTCCTTAGTGACTGTGGAGAATTTGTAGACAGTTTTATTGATTTCAATATTTGTATACCTATATAATGGACTCGATTCTGAAGGCACAATGTTAAAATTTGACAGCACTAAAACTGTTGCTATCCTTGTCACTCAGTATTATGAAGATAAAGACGAAACCAATTTTAGCGCTGTTAATATTTAAATGTGTGCTTCAGAATCGGGATCACTATTTTATCATAGCATAAAAGTAGGAGTGACCGTTACTTAACTCTTACAGATTACTCGGTTTCTTCTTAAGACTATGGTTATTTGTAAGGTACTAAATAATACAAATTAATAGTTTTAAAAAGCCTTTTAAATAAGGTTCATGTAAACAAACAAGACAAGTAAACGAGCCCAAACGTGACTGGCTATTGGACAAGTTCCTCTGACCATCTGCATCAGCATACCAGGAGCGTCTAACTACGAAATTTAGATAACAGATGTCATATCATGTCTAATTTGATAACCAGTTAGTATCAATCATGAAGGTAAAAACTTTGGGGTGACTTATGAGGTGCGAAATATTATTTTGCTTCATGGTATGAGGTGTAGGTATAACTAAATAGGCATTTTGTTACCTAATCCTTGTCTTTACATTTCAATGGATCCGTGCCAAAAGAATTATAAATATAAATATGTCAGACATTCACACCAATTATCCAGTCCCAAACTAGGCAGAGCCTGGTATGGTTACTAGATAACGGATAGACATACTTAAATAAATATATAAACATCCAATACTTGGGTACAAACATTCATATTCATCATACGAACATTTGCCCCTAGCGGGATTCGAACCCGCAACCTCCGGCGTGGCACTCCGAGAGCTACCCGCTCCGCCACGGAGGTCGTCAATTACACTTAGCGTACAGCAGTGTAACTAAAATACTACATAATATACCTAGAAGTTAGTTGTACCGACATTTCTACATCAACCTGTAGATGACACGGAGAACATCCTAGTTATTCTTGCTATTTGTTCTCCGTGTCATCTACAGGTTGATTATCATAATATCAGTCCTTAGATGTCCATTGCATAGACCTTCCTCAATTAACGACACCACACCCGTCCTCCACCCTCCATCTCCTCATTACGAATCCTTCAAAGAAACCCCGAACATAGCCCTCTTCATAGCTCAGAATCATACATAACGTCCTATTCCTGTTTCATCATCATCAGGTTATTTTTGTCTCCACTGCAGGAGCACAACCCTCTCATCTGCCGGAGACAGACAGAGGATTTGGCCTACACTCCCCGCGCTGGCCAGACGGGTTGGGGAGGCCTGATTGATGTTTTATAATGTATTCCCTTAGTCGCCTTGTACGATATCCACGGGAAGAGTTGGAGGGGTCCTATTCTACTCTACCGGAAACCACACGGCAAAAATTCCTGTTTCATAAACTATGCTATTTGATTGAATTCGTTCGATGGTTGCCGAAGCGACACCATTCGGGTTCGATAAAACTTAAGCGAACTACCCGTAGTCATGCCATTGGTGTAATCAGGAATAGGGATCTCTAGTTCTAGATAGATCATATCCTCATTTTATTATTCTTGCCATTTCAAAGTACCAAACGTATAATCCAGGTTTGCTGGAAAATGAGTTATAGAAATAAGTTCGCCTTTTCTTTTTGTATATTTAAAATCTAAAATATTGTAGTTCTATCCTTATATGGACAATGACGTCGTACGGCATCCTGTAGTAAAGGAAATAGGATTTTATGGTAAAGAGTAGAGAATAAAAAAAATCTAAAAAATGAAACTTATCTTTATTATGTAGCCTATTATGCACTTTTTAGTGTCTTGTCTCACACCCTGTAAGGTTAACTGGAAGAGATCTCTTTTAGAGATAAGCTCGCCTTTGTACAATTAAAATTGTGCAATCCTACTAATATTATAAACGCGAAAGTTTGTAAGTATGAATGGATGTTTGTTACTCTTTCACGTAAAAACTACTGAATGGATTTTAATGAAACTTTACAATAATATAGCTTATCCTACATCAGAATAACACATAGGCTACAATTTATAAAGATATTGTGTGAATTGTCCAAAATATCAAGTAAGAGGAAATACATAATAATTTGTGATGTTAAGTTGTCCACGCGGACGAAGTCGCGGGCAACAGCTAGTAAAAATATACTTATCTATCAACTTTGTTCTTATGATCGGATGTTAAGATAAAAATATACGATTTTTTAGAACAGTCCACTGTCAATTCAACGTACTAACTATATAAGTTACATCGAAGACTTTATTTCTCTGGCGGATCACCTCATTTGTCATCCTGTCCCTTAGAGAAACTTCGAGCATAGCTCTTTCCATAGCCCGCTAAGCGACTTTGAGTTTTCGGACTAGTTCCACTGTCATTGTTCACATTTCGGCTCCGTAGGTCATTTCATTGTTGTCCGATATAAAAGTCGCAAAGAAAATATTATCCGTGCTAAAAAACGATGTCTAGTGAGAACCGCTGCGTAACAAAATATCAGCAGTACCTTTCCTTCTGGACCTCACGGATCGTAATCAAACGGTCTTAGTGACGTCAGTGCCAGTTAATTTTATTTCCCTCATTTAAATGATCATTCTGAAGGTCGTTAAGCAGAGTTATGATTGCCGTTGATGTGATAGCGCTAGGAAAAAGGGTGAAATTGCTCTACAGGGCGTTTCGCAGGTCATAATGTGCTGCTAACACGAGAGGTGGCTGCGAAATGTGCAGCTGGCGTTTTGTTAGCTGCTCGTGGGAAATACTTAGTTCACTGTCTACATCTATAACTAGACATATGCTGTCGCTAACTTTTTGTAGGCATTATCAAGCTCTACAACTTTTCTCTAGAACTCAATCATATATCTCTCATCGTTAAGGCAGCGTTCGTAAAAAACATTTTCGTTTGACAGTTTTTTGTCCGACTTACTTTGCAAATCCGACTACCACGAAAAATTCTTTTCATTTTTCGGGTTAATATATAGCCTATGACACTCACAAATAACGTGGCTTTCTATTGGTAAAAGAATTTTCAAAATCGGTTCAGTAGATCCAGAGATTACCCCCTACAACGTCACAAACACACAAACTTTACCTCTTTATAATATTATTATAATTATATATTATATAATAATATATAAGTATAGAAGTATAGATGTACTAACATTGGTACTCTGATCATTTATAAAGAATATCCGGTACGGGAGAGCATGAAATGAGCTCAAGATACTTAGTAAATTGAAGACTACGTATACCAGATTGTTGGTAAGTGAAGCTGAGAGATTTATATGATAACTTTGTACGAATTGTAATAGCTTGTTTAGCCATTTCATACCCTATGCCCAAGTTACAGAGCTGTGGCCTGTCTTTCGGTTTTGGGGTTTTTGGGGTATGGGGACGACGACGGACGACTTCGTCCTCAAGTAATAGACATTATACGTTCCCGCACGAAGCGTTTTGCTTCCTCTTTCATAATGCGAACTGCTAAGGAATGGAACTCACCGCCAGCTTCGGTATTTCCGGACAAGTACAACTTGGATCTTTGAACAGGCATCTTCTGGGTAAGCACGCTCTTCTTCAGGCCTCATCGTCAGTTACCATCAGGCGACATCGAGGTCAAGCGTAAACCCATTAGGAATAGAACAAAACATTTTTCCAGTTTTTTTAAGTATTAGGTACTTCTTTTATTTGAAAAGGAATGGCAGCTTATAACTGATCGTTCCATAAATATCAGCTTGATTATTCGACTTACTTATTTTCTTTTAAAATGGTCTAGCTAGTCTGTTTTTTAAACATACCTATTGATGTGGAAGATACACCAGATTCCTACATACTTTAGGATACCAGCCACTTACACTATTTTAATTTTACATCCTGTTATGGATTTCCTAGACATAATTATGAATTACCTACGTTATGTATGAGACATTTGTTTTCGACGCGAAAATCCTTCCTCAAATTGCATTTCAGTAATTCTATTTAATTAGCCATGATAAACTGACTTATCATAACATTCTTTAAATATTGTGCAATCAGAAGTGATTTTTGTATTAAAAAAAAAGGAACTGTCTAAAGTCCAATTTATTATCTGAAGCATGACGGAATTTTAATCAATATTTCTCGCTATTCGGTCAAAGTTCAAAATACCTAATCATAAAATGTTAGAATTGGATGGAGAGAAAAATATGAGACACAAATATATATAATCTAATAATTAAAAACGTAAACTTCGCGTGTCTGTACATCAAAGATAATTGCAAAAAAACTGGGGTCTAAGGAAAAGTAAAAGAACACATTTCAATCATTTTTGGAATTTTTGCCTGTTTATCTGTTTGTTTGTGCATGCATTACTTAAAAACTACTTAACCGATTTTGACAAACTTTTCACAAGAACATAGGGCTTAACTCGGAGTAACATCTAGGCTTTATTTCATCGCAATCGGTTCACTCAATCAAGAGTTATGGACATTTTTAGTTTTCAATTACACGTAAGGTTCGTATGCAATATAACAAAGAAGTATAATTTTAATGTTCGGTACTATTCAGATCGTGCTGACTTTGGAATAAATTTGGAGTTGTAGTGGGAGTAAGAGTGGCTGTGGGAGTGGGAGCGGGATATATAGTGGGAGTGGGACAGCTAGTCATGAATATAATAGAACAGGGCCACCCCCAATCTTCCGGTGGGCGTCGTCGTCAAGGTGACTAAGGATTGCACCATGGACGGCGGTAGATCATTACTGCGATCACCAAGTCACCTGCCAAACGTGGTGATTAATCCCCCAATGGACAGCCCACAAAATGTGGCATTCTATTGGGGAGGCTTGTGTTCGCCTGGCAGTCAACACTACTGGGCAGCCGTTCGGTTCCTGTCGGCGCCGAAAGATCGACGTTATAAGTTAGAAAGAGAAGCACTTATGTAGTTGACGTTGTCCTTCACTCGATAGACTATGTTCGTGCACTGGGTGTAACAGCCCTACCATAATTTACGCACACACCCAAGCGTGTACGAACAGGCTGGTGCGCCTGTTATAGTATTCGTGTGCTGAAGCAATGACCTATGCTATAACCTTTGCCCTGTAGTTGTATCTAGGTCCTCCAAAGGTCCTTACAGTTCACAGATAGGGCGGGTCGTTGCTCTGAACGAACCGACGGAATATTCTTTTATGCCAACCTATTTGACAGATAGCCCTTATAACCGTTATCTTCATTTAAATCACAGTAATATAGAACATAACGTTAAGCAATAAGGCATACAGCGTCTGCAAAGTTCTATGGAGTTGAATTTCCTTTGAGTGATAGCAGCAACGGATGCTGAAAAATATTTTTAGACTTGTTGCTAGGAATATTGTTTTGTTTGTCAGTTCACTGTGAATAAGAAAAAAAATTGATGACTTGGTACTTGGTACGCCAGGCAGGGTCAAAGATTATGGGACGGGAGGAAGGTGGGGGAGGGGTTCGTTGAGATTAAAAGTCGAATGACAAGGTATATGCATATAAAACGAGAGTTAGAGAGCCATTTAAACTGCAACCGATATCAGAGACTGGTCATACTTAGGAAGACCGTAGTTGACTATATTTCGTTCTTACTTGGTACCTACCTAAAAATATCTTTGTATAATTTTTTACTGAATCTTTAAAATATTACAGAGAGATTGGGCTCGATTCTGAAGGCACAGCGTTAAAATTTGACAGCACTAAAACTGTTGCTATCCTTGTCATACAGTATTATGAAGATAAAGACGAAACCAATTTTAGCGCTGTCAAATTTTAAATGTGTGCCTTCAGAGTCGGGTCCATTGTTTCGTTGCTTAAGGAACTCCTAGTGCGATAAAAACCTCATCCAATTCATTCCTTCCCTTCGGTGTCTCGCCATTCTTCACTATATTTGTCCAACTAATCCTGCTATGTGGCCTTCTAAATGGCCTTCCACATCTGCGTTTTTTTTTCAATACAGTACCAGTACCTAGTGATCTGCTTTAACCATTTCTCATCTGTTATTCTCTCTCTGTAAGTGACTTACCCATTTCCACTTCTTAAGTCTTAAGTTTTAATTCTTTACCTTTTGTTTGCTGTTTTGTCCAAGCCAGTATGAAAGCAATGTTTTAACTGATATTCTTTTAATTTTCTTTTAAGCAATGGTAATGGATTGACAACAGCGTAGAAAAAATTAAACAGTATATAATTAATTATTGTCTGCTCTCTGTAACTTTGCAGTTCACTGGTACATAGGTATGTACATCACTAAACACGAGGCAGTAACATGAAGGTGATGCGTGATTTTAAGGAGAAGTCTCTTACAAAAAGTTTTGTTGCAGACTGAAAAAACTATAGTTTTTTTTTATTTCGTATTATACAGTAAAATTAGGTCTTCATTCATGTGTGGTATTTTATGAGACTATGAAAACTTTTAAATGTATGTATTTCTCTCTCCAGATAGATCATAATGGGCCCGATTCTGAAGCATAACGTTAAAATTTGACAGCACTAAAACTGTTGCTATCCTTGTCACACAGTATTATGAAGATAAAGACGAAACCAATTTTAGCGCTGTCAAATTTTAAATGTGTGCCTTCAGAATCGGGCCCAATATCTCATTAACAAACTACTAATTTTTAAATCTTCTTCATGGTGAATCTTTGAATTAAGATCTAATTTAATAATTGTGTATTGAGTAAAGGAGTTTTAAAAACAAACAAACAATAGATTTTTCATTCTTTTACTTGACTTGGAAGAAACTTATCCTCAGTGGCGGATTTACCAGCAAGCTGAGTAGGCTGGATAGACTCCAGCCGTGGGCGGCAGATTTTAGGGGGAGGCAAATTTAGAAGCCAACACTTTTTGTACGTCTTACAAAAATTAAAATAAGCCGTGTGGTGACGTGGGACACCCGATAGAAACGAAGTTCCTTACGCTATTCGATAAATATTTCACACTATTTCATAAGCAGAAAGGAGCAATTTGAATTTAAATATAAATTATTATTAGACTTTGGTAACTGCAACAGCATCTTGGCCTCACCGATTTCCGAGGAGGCCAGGATACTATATAAAATTGTTAATGTTGGCATTAAACGTAGAGGTTAAGTATGTAAGCATGTTACAATGAGGGTGACATTGTCTAAGCAGAACAAACCCTCCATAAATAATAAAGATAAAAAAAAATTTTGGTCAAGGTATTTTGCAAAGTTAACAAAGCGAACCTACCTATACATTTTTTATATTTATATTTGTCTTTTTAGCTTCAATAAATTTATAATTATTCTGCCGTAACACGATTCTGCCTAATCCACTTTCTGCCAAATTAAGTTTCTGCCCAAAAACGAATCTGCCGAACAACGCGCAATTTTTATGATATTCTTTATTGCACAAATTTTAAAAGTAAATACAGTTACAAATTTTGTGTACAAAGGCGAGCTTATCTCTAAAAGAGATCTCTTCCAGCCAACCTTACAGGGTGTGAGACAAGGCACTAATGCGAGGGGGCAAAAAGTGCATAATATACTACATAATAACTAAATACTGAAACTACTTTACACACATATAAGTATATATATATATATATATATATATATATATATATATACATACATACATACATATCATATTATACTGAGTGAGACAGATAGTGCTCTTTTAATTTTTCATAAACTTTAAAAAGAAACTGAGACATCGCTCCCCTAGTTCACAATAATATTAATTACGGGAAAAAGGTGGTGTAATTTGAACGATAGTGCGCTAATCATAAAGTTACAATTTCATTGACACATTTTTTTTAAATATATATCATTGTGAACTAGGGTATCGAATTGTAAAGGTCGGTAGGGGCGGCAAAATTTGCGGAAAATGTATAAATCCTACAAGTACCTACAACAATGTTACAACAATAGGTTATCCTTTAATAAACACAATAGTTTTTTAATGTGCGTTAGTATAGTATCAAATGCGCATATTGTCTTATCTTCTCGTTACTCTTCATATTGTTTTTAATAGTTCTTAATTAACTAATTAATATAAATAGTACTAAGTAAATAACACTATATGCGTATTTTGATACAAAATCACATAGAAAACCTGTTGTTGTAAAATATTGTTATTTTTAAAATAGATTTTTAAATTTAGGAACCGTTAGGTAATATTATTTCATTTGACAAAATTTTGACAATTTGTGATTTTATTTTGTATCTGATTGAGATTCAGACCTAATTTACAACATTGTATTCAATTGACGATCCCTTTTATAGATAAGACCATAAATTATGTTGATAATATAACATTATTAATGTTTTCTACTTTGTAACAGTGAACTAAATAATTCGACGTCTATAATCAGTGACGGTTTTAGCACTACCGGCGCCCTGGGCGAGATTTCTATGGCGCCACCTATCTTCTATCGAAACCCAAGAAGAAAAATGTAAAAAGGCGCCCCTGCATATTATCTAGCGTAAAGCCTGCCCTGGGCGGTCGCCCAACCCTCCCCCCCCCACTTCCCCCTCCCCCCCCTAACGCCACCACTGTCTTTAATAGGGTAATGACGGAGAGTAGAGAACTTTTTTCTTTCGTTTTGCTAGGAAACACCAGTCGAATTACCATAGAGACTGTAATTTAATAATTATTATAATTTTCTTCTTGCTTGCATTACTGGACATTTCTAAAGCTCATTGCCGTCAGCTTAGGAGAAATTGACAGCAACTTCATCATCGGGGAAAACTTATCAATCTTGTCCACAAAATTTTCAATGATAACATCTCTGTCACGTGACGAACATAGGTAATCATCAACTGTCCCTTATTTTTGACAGTCAGAAGTTATTAAAACTTCTTACTTATACCTATTAATTGGTAGTATTTGGCTAAAGAGAAAATTTATTAACTTTACTTTGATTGGAATGCCTAGTATTTTGTTGTAAATATATCAATGCTATTTCTATTTAAAACTTTATGGTACACACAAAAAAACAGAAAAACAACACAAAGAAAAGAAAATTATACAAACGGTTGAGCTTATGTCTAAAGAAATTTGAAACTGCTCATAAGAAAATTATACAAACGGTTGAGCTTATGTCTAAAGTAATTTGAAACTGCTCATAAGAAAATTATACAAACGGTTGAGCTTATGTCTAAAGTAATTTGCTACTGCTCATAATGCTCTAGTTTAATGCCGCCTCGTTGCGGCAGTAAATGAAAAGTTCGCTATGGTGTGAAATTCCTAAATGCTCGCTTCATTTTTCTAATTAAACCGCTCGACAACCGCGTTTTGTATGAAAAGTGAAATATCTAGATGTTTTTGTATTCGATATTGAATGCCTCTGCTACGAGTATTATATTATGATGGTCGACATCAACTTCCGTCAAACGAAAGGTCCTATTTATTACTTTAAATCTTAATAACACCGAGATCTCAACATCCTTACTTTTTTTCATAATGAATAAAAACTAGTGTCCGACCGAAGTTTCGGTTTCGGTTTCGGCCAAAAAATCGAGTTTCGGCAATAGTTTCTGCTTCGGCCAAAAATCAGCCGAAACTTCGGCCGAGCCAAAACTCAATGTTCGTGAATTGTCGCGCTCTGTTAGGGTGAGTTCGTATAGACTTTACTTACAAGAGTAACATTGTTTATTATATTTGTTCATGTTAAAGTTAATTAATTAATCTTATAAATAAAATCGTAAACATCGCGTGTCTGTACATTGAAGATATTTGCAAAAAAAAATTGAGGGGTCTAAAGATAAGTAATAGAACACATTTCAATCATTTTTAGAATTTTTGTCTGTTTGTCTGTGAGTTTGTGCACGCATCACTTAAAAACTACTGAACTGATTTTGATGGACTTTTCACAAAAACATGGGGCTTAACTTAACTTAACATTTAGTCTTTATTTCATCGAAATCGGCTAGCTCAATCAAAAGTTATAGACATTTTTAGTTTTCAAATAAATTAGTAGGTAAGGTTACTATGCAATATATTGCACATAATAGTATTTCCGTACTATTCAGATTGCGATGAGTTTGGATAAGATTTGGAGCTGCGAGTGGGAATTGGAGTGGGAGTGGGCGTGGGAAAAGGGGAGTGGGCGTGGGAAAAGGGGAGTGGGTGTGGGAGCAGGAGCGGAAGCGGGAGGGGAGCGGGAGCGGGAGCGGGAGCGGAAGCGGAAGCGCGAGCGGGAGTGAAAGCGGGATCGGGAGCGGGATCGGGAGCGGAAGCAGGAGCGGAAGCGGGAGCGGAATCGGAAGCGGGAGTGGAAGCGGGAGAGGAAGCGGGAGCGAAAGCGGGAGCGGAAGAGCGGAACAGCTACGTCTTAGCTACGTCTTAGATTAAAAAATTATGTCACGAAGAAGCCACTTAATGTTCTAGAAACTGAAGCAACTAACAGTAAAGTGCCAAGAAAAGGAACGATTCCTTATTACTTCCCAAAAAAAACCGAGATTTTTTTTCGTTAGTAATGAAAGTAATTTTATAAATGGAGTCATTGATAGTAATCGGATATCAAAGGAACGGAGTACTACCTTACAAGACATCAAACAGTTCTGTTTACTTCACCAAAACATACGAGGACTTGCAAAAAAAAAGGAAAATCTTTTACTGGCACTTAATTCTATACAAGAGGAAATGAAATTGACCATAGACTGCATATGCTTAACTGAGCATTTTATTCCATCAGGGGAAGAGAATAATTTGCGTATTTCTGGATATGTGCTGGCTGACTCTTATTCAAGGAAAAAACTTCAATGTAAAACAACAAACAGCAACAGAGGGGGCTGTTGCATATTTTTGAATGGAAATATAGACTTTCAGCGTCTAAGTTATGTAAAGTCTCTAAGTATACGTAATACATTCGAATGCTGTGGAGTCTTGTTACCTGTAGAGAATATTATAGTAATATGTATTTATCGAGTACCTGAAAATGACAATATCGACATATTCTTTGACAGTTTAGAAATTTTATTGACAAAACTTCTAACCAAACAAAAACGTAAAATTATTATATGCGGCGATTTTAATATTGACATCAGTAAAAATACTAAATATATAAATTTAGCCCGAAAATTTATAAGGATTTTAGATTCATTTAATTTTCACCCCAAAATAACTAACCCTACCAGACTGACTGAAAAATCGGCAACTTGTATCGACAATATAATTTGTAATTTCAATAGAAATACCAAGTCTGACATACACGAATTCAATTTATCTGATCATACGGCACAAACTCTTACTATTAAAATGAAAAGGAAAATCTTGCCCAATTTTTGGTACGTAGAAAAAAGAGACTATTCTAAAAGCAACATTGACAAATTTCTAAATTGTATAAACAGTCTTTCGTTTTCTGAAGTGTACTGCCAAGATAACATTAATTTAGCATACGGTAAATTTGTAGAGTTGTACAAGTTATTTTATGACCTATGTTTTCCTACAGTAATAATCAAAATTAAAAAAATTAATAAACAAAGATGGATAACTAAGGGTATCAAAGTGTCAAGCAAAATCAAAAGAAAGTTGTATATAGAATATAAATACAAAGGCCGTAAATCGAAGCAAAACAAGTACGAGACATATAACACGTTACTGAAAAAATGTATAAAAACGTCGTTGAAAAAAATGAATCATAAATTAATAGCAAATGCAGACAATAAGTGTAAAGCTACATGGAATTTAATAAAAGATTGCTCGGGAACTAACACCCTACCCTCAATGATTAAGTGTTTAAACATAGATAGCGAATTGGTTACGGACCCCGAAAGGATAACGACATGCTTTAATAACTTTTTTATAGACTCACTGCCAATTTCCTCGTTGCTTAAATCGAATAGTGCCAGTGAGGATGTTGAACGTAGAGCTCCAACCATTTACATTCAACCAGTAACAATCAAAGAAGTTTTTAATGAAATTCGATCACTCAAAAACACAGCAGCTGTCGGATATGACGGAATCTGTACCCATATAATAAAGGAGACGGCATCAATAATTTCCAAGCCACTGACTTATATTATAAATTTATCTATAGAAACTGGTGAATTCCCTACAAAACTAAAATTTTCAATAGTGAAACCACTATTTAAAAAGGGAGAGCAGGATCAACTGAATAACTACAGGCCTGTAACATTGATACCTGTCTTTTCGAAATTGTTTGAGCGCGTTATGTTTAACAGAATAGTAAATTTTTCTGACAAATTTGGTATTATTGTGAATGAGCAAAACGGTTTCAGGAAGGATAGGTCAACAAATTTAGCAATTTATCAACTTTTGCAGACTATATATCAATGTATCGACAAAAGGGTCCATGTATCATCTATATTTACTGATATGTCAAAGGCATTTGACTGTGTCCATCATAGAATACTCTTAGATAAATTAGAGAAATATGGTGTAAGAGGGAAATCTTTGGACTGGCTGAGTTCCTACTTGGGTGATAGGCAACAGTGCACAGAAATAAATTATTTTAATGAAAAAAATAAGACTTTAACTAAAATTAGGTCAAACTATAGGGCAAATAATAGAGGCGTACCACAGGGGAGCATCCTGGGACCACTACTATTCCTGTTTTATATAAATGACCTCCCAAAAGCTACTAAAAGTCAAATGATTTTATTTGCTGACGACAGCACGGCTGTAGTTAAGTGTGACTGTAGGAATCAATACGAACAGGACATAAATAATACGTTGAGGGATATCATACAATGGATGGACAGAAACGAGCTTCACTTAAATGTAACAAAAACACATATTATGCAATTTCACTCCTACAAAAGAGAACCCTTAAACTTAAATATTGCATACCATTCTGAACAGATAGAGCAAGTAAATCAAACAAAGTTCTTAGGTCTCATTATCGATAGTAATTGTGACTGGAAGGCACACATTCAGAGTTTATGTGACAAATTATCACGATTTGCGTACCCCTTGAGACGGATAGTGCACTGTTCATCTGAGAAAGCGGGGCTAATGGCCTACTTTGGTTACGTGCAGTCCACTTTAAGCTATGGTCTAATATTCTGGGGTAATTCAGTAAACTTTGTAGAAGCGTTTAGAATCCAAAAGCGTTGCATAAGAGCGCTTGGTGGCCTATCACAAAGACAGTCATGTAAACCATTATTTTCAAAATACAAGGTACTGCCACTCCCTAGTTTGTACATAAAGGAAGTTAGCATGTTTGTAAAAAAACATTTACATCTCTTTCAAACAGTCAGTATTTACAACAGGAATCTGAGAGGGAACCATAAGCTTCTTTACAAGGGTGGCCATGTATCCGCATTGTACCACAAAAGTCTATATTTCATGTGCATAAGGGTATACAACAGCATCCCAGATAGATTTAAAGACTTAGAAGTAGGAAAGTTTAAAAAAGCCTTGAATGAGTGGCTGATCTCGAAATTATACTATAGTGTGCAGGAGCTTCTAGACGATAAGAGTATCACCTAATGGTAGGGATGTTTGTATATAGTTTGGAGTAGATTTTTCTCTTTTTTATTTGACATGTGTAAGTTATTGGGTTATTGTTGACATATTTGATGTTATTAATTGTGTTTGTATTCGTCCCATAACTTGACATTGATATAATTTTATTAACAATTTTATTAATTAATAATTTTTATATTTAGATTATTGTAAAATATTGTACACCATTACGGTAAGCTTTAGAGGTTATACATAGAACTTAATATCATTTTGTACCTATAGCTATGCAATAAACGAATTTGAATTTGAATTTGAAAAATTTGAAGCGGGAGAGGAAGCGGGAGAGCGGAAGGGGGAGCGGAAACATTTAAATTTCCTAATCAGCGCAATCTACCCTTTTCTATGGCATAATATTTTATACCCAAAATTTTGTGTGAAAGAAATCGTTTAGAGCGATAAGACCTAAATTGTAGGTACTATCTTAACTTTTAAAACTTGTAATTCTATTTGTTTGTGCAATAAAGTGTGTTGTATCTACCTATTGTAACAAAATAAATCTATTTTATATTACATACTTTAATTGATTTTTTTTTTATTATTATTTCATTAATATGAATTAACTTTATAACATGTAAAAAATACTAGTTTTCAGCATACAATAGAAACTTTAAAATGGTTAAATAAGTTTCGGTTTCGGCCGAAACTGGGACCGAGGCCAAAGATTCGGTTTCGGTTTCGGCTGCAAATCCTGTTTCGGTCGGACACTAATAAAAATACAGAGAAAATAGGTAATTTAGGTATGTGTAATCAATTAAAAACCAGACCACTTAATTTCTGTTTCATGTCAGCCCCTAGAATTCCACTGCTGGACATAGGCCTTCCCCAATGAACGCCACCACAGCAATCTCTGTTTAATCAATTAAAAACCCGGAGGAGTTAGTTTTTCTGTGATTTAATTAAACCCAAAGGAATTTATTAATTCAATTAATCTATAATTAATTTATACCCAGAGGAGTTAAATAAACAATGGACTCGATTCTGAAGGCACAATGTTAAAATTTGACAGCACTAAAACTGTTGCTATCCTTGTCACTCAGTATTATGAAGATAAAGACGAAACCAATTTTAGCGCTGTCAAATTTTAAATGTGTGCCTTCAGAATCGTGCCCTATATCTATTCCACTGGCTGTCTATTATCCGCAAAATAAACACAGCTTTACACGCGGAGATACTGTTTGTCTACTTTTCTGAAGAAACTGGCTGACCACCCAAGGGTCAGTTTTGCAAAACAAACACGACTCTAAGAGGGATAACCAGAGTGTACTTTTGTATACTCTGAGGGCACTATGAAAGGACTTAGAGAACTATATACCTCTGTTAATGTCTAAGGAATTAAAAGCCAGCGGAATCAAAATCAAAATATTTATTTTCAAAATTGGAACACATAATTCTCTTTTTGACGTCAAATTCTGCCTAAATCTACTCCACTTCCACCTGTATAACCGAGGGGAAGAAGTGGCAACAAACCCAACGGCACAGGGCCCTGCCTTTGATTTATCTTATTCATTACAATCATTAAGTCTACCTATGCTGAGCCATCAAGCACTCCATGGACTTTTATCATTTAAGTAGTCATCTAACTTATAGTAGGCTTTCTTGCACAGATTAACTTTTATAGAAGATTTGAATTTTTGTTCAGAATTAAATAAACTTTTGCCGTCGTAGCAGGCATCCCATTATCCGTCTGGCCAGCTTTGCGAAACAAACACACCTCACCTCTACATGCGTAGACATCATGTGCCAGTTATCGCGACCTTCGCTCCGTCACACGGAACTGACCTATGATAAGCGGCGTTAATCTCTATGAAAGGTTAACTCATAATTAACTACGGACTTCGGTTCTGTGGGATTTTGGTGCAGTCAGGTTTGAATGGACCATATACAATGTGGGACAGAGGTTTCGGAGAATGAGGTGCGGGGTGAGGTACGAGGGAACGTCACATGTAGGTACGTGTCGCACACATCGACATGCGATTTAATATATCGTTGATATAAATATAAATATCTCACATTCACACCAATTGTCCAGTCCCAAACTAGGCAGAGCCTGTGGTATGGTTATTATATAACGGATATACATACTTAATTAAATAATAAACATCCAAGACTTGGGTACAAACATTCATATTCATCATACGAACATTTGCCCCTAGCGGGATTCGAACTCGCAACCTCCGGCGCGGCAGTCCGAAAGCTACCCGTTCCGCCACGAGGTCGTCAAATTGATCGCACAGCACTATTCATTGATATGATGATGTTCCTTTTAATAGGTCCCTCACAGTAGGTAAGTTTTTTTATAACAACTGGCGTTCAACTGGATTTAATGTCTATTGCGTATAGGGTTGCCCTCCGTCCGGATTTTTCCGGATTTGTCCTAGTTAAATGGGTGTCCGAGGGGCGTCCGGAGGGTGTCCGGGGGGCGTAGTCAGGGTTTTTAGTCTTCAAGTTACCGCTCGCTAGTTTCTTAAAAGGTTAAGAAGATTTTTTTTTATTATATGAATAGATTTTTTGCTTTATTTAAAGAAATTTAAAATGTAGGTCTGCTAAAATAGTTCCTTAAAATTTTAAGATTTCATCTTATTACTTTACAATAAATATTTAGTCTAAATTTGTATAAAAATAAATAAATAGTTGAATAAATACAGACAGATTACGCGTGTTGATTTTATTAATTTTCTAAGGTCCTCTTTATAGGTAGTTTTAATGCCTTCCATGTTTTAGAAATATCTTTGAAAATCTTTGCTGTTCCTAGCGATACTATATTATCTATAGTTGATTTCTTATGTATATAGCCTAAAAATACAAGTAGGTACAGAACCCTTTTATTATTTTTTACAAAAGAAGCGATTGATTCTTTATATTTCATTCATGTCATACGAAAACCAACGCTATTTACGTCTCGGTAACATGTACATGAAAGGCTCACCAGCAGCAAAAACATGTTTGTATTACCAAGTAAACTTTGCGGTCCACTTAGGAACACCATCTATTGTTTATTTTGTTTTCGAGATGCAAATGCGTTTGTTTTCATAGGAATCAAATATAGCTAATTATGTTAACAAAAGACATACTGTCGAATCTCTCAACCTCCTCCTTTTTTGAAGCCTGTTAAAAATAACCTAAATAATTGCCGTGTGGTTTCCCGGTAGGGTAGAATAGGACCACTCCAACTCTTCCCGTGGATGTCGTACAAGGCGACTGAGGGAATACATTATAAAACATCAACCAGGCCTCCCCAACCCGTCTGGCCAGCGTGGGGAGTGTAGGCCAAATCCTCCGTCTGTCTCCGGCAGATGAGAGAGGGTTCTGCTCCTGCAGTGGAGACAAAGATAACCTGATGATGAAAAATAACATTAAACTGCAACATTTATATAAATTTGGTTTCTTTCCGTCGTTTCGCTTATATCTATACCTTTATCTTTTCCTGTTTGTTTTTCATTATAAGAACTAATAGTTCTTTCCTTCCCATCCGCATTGATATTGGCTAAATTGCCTAGATGCAGAAGCCATAAACAAAAATGAGAAGAAAGCAAATGCTTTGTTGCTTTTTTTTCGAAAAGTCACGTGGGCAGCCTTAAAATAAATGAGGAGGTAGTCGTTATCTACTGAGAACCAAATATAGGTATTTGTGCTTCGCTCTACATCTAGAGATAGTCTATGTTACTAGGTCACTAATGCAAAATAATTTAATTATTTTATAAGTGTAGGTAGGTAAATAGATAGTGTTATCGGCCGCTTAATTGGCCGACCGGGTAGTTACAGAGTTTGACGAATATGTACTGATATACAGAGGACATTAAATTTTTCCTTTATCCGGGGTCAAATCATCGTTCTCAATACTATCTCTTCTACCCTGATTTTGCACTAAATTAATTTCTGATAGTTTCAAAGGGATGGTATAATAGCAAAGCAATTGATTATGGTTCTTTAGAATGAACAATTGATGTTGGAGCTTATAGTCCTCTAGCTCTGTGGAATTTAAATTATATATGAGTCGGTGTGTGACAAAACACTTTTTAATCTTTGGAATGGCAGCTTTCATTATCTACCCTTTTTTTTATTATATTTATTAACCAATAAAAACAGAATGTAGGGGAAACTTGCCCAATTCGTACCCCTTAAGAACAAAGTCTAATATTGGGATATCTAAAAAAGTAATAGACATTTAGTTTATGATTATATAATCTTTATTATGTGACTAATAAACTACAGTATCAATTTAAACTTAAAAGATATAAACCTCTTAAAAAAAACAATATTTTTAAAAAAGTATTTAAGGTACGATTAAGGAGCATTACTCTTAAATCGTACTATGATATACCTAAATCGTACTTAGAGATCAAATAATTGTTGTCAATCTTATAATCACAGGAAATGAATTATTATACCAAAAAATTAATTCTGCATAGTATATTCAATTGTTTTATTTAATTCCTTGCAATAATCATAAAAATAACAGTTTTTTGTCCACACCGGTGCTAAGCTCATGTATCCAGGTATAGTAATGCCGAAAAATCTAGATTCTAGCTCCAAATATATTTTACTAGCTCTTCTTCCATCTCTTTACTCAAATTTGTGGGACGTCCAATACTTTGGTGTATGTTCAAACCATTCAAGTGACGCCGGAAGGTTGGTTTAGGTATTTTATATGTACGATAAGCCTCATTGAATTTTAAAATTCCTTTTCTATATCCGTCAAGGGCTTTTTCCATATCACCTTGGGACCAGGAAATATTTTCGCTTAGCTATGGCAAACTTAAACAAAAATAACATATATTTTCCTAATTCGTACCGGTACGAAATGAGTCAGAGCTTCGAGTACGAATTAGGCGCAGGTTACTAAACTATTTCAAATTTTCCGCGAAAAAAAATTATAGCTGATTGGAGCCGGTAACAACATGAAAATAACTCTCAAATATACGTACAATTTAATTATATATTGTAAAGTTCAGTCACTTAAGATGAATCTTAATCATAATGCTTATGAATTTACTAAAAAAATTACATGATAATTGTGAAAATACTAACTTCTCATATATTTTTTAACGGAGTAGCAGTGAAACGGCGCCACTTGTTGTGTGGACCAAGGCAGGTTAATGGTTCAATTTTTCGTCACTTGTGTCGCTACTGTTGTTCTTCATTCAGAAATAATGATGGGGTACGATTTAGGAACAAGTACGATTTAGGCAAGTTTCCCCTACATCATTCCAGTGCAACAAAAACCAGACTTGGTTTGTCTGTGCACCGCGACGACTTACAAACTAACATTTAATAGTCATTTAACAGTGAAGGTTGGCTGGAAGAGATCTCTTATAGAGATAAGTCCACCTTTGTACACTTTTATGTTATGCTCCTTTTTTTTTTGTAAATTTTATGTGCAATAAAGAATATTATGTGCCAAACCATCTATCTGTATGTATCTACCTTGTGGCTTAAATTGTTGATTATCTTAGTTTCTTGTCTAGCTTTTATCTAGGATTCGATTTTTGTTTTCTGCAATGGATAACCAAGCTATTATAATCTCTATGATACAGGCTAAGCTAAGAGAAAATCCGAATTTGGAAACATCATCATCCGTAATACGTCCACTGCTGAACATAAGCCTCACCAATCGATTTTCACTTATGGTAGGCTGTTCATTGGGGGATTCGCCATAATCACAACGCTTGGCAAGCGGATTGGTGATAGCAGTAATGATCTTAATATGCTTATGAAAATGCTGCAATTCGGGCTGTCCATTGGGGGATTTGCCATAATCACAACGCTTGGCAGGCGGATTGGTGATCGCAGTAATGATTAATATACATATGAAAATGCTGCAATCCCTTGACGACACCGACGGGAAGAATGGGGGGGGGGGGGGCTATTCTAAGCCGGGAATCACACGGCTAGTGTACCTATATGTAATATTTATAAATTACTAGCTATTGCGCGCGACTTCGCCCGCGTGGACAACTTAACATTACAAGTTATTAAATATTTCCCGTAGGAATAAGGTGTTTTTTCGGGATAAAAACTACCCTATGTCCTATTCCAGGACCTAACCTAGATGTGGGCCAAGTTTCATTCCGATCCGTCCAGTGGTTGAAGCGTGATTGAGTAACAAACATCCAAACATCCAAATTTTCGCATTTATAATATTAGTAGGAAGTAGGATTATTTCTTTATAATTTGGTCTACGTTGTTGTACCCACCTCTTTACTAAACTTCGTTTTGCCAGTTATAAATATATCGAATATTACCCCAAATACAAAAGAACTACAAACTCTATAACTAAACCCTGTGCGTGCTTATTGGATAAATGTTCGGCTAAACGCCCCTGGAAACTGAATTTCCATAAGCCCGTTATTGTCATTGAGGAAAATAAAACATTATTTGGTAGAAAGGAAAATAAATTGAAAATATAAATACCTAGTTTTGCTTAAGACTTGTGCGTACCCTCATTGGTACGTTCTGCACCTAACATGCCTAGCATTTTTATAAAGAAATTGATAAGGGAATCTTTGGTTTTTTTTCTAAAAATCCCCTTTGCCTTTCCTTTGAGCACTGGAAGGGGATTTCGCAGGGGATTTTGGCAGGGGATTATTGGATTAAGACATTTGTACCGGATTTTAGAAGGATCAAACAGGGCTGGGGTCCGCAGTGAGAAGAATAAAAGGAGGTGCATGAAAAGGTTGATGAATGTGAGTGAGGCTAGTGATTTGTGTCAGGATCGCACAAAATGGCGATCCGATGCCTACCCCTCTCGGACCAACGCGTGAGCATTATGTAAATATGTACCGCGATTTGAAAGTTTCATGACTCATCTAGATACATTATTTCTTCCATGTCAGTTATTAATTATATATTATTAAATATAATAAAATAATTAATTAATTCCAGTTCTTAATAATTAAACATGACGGTGTTTAAAACTGTGTTATTGATGCTTATTTACATCCCTATTCTAAGTCGTATGGTTCCCGGCTTAGAATAGGGCCGCCCCCAATCTTTCCGTGGGTGTCATCAAGGCAACTAAGGGACTGCACAAGAGACGGGCAGCAGCGTTCTCCTGGATTATTACTGCGATCACCAATCCGCTTGCCGAGCGTGGTCAATCAATCATAAATATATGATTGATTGATTGGTCATTATGGCAAATCCCCCAATGGACAGTCCACAAAAAGTGGCATTCTATTGGGGAGGTTTATCTATCAGCGTCTAGTTCAGCAGTGGTAATATTTCGGCTGATGGTGATGATGCATATTTATTCATCATCATCATCATCAGATTATTTTTGTCTCCACTGCAGGAGCACAACCCTCTCTCATCTGCCGGAGACAGACGGAGGATTTGGCCTACACTCCCCGCGCTGGCCAGACTTATTTATTGCATAAACATAAATTCCTAAATCGTCATTAAATTCTACGTAAAGCGATTTTGCAACCACCACTTTCTGAAAAACCGTTTTCAACTTTACATTGACGTCAAAGTTTTGTAACGATCAACGAAAAGCACGGAAACAATTGGATTTCGTTCCGTCTAAAGTTACACTACACGAAACGTAACATTACTCGATGCCACGAGTCGAGTACGTAATCTACTCGTACCTACTCAATACCCCAATTGCCCAAGAATCGAGATCGGAGCTAAGCACCAGTTGGCACAATCGATATAAGACGAGCATACCCATTTTTTCAACCGAATCACCAATAAATTTTGCCAACTTAAAAATAAATTACAAAAGAATTTCGGCTCTATGTCAAGGATATAATGCGTTCAAAATTAGTGATGTGACGCAACCATCGGTAAAGTTAGCATGGTAAATTTTAACCGGTAAACCAAGATGGCCGACTTTGACACGTGACATAAAACGTTATTTACGAGCGCGGGAAGTTCGCGAGTCGGGATGAGACATGCACGAACGTCACGAACCGCGGAAATATGGCTTTAACCGACCATTTCTATTCATGACAGTTTTATGGAAAGGATTTTTGCTCGATAGATTATGTGTCTTTGAGTTACATCCAGAATACTGCAAATGCCTTACTTGCGGCCTGTTGGCTTAATTAATGATTCGAGTGTTTGCCGGAAACGCCACGTACCTGGCCTCGATTCCCTTAGGAACTTCCAACTTAATTCAAATCAATTACTCTTTATTGCACGTAAAAATAAAAAAGGTACAATAATAAAGTAACTTACATATGTACATTTAGGCGGTCTTATCGCTAAAAGCTTCCAGACAACTTTTGGGTAGAGGATAAGAATAACAGAAAAGGGTAGATAGGTTGTGCAGTTAAAGGAAGGAGTATAGTTTATACCAGTAAGGGCATACCCTTACAAATACATACATATATTCATACATATATAGATGTATTCATACAATACCGTATCACACAATGTGGAATTGATAACGACGTTATAAAATAAAGAAAACTTAGTATAATTTATTTATTTAAAACTTTATTGCAAGCAATTGTACGAACTCTGCCAATGGCATTCTCTACTAAGTGACCAGGCAGATAATAAGGTGTAAATTGCAGAAACTGAAAGGTTGTGTACATTATAGTTTTATAGAACAATGTGATACACACAATTATTGTGCAAATTTTGTGCTATGGATGTCATGGTTATTTGTAAATTGTTGTTGTGGTTATGGATGTTAATTATTTGCATTTTCTCCCAACCAAATATTATAGTTTTTCATATATTATTTTATTTTGAAAAAGGAAAAAATCATAAATTATCATTTATTATGTTTAACAATCCTTCACGAAATATAGTTAATTTTGATTAAGTACCAAATTGCCCTAGAAATGACACTAGAAAAGCCGCATTAAGTTTGAACGTAATCGACGATTCGGTCTGCGATAACCGTTAACCGGTTATTAATTACCGAACTAAAGTTTGACACTAATGATGGGTAAAAGTTTCCCGCCACGCAAAACTGAAGTAGGCAGACACTGTTTTGTTGATTTGTTTTCTGTTATAACTCGAAATGAATAAAGCCACACATAACTTTCGGTTCATGTGAAAATAAATTAGATCATCTAATAATTTTCATATAATCTAGGTACTGACGATTCGAATTGCAAGTTATTTCAAAAACCATTCGGCGTCCTATTTAACTGACCAACTTCTAAACCGATTTTTTAACAATATACCGTATGATGGATAAAAGACACATCAAATAGCAAAAAAAGTCTAACTGAACCAACGATCTCTATGTACTACTCTAGATGGAGCGTTCCAAACAATCGCTCTGTTCCATGCAAGTAGCCACAATTCTTTCACATTCACTTTGAAACTCGTGCAGTTACTACGCAGAACATTAAATTATGACTAAATATTGACGCTACGGGTAAATTCAGTAAATAATTAAATGTTCTGTGTAGTAACTGCACAAGTTTCAAAGTGAATGTGAAAGAGTTGTGGCTACTTGCGTGGAACAGAGCGATTGTTTGGAACGCTCCATCTAGTAGTACATAGAGATCGTTGAACTGAACTAAACTAACTGGACAATTATAAAAACGACGCGACGTATTGTTACATTTGTGGGAATAACTAGTATGTAAATTGAGTAAAACGCCTACACACGTCGTTTATAAAAACCTCGGACCCTAAAGTGATTCTTTATCGCTATCAGCTTAAAAAATATAGTGGAAAAATATTAAACTGTATTTTTGAGGTAATAAGGGTCAACGTGTTAAAAATAGCGAGATTACACATGATATTTATATTTGTAGGTTTCACAAATTATATACGGTCAACTTGGTAGGAAGATAAATGAAGTTCCTTCATATATTACAAAATTACATAATATATACCGTCAATGGAAAGGTAAAAACGCTAAAGCGCCATTTTGACAAGTTTACAGGAGAGAGGTTTAAAGTTTTTTGTATTTTTCGGAAAAAAATTAATATCTCGTTTTCTACGAGGAGTATTTTTATGTAACTTGAAAAAAATACGATTGTATTATAACTGCTAAATTATATAAAACAAAGAATCATTATATGTCTTTTATTTTACGAGATATGTGGCATTAGCGAAAATCACCTGAACATATAAAAAATGTTAGTCAGGTAAAAAACGGTAAACATATACATATACATAGATAAATCGACGCAGAAAAAAAAATAGTCAAATGGGATATATAACTAATTTTCGACCAATGTGTCGCTTTAGCGTTTTTACCTTTCCACTGACGATACACGCTTGTCTAATTCTAAGCTATTTTTTTGGCTGTAGTATGGGAATTATACAAGGATTGGACAATTCATCATCCAGACCGGGACCTCTGGCGCTGGAGTCCAAAGACCAAACCACTAGGCTAACGAGTGGTCATATATACGCTTAATTTTAATCTACGGTAATATTATTGTTCCATTTCTACGTTTTAGAACCAATTACTTTCATTTTCTTTTAATATACCAAAAACAATTTACATAGTTACCGTATTTCCTGAAAAATAATTCCACGGAACGAAGTCATCGCTTGGAATCGACTTCATTATTTACCTGTGTTATCATTTAGTCGTAAACGTTTATTGTGTTGTGACCCAGTTCGTGGCCGCCCTGCTGAACTGACACGCGAAATTCGCGGGATACAAATAGCAATTGCTTCTATCGGTATTAGGCCGTTCTTCATATTATGTAAAAACCTTATTTATTTTATTTTATTTAACTCTTTATTGCACACACACAGATAAAATAAAAAATAATACATTAAAAGAAACACAAGAACAAAGGGCGAACTTATCTCTGAGAGAGATTTCTTCCAGCAGACCCGCGAGAGAGATATTTGAAATAATAAAGGCAGACATAGTGTGTACGTAAATAAAAAAAAACATATACATACATACACTAATATAAACTATATACCCACTTAAATAGATTATAAACTACACGGTATATATATATATAAGTATTAATAACAACATTAAAATTAGTAATAATAACATTAAAATAAAAGAGAATTTCTTGCCGTGTGGTTTCCGGTAGAGTAGAATAGGACCACTCCAACTCTACCGCGAGTAACCTACTATTATATACCTCTTTGCTATTTGACACAATTGATGCTGGTAAACAAGTAGATTGTGTGTATACAGACTTTAAGAAAGCCTTCGACAAAGTTGACCATTTGATACTTTTGGAGAAGCTGGCGTTTAACGGCATAAAGGGTTCTCTGTTGAGATGGTTCTCGTCTTACATACATAATCGGAAACAAAAAATTGTCGTGAATGGATATGAATCGGATTCAATTACTGTCTCTTCTGGCGTGCCTCAGGGCTCTATTCTGGGCCCCTTTCTATTTATTTTGTTTATAAACGACATAAGTTATTATATTAAATACTCTAATTTCATTATATACGCCGATGACTTAAAAATTTACAAAGTAATTCATAATATACAAGACTGCACCCTCCTACAACTTGACCTCCTATCCCTACAAAACTTTTGTCTCATCAATAGGATGTATCTCAGCTTCTCTAAATGCAAATTTATTTCGTTTACCAAAAAGAGAAAACCAGTCAATTATCAATACGATTTAAACAATACTCCTTTACAGAAAGTAGTCTCCATCAGAGATCTTGGTGTCACACTTGACTCAAAACTAGTACTAAAAGAGCACATAAACAATATTGTTGGCAAAGCATTTCAGCTATTCGGTTTTGTATCAAGAACTTCTTCTGTTTTTAGGAAACCTTCGACTTATATATATCTATATTTCACTTTAATCCGTCCAATCCTCGAATATGCAGTAGTAATATGGGATCCATTTTATAATGTTTATATAGACGCAGTGGAGAGAGTACAGAAGAAATTTTTGAAGATGACAAGTTATAGATGTTTTCGTAGCTATTCTAATTACAGCGACTTACTTAGAAAATTCAACATTCTTACCCTCGAACAGCGGCGCACTCAACTAGAGCAAATATACCTATACAAAATCATAAATAATAAAATTGACTGTCCTGAGCTTATTAGCAGGCTCAACTTTCGGGTGCCAGCCGTTGAGCTTAGAGCCAAACGTCTCTTTTCGCTCAACCGGTGTCGAACCAACGCTGGCAAGTGTTCGCCAATTGTTAGAATTTGCAATAGGTACAATGAGCGTTTTGCCGACGTGGATTTATTTAATATTACTTTACCTAAATTTAGAAAAGACATTATTTCACTGTTGAACCAGGCATAGTCAGGCATTTAATATTATTAAGATTTTTTGTTTGTTTGTTTTTTCCTTTTTTTCGTTTCTCCTAACTTCTATCTTTGCTGGATGTAGATTACTTACATACAATTTGGGTACCAGCTACCCTATAATATCACATATGGCTCATACATATGTTCTTTTTTTTTGTAATGTAGAATAACCAATCTAATGAGTTACTTAGCATGTTTGTCAGCTCTGCGGTAGCCGACTTATTTGATGTTACATACATGTGGAACATGTTGTTGGAATGTATAAAGCTATCTATAATACAAATATTTGATAACACTATTTGTACATTACCGTTTATGTTCTTGTGAATTTATAAAAATAAAAATAAAATAAAAAAACTCTTCCTGTGGATGTCGTACAAGGCGACTGAGGGAATACATTATAAAACATCAATCAGGCCTCCCAACCCGTCTGGCCAGCGCGGGGAGTGTAGGCCAAACCCTCCGTCTGTCTCCGGCAGATGAGAGAGGGTTGTGCTCCTGCAGTGGAGACAAAAATAACCTGATGATGATGAATAGAGAATTTATGAATAAATTTATGAATTGATGAATCAACACAACAGCGAACTAAGAAGGGTGAGATGGTTTCATCTCACCGTCTGGTCGGTGCTTTTCAGGCATCGCCATTATGATTCGAATATCGCTAAAATCGAAGAGCAAGGAAATGGTGATCGTTGTTTCTGCTAAAGTGTAATCATGATTAGTACTAGTGTTCCTCTTCATAAGATTTTTAATTAGTATAGCGTATGCGATATACATTGCAGAGGATTTTATTTTTTTAATTATTAAAATCCATCAAGCAATGACGAAGTTATTAAAATTTAACGCAACATTTCAAAATGCGCGCGCTTTTTATGTCGACGTTACTTGTTACAATGTTCTCGCCCTCTCGCTCTGATTTTATTCTCCGCTCTGAGGCGCGCGTGTTTGGTTTACGGCAGACTGCGCTAGTGTGCTGCGCACACTTATTCCCGCGACGCGACGGACACTTCTGGTCATTTCCGTTTTTGGAACTTTTGCACTTAAATTGCTGTACCTTCGTCATTTTTCATCCGATTTTAATAATTTTTAAATAGTATTTATTGGAGTTTCAGCGCTAAATATCTGCTTACTTCATAAAAATGTGACTGATCATCATTGCAAGTTTTGGAAGGCCTTGTGTATATAAAAAACACACTTATAGACATCAAACTATAGATTCTATTGCAATGTCTGTCTGGATGGTCATCACTCTCCCATCAAACAACAATACCAACAGTGTTGTTTTATGGCCCTAGAAACAACATTTAAGACAACCACAAACCGGTGGTTACAACAAGGTTTCTACAAAAATATGGGACAACTGGTGCTATTCGGCGATTTTAGTTGCATCGTCACTAAAGTGATAGTAGTTTTAATGCAGATTCCCGGACATTTGGAACGAACTGGACGAGAAATTACACGCTTTTAAGTTTGCCCCACAATATATACACTTATATAGGCACTTGTTGCTATACATGGTGTAAAGGTTTTCGCTAGGCGATTAATCCGTAAATATAAGAGATATCAAAAAAACGAATGATATCGAAACTATGTTGCGTAATGACCAAAATGACACCGTGATATATGATTTTTTTTTAATTTACGGCCTCAAATAGAATAAATTTGTTAATTGATATCATTTTACACGATAGGTAACATAGATTCGTTTTCGGTTTACAATTTCTTAATATTTCTTAAAATGGAAATAAAAGGAATATTAGAGGCTCTTGGTTTTGATGGAGTCTTTAAAAGTCAAAATTTTGGACATACCGGGGTTTTTCCTAAAAAGTTATTGATGTCATTTTACTCATTAGGCATCATAGTTTCGATATCAGTTCAAAGTTCTTGATATCTCTTATATATACGGATTAATCGCCTAGCGACACTTAACAGTTACACCATGTATAGCTATACTATTTCTCACTAGCATATGGTTACCTGGAAGAAATCGCTAAAAGCGATAAAGCCGCCGCTTGTACATTTACTGTTTATTTCACCTACATATTTTCTGTAATTTGTGTGCAATAAAGTATATTCAATCAATCAACGATTACCTACTCCAATATACTGGCTATCACAAATATAGTACATCTTCTAGCTAAACTAATAATACATTTTTAGGAGAATAAAATACAATAGAAACTCTTTTCTGTCATGATCCCGCAAAGGCCCCTTGACTTATTAAATAAATAAATAATTAATAAATATCTCAGTTCTGCCGTGTGGTTTCCGGTAGAGTAGAATAGGACCACTCCAACTCTTCCCGTGGATGTCGTAAAAGGCGACTGAGGAAATACATTATATAACATCAATCAGGCCTCCCCAGCCCGTCTGGCCAGCGCGGGGAGTGTAGGCCAAATCCTCCGTCTGTCTCCGGCAGATGAGAGAGGGTTGTACTCCTGCAGTGGAGACAAAAATAACCTGATGATGATGATGATGAAATATCTCAGACATTCATACCAATTATCCAGTCCCAAACTAGGAGAGCCTGTGGTATGGTTACTGGATAACGGATAGACATACTTAAATAAATATATAAACATCCAATACTTGGGTACAAACATTCATATTCATCATATGAACATTTGCTCCTAGCGGGATTCGAACCCGCAACCTCCGGCGTAGCAGTCCGAGAGCTACCCCGTTCTGCCACGGAGGTCGTCAAGATTATTATTATGAGGCAAGATGTTGCCAAGTATATTTTCTCAAGGACACAAACTATAGCAGTTAAAATTTAAAATAATTAATGCTTTCTCATTTTAACCACAATATTTTGAGTTAGAAATCAATAACAAAAGGTTGATAAGATATACGGCAAGTCAACGACCGGAAGATTGCTCTCGTGCGCCGCCGGACCGCGATTTGCGTCATTTTCTTTTCATGATAAACTTGCGCTTGCGCACTGGGGTGGGGATGGTTAGTTTTGCGATTAGCCCGGTCAAGACTTTGTGAATGATTAAGTAATTACTTAATTCACGTATGGATTTACCTACACGCATTCTATAAAGTTATATATGGAAGTCCAATCGCAATGTTCTAGTTTACTCTATATTTGAACCTTTTTAGCGTATGAGTTAATATCAAATATTTACAATGCGTTTGAAGTCCAACATTATTAATAGATCAGAAAAACATGGGGCTTATGTTACTCCGAACTTCGGAGTAACATATAGGCTTTATTTTTATCGCAATCGGACTCAATGAGGGGAGAGTTGAGGGCTTGCGATCGGGATCGGGGTCAGAGTCGGGAGCTGGAACAGGTGCGGGAGTGGGAGGGGGCGGCGGATTTTCAACTTTATTTAATTCTGTAGTTCACGCGAGCGGAGCCGCGGGCACATAGTAAATGTAGGCGTTTGTTTATTAAGCTTACTGATGTCATTTTACTCAATAGGCCAACATAGTTTCGATATCGGATCATAGTCGTTTGATATCACTTATATTTGCGGAATAATCGCCGATTACATTCTGTACCTATAATATAATATGCCACTACAATTAGTAAAATACATTCGTTGTTTTGTAGAAACGACTTCTATCTAAATATTCGACAGTTTTAGGAAATGATAAAACGCTGATTAAGTACACAAATAATTTCACCTATCACTTTATACTTCACAGTACATCCGCCCATCCATTATGTACTTAAGTTTTTGCTGTCACTTGCATAATATTCATTTGATATTAGTACAGGGCTTTATGAATGGGTCACGAAATGCAAAAATTATCGACTTCTAATATATCGAAAATATTGCACTCCTAATCACAGATTAAATACATTCATAATTATAACTGTGTTATTGGTACAATTACCTATAATAATAAAAAATTTAAGATAAGTAGATATTTCAAAAATAGGTAAGTATAGTAAATACGTCGAATGTGAACTTAATTTTTTGTTTGGATATATACCTAGACAGCTCATGAAATGCAAAACTGTAAAAACAAAAAACAAATTATAAGTGTATTTTAGTCAAGTCTGTAATAATTTATCAATGAATAAGTACTTACAATAGCAAAAATTAAAAAATAGGATTTCTATTTATTTATTTTCACAAATTCCACAGTACATAAAACAATATTATTCTAATTTATAGTTTTACTGCCAATAACAGATTTACAATCCTACTAATATTATAATCCTACCAATATTATAAATGCGAAAGTTTGTATATTTGGATGTTTGGATATTATGATGTTTGGATGTTTGTTACTCAACCACTGGACGTATCGTGATGAAACTTGGCACACATATAGGTCAGGTACTGGAATAGGACATAGGATAGTTTTTGTCCTGAAAAAACATCCCATTCCCACGGGAAATACATAATAGTTTGTGATGTTAAGTTGTCCACGCGGACAAAGTGGCGGGCAACAGCTAGTAGGTATATAAAAAAAAATTGACAGTCTGTAATTGTGTGTATAGATAATGGGCTCGATTCTGAAGGCACAATGTTAAAATTTGACAGCACTAAAACTATTGCTATCCTTATCACACAGTATTATGAAGATTAAGACGAAACCAATTTTAGCGCTGTCAAATTTTAAATGTGTGCCTTCAGAATCGGGCCTAATATCTATGTATCGGAATTCAGCATTCCATCTCTATGACATTTTTATTCGTGAGGCAAAGGTAACACCCACCAAAAAGTACATGTTAGTCACCATTCCCTAATCTGCCAGTTATGTTAAAAATAAACTTTGAGGTCGAGTGATATGCAGAAAAATAAACAGAGTAAGTCGAAGTGCATGGAATAAAAACATCCACAGAGATAAGATATAAATATGCACCCGTTTATTTTATAAATTGTTATCAGACGTGGGCGCGGGGGCAAATTCGATTTATTTTTTTATCTTCAAAATGTTTAAAGTGACTTTGAGATTTATCTACCAACGTCATAGGATGCATTTTAATTTAAGTATTGGAGAGTAAGCGGTTTCTGCGTTTTTTTGTGATTGAAAGGGTCATGTTGAAATGCGAGTTTTGATAGAATCCCAAGAAGTCTGATGTCGCGGAGTTCCTCCTAAAAACTTATAAACGATAAACCCAATCAAGTGTTAGTGTCATAAATATGTGTTAGTACCATAGACCTGTGTGTGATTACCTAACTAGAGCAGAGACGGCGATCCTGGACCTGAAGCGGCAAGTACCTACTACATAGACATTTACTCCCCTTGCCCCCTCTTTTAGTTTCATTATTTAGCCCAGCACCCTTCTTAGACAGTGTATGTAAACGATTTATTGCACTACAATAAAATTGTCTAGAAAGGCGGATTGACCCCCACTTAAGGATCTCTTCCAGTAACTGAATAATCTAGTACCTATTTACATTTAGTACCAAAGGTTAGTCTATCTGCATGTAAGTAGGTAATTTGACCAATAGGTAGGTACGTACATTTCTTAAAGCTACAGAGATGTCAGTTATTATTCAAGGGCATATTACGTAGTTAACCGACATGAAAATAACAAATAGTTATCGCATTAGCTTATCATGCGAATTACAATATCGGTCGTTGCCCTCACGCAGCGCTTGCGCATTGACGTAAGTCATTCAATGTTAGGAATTTTTTTACGGACACAAACACACGCTTGCTTAATCCCAAACTATTATTTTCTGTACTATGGAACTTAAAAATGATAAGATAATTTACAAATAGATCACCCAGACCCCTAATTATCATCGTGCACAAATTGTACAAAGGTATATGTGGGCTGGCATCGAACCCACGACCTCCGGCGTTCAGTATCAAGCCACTACCCACTTTCCCACTTATTTTACTGTTTTATTTTGTGTAAAGCATATTGTATGCCATTAGGCAGATTATAGATGTAGGACAATATGGGGCTCGATTCTGAAGACACAACGTTAAAATTTGACATCACTAAAACTGTTGCTATCCTTGTCACACAGTATTATGAAGATAAAGACTAAACCAATTTCAGCGCTGTCAAATTTTAAATGTGTGCCTTCAGAATCGAGCCCATTAACACATTAAGAACTGTATTATGAATAACCTATAATCAACAATAAATATTTCATTTCATTTCACTACGCGATACATATATTTAGTAGTTTACCTGCTATTTATATCTTCCCAATCTTCCCGACTAAGGGATTGCACCAGGGACGGGCAGCAGCGTTCTCCTGTGTACATTAAGATCATTAAGTACTGCGATCACCAATCCGCCTGCCAAGCGTGGTGATTATGGCAAATCCCCAAATGGACAGCCCACCAGAAGTGGCATTCTATTGGGGAGGCTTATGTTCAGCGGTGGACGTGTGATGATATCTGGGCTGGGCTGATGATGATATCGTTAACAAAAAAAAATGTATTTCGAAATTATTTGCCTTATTTGTTCTTCACATAGTTTTTATTATTATAAATTTATTGTATACACAGAAAATATAAAAATATATACACTGTAAATTTATATAAAAACAAAGACGCGTAACTCAAATCATTAAATTTAAATAACTTCATTGGCAGCCTAAATACGTCCACTGCTGGACGTAGGATGACGTAGGCCTCCCCAATAGAATACCACTTTTGGTTAAATGTCCAATGGGGGATTTGCCATAATCACCACGCTGGGCAGGCGGATTGGTGATCGCAGTAATAATCTTAACATACACACACAGGAGAACGCTGCTGCCTGTCCCTGGTGCAATCCCTTATTCGCCTTGACGACATCCACGGGAAAGATATTGGTGACCCTATTCTAAGCCGGGAACCACACGGCATAAATAACTTAAACACTTAATTAAATAACTTAAATTTATTTAATTTATAATAATAATTTATTAAAGTTGAATCACTTATGGCAATTACAAAAAAAAATGTTTATTACAGAAACTTAGGGGGTTACAAAGGATAGTTGGGGCCCTCTTTTAGACATAAAAATGTCTGTGCCAGAGGGCCTAGACACTAACTATAATTAATACATACAACTATTACTATAAATACTTAGGGCTATTTGACAAAGCGGAGTGGTGGTGGTATATATTGTAGGTAAAACCTGTGTCATAAACATCATGTCATAATTACCTAACAGTTTTATTGAAAGTCCATTTTAAAACTTATCAAATACTGGGGCGTTATAAGTTGGACACTAAGTAGGAGCTGTTCACGCACATTCTTCTTTTAAGCCTTTAGATAATTATAATCTTTTATGTACATAGGTACTCGTGTCATAGTCCACCACGCCGCAGGATGAAGCTCTATTGGACTATATAAGCCCTCTTTCTGTTCTAAACGCAGTTTGTTTCCTGATCCTGATATGAATTTTTAATATCTCTCCTCGCCTCGCATCGCTTGCACACTGAGAAAAAAATAAGTAGCCCTTCTACTTACATAAGGATAAAAATATCCCACTATTACGTAAGTAGCCGCCTCCATTATAAATGGTGTCGCCTACAACTGATTCAGTAGCCGGCCACATTACTAAGTAACCACACTACGTAATAATGTGGCCGGCTACTGAATCAGTTGTAGGCGACACCATTTATAATGGAGGCGGCTACTTACGTAATAGTGGGATATTTTTATCCTTATGTAAGTAGGAGGGCTACTTATTTTTTTCTCAGTGCACAGTCAGTCATGCGCACCCGCACCCGCACCCCCACACACACACTCCTCACGTACACGCACTCAACTCTCATTGCGACGACGACGTAGATTGTAGATAATTTATTTATTTATATTTTTGTTGTAAATTTATTTTTAATTTTTTTCTCTGTATCTTCTTACTTTTATCTACTTTTGTTATTTACCCTTTGCAATAATTTTATGTTTATATATTTTAATTTATATTATAATGTATTATATATTTTTTTGTAAATTAGCTGTAGGTTTCAGAATGAATAAATAAAATAATTAAAATTAAAATATCTAAATTCAGTCGTTCTATATGAAGTTTGTTTGTATATTCCCTCTCGCTACTTATTATTACTGTTTATTTTTTATTCGCTCTTGATTATTAGTTATTATCAGGGATTGGAATTAGGTAGTATCTTTAATGTAGATACTTGCGACGAAAATATGTAAGGTGGATTAATATGGACATTCCATTTCGTCCAACCTGTGACTCGGCTTTAATAAAAGTTCTTCTACCCTTTACAACGAATTTAATAAGATATTCCGAAACAATTTTTTAAATAAGAAAAATTCCGGAATATCCATATTAACGTATATTTCATTGCAAACCAAAAGTCATAGGAAAACCAACTCTATTGCGTCTAACATGTACATGAAACAGGTTTATACCACCATATCGTCAATATCAGAGAAAATAGATTTATATCACCATATAAACTTTGCGGTGCACTTCAAAAAACCATGTATTATTTATTTTGTTTTAGGGACGTTTGTTTTTGGAATGAAATATAAATATTTCGTCGCGATAATTCCGATCCCTGGTACTATTAAGTAAGCAGATTCCATTGAGGGTCAGAAGTATAAAACCGATCAAAATAACTTGTTTACGTAACTAAATCTTATATAACAATGTTATTTGTTGTTATCTGGCTTCATTTAGACAGGGTGGCGTTTTACTCCTTTAAAAAATATAAACAACTTTTAACAAACAGTGTTTTATACTTTGACCCTGATGTTGAAATATGTTTATTTATGTTTCGCCTCTACTTCCTGAGTCCGTCAACAAAGAGGCATTACTTTATGTCATTGTAAATACCACCAGAAGTTTGTGGAACGGACCATGTCTAGACAGTGAATCCGACCTGTAAACTTGGTGTCAGAAGTTTGCAGAACGGACCATGTCTAGACAGTTACTGCGACCTGTAAACTTGGTGTAAGAAGTTTGCAGAACGGACCATGTCTAGATAGACAATGCGACCTGTAAACTTGGTGCCAGAAGTTTGCAGAACAGATCATGTCTAGATAGTCAATGCGACCTGTAAACTTGGTGTCAGAAGTTGGCAGAACGGACCATGTCTAGATAGTCAATGCGACCTGTAAACTTGGTGTCGGAAGTTTGTGAAACGGACCATGTCTATATGCTCAATGCGACCTGTAAACTCTGTGTCAAAAGTTGCTGGATAGTCGATGTTACCTGTAAACATGTCTGGATGCTCAATGCGACCTGTAAACTTTTGAAAAAAAAAGTTTGCATACCTGACCATGTCTAATAGATAGTAAATGTGACCTGTAAAGTTGGTGTCAGAAGTGGATAGGAACCAAATGGTCTGCTTCTAAGGTCCTTAATCAATTGTGTTATTATACATTTAATAAAGATGTAATTTTTTTAGTTCCTTCAGAACGTATGGGTATATCGCGGAAGTTGCAAGTTTCAGCATTCCATCTCAATAGCATTTTTATTCCTGAGCCATAGATAACGCCCTACGCTAATAATCAATAAATAAAGTGTTGATATCATTATTAAAATGCTCTTTACCTATGTGTGTGCCGTAAGGTCTAGAATATGGGGTGGCCAGTCAAGCGAAACGCTCACCTATACCACCCACCCTTCAAAATAAAATAACTTAGTAAATTTTTAAACAGTATACTGACCTCGCTTTTGGGGGAAACACGCTTTTAAAAATAACGTGCGGTTAAAAAATATGCCAATAGATGTAACTATGACTTACATCAAGCACTTAGTAGCTTTCTAAGTTTAACTCTAGTATGAGAGAGTTTAAAATCTTAAAGAAAGTGATTTTTACAAATGTCAAAGTGTATAGTTTTATGAATAAGTAATAATAAGTTGATTAAAAGATAAACCAATTATCGATCAAATATAAGGTATCTACAGTCGCGATGACGAACTTTTCGTATTTATAGATAAGGATTATTAGAATTTAATCTGTTATTCTCTTTGAAGTGTTGTGAATGAATTCTGCGTTTACAGTGAAAAAGCATAACTTACTTATAAAATGCAACTTTTCACGAGAGCAACTAAATAATTTTTTAAACGGTCCAATGTTTTTTTTATGCAGTTTGACACGAATATGAAGGAATATTGATCCGTTTTCAAGAGCATTTTCTGAGTTAGATCCTTTTTTCACCTGGAGGCACAGAATTATAGCTAAAATTCATTTCAAAAATCATCTCTACTAATTCGACAATAGTTTAATAGATAATGAAGACGAAGCTATACATACAGAATGCACACACATGGAACGATTTGATTAAAATACTGTATTTTTATAAGAGATTTTCCAGGGGATGTACAATGTTAGTTGCCGACGGTAGTAATAGATGGCATTGCATTGAACTCATTCAAAACTTTCAATAAACAACGTCACTCGGTCTGAAGTGTTTTTTTTTAATAAAAAAATGTACTTGATTCGCTTAAAATTACCGGTAAGGTTGACTGGCAGAGAATGCCTTCGGCGTTACGTTCGCCTGTTGTGCATATAAAGCTTAAATAAAAAATACAAAAAATCTTATATAGGTACCTTCTTTGACATTCAATGCCATCTATCGAGGTATTTGGAACTGTTTTTTTTATAGAGCTATTTCAAAATCTCTAATTACTAGTTTACTTAACTACACTAAAGTCAGTTTAGCCACTAGGTTAAACTGACTTTAGTGTACCACTAGGGTAAACTGAATTTAGTGTAGTTAAATAAACTAGTAATTAGAGATTTGGAAATAGCTCTATAAAGTTTCATGTCATAGAAATAGCTCTACTAAGTGGTGTTACTATTACGCACCAACTTTTACTTTTTAAATACAGCTGTAGTTTTAGTTTGTGTACACGACTGTACTTCGCGACGCCTGCCCTGATTGCGTTGCTAGGCAACGCGCGTATTATCAATCACTAAACGAAACGAATTTGTGTGAAAAGTAGCAGCAAACGTGCATCATGGACATTGTTCTCAAGAGAACTTCAATTAAATAGGTAAGAGTTAATGCAGAATTCATGTTTAAAGTCTATATTGAGCTCTAACACTTATAAAGGTTATGAGGTCATGCGTTGTTTCAACTACAAGGTTACTACAATAGTAATTTCCATTAATAATGGTAGTTAGGTAGTTGACCTGCAATGACATAGATTCAGTGCCAAGTACTCTGTAGTATATATGTAATTATATATTACATTCATTGACCTATTTAAACTATAGACAAAGAATTCTGAACAAAATTTTCCTTAGGAAATGTCCAAAGTTCTGCATGTGTACACAAGTACCTAATAATATTCACGCACAGTGTATGTTTTAATTTCTTAGTTCATTTTTGGCTGATCGCAAACGAACTTACCTCCAGTATTGCTAGCTTATTTGCGTTTCTTCACTGCAGATTATAGTTTCGCCTCAAAGTGTTTTCCTTCATGATTGACACTAATTGGTTGTTAAATTAGATAACAGATGCACATTCAATAACCAGTTAGTGTCATTCATGAAGGAAAATACTTTGAGGAGAAACTATGAGCTACGATATATTTTTTTTGCTTCGAAATATTTTTTTTCGGCGAAGATACAATAACATCATTGATTATCTACAATACTCTTCTTTTGAAATGTATATTGTAAGTAGGTACTTAGGTATGATTTTTCTATTTCTCTACTCTCTAGTAGGTTTTTAGTCTCTAATAACCTTGTAACATTCTTCATTATCGTTAGTATATGAGAACTACAATTGAAATAAAAAAAGATTTTAATACATTACAAAACGCCTGCACGTAGAATGATGGCAAAAAATCATTGAATGCATAACGTGCGCCATCAGGGGAATAGCAACAATGGGAATGAAGCTAGGGATTTTATTTTATTATCGTAATTTGTCGTAAAATATACTTACTTAATATTATATGATTTAAACAACGATTTTCTTTATCATGTCATAGATACTCGTATAAACTCTGGGTAGTTGCAATCATCCGTGAATCCTTCTTCAATATTAAAACTAATGTTAAAGCAAATAAAATAGTCCTAAATTGTAATTTATTAATTTCATTTTTAGCTGACCGTCTATGGTTATGTAGCTGTTGCTGTTAAAGAATTGAAAGTCCTGCAAATCTTAAACTGATTCCTTTTTTTTAGTTTCATTTGAAATGAAACTCAAAAAAACTAAGAATCAGTTTCAATTTATTTTTATTTCAAAAATAAAATCATCATAATTAGCTTGAGGGAGTCCACTGCTGAACATAGGCCTCTTCCAATGTGCACAACTGAACCCGATCCTCGGCTCTTCTCATCCAGTTACTGCCAGCCGTGAGCCGCGTCACGCAGAGGTCATCATCTCGCCAATTTTATTTCTGTAATATTCCCATAATGGCGATTTACCGGATTCGCTGTCGATATGGTTAATCTCTACCCTTCATAATAAGTATAAAAAATTTCAAATGATTTTATCATTCTTATTTTGTTTCTACGTATAGGGCAAGGGTCTAACTTTTTAACTGGCTCCGAACTGTACTTTCCACATTTCCCATTGCGTAGCCAGTTACGACATTTGGTTACGAAATTTGATGAAAGAAAAGTTATAGAACTAGTCGAAGCTGTTACTTTATCATACTCACCTGTTAAGGTTTGCTGTACTACTTACACATCTTACAAACAACTGATTTATTCAGTGTTAAAAAGGGACAGCCTACAAGGGGCTCTAGCTGCAGTGGGGGCGTAATTAGATGGTTAGTACGATAGCCTTTCCCTACCTAACGCGTGAAAGCCTATTGTTCAGTAGCTGGCCGTTGTTAAATCGCCTTGTGTGAATTTTGTGTTAAAAACTCTTTGCTACAAACTCCATGCGGTTTATTGCGTGGGCTAAGATTTATTCTTTGTCGGTTCGGTTACAGATATTTACGTATTGTGGTTTGAAGTTAGATTTTGGTGATGTCTGTTGAATTTAGAACGTCGCGGCAGGTTTGCTTCGAAGTGAAACACAAGAGGAAGAAAAAGAAAGTAACCTTCCAGGTTGTTATTAGTTATGCAAATTATCCGCTTCTAAAGGAACCCTGAATAAAATAAATAAAATGCTTTATTTAGGGACGTGGATCCTCGAGTGTTATGAACTACCTATCTTAGTATAAAATAAGATTTTGTTACATTGATTTATGTTGTCCCATAATTATTTATCTGCGATTACCTTGAGGTTGCTGTTACGGCCGCCCCGAACTCTTTGAAGTAAGGCAATGAGGCTAACTATTATTTTTCTGTGGTAGGCCGCGATTTTTTTCGATGGCGTGGAAGCCTTCGGTGCACGCTGCTGAGTACATATTTACAAAGTACCCTCTTCTAGAATTTAGATTTTGCTTTAGAGTAATTTGTACGCGCAGGCAGAGAGGTTTTTCTTTCTACGTTTGTGTGCCTCTGGTGGTTGTCGCATCTCAATAACACTCAGGTGCGGATTCGAGGGGGTGGGGGATGGGTGCCCCCCCCCCCCCCCCCTCCACCCTCAACTTAATTACAAGGGTCAATTACAACCTGTGTTTACAAGTAAGCGAAAGTGTGAAGGTCTGTTTGTTGCTCTAATATGTCATAACTGCTGAACGGACTTTGATGAAACCAGGATGCCATAGATAAGTTAGATAATTTTTCACTGGAGGCACTGATTAAATATTTTAATAATAAGTAGTTTCCGTCTTCTTGTTTTTGAAAGCAATTGGCACGAATTTAGACAATTGTAACATTTCTGTTATCTGTAGAGACACGTGTAAAGATAATAGAGTTTTTAAATATTTGATCCTCTCCACTGACCCTGTCGATTTGTTATAAAATTATAGGTGACTAGCTGTTGCCCGCGACTTCGTCCGCGTGGACAACTTAACATCACAAATTATTATGTATTTCCCGTAGGAATGGGATGTTTTTCCGGGGAAAAAACTACCCTAGTCCTGTTCCAAGACCTAACCTATATGTGTGCCAAGTTTCATCACGACCGTCCAGTGGTTGAAGTGTGATTGAGTAACAAACATCCAAACATCCAAATATCCAAACATCCAAATATACAAATATCCAAACTTTCGCATTTATAATATTAGTAGGAAGTAGGATGTTTTTCCCATGTTTGTCGGTTCGGTCCCCGGCTGAGGCAAGCAACTTTTCAAATATCTTTGAATGCAGTTTTACTCTTAGAACAATGTTTTACTTATTTATAAAAAATACAGTTTTTTAAAGTTTAATGTCATGAAGGAAGGAAAAAATTTACGATGAAATTTTTCTTCCTTCATGTTTAATGTACTATAATCAATGTTACCTTCCTTCCACTCTGTATACATTTTTGCCTCTAATCAGTTGCCTACGAGGGAAGGATTGGGTACGCCGAGGAGCGCTCGCACTCCCCTCGGCAGGAGACCTACAACTACGCTGCCACATCAGCGTCTCAAAAAGGAGGTACGTGAAGAGAAAGACATTGTAGCAAAAAGTCATCAAACGTCGTATCCTGTACAATGATGCTGTTTCGGTAAATTTTTTTTAGTATTCCCGAAATGTCTGGTAAGATACATATTCCCAGAAACTTGTAGATTTTCCTAAATGTAGCATATATAATATGTATGTTTTTGAAGTTTTTGAATTATCCAGTGGACAAATAGACAGACATACAAACGGACAAATAAGCGGCAATTCTATGTGACTTAAGTATCTTCTAAAAACAGATTTGATCGATCTATGTTAGCTACATATTTTCAAGAGACCGGACTAAATATAAACACAATGAACTTGATGACAAAGTGAGATTTATACCTAATACCTAGCAATATAGGTATTATCATAGGTAATATCTTTGCTTTTCTTGCTGTTGGAAGTGAAGTTTTATTTTATTTCTTAGAAGTCACTGGACAGTCCGCCAGAGATGGATTCTCCTGTCGGCAGCGTAAGCAGCGACCTAAGACGACAAAATGAAGAGCTGCGAGCGCGTCTCGCTGGTGAGAGTGCCGATCACAGGCGCAGGCTCGATGCGTACCGCCGGGCGCAGCAGGGGCAGGCGGCGCTCGTGTCACGGCTTCAAAGCAAGGTACTTTTACTCAATTATATTTCTTGGCTGTATGGTGGTATGACCGTTGCTTGCTTATATGAAACTTGATTTCCAAACGATAAGTGTGTTTTTGACACTTGCTTATAAAGCGTACCTAGCTAAAGCAGCAGCAGCAATTTTTTACGAAAACTTTCCTAAACAAGAGATAATCTACCTTTTAAATTAAAATAAAAGTTAAATTTTGTGATAAAGAAGTTTTAGAATTTCTTTTTAATAATTTTTCGATTAATTGTAGTAATGATATGTGTAAACAAAACGTATGACAAAAACATTTCTGAACTCATTCTTATCTGTCACTGTCATATGTCATTCCTTGCCTTGTTATTATGAAAAAAAGCGCGGTGTGTTTGATTTTTTTATCGTGTTTTGCGTAAAAAAGAAATAAAATCTGCATAAATAAAAAGCCACAACTAAAATTTCTTCCACAAATCATAGCTTAATTTGCACCAGAATTACGAATTTCAAATAGTGCTTATAATTAAAAGTCAAAACGCTTCCAAAATAGGTCCTCCAATACAAACAACGATGCGCCGAGCTGGAAACACAAATGGTGGAGACGACTCCTCGCGAGCCGGCTTCGTACCGGCCGCCCGCGCCCTCCAAGACAAGCATCGCGCTCCCGCCACCGCCCGCCACTCCGTCAAGCTCGGATTCCCGTAGAGACGAGAGGATCAGCGACCTGGAGACGGCGCTGCGACGCCTCGACGAGGAGAAACGCAAGTAAGTTGTTATTGTTTTTAAGATATTGTAGCAGGCGCGGACAAGCCCTCAAGAAGGTGGTGGTCACGGCCACCCGAAAATCGGGTAAGAGCGAGTCGAATTATGTAGTTGCTCACGATCGATGCATTGCATTCCTACAAAGGAGATGTTTACAAAAGTATTACGCCCCAGCCAAGACCTTGTACAGTTTTTTTTAATTTTATTGAGGCATTGGATAAAATATCAGCCTGCCAACCTCAATTAGGGTTGTGGGCATGCCCACAATTCATTTGAATCATATCCACCATTGCAATGGTGGATCCGATTCAAACAAATTGTAGTCCTCATATATCAGTCTGTAGTAATCATAGTTCGCATCCTTCTAGCTGGTCACAACCTTTCATACTTATTTCTGCCATTAAACAGCAATCTAACATTCCATCCTATAACCGTGTGGTACCCAGCTTAGAATAGAGCCACCCCCGATCTTCCCGTTGGTGTCTTAAAGATGAGTAAGGGCTGCACCAGGAACAGGTTCCAGTATTCTATGTTTAAGATCTTACTGCAATCACTAATTCACCTGCCAAGCATGGTGTTTATGTCAAATCCCCTAATGGAAGAGTAATAAAAAATAAAATATTCTGTTGGGGAGGCTTATGTTCATCGGTGGACGTATTTCCCTGTTGAGAGATTGCTTTGAGCAGACTCCCAAACACTTCCTCATTATTGTTATATTTAACACCACAATCTATAAAGTTACTGTCTCTAGTGAGAATTGAACCTCTGGCTCAAGTTGAGTCAAATTATCAAGGCATTAGGCCAACTAGTCAGTCATTGAATGTTTTTACATGATAAGAACCTATAAGCCATTGCTTATCAACTAAGTAAACTCTTACATTCTCCAGGTGTGAGAAGCTTGCATCCCAGAACAACTTGCTCCGAGACCAGCTTGAGGAGTCGCACCAGCTCAATGAGGCACTCACCAATGATCTGCAGAAGTTGACAAATGACTGGGAGGCACTGCGCGATGAGATGGCCATCAAAGAGGATGAATGGAAGGATGAGGAGCAGGTTTGTATGTTTTGTTGTTAATGGGATCTACTAGGAGGCTACTATAAGGTAGCCTCTACTGGTCTAATCTCACAATTCTTTCACACTAATTAAAATAAAATAATAAAGCCTTTATTCTACCATATTTTCACATTTAAAATTTGAATAATACAACTTATTCTAGTAATTCCTTAATCTAGTAAATGTAATACTTGGTTTTAATTTGATACACATCTTGTGGTCCAAAAAGTCCAAAACTCATCACCATAGAATTTTTTAGATGTCATTTTCCCGCAGTATGTCAACATTGAGCATGAAAAACATGGCTGTGCTCAGAATAACCTACATTACACACTTCCTCTAAATTTTCTTTATTTTTCTGTATTCGGGCTGAGAAACATGCTTTGTAAGTATGAGCAGGCCTTTATCACTCAAAGGAACCTACCGCGGTAAGTACCTACATGTTCGGTTCGCCCCGGCTTAGTCTGTAGTCGCTTCGTCTGTACGGAGTAATAACAACACTATGTGGAGCGTCTTAGACACATTTTGTGCATGTATTGTCTGACAGTATTAACATAGGTATTTTCGTTTTACTAGGGAGTGATGTATCTGTACGTAGTAACCTGTGGTGAGGGTGGGATCGTTTCTGCATAACTGGGTCTATTTATAGTCCAATCAAATACACTACTTAAGTAAATCTACACCTTCCCTCGAGGCAAGTCATGATTAGGATTAGGGCTGCGTTGTTCGGCGAGCACGCTCTTCACGACTAGAACCATGTACAGTTTCATAACTGTAAAATAAAAACAATAACAATAAGTATTACATATATACATTCACTTGTCTAATCCTAAACTAGCATTATCTCCTGTGCTATGGGAATTAAAGAAGGATAGGACAATTCACAAATATAACATCCAGAACAGGACCAACTTGTAAAACCCTGGTTGGGCGCGAACCCACGACCTCTGGCGCCGAGTCCAATAATGACCAAGCCACTAGGCCAATGACATGGTCGCGCGGTAACTGCTGTGGGTAAAAATATTAAAAACTTCAGATATATAAAATCATCATCAGCCTGAAAGAGTCCACAGTGGACATAGGCCTCTCCCAAGGTGCGCCACTGAACCAATATATAATACAGATAACTATATTTGTACCAGCTATAAATCAGAGCTCAAGTTACGTGCCGCCAACTATGTGTGGCTAATGGACAGACAGCCGGTCTGATGGTCAGTGGTCACTGTTAACCTTCAGCCCAAATGCCATAAGTGCTTTCCAACCTGAAGATTACATTGGAATGCCTCATCATCAGCGGAAATACGTCCACCGCTGAGCATAAGCCTCCCCAACAGAATGCCCCTTTTGGTGGGCTGTCCATTGGGGGATTTTCGATAATCACTACGTTTGGAATACCTTGTGAGCCTTTAATTTTACTGATTCGCCTGCACTTCAAATCGTGCTGTTTTCTTTAGTAGGAATAATTTTTAACATTACAGTTAGTTTTAAATCAGCCAGCGAGATAAGCTAATCAGCAATATCCACATTCAGAAAATATAGCTCAGTAAAGAATGATGTTTATAAGTCACTTGATTTCCTATCTGCTCCTATCGATTTCCTATTTTCAGTACTCCGAACAATCCATAATAGTAGTCTTTGACAGTCCGATGAGGGCGATGATGGTAGATTACTACAGCTTAGTGAACATGTTAACAACTTACGAATTTCAAGAATTCCTCGTCCAACAAAATTGAGTACGGATTCCCAAAATTGACCCTTCGGTAGTTTGGAGTAGGTAGGTACAATGAATATTAAAAGGAACATGTATATTATTCCCAAAATTAAATGAGTCAGAAGGCTCAGTATGCTGTAGTAATAATAGAACAGAAATAGTCTGTTGTGCACCTGAAAAAAAAAAACACTTTATTATAAATACGAAAGTTTGAATTAGTGCGTCCTTCCTGTCATGACCTACGGCGCGGAAACGTGGACACTGACTGTGGGCCTGATCCACAAGTTTCAAGTCGCTCAGAGAGCTATGTACAGGGCTATGCTCGGGGTTTCTGTGAGGGATATGATTAGTAATGAAGAGATCAGACGAAGAACGAAGGGGACCGATATAGCCGAAAGGATTAGCAAGCGGAAGTGGCAGTGGGCAGGCCACATCTGTCGCAGAACCGACGGCCTGTTGAGGAAGACAAGTTCTGGAGTGGAGAGCGCGGATCGGCGCGCGCAGGGTGGGACGCCCTGCCGCCAGATGGACCGACGACTGAATTCGGTGGACCGGGTGTAGTGGCGTTCATTGGGGAAGGCCTGTCCAACGTCCAACAGTGGACGTCTAAGGGATGATATGGAATGTTTGTTACTTAATTACGTAATAACTTCCTATTTGCACTACGCACACGAAGATGCGGGTAAAACTTACGCCCACGGCTGGACATAGACCTTACCCAATGCTCGCCAATACTCCTAGTCTTCCGCCCTACCTTCTAGCCACTCCAGCCACCATTTTAAGGTCCTAGGATTAAATTTTAAGTTTTATTTTGTAACCTGGAGCAGCAAATATAAAGCCTTTGAAATTGAATCCTCTTCTTGGGATAATATAAGTTTTACTTACCTGAAGAACAGAAATTAATAGAACTGCACCAAATACAATATCCAATACCATAAGGGCTAGTGAAGAGATTATTATGTCCTTCCCCGGGCCCGCCGGGGCGCCGTATACCTGACTAGCCATCACCATCAGCATGATAGTTTGTGTCATCTGGAAATTAAACATTATTGATATTATTATCATCGGTGTAAACAATTCCAGAGTGGGCGTAATAGGACTGTTCAATGCGAGAAAGAAATGGAAATAGTAGCTCGGCCCGCGCGCGTCTCTAGAATGTACCTCGCATCGCAGATTAATCATCATCATCATCATGTCAGCCCCTAGAAGTCCACTGCTGGACATAGGTCTTCCCTAATGAAGCCCCATCCAGCCGCTACATGCCACCTTCTTCAAGTTGTCGGTCCACCTGGCGGCGGGGCGTCCCACCCTGCGAGTGCCGATCCGCGGTCTCCACTCCAGAACTCGCCTGCCCCAACGGCCGTCGTTTCTGCGGCATATGTGGCCCGCCCACTGCCACTTCAGCTTACTTGATATTATGTCCATCGGTGTAAACAATTCCAGAGTAGGCGTAATAGGACTGTTCAATGCGAGAAAGAAATGAAAATAGTAGCGCGGTCAATGCGCGTCTCTAGAATGTACCACGCATCGCAGATTAATCATTGCACGCAAATGCAATCAACCTATACGATGCGGTAATTGACGCATTGAACCGACGATGATGTCATAGCCTATACTATTCCAGCCTCTATAACTCACGCAATATTCACATATGTAGGGTGCGAGGGAAGAATGACGAAAGTCCTAAGACAGTAAGGTCCATATTAAAATAACAGAGATTATGCGAGTGTATTTAAACTCAATAGAATTTTCATTTTGTGATTATATAAATTAAACTATGATTTGTGATATTCACACTTCATATTGTATCAACTAGCTGTGCCCGCGGCTCCGCTCGCATGAATTACAGAATCCGCTTCCATTCCCAATCCCGCTTCCGCTCCCGCTTCGGCTCCGGCTTCCGCTCCCGCTTCCGCTCCCGCTCTCGCTCCCGCTAACGTCTCCGCCTCCTACGTCGTCTTTTTTTTTGCAAATATCTTCTATGTACAGACACGCGTATTTTACGATTTTATTTATTAGACTAGCTGTGCCCGCGGCTCCGCTCGCGTGGACTACACGATCCGCTCCCATTCCCACTTCCGCTCCCTATCCCACTTCCACTCAGACTTCCAGGTCCAGGTCCAGGTCCAGGTCCAGGTCCAGGTCCAAGTCCAGGTCCAGGTCCAGGTCCAGGTCCAGGTCCAGGTCCAGGTCCAGGTCCAGATCCAGGTCCAAATCCAGGTCCAGGTTCAGGTCCAAATCCAGGTCCAGGTCCATGTCCAGGTCCAGGTCCAGATCCAGGTCCAGGTCCCAACCCTCCCCTCAACCCTCCTCTCAACCCTCCCATCAACCCTCCCATCAACCCTCCCCTCAACCCTCCCCTCAACCCTCCCCTCAACCCTCCCCTCAACCCTCCCCTCAACCCTCCCCTCAACCCTCCCCTCTACACTCCTCTCAAACCTTCCCTTAGCTCTCCCCTCAACCCTCCCCTCAAACCTCTTTCCATCGTCTCTCCAAATGTAGTCCTTGTTACTAATCCATCGCAGTCCAAATTTCGACCAACATTACTTTGTTGCATACGTATACCACAAATTCATCGTAACTCAGTCAAAAATTATGCGAATTTTCAAACACTCAAATTACACTGGTACGGGCTCCCGCTCCCGCTCCAGTCCAGCTCCGGTTATGCTCCCGCTCCCCTCCCGCTTCCGCTACCGCTTCCGCTTCCGCTCACAATCCCACCCCCCACGCTCACGCCCACGCCCACGCCCACGCCCACTCCCACTCCTACTCCAATTCCTACTCGCAGCTCCAAATGTAATCCAAACTCATCACAATCTGAATAGTAGGTACGGAAATACTACTTTAAGCAATATATTGCATAATAACCTTACCTAACTACCTAATGTATTTGAAAACTAAAAATGTCTATAACTTTTGATTGAGTTAGCCGATTGCGATGAAATAAAGACTAAATGTTAAGTTAAGTTAAGCACCATGTTTTTGTGAAAAGTCCATCAAAATCCGTTCAGTAGTTTTTAAGTGATGCGTGCACAAACTCACAGACAAACAGACAAACAGACAAACAGACAAACAGACAAACAGACAAACAGACAAACAGACAAAAATTTCAAAAATGATCGAAATGTGTTCTGTTGCTTATCCTTAGACCCCCCAATTCTTTTTTTTTGAAATATCTTCAATGTACAGACACGCGAAGTTTACGATTTTATTTATAAGATGTATCAAACGCCGCAAACGCAATAAAATAGATGCGCGGAAATTAAACAAGAACAGGTCAACTATTATACACGTCGTGCCCTGCATTTGGTTTCATAGAATTGATACCAACAAATAAAACCGATATAAATTGAAGTGCTTGCTGATTATTGTACACATACATTTTTTTAATCATTTTGAAACTTGAACATTTAGTATGAAAAATAGAGAAGTTAGTTCGTTTTTGTTCAGCTACTTTTGAGGCTTACTGTACCTTCTCTAGACGTAACTCGTAACGTATTCGCACTAAGTACCTAAGGTACTGTCGCGGAACGAAAAGGTAAAGCAGTTTTCAAATGCATTCGTTTCCCACAGCACGGAAACGTTACCTTTAAATAAAGCGTACTGAAGCATGGAAACTTATGTTTTATTATTTGGTAACAAAGATTAGAAGGCCACGTCCCTAACCTTCAAAACTGGTATACCATATAATGTCTTCTCTTTGGATAGATTTCTTCTAAATAGATTGCTATCGTTATCTTGTCTAAGCAGTTGAAAAATAGCTAAAATATATGAATAAGTTTAACTTCAATAGTTTCTTTACACATTTCAAATTATACATAGAGATTAGTAGTAGTACTTACTAGATTGAGCGAATCAAACAACCACTCTGTTCCACGCAACTGCAGCCCCGGGAGCCGCACCCCGTTCACATTCACTTTGACACTTGTGCAGTTACTACGCAGAACATTTAATTATTAAAGCCGCAGTTGCCAGAGCTGTTGGAACAGAGCGATTGTTTTGTTAGCTTCATCTAGTAAGTAGAGAGAGCTCGTTGAAAAGAACTCATACATTTTTATACTTAATATTGGTGATACGTAATCGATTAAACATTAACTTTGCTTTACCTTTCCGTTCCATACACGCAAAAATAAACCTTAAGATGCTTTAGCCTTTTCGTTCCGCTACTGTACGTTACGCTTTATTTAATCTGTTGTAGTTTTAACTTTTTAAGGATATTATCTTCCATTTTTAAATCTAAAATTCCCCACAACTGGGTATCACATCGTTGGTTTTCCCATCTAGATGTACAGTATGTACATTTTTCCTCGTCCAAGTGTTAAAGATATACGCCGGTGAAAGCACGTTAAACTTACCTAATTCGTGCCGTCTCAGTATTTTTAGCAGTGCCAAAGGAAAATATGTTTTATGCGAATGACATACAAATCAATAAATGAAAAAATAAATAAATTCTAATTTAGTTCATAATGCAATTGCTAATATAATTAATATTTTAAAAAAATTATTAAATTTCACGGAATTGATCGGACACTGCACTGATAGAACACTAATCTAGAAACTTTTAACGATCGGAAAACGGACGGATAGGCTTTACTGCATTTGAAGTAAGGAATATTATTTCTTAACGTAACTGAAAAGACGAACTCAGGACTGTGGGGGCACTGATAGTGCGAATTGACTTATTTTTTTCTAGTGAAGTAGATTTTAGTTGAACCAGACAAGTTCACGCAGTATCTTCGTGTAGTATATAGTCATCAATCATCATCATCATCATCCGAAATGCGTCCACTGCTGAACAGAAACCTCCCCAATAGAATGCCACTTTTAGTGAGCTGTCCATTGGAGGATTTGCCATAATCACCACGCGAAATGGTGATATGCCATGTGGTTTCCGGTAGAGTAGAATAGTACCACTCCAACTCTTCCCGTGGATGTCGTACAAGGCGACTAAGGGAATACATTATAAACATCAATCAGGCCTCCCCAACCCGTCTGGCCAGCGCGGGGAGTGTAGACCAAATCCACCGTCTGTCTCCGGCAGATGAGAGAGGGTTGTGCTCCTGCAGTGGAGACAAAAATAACCTGATGATGATGATGATATACACAGGAGAATGTTGCGTCCCTGGTGTAATCCTTTAGCCGCCTTTGCGACATACGGGAAGATTGGGGTGGCCGGGAACCACACAGTGACGATTTATTTAATCAAAATGTTCTGTTATTAAGGATAGTATAGCATTTGTATGCTCTGGAAAACCCAGTGGAATCACTAGGCGTGTAATGATCATACTAATATATGCGAAAGTGTGGGTGTTCGTTTGTTGCTCAGTCACGCCATAACTGCTGAACATACTTTGACGAAACTTGGTGCTTAGTGATGGCTTATATCGGGGAATAATACATTGTCATCATCATCACCATGTCAGCCCTTAGACGTCCACTGCTGGACATAGGACTTTACACCCGGTCCTCCGCCCTCCGCATCCAGCCGTTTATCCATCTGTCGGCGACGCGTAAACATGTTTTTTTTTACATCCGACCTTTTGCAGTAACAATCACATAAGGATACTTTTTAACGTAAACTCGCGGGTATATACTAGTGATACTCGTCACAAACTTACCATTAGGAAGGCAGCCCAGGCTATCAAGCCAGGTCTCATGGGTATGCAGAAACAGCATAATGAAAACTTCGGTAATTCAATCGCCATCACTCACTACACTCGAGTCCTTGATGAAATACCAATAAACACGCGCTGTGATGATTATCGTTACTTGTTTTACACGTCTTTTTAATATAACAGCTTATGTCTACATGTTATTGTATTAAATGTATTGTTATTAATAATTTAAAGATCAAACACGTGCTCATAGCCAGATGTTTAACCGTGGTGTGATGCGAACCGGTTCATTCGGAGTCGCGTTTGTTTTTCCTCATACGTACCAATGATATGGCCAAGGTCGGCCATCTTTAAAATGCATTGCTTGCGTTTATAAAAGCTGTAGACAACATTTAATATTAAATAAGCAATGTATTTGAGCTACAGGGTTTATAATATTGGGCCCAATAGTTTGGAAGTAGCGGTATGTATAAAATAAAAAAAAAATTAAGGTGCTTGTCAATCTGAGGCTCAAATTACTAAATTCTGATGTCATAAAATGTAGTATTGATACTTAGACACTTGCAGAAATTAAAAATTTCTCAAAATAGTAAAATATGTCAAAAAGATGTAGATGATGTCATAAAATGTAGTTATGGGTTAGGTTGATACTTAGACACTTGCAGAAATTAAAATTTTCCCATATTTATAGTAAAATATGTCAAAAAGATGTAGAGGACCAATAAATAACTAGTCAAATAAACAAAGCGGAACCGAAAGTTCTAGATTAGTATGAAATCATTTATTGTTTTCCTTCACCACACCTTTTATTCTATGTCTTTAGTAAAAAGAATCTTACTTAGAAAATGCTACTTGCTACTTTTTACCCTTCCGGACGTTTTGGTCTACTTCCTAACTTGTCCACTTCCTAACTCGTCCACTCCACGAGCCCAAATAAGTTATTGTTTTTTTTTTCTTGAAAACGGTTCAATGGTTCTTATGAATTTTGACATGAATATGAACACGTTTTCAAGAAATTAGCATTTTCAAAGTGTTTTTTAATCTTCATCATTTAGGGGATTTTATACTATCGTACTTATATGTCAGGCCCATCGTAGCCTTTAAAATTATACATCATCATCATTATCAGAAAGAGTCCACTGTTGGACATAGGCCTCTCCCAAGGTGCGCCACTGAACCCGATCCTCGGTTCTTCTCATCCAGTCACTACCAGCCGCCTTATGCAGATCATCGCTCCATCTAGCCAGGGGGCGTCCCACACTACGCTTGCCCAGTCGCGGTCTCCACTCGAGAACTCGTTTACCCCAGCGGTAATCGGTTCTCCGACAGATAAAATTATACACGTCCAATTAAATACAAATAAAACAAATACCATTCTTGTCGAGTCCGAACAGGGCTTAAAAGTTAGATCCTTTTTCACTAGAGGTAAAGAATTATATTCTTTATTGCACACATAAATATTGTCAATACATTACACAAAGAAAAAGATATACAAAGGTGGACTTATCTCTAAAAGAGATCTCTTCCAGCCAACCTCTACTGTGGGAGAATCTAAAAAATAAACGAATTATTCTGTGGTGCAGTCTAGTTAAAAAACATCTGCTATGTGCTTATAGTAATTTTAATATCTGGTATTTCTTATTAATTTTTTCTATTTATATATATTACAGATTTTTTACCCTTTTCTTACTTTAAATTAGAACTGTCATAGATACTCTTAACTCTTAACCTATATATACATCTACACTCCACCCGCCATTCGATTAGAGTTGGAATTACTTTTCTCCGAGATCGCACTCTTCACAATCAGTACCATGTATAATTTGATTACTGTGAAACAGAAACAAGAAATACTATTAGAAATAAGAATTAATTCAATTTATTAATATCATACTCTCTACTTGACCTGTGGCTCAAGTAGAGAGTATGATATTCATAAATTTAATTGAAGTGATCCCGCTAAGGGATTGCACCAGGGACGTGCGGCAGCGTTCTCTTGTGTAAAATAAATAAAAAAAATATATATCAGACACCAATTATCCAGTCCCAAACTAGGCAGAGCCTGTGGTATGGTTACTAGATAACGGATAGACATACTTAAATAAATATATAAACATCCAAGACTTGGGTACAAACATTCATATTCATCATACGAACATTTGCCCCTAGCTGGATTCGAACCCGCAACCTCTGGCATATTAAGATCATTACTGCGATCACCAATCCGATTGCCAAACGTGATGATTATGCCAAATCCCCCAATGGACGGCCCACCACAAGAGGCATTCTATTGGGAAGGCTTATGTTTAGCAGTGGACGTATTTCTGATGACTTACATACATAATAGTCAGGCCTTGATCCCAGAGGGGTAGGCAGAGACGATTTATCGCCACTTTGCGCAATTAATGTCGCAAAGTGGCTCTCCTTTGCCCGTTTTTCGCCCTGTGACACCCCTTGACGTGATGTGTTGCGAACAGCATCGCCGCCCTGTTGAGGTACCACGACTAGCCAGGGAAACAATTGTCCACCTCGTCAGAGCCCTGCATGATTCGGTAAGGCTAATAGTGCCCGGAGCCCACCCAGCTCCAGGATGTCGGCACGCTTACGACCAGGCTAGCCCCTGGACATGCATCCATCGGATTTTTTGACTTACACTAAAGTATTATAAGGAGACATCCGAAAGAAATAGTGGAATATCACGTGACTTACAAATTTCTAATAGTCCTCGCCCGCCATAGTTGAGTACTGCTTCCCAAAATTCACCAGTTGATAAATTGTGGTATTTAGACAGTACGAATATCAGCAGGCCCATGTAGGTGACCACCAAAATGAAGTGGGCCAGAAGACTGAGTATACTGTAGTAAAAGTAAGCCTTGAACAGCCTGTCCAGCGCCTGAAATGCAAAAATAAAAGAAAATGAATCTAATGAATGAAAACGTAAACTTCGTGTGTTTCCAAAAAAATAATTGGGCGGTCTAAGGATAAGTAAAATAGAATATTTCCATCATTTTTGTCTGTTTAACGGAGTGGGATTGGAAATGGGAACGGGAACGTGAACTGGAGCGGGAGTGAGAACGGGAGCGGATTCTGTAGTCCACGCGAGCGGAGCCGCGGGCACAGCTAGTATCCAATAAATAAAAATACCGTGTGATTCCCGGCTTAGAATAGGGCCACCCCCAATATCGTGGGTGTCGTCAAGGCTACTAAGAGATTGCACCATTGCAGCAGCGTTCTCCTGTGTATATTAAGATCACCAATCCGCCTGCCAAGTGTCGTGATTATGCAAATCTCCTAATGGACAGGCTACCAAAGTGACATTCTATTGGGGAGGTTAATGTCCAGCAGTGGACGTATTTAGGCTGATGATGAAATAAAAATGTAAACTTACGGGAAGTTTAATATATTTAAAATATTTCATCATCAGGTTTTTTTTTTCTCCACTGCAGGAGTACAACCCTCTCTCATCTGCCGGAGACAGACGGAGGATTTGGCTTACACTCCCCGCGCTGGCCAGACTGGTTGGGGAGGCCTGATTGATGTTTTATAATGTATTCCCTCAGTCGCCTTGTACGACATCCACGGGAAGAGTTGGAGTGGTCCTATTCTACTCTACCGGAAACCACACGGCAGAAAACAGCTAGTAAATAATTGTCACTACGGCTGATGCACCAACATACCTTAAAGACAGCTAATATCATTATAACGCCAGATATGATGTCCAATATGATAAGAACCAGAAAGGCAATGACGATATCCTTGCCCAGTACTACGAACCCTGCCCCCGCCTCAGCTTGAGCCGCATTCATTGCCGAGATCTGTGACGACGTCACCGCCAGCATGATGACTTGTGTTAACTGGAAATTATTAAAGTTTAGATAGACATACTCTATATTGTACACAGATTAAGAAATGTACTTTATTAAAAGTACATTTCTTTTATCAAATTTGGTACTAAACGCATTATACTTGTCCTTTCGGTTACTCTAAGGTTGACTGGAAGAGATCCCTAAGTGTATAATAAACACCTATTTAGTTGCTTATGGAAAACTGGCTTCACTTTTTAAGTTCTCATAAATTCTCGGCCAGGTGAATCTCCGGAATTTACCAACTTTTCTTTTAGTATTGTGTTATTATTTAATTTAATTAATTAAAGTCAAAGTCAAAATCATTTATTGCATATGAGTACCTTGGTACATTTATACACGTAATTTTTTTTATCGACTAGGAACCGCTTCCTACGTGTTAGCGCTGTGAAGAAGAAACGGCGCAAAAAACTTCACGCAACACATCTTTTAAAAATCAAGTTTGCATACAATTGATAAAGATTTTACGAAGCTGAATTAACATTAGTACCAAGCATCTTTGTCATTCAAATAATCGTTTATTTTATAATAGGCTTTCTTACAAAGCTTTAGTCTTAACCCTGGTAAAACAAGTTTATTTTTATTTCTTGTATTATAACTATTATTGTCACAGTGCCTCAAAAAGAGAGATACGTTTTTTCTGACATATAAAATATTATCTAAAATGAATTGACCAGCTACTGTTAATATGCTTATTTCATTAAACTTTTCTCTTAATGAGTCTCTACAACGCAGATTATAGATTGCCCTAACTGCTCTTTTTTGCAAGATAAAAATGGTCTCTATATCTGCTGCTTGACCCCACAGTAGGATACCGTATGCCATGATACTGTGGAAGTAGCTAAAGTACACTAACCTCGCGGTAGCAACATCTGTTAATTGTCTGATTTTCCTTACGGCGTAGGCGGCAGAACTTAATCTGCCAGCCAATGAAGTTATGTGGGGTCCCCATTGTAAAGATGAATCTATAGTTATACCCAGGAACACAGTACTTTTAATAAACTCTAGTGTGTCATTACCTAATGTCACATTGTTTTCTACTTTTCTTACATTTGGTAGAGAGAATTTAATACATTTTGTTTTCTTTGTATTTAATGCAAGGTTATTTACACTAAACCAGTTAAGAATTTGCGTGAGAGTATTATTTACCTCAGCAAGTTCACAATCTTTTCTGCTAATTTTAAAAATCAGCGAAGTGTCATCGGCAAATAAAACTATATTGGACATGTTTTGTATTAAAAAAGGCAAGTCATTTATATATACAAGAAAAAGAAATGGGCCCAGAACTGAACCCTGGGGTACCCCCATTTTCACGAATGACCCAGATGACCGAATTCCGTTTATATCTACTTTTTGTACTCTATTTTCTAAGTAAGATTTAAGGAATTCGAATGCTCGAAATTAATTAAATATGTCAGACATTCACACTAATTATCCAGTCCCAAACTAGGCGGAGTCTGTGCTATGGTTACGATTTATCATCCTACTAATATTATAAATGCGAAAGTTTGGATATTTGGATGTTTGTTACTCAATCACGCTTCAACCACTGGACGGATATAGCTTAGGTCCTGGAATAGGACATAAGATAGTTTTTATCCCGAAAAAACATCCCATTCCTACGGGAAAACATAATAATTTGTGATTTTAAGTCGAAGGACCCCACGCGGACGAAGTCGCGGGCAACAGCTAGTCGTATATAAAGCTAAAAGAAAGACACTCACCACTAATATCACCGCCCAGGCTATCAAGCCGGGCTTTAGAGGTATGCAGAAGCAGCATAGTGAGAACTTCGGTAACTCTACCCATTTACCCATGGCTGCCAGTGTCACGGTGAAACTTGTTGCACTAAATGACCACTAATAATTAATTTATTATCGTGCCGAAGTATCGGCAACAAGCTAAATTCCCAACAAAGTAACTCCCCTTGCTAATCTTTTCGATATTCTGTATTTTTATCAGCAATTATCAACATTATCTATGTTTTAGTATGTTGTTTGAAATTATGCTTTATCTATGTAAACGTATACCTAAACAACACTTGAGAACGTAAAAGGTGCATTGAAGACTATAAAAGCTAACTAACCATTTGGCCTAGTGGAATAGTCGTTAGATTCGAACGCCGGAGATCGTGGGTTCGATTCCCACCAGAGACTTGACCACTTAGTACATTTTCCCCCGGTCTGGATGTCTACATATTTGTGATTCGTTCTATCCTTGTCTAATTACCGTAGTACAGGAGAAAATCCCAGTTTGGGATTTAATAAAGTCTATATATGTTCCTATATATTAAAAAAATCTGCCTAGTCACTTTATAACAGTTATTATCACTCTAAACCTACTGGACGGTTTTGATTGGTGTTTCATTATTTCACCTAAATATCTTTAATAGGTTTTGCAGTATATGTATATCAATATGATTTCGAGGAGCTGATCAATTTACCATCAGTCTTCTGAAAGAAAACCATACGAGCGAAACCGCGGCTTTAAAGTAGTAGCTTATCACCTGTTATCGTATTAGTCACTGTCTATCATTTTGTCACAGTCCATCTTATGACGTAGACACGCACTAAAAGGACCACAGAATGCGGATAGCTAAGCTGGTCTTAATTTTTTTGTAAAGAAATAAAAAGATAAAGTTTATGAGTTTACTTCATATAATCTCTAGAACTACTGAGCCGATTGTTAAATTGAATTATACACCTGTATTTTCCCACAGAAAAGCCGACTGACCGGGGAGAACGCCTTCGGGCAAAAAGCTACCAACAAGACCAAAAACACTTGTCAAAGTTAGCTCTGTCATTAAAAAAATATTCATTTTTTTAACACCCAACAGGCTTTCAACGACTACTACTCCAGCGAGCACAATCGTCTGCTCAGCCTGTGGCGTGAAGTAGTCGGTGTGAAGCGCTTCTTCGCTGAGCTACAGACGAGCACAGAGCGCGACCTGTACCGTGTCAAGAACGACTTCGATTCAGCTACTAGGGAGCTGGTTGGCACGCTGAGTGGATACGCCATCACTGCTTTCGCTACCGATCAGGGGGTTAAGGTGAGATTTACTGTTGTTTAGTCAGTTTACAACGAGTAAGAATGAGGTGTGATTTGTTTCAACTACTAGAGAATGGCACGCTAAGTGGATATGCCACCACTGCTTTGCTACCGACTACAGGGTTACGGTTAATCTCTGCAATGCCCTAGTCGCTAGCAACCGAGAACAACATCGCATCAACTACTAGGGAATTGGTTGGCACGGTAAGTGGATATGCCAACACCGCTTTCGCTACCGACAAGAGAGATACGGTTAGCCTCTTGCAGTGCCTTATAAGGCTGATGCGCTGACTACTAAGAACGTCTTCGCATCAGCTACTAGGGAATTGGTTGGCACGGTAAGTCGATATGCCACCACTGCTTTCGCTACCGACAAGAGAGATACGGTTAGCCTCTTGCAGTGCCTTATAAGGCTGATGCGCTAACTACTAAGAACGTCTTCGCATCAGGTACTAGGGATCTTGTTGGCACGGTAAGTCGATATGCCACACTGCTTTCGCTACCGACTATAGGGTTACGGTTAATCTATTGCAATGCCTTAGTCGCTAGCAACCGAGAACGACATCGCATCAACTACTAGGGAATTGGTTCGCACGCTCAGTGGATATGCGATCACTGCTTTTGCTATCTATCAGGGGGGTTAAGGCTACTGTAAAATGAGCCACTAATAGAGAACAACTGTTCGTTGGCACTTTGAGTGGATACGCCAATTGCTTACATCCGTTCTGTGGGTCAGAAGCAACATATTAACAGAATACACCCCTGTTATAAGCTTAGTTGCTGCAGAAAGAACTCTACCTCTTACTCATAAACATGTGTAGGCTCCTTATCAATTCGAATACAAGTCAATGGAGAGTCCATTTTATCAGATTTAGTTTGAATTAATTACATTATATGGCTCTTTTATCTGTAACATTCGAAGATAAGACCGCTGCACGCCGGCCGGTGTCTGATAACATCTGTTTCACGCCAAACGGATACCATGAAAGCGAAATTTTTTTGTCCGTCTGTCTATTCGACAGTTAATTCGAATAACTACGCAGACTTAAAATTTAGACTATACACGTAAAAATCCCGGCGATATGGGAAATTTATGGAAACTTCTCCGAATAGGTTCGTGTTTAAACGATTGGTACGCGAACACTTACTTGGATTACCGTAGGAGTAAATTAGTCATCGTCTATGTATCACGATTTTATTTATTACAGAATATTTATGTATATATTTGTTTATATATAGTATGGGCCCGATTATGAAGGCACACATTTAAAATTTGACAGCGCTAAAATTGGTTTCGTCTTTATCTTCATAATACTGTGTTACAAGGATAGCAACAGTTTTAGTGCTGTTAAATTTTAACATTGTGCCTTGAGAATCGAGCCCAATATGTATATATTTATCTTTGTAATAAGTATTCATATATTACATATCGTCGACTAAACACGTAAACCTCCCAATTTCATTTAGCTGCTATTGCATTACGAAAGCTATTTTCTGAATGTTAGGGTATATAATTGTTTATTAGTCAAAATGCAGTTGGCAGGTTTACATTTTTAGCCGACGATATGTAGTATATATTTTTTACGTAGTAAGTGTAGTAATGTAATTTAATTAAATGTAATTTGTATGTAATTTAAATGTAATTTATAGATTACATTTAGTATGTAGTGTATTTTAGTATTTATTATGTAAGTATAGTATGTAACCAATTTTCTTATATAATATTTTTGCGCCTACCACTCATTATCTGCATTACCCAAAGATCAACTGGAAGAGAATGCCATATTGGCATTATGTTCGCCTTTTGTACTTTCTGTGCAATAAAGTTTTTTAATAAAATAAAATAAATAAATATCGTACGTTTTTCCCCCGATATATTCCAAGAAAAAAAATAAAAACAAGAAAGCGCATGACTTGTTGATAGTAATAAAATTAATAGTTTTTGTAGACTTATGCAACAAACTCATGTTTGGATTTCTGTGGGGTATCATGTATTGCAGATTAACCTTAATATTGAAATTAAGATTAATTTATATGATCCAACTAGCGTTTTCGTACGCGCAGCCAGTAAAACACATACTACGTAAATATCCTTGCCATATAAACATGCTCTAAATAAAGACAATAAAAAATGTGGTAGCTACAATAAATTCTCATCATGAGTCATCGGATTGCGATAAAATAAAGACTAATTCATCTGTGGAAAGGTAAAAACGCTAAAGCGCCAGTTTGACAAGTTTACAGGAGATAAAGTTTAAAGTATTTTGTTTTTTTTTTTCGGAAAAAAAATTAATGTCTCGTTTTCTACGAGGAGTATTTTTATGTAAGTTTAAAAGAATACGATTGTATAATAACTGCTTAATTATGTAAAACAAAGAATCATTATAGGTATTTTATTTTACGAGATATATGTCTCATTAGCGAAAATCACCTGAACATATAAAAAATGTTAGTCGGGTAAAAAACGGTAAACATATACATAGACAGATCGACGCAGAAAAAAAAACACAAACAAACAAAAAACAAAAAAAAACAGTCGAATGGGATATTTAACTCATTTTCGACCAATCATGTCGCTTTAGCGTTTTTACCTTTCCACTGACGATATGTTACTCCAATTTGAGCCTCTTATTTTTCTGAAAACTCCATCAGAATTTGTTCAGTAGTTGTTACGTGATGTGTGTACAGACAAACAGGCAAAAATTCCAATAATGATCTTATTGTATTATATTACTTCTCGTTATACCCCCCAAACAGTTTTACTGCAAATATTTTCAATGTACAGAGTTTACGTTTTTATTTACCAGTAGTTTTTCTTATTTTCTTGGAAGAAAGATTGCCCGGAAGAGATCGCTTTAAGTGATAAGGCCGCCTTGTACACTTGCATGAATCTGTACCTATTTTTATTGTTATTCTTAATCTGTATGCAATACGTATAGTATATCTATCTAGGTGTATATTTTTCAATGTGTCGTTTTTCTTGCAGGCCGATCCTCACCAGGCTGGAACTACCCCTGCCTACTCAGCAGGCGCCACTGCCGGCTACACTCCAGGCCCCAGCGTGGCGGTCGAAAGCCTCCGCGTGGACCTCCGCGATATGACGTCACAGCGCGACACGGCGCTGGCGGAGTTGCGTGAGAGGGACGCACGTATACAGCGTCTGCTTGGAGAACTGCAGGGGCTGGTACGTACTAAGAATGTTTACGCAACATAGACATTTACATATCGTCGGGTAGCAAACAACATCACTTCTTCCTACGAGTACCAACCTACGATTCTCTGTTCGCAGCCCTCGCGCTATAGATATAGGATCTGGAATCTACTTACTGGGCTATATTTTATTATTTTACCTTATATTCTATGGTGAACTAAATGTTAGAACCGCCCAAATTCGACTTGTGTGGTGCAAATGTCATCATCAGCCGAAATACGTCCACTGCTGAACATAATCCTCCCCAATAGAATGCCACTGTTGGCGGGCTGTCCATTGGGGTATTTGCCATAATCACCGTACTGGCCAGACGGGTTGGGGAGGCCTGATTGATGTTTTATAATGTATTCCCTTAGTCGCCTTGTACGACATCCACGGGAAGAGTTGGAGTGGTCCTTTTTTACTCTACCGGAAACCACACGGCAGTCGCCTTGGTCAGAGGAATGTGACAGTTTCATATAGCAGCACTGAAACTGTCACATTCCTCTCTCTGCTCTGGTTAACAGTTCCCTCCTACATCACTGTATCTCATTCCCCATTAGCCCTTTATCTCGGTCCCCCAGTAAAACTCACCCAGTGTGCGGCGCCGAGCGATAAGTTAGAAAGAGAAGTACTGTCGTTCGGCTATACTCGGCCGCTTGCTGCGGACGTCCCTACAATAATTTACGTGTCTGACTTATCGAATCAACTGTCGAGTTGGTAGTTCGACTAATTAGGTATATTGATTTATTATTTAATTGAGATTTTAAACTGACATACTGTGTGAACAATACATTTCTTTTGTCGTGAAAAATGTACCATTAGGCATTATATATTTATATTTAATGAATTTATTGTTGATATTATTGAACTGGATTATTCCAGAATGAATTAAGTATTTAGTTAATGGGAAATATAAAATTGACATATTGACATTGTACAAATTTGATTACCTATAGTATTTTGCAAGATACACCCTTGGGTACATTTATACTGGAACCGTGATGTTTTTTAAGAACATGTATGTACCTATAAATTATGGCTAAATTAATGAAATTGCCGTGTGGGATCCTGTAGAGTAGAATAGGACCACTCCACTCTTCCCGTGGATGTCGTACAAGGCGACTAAGGGAATACATTATAAAACATCAATCAGGCCTCCCCAACCCGTCTGGCCAGCGCGGGGAGTGTAGGCCAAATCCTCCGTCTGTCTCCGGCAGATGAGAGAGGGTTGTGCTCCTGCAGTGGAGACAAAAATAACCTAAAGATAATGATGATGAATCGAAAGTTTACTACCGACAGCAAACATCTAGTCAGGTTTTGGGGGAGCTTGGAAAGCTTTTTAAAAAGCTAATTAAAAGTATTTAAAATTAATTAAAGTAAATAAGAGACGTCCGAACAGATTCGATGCTCGTATATTTCTCATGCAAAACCTTAAGTAAGTTGGTGAGGCGTCATGCCTTCGACCACCCGGACTCTGCTGAGTCTTTCTGGATAAGAGCCTGGAATGTGTTGGCTTGCACTTCTCAGGCTCTAACTTGTATGGTACGTGTGGGTTGCGAATGCATAACTATCTACTACAATGTTTATGTGTGTTGGGTATTTATTTATTGGAAGTTGGGCTTGGAAATAGGGCTTCTCAAGATCAAGCTAGTTCCAAGTTGAAATGAACTGCTATTATAAAAAATCTTCGCTATCATTGAGCTTCGCTTGCAGGAGGAGCGTTGCGACACCGCCGAGACGATGTGCTCGGAGGCGAATGTGATGCGGTCGGCGCTGGAGGCCGTGGCGCGCGCGCTCATACAGGACTCCGAAGCGGACGCAGCGCCCCCGCACATGCACCTAGCTGACCGGTGAGTGTCTCTACTACAACAACTCTGCTCTGCTAACTAAGAAGACCGTAAAGTGTTTAAGCAACCTCTTGGATGTTGTCAAAAAAGAGGTAGAACCGGTTTTCTATAATTCTATAAAAACTACTAGTGTTTCTTCGCCAATTGAATAATTAAAGTTCATCAGTCGTAGAATTATAGTCGGGACACACTGATTAAAAAAGTCTTTAATCAGCGAGTTCGGCCTGTCATGACCTACGGTGCAGAGACGTGGACACTGACGGTGGGCCTAATTTATAAGTTTCAAGTCGCTTAGCGAGCTATGGAGAGGGCTATGCTCGGAGTTTCTTTGAAGGGCATTCGTAAGGAAGAGATACGACGAAAAACGAAGGTGACCGACGTAGCCGAAAGGATTAGCGAGCTGAAGTGGCAGTGGGCGGGCCAGATCTGTCGCAAAACCGACGGCCGTTGGGGCAGACGAGTTCTGGAGTGGAGAACACGGATTGGCACGCGCAGGGCGGGACGCCCCGCCGCCAGATGGACCGACGATCTAAAGAAGGTGGCCGGAAGCGGATTGATGCGGAGGGCGGAGAACCGGGTGTGGTGGCGTTCATTGAGAAAGGCCTGTGTCCAACAGTGGACGTCTAAGGCCTGACATGATGATGATGATGAGAACTATAGTAAAAAAAAAGAAGTAGTTTGACCTCTTTTTTGACATTTTCCAAAAACACTTAACAGTCTTAGTACCCTAAATATTACAGACAAACTGTACCCGCGTCTTCGCTCGCGTGGACTACAGAATATTGTTTTTTTTTAATGTAATTGAAATTTATTTAGTGTTAATCCACTTCCCTCTACCCTTCCGCCTTACCTTTCCTCTTTTCTTTACTCCCGCTCCCAATCCCGCACCCACTGTCGCTCCGACTCCTACACCTACTCCCCCATCCCGGAATATCAATATAAACAAAAATTTCGTATCAAATACATGAGTGAAACTACGTAATTCCGATCTCTGTATATTACTATGTCCTATACCTCATACCATGAGGCAAAATAATTCATTCATCGAACAAATGAATGAATACTTGTTGGCGAAGTTATAAAAGAGGAGCTGATTTGGAGGCACAGTGCGTGTTCGTCGTTCTGTTCGACTACACCTCATACCATAAAGCAAAATAATTTTTCGCACCTCATAAGTCATCTCAAAGTTTTATCTTCATAATTGACACTTATTGCTTATTAAATTATATAACAGATGCACATTTTAAAATCATCTGTTATCTAATTGAATAACCAATTAATGTCAATTATGAAGGTAAAAACATGAAGGGGACTTACGAGGTGCGAAAAACTATTTTGCTTCATGGTATGAGGTGTAGTTAGATTTCACATTTAAATTATTGTTTTTCAATTATTACAATTGCAAACATTGGAAAGGATTTAACATTTAAAACACTTGTATTTTTTAATGTACTCTGTCCTACACCTCATACCATGAGGTAAAATAATTTTTCGCACCTCATAAGTTATCTCAAAGTTTTAGCTTCATAATTGACACTAATTGGTTATTAAATTTTATAACAGATGCACATTTTAAAATCATCTAATAACCAATTAATGTCAATTATGAAGGTAAAAACATGGAGGGGACTTACGAGGTGCGAAAAACTATTTTGCTTCATGGTATGAGGTGTAGTTGGATTTCACATTTAAATTATTATTTTTCAATTACTACTATTGCAAACATTGAAAAGGATGTAACAATTAAAACACTTGTATTTCTTGATGCCTCCCCAACCCGTCTGGCCAGCGCGGGGATTGTAGGCCAAATCCTCCGTCTGTCTCCGGCAGATGAGAGAGGGTTGTGCTCCTGCAGTGGAGACAACAATAACCTGATGATGATTTCTTGATGTACATTTCGCCGCCAGCTCGCCGAAACGCAACGTCCCGCAGTCGGCCAACGCGACGGCCTTCGCCGAGAGCACGATATCGGCCGTGCAGGCCGCGCTGCACAAGTACCAGATACAAATACACGACTTGCAGGTACTGAGAATTCTTTTCCATTCATATCATTGGCCTAGTGGCTTGGGCAATGGATTCGAGCGCCAATGCTCGTGGGTTCGATTCCCACTGGGGACAGACAACTTTGCACAATTTGTACAAGTTGGTCTCGGTCTGGATGTTATATTTGTGAATTTTTCCTATTCTTATTTGAACAGGAGAAAATCCTAGTTTGGAATTAGACAAGTGTATATATATCCTACTAATATTATAAACGCGAAAGTTTGTAAGTATAGATGGATGTTTGTTACTCTTTCACGTAAAAACTACTGAATGGATTTTAATGAAATTTTACAATAATATTTAATACATTAATAAATGTCTAAATACCTTATACATCTGAATAACACATAGGCTACAATTTATAAAGATATTGTGTGAATTGTCCAAAATATCAAGTAAGTAAGAAAAATCTACCATCTGCGAGCTATTCTGGCGTTTGCTGCCAAAACCGCTAGAGTTACACATATGTAATGTATGATGGAAATGTTTATCTTAAATAGTCCTACAAAAAAAGCGGGCACCAGCTAGTATGTAATATTTATTTATTTATTCTTGTGGTTTCAGAATTCCAACAACAAAGTATTACAAATGCAAAACTCACTATTTCTTGTAACTGTTATTGTCACAGTGCCTCAAAAAGAGAGTTATATTTTTCTGATATATAAAATATTATCTAAGATGAATTGACTAGCTACTATAAAAATGCTTATTTCTTTAAACTTTTCTCTCAATGACTTTCTACAACGCAGATTATAGATCGCCCTAATAGCTTTATTTTGCAAAATATAAATGGTCTATATATTTGCTGGTTGACCCCACAGTGAGGGAAGAAGTGAGGGCAGCGGTCAGCAGGAACTTGGTCATGGGACCTATAAACATATTATGAACAGGGGCCCTACGCCATAAGCATTACGGAAATTATTCGTCGACGGAAAAAAGCGATTTCGTACTCTTTGCAGGTCATATGAAATACGACTATCGTAATTAGACTATATATATATATACATATACATACATACATATCATGCACACACACACACACACACACCACTCACACACGTTGTTTAAATATATATAAGATATAAGTATGGAAGAGCGAGGCCCTCTGGCACAGACATTTTTATGTCTAAAAGAGGGCCCCAACTATCCTCTGTAACCCCCTAAGTTTCTGTAATAAACATTTTTTTTGTATTAGACGCCAAAAACATATGTGAATGTGAAATGTTCTTGTTTTGTGTACATGTTGTGCGTGCATTTACCTAAATCTAAAAACTCGCAGGTGAAACTTCAAAATACAAGAGAGCAGCTGCTGACAAGCAGGAAGAACTGTGAGGCGGCTGACACTAATATCTCTTCCCTGGAGAGCAAGGTGCAGGATTTGCAAGGTAATTTATCATAGTATCAGCCCTTAGACATCCCTACTGAACACAGGCCTTCCTCAATGAACGCCAACACATCCGGTCCTCCGCATCCGGCCGCTTCCGGCCACCTTCTTCAGGTAGTCAGGTCCATCGGCCAAGTGGGGCGTCTCACCCTGCATGTAATTTATCATCAGCAGCTATTACTCTCTTTAATTATCATCAACGAATAATATTCCTAAAATTCTACAAACGACTCTGTCAAAGTGCTGAGGTATGTGGGCGGAGGAGCCTGCACGCTGATTGGTTCGGCCAAGATCGCGTCAAGTTATGATTGGTCGGAGCAAACTAAATAAATATTCTAATCTCGAATCAAATCGGTAATCTGATCAAACTAATAAATCGGATTTCCCATTTTAAAGATATTTAACGCATGTGTACGTTAAGTGATGTATGGTGATGAGCAGGGTGTACTCAGTAAAACACAGTCGAGTTGCACCTAACAAAAGACTCTTTATTTACTTCATCATCATCATCATCAGGTTATTTTTGTCTCCACTGCAGGAGCACAACCCTCTCTTATCTGCCGGAGACAGACGGAGGATTTGGCCTACACTTTTTTGCCTCGTGTGTTTTTGTTCATGTATTTTATTACTTTGTATTTCAGGTAAACTGGATCAAGCCAACACGGATCTGAATCAGCTGTCACAAGAGAAGGAGTCTCTGCAGAAAACAGTGGAGTCGCTACGGATTGACAAAAATAATCTGGAGAGGAACAGGGTCGAGATTAATGCTATGGTAAGTACATTATCTTCAACGTAACAACATAACGCCCACAGTTGGGCCGAGGGTGTAAATACGACTACTGAGAACTTGACACGAGAGAATGTCGTAAAGTGAAAAAGGGATTTTTGGAAAAATACAAATAAGTTGCTATACGGGTCTTCTAGAATTCTATGATATGTGCTATGGTTTCTTCACTACTTGAAGAATTAGTGTTCATCATAAATATAACTCGAGAAAATCAGTTAGCTATCTTATTGCCATTTAATCAAAGTTATTTCTCCTTTTTCTTCAATCCATCTCTCGCATCAGGGCAGAATACGTCTTAGTACTTAAATAAAAATTATTTCTAGTTTGCAAACTTTTGACTGGTTTGTGGTGGAAATTGTAGGTAATTAAAAAAAATCCCAAAAGATACGCCTTGGACATAATATGCCTTTGACGAAATGATACTTGGACCTAGACCTCTGAACACAAAGTAAATGTGACAGTTTCGATAATGCCGAATAACAAAGTCGTGTTTTCCTTGAGGTTTCTGTTCAAGTTACTACGGACATAACATAAATATGTTTAATTCAATTATTCTTTGTTGCACAATAAAATAACACAGATACAATAATAAAGTACCTTACATCTATTAGCTCTTATCGCTACAAGCTATTTCTTCCGGATAAACTTTCTGTAGAAGATAAGAATAGCAGTGAAAGGTATGTTGTGAAGTTAAATAAAATTAGTTTATGCAATATTTTTAAAAATAAGTAATTAAGGTCATCACTGTGGTCACCAATCCGCCTGCCAAGCGTTGTGATTATTATAGGAAAATCCCTCAATGAACAGCCCACCAAAAGAGACATTCTGGACGTAAGTCGGCTGATGATGAAGTTTAAATAATACTTGTAAACTTGTAGGTGGAGTCCCTGACATCAGACTACGAGAAACTGCAGAAGATCAACTCGCGGCTCGAGAAGAGCATAGAGTCGCTGGAGGGCGAGAAGAGAGCGCTCAACGCTGAGGTGGACCATCTTCACCGCGAGGCGCAGAACAGGGAGTCTGTGCTCAGGTACACAAGAACTTCCTGAAGTATTGAGGTCTTCTGAAAGGAGTTATTGCATCGACTAATAAGCCCATAGATGTCTCATGCAACGGCGATCTTCTCCGGACCAATGGTCGCGGAGTCCCCTCCGCCCGCACACCTCAGTCCGTACTTTGACAGAATTGTTTGTAGAATTAGGATAATTAGGAGTCTATTGGCCTTATTGTTCTATGGGTTCTTGGTACCACATTTTATTTATTTATTAATAATGTATTTTATATATAATTTAAAGTAATATTTGTATGTTAGAGTAATTTATTTTATTTATTATAAAGCCGTTGCCGTGTTTTCGGACTAGTCCGGACTAGTGTGGTTTCCGGTAGAGTAGAATAGGACCACTCCAACTCTTCCCGTGGATGTCGTACAAGGCGACTATGGGAATACATTATAAAACATCAATCAGGCCTCCCCAACCCGTCCGCGCGGGGAGTGTAGGCCAAATCCTCGCGTCTGTTTCGGGCAGATGAGAGAGGGTTGTGCTCCTGCAGTGGAGACAAAAATAACCTGATGATGATGATGATAAATTTTTTTCACAAATGGCCACGACTGCATTAAACCACAGGTGAGTTAAAACCCAGTTATCACCCACTTTATTCCACTTTTTGTGTGGTTTGTTGGTTTTCACCCGCACAAACCACTCAGTGGGTGGAATAAAATGGATGATAACTAGGTTTTAACTAACCTTTGGTTTAATCCGGGTGTATGGTTACCCATCTCTAGTACCGGGCTTTTGGTCATAATGTTTATACTAAATATTTCAGGGCCGAGGAAGAGCGTGCGTCGCGTTTCCGCTCAGAGCTGGTGACACTGCGCGAGGACCTGAACAAGACGTGCCTGGCTCGAGACATGCTGGACCAGCAGAAGTTGGAGACGGACTCCATATTGTCTCAGATGGAGAAACATCGAAGTATGTTTTGTCATATCTTCTCGTCGCGAATACAACAGTGCCTGAAGATTAAAGTCTTCAACCACTACGTCTTACCCGTAATGACGTACGGCGCCGAAACGTGGACATTGACATTGGGACTAGTCCGAAAACTAAAAGTCGCTCAGCGAGCTATGCTCGGAGTTCCTCTAAGGGACAGGACCCGAAATGAGGTGATCCGCCAGCGAACTAAAGTCTTCGACATAACTCAAAATGTTAGTACGTTGAAGAAGCAGTGGGCTGGTCATATCTGTCGGAGAACCGATTATCGTTGGGGTAAACGAGTTCTTGAGTGGAGACCGCGACTGGGCAGGAGTAGTGTGGGACGCCCCCTGGCTAGATGGAGCGACGATCTGCGTAAGGCAGCTGGCAGGGACTGATGGTAAGAGCCGAGGATCGGCTTCAGTGGCGCACCTTGGGAGAGGTCTATGTCCAGCAGTCGATTCTTGCAGGCCGATGATGATGTTTTTAACTTTCTCTGCACACAAAACAGAAAAAATAGGCCACAAAACTAGTCAGTGCACTATGATGCAAGGTCCGTAGAGTTTTCATAGCGAAAATTAAAATGCATAGTGATTGAATGTTGTAGTCTATCGACTTTTGAAGGTATCGATATTGTCCTATTACTAAATATAAAATAAACCAATACTTAATAAAAAAAAAATTTAGTATCGAACTGGCCCATCGATATATTGTACTGTATAATGCTGTATGTTTCTATGTAGGTGAGCTAGAAATAGAATTAGAGAGGACGATGCTAGAGAGAGGCGACTTGCAAGACTTGGCAGAGAAGCTGGAGTCTGCCATCAGGAATCTGGAGGGCGACAAGAAAAAGTTGCAGGAAGAGGTGAAACAGGTGAGTTGGATGACACGAAATTTATATTCATTTAGGTGGTGCCACGTTTACAGTGATCGTAATTGAGTGGGAAGTGACTTAACTCTGTGGGGGGCTTGGAGGGGGAGATTCGGGAAGGATGTGAACGGAGAACAAAATACAAGGCAATAACATAATCAGCCGAAATACGTCCACTGCTGAACATAAGCCTCCCCAATAGAATGCCACTTTTAGCGGGCTGTCCATTGGGGGATTTGCCATAATCATCACATGAATTACTTTAATATATACATGAGAACGCTCGCTGCTGCCCGTCTCTGCTGCAAGCGAAGGAATCAATGACTAAAAGAGGTCGTAAACAGAGACCGCTGAGCAAATAGGTGAAATAACTTGTAGATTATGCAACCCACAGCTGGAAGACGAGAAGTCTTCACTCTCCAACCAGTCGTCAGAGCAGCAGGGCGACCTGAACTCCTTGCGCAAGGAGCTTCTCTCCGCTGAGCAGACGCGGATGGAGCTGGAGGCCGATAAGGCATCTCTGTTCGAGAAGATCAAGTTTTTGGAGGGGGAGAGGGAGAAGGTCGAGTTGGAGTTGCGACAGGTTATCAGGTCAGTTTTTTTAAAAAGGTGAAGGGATCCGTTATTTTGGATGCCCTTATAGAATATAATAATTTTGTTTCAGACATTATAAATATCCATGCTTTTTGTTCGACCCAGATAACGCGAAAACTACTGGACTGACTGAGTTCTCAATTTTCACTATATGTAGTGCAAGCCCAGGAAGCGGTAGTAATTTTTTTTAACTTTGACTTGACATTGGAAATAAAAACATATATATATATTTACACTTTCTAATTTGCAAATGCAGATACTTACTCGTATTGTAAATACCGAATGCACAGACAGCCTGACCTGGGGGCCTACTCCATAACCATTTCGGATAATCCGTCGAACTAAACAATCACTTTGTACGGGTATTGAGGCATCGACATACTTTATTGATAACTTCCGTTACAGGTCAAATAAAAATTATACAAAAGTAAAATAAAAAATTATAAAGGCAAATTAAACACAATTAAATATAAAAACATCAATAACTAACATAAACACTAATAAAACTAAATAAATGAAGTTAATGTGTCATCATCATGTCACATAGAGAATGTCATGTGACCCGTGTCACATAGAGAATCTGTGCTAGGAGCAGAAACTTTTTGCATAACGAGACGGCGAACTGTAATGCTATTCTGTAAATTACAAACTCACGTGCGAGTCTCACTCAAGTCATCATCATCATGTCAGCCTTTAGACGTCCACTGCTGGACATAGGCCTTCCCCAATGAACGCCACCACACCCGGTCCTCCGCCCTCCGCATCCAGCCGCTTCCGGCCACCTTCTTTAGGTCGCCGGTCCATCTGGCGGCGGGGCGTCCCACCCTGCGCGTGCCAATCCGTGGTCTCCACTCCAGAACTAGTCTCGAGGTCATTTGAGCTCTTTGATCTCCGCTGGAGATAGACTTGGGCGACGTCTGATGCTGGCTATCTGGAGTATAGCGCCAAACATACCTATACTATATATCGCCATATGGTTTCCGCTAAAGTAGAATAGGACCACTCACTCATGTGATTTTACGCAAATCAAAACCTAATCCATTGGCATTCTGTAAATATTCTAGAGCACTGTCGACGTGAAGTGACTTCTTTGTTCACTTCACGTCGATAGTGCTCTAGAATGTTTACAGAATTACCAATGCATAAGGTTTCAAATGAATGAAGTCACTCGAGGGAGACTCGCAGGTGAGTTTGTATTTTATACAATACAATACAATACAACATTTATTTATTATCTCAACACAAAGATTAAGTACAATTATAATGTATAAAATTAAAATGAGTACAATTTATCTTTTGTGAGAGACGGGTGATTTTGATTGGTACTTTTGTAGAATAGCACTGCTGGTCTCTTCAACTATATCCGTAGACAGTAGAGTCTGTCGAATTACATTAATATATATTTGTCAGGGAGCGCGGGGAGCTGAGCTCCCAACTGACCGCGATGGTCCGCAAGAAGGACGCGCTGAACGAGGAGATCATGCGGCTGCAGCAGCGGCTGGAGCAGGCCGGCGAGACCATCGGCCGCGTCAACCGCGCGCTCGAGGACCACGTCAAGGACGGGGAGGAGAAGCAGGTACACTACACTCCCGGCCAGACAAGGAGGGCTTTTTTCCTACTCTCGAGGTCATTTTGAGCTCTTTGATCTCCGCTGGAGATGGACTTGGGTGACGTCTGATGCTGGCTATCTGAAGTATAGCGCCAATCACACCTATACTATATATCGCCGTGTGGTTTCCGCTAGAGTAGAATAGGACCACTCCAACTCTTCCCGTGGATGTCGTACAAGGCGACTAAGGGAATACATTATAAAACATCAGTCAGGCCTCCCCAACCCGCCTGGCCAGCGCGGGGAGTGTAGGCCGAATCCACCGTCTGTCTCCGGCAGATGAGAGAGGGTTGTGCTCCTGCAGTGGAGACAAAAATAACCTGATGATGATACCTATACTACATGTGAGTGAGGCTAGTGATACATCCATACATTCGAACGGATTTAATCACCTACAGGCGCACCAGCCTGTCCGTACACGTTTGTGTGTGCGCGTAAAATATCGAGAGAGGGACAGCGTTATACGTTAACAGATAAGTGCTTCTTTTTCTCTGGCAACCATACTACAGCCGTGCTTTATGTGACATTAATAGGCGGGGGAGGTGAGTGTCGCTTCTGTACGTAGTTTCGTAATCTCTGCTAGTGAGGTGCGTCAGGATCGCGCACAGTGGGATACATCGTCTCTCTGGGACCAGGGCGTGAGCATTATGTATGTACTAGCTGTTGCCCGCGACTTCGTCCGCGTGGTCAACTAACTTCACAAATTATTATGTATTTCCCGTAGGAATGTGAAGTTTTTTCTGGATAAAAACTATACTATGTCCTATTCCAGGACCTAACCTATATGTGTGCCAAGTTTCATCACGATCCGTCCAGTGGTTGAAGCGTGATTGAGTAACAAACATCCAAACATACAAATATCCAAACTTTCACGTTTATAATATAGTAGGAAGTAGGATTAGTAGGATGTGTGTTACCTACCTGCCTATAAGTAATAGTTACACCAATGATTTTTTGCGACATTCTGGTACGCATTACAAAAAATTTGTTTGTTCATCTCAATCAAATCAAAAAATATTCTTTATTGGGCACTTTAGAATAACACTCTATTCTACAAGCAAATACAGTTACAAGTTATAAAAGTTAAAAATCGAGTCTAGTCCCTTACTTTTCCGATTAGTACTACATTTAAAACTTGAGTCATGAATATTTATCAGACAATACTGTTCTGTAACATCGCTAGATCCTGATAGACAGCCTGGAGAAAGACAAGCACCACTTACAAGAGCAACTAGCCAGCGTCCGGTCGGAGAAGGACGCTTTAGAAGCGGTGCTGTTCGACACGGCGAACATGTTGGAGGACGCAGACAACAAGCGAAACAAGCTCGAACACGAGCTGCAGGAGTGTCTCGTACAGCAGGAGAACTACAAAGGTACGTACACATATCTTCTTCTCGTGTCGAACGGTTCCTTCTATTAGATCATGCGCAGCTGGTACATATATCTTAATCAACGATCTCTATGTACTACCAGATGGAGCGTTCCAAACAATCGCTCTGTTCCACGCAAGTAGCCACAACTCTTTCACATTCACTTTGAAACTTGTGCAGTTACTAATCAGAACATTTAATTATTTACTAAATATTGACATTATTTAACCGTAGCGTCAATATTTAGTAATAACTAAATGTTCTGCGTAGTAACTGCACAAGTTTAATTGTGAATGTGCAAGAGTTGTGGCTACTTGCGTGGAACAGAGCGATTGTTTGGAACGCTCCATCTGGTAGTACATAGAGATCGTTGATCTTAATACTACCTGTGCAGTAATATGATCGTGCTTTTCTGCGCCTATGCCGGGCATTGGCAAACCGCTTCAGCCGAGCGAAGTTCGCCTCCGTACTTATGCACCAGTTAAATAAAAATGTCGCTTGATTCAGGTCAAATAGCCCGTCTGACTAAAGACCTGGAGAGCTCGGAGAAAAAGCTGCGCGAGACGCGCGCCTCCATGCAGCAGCAGTCCGGCAAGAAGGAGGCCGAGTACCAGCAGATCATCGCCAACATCAACCGCTCCACCACGGAGAACATCACAAAGCTTAAGGAGGAGAAGGTCAGTCAATTAATCTTTATTCATCATCAGCCTAAAAGAGTCCATTGTTGGACATAGGTCTCTCCCAAGGTGCGCCACTAAACCCGATCTTCGGTTCTTCTCATCCAGTCACTGCCAGCCGTCTTACCCTGATTGTCGCTCCATCTAGCCAGGGGGCGTCCCACACTACGCTTGCCCAGTCGCAGTCTCCACTCGGGAACTCGTTTACCCCAGCGGTAATCGGTTCTCCGATAGATGTGACCAGCCCATTGCCATTTCAGCGTACTAACTTTTTATCTAGCGTACTAATCTTTATTGCAAGATAAAAATACACAGATACAATAATAAAGTAGCTTACCCATGTATATCTATGCGGTATTATATTGGTAAAATCCTAAGGCCATTTTAGGAAGAAGAAGTAGACAGCTTTCTATTATTGCGGCTGTGGGGAACTGTCAAATTATTTATTGTTTTTTTTTCATGCGAACTTATCTTCTCTGGGGGCCAGGAAGACCTGGCGACACTTCGACCCTTCAGGATCTTTTGTGCCAAACCCCTGACCACCAACGGTGCCCCAAGCCGATTTGGTGGACTTCACATACGCTTCAGAATTTCTTCTTTGGCATATGCGGTTTCCTTACGATGTTTTCCTTCACCGAAAAGCCTGTGCCAGCCAGTAGTATGAATGTCATAAAATCATTTATTTGCTCTTGGCTTGGTTTAATTGCCAGATGTTAAAATGTCAGCCATTAATAATGTGATCCTATATTGTTTAATAGGAGCAACTCCGCCAAACCCTCGAGCACAAGCTGAGCCAGACAATGGCTTCGCTGACGAGCGAGAAGGAAGCATCCGAGGCCGGCGCGAGGGAGAGAGAGAAGAAGTTGTTGGCGATAAGGGATCAGCTGATACTGCAGCATGACGAGGCGATGCTCAGGGCAGAGAATGACAAGCAGCAGGCGTTGCTTATGGGTAAACTTCTATCTCGCGGTCTATTAATTTCCCGTGGGAAAAGTATCCTTATTTTGATGAGTTTGAGACCTAGTGGATACGTCTTTAGACGTAAGTGTGGACGTTGACTTCTAGAGTTTGTGGGTTCGATTCCCACCAGGGACAATAAGTTTCACAATTTGTACACGTTGGTCCCAGTCTAGATGTTAAGTTTATAGGTCCTTAGCAGGGGTCGGAATTGGGTAGTGTCATGTACTTGAGACGAAAGTATGGCACGGAAAATTAACACGGAATTATATCAACAGTTTTAATGAAAATCCCAGGATTCTTAGTAGTAATAATTAAAAAGTATGTAATGAACAATTAAGAAAATATATTTTCATATATATAGATGACGACCTCTGTGGCGGAACGGGGTAGCTCTTGGACTGCCACGCCGGAGGTTGCGGGTTCAAATCCCGTTAGGGGCAAATGTTCGTATGATGAATGTTTGTACCCAAGTCTTGGATGTTTATATATTTATTTAAGTATGTGTATCCGTTATCTAGTAACCATAGCACGGGCTCTGCCTAGTTTGGGACTGGATAATTGCCGTGAATGACTGACATATTTATTTATTTATTTTAAAAAAAATGTTTTATTTTACTGTTAAGTGGGAGGCGGAAGAATTATAGATTATTAAATGACCGATGAGGAATGTCCTTGGCATAAAAGTATAATAAATCTCGGAAAATATCCTTATTTATATAAACATATGCCCGCGACTTCGTCCGCGTAGGTTTCGATATTTACACATCTTTACTGCTTTTTACGATTAATTTAGTTTCCCGTAGGAATGAGATGGTTTTTTTCGGAATAAAAACTATCCTATGTCCTATTCCAAGACATAACCTATATGTGTGTCAAGTTTCATCCTGATTCCAGTGGTTGAAGCGTGATTGAGTAACAAACATCCAAACTTTCGCATTTATGATATTAATGGGATCGTCGCAAGTACACAAGTGACACTACCTAATTCCAATCTCTGCTTATTATGAATCATCATTATCAGAAATCGTTTGGAAGTCCAAGATTTATATCCGCAGCCCATCAAGAACAGCAGGCTCTGATAGAACGGCTGGAGGATGCGAAGAGGACCCTCGACTGCGAACAGAACAAGCTGGAGCGCGCGCGGCGAGAGGCGCAGGCGCGGGCCGACCAGGACCGGACCTACCTCAACCAGCTCAAGGACGAGCTGGCCGCCTTGAAGACCAAGCTGGACGAGGCCAAGTGAGTAAAGGCTACTCTAATTAGCGCACTTATCTAATAAATAAAAACGTAAACTTCGCGTGTCTCTACACCTCATGCCATGAAGCAAAATAATTTTTCGCACCTCGTAAGTCACCTTTATGTTATTATCTTCATGACTGACACTGATTGGTTATTAAATTAGATAACAGATGACTTTAAAATGTGCACCTGTTATCTAATTTAATAACCAATTAGTGTCAATCATGAAGGTAAAAACTTTGAAGTGACTTATGAGGTGCGAAAAAATATTTTGCTTCATGGTATGAGGTGTACATTGAATATATTTCCAAAAAAAAAATATGGAGGGTCTAAGGATAAGTAAAACACATTAAGATAATTTTTAGAAAAAAATCTGTTAGTTTGTGCACGCATCACGTAAAAACTACTGAACCGATTTTGATAGCCTTTTCACAGATACATTAGGGATATTAACTCTGAGTAACATTTAGTCTTTATTTCATAGCAATCGGCTTACTCAATTAAAAGTTATGGGGGTGGCGATGGGTAAAGTCAGAGTTTGCAAGCAGCATACATATCGCCGAGACAGAGCGTCAACGGGACGGGCGCGGTGCGCGGGGGCAGCATTCCTCTCGCCGCCGTGCCGCATTACCGATCTATTCATTGCGCGCGACTGCTTTCGGACCCATCATCAGTTTTCAAATAGTTTCATTATTTTCCACATCCATCTACTTATAAGTGAGAACTCTTTTCATTCTTTGACTCTTTACTTTTTTTAATTTAATTTGCCTGGGTCCAAGGTAACGTAGATTCAGTTCTCGGGACTCGCCCTACCTTCACTGGGAGGTGTCATGTGTTGCATACCTCCGTTGAGCCTCGCTCAGAGGAGGCTGGAATCCATACCTTACATCATCGATATATAAACTCGTTTCAGGGCCGCAGCAGAAGACGAGTGCGCGCGCTTCGAGAACCGCATCAAAGAGTTGCACCTGGAGAAGGAGGCGTGCGGCCGCGAGTGCACCGAGGTGCGCGCGCAGCTGTCGCTGGCCGAGGACAAGTACGACACGGCCTACGTGCAGCTGCAGGACACGCTCAGGAAGCTCAAGGAATGTGAGTGGTCCAACGAACGAATGAATATACTTGGTGGCGAAATTATAAAAGAGGAGCTGATTTGGAGGCACAGTGCGTGTTCTAACCAGGGGGTGTCTCACACTACGCTTGCCCAGCCGCTGTCTCCACACGAGAACTCGTTTACCCCAGCGGAAATCGATTCTCCGACAGGTGTGACCAGCCCCCCGCCTCTTCAGCGTACTAACTTTCTGTGCTATGTCGAAGATTTTAGTTCTCTGGCGGATCACCTCATTTCGGATCCTGTCCCTAGAGAAACTTCGAGCATAGCTCTTTCCATAGCCCGCTGAGCGACCTTGAGTTTTCGGACTAGTCCCACTGTCAGTGTCCACGTTTCGGCGCCGTAGGTCATTACGGGTAGGACGCACTGGTTGAAGTTTGATATTTACATACTAAAGCCATAAGAAAACTATACTCACCTATTGAGAGTCGGAAACCTAAAAGATTTTCGAGTTGTTCCCATTGGAGAACAATAGTGAACCGACTCGCAAAATAATTAATCCCTGAGATTATTTCTTTGATTGATTGTTTGATCGTGTCAAGTTTGGAATGACGTGTGAAATCAATCGCAGGTTCTGTAATAGAAACTGGGTTAGCTCATCATTCTGCAAATAGGTAGGGCCTGACCACCTCAAGTCTAAATTTTGCAACTGACTGACATTCACGCTTCTTGATATTAGGTCAGCTGGATTAGCATTCATCATCATCAGGTATTTTTTGTCTCCACTGCAGGAGCACAACCCTCTCTCATCTGCCGGAGACAGACGGAGGATTTGGCCTACACTCCCCGCGCTGGCCAGACGGGTTGGGAAGGCCTGATTGATGTTTTATAATGTATTCGCTCAGTCGCCTTGTACGACATCCACGGCAAGAGTTGGAGTGGTCCTATTCTACTCTATCGGAAACCACACGGCGAAAGGATTAGCATTGGTAGGTACATAGTGCCAAAAAGATGGGTCAGTTGTATCGAGAATTTCAGCCACTCCGTTGGCCACGAAATCCGAAGATTGCAGTTTCGAGTCCTGTCGCGGTCGCCAAATTATGAATTATGTGGACATTAGTCGAGCCTTTCAATGAAACAACTCAACTTTTTCAGATTGTTAGTATATTGTAAAATTATAATAGTGTAGTAGATAGAACGACTAGTCGAATGAAGAGGAAAAGTAAACATAGATAATAAAAAAATTGTGGGCCTTTGCCCTTTTGCAATTCTTCTCTTTGAAGTGTCACTCTCTGACGAGGACAACGGTCACGAAAGCCATACAGCTCATCCTGTGGCGATGTAGACTCGAAACAGTATCGTTCCTTCCACAGTGGAGAACGAGTCGGAGAGCCTCCGCAAAGAGCTGACGGACGTGCGTCGCCAGCTGACGAACTGCTGCGCCGAGCGGGACAAGTACAGCAGCAGCTGCCGCGAGCTGCGCGACCACGTGAAGCGCGCCGAGCACGAGCGCCGCGAGGCGGCCCGCGCCACCGACGACGCCTACCACAAGATCACCAGTACGTATGCCAGTTACAGCCGCCTCGGAAGTCAAAGTCAGAATCAATTATTGCATATGAGTACACTTGGTACATTTATACACGTCATTTTTTTTATCGTCTACCACTTCCTAGGTGTTAGCGCTGTGAAGAAGAAACGGCGCAACAAACTTCACGCAACACATCTTTTAAAATCAAGTATGCATACAATTATACAAAGACTGTGCGAAGCTGAATCAACATTAGTACCAAGCATTTTTGTCAGTCAAAAGATCGTTTATTTTATTATAGGCTTTCTTACAAAGTTGTTTTTTAATGTGAATCTTAAACTTTCTGCATGTCATATTTAAGATTTCCTCTGGTAGTTTGTTGTAGAATCGTATACATTGCCCCGTGAACGAGTTCCTGACCTTACTAAGTCTTAACCTTGGTAAAACAAGCTTATTTTTATTTCTTATATTATAACTGTTATTGTCACAGTGCCTCAAAAAGAGAGATAATTTTTTTCGGACATACAAAATATTATCTAAAAAATGAATTGACTAGCTACTGTTAATATGCTTATTTCTTTAAACTTTTCTCTTATTGACTCTCTACAACGCAGATTATAGATTGCCCTAACTGCTCTCTTTTGAAAAATAAAAATGGTCTCTATATCTGCTGCTTGACCCCACAGTAGGATATCGTATGCCATGATACTGTGGAAGTAGCTAACCTCGCGGTAGCAACATCGGTTAATTGTCTGATTTTCCTTACGGCGGAGGCGGCAGAACTCAGTCTGCCAGCTAGTGAAGTTAGGTGGGGTCCCCATTGTAGAGATGAATCTATAGTTATACCCAGGAACACCGTTCTTTTAATAAATTGTAGTGAGCCATACTTTTCTCTCTTTTCTCTCCTCAGGTTTGGAAGAGAACCGCACGTCTCTGGAGCTGGAGGTGTCGCGCCTGCAGACGTTGGTGAAGGAGGCGGAGTCGGGCGGCGAGCACGCGGCGCGGGCGCTGCGCGCGGCCGAGGGGCAGCTCAAGCGGGAGCGCGCCGCGCTCGAGCAGGCCCAGCACGACATCAAGGAGCTGCACTCCAGGTAACAAGACTTTTTTTCTTAAAGTCTTACCTCTTCTTATAGAACCAAAAATCAGAAACGATCACCTCATTGGCCTAGTGGCCTAGTCATAGAAGTCCTATCAAGATAGCATGATGCAGTAGGTGCGACATCGGGTTAGCATGTAGGGACACAGTCGGATCGGGCATCTTCGGAAATCGATACGAAGATCCGCGACCCGACTGGACGACGAGTCAGTCGTCCCGAGACCGGCGCTTTGCCGAGTCGTCTAAGACACACGTTTTCGTTCTCAAAAAGACTTTACAAACATATTACGCGATTTCTAAGTGCATAACTGGATCTCCTCACTAGAAACGTGACCGCGAGGCATAAATGGTGCGCGGGAGGGGCGCGCTGTGTCAGAAAATTGACAAGCGCGAGACTGAAGTAAACGAGTGGCTAAAATCTGCCGAGGATTTCTGTGGGATCAGTCAATAGACTCGCGCAACAACAGTCGCGGGTTCGATTCCCATTGGGGGCAGACTCTGGATGTTATATTTGTGAAATGTCCTCATCATCCTCATCATATTAATGTAAGTAGAAATACAGTAGAGGACCGAGTTGAAAGACCGTCTGAGGAATATGACAGTTACCTAGTAGTGCTGATATTTATAAATATAAAAGCTCAGTGCACTCAACTACCAGACCCCAATAATAAGTATACTTTGATATCCGATTCGTAGACTTCAAAACGAGAGCGAGGAGCGGGAACGCTGCGCCAACGAGGGCGCGGCGGCGCGGCGGCACGGCGCCGAGCTGGAGGCCGCGCTGGGCGCCGCGCGCGCCGACCTGGCGGCCAGCAGGCAGCGCGCCGCCGACCTGGAGGACGCCTGCCGCGCCAGGGACCAGGTCCTGCCCTCTGGTTACCGGCTTAGAATATGCCCACCCTCAATCTGCCCGTGGGTGTCGTCAAGGCGACTAAAGGGTTGCGATGTTCTCCTGTGTATATTAAGATCATTACTGCGATCACCATACACAGGTACAATAATAAAGTAGCGTGTACACATGAAGATGTATGAAATGTATGATGGGTAGAGGATAAGAATAACAGAAAAAGGTAGGTTGTGCAGTTAAATAAAGTATAGTTTATAAACCAGTAAGGGCATACCCATACAAATATACATACAGACTAGGGTGTCCCTTATTTTTCAAAGTTTTAATTTTACAACGCATAGGCTATTATTTTATTAATTTGGACCTAAAACACTCGAAATTTTTTTTTTATATTATTCGGAACAGTGCAATCTGTACCGACTTGTGCGGAAACATGGCCATACAAGTTGCGTCACACTCACTAAAACTAAAAATAAATCAATCTTTACCACATGCAAAATTTAAAACAAACCAACCAGTGTTTAAAATAAATTATTTTTCTCTCTTTATTTTATGACAAAATCTTATTCTATGTAAAATAAACATACTTAGCCAACGAGGGAGGGATAATGTGAGTGAGAATGTAATAAAAATGAAAAAATATGTGCTCATAAGTTGATTAATTTTTTTATATTTTAATTATGTTTATTTAATTTGAATTCATGATTGTATTTACATTAGTAATATTAAATTTTTTAGTTCATTTTATTTTGTTAAATATACTTTGTATATAATTTTATTTCATATTTAACTGTATTTAATGTTGGTATACCTAATTATAGCTCTGGGAATATATAGCTTTAATGTTACGAGCGATTCAATTTCCAGGAATTGGTGTTGAGACTGGAAGACTGCCGCTCTAAAGAGCGTCGATTGGAGGAGCTCAAACACAACTTGGAAGTGTGCCTTGCTGATGCCACGCAGCAAATCCAGGAGCTGAAGGTAAGCACCATTTATTGAAGGGGTCAGATGAGAATACATACATACAGTAACACAGTACACATACAATAATACATATAGTCGCCTTAGAGTGACAAGAGATAAGATGAAGAAAAAACTGCGACCTTAAAGTGTTTATTACCATATTATTCGATTTTATTTTGTGAGTGCTATTCATGGGGACTGACAGTCACTGGATGAGAAGAACGGAAGATCGGGTTTAGTGGCGCATCTTGGGAAAGGCCCATGTCCAGTGGACTCTTTCAGGCTGATGATAATTCGATTTTATTCCCAACTTTGGGTCTCTCGACAGCTATTTCTGTTCGTAGCGCGCAGTTCCTTTGGATGTAAGGACCTTCATTGAACCCAACGCGTTTTGTGTATGTATGTATTTGCATGAGGGGTTGTTTGTGTCACCACCAGGCGAGGCTGGGAGGCAGCGAGGGCCGCTGCCGCGCCCTGGAGGCCTCTCTCAGCCAGTGCGAGAGTTGCCGACGAGAAGCGGAGGCCAAGCTGTCGTCCATTGCGCACGCGCTGCGGCGGGTGTGCGGCGTGCAGCCCGATGGGTCTGTACAGGCGGCTGCCAGGAGACGGCTGGCCAGCCCCGTCAGGAGATATAGTCCGCATAGAGGTCAGTTCTCAGGAACGTCTAGTCGTAGTATAGAAGGCCGCGTATAAATAATAAATACTGTAGTCAAATTCTTAATTAAATGGAGTAGAATGACGTTTACTGGGTTATCAGGTTTTGCCGAAACAATTATAGTGTTGTGACGAAAAGAATTGAAATTTAGTTTAATTTAATTTTGAATTGAAAGTTGAAATTACCTAAGCGCACCCCCTCCCTTTCTCCCTCCCCTTCTCCATAACAAATATTAACGAGGAAAATGAATATTATCTTAATATAAATAGAGATTAGGTTTCACCACCCGTAGCCACGTGTATAGGATAATTTGTTAGCTTTTTACCGAAATCGTTACATGTCATGTCCAATGCCGTGTGGTTCCAGGCTTAGAATAGGGCCTCACCAAATCTTCCCGTGGGTGTCGTCAAAGATAATATATTACAAAGCGACTAAGGGATTGCACCAGGAACGATCACCAATCCGCCTGCCAATCGTAGTGATCATTGGCAATTCCCCCACTGGACAGCCCACCAAAAGTGGCATACTATTTGGGAGGCTTATGTTCAGCAGTGGACGTATTTCGGCTGATGATATTATTTCCTTGTATTTATTCTCCATTTTCATCGTTTCCCGAATTTTTTTCTTTGTCTAACGTGTAACAGTTGCATAAATAATTAATTCCTTTTGAAGGTCGCGACCATTCCGAAGACCGCAACGAAATAATAGACGTGGACCCGGAACTCATCAAGAAGGGAGTTCGCAACCTGATGCATGAGGTGTGCCAGATTGAACGGGAGAAGGTTCGTAACGGTTTCCGCATCAAATTGTCTAACTACGAGTAGATGTGCCTGAGGTATCGCTCGCGTGGACTACAGAACTATGTTATATATTTGTTGGCGAAATAATAAAAGAGGAGCTGATTTGGAGGCACAGTGTGTGCTCGGCGCGCCGTTCGGCTTGGTTCGGCGAGCGTCGCGAGCACGCGCTGGGTGGGGCGGGCGCGGGCGCAGGCTAGAGACAGGGTTCGCTCGATACGCGTGCGGTGCGCAGGCACTACACGGACGGATCGTCTGCCTTCTAAAATCGTTACTTGATGATGTAGTGTAATTTTATGTAGTGTCATTGAAGCCAGTAAACGTGTTAACTTTGTAACGGCGTTAAACTCAACATGGGAAACCACACTTTCGGCGGAACCAGGAGCCTACGACATATTTTTTATATTCTTAAGCCTCCTATAGATATTACATTAATAAGAAATAATAAATAATAATAATAGTGGCCGGTAGCGGCTGGATGCGGAGGGCGGAAGACCGGGTGAGGTGGCGTTCATTGGGGAAGTCCTATGTCCAGCAGTGGACTTCTAGGGGCTGACATGATGATGATGAAGAAATAATAAAGCGTTAACATTAAAAGTTAGTTACATACAATATACAATGAAATGTAAGCGATTTAGAGAAAGACTGAGAGAGTGCCGTCGTGAACTAAACGATCAATATTCGTTATTCCTTATTATATAAATATATCCTATTGTATGTATTGTAAGCCGTGTGGTTTTCGGTAGAGTAGAATAGGACCACTCCAACTTCTCCCGTGGATGTCGTACAAGGCGACTAAGGGAATACATTATAAAACATCAATCAGGCCTCCCCAACCCGTCTGGCCAGCGCGGGGAGTGTAGGCCAAATCCTCCGTCTGTCTCCGGCAGATGAGAGTGGGTTGTGCTCCTGCAGTGGAGACAAAAATAACCTGATGATGATGTATGTATTGTAACTTCGTGAAATTTTTTTGGTACCCATCCAAGGATAATATTATATTAATAAATATACACATACATAATCTTATATAAGTTCATACACAGTTTTTCGATAATTTAACCAACACTAACAACTCGCCACCGTAGATCCCGTATTTGAATCCATCATCTTTTACCGACATAAGTAACCAGTGTCCATTATTTCAGGACGACTACAAGTCTCAGCTGAACGTAATAAAGAAACAACTTAAGGAGGCGACGGAGCAACAAGGCAAGGGCGAAGGGAAGCTGCAGTCCATCACCAGCAACCTGCGTAGTCTGCAAGAGGAGAAGTCGCGCCTGCAGAGCTCTCTGGGCCAGAAGGACGCACAGTTGAACGCCTTAGTAAGTTTATCTTATCTTCTTTGGGGGCCAGGAAGGCCTAAATAGGATATAGGCCAGTTTTTATCCCGAAAAAACATATCATTCCTACGGGCATCACTGGACAAACGGTCTGTCTCTTTCACTCACGCACTCTCCGTCTCTCTCTCTCTCCGTCAGCCATAACTACTGTGTAAACCTGTCTGAGATTAATAAAGATAATGGATTTAAATCAAAGCCATTTGACTTATCATTAAAGTATGGCTATAACACAACATATTAATGGCGTTCATTGGGGAAGGCCAATGTCCAGCAGTGGACATCGATTATTGCTGAACCTGGCTGGCAAAGAGATGCTGTCGCCTTATAGGTATGACGTGCTTCATGTGTTTATATTTTAAAGTAACGCAAACATTTATAAGCATGTTTTAGAAAAATACATTCATCATATTGTCAGCCGCTAGACATCCCACTGCTGGACATTGGCCTTCCCCAATTAACTGTACATAAACATATTCTAATTTATACATACATACATTATTCTCACGCCCTGGTCCCAGAGGGGTAGGCGGAGACGATGCATCGCCACTTTGCGCGATCCTAACGTAGATTACAGAAGGACAGTGTGATTGTACTAGCGATAACTCGGGAAGCCGGGAACCTGTGGCTCGTTTGGATAGCACTGGACAGGCAACTACCAGAACCAAGTCGTCTGACTAACACTTAATTAGTTTCATGTTTATTGCAGAATGAAACCAAGTCCTCTGACTAACACTTAATCAGTTTTATGTTTATTGCAGAATGAAACCAAGTCCTCTGACTAACACTTAATCAGTTTCATGTTTATTGCAGAATGAAACCAAGTCCTCTGACTAACAGTTAATCAGTTTCATGTTTATTGCAGAATGAAACCAAGTCTTCTGACTATCACTTAATCAGTTTCATGTTTGTTGCAGAATGAATCAGTGCAGACGAAGACAGTTGAGATAAGCAATCTCAGGGACAAGATAACCAGCTTGGAAGCGACTCTGAGCTCCATCACAGAGGAGAAAGTACAAAACGAGGTACGTTGTGCCATTTTTCAGTGTAGGTATTTATTTATTTCTTATCTCACTGTATATTATTTATTGTACAATTTTAAAACTAAATACAGTAACAAATTTTGTGTACAGAGGCGTGCTTATCTTTAAAAGAGATCTCTTCCAGCCAACTTTACAGGGTGTGAGGCAAGACACTAAGAGCGAGGGGGGCAAAAAATGCATAATAGACTACATGATAGAAGCGTCTTTTCTACCAATAAAACGCATAAATCACTTACCTTATTCGAAGCTTATAGCTTTATGAGATAGGTGTCATTTCTTCCCGCGTGTGCTGCTATCTCTTTCAACCCTATAGCGCCATCTCGCTCATCCTATCGGCAGCATGCTAGCGCTCCGCTGTAGCACGTAAAAATATTATACAGGTACTTCTGAATTTTTTCCGAAATCTTCATGTAACACATTAATTATTAGCAATAGTTTAAAGTCGTACTTGGTATTTTTTTTTTTACAAAATACGTTTCGAATGTAAAATTACGACTAAAGTAATATTAGAATATAATGGTAATATCCCTAGAGGTTACGAATATAACGGGTTTCCCGTTCGTTTTTGAACATTTTAGTTTTTTTACCTACCCTATTGTTTTTATATGCGATAATGTATATTACGATGATAGTGCGAGTTAACCGACGGATTGTGTTGGAAAAGAAACACGACTCGCGTCTTTCCTTTAAAATCAAAGCACCAGTTCATCTGAATCTTCTTCGGATTCGAGTTCACCGAATCGCAAGTAACGTCGTCGTCGCTGCAGGCGATATCATAAAAAAAAAGAGGGGGGGGGGGGGGGGGCAAACACGCGCGCCGCTCAACGCGTAAATAGACTATATAGCAAGCAGATGAAAGAGCTCCGGGAGCAGCTAGACACTAGAAATATTGGCTACCTGTCGGATGTTAGTAGAAAACTTTATAATAAGTGGGTAAAACTTTATAAGACGCGCGTTTGCCCTTCTCGACTTCGCACTCAAATTGTCATTTATTTAATAATCAGTTATTTAATTTTGAGACTTCAACCAAATTGAAGGACCCGTCTGTTCCTAAGATTTCGGAAGTTCATTCTAAACAGTTATATGATGTGCAATTTTGACAGCAAACATGATGCGAGTTGCGTTATCCAGACACTCAAAAATTTACAATCATACTCAAACAGCGCTATAGAGATAGCAGCACACGCGGGAAGAAGTGACACCTATCTCATAAAGCTATAAGCTTCGAATAACGGTAAAGTCAATGAATAACTAAATATCTAAACTACTTTACATACCTATATCTAAAGTAAATACTTACAATAAAAAGATACTTCCTCAGGGGGCAGGAAGACCTGGCAAGACTTTAACTTCGCTCTGTAGACACTGCAATTGGAAGTTTGAGGTTCCTGCTACCTCACCCCGCACCTCATGCCCCGACGCCCTATAACTCCCATATGAAGTCTGTAATCTTTTTTAGATTAATGTTAGTCTTTATAATAGGTAGTTTATGTGATTCAGGCCACATTCGTAAGTATTTCGCGAGTGAGAATAAACTATATAACGTGTTATTTTCAAATTCATGTTTGTTAGGGAAATAAATTGCAGGAGAGTATAGCCAACGACTCACCTGGTTCTCCTGCGTGGTTCTCCGTCGTTTTCCTCAGGGTACCCTGGATGCCATGCTTTCACCAACGTTGGTAGTTCGGTTTTAGCACTTGGTGCACACAGTTTTAGTTAAATTGTGGTTTTTTTTGTAGTTTTTTAACTGTTTAAATGTTGCTGCCCTCGCAATCGTGTCCGCGACCGATTCGATCGCGAGAGAGACTTACTCGCTGCCGAAAACAGAGCGCAGTAGAGGATGCAGTTGAAATTAGGTGGCCGTAAGCCGTACTTCCCTTTTGCATTAAAACTTCATCATCATCATCAGGTTATTTTTGTCTCCACTGCAGGAGCACAGCCCTCTCTCATCTGCCGGAAACAGACGGAGGATTTGGCCTACACTCCCCGCGCTGGCCAGACGGGTTGGGGAGGCCTGATTGATGTTTTATAATGTATTCCCTTAGTCGCCTTGTACGACATCCACGGGAAGAGTTGGAGTGGTCCTATTCTACTCTATCGGAAACTACACGGCAAATTAAAACTTATTAGAATAGAATGAAAAGGCCTCGTGCTAGCATTAAATATATACGTGTATGTGTGTTTATTTATACAAATATAAATGAATTTATGAAACACTTATTTCAGAACAAGGGGGAAAATCTGCGCGTGCAGTTGTCCGAGCGCGTGCACGAAGTTGGTCAGTTACGGGAAGCTCTCGCCGCCGCCGAAGGTCTGTTCAATCTATTATTTGTGTGTCAGTATTGGGCTGTACACAGACAGACAGACTGCAAGCCAGGACACTGGATACTATTAAAATAACAACAATAATAAAATAGGAATTAAACTGTATACAAAGGCCGACTTATCCCACTTAGGGATCTCTTCCAGTCAACCTTGCAGTAACCGAAAGGACAAGTATAATGCGTTTAGTACCAAATTTGATAAAGAAATGTACTTTTGTACAGTAGCTTTACGTGAAATCTTGTACTTTAATATACATATAATATGCTGGTTGTCAGGTCGCGCCGCGCGGCTGGACGTGAGGCGCGCGCAGCTGGAGGGCGACATACAGCGCGCCGCCGTCGCTGCGAGAGACAGGGAACAGGCGCTCAAGGTATGTACCAACCAACCCATGCTTTGCATTTATACCACACTCCATACAAGCGAACACATTAAATTACCTACTACTACTAGAGCACCAGCCTGTCCGTACACGTTTGCGTGTGTGTGTAAGTTATTGTAGGGCCGTCAGCAGCGACCGTGCGAGCATAGTCGATTGAGAGGGACAGTATAAGCTCGGCGGCGCCGCACACTGGTCTGGATTCTTAAAAAAAGTGGATTTAGAAAAAAAATGTATATGGTTTAAAAAAATATATTCGATAGTAGTATCAAAAAGGAACAATAATTGTTAAATTCGTGCTTCATATTTAATTGGCGCGCCCTCTAGTGCGGTATCCAGTCGTACTTCTACTTTCCAGGTGAAGTAGAATAGGCGAAGTAAGGGAGATAGCGTAACAAAGCGCTTAACTGAGTAGGTTCCTGCGGTAGCAGAGCGGGAGGGGTGACATGTGACGTAACAGAACTGGCTCGCTATACAGAACGCCAGCGGCGGCGACGCCCGACTGAAGTCCTATTATCCTTTGGTTATTGCCATAGCTCGCTAATACCAAACTTGGATAAAAGAAAGTTTCTGTTTTGATCACTTTTTCTTATTTATGTATGTATGTATATGCTTCATTGTACCAAAAATGACAAAAAAAAATTTTTTTATTTTTCGTTTAATATTTATTTTGTCTTCTGTTTAGATTGGTAACATTTAACGATGTTGTGTCATTTCTGCATCTGGGATGCGTGGTGAACGCCCATTATAAGTCCTGTGGCACTCTGCGCTTTAGTCTGCGCCTGCCTCTTTGTGGCTTCATCAGATATTTGGCTAGTTCGTTTGGGTGGTGAAAAATAAATAAATAAAAGAATAAAGTTTTGTACAAATGCTGACTTATCCCACCTAGGGATCTCTTCCAGTCAATCTTAGAGTAACTGAAAGGACTGGTATAATGCGTTTAGCACTAAAGTTATAAAAGAAACGTACCCAACCAATATACACTCACACTAAAATATGCTTATAATATTACATAAACATAAATGATACAATATATTTTATTTATTTATTTTATCACAAAATCCACAGCACTTAGTATACAGTATTATTCTAATTTATAGTTCTTACTGCCAATAACGGATTTGCAATATATTTATATTACAGTCTAGTGATTGTGTGTGTTTGTGTGTGTGTGGGTGTGTGTGTATTTGTATATATATTGTATGATCTGGAAATCAATGTATAAATTATCTATGTATTGTTCTATATATTGCATCATTTATGCATATACACGTATTAGCTCATTTATTTCTTGCAGAAACTCCAAGACCGCTGCGAAGGGTACTGTCGCACTGTCGCCTCGCTGGAAGACCGGTGCACGTCGCTCAAGGGGACGGTGGAGCAGCTGTCCACGTCGCTGCAGAAGGCCGCCGCCGCCGAGAGCGAGCTGCGCGCAGAGCTGGGCAAGGCGCAGCGCCACCTCGCCGAGGCCAAGAACAATGAGCACAACGCGATGGACAAGCTCAGGCAGATACAGAAGAGCGTTGGTGAGTTCTACTTATGTTACTTTGTGTAAGAAAAACCATCGATACTACTCTTTCGAGTATTCGACTCGCTTCTTGACATCTAGGTTACGACTCCCTCGAACTGAGGAGAAACTTGGCCTGGGAGGGTTCTTTGTACACTTAATCAGAAACAAGATTGTGTGGATCTTGTCGGAAGGGTACTAAAACTGTACGTGCCCGAGTGGTACCTACGAGCGCGCTGTCCATTCCGCCGCCACGCCCTCGCACCGGCCTCTGCCGGCCCTCCCTGCTCGCCGAGGCGCCGCACTTTGACGTTCGGGGACGGCATGGGACGACTGATGTCGGAATGTAAGGGAATGCCAGAGAGAGGAATGCCTGTTTCGTCTATAGCATAACACTTATTGTAACGCGTAATGGAATAATAATCTGGAATGTTGCAATTCTTTAAATAAATAAGTGTCTAAATGTTTTTTGTATGTCATGCCATATCATGGCTATGGATAAATGGTCTAACTTGCTGTGATGTCACGATTAGGTACTTTGGGGTTTGTTTGTTATAACTTTAATGCAACGCACTTTCAGGCCGGAAATGCCACAGGATAGGCTCTCCTAAGATGGAAATACCCGGTTGACTTTGAATATTTGTTGCAGCAAACTGCGAGAACGAGAAGCGAGTTCTGAGCGAAAAACTGGAGAGCGCCAAGTGTGCGCTCGGAGAGCTGAAGCGGCTCAACGCCACGAAAGAAGACCAGGTGCACCGCCTCACCAACCAGCTGGCCAACGTCGAGGTGCAGAGGTATGTGACACGTGACGTACATACTAAATACATACACCCCCCCACCCCACCCCACACCACACACACACCCATAAGCGGAGAAAACTAATTGAGCTGCCCGATGACGACGAAGTAAATTTGGTGTGACGTCACGCCCCAGAAGGGAGAAACGTCAAAAATATAAAATAATATTCATATTTGTAATGGATTGGCCCGTATAACCGCGAGGTTGGGAGGGCCAAATGGAATTACTTCAATACACACACACCCCACATACACTCCCTCCCACACACACACATATACCCCTTCACACACATACACCCTCTCCCCACACACACATACACCCTCCCCCCACACACACATATACCCTCCACCCACACACACATACACCCCCTCACACACATACACCCTCCCCCCACACACACATACACACATAATGCTTTGCACGATCCTGACCAGAGGTCGCAAAGTGACTTTCCTTCGCCCGCTTTTCGCCCCGTGATTCCACTTGCCGTGATGTGTTAAGACACATAGCAAATGGGAGTATTTAAATAAAAAAATTTAAATGACGGATGATGAGTCATCGTCATGAGCCTTGAAAGAGTCTACTGGTGGCCGGAAGCGGCTAGAAGCGGAGGACCGGGTGTGGTAGCGTTCATTGGGGAAGACCTACTCGTATGTCCAGCAGTGGACGTCTGAGGGCTGATATGATGCTGAATTTGACGTGTAGACATGACATTAATAAACACATTTGCCTGTATCTCGACTAAACACAGAGTGGTAGTTTGTATGTGCTTCTGTATGTATACTATTAATTGACGTTTTGCGCCGTGTGGTTCCCGGCTTAGAATAGGGCCACCCCTATCTTTCCCGTGGGTGTCGTCAAGGCGACTAAGGGATTGCACCAGGGACGGGCAGCAGCGTTCTCCTGTGTGTGTATGTTAAGATCATTACTGCGATCACCATTCCGCCTGCCAAGCGTGGTGATTATGGCAAATCCCCCAATGGAATGAAATTACCAAAAGTGGTATTCTGTGGGGAGGCCTATGTCCAGCATTGGACGTATTTAGGCTGATGATGAATTGACGTTTTACAGGTCAGGGTTGGAATCCCAGCTGCGCATGACGACCTGGGACGGCAAGGAGAGCAGCGACAGCGACCTGGAGCGTGAACTGCATGCGCTGCAGCGCGAGCGGTCCGAGCTGAAGGCCAAGAACGATGCCCTGCAGGACGCCGTGAGGAAGCTGGAGGCTGACAGACGCATGCCGCGGGCCTCTGTGCTCAGGAGCAAGAGTCACGATCGCACGGAGAAGAGCGTGTACTATTCGGATTTGGATTCAGGTTAGCACGGCGGTTAACAACCTCGCATCACAAAGAAATTGAAAAAATTGTGTTTATTTCACTCTATACACGCATCTGCCGTGTGGTTTCCGGTAGAGTAGAATAGGACCACTCCAACTCTTCCCGTGGATGTCGTACAAGGCGACTGAGGGAATACATTATAAAACATCAATCAGGCCTCCCCAACCCGTCTGGCCAGCGCGGGGAGTGTAGGCCAAATCCTCCGTCTGTCTCCGGCAGATGAGAGAGGGTTGTGCTCCTGCAGTGGAGACAAAAATAACCTGATGATGATGATACAAGCACACCGATTTCATTACGTACTCTAGTACAGGCGCACCTGTCTGTCGTACACGTTTCTATGTGTGCATAAAAAACAGCCTCCAGGTCATACCATGAAGCAATAGTAGATTGTATCATCATAAGGGAGCAAAATAATATTTTTACGGCTAGGGCGCTTTTTTGAATCCAGAGCTAAGTGATGGATTCTTTAGTAGAATCCTGAACGTAGCGAGGGATTCAATGTACGTCGCCCGAGCCAAAAATATATTTTTCATCCCATCTATTCGAAAAGCGACGATTGGCTCCTCAATAAGTGCGACCAAAGTACGTCTTTTCTGCAAGGAGTTTTTCAGCGGGCAGTAATGAGATTTGAATTTGGAACACCAATATGACTTTTAGTGTTCCGCGACCAAAGAGATTGAGTGCAAATATTGTATGAATAAAGTTACTGGCCGGTAACGTGAGCGGCGCGAAGGCTGAATTTAAAAAAAGAATACAACGCGCCGGCTTATTTTAAAAATGGTAACAAATTAAAAAGGCGCGAACTATGTTTGTTTCTATAACTCAACTCACGGATTGTTAAAAATGTATTGCTTTGCTTGCAAATAATTCTAACAAATACACGTATTCATGAATTGTATCTAAAAGCGCCTTTTATTTATTTTTCTCATAGAGGGAGATGAAAAGTAGAGTGTATCACTCGGGCGCAAGATATATTTATGGCTCGGGCGACGTACTTTGAATCCCTCACTACGTTCAGTACTCTACTAAAGAATCCCTCGCTACGCTCGGGATTCTACTCTAGAATCCCTCACTTCGCTCTGGATTCAAAAAAGCGCTCTCGCCGTAAAAATATTATTTTGCTCCCTTATGATACAATCTACTATTGCGCCCGAGTGATACACTCTACTTTCATCACCCTCTATGAGAAAATAAATTTCTAACAATTCGTGAAAATTGACGAAAACGCGGTCTGTAGTTCGCGCGTTTTTTTAAATCAGCCGGCGGCGCGACTATGGGCCGTCGTACCACCCAGTCTTTATTCAAACAATATTTGCGTTCGATTTATTTGGCGCTGAACACTAAGATTTAGAGCTCTCGGACTGCCACGCCGGAGGTTGCGGGTTCTAATCCCGCTAGGGGCAAATGTTCGTATGATGAATATGAATGTTTGTACCCAAGTCATGGATGTTTATATATTTATTTAAGTATGTCTATCCGTTATCCAGTAACCATACCACAGGCTCTGCCTAGTTTGGGACTGGATAATTGGTGTGAATGTCTGAGATATTATTTATTTTATTTATATTAATATACATATTAATATAAATAAATAAATATTAATTTATTTAAATTTATTTATATTAATATACATATTAATATAAATAAATAAATAATATCTCAGACATTCACAACATGGTACAACGTTTTAGATAATAAAATAAGTAGACAAAAATTTTACTCGCTTTTGTCGTCAGACACCATGACGCGCAACAAAAACGAAGCGCAGCCAGCGCCTCTTGTGGTGTATTTTACAACTATTCTTCGATCGATATGCCTGGTTGTAAACCAGCCTTTTCACGATATGCCTAAGCGTTAGTCGGGCACATCATGAAATGGCGTCAGATCACGATGTGGCTAGGCGCATCATGATCTGCCTGATTTAAGGATCGGCCTGCGACATATACATGTCATCATCAGGTTATTTTTGTCTCCACTGCAGGAGCACAACCCTCTCTCATCTGCCGGAGACAGACGGAGGATTTGGCCTACACTCCCCGCGCTGGCTAGACGGGTCGGGGAGGCCTGATTGATGTTATATAATGTATTCCCTTAGTCGCCTTGTACGACATCCACGGGAAGAGTTGGAGTGGTCCTATTCTACTCTACCGGAAACCACACGGCAATATACATGTCATTTGTGTGATATGATCTGTACACTGAGTCAGATTTACTGCCGCGGCACACGCATACTATTTCTTTATTAAAATTTGCAAATTGTATTCTGTCATTATTATTATTTTCCTTTTGCTTGTTTTGTTAATTTTTTTGTGTGTGTGCCAATTATGGCGATAAATAAATATTTTTCTTTCTTTCTTACACGCTACATATCAGGTCCAGATTCGACCAAGGAGTCTGCGCGCGGCTACAAGGAGCCCGCGCCATGCACGTGCGCGGGCCAGGGGCGGGGGCGGGGCGGGGGCGGGGGCGGGGGCTCCACGGCCGAGCTCAGCTTGTTGGAGCTCGAGAACAGGGAGCTCAAGATGAAGATCCGACGCCTGGAGAAGGAGCTCGCTGATAAGGTGTGAGCGACGTGTTAACGTGTTCAAATTTTCCTGCATTATAATTTTTTTTTTATTGTTCCGTACGTTTTTATCCTCTGACATATTGGTCAGAGACATTTATTATGCGGTGTTTGCTCTTTACTGTAGATTTTGTCATTAGCTCGTATAGCTTGGGAATACACAGGAGATTGGGACTATAGAGGAAATGGTTCATTATTATTTTTCATCTTCATTGTAATTCAGTGTGGCTCGGTTACGGTTTTCTACAGGTCGCATTTTGGAGAGAGTGCCCAGGAATTGCACAATTTGATTCCCCCATCTCCGTACTGTCACCGAACTACCAGGCATGGGGAGGGACTTCATCCTTATGTAGTAGATATACCACATTCTCCCACGAAGCGTTTTGCTTCCTCTTTCATAATGCGAACTGCTAAGGAATAGAACTCTGCCAGCTTCGGTATTTCCGGACAAGTACAACTTGGATATTTTAAAAGGAAGAGTAAATAGGCATCTTCTCGGTAAGCGCGCTCCACCTTGGGCCTCATCGTCACTTACCATCAGGTGTGTTTGAGGTCTAGCGTAAACCCATAAGGAATGAATTTTTTTTCAAAGCAGCTGATTTAAGCTTCGAAACTGAGCGAAATTATGTCCAGGAATCTGAGCTATCACTGGCCCGAAGCCGGTACTTCGGCGAGCTGTCGAACAGCTCGCCGAACATGCGCGACGAGGAGCATTACCGGCAGGCGGCGCAGCACGCCGAGCGGCTCCTGGAAGCGCGCGAGGCCAGCCACCGGCAGCAGATCGCCAGGCTCGAGAACCAGGTAAGGTGGCACCAACTGAACTGGGTTTATAGTAACCCTTTTTGTTTTAAATTCTACGGGTCATACTATGAAGAAAAATATTTTTTCGCACCTCATAAGTTGCCTCAAAGTTTTTACATTCATGATTGACACTAATTGGATAACAGATGAAATCTGTATTTTCGTTCATAACCTTTTTTTTTAATTCTACGTACACATACACTGGGCCTGATTCTGAAGGTACAATGTTAAAATTAGACAGCACTAAAATTGTTGCTATCCCTGTCACACGGTATTATGAAGATAAAGACAAAACTAATTTTAATGCCGTCAAATTTTAATTGTGTGCCTTCAGAATCAAGCCCACTGTCTTGCTACGTAACACATACGTAACAAATCGAACGACACATTCGACCCCGTAGCCTAGCCGGTAGTACACCTGCCTGCGAAGCTCGGGGTCGCGGGTTCGAATCCCGCCCAGGGCAAACATTCGTGTGATGAGCACTTGTGTTTGCCTTGTGGCTGGATGTTATTTATATAATATATTATGTATGTATATCAGCTGTCTGATACCCATATTACAGGCTCTGCCTAGTTTGGGATCGGGTGGTCGTGTGTGAAATGTCCCCACATATTTATTATTATTTATTTATATAATATATTATGTATGTATATCAGCTGTCTGATACCCATATTACAGGCTCTGCCTAGTTTGGGATCAGGTGGCCGTGTGTGAAATGTCCCCACATATTTATTATTATTTATTTATTTATTCATAACCTCTCATATACGTCGATACTGCGCATGACCAGGTATAGTTTTGTAATATTCCGTAATTCCATGACCAGTCCTTGCATCTTATAATGAACCTTACAATGATGATAAAGTTAAAATTTAGAATTTGTTCATTGGTACCTAAACGGGCCGGGCATGGACTTCACTCCATGGCCGTTATGCCAGTTTAGGCGGGAGAATAATTTAAAGAAGATAAAGTATGAAATAAAATAAGCACTTACCAATATCCGGCTGGATCTGGTGGAGCACTTAATACACCAATTATTGTAGTGTAGTGTTGTAGGGATGAGTATATGTGTGTATCGTGAGTGTATGTTTGCGGGAATATAATTAATATATAATATAAGAAATAACAGGCAGAGCTGTTGCGATGGCGGTTGGAACAGGAAAGAAGTAGTAGTGGGGAGTAACTTTTTACTCTGTTGTATGGGCAATGATTTTAATTCATACAGCCCATATCATAAACTATAAAATAGTGAAACTGGCGTTTCTATGCCGCCCGCCTTGGAAGTATCCCTTTCAAAAACAAAGAAAAATACATTCTGTAAAGAAAGCGAACAACACAGTTGAAAAATAAAAATAATTTCAAAAGTGTATTGTATGTGGCAAAACTTATATATATACTAAACCAAGTATCCACTTAAATACAAATTGTTAATGCGAAGGCAAGGGACAAAATCGTACCACAGGTCGTTTATATAGACCTCTTGCAGGTTTTAATCGTTGCGATTTTGATGCCATTATCTGTGCCGGGATGCACCTGAATAATAACACCTAACTAAAATTGAAGTGGTGGAACTTTGTTCTCTTGTAACAATAATAACCGTACCTATTTTGACGTCCAATGTAGGCATGTGCCATTTTTCACATGCTTGGAATGTGTTTAAATATTCTAAAGACCACATATCCTAAAATAAGTGCACAAGCTTGTTTAAAAGCTCATAACTCTCTAACAAATGAGACGGACAATCATCTATAGGTGCGGCCGGTAGGTACCGTAGCGGGGTAAGTATCAAAAATGTGAAGGAGTTAATGCTAAAGATTCACTTGCATCTTAGCTTAAAACAGTAAAAAGCGGGTGCGAGTTAACTACCTTTTCAATTTGACAAAAAGCAGTAATCATCTCCTGTAACGTGAAGATTTTTAAAATCCTATCACACGAAATAAGTGAGATTTTACAATTTTAATTAACGGTTCCCATGATCCGAAATGCGGTGCGGTTGGTGGAATAGTTTTCCATTCAATTTTATAATTTGATAAACTATAATTTATTAATGATCGAAACTTTTCTGACATTATAAAATTGTATAAATCCTTAAGTTTAGATTTGTGTATATATTTAGCACAGGTTTTAACTGAAATAGATTGTTTTAATTCATAATTGAAATGAACAGCGGATGTAAAGCGGATACAATTTTATAAAGTCATTTGCGGAAATAATATAATTGTGCGGTAATATTTTAAGAAATCTGTATTTAAACAATACATTTTAAAAGTTTGTTCCAAGTGGAGGAACGTGATGCGAGCTGACACAAGAGTGGGACTTCATCTACTGGAGTAGTGGATGCGAGAGAAATGGATTTCATCTCAGGAATCTTTCGTTTGGTCAGGTTTGAATAAAATGAAGGGCCAATCCTTCTAAAACCGGTGAACCACAGCGGGTGTTCAATGAATTGAGATGGCATTAAGCTGCGTGATTTTGGTTCAAAGCGGTATATGATTTCTTGAAATGGAACGTCTTGTTCACGAAGTAAAAGTCGTAAATACATTTGACGAATATCTGTGTTCACGGCAGTTTGTAAAATTGGTAAGTTTAATAAAATATTAAACAAAGCGGTTTGTAGCGGAGGGCCGACATGTAAAATGTCGTTTAGCAAAACGGCAGTACTAGTTGTCACACTCCAGTTAAGCATTATGCATAATTTTGAAGTAACTTTGTCTTTGCGGTGAACAGCGTTATGCGGTGAAACGAAACCCTTACTATTGTTTGTGGGTTCGAGAATTTCGATAAGATAATCTTTATCTAAATATTTGCGAATTATTTCATCGTAACGTTCCTTTGAGGAAGAATTTTATTAAATTTGCGTTTATGATTTAAAAATTGTTTGCGTGCGGTTGTCAATGAGTGACATAAAATTGTAGGATTTTCCTGAAGTGGTAAATCTACGATTAATCGTTTAAAAGTATCGCGCGAAGTAGTCGACGCGTAAAACTCTTCACATGCGTTGTCCTTTGGAGAAGAAATATTGATGTCTTTTAAGTCATCTAATTCAAAAGATATATTTAAATCATCATGAATTGATTTTGCGGTCGCGGAATAAGAAACAGAATCTTTAGGTTTCCTACAAACTTCAGATTCGCACATCACTACGAATCCGAGCGTAGTTAAAACAGCGGAGGGTTGATTAGGTAGGCCAACGACCTTGCCCGGTGGCAAAAGGTCTACGCATAATTTCGCGCCTATCAACATTTCGATGTCAGATGGCATAAAAAACTTGTCGTCAGCCAGCGGAAGTTTATGCAAGTATGCAAGCGAATTTGCATCAACCTGTAAAGTATGTAATTTTTCTGTAATATGATTTAATACCAAAGGTTCGATATTATAAGATTTATCAGGTTCAATGCGTGACGAAAAAGTGACACGCACCTTACCTTTTGCGGTACTACAATGATCACCTAGACCTTTGATAATTGTCTTGCGGTTGAGTTGCTCGACTGTTAATTCTAATTTACGACAACAGTCGGACGTAATAAAATGATTTTGAGATCCCGGGTCGATAATACTACGGCACGAAACCTGGCGGTTGTTGCGGTCTAAAATGTTAATATTTGCGGTTTCTAATGTAACATTTGTATGAGAAAATTGTGAGTGCGGGGATGTCTTATTAGCGTGATCCTTATTAGAATCAGCTGACAGCGTAGGAACTGTAGTATAGTTATGCGAACTCTGGTAGGTATACGAATCAGAGATAAGCGATTGGTCGAAATGCGAAAGCAGCGCGGACGGCGCTGAATGTAGCGGTGCGGAATGCGAATGCGGTTGATAATTTTGCGCGGGCGCTGAGTGCGCGGCACGTGGAGCGGTGTAAGCGCTGGAAGCGTTCGAATGATGCGGCGGCGGCGCAACGTAACCTAGGGTCTGACCCGGCTGCGGCTGCGCGCTGGATGCGGGTTTTGTTAAATCTAAAAAGGTAGTAGCAACGAAGCGTTGGTTTTGGTATTTAGTGACTAATGAGTCCCAAATAGACTTATAATTATCAGCGCTAGGCGTGATTCCAGAAAAATCTAACTGCGCTTTCCCTTTCAAGTTGCTTAATAAATGGTATAATTTTTCAGAATTAGTTAACTCTGAATTGAGATGAATGTTTGTTTTAAATATTTCAAAAAATAAGCTCCATTGACTGGGATTCCCATGAAACTCGGGAATTTCAATAGGAGTTAGTTTAGGACGATGCGGTTTTTTCACTTCGTTGTTACTATCAGCGGATTGTTGAATATAAGACTGCTTTAATAGTTGACCTTTAACGTATTTCACTTTGCAATAAAGGTCCTCAAACACATTCCAAGAGTTGAAATCTGGCACATAATTGTCGTCTAGATCCAAATATATTGAATTAATAGAACGGATGCAGTTCATATAATCAGTTCGAATATCACCAAGAGCATCCACGGCACAGATAAATGCATCACGAGAAGATGCATCTGTGATTGAACATGAACTATCACAAATACGTTGTAAGCGGGAAAAATATGCTTCGCGACATAACTCGTGCAATAACAAATCGTAACGAAGCGAGCGTTTAGTGCGGGTGCTGGTAGACATTATTCACGATTACCTACACGAGTGAATAAAAATGAATGCCAATTGCGGGTTTTAAAATTGCGATAATTATGTTGTACACTTCACAATAACACACAAATATGCGGATAATATAAGAAATAAGCTTTGCCACAACAATTTAGTAGACAAAACCTTGCGGGGATATAATAAAATGCGGTATGATTTACAAAAACAGGTTTGTAAATTTGCGGAAAAATATGATTTTTGAGGATTAATTCCTCACAGGAGGCACCAAAACTTTAAACGGGCCGGGCATGGACTTCACTCCATGGCCGTTATGCCAGTTTAGGCGGGAGAATAATTTAAAGAAGATAAAGTATGAAATAAAATAAGCACTTACCAATATCCGGCTGGATCTGGTGGAGCACTTAATACACCAATTATTGTAGTGTAGTGTTGTAGGGATGAGTATATTTGTGTATCGTGAGTGTATGTTTGCGGGAATATAATTAATATATAATATAAGAAATAACAGGCAGAGCTGTTGCGATGGCGGTTGGAACAGGAAAGAAGTAGTAGTGGGGAGTAACTTTTTACTCTGTTGTATGGGCAATGATTTTAATTCATACAGCCCATATCATAAACTATAAAATAGTGAAACTGGCGTTTCTAGTACCATTGGCAAACGGGGAGCGTCTGAGAATCGCAACTCCCCTCCGTATTACTTAAGGCTCAGTGATGTTTAATTTTTTTTCTCACTAATTAGAACAGGTATAACAAATCCAAGTAATATTATTGTTCTTTAACTAATCACACGAATTTTTTGATATAAAAATACTACACTTTAATACCTCAAACTAGCAAAACGCCAGTGCATGTTTCCAGGAAGGGAGTCTTAAAGGAGCTGCATACTGAGTCAAACGCATAGAAATTGCAAAACGTTGAAATAAATACGTAGTAGGAGGGTTGAGGTTTTGGTAGGAGCTTTTTTGTACCGCCATACTAGCACACTGGTGAAATATACAGCCATTAGCTGTAAAATAGCTCCACAGTGGGGGTATATCGGTGGTAGAGCACCTAACACCGATATATCCCCGCTATGGAGCTATTAAGCTGTTAAGAGGCTGTATATTTCGCCAATGTGCTGAACGGGCGGTATGTTAGTGTAGCACTACCAGTTGCAGCTACTGATTTAAGCCATTTATTGCTATGCAGGCCTCCCAACTGCGCGCGCAGCTCGCGGCCGAGATCCGGCGGCGGCAGGCGTACGTGGCGCGCAGCGGGCGGTGCGCGCGCGACGTGCAGCGCCTGCGCACCGCGCTCGGGGACTCGCTGCGCACCGTCTCGCAGGTGGCTAGCGGGCTATGTAGCGGGCACCACACCCTCCCCCGCCCACGGCCTCTCGCCATCTAGGTCACACAGGTCGAATCACGGGGGAGGTGCCCGGTACTTGCTCAGGTGCTCTTTGCCGGAGCACCCGCCTTGATCCCCCTACACATAAAATAATTCTGTCCTTTGTACTATGTACGGCAACTCTCCCCATTCAAGGGCGCGACGCGACGCTTACGGGCTCGTCGTCGGGCTCAGTGTCAGTTAAGTCATGTAAAAACAAATAAATATCGCCTTGCTCCACTTCCATTTTTTTTATTTTGCTCCCGGCGGAGGTCCAACAGAGGTATTACCTCAGTTGTATGGAATGAGGTCCCCCGTATCCATACTTTTTGCTGGGAGTGTATGTATTTAAGGTCGCCGCCCGCCGCGTCCCGCCGCCTCCCCCCGGCGCGCCTGCGGCCGCTGTCGAGCTTGTCCACTTAGTAGTGGGCGCGCGTGCGATGCGCGCCGACCGCGATTTGCACATCATCTGTGCTTATCTTCCGGGTAGGGGACATTCGCACGAAGTGTTACTTCGTGGACTGACCGACTATATCGCGACCTACTGCCCGCCTGACGATCATTACTTATTAGTAGGTGATTTAAATTTACCTGATCTCACCTGGTCCGTCGCTCAATCGGGGCCGTCATACGACCCCCACGGAGCTTGTGGGGAGACTCAGGAAAATTTTCTAGATCGTGTGGCTTCAATCGGTTTGAACCAGTATTGTGGAATACTGAATGGCAACGATCACATATTGGACATTGTGTTCAGCGATACCGACGCGGTGGTGTCACGCGCCCGCGACCCGTTTACCCGCGAGGACTGGCCCCACCACCCGGCACTTGAAATTGAGCTGTCCAACGTGGCTATAGGCCTAATGAGAAATCTTCCTAGAAAAACTTTACATTTTAAAAAAGCAAATTACTCTGACGTTTTCTCTGATCTATCATCGGTAGACTGGATTGACGGTTTGAATGATATTTCGCTGGACGAGGCAGTTAACTGCTTTGAGTCAAGTTTAAAAACAATCATAGAGAAAAATGTGCCTTATTTCTATAGTAGTTCCGATGGGTATCCTGTGTGGTTTACTAAACCACTAATTTACATAATTAGAGAAAAAGATAAATATCATCGACGTTGGAAGAGGTCGGGTAACCAGCGTGACTATGATACGTTTTCTCTGCTGAGGAGTAGACACAAGAAGCTCCAACGCGAATGTTGGAAGGGCTACGTCACTCGATGTAGCAATTCTATAAAAACGAATCCCAAATATTTCTGGCGTTTTACAAAAAATCTGCGTCGCGATCATGGCTTTCCAGCCCAAGTAGCATATAACAACCGTGTCGCCACTGACGGCCCTGAGATCTGCGACCTATTTCTTGACTACTTTCAGTCTGTGTATGTGCACGCTGGTGGCCAACACTGCCAACTTTCTTCCATCGCACCCAATCCCCTGAGCTGCGTCAGTTCTATTGAACTATCTCCTTCCCTGGTTCTTAAATATCTGAAAAGAATAGACGTAAACAAGGGAGCCGGGTGCGACGCCATTCCCCCGATATTTATCAGGAATTGTGCTGAGCAATTAGCTGTCCCACTGTACATTTTGTACGACAGATCTTTGAGGGAGGGTGTCTTTCCCGATCAATGGAAAAGGGCGTTTTTAGTGCCAATCCATAAAGGGGGTCCCAAGATGAATGCCGAGCAATATAGACCAATATCTATATTAACAGTTTTTAGCAAAACATTTGAATTAATAGTTCATGACCAAATATACCCTATTATCGCGCGTAGTATTCCCAGCTCTCAGCACGGCTTCATTCGTAAGCGCTCCACCACTTCAAATCTGGTTGAATTCGTGGACTCTGTGGCGGGTTTTATGGATGCCGGTTATCAGGTGGACGCTGTGTACACCGACTACTCTAAATGCTTCGATCGTCTCAGACATGACGTAATTTTACTGAAGTTAAATCAGATCGGTGTGCACGGCGACCTCCTGCGCTGGTTCGAGTCTTACCTTAACAACCGGAGCCAGGCGGTCAGAGTTGGCTGTTACCATTCTCGCTTTGCTCCCATTCCTTCTGGAGTGCCTCAGGGCTCACACCTTGGGCCCTTACTTTTTAATGTGTGCTTGTATGACATAGCCTCGTGCTTTAAACATGCTCGATTTTTGATGTACGCCGACGATACCAAAATTTTTATGCCAATTTTGGATGCCTCAGACTGTGACAGGTTGCAGACAGATTTGGATAGACTGGCATTGTACTGTAGCTATAACAACTTAGACCTTAATGTGAAAAAATGCCAGGTCATTACATTCACCCGAAAACTGAACTCACTCTCACATACTTACAAATTAAATAATCTACTAATACAGAGGGTCAGTGAGGTGAGAGACCTAGGCGTTCTCTTGGATTCGAAGTTTCTTTTTACGGGTCATTACGAGAGCATTGTTTTAAAGGCAATAAGAATGTTAGGTTTTGTATATCGAGCGTCACAACAACTGCGATCTGTACCTGCTCTAAAAACCCTCTACTGTGCTTATGTGAGGAGCGTCCTGGAGTATGCGTCACCGGTATGGTCGCCCAGGTACGCTTGCCACTCAGACAGGATCGAAGCCGTCCAACGATCTTTCATGCGTCACGTCAATTACTTGGCTAGAGTTAGGCCCGATGGCTACGTGGACAGTTTAGCGTTGCACAAATTTCAGCAGCTTAAGGATCGCCGAGTGGTCGCCGATTTAAAGATGCTTTACGACATCGTGAACAACCGGCTGGATAGCGGAGCACTGCTGGAGCGCGTGTGGGTGCGCGTCCCGCCCCCGCGCGCTCGCCGTCACGCCCCGCGCCTGCTTGGGCATGCGCCCGCGCACACCAACTACGCCTCCCACACACCCCTGAACCGGAGCATTGACTTTCAGGAACACCACCTCCAGACTGCAGATATATTTTTCCTTAAACGCAACGAATACATTAAGGAGATTAAGAAAGTGTTGATAGACCTGTAACCACTAAATTTAGACTCTAATACATCACCCTCACACCACTCTTCTCACTATACACACATCACTCACATCACTTACTTCACTCATCATCATCATCATCAACAAATACACAAACAACAAAGCTAATAATTTTATAAATGTGTTTGTTTTTTCTCCTTATTTAAATGTTATATTTTAATAATACAGAATTTTAATTATTTTAATTTCGTAATTGGCATATTTTGAATTTTATAATAACTTGTATTGTATATAATGTAATTGCTGTGAAATTAAATAAATATATAAAATAAAAATAAAAATAAAGGTTAATTTAGATTGTGTTGAAATAAATAGTTCACACATCACAGTTTCCTCATGTCTGGTCTCTTCGCTAGGACCCGGCGCTGGACTCCTACACGCTGGAGCACGAGGCTCGCAAGCTGGACAGCACGCTGGCTCACAGCCTGCCGCCGCTAAACGACTCCTACGACTCCTCGAAGTAAACTAACTGCCGCGAGGGGACGACTCCTTCAACTTACAAAGTGGTTTGGGGGCCAGTTTTCCGACTTCCAAACCAATCAATGTAGGGGACAACATCTTCAAATAAATACTCTCTCGACGTGGTTGTAGGATCACCTTCTATATAGACACCCTTACAACCAATTATGAGATGGGTAACTCCTCTAAATAAACAACATACAGATGGGGTGACTCCTTTAGATGACCAACCCCTTAACAGATCGGGTGACTCCTTCAGATGATGAACCCCTAAACAGATGTCATATAGTATAGTAAGACAGCTTATACCTGATGTTTCTGTATCAACAGTCAACTTGCTTATTTTTAAAAAAAAATTATCTAGTCCGTTCTTAAACATGTTTATTGATGTGGTAGATAAAACAAATTAATACCTAAAAAATATGAGCATCTGATCTTTGTGTTCTTATATAAAGTTATCTGAGTCGTTTAATGGAGTTTGAGTTGAATATGTTCTTAAAAGGGCTATGCAATTTCAACGTCAGTCCAGTCAGGACCTCGTTGTTTATTTAACGTTCTTCTTCGTCATCTTAAAGTCTATTTTTGCTTGTACCAGTGCAAGAAACACTATTGACAACATATGAATAGATCTTAATATATATTAAACTAATCAATATTTCAGATAGGACACGCTAATTTGAACTTTGCTTTCAAACAATTGAACATAATTTTCCATGCGACAGTCTGTTTTGTTGCCCCCGCCGCCAGGTGGACCGACGACCTGAAAAAGGTGGCCGGTAGCGGCTGGATGCGGAGGACCGGGTGTGGTGGCGTTCATTGGGGTAGGCCTATGTCCAGCTGTGGACTTCTAGGGGCTGACATGATGATGACGAGTCTGTTTTGTGGCTTAGTTTGAAAAGGTAACATGTGCTCGCGACATGTTGAAGAAATGAATTTGAAAACTGAAGAACCTTCCCAATCCGCCACTGTACCTAGTCTATGGTTAGATATTAAAAAAAATGCAGAAACAGGTGACATTGCGCGTTCCTATCACATCCACAGTAATTCACTGGTTCACAGTAATTCACTGTAGGTAAACGATTGCTTATTAATTGAAGGAAAATTATAAATTCAAATTATTATAGGGAAAATTTAATTAATATTAGAAAAAGTTACGTCAAAAAAGTTACGTCAAGCTCACAGTATTAAAATGTGCACAAATTAGTATTCACAAAATAAAGTATGAAGCAAAAATTTTTGTTTTGTGAGATAAAAAAAAATAGGGGGGGGGGGGGGGGTTGTGAAATAGCTCTTTAATCTCGAAATGTGCACAAATTAGTATTCACAAAGTATGGAGCAAAAATTTAGTCGGATTAAAAAAAAATAAGGTGGGCGTTTGACGTCATAGTCATCCGAGAGAGGGAAAATCTGCTTATGTGAGATTTTTACCCACTAAAACCATTGGCCACCCTTAGGGTATTAGGAGACTCCGGGCTTCCCTACGGACCACACTGGATCCTCCCATGCACGGCTGCCTACCTTGGAACTCACAGGATTCTATTATCTTTTTTATAGCTTATTTGAACAGTTACTCGTAGGTGTCGCTTATCTAATAAATACCATAAGTAATTTAATATAATAATCAAATCTTCTGTATATCACATACAAGGATGAATCTAGTATCGGTTTCGGCTATGTCTAATTCAATTAATAATTGGTATGAATTATTAATTGAAATATAATTTGATTCTAAATGGTGTATTGGCTTTTAGATGTTATTAAATCGAATATTTTTAATTGTTCGCCAAAGCATAATAAAAAATTATAATAATGTAACGTAGAAGGATAAAGCTAGTGTACAATGGAGGCATTATCGCTTTCTTCCAGAAAACTTTTGGATTTAATTAAATGGGCCATTCTGATTTTTAATAAGTAAGGTTTTCCAGTAGGGTTGTTTAAACGCTTTATTGTACCAAAATTAATAACAACAATAATAAATAAGAATAAATTTGTGTACAAAGAAAGACTTATCCCACTTAGGGATCTCTTCCAGTCCACCTTAAAGTAACTGAAAAGACTAGTATATGCGTTTAATACCAAATTTTGATAAAGAAACGTACTAAATATACACAATAGTATTAAATGTTCACGAGATCTCATCCAAATCGTTCTCGAACCTTAATCAAGGTTTTATTATTGACCTCGAATGTAAAAATAGTGTCTCTATGGCCCATGTTTGCTCTGTAGTTTATTATATGCAAAGTATGTCGTTTAGATAAAAGGTTTGACAACAAATATGACTCAGCATCTCGACTCTGATGACTCGAATCGGAGTGATCGTTAAGGTCGGAGCGACCGGAAGGCGGAAGTGAATTTTTTACTAGGTAATCTATGAGTCAGGAACCGGTCTAGTTTAGCTGGAATTTTATATATTTACTTATATTATATTTAAGAATCAGATATGGAAGTTATACAAAATAGATTTAGGCCACATTCGTCAGATTCCACTTTCGTCACCATCAGTCTAACCCAGAAAATGGTACTTGAGATTGAGGAGACCAATTAAATAATCTGTTATTTTTTTCTCTTAAAAACGGTTCAATATTTTTTCATATTCATGTTAAAATCCATACAAACCATTGCAAGGCTGTAAAAAAAAGAATTTAAGAACATTATTCATCATCATCATCAGCCTATATACGTTCACTGTCGAACATAGGCGTCCTCAGTAGAGTTCCACTTTTGGTGGGCTGTCCATTTGCTTGCCATAATCACCACGCTTGGCAAATGGATTGGTAATTTGCATTAATGATCTTAATGTACACAGGAGATCGCTGCTGCCCGTCCCTGGAATCCCTTAGTCGCCTTGACGACACCCACGGGAAGAAAATTATTAAAAATCATTTATTTGGTCTTCTGAAAAGTAGCGTTAAGTTTTACTCGACGCACAGAAATGTTTTGTAATCAAAAATATATTCTCCGTAACTTTCTGCAGTGTGATTTAAACTTACCGCGGTAAATTGTATACCGTGGTAAAAATAGCCTATGTTACTCTCCACTTCAAACCTGAAAGAGCAAAAAGGAAACAAACATACAATTTTTACATTTATAATATTAGTTAAGATCTATTATTGTATCTAGTCAGTAAACCTAATAAACAGAAGTGGTTTTAATTTTTCTAGTCAACTGTATTATTAAGACTAGGAGTACTAGTCCTAAATTCTATTCCGTCCAAATTTTATTAGGAAAGTATTTATAAGAGCATTGTAGGAATTTAAGATATTGGTAGAATAAATCATGTTACAAACTGTGTACCTACTACTTCTAGTCATTAATTCAATATTTTATCTTGTTTTTAATATGTATAAGAAGTTTTAATCATGCCAATATATTAATCTTATATTTTTTGTGTGTTCAACATATAAATTAGTCTTCGTTTGACCAACTTAGTTATAAGTTATTAAAATGTGTTGTGTGAAATCGACGATCTCTATGTACTACTAGATGGAGCGTTCCAAACAATCGCTCTGTTCCAGTCAACTGCGGCTCCGAGTAAATAGCGTCAATATTTAGTAAATAATGAAATGTTCTGCGTAGTAACTGCACTAGTTTCATTGTGAATGTGAACGAGTTGCGGCTCCTATAGTTGCGTGGAACAGAGCGGTTGTTTGGAACGCTCCATCTAGTAGTAACATAGGTCGTTGTATGAAATGATCATCTTTGAATGAAATTGTAACAGGATTACGAAATTAATTTTTAAATTGAGAGATATGTATATGTATAAACGCCTTGCGTCTCTACCCATGGCTAGTGTACTTTCCTGTGGTAGAGATGGTACAGTTCACGACGACACCCCCGCTACTATACCCGAGGGGTGAACGCGGGACGCGGGGTGGTAATTTAAACCTATCCGTACGTCAGTATCTTAGTGTACGTATGCACATATTGATTATTAGTGCGTTGCAACAGATCTAAGACAATAACAATAGAGTGGGACGTGCCGTCGTGATCTGTACGTTTTATAACACTAGTATTTTCAAGTTACCGTAGTAAAGAGTCTTAGCAGAAGCAGTTTTAGAAATCGGTTCGGTAGTTTTAGAGTCCCCGCAGACTTTATATCGGCCGATAATTTAGTCGGATTGAGCTGCTAGTGCGCACACTGGGCCAACAAATCGTCATAGTGTGCGCACTTGCATACATCTTTATACTGTTTATGAGCCTGACTACATTATCGGCCGATATAAAGTTTGCAGTCTGCGGGGACTCTTAGAGAATTTCAAGCAAACTTTATCTCTTAAAATGTATGTGCATGAATAAAAAACGCGGATAACGCTTATCAATCACAGTAATTTAACAAAAGTAAATTGGGCTGATAAAAATGTAACTGCACTTAATAATAAAAACTTCTATTGCATTTATTGGAGTGGATAATGGATGTAGACACGAAAAGTACGTGGGTGTCTGATTAGTAGCTGAAGTGGCAGTGAGCAGAACCCGGAAGTGTCTGAATTAGGAAAGGGGACAGGGTGTGCTACCACGCTCATGATGGAAGACTTATGCCCAGCAGTGGACGTCTCGTCGCAGCCTGTTGATATATGATAGTCAAACACGTTAGGTGCATTAAGGCGCGTGCCCAGTTTTTAAAACTTTTTTTAAAATTATAGTTAGTCAAATTCAGTAATATAGTTATCCTGTCGATAGTCAATGAATGACGAACAATTATATGGATGGATGATGGTCAGAATAGTCATGTATTAAGACATATTTCATTTGGTAAACTGAATTGGTTTTCTTATATTTGAATTATTTTTTAAATTAGTATTTTTTTTCGGATCATTTACGTAGATCACTCCCCTCGATAGGCACGCGCCTGGGTGCAGTCGTTCAATTAAATATTTAACAAGCCACGGGCTTTAGAGTACACACGTAACTTCTAAACTCTGCCGTAAATAAATGCAGCAAAGCACGCAATTTGCTTGGCACTTACTGCATTTATGATTTGGACAGCAGAACGCTGAACCGATTTTGTGAACGCCTACGCAGAACACTTATCATCACTCTTATTCTAAAAAGTTTATAGTACTCATTATTAGAACTTAATTTTAATTATGTACTGTTTTATTTGTATGTTACTTTCCTGGTTACGTCCGCAGTACCTAAACTCTATCCAGGATATATGTAAATGACCCCATTGTTCAGATAACAGTGACAGTCGCCATGTGCGAGGTTACTGATAATGTAGTGTTAACACAAATAATTATACTTTTATCTATCCATCCGCACTTGACGCGGAATTTCTAGAGAGCGTAATTTGTATGTAGATCGAGCACTCTCCCACGCGCTTTCATTGTCCAAAAGAACTCCTAATGGTGTTATATTTAAAGACTTAATTTCCATGACTTGTAACCCAATAGTGAGTTCGATCTATGTGTTAGACCTTGCTACACTTGATGGGTACAGTAGTCCGAGAGCAACACAACACCAGGTTTGCTATGTAGATTATATTGCCTTATCGAGGTCATTGTTAGAATACGTTAGGCGTATTGTGTTCATTACCATTGGACTGTGTCAATTCTTATGTTACTAGAATGTCGACATACGCCCGCCACGACACACTGCCATTTTATTTATCTAAACTCTATCATAGTTTGAACAGTATTTTATAAGTGGAACACGTTTTATGGAACCTTTTACACTTTGTCAAGTCAATAAATAGTTGTAGATGATAATGGTTGTTTCATTTAATTAAATTCCATTAACATTCCTGCTCAATTGTAGTCGGTATGGAGGCGAGGGGAGTGCGCGCCTCTGCTGGATGTGACTCATCAAGATAATGCGCGTACCGCCTGCCATACTTGACGTCATCACACCGCGCTTCAGGCACAAACAAAATTACCTCAACTAATATTTAAAATTGGTTTTATTGATAAATTTGCAAAAAAAAAGAAAATTAATAGTTATTGTACATGTCGATTATTGATTGAAAAAGTTAAAAATATACAAGTTCTTAATCTGCACAATATATATAAAAAATATAATTCAACTCAGATCAAAGTCATTACCAATATCCTTGTGCAGTTTATTAAACTTACATGTTAACAGAAAAGAGAATTGAGGAAACATCTAATTCCGTAACAATATTTGAACACCTATAATATTATGTTTAACAAAGTTGTAGCAGCAAAACATAGGTTGGTAATTTACATTAAATGAGCCAGTAATCATAAAACTTTATTCCTTTACAATAACGATAAATTTTTTAAAGAGTTTTCAATTTCATAGGCTAAGGGGCTAAAGTTGAGTTGTGCCTCCCCTTCCACTACGGACTGTGGATGAACTCACATAAGGCTCACTAATTTGTTCATAAGTTACCAAGTCCTAAACCGTGTCGCATATCAACTTTTCCTTCGATACATTTGAATTATATAACAAGACAATAATATATCTGAAAAAATTTAATGTATCCTTAATTATTAAACATTACACACTGGTTCAGGCCGGCTGGCACATATTCCAGGTCTCTTCGGAGCCTGCACTAGTAAACTTTCATACTAGTTGTTCAGAAGTCTGGGGCTCTCAGTTACATCAGTACAATTACAATAATATCACTAAATAAACGTTCACTTATGCTATGTCCAGACAGTAAGATTATTATTCTACTAAAATATTGCTGGTACATATTGCTATGTTGCTAATTTAACATCCTAAAGGCATTCAATTACTAAGTAATCAAAGAAATGTTAATATTCTGAATTCACACCACTGCTGTAGTAGTGTATGCCCTTGAAAGATAATTTTATGGCAAAACATCACTGTTTTAATTTTCCTGTTCACTGTAATTGACAAGACTGTCTGTACTTAGCATTGCTGTATTTAATCGTAAAATAACACAAAATGCAATATTAGCAGAATGTCTGAAATTCATATGGAATAATTCTTTTTGTAGAAGCCAAAGAAACTAAACTTACATCTCTAAAATAAGAAATATAGTAAATAATATTGCATGCTATTTTGCTTAAATAATGAAAAATTATAGCTGTGGAAAGGATTATTTGAAATTCCACATTAAAATATCAACTAAAAGTGCACCGAATCCCATGGGATCCAGCCCAACACACAGAATGGAGCAATGAAATCAAAAATAACTGTAAACAGGTTAACTTCTGAACCTAACAGCATCCACACATTACAATTGGAATTCCTAGAGTGAAACATACACAGAATCGCAGAATTATCTATTATAATAATTATTGAACAACACTATGTCAGACAGAGCAAATGGGACTCTATGTAAAAAAGACGGGGTACTCCAAAATTCCAAGTTTGCTTTGCTTGTGCCCGCTCTGTTGGATTTGTCACTATGCTTCTCCACATTTGTAAAATGGTGGTTAGTATTTACTCCCTATGACGGCGGGGGTTGAACAGGGAAAAAAATTACTTAAACAAACCACTCCTCTCAACACTCTCCACCCATCATTAAATATAGTTTACATATGGTTAAAAATATTGAACAAATATTTTCCAACTTCTTCGATAGAGTCCTGTTTCCTCCAGTCAAGCCTACCACTTTACTGATAATAGACCAAAAAAGTGTAACTATGGGTTACGGGTGAAATTTTGGGCACCATCCATGACACTGTGCATTTTCCACTCACTATAACACTGGATCACGATACAGCTCAACAAATGCACATACTCGAAAATGCTAAGGTATGCGCCGAGCGACGACGCTCAACCACGACCTAGTTAGTTTTGGGAACTGTCAAGAGCCAAATCCGGGTACGAGAAGTCTTTCAAATTATTAAATATTTTATACCTAGATACGTTGGAGGCTCCCGCGACACCCTTACAGAAGGACACATATTCTCTTTTTGTTCGGCGGCTTGTCCACCTTGGGTGACTTCTTGTTGATTTGTCGCACTAGGTCGTAGAACACGTCGTTTACGTTGATTTTGGCCTTGGCGGAGGTCTCCATGAAAGCGCAGTTGAAGTGGCGCGCCAGGTTGGCGCCCTGGTCCTTGCCCACGACGCGCTCCGCCTCCAGGTCGCACTTGTTCCCCACCAGCACCATGGGCACGTCGTCCTTGTCCTTCACCCGCAGGATCTGCTCTCGTAGATCCTGCAGGTCGTTGAACGTTGACTGTGCAGTAATGGAGTACACTAACACGAAACCCTGCCCATTTTTCATATACAAATCCCTCATAGCCGTAAACTGCTCCGTGCCTGCCGTGTCCAGAATCTCCAGCATGCACTGCTGCCCGTCCACCTCCACTTGTTTCCGATAGCTGTCTTCGATAGTGGGGTCATATTTCTCCACAAAGATGCCTTGCACGAACTGCACTGTCAGGGCGGATTTTCCCACGCCTCCGCTACCTAACACGACTATTTTGTATTCGCGCATTATTAACTATTTTGTGTCACGTGTTCTTAATTGTTGAAATCAAAGATCAAATCGCTAAAAAGCACATTTACTTGTGGGATATTGCAAAAAAACCTTTAACAAGTCAAACCGCCATGACACCGTTAGCAGGGCGATGGCTCACTTTATCGGTATTGCCAGAAATTTATTTCTAATTACTACTATTGATGACTGATGGTCGGGTCACCACTAACGAGAATGACATCACCATAGAGCCGATTAATTAATTTAAATAAATTTGTCCTTCTTCGCATAGGTATTTGAATCTGGCAATATCTAACTGAATAAACAACGAACTCTTGTAGCAGTTCCATTAAACCTGGGCACAAAGGCTGATATAATGCAATACTACTTTATAGAGAGTGTGTGTGAATGGGGATATCGAATAGAAACCGCAATGTATTTTATTAAATAAAAATAATTCTATATAGTAGATAATATTGATTAACTGTATACCTAGTAGATATGTAACATTCTAATAGTTTTTAAACAAAATACACTAATATTTTTTTTATATATTATTTTATTTATTAGGTACATAAAACAGACTACAGCTATAATAGTAATGTATATAATTTAACAATGTTTTGATTCTGGGCTATGTTTAAACAGCATAATTAAAAATGAAGAAGCTTGTTACAAATATTGAATTCATTTTATGTATACCATCTACAGACTAAATTTAATTTTCAATATTAAAATCCGCTTACAATACGGCTTTCATAAAAATAGCCAACATAAGTTAGCGATTTAAGGGTTGAGCCATGCAGCGGCCCCGTGTGGTCTAAGGGACGAGTTGTTAAAAAGTCTTTAATAAATTAAGACGGGGCTAAACAGTCCTCGTTTCCAGGGTCGTAAAATCTATTATAAATAAAACATATCAGACTAAAGTGGTAGAAAGTTATTTATTTTTCCTAGCAATACCAAATGACGTAGTGGTTCAGTAGTTTGCCGATAGGTGGCGGTTGTAATCTTTCTTTTTTATTAGATTCGTTCAGAACTCGTCGTCCTGTAAAAAATACTTGACAGTACTTCACAAAAAAATCGTAACAAAATATGATTTGACTGAAGAATTGTGGCAGTGCTGCAAAGCTTAGAACGAGCTAAGGTAGCTTAGCATGTCATTACTCGGCTTTTTCCACTCAACCTATAAGAGTATTGAATATACTTAATTTTTTTTAATAATGGGTTCTATAGCTCTGTAAATAATGTCCTTTTAAGCCAGCTTTAATGTTCAATATAATAAACCAGTGGTTACAGAACGGCTTCCACAAACATAACTAGAATAGAATAGAATAGAATATTTATTTATTGGCTGCAACAAAACACATACAGTGCAACATTACAAATAAACAAAAATAGTAATATACAACTAAAAGTCGGGTGCACACACCGGGATTACGTCACACGGCTTGTCGGACGATAATTTAATATTACATTCGCTTGCACGAGGAGCAGACACAACGCGAGGAATTTACCCGACAAACCGGGAGTAGAACCAAGGCGTGCGACCGACCTGTAGGGGAGAGGGCAACAGTACAGTGTGGCAACACCGCAGAAGACACAGTATGTGTGCTGCAGCAGCAAACAAACTAGTGCTAACCTGGCTGTGACTGGATGAGAATAACCGCGGATCGGGTTCAATGGCGCGCCTTGGGAGAGGCCTATGCCCAGCAGTGGACTCATTCCGGCTGATGATGATGTACGAAGCCACGGTATCCCCTGCCTGTCGTAGGCCTCTAAAAGGGATCATCGGGGACGCGAATGCATGGAGCGGGGGCTCTGTGTATTTATCCGTCCCAAGGGAGGGCGTCAGCAAGGGGGTGGCCTCTTTGCAGAGGTGTCAGGGGGGCTCGATCTCCCCCGAGGTGGGTCGCTCTGCGAGTCTCTCACTGCACCGGGAGCGTGCGCCTTTGGTGGTCCCGGAGTCTACTCGATCTGTGCCGAAGATGGCTACCGCGGGGTTTTAGTCGGTATAGAACCCACAAAATCCGCTGGTCCCCCCGAGCCTGAGCCTTCTGCTACTCCGTCACAGCTCACTGCGTCACATAGGCGCTAATACGTCCGTGGTGTTCAACTAGGTGGCCAGGCTTCTCCCCCATGGTGTCAGCCTTGTCGGGGCGGGGGAGCTCAGTAGCCCCGGGCAATACAGCCCGGGGTGAAGCTAATGACACCGAGGTGGGTCTCTCCAAGTCCCTTCGGGGAGGCGGAGAGACGCGTCCCTCCGCGTGTCCCTCTGATTAGCAGAGGGCACAGTGGATGGGGCAAGGACGGGCTCAGCGCGCACTTTTGTGCCGCTGAGCAGGCACCGGGGTTATCCCTGGTGCCACCGTTGAGGGAGGCTTGCCCGTCCAGTCGCGAGACCGGCGGGCAAGCCACCAGTGAGGGAGGCGGGCTCGTCCGGTCGCGAGACTGGCGGGCAGGCGGCAGGCTTCGGCCACCGCCGTCGGAGGGAGCGGCAGGAGGCGGGCGCAGTTCGTCCAACTCCTGCCGCGGTGTGGAGTCAGTGGGTTAGGGGCCCACATTGCACGGCTCCACACAGGTGGGCAGGGGGGGGTCGTGAGCGTTTCGCGACCCTCCTCCTTTCGCGAGGGTGTCAAAAAAAAAAAAAAAGATGGCCAGGCTTATCCTGGCCACACCAAACCCCCAACCCCCCAACCTGACCACTTTGGTAATCGTTTCTTTGCTACACTCCCATTTGCTAGAGGGGAAGTGGGAACTCTCTTCCTACTTTGACTCTTTACTTCTTTAATTTAATTTGCCTGGGGCCCAAGGTAGCGTAAATTCATTACCTGGGACTTGCCCTACCTTCACTGGTAGGTGTTATGTGTAAGCGTACCTCCGTTGATCCTCGCTTAGAGGAGTTGCGGGGCGAGCAGGCGTGGAGGTGGGAAACTGGTCCCCCCGAGGCGATTGGGTAAGGGACGCGACGCAAATCGCCGCGTCAAAAAATGGTACCTACAAGGTGTGTGCGTTCCTTTTTAGTTGTAATTACTGAGCTACGTATTTTAATAGATGTTTCGCGTGAGACACGAAAATATAATGTACCTAATGACTGTGATGTTCAACTTCGTTCGCCTATGTAGGCTGTACAAGTAAAAAAATATGTGATTATTGTATAATATTGTACGTAAGCAAAACCAAATCAGGATTTAATTAAAAGAGAAATCTAATAAATAGAAACGCAAAAACTTCGCGTGTCTGTACATTGAAAATATTTGCAAAAAAATATATTTTGGGGAGATAAATTTTGAAATTATTGTCGGTCTGTTAGTTTGTGCACGCATCACGTAAAAACTGCTGAACCGATTTTGATGGACTTTTCACAGAAACATAGGGTTTGACTAGGAGTAACATTTAGCTTTTTTTCACCGCAATCGGCTTGCTCTGTCAAAGGTTATGGTCATTAGTAGGTATGCAATAAATATAATTATATTCTTCGGTATAATTCAGATTGCTATGAGTTAGGACTATAATGGCGTAGGCGTGGGCGTGGGCAAAGTGTGGGTGCCTCTGACAGTGAGACTAGTCTGAAAACTCAAAGTTGCTCAGCGGGCTAATGAAAGAGCTATACTCGGAGTTTCTCTAAGGGATGGGATCCGAAATGAGGTGATCCGCCAGTGAATTAAAGTGTTCGGCATAGTTCAAAAAGTTAATGCATTTATATGGTAGAGAGCTGGTGACATTTGTCGCAGAATCGATTACCGTTGGGGTAAACGATTTCTCGAGAGGAGACCACGACTGGGCAGACGTAGTGTGAGACGCCCCCTGGCTAGATGGAGCGACGATCTGCGTAAGGTGGCTGGCAGTGACTGGATGAGAATAACCGAGGATCGAGTTCAGTGGCGCGCCTTGGTAGAGGTCTACGCCCAGCAGTGGACTCATTCATACTGATGATGGTGTACGAAGCCGCGGGCACAGCTAGCAAACTTAAGTACCTACTTTAAAGTTTCATTGATTGAACTTAGGACTCCAGTACGTTATCCGCAGTGTAATGAGATAACTTTGTCGCTGCGTTGCGAATATTAAATAAGGCGATAAGACGCTGTTACGAAGTTACATCGTACGGAAAATTGGAAACTTGAATATCACAACAGAATAAATGGGTTTCGATGAAAATCATGGTAATATATGTATAATTGGACAAAGTTATGTAGAAATGAGACAAGCCACAAGCCACAAGATGAAAGATAATAAATGAGACAAATGTACCAAACTGATCATTTTAATTCCAAAAATTATTCGACAGCGACACTCATTTCTCCCCGTCGTCAGTAAATAGAGCACGCGGTGCCGCGCCGCCCGCCGGTACAAAGTTACTACGCCATCGCACTATCGACCGACGCCGAGAGATCGACGTTATAGGTTAGAAATTTATTTAATTTATTTATTTAGAAAACAAAGACGGCGATAACGGCAATGCATAAAACAATTATGCAAGAATGATTTAACTTAAAATACAGCTTTTTACAGATTTTCACAGATTTTCACATGTTTACATTTCAAAAATTGTGTGTACTGTAACAATATTTTAAATAAATGAATAAATGTCTAAGTGTAGCAACGACCTCTATGTACCTAGACGGAAAGTTCCATACAACCGCTCTGTTACACAAACGTGTGGCTAAGCTAGCCACACACGTTCACATTCACTTTGGCTCTTGTGCAGTTACCACGCACAACCTACGCCGAATATTTAATTGTTTACTAAATATTTACGCTATTCATAAGTGATTTTACCCGTTTATAATACTTTTATGATAAGTATTAGCAATAATGCATAATCAGTTAAACGTTATATTGCAGAACTACGCGTAAACTAAATTATTAAGACGTAATTGCAAGTCGATTCTTGCCATTTGTCACAGAACTCTGTCTCGCTTTTACGTGCGGCCAAGCGCACGCGTCAAAAGGAGAGAAAGCACGACTTTCCTACTCCTGTAGCACGACGTTTTTTTCATTATAGATTAAATGTTTTGCAGAATGTTGCAGAATGTCAAGTAGGTAGAATACTGACAACTGATTATAACATATTAACTTGATAAAATCTGTTGTGATTTGTTTCTTTACATGTTTTTAAGTGCAGAAACCTAATTTATTGTTTACCTTTTAGGTTTATTACCTTTTTTTCTTATAATATAAAAATGCCTTATTGAATACTTCGGTACTGCAAAAATACATCTAAAAATACCAGAAAAGCTTCGGGTATAACTTTCTATAGGTATGTTGTTGATTTTATTTCATTTTGAACTATTGTGGTTTTTTTTTATTAGGTCGTTCGGCAATCATATTTTCATTCAGTACTAAAAACTACAACACGCATAAAAACTAGTTACTTCTCTTGCGTTTCCTGTTTTTGCGACTGTGTATAAACATAAATAAAATATTACATATGTACATACTACACTTGCCTAATCTCAAACTAGAATTTTCTCATGTACTATGGGAATTAATGAAGGATTGGACATTAGCAAATATAACATCCGGACCTGGACCAACTATGATGAAAATTAAAGGATTATTTTACAAGATTGGTAGTCATTCTTACCCAACAACTTATTAGTTATTGTTATTTATACATACAGAAACAGTAAAAATAAGTTTTACAGTACCCAGGTATTACTTCCAATATATGTATGTATGTATGTATGTATGTATGTATGTATGTATGTATGTATGTATGTATGTATGTATGTATGTATGTATGTATGTATGTATGTATGTATGTATGTATGTATGTATGTATGTATGTATGTATGTATGTATGTATGTATGTTGCATGCATGTATGCGTATATGTATGTATGTATTAATACTACGTCTATTATGAGCAGAAGTGGAAAAAGAACCAACAATGGCTTCCGACCGCCATGCAGAAACAAATTGCATAATCCTCTCAGAACACTTAAACGTTCAACAATTAACAACTGCTACGAAATTAATTGTCGGACACATTTCAGGCTATGTTTCAAGAAAACTAAATAAGGAGTTGAAGTGTGAAACATGTGTTTCCAGTTTGGTTACGGCTAATAAAATGTGGCATCACAAATTAATCACGCTAAAAGATATGGGGGGGGGGCTGTGCTATTCCACAGAAGAAGTATTCCAAATTTGTTTAAAGACTGAAACACTCATCAGATATTTGATAAAACACAAAGAACAAAGACGAAGTTTGCCCGAGAAATTTAGCAAAATTGATTCAATTGTTTTAAATACATTAAAAAGGTTTATAAGTTCGGATATATTCAATTCCTTACATTCGCATTCTTTACAGCAACCAGGAACATTAAAGCATGGAGCACATTTAATGAGAGCTTGTACAGAAAAATATGCAAAAATAAGGTTACACCACGAGGGTAAAAGTGATCCAGAAATAAGTTACAACACAAACCGACAAAAACTGACGAAACTCATATTGTTCCAGGGTAATTAGGGTTAATAAAATTATTATGTCCACATGCTATTAATACCTTATTTAATTTTATTAATACATTATAAGTATTTCTAACAAACACAATTTTATTTTTTATCATATAGCGCCCGATAGGTAAAAATGGTAGCGTCATGAGAATGACGCATCTGTTTTTTTTTTCTATAATAAAGAGAACACCCGAATAAGCCCCGCCCAGTCCGCGTGTGGGACATGACTGATGTTTTGAAGTAGGATTCTATATTAATCTATTTCTATGAAGTGTAGTAATTTTTTTTTCCTTCATGATTTTTACTCATCCAAGAGACTATATAAATTCTTTATAAAAGTTTGTTATTTTTAAAAGTGAAGCACTTATGTTGTTGATGTATAACGTTGTCCCCCTTTTGATTGACTATGTTCGCATGCTGGGTGCAGGTGTACAGCTAGGCTGGTGCTCCTAGTAATTAAATTTGTTCGCTTGTATGGAGTCCCGGGGGAGTGCTAAGTCCTGAGTCGGACCACTTATGCCAAACTTTAGGTCATTAATTAATCGTTCTGTCACTTTCGCACGACTAAGGACGGGGTTACGCGGAAGTAAGACGGCTAGTGTTTATTGAAATAGCTACTTCTGACTGGCCGCGGCTTGTCTGCAACCTCAGAAAAAAGATATTCCATATTTATAAGCACGCATCTGCACACAAGGATTATATGAAAATATTTCGTCATTTCTGAACAAAATAATTGTTTTTGAAGAACTGTAAATAAATGCGGCTGAAATATGGCCAGTGTAGCGATCCGAGTTATTTTATTTTTTATCCGGAAAAAATGCGGATATTTCCAGTTTGTTTCGAACGAATGAAAACTTTTCGTCTAAGTATGCGAGAATTGTAAATTTATCGCACTTGAAAAATAAGTTACGGAATATGCCAACTAATTGTCTACTAAAACAAAGAATCACCAAGTACTATTTTGCGTTTTTGTGTTTCCACTATCGATAAATGAATTCCTTAATTTACCTGAAAATTTCTGAAGTGGAAATTTCCAGAAAAGAACATTTCAAGAAGTGCTTTTTGTACAGGCCTAACCGCACATATGCTGGCCTGTTAGCTTGGAAGGCCGCTAAGAGATTTGGCAATCTTTTGGAAATTGGCAAAAAAGGAGTTTTTTTATTTTATTATTTAACAAATAAGAATATGTCATCACATGTCTTACATAACTCACACATAATAAACCTCTTGGTCTCTATGTGTGTCCTATGTGTCTTTGGGTAGTAAAACTGGATTTCTAGAATTTATGATTGACTAGCTGTGCACGCGGCTCCGCTGGCGTGGACAACAGAATACGCTCCCCTTCCCACTTTCGCTACCGCTCCCACTGCAGCTCCAAATGTAGTCCAAATCCAAACTAATCGCAATCAGAATAGTACCGAACATTAAAATTATACTTTTAGTTATTACACCTCGGGTTACATTATTGAAGTTTTAAAAAATTGGTAGGGATCCCAATTTTTTATAGTAATAAATATAGCCTATATTACTCAGGGATAATGTAGCATTTTATTGGTGAAAGATATTTTGAAATCGGTCCAGTAGTTTTTGAGTTTATTCGTTATAAACATACAAATTTTTCCTCTTTATAATAATGTAGATAAATTCTAATTCTTCAATTGGCGAAGAAACTCTAGAAATTTTCATGGAATTATTGCAAAAAAAACCCTTTTTGGCAATTTCCAAAAGGTTGCCAAAATACTTTACGGACTTCTTAGCTATTATTATGCTAGCATGGGAGTATGGTAAAAACACGCTCCTATGCGTGCTCCTGAGCGTGTTTTTACCAGATAATTCTGGCTCTACATATTCCACTATTAAAATGCTCTCGCTTATGTCGGCCTTGCGGCATGTTTATTATACTCATTAACATGTTGATTTGTCGCGCTGGTTCCCGCTCCGGTGCTCTAGGGGATAATTGGATCTCCTGACAGGGCCGCCGTAAGGGCCACACTGTGGGTTACGGGAGGTTACTTTAATACTCATTATGTGATGGTTTCTTATGATCTGTGCGATATCCTTCACAATCGTAAAGGTTATATCTATACACATTTATTTGGAAGGGACATTGAAAACTCTAGGCCAAGTCGAGATTGTGTTTTAAGTACATTTTGTTTTATATTTATTTTATACATTGCTGGCATTAAAGCGTCTATCGTAAATACATGACATAGTGACCAGTTTATACATAATAAAATATAATATAAACTGTGTGCACGTTTAAGCCGCAGTTATATTTCTATCTATCGGTAGAACATAGGCTTCCCAAAGCTTCTCGTCTAACGAGCATTAAGTATTCCCTTACAATACAATGTTCTCTGACAACACTGTATTATGCTGTAGTAAAAAATATCAACCTAATGAATTTGTAAATTAAAAACCAGAGAACTGTGCCATTAACTTAAAACAGGCTGTGTTCCAATTCCAAAATCTAAGTAAAAAAAGTTGGTGGAGTTAAAAGATTTTATTAATTTTAAAACATTATCAAAGAACACTGTATTCAATCCGACCGAGTATCAGCGCTCCCGACTATTTGTAACAAAGACTTTCCTCGTCCCTTCCATTATATTTACGCACCATCTACAGAGCTACCAACCAAAACATGGTTCATCATCGTAGTTACAATGCTCGCGCGTAGTCGCCGGAAGTTACTTTACCACAATGGGGGCACTAGATGGGTCTTACAGATACTCGTATTCCTGAATACGGCCCTGTCATCTTATCCCTGCATCCCCCAGGGTAATTAGTGGCCAGGGATAATTTTTCACTGGACTGTAATTTGTGCTCGTACTAACTTTCGAATTTGCCTAAAATTGAATTTGAAAATGGACTTAATTGTTTTGGTAATTGATTTTATGACTGTAGGTGTTTCGGTCTTAATTTACGATCGGCGACAAAGATAATTGTTGAAATTATATTTGTTTTAGAACAAAAGCAACAGTTGTTTTGTTAGATGTTTTGTTGCTTTTTCAGATTTTACTGTTATTATATTCATCTTGATTTTTTAAGGACAAAACTAAGTGCAGTCAAATTTTAAAAGTAGGTCGTCACAAAAAGTGTACGGACAGGCTGGTGCTCCTGTAGTAGTAGTAGGTAATTAAATCTATTCGCTTGTATGGTACAAGCGAATAGTGTACTTGGATACCCGTGATTTTTTTTTATTAATTTATGGTTATTCAGAAAACCAACAGCTTTTTAACAGTAAGAATCTTAAACTAAGTATATTACTTATACTAGAGCTGTTAATAGGTTTCCCTAATTTTAATCAAACTTATTTGGTCGCTGAGAAAAAGCACAATTACAGAAAAACGAATACCTAGTACCTAGATTATACATATTTCATTCCGAAACCAATAGCCATACGAAAACCAACGCTATTTCCATCTAGGTAACCTTACATGAAAGTTTCACCAGCAGCAAAAACAGGTTTGTATTACCATGTAAATTTTGCGGTCCACCTTCGGAATACCATCTATTACTTATTCTGTTTTCGAGACGCAAATGCATTTGTTTTCATATGACTATTGAAATGAAATGAAATGAATCTTTATTGTGTATGAAGTTCAGGTAATTTTAAGATATTTATTATTTAGTACAAGTACCACTAAACCCTACCTTTGCAGGTGTATACACAGAATATAAATTTTATACAAGTTAAATTAAAAGTAAAAACTGTCAAGAATAAAATGTCAAAAATAAAATGTCAAGAAGAATACAAATGTCAAAGTATCAATTCCATTAATAATGTCACTACAAATTATAAATTATCTCATTACGTTCAAGTGAGGGATGCGAGAAATGACAGCAAGAAAACGCTATGGAGTCTGGAGTTTCGGCTGTGGGTCGAGGCGGCTGCCCCGTGTTGCTCTAAGCAGGATAGATCATAACTAGATTTTTATGATCTCTTTATGGAACACTTCCAGGTTAATTACCAAACTGCTGAAAGTTTTTTATTAATTTAATTAGAGACTGTTAGCAGAGCTCTACACTCCAGCCATCCCGTGTTTATGGCTCAGTCATGTTTTTGTCATAAATAATAGAGACATTTATGACTTCCGACTAGTAAAATGTCTTCTAAAATAATAAATAGTTTATATGAGACAAATTGAAATAATCGTTATTCTTTGATTCAGGCTACTTGAAATAGATTTTAGCCTTCACCACAAGAATACTCTCTTTACTATTTCAGATCTCCTTTCTCCTCAAAATATCGGACAGAACAAGTAACGACAAACATCACCGCCCCGCCCCTCTCAACCCGGCCCCTAGGTAAGCCACTGTCACCCAGCCACTGTCACTCAGCCACTGTCACCCAGCCACTGTCACCCAGATAATGCCACCCAGCCACTGTCACCCAGCCACTGTCACCCAGCCACTGTCACCCAGCCACTGTCACCCAGATACTGCCACCCAGCCACTGTCACCCAGCCACTGTCACACAGTCACTGTCACCCAGATACTGCCACCCAGCCACTGTCACCCAGCCACTGTCACCCAGATACTGTCACACAGCAACTGTCACCCAGCCACTGTCACCCAGATACTGCCACCCAGCCACTGTCACCCAGCCACTGTCACACAGTCACTGTCACCCAGATACTGCCACCCAGCCACTGTCACCCAGCCACTGTCACCCAGATACTGTCACACAGCAACTGTCACCCAGCCACTGTCACCCAGCCACTGTCACCCAGCCACTGTCACCCAGCCACTGTCACCCAGATACTGCCACCCAGCCACTGTCACCCAGCCACTGTCACACAGTCACTGTCACCCAGATACTGCCACCCAGCCACTGTCACCCAGCCACTGTCACCCAGATACTGTCACACAGCAACTGTCACCCAGCCACTGTCACCCAGATACTGCCACCCAGCCACTGTCACCCAGCCACTGTCACACAGTCACTGTCACCCAGATACTGCCACCCAGCCACTGTCACCCAGCCACTGTCACCCAGATACTGTCACACAGCAACTGTCACCCAGCCACTGTCACCCAGCCACTGTCACCCAGCCACTGTCACCCAGCCACTGTCACCCAGATACTGTCACCCAGTTACTATCCCAGATCGTGTCCCAATCGTGTCGCCCACTACGACTAACTTCCATGCTAATTAACATATTAATTGCCGCGACGTGCCGTGATTTGGGCCGCGCCCGCCCGCGGCCCGGCCCAACCCGCTCGGCCCACCTACTGTCACTTCATGACGTCTCCACACACACGTACGTACACATTCCACGAATAGGGTTGTAATTTTGTGCGTTATTATTTTTAATGGTAATCGTGACCTATTTCAAATTCATTTGTCAGTGCTGCCTATGTTTCTAAAGTTGGTAATCTGAGGACTGAACGTTCATTCGCCATCAGTGCAGTCACAGTATCGGATTCGTACAATCTCAGTGTTTTTAGATGTGCCAAAGAATTCATGCTAAAATAGTTCCTGAAACAATGAAGCAATGATACAAGTTATTTTTTTCAAAGTTTCCTAAATTGGAACTGAACTGACACTGCATTGAAAGACTACTGACGCATAACTGTAGGTATACGGACACATGGTGGATCGACAGCCTTTACTGCATTTGAAATATGACATATGACAACTAGGTCAATGGTAAAAATCCTAGTTATGATAAGTATATATTAATTAACAATACCACGCCTTTTCGTGAATACTACGTCAATAGACGTCATAGAGATGGCTCGTCTGTGGTCGTCGATTTTTTTTTCGTGCAATCGGGATAGCATGATTTTATGGGTCAGGAATTAAATTAGCCGACGGTACCTGCACACTGAACATAAAGTAAAGAAAATGAAACAGAGTTTCAAAACAAAGCAACAAACGTGTACCAAACAAAGCCTGGGCAATGTCTGTTTGATTATGTTGATTGGTGTAGACTCCCGCACCACTGTGCAGTGTTGTTTTTCGCCCCTGGTCATGTCTGAAGTAAACAACTCGAGTGGAATTTCAAAATTCTGTATAGAGGTTGCCCACACTGAGAAAAAAATAAGTAGCCCTCCTACTTACGTAAGGATAAAAATATACCACTATTACATAAGTACCCGCCCCCATTATAAGTGGTGTCACCTACAACTGATTCAGTAGCCAGCCACATTACTAAGTAACCAAACTACTTAATAATGTGGCCGGCACACCATTTATAATGGGGGCGGCTACTTATGTAATAGTGGTATATTTTTATCCTTACGTAAGTAGGAGGGCTACTTATTTTTTTCTCAGAGCATGTTTAGCAACCGTCTTCGTCATGAAGAGATCCGAGCGAACGAAGGTGACCGACATAGCAGAAAGGATTAGCAAGCTGAAGTGGCAGTGGGCGGGTCCCATCTATCGCAGAACCGACGGCCGTTGGGGCAGATGAATTCTGGAGTGGAGACCACGGATTGGCTCGCGCAGAGTTTGACGTCCCGCCGCCAGGTGGACCGACGACCTGAAGAAGGTGCCCGTAAGCGGCTGGATGCGGAGGGTGGAGGACCGGGTGTAGTAGCGTTCATTGGGAAAGGCCTATGTCCAGCAGTGGACGTCTAAGGGCTGATATCATGATGAACAAAAAAAATTCCGGAAGCATGTGTTTGCGCTGCAACCTAGATATTACAAGACTTTGACACTAGAAATAAGTGATGAAAAACCAAGACACTTAGATATAACAATAAAGTTTAAATGGCTATACTGCGCAATCCTCAGTCTACCGCATCTTGATCAAATATTGATCCTTTTACAGAGTCTAAATCATCCTTTAAACCAATTTTTTTTAAAGAATCACTAATATTTTATCACGCCCTCACACCATACATAGCCATACACGCCCCCACCATATATATACACACACAACACACACCACACACAACACACACCATACACAACACACACCACACAGCAACACACACTTTTTCTTTGCCTTAAATATCTGTAAGTAGATAATGCATGTCTCACTCTTACCATGATTAATACTAGGAAACCTGTAATTGGCTTTGTTAATTATGGTAAATGCTCAAATTGTTCAGTTTATTATAAGAATAAGCTGTTGGTTTCGTCAAATAAATAAAATAACTCTTATTTAACACGAAAAAGCAATTTATTTAGACATCATTTGAAACGAACTCAGCGGAGTGCAACCAACTTGGCCATTAAGGTGTTCCTTCCAGCTCAAAGGCAAACCGCGTGCAACTTTAAATTGCAAAGTTTGATTCAATTTAAGAGAGCATATCTTCCAGTGGGTACAATGAGGGCTTCGGAGCATGAATGAGTTCGTTATACCAACTCTGTTGCTGGCTGGGCTTGGGATGGAACCCATGGAGTTATGAAGTTAACTTCGAGAAGAGTTGAAGCACTTCGGATTTCATCCTCAGCGATAAAGTCTATACTAGTCCACATACATCACACAACGTTTTGATAACAGTTTCGTCCCATTTGGTAGACAAATTTCGTAATTGTTTTTTTCCCGTCTTTCCCTCACTGCTGAGGATCGCACAAAACAACGTACAAAACACGTCTCGACCGAAAAAAAAGCGTCTTGAAAAGCCGCACCGCTTCATACAAAGAACCGCCAGCCACCCTCTTCACCGGGTCTGACCACCTCGTCGGGACGTGTCCACTTGCACACGATCACAAGGGTGTACCGGGGTACATACCCAAAGGCGCTATCGCACCCACTCCTTCTGAAATGGGCACCATCACACCCAGTCCTAACCCAATGGACGCCATCATACCCGCTCTTTCCGAAATGGGCACCATCACACCCAGTCCTTCTCCAATGGACGCCATCATACCCGCTCCTTCCGAAATGGGCACCATCACACCCAGTCCTTCCCCAATGGACGCCATCATACCAGCTCCTTCCGAAATGGGCACCATCACACCCGCTCCTTCCGAAATGGGCACCATCACACCCAGTCCTTCCCCAATGGACGCCATCACACCCACTCCTTCCGAAATGGGCACCATCACACCCAGTCCTTCCCCAATGGACGCCATCATACCCGCTCCTTCCGAAATGGGCACCATCACACCCGCTCCTTCCGAAATGGGCACCATCACACCCGCTCCTTTCCCAATGAGCGCCATCATACCCGACCCATTCTTCTCCAATACGTGCCATCATACCCGATTTTCTCCATTAAAGCAAATTCACGTAAACAACATTTTCAACCGTTGAACAGTTTTCTTTTAACGAGTTCATCGGTCTATTCGGGTGTAATGGCGCGTGTTGGGGAAGACCTAAGACCAGCAGTGGATGGCGGATTAGCCTGATAGTGTTTTATTTGCACGTAGATACGTAAATACATAGGTACATTGTATTCTACGTGTAACCCCACTAAAAGCAGTTAAAATGCCGCATCAACACACATTTAACTTCTGCTCAAACTTTTCAACGGGCGAAGTTAAATTGATCATTCAAAACTCATATAATGGGCACTGGAAACGTTTCAAGAGTACCCCGACCTTGGATGGGGAGATTGAAGGATTCTTTCCGGCTTTTTGCCATCTCAATAGTTCCCAGGAGTTTGTGTTGGGGAGTTTGAATTTATTATGCCGTTTCATTTCATAACGAAGATGTATTTCTTAGCAAGTAAGATAACGACTTTTTAGGTTGGTGATGTGCACCCCGTTGCCGCGGTGGGGGGGGGGGGGGGGTCGCCGCTCGTATAATATTAAATCCTATATTAGGGTAGGTGCTGTGCATCCGTCATCGACACGATCTATGAGTGTCCACTGAACCACCCAATACAGTATATTACCAGCCCATACAGTATTCTGGACAGAAAAAATGCGTAGTAAGCCTGAAGCGCTGCTTTCTTTGATGCTATTTGCACTGTTTCAAAGCGTAACAGAAACCGCTTAGCCTACCTTCAACGCTCTTAATACGCATCCTTCAGTTTATACATGCATCTATATGCACACCTAGGAACTTAGCATCATCAATAAGCTCCATCCGTCTTCCATTGACGCTAATATCCACATGAGCTGCCTTAGTTCTGTATTTCCTGAAGCGTAACATTTTAGTCTTATGTATATTTGTGTGTAGGTGCAACGATTTCAATCAATCTACTATAGTTGATATGGTCTCAACTATAGTTCCCGACACATCAGCATTTGCTTCTCTTTTAAATCGGAAAAACACAGTCAGATCATCAGCAAACATAACGATTTTGTTTGAAATTAGGCGAGGCAGATGATTTACGTACAGGAGAAACAATATTGGTCCCAAGATACTTCCCTGGGGAACTCCATGATAGACTAATTAATTTGGTTTCCCGTAGGAATGAGATGTTTTTTCGGGATAAAAACTATTCTGTGTCCTATTCCAGGACCTAACCTATATGTGTGCCAAGTTTCATTCCGATCCGTCCAATGGTTTAACTGAATAACAAACATGCAAACAACCAAACTTTCGCATTTACAATATTAGTGAGATATAATATAAGATGGTTTCCTAAACGGGAAGGGTGGGGCTATTATATATACATACATAATACTCACGCCTTGGTCTCAAAGGGGTAGGCAGAGACGATGTATCGCAACTTTGCGCAATCCAATGACGCTTAAAAATAAATAAAAAAAAACTTATTTCTAAACTCACTTGACGAATTACTGAATGATGTTATTACTTATATTACTTGATATGATTTTGTGAATAGGCATTTATGACATTATTTATTAAATAAATCTGTTACCTATGTGATATTTAAAAAAAAATTACTTGTAATCTTTTGTTACCAATAAATATGATAATTATTATGATTAGGCAATATATCCGGAAACGTCGCATCTGTCGTCCAATATAAAATATCTATCAAAGTATTGCAGTTACCGATAGCTGGGATACTGTGGGATCAACTGGCTACAAATACAGTTTACCTCCTTTGTCCTCACAAAGATCCTAAGCAAACGGAAGAGCGTCGCTCTGCACACCGACGCTTCATTAAAATTATTATTCGCTAAGAATTTGCATTGTTATTTTTGCGACTGCGGTGTTCGTTATTATCATATTCCTGTTTCTCTATGCAATTCCTGTGTTATTTATACAGTCATCATCAGCCGAAATACGTCCACTGCTGAACATAAGCCTCCCCAATAGAATGACACTTTTGGTGTAGGCAAAGATAGATAAATTCTTTATTGCACACAAATTAAGAATAACAATAAAAAATAGGTACAGATTTTTGGAAAGTGTACTATCGCTAATATGTATATCATCATCATCAGGTTATTTCTGTCTCCACTGCAGGAGCACAACCGTCTCTCATCTGCCGGAGTCAGACGGAGGATTTGGCCTACACTCCCCGCGCTGGCCAGACGGGTTGGGGAGGCCTGCTTGATGTTTAATAATAGGTATATATCTAGGCCTTATTTTGCCACTAACGCGGATTGCAATTCTAAATACCTAGATAGAACAAATGTCGGTTATTAGTCGCAATAAACTAGATTTAGTCGGTCCGCCGTTTAAAAGTTGGAGGGGTATGTTGGTGGCCAATAAGCCAGACTAAGGCTTATTACGGCATGACCACCTAATACCACCAGAACCACAGTACTTACATAGCGAGCTACTGATTTAGTCAAGTGAATTAGTCGAACCTAGTCACAAAAAACACACGCTTTACCTTCACCCGCCCCTCTGATGTCCCTTGTCGTTCTCACATTAGATCTCTTCTTAAAATTCCTTCTCATAAAAGTGACTTCTACTCCTATTCTTTTACTGTTCATGCGGTCAGGCTGTGGAACTCACTGCCCCCCTCCATACGCGTCTGTCAGACGACTTCTGTGTTCAGATCACGAGTTAAAGAGCACTACCTTACTCTATATATATATACAGATACATAAATATATATATATTTATGTATCTGTATTGGTATTTATAGTTTATTAGTTTATGCTTATTGTATTTTATGTTCTATGATTATTTAATAATATAGTATAGTAGGTACACGCGACTACTGCCTTTCCATAATCCCTTGTCTTCACCGCAGGTTAGCTGGAAGAAATTTCTTTAGAAATAAGCTTATCCTTTTGCTTCCATACATAACCAACCTTATTCTGACCACCTAATACCACCAGAGACCCTGGTATATGTTTAAGGCCTATTAGGCCCATAAGGCCTATACTTTTGGTGGGCGGTCCATTGAGGGATTTGCCACAGAAATTCTAGGATTTCTGTGTTATTTGCCATAATCACCACGCTTGGCAGGCGAATTGGTGATCGTAGTATTGATCTTAATATACACATGAGAACGTTGCTGTTCGTCACTGGTGCAATCTCTTAGTAGCCTTGACGACACCCACGGGAAAGATAGGGGTGGCCCTATTCTAAGCCGGGAACCGGGAACCCTCGGGACGTTTGTGGGTGGCCCCAAACGTGAATATTCTATGCAACGCAGCTAATTTCTGACACTGATTGCGATAATTATTTCCACCTCGATGTCCGAGTGCCTTAGTAGTTCAGTTCTTCTGAAATGTGACACTGTTTCAGACTTTAGAACATTTTACTTCTAAAAAAAGTTTAAAATAAGTTAAACACCTGGCGTTTCTTTCGCAGGCTCGCTTGTTTATGATTATGATTTAAGTTTGACGTTGGTAACTTTTCTCAAGTGAGGGAAATTTTAATTAACTTGGAAGGTTAACTTGAAATTATGCTACTTACAACAACTACTTGGGAACTCTAGAATTAAGCGATTTAAATGTACTTGTTTTGGTGATAAGAGTTCGCATTTGGCGCTAACGGTTCAAATTTAAGGCAACTTGCCATCGACTTGGAAGGGACTGTTTTATTTCGATACAAAACATTCTGTCATCTTTCGAGGGTGATCTGTGCGCTCATGCACACTTGATTAGATTAGATTAGATTTATTTATTTCACTTTTACATCTTAAAAATTCAATTTTACATGTCATTCTAATATGGTAAAAGGGATCGTCATAAAATAAAATAATGTATAAATTACAATGTCAAGAATTCAAATAATGTCATAGTATATAACATACTATCTATGTCATATGTTAAAATAAAAATTTAAAAATACAATTTTTACAAAAATTATTATTATTTTATAAAATTATCACAAATTAAATTAAATTTAATTTGTGATCACTTAATACTTGTACCGGAGAAATTAAAATTACCAAATATTACTATGTAAAGAAGCCCGCAGAATAGAACACGGCGTGTAGTACGCTGTCGGTTAGAAAGAGAAGCACTTATGTGTTGCCGTATAACGTTGTCCCTCTCTCAATAGTTTACGCGCACGTGTACGGACAAGTTGGGGCGCCTGTACTAGCAGGGTGCACCACGTGCAGGTGAGGTTGGCATTTGGAGCACCGGATGTATTTGCGCTCCCTTACACCCCCCAGTCACAGAACTGTCTTTAATTAACTCCTAAACTTATTATAACGTTTATAATGTATGATAATTACTTTCATATAACTTAAAAAAAACTGAATAAGTATCTGATATTAGTTTGAGATCATTTTCCCTAGCTTGTTTTCGTCCACTATTGGATATTGGCCTGTCATAATCAGCCTATATAAGTCCACAGCTGAACATAAGCCTTCCCAATAGAATGCCTCTTTTGGTGGGCTTTCTAATGGAGACTTACCGTTATAAGAGGGCTGCTCTTGTAATAAAAGGTTTTAAAAAGCACTTGATGTTGTTGTGCTCACTTACATCTCTTATGAGTAACCATTAGTTTATTATGAATGTTAATTATTATTTAATTTATTTCTTTATTATTACTTATCAAAGCGCCTCTAGTCGACTTGTCGGGCAACCGGAGGGCTGGTGCGTACCTCGGCCAGCGTATTAGCCTGGCCATTCAAAGGGGAAACGCAGCCAGTGTTCTGGGCACCCTACCGCAGGGCAGCGACCTGGAGCCCATTTTTTATCTCTAACTAATTATTTATCTGTATTTTTTATTTATTTTTATGATTGATTATAATAAAATTATCATTTATTTCTAGAAGTGAAAACTTTTAATTGGCTCTTTTTGCTATGTGTGTTATGTACTTAGTAATAATAGCTGTAAGTTTTCTTAAAATAAAATAAATAAATAAATAAAGTAACGTTCACAGTTAATAATGTTTTGTTATATATAAAATAGTCATCTTGCGGCACTTGCGGTGGAGACAATGGGTCCATGGTCGTCCGACACCATTTTTTTTATTGATATTTCGAAGCGACTGGTCCTCGCCTCCGGAGACCCCAGGGCTGGCGCGTACCTCGCACAAAGGTTAGCCTGGCGATCCAGCGAGGTAACGCCGCCAGTGTCCTGGGAACCACGCCGTACACAGTCGAGCTGGACGACGTGTTCTTACTGTGACGCGTTTTATATAAGTTTATAATACTAGTTTGTAATACTGTTAGAATATAATAATCTGTATAGACTGTAAGTTTCCTGAAAATAAAAAATAGTCATATCTGATATAAAATAATGTCTTGTTGTCACATAGCAACTTGGCCGTCCAACTTCGTCGGAGTGCGGCGAGATAACCTACGTTATATACGTGCCATGCAGAACCATGCACCTGCGTACTAAACCAAACTTGCAACTATCGGTCTAAGTGACAGACAGAATTTCCTCATCTTACATTAAAATAAACAATAAAAACAGCCTTTATATTTTACTAGCTTTTGCCCGCGACTTCGTAAAACCGAACCGATTCTGATGCAGTTTTCAGAAAAACTTAGTCCTTAATTTGGAGTAACATTTAGACTATTTCATCATCATCGTCATCAGCCTAAATACCTCCACTGCTGGACTGATATGATGATGTATGGAATGTCGGGGGTCTAGTATAGATATCCTCTGCAGTCTTATTACTTGCTGACTTTGATTTCATCATCATCATCAGCCTAAATACGTCCACTGCTGGACATAGGCCTCCCCAATAGAGTACCACTTTTGGTAAGTCGTCCATTGGGGGATTCACCATAATCACCACGCTTGGCAGGCGGATTGGTGATTGCAGTAATGATCTTAACATACACACACAGGAGAACACTGCTGTCCGTCCCTGGTGCAATCCCTTAGTCGCCTTGACACCCACGGGAAAGATAGGGGTGGCACTATTCTAAGCCGGGAACCACGCGGCATTTATTTCATCGCCATCGGCTTATTCAACCAAAAGTTATACGAATTTATAGTTCTCAAGGTTTACATTACGTTAGTATACACTATACAACAATCAGATCGCGATGAGACGTTTGAAGCGAGGATAAGTGGCAGTTGGAGCGGAAGCGGGTGCGGGGAATAATTCTGTAGTCCACGAGAGCGGAAACGCGGGCACAGTAGTTTATAATAATAACGTTCAATTTCTTAGATTGTCCTTTGCGAGAACCGGACTGTGAAATCTGTCCAGCTTTTATTCATTTAAGGCCCGATATTCGAAAAATTGCAGGGCAGCATTTGGAAAATTACGTCAAGTCTTTACTTCGCCTATTCCACAATGCTTAAACACAAAAGTCTTTAATCAGTGCGTCCTGCCTGTCATGACCTACGGTGCAGAAACGTGGACACTGACAGTGGGCCTGATCCACAAGTTTCAAGTCGCTCAGCGAGCTATGGAGAGGGCTATGCTCGGCGTATCTTTGAAGGATATGGATTCGTAATGAAGAAATCCGACGAAGACCGAAGGTGACCGACATAGCCGAAAGGATTAGCAGGCTGAAGTGGCAGTGGGCGGGCCACAACTGTGGTAGAACCGACGGCCGTTGGGGCAGACGAGTTCTGGAGTAGAGACCATGGATTGGCACGCGCAGGGTGGGACGCCCCGCCGCCAGATGGACCGACGACCTAAAGAAGGTGGCCGGAAGCGGCTGGATGAGGAGGGCGGAGGACCGGGTGTGGTGGCGTTCATTAGGGAAGGCCTATGTCCAGCAGTGGACGTCTAAAGGCTGAGATGATGATTCGAAAAAATGGTCTGGCAACGCTAGACACGAGTCGATCGGCAACTGTCGAATATGTAGACGTTTCTTCATCTCGACATTGTTGTTCAACAAATGTTGTCGAGTGAACATGCCGGGTCGAATGTGCGTTAGTTGATACCTTGTACCATTACTACTCCGGCGGGTCGAATGTGCGTTCATACCTTGTACCATTACTACTCCGGAGTCTGCTCTGCCGAGTTGTGTCGCTGTTCTTATACCGAATATCGTATCGGCATTATCTTACAAACTCACACACTGTATTTCCTGCTGGTTTACGATCTGTCTTACTATTGGAACTCACTGTAATTGTCATTACAGTGAGTTCCAATAGGAATACTATTGGAATTCACTGTAATGACAATTACAGTCCAATAGTAATACTATTGGAACTCACTGTAATGACAATTACAGTCCAATAGTAATACTATTGGAACTCACTGCAATGACAATTACAGTGAGTTCCAATAGTAAGACAGATCGTAAACCAGCACCGACAGAAACCGTGGCGCTCTTTGGGGCAGAGGCTGTAGAAACCCTGTTTTTCCTGCTGGTTTACGATCTGTCTTACTATTGGAACTCACTGTAATGACAGCATTACAGTCAGTTACAATAGTAAGACAGATCGTAAACCAGCAGGAAATACAGGGTTTCGATAGCCTCTGCCCCACAGAGCGCCAAAAAAAAATCCATGACATAATCTTTCCTAAACGTGTCATACAAATCGTCGCGTAGCAAACAACACTGCACAAGTAACGTGTGCTGTAGTCAATAGGGTTTAGAATCGAGTTTCTGTGCTATACTTTATTACATTATCTTCTATAATAATAAATAAATATGTCAGACATTTACACCAATTATCCAGTCCCAAACTAGGCAGAGCCTGTGGTATGGTCACTAGATAACGGATAGACATAAATAAATAAATATATAAACATCCAGGACTTGGGTACAAACATTCATATTCATCATACGAACATTTGCCCCTAGCGGGATGCGAACCAGCAACCTCTGGCGTGGCAGTCCGAGAGCTACCCGTTCCGCCACGGAGGTCGTCAAGGTTCTATGGTGATCGAATGTCGCGGTATTTTTTGCTAGCGGACGATATTGAATCCGTCTGTATCTCGTATCTTGATATACCTTTCATAATTTATTATATACCTACGAAGTGATAAATTACTTAAAACTAAATTATTTATCCATAAATTATAATCCTCTAAAGATCGCAGTCGCAGATCTATATCGCAGAAAGTTTAAAAATACAGTAATTATAAGAAAATCTATTATTTACAACAGGTGTACGCCGTCCAACCCCTCGTGGTGAGGCATAGTCCCTAGGACGCTGGCGCTATTACCTCGCTGGATTGCCAGGCTTACACGTTGTGCGAGGTAGGCGCCAGCCCTGAGGTCTGGCATTAAATTGCCAAGTAAAGTTCTTATTGTACAGCGTGTATGTTATACTATCCTCCAATAACTACTGTTCCATACTTTAGTGAGTTATTGATGGCGACTATAAAGTAGCTATTTTCAGGACCGCCATCTAGTAACCCAGTTTCGGCCAATAAAGGCACGGTTGCTTGTTTATTCTACTGTATGATATTTATTTGTTTGTGTTGACGAAATTGAATAATTTTATGGGAATCTGTGAACATATCAAAACAGAGTATGTGTGGTGATACTCTCTTCACATTGAATGTAGATGCATTTTTGTGTTTTGACTCGAATACGGCTATAAATAGATCGGCGTCGGATGCATATTCGAAACTTGCAATATATGATCTGAATCTTGCAAAAACTTTGAATCATAAATGATATTTTAAAACAATTTTCAAATGCTTTTAAAAATGTTTTCTCATAAACTTATAGGTACAAATAACATGTTCTGAACTTTATTTTTCCTCATCTCGCAACTGCAAGTACCTACATATTCCGGTGAAACTACCTTTCAGTCTATCGGAAAATTCCCTCGTATAAGAAAACAGTATTGTATCCAGGAATGGGAAATGGGGCATACAAGGCGCCAAAGGTAATCGACTGGATGCATTTCAAGGCATTTTACTGAAACGACATAATGTAATTTTCTACAATTAGAGAATACAAAGCTTAAGATTAGCAAAAAAATCAGGAAATTTCTGTATGAAAGCAGGGATAACTGGGCAAATGCACTTGCATAATCTCCTTTTCTACCTGTCTTGGATTATGCTGACACCTTGGATCTCATGGTGGAACAGCTCAACAAACTTTACTCAAAAACCTCTCCATACGATTTGCTTTTGGCCTACAGAAATATGACCAAATCTGATTACCGAAAACCTCTCAAGTGGCTTCAAATTCGATATCGCAAAGATGTTCATATTTCTTCCCTACTTCATTGTAACGTATTTATCTATATCCCTGATGGAAAGATTTCTCTCTTCTATTCACGATCGTCTTCTACATTTCTCTGATAATTTATGCCTCTATATACATTCTCATTTTACTAATTTCTGTGACCACTCTATCTCTATGCAAGCTATCTGTCTATGGAATACCTCGCTTGTTGTGATTTTCTTGTTGAAGTTTTTAATTCAATATAGTGTACATTATGTATTTGTTTATGTTCAACAGTGAACATCTATAGGCGATGATTATAATATAACCCCACCAGAAGCTGAAATAGAGATCGGAACTCACTAAGTAGCAAAGTTAAATATGTCCATGCAAATCTTTTGATCTTTCTCTATTTTTAGTTTTCGTTAAAGTATAGGTTGTCAGGAAGAGATATCTGATAAATCCACATTGCACAATACTTTTTCTTATTTAAGCCTTTGTCCGATTTTTTTTATGTGCAATAAAAAAATATAAGACTTTTTTCTTGAGTTTTTTTTGGGGCGCAAATAAATCTCTTACCCCTAATTTCGGCCCTGTGCGAGAATACACAGCACAAAGGGATCAATTGACCGTGCTAGACGAGCAACTAGCCCGAAACACCCTGTGTTTTATAATCAACTTATAGAAATAAAAGAACGTACGAGATCGCATACTGTACTCGTATTCTGCCATAGTTGAGCTATGATAAAAATAAAACATATAGGTACTTTTTTATTCGTGATAGGTTTACGTTTGATCTCAATATCATCTGATTGTAAGTGCCGATGAGGTCTAAGGTGGAGCGCGCTTACCCAGAAGATGCCTATTCACTCTTCCTTTAAAAAGATCCAAGTGTACAACTTAATACACTTAATTGTCGGCCCCGTAGCCTAGTCGGTAGTACACCTGCCTGCGAAGCTCGGGGTCGAGGGTTCGAATCCCGCACAGGGCAAACATTCGTGTGATGAGCACTTGTGTTTGCCTTGTGACTGGATGTTATTTATATATTATATTATGTATTTATATATGTATGATGTCTGATACCCATATTACAGGGTCTGCCTAGTTTGGGATCAGCTGGCCGTGTGTGAAATGTCCCCACATATTTATATTTATTTAATATCGAAGCTGGCAGTGAGTTCAATTACTTAGCAGTTTGCATTATGAAAGAGGAAACAAAACGCTTCGTGCGAGAACGTGGTATGTCTACTACATATTTTGAAATAAACCGAGATTCAAGTGCTTCCCAAAGTATCAAACTGACTGTAACCACAGATTACTATATAGTTCATCTCAGATACGTCACTCCCTAGTAAAACGAAAATACTGACGCTGTTAATCACCTACTGTTAAAGAATACACGCAAAATGTGTCTAAGGAGGTCGACTTAGCGTTGTTATTGCTCCGTACGGGCGAAGAGAGAAACACGCCGGGGCGGTCTGAAATTGTAGGTACTTATAGCGGTAGGTTGGTTCCAGTGACGGAGGCAAGATGAATTGTCTGGAATGTTATTATTAGAAGTATTAATGAAGTTTGGTACTTAAACTTTAATCAGATAGGTAGTTAAACCAGGGTCCTTTAACATTGTTATGGTGCTAAGGGAACGGACCCAAACTACGTTACCCATTTTTTTTAATTTTTACTTCCTCCCCCTCGGTGACCACCCGTAGTATATGCCAAGATCCCCCGTCCCTCTCTAGTTTTCACATAGTAATGCATAAATATGGTTTTAAACCAATTTTTGCAAACAGAAAGTTTAATGAAAAAAAAAAAAACCTGATATTTGTCTTTATTAATACGGCGCTTGCCGCGTGACGCCAAGAGTGCGTGCATTCCTATAATTACAAGTGAAAAACTGCACGCCATATTTGAAAATATCTCGAAAAAGCGCGAGATTTCCCTAGAGGATGTTGACTACGTGACGAAAACCTAAACCCCACCCCCCCGTGACCAAGCGTGGTATTTTGAAGAGCCCCCCCCTCTAAACGGGTCACGTAGTATGGGTACGTTCCCTAACAGTATAGTTGCTTTATATCTTTGCGAGTTTGTCGCTGAAGTAATCTGGGCTCAGGTTAATCTGGTTTAATTACACGGGAGATTCTGAGGAACGATATAAAAACGATATAAGAATAAGCTATCAGTTTGCAAAAGGTACAGATAGATAGATAGATAGATAAACTCTTTATTGCACACAAATTAAGGATAACAATAAAATAGGTACAGATTTTTGGAAAGTGTACAAAGGCGGCCTTATCGCTTAAAGCGATCTCTTCCAGGCAACCTTTCTGAAAGAAAATAAGAAAGACATAGCGACAGAGTATTGCAGGTGAAACAAGATAAATTTATAATTTTAGAACATGGTAAATATTTGGTAACAATATTACACAATTGCATTTACATACAAATATACTTAAATACATACATATGCATACATATATAGTTTATAATACAATACATATACCGTACGTAATATACTATATTAAATTAGGCACAACTATTGTGAGAGAAAATGCTTTTAAAGGCGATCTTTAAACACATGCAATAATTTAGATTGACGAAGCTCACTTGGAAGAGAATTCCATAAGTGGACTGCTGTAACAGCAAAAGAGTCTGAATAATAATTCGAACGACAGTAAGGGGCCTGAAGTATATTGTCGTTTTTAGACCTTAACGCTAGGTTATGATCATTTCCTAAATATTTGAAAAACTCCTTGAGGTAGGGGGGAGAGGTAGGGTTATAGAGAATGCTAAATAAAAGGGCGAGGATATGAGAGTTGCGACGGAGTCTGATCGGGAGCCACTTTAGCTGATCACGATACTTCGAGATGTGGTCAAACTTTCGGACCCCAAAAATGAAGCGTATACACATGTTTTGTAGACGCTCCAACTTGTTAAGCAGCTCCTCTGTAAGGTCTAAGTAGCAACTGTCAGCGTAATCGAGTATGGGGAGTAACAGGGACTGCGCCAGCTCCGTTTTTGTTTTGACAGGGATCAAATTTTTCCAACGTCTAAGAGAACCCATTGAAGCAAAAATCTTACGACTATTACAGTACTAGTACAGCTTATTATTTTAAGAGATTTATGCCAGCTTACCCGCGAAAGACGAAACTTTATTTTGCATTCTTTACACATATTTATAATACACATACATATCTCTACTAAATACAATATTAATAATGTAAGTACGTAAATAGTAAGTTACACATTATGTATACAAAGACACCCATACCTTATTAATATAATATGTATACTTATTAAAGTTGTACTAGCCTAGTTAGAATTGCGCTCGCCTCGTGGTCATGAGGTCGAGGGTTCCCAACCGAACCAATGCGTTATACATTTATCTACACTTAACTGATCCTAGATTGGATTACTTCCTACGCTACCGGAATTAGACAGGAACATTTTTGTAAATTTTTAAAATTTATTATTAGTACGGTATCTAGGACTAATGGAACCGAACCCTTCATTCGGTACTGAATTTAAGAGAGTGGTGGGAAGAAATGTGGCCTGTTCAATATAATATCGTTTGTCAAAATATGTATCGTTTCTCAATATAATACACAGTGACCTTAATTACGTTTATAGTGTTGCCACTTGTCTACATTTAGCATATTTTTAGCCAAGTTGGAGACTTGCAACTTTATAATTGGCGTTCTCATAAACAAGAATGAACTAAATTACATTTTAACATAATTATTAGCATTTTAGCATGGGCTACACAATCCGCTACCCTTCCCACTTCCGCTCCGGCTCCCACTCCCGCTCCCACTGCCACTCCCACTCCCGCATGCCATGAAAGACATTTTATGGCTAATTCTTTTACACCTTGGGTTACATTATTAAAGTTTTGTAGAGATCCCTAATTTTGTATAGTGATAAATATAGCCTATGTTACTCAGGGATAATGCAGCATTCTAATAGTGAAAGAATCTTTGAAATTGGTCCAGTTTTTGAGTTTATTCGTTACAAACATACAAAACTTTCCTCTTTATAATATTATAGTGTAGAAGCTCAGAGTTTCTTTGGAGGATATTGATCTTAAATTAGGGGATTTGACACACTTCTGGACATATGCCTTCCTCAATGAACGCCATCACACCCGGTCTCCGCCCTCCGCATCCAGCCGCTTTTGGCCATCTTCCTCAGGTAGGTAGACCGTCCATCTGGCGGCGGGGCGTCCCACCCTGCGCGTGCAGTTCCGCGGACTACACTCCAGAACTCGTCTGTCCCAAAGGCCGTCGGTTCTGCGACAGATGTGAACCGCCCACTCCTGTTACAGGTTGCTAGTCCTTTCGGCTATGTCGATGGTCATCGTTATTCGTTGGATCTCCTCATTACAAATCATATCCTTCAAATAAACCCCGAGCATAGTCCTCCCATAGCTCGCTGAGCGACTTGAAACTTGTGGATCAGGCCCACCGTCAGTGTCCACGTTTCTGGGCTGTAGGTCATGACAGGCAGGACGCCGTAACCTAAAAACATTAAATTGACCAGTCATTTTTACAGTTCCTTTCGAATTATTGTTAAAAGCTATCGCTTAAACGTACCTCAGTAATAAAGTTACTGAAGAGCAATAAAGGAATTCTTTTGTAAGGAAATTATTTTCTGAATCGGCGGATACGTTTCCGCTTTTATTTCATTTGGGACAATGGATAATAAAATAACTTTATTGACAATCTCTGGCAGGAACGTTTATTTATTAAAATATTACTACGAGTCGACGTCTTAAGAGGCACAAAACAGACAGACATCCTGACAAGAATTGAAGAACAGGAATTGAGATGGGTGTCCTATATGATTCGCAGTAGTATAGACAAGTGGAGTAAGCAGAGGACGACCAATAAGACGATGGAAGACGAAATCTAACAGACCCTGGTACCGTACTGGACGAGAGTGGCATAAGACATGCTGAAGAGAATTGGTGGAGGCATATGCCAGAAAGCACTACGAAACACTAGATATATTATAATTTATAAATAATCCAATTTCGGAAATAGAGGTTATTATTATTATGTGTTGACCTAAGTGCCGTGTGGTTTAGTATAGGGCCTTTCCAATCTTGCCATGGGTGGCATAAAGGTGACTAAGGAGATGAGATTGGATTGGATTGGATTGGTTCGAATTAGATTGGATTGAGTTGGATTGGATTGGATTGGATTGGATTAGATTAGTTTAGCTTAGATTAGCTTAGCTAAGCTTAGCTTAGCTTAGATTTGGTTAGGATAAATTAGCTAAGATTGGATTAGATTAGATTAGATTAATTTATTTCACTTTTACTTCTTAAAAATTCAATGGTACATGTCATTTTAATATGGTAAAAGGATCGTCATAAAATAAACTAATATACAAAATATAAATTACAATGTTTACAGTTAAAATAATGTCTCAGTATATAACATACTATCTGTGTCAGTGTATAAAGTTTAAAATACACTTGGTATTAAATTATCACAAATTAAATTGTAAATTGAGTTGCACCAGAGACGGCTACGTTCTGTGTATATTACTTGGTACAATATTACCACAGGAAAGTTAAATTTACTGGGGGAAATTTAATGAATAGCTTGTATCACAATTGGGTATAGCTAGTTTAGAATAGAATAGAATATTCATTTATTGGCTGCAACAAAACACATACAGTGCAACATTACACATAAACAAAAATAATATACAACTAAGAGTCGGGTGCACACGCCGGGATCACGTCACACGGCTTGTCGGACGATAATTTAATATTACACTCGCTTGCACGAGAAGCAGAAACAACGCGAGGAACTAGTTTGCAAGTAAACCCGGTTTAATGCTATTTCAATGTGCAAAGACAGCCTTAATGAAGTGAGCGTCGATCGCAATCCAGGCCGACCATCTCATTAAAGCCATCGTGTCGGATACATCCGCCCACCGCTGGATGTCTGCTGTAATAGAATGTGGCTATTACAATATACTGGGATTCACCGGCATACTAATAATTAGTAAGAATAATTAAATACATTATTGTATTTAATTATTCTAGAAAACCTATACCGTTCTTCTAGAAAACCTCGAAAGCGAAGCCATCGGCAAAAACTACATGATAAAATATCTCGATATTATTAGGAAAGAACGAACTCGACGAACCGTTATGGAATTAACATTGTCTTCCAATAAATATTGGATCGACTCAATCATTCAGTTCATTCAATTTGCCGATCGGTTAGCAAAATGGCACGTTTAATTTTGAACTGAACGAGTCTGGCAGACAATTTGAAATTATAAGCCCGTTCGATGGCATCTAAATTTCATTTCAGGATTTATACAAGGGTATTGTATCAACAATTTCTGATATAGTCCCACTACTGGGCAAACGTGGCAAAGGCCTAAATCGAGTCGTAGAGGTCATAGACCACAATGCTTGCCAAATAGGGTCTGTGTACTTCACATACGCCTTAGAAATTCTTTAGCGTAGATATGCAGATTTCCTCACAACAGAAGTAATCTATAACAACATTCCGAGTAACTCATTGCTATTGGCACTAGATCCTAGACCTCACGAATGGGCACGGATTTGAATCCTTGACCTTATGAACAGGCATTGGGTTTGCATTCTTGACCTTATGAACAGGCATTGGGTTTGCATCCTTGACCTTATGAACAGGCATTGGGTTTGCATCCTTGACCTTATGAACAGGCATTGGGTTTGCATCCTTGACCTTATGAACAGGCAATGGGTTTGAGTCCTTGACTTCATGAACGGGCATCTCAACTGGCGAAACATGCAGCTGTTTTATAGTTCAATGGGTCCATAGTGGGGTATGGACCCCACTTTGGACTATTTTATAGCTTATAGCTGCATATCTTGCCAGTGTTCTTGTTGGGATGGGTTTGAAATCTTGACCTCATGAACGGGCATGGATTTGAATCCTTGACCTTATGAACATGAGTCGTGCGCGTTATAACAACACTCCTTTTGCGTTCCTTCGACTGGTATAAGTTTATGTTTAGGTATGTATTGGCTCTGTAGTTCATCGCAAGTCCGATTTTGGTGCAATTTTTCAATTTTTATTGACATATTGACAATTTCGCAGAAAAAAAATGTCGCCAGATATTCTCTTATTCGTTATGTGGTTCGTAAACCTAAACGGACGTACGAAAGACATTAGATACTGACAAAAAAGCCTTTTTTTCTTTTCTTCACGTCGTATTATGTCGTAACTATACCATTAAAGAAAAAATATCACTTGTTCCTTGTACGTTATTTGTTGTTAATATTTAAGTAAGTATATGAAAGCCATCTGCGTTCAATTACCTTAATGGGCAAGCAGGCAGGAGGCAAGAAAAAGTCTGTAATCTAAAAGTAATACATCAGGAGCTCCGAAAAGAGCACACTTCTTGGTCCGAATTAATATTAAAATCTTTGCGAACTAACGCTTTTTTCGGACTGCGTTTAGCGAGTTGGTTAATATACAGATTGTTATTTTGGAGAACAAGTTTGAAGTGTAATAACCAGGGGTCGGAATTAGGTAGTGCTATTGATGTACTTGCAATGAAACGTTTATGTTAATATGGATATTCAGGGTTTTTATCAGAGATTTATATAAAAAAAAATTAGGAATCCCATTGGTGACTAATGCGTTAGAAAATACCTTTAGTATACGCACATCTTATGGGTTATAGTAATTCTGAGGTTTAATCATTTTGTTCTCGTTGACTTTTTATTATACAGACAGTCGCTCATGAATAGTAAATTGTGTTACAAGGAAGCAAGATAATATTTTTGCGGCAAGGGCGTTATTTTGAATCCAGAGTAAATGATTCTGGAGTAGAATCCTGAGCGCAGCGAGGAAATCAATATACGTCATATCCCAAGGTAGAAATAATTTAGCGGCCGATCAGATACACTCTTCTTTTCTTTTCTCTCTATAAGAAAAAGAAACCAGAGATGCTTTTAGATACAACCAATAAATATATATTAATATAAAATGGTATTAGAATGTCATTATTGGTCAAAGTAACAGTAAAGTAACATTTAATTGCACTGTGAATAATCCGAGAACAGAGTACAGGACGAGTACGTAGTTCGGGCGTTTTTCATTATTTATTTAATTTTTTTAAATACAGTTGGCGTGCCATTCAGGTATCCGGCCAGTAACTTTTTCATATAGATAATGTTTTAGTTTAATCTCTTTGGTCGCGGAAGACAAAGGATCAATATCATCATCATCATCATCATGTCAGCCCCTAGAAGTCCACTGCTGGATATAGGCCTTCCCCAACGAACGCCACCACACCCGGTCCTCCGCCCTCCGCATCCAGTCGCTGCCGACCACCTTCTTTAGGTCGTCGACCCACCTGGCGGCGGGGCGTCCCACCCTGCGAGTGCCGATCCGCGGTCTCCACAAGGATCAATATCTAGTTCCTAATTCAAAACTCATTCTTTACTGCGCTCTATAAAAGTCTCTTGGAGAAAAGACCTACTTTGCTCACTTAGTAGGTACTTATTGAAGAGGCAATCATCGTTTTTCGAATAGATAGGAAAAATGATCGACGCAATATCATCCCGTGCAAACACGCAATAACCAAACTCGCAAAACTTGAGATTCATCGGAATTTATGTAACACGCCGGCAGCCATTAAACTCTGTTTAGGACTCAGACAGGTGGAATTACAGCGCTTTTCAATCTTTAAGACCTTCCCGCCCCCTCGCCCCTGAAGCCTCCACAGACCCCGCGGGGGAAGCATCTCAATACCACGGGTCATCGAACTCTGGTGAAATTACAGTGCGCCCCAAACTTTGCTGTGAGATTGAAAACTGAAAACGAATTCCGGTCGTAACGACCGCGAAATGGATTTTGTGTTTTGAGTTATTGGATGCTCAGAGTTTGTTTTTTTTACACCAATAATAAATGTTATTCGTATGCGTAAGTATTTATTTCATCATCATCAGGTTATTTTTGTCTCCACTGCAGGAGCACAAACCTCTCTCATCTGCCGGAGACAGACGGAGGATTTGGCCTACACTCCCCGCGCTGGCCAGACGGGTTGGGGAGGCCTGATTGATGTTTTATAATGTATTCACTCAGTCGCCTTGTACGACATCCACGGGAATAGTTGGAGTGGTCCTACTCTACTCTTCCGGAAACCACAGTATTTATTTAAATGCATGATTATCTCATCTTCTTAGGGAAGGAAGTCCTGGTGACACTTCGACCCTTCAGAATCTTTTGTGTCCACACAAGTTTGGTGTACTTCGCATACGTCTTAGAATTTCTTCTTTAACATATGCAGGTTTCCTCACTATATTTTCCTTCACGAAAAGCCTGTGGTATTATAAATAAACCGCACTTAAGTTTCAAAAGACTCATTGGTACGGGCGGAACCCACGACCTCAAGACATGAGGCGAGTGCACCACCAACCTGGCTAAATTCATCAAAATCAAAATCAAAATATTTATTTTCAAAATTGGAACACATAATTCTCTTTTTGACGTCAAATTCTGCCTAAATCTACTCCACTTCCACCTGTATAACCGAGGGGAAGAAGTGGCAACAAACCCAACGGCACAGGGCCCTACCTTTGATTTATCTTATTCATTACAATCATTAAGTCTACCTATGCTGAGCCATCAAGCACTCCATGGACTTTTATCATTTAAGTAGTCATCTAACTTATAGTAGGCTTTCTTGCACAGATGAACTTTTATAGAAGATTTGAATTTTTGTTCAGACAAGTTAGTAATTTCATTCGGAACCTTATTGTAGTAACGCACGCACAGCCCCACAAAAGAATTATTGATCTTAGACAATCTAGAATGATGTATTTGAATTTTATTATTATTTCTAAGATTTAAATTATGCCTCTCATTATTTAAGCTGAGTGAAGAAAGGTTCTGTCTAACGAACATAATGTTAGCGAATATGTATTGACATGGCACCGTCATTATATTTATTTCCTTAAATAATTCTCTTAGAGAATCACGACTACGAAGCCCATAAATAGATCTTATTACTCTTTTTTGTAAAATGAATATAGAATCGATATCAGCGGCACGACCCCAGAGCAAGAGGCCATAAGACATAAGACTGTGAAAGTAGCTAAAATATACAAGTCTTGCTGTAGCTCTATCTGTCAACTCTCTAATCTTTTTAACGGCATATGCTGCGGAGCTTAGCCGACCTGATAATAATTCTATATGTGGACCCCATTGCAGCTTCTTGTCAAGGGTTAGCCCCAAGAAAACTGTATTATCCACAAATGCTAACTTCTCGTTATTTAATATTATGTCATTATCACATGGTTTAACACCTGGAAGTGTGAATTTTATGCATTTAGTTTTTTTTTGAGTTTAAAACAAGGTTGTTAGCAATAAACCATTCATGAACTTGCCGAAGGGTGTCGTTCACATCGTCATAGTTTTGGGCATGTCTATTAACTTCAAAAATCAGAGAAGTATCATCTGCAAACAACACAATCTTCGACATATTCTGCACCATGTACGGAAGATCGTTTATATAAACCAAAAAAAGGAAAGGTCCTAATATTGAGCCCTGTGGGACTCCTATTTTAATAAGAGATCCCTGCGACTTTTTACCGTTTATCTGAACCTTTTGAATCCTGTTTGTTAGGTAGGAGTTCAATAAACTAAGGCTTTTATTTTTGATACCGTAATGTTCTAATTTTAAGAGCAACGTTTTATGTTCTACGCAATCAAACGCCTTAGATAAATCACAAAAAACCCCGATAGCATCGTGGTGCCGCTCAAAAGCATCAAAAATATTTTGCAGAAGAGCAGCACCAGCGTCCGTCGTCGAGCGGCCTTTAGTGAAACCAAACTGTTGGTCATGTAGAAGTTTGTTACAGTTGAAATGTACAAGCATTTGACTGAGCATGACCTTTTCGAAAACCTTGCTAAGTACCGGTAAGATCGAAATGGGTCTAAAGTTGCCAGGATCTCTTTTGTCTCCTGATTTGTACAATGGTATAGTTTTACTTAGCTTCATTAGATCGGGAAAAGTGCCATGATCTATAGAGAGATTAAACGCGAAGGCAAGATATGGTGCTAAAATATCAATGATGGAATTACATACTTTAACAGACATACCCCACAGGTCTTCAGTGGTTTTTATTTTTATTTGTTTAAAGGACTTTATAATATCCTGTGGGTTCACGTGCCTAAATTCAAATTCAGTGATGCAAGAGGGAACGTTCTTTCGTAGAAATTCCGCTGAAAGAGCAGCCGATGAATTTAAGTTTTCTGTGGTCTTTAGTGGTATATTAGTAAAGAAAGTTTCAAACTCTTGAGCCACCTCGGCATTCGATGTTAACGTGCCGCGGTCAGTATTTAGGATAATATCGTTGTCGCGAGGTTTGGTTCTTCCCGATTCGCTATTAATTATTGTCCATACTACTTTCATTTTATTTTCCGCGTTTTTTATTTTTTTACTAATTAGATTAGATTTGGCAGCAATACAGACAGATTTAAAAATTTTAGAATAATTTTTTACATGTTCTTTAAAGTTGTAATCTTCGGGTCTTGAAGATCTATCTGCATATAATTGAAATAGTACGTCCCTACTTTTCCTAATACCTATTGTTGCCCAATCACTGAATTTAAACTTAGTATTTTTTTTTATTGTAACTACTTTGAAAATATTATTGTATTCAGTTTCCAATGTATCAAAAAACATTGAAAAAAATTTATTTGGATCACTGATATCATAATTAAATTGAGGCAGTTTTTGAACCAACACATCAATGTATTCTTCAAGTCGACCAGCATCGGTAGACCTTTTTGTAACTGTGATGCTCTGTTGTTGACGAGCGTACGGAAAAGACACCAACTGTCCCCAGTGATCTGAGTTAAAAGATTTTATCGTTGACTTGTCATTGTATTCACAATCGCAAAAGATGTTATCTATACACGTAGTGGTCGTTGCCGTTACTCTGGTAGGCTCGAAAAACACACAATTTAGATTAAAAGATTTAAATACATTTAGAAACCTTGTACTGGTTTTATCTTTCACTAAAATGTCTATGTTGAAGTCGCCACAAACAATGATAGACTTTCCCGTCTTGGAAATTATTCTCAAGACATCTTCCAATACTAATTCTATTGTTTCAAACTTACTCCTATCAGGGCAATACGCGCATACCACAATGTACTTGTCCAGCTCAACACAAGATAACTCAATATGTCTCTCAACCGAGAGCCCAACCACATCTTTGCGTTCCTTGCATTTGATGGTGTTCCTAATTAGTATCAAAGAACCGCCGTGAATAGCAGACTCTCGGTTGTAAGAACTTACAATGTTATAATTATCGTAACTTACAAAGGATTGGTGTAATTGCCAATGTTCAGTTAGGCAGACAATATCTAATTGGGTTTTTTCCAAATATAATTCTAATTCTAATTCCTTGCTGCTAGAAAAGCCCCGCATGTTTTGGTGCATTATGTGAATAAAATTGGGCTTTTCTTTTGTCATAAGTGTGCTAGAAGATCCCTGCCTCTTGTTTAATAAGGATAAGCTATCATTTGAGGGATTTTCTATTGTCACAGTATCTAGTCTAAAAAATGTATGAGTTTATTAGTTTTACAACTAACTTTCGTCATGCAATGTTGTATATTATAGGCTACCAAAGTAGCTAAATGTCTTTTAAATTTATTTGGCAAATACATGTTACTTTTAGTCAAAGTAAAATGGTTAATAAACTTATTTGTATCAAAGTACAAAATAGCGTCACTATGAATGCTTAACGCATTATATAAGTGTAAATTCATTTTGAATATGCGATTATTGTGCGCCTTTGACAAGTTCGCACAATACGGAAATGCGCAAAAAATAAATTTACACTTAGTCTTATTGCTAATTTCTATCATTAATTCTATGCTCCTATTTAAGTCCGCTTGGGTGACGTTTATGTGGTTACCGTACAAGATTACCACAGTCGTATTTGCGTCAAATGTATCTTGCGATATTCTACCAAACATGTCGTTATATGACAACTCCGGACTACATATGTTGGTCACCTGTTGGTCCAAACTATTACACAGAAGAGGACCGAAACCTTTCCCAATAGAATCTGAGTAAACTATGGTTTTCGATTTAGGGGGCGGAAGTGACACCCGCTCCCCCACCGGGGCCCCACCAGCTGCCCTGCTTTCAACCTTGTCGTGTGGGTTATCAAGGATCGGGCACTGGTGTCGTGCCTCGGCCGCAGCGCGGGCAGCCAGCGATAGGCGCTTACGGCGGCTCCGGCGCCTGGTGGAGCGAGTGTCATCCCGCTTACCTTACTTTACATGCTTACCTCTTTAACTTGGAAATAGTTTTAAAATACTAAGACAGAAGCTCGGGGTTGCGGGTTCGAATCCCGCCCAGCCCAAGTAGCAATCGAATGTCTTAAAAGGGTATTGTAGATATCTTGAAGGCAAGTAGACGTATTCCAGCTCTTGTCTTGGCTAAACCTATTACGTCCCTCAAGATATCCCTGAAGATATCCCTCAAGATACAGTTAAGTACAAATGGGCACAGCATTTAGGACAAATTTAAGACAGAGTTAAGACTACTGTTTAGACAAACTTTAACCCTACTTAAGAGAGTGGTTGTGCAGAGCCCTATAAAATGGATTTCAAGATATCTTGTAGGTTGACTTTAGACCAAGAAATAGACTTGAAGATATCTACAATACCTAGTTAAGACTATCAATACTGAATTGCACAGATTCCATCATAACTTAATGAAGTAAAATTTAAAACTATTTTTACTTTAAGTAATAATATTTTAGAAAATATGGTGAACTTTTATACTTAATACAAAAACAGTATGAAGGCTTATGATAATGGCGGTTAAACAACTAAATTTAATGTCTAGAAAATGCTGTATTATGTCGTTGTATGCATTGGAAATTTAAAACGCATGGTTGTTTCTCGTGTAAAATCGATAGATAGTGCTATAAAACAGACGGGCCTTTAAAATAGTGGAAAAGAACAATAAAATTTTTAATAATTATATTGCTAATGAAAAATTTTGCGGCATATAGTGCAGAATATTACATTTTATATAAATAAATGAGTTATTAATGAAGTTAGAATTACTTTAATATCAATGTGTTCTAGTTTTTCATGATGTGGTATCGGAAAATTTATTATTTTTTTTTTTCATTTAAAGTGCAAAATGGCGTTAAATCTAATTTTTCTTAACGAAGTAAGAGTTTAGACAATACTGACTTGTAAGGCTAGTTTAGCAAAAATAAAGACAAGTTACATTTGAAATAGTGCAAGTTAAGAGATATTATACTTAACTTATACTAAAAAACCGTATTGGTGAATTACTACTTAATACTTTTCAGTATTAAGTTAATCTTTAGTTTATCATTTCATTGTTCTTGTTTATTTTGTGCTGGAAAAGAGTTTATGCAACTAAAAACTATTAATTTATAAATAATATTTTTTTTTATTTGATAAATAAATATATTATGCAACTAAATGTATACTACTAAATAAAAATTGTATTGAGAAATTCCGTATGTAGGTAGGTATAAGAAAAACGTTATGACAGCTCTCGCTCGAGAATCCCACTAATATTATAAATGCGAAAGTTTGGATGTTTGTTACTCACGCTTCAACCAATGGACGGATCGGGATAAAACTTGGCATACAGGTTAGCTCCTGGAATAGGACATAACATAGTTTTTTATCCCGAAAAACATGTCATTCCTACGGGAAACGAAATTAATCGTTAAAAGTAGTATGTAAATATTAAAACCTACGTGGACGAAGTCTCGGGCAAAAGCTAGTTTTCTGTATTTTACAACTTGCCGATGAAAAGCACCAGACCTTTTTAATTTTTCAGTTAAGTAGGTACTTGGGTCTATTTTGATGAAAACGTCCCGTTAAATGTATTTTTACTCTAAACTTATTAATTTGAGTAATAAAGGAATAACATATCTTTCACAATTATCTTTAGTTTATCTACAAAATCAAATTTTACTTTGCAATACTAAACCAATTCCCCAATTAATTAATTTTGTTTTAAGTGAGCCTTCAAATAATCTGAGTACAGTAAAAAAAAGATTTTAAGATTTAACTGTAGGCATATTTAATACAAAATAGTTTTGAGAATACTTAACTTGGTTTTGGGTATTCTGAACTTGCTAAAGTAGCGGTTATATAAAACTATTTAGTCTTAAAGAATAAAATGACTTAACGAAAACCATTTTGATTTAGCAAAATCCAATTTTAGATAAAGTATAGACATGTAAGATTTAATCACTATTCTTGATTGCTACTTGGGTTGCTACTACTTTGATTTAAATGCTTGCGGTTTATTAGATTCTGGTGCTGCGGTATCGATTCTTGGCAATAATTCCCATCAGGAATTATTAAACGTAGGTCTAACCATTAACAATGGCGACGAAATTAGTGTTATTGCTGCTGGTGGTCAAAATTTAAAAAGCATAGGTTACATGAATCTACCGATACACTTTGAAAACGCTTTTAACATTATCAAGTGCTATATAGTTCCACAAATTGAAACTCCCTTACTACTAGGAGTAGATTTCTGGAGGAAATTTGAGTTGTGCCCCAAGTATATTGGCTCTATTGACATAACTCAAAACAGATTAGCTTCGTTAGCGATTTTAACTACGGATTCCGACAAGCATATTACCTCTATGGATAATCTAGTAGATTCACAGCGCCATATTGCAAACAATTTAATTGAACAATTCAAAGAAATCTCTACAGAACGTAAGGGTCTAGGCAGAACTCATCTGATTACTCATCACATTGATACAGGTGATTCCCCTCCGTTAAAACAGAGATACTACCGTATGTCTCCCGAAAAACAGAAAATTTTGAAAGAGCAGGTTGATGAAATGCTAGGTCTAGATGTTGTGGAGCCTTGCGAGAGTGCATGGTCATCACCAGTACTAATAGTATCCAAAAAGAATGGTCAACCTAGATTCTGTTTAGATAGTAGGAAGTTAAATTCTGTTACCAAACGCGATGCGTATACTCTTCCATATATATCAGAGATACTGGACAATCTTCGCGATGCCAAATTTCTTTCTAGTATTGATCTGTCCAAGGCATTTTGGCAGATACCTATTGCTGAAGAAGATAGGAATAAAACCGCATTTTACGTCCCAGGTCGCGGCACTTTACGTTTTAAGACCACAGCCTTTGGTCTGACAAACGCACCTGCGACTCAGCAACGTCTAGTTGACATGATGTTCGGCCACGAATTTGAGTTAAGAGTATTTGCGTACTTAGATGATATTGTGCTTGTAAGCAACACTTTCGAGGAGCACGTCTCACTATTGTTACGAGTGCTGATAAATTGAAACAGGCAAATCTCACTATCAACATCGATAAGTGCCAATTTTTTAGGAGTCAGTTAAAGTATTTAGGATACGTCGTAGATGCTCAAGGTTTACGCACTGACCCAGAAAAAGTACAAGCTATTGTAAATTACCCAACCCCAACTTGTAAAAAGGACGTTAAACGTTTCTTAGGAACTGCTACTTGGTATCGCCGTTTTGTTCCTAACTTTAGCACGTTAGCGGGCCCTCTAAACAAGTTGACTACTAACAAAAAGACATCTCCACCCTTCTCTTGGAGCACTGAAGCAGATGCCGCCTTCAATAGTCTCAAAAAATGTTTAGTTTCTGCCCCAGTCCTGGCCTGCCCAGATTATAGCCAACCTTTTGAGGTCCATGCCGATGCAAGTAATTACGGCACTGGCGCAATGTTGACGCAATTAATTGACGGAAAAGAGAGGCCCGTAGCTTATATGAGCAAGTCTTTAACTGGTGCAGAGAAAAACTATAGCATAACAGAGAGGGAAACACTCGCTGTTCTCATTGCGTTGGAGCATTGGCGTTGCTACCTGGAGAATGGACAAACCTTCACCGTCTACACGGACCATTCCGCTCTTCAATGGTTTTTATCCCTTAGCAATCCAACCGGTAGACTAGCTAGGTGGGGGGTACGTCTATCTTCATTTAATTTTGTCATCAAGCATCGTCGTGGAGTAGATAACGTTATACCCGACGCTCTATCTCGTGCGGTCCCCGTATCAGCAATTTCCACATCTAACTCAATTACAACTACAACCGATTCTTGGTACAAAACAATATACAACACTTGTTTAAACAATCCCAGTAGTCTCGAAAATTTTAAAATTAATAACAATTCCCTTTACCGTCTTTCAAAAAACAAGTCTCCTCTTACTGCTGAGTTTGCATGGAAAGAGGTAGTTCCTAGCGAACTACGTGAGAAAGTGATTTCTGAAAACCACGATGAACCTACTGCAGGTCATTTGGGAATTCACAAAACTTACCTTCGCTTGGCTCTACGCTACTTCTGGCCGGGTATGCACTCAGACGTTGTAAAATTTGTTTCAAATTGCCCAACTTGTCTTTCCATCAAATCACCTAACCATGCTACCCTGGGTGAAATGGGAAGACCAAAACAATGTTCCCGTCCATTTCAGATGATTTCAATAGACTTCATTGGTCCACTTCCCACTAGTCGAAAACAGAACTGTTACTTACTTGTAGTAGTCTGTTGTTTTTCTAAATATTGTGTTATGTTTCCACTGCGCAGAGCAACAGCTGATGCAGTGGTGAAACATTTAGAGGACTCTGTGTTCCTTGTTCATGGTGTTCCACAATCAATTTTCTTAGATAATGGTAGCCAGTTTATTTCCAAAAATTTAGAAAATTTCTTTAAAAAGTATAAAATACCAAATGTATTCTTCACACCAAAGTACACTCCACAGATAAACACAGTTGAAAGGTACAACAAAACTATTGTAACCTGCATTTCATGTTTCATAGAGAACGATCACAGATCATGGGATGTTAATTTGCCAAAAATACAATTTGCCATGAATAATTCTGTAAGTGAGGCAACAGGCTATACACCCACATTTCTCATTCATGGGAGAGAACTCGTCACACGCGGATCCCACTACATTGATCCGAATATCGAGGACGAAGTTATTTTCTTACCTCGCGACATTTACTGCGATAATATAGGTAATTTAGCAGGCATATTTAATAATGTACAGGCTTCTCTTTGGCACGCTCACGTAAAAAATACGTCTAGGTATAATTTACGCCGAAAATCGGCAGAATTTCAAATTGGTGACATCGTCTGGAAAAGAACGTATTTCCAGAGCGATAAAGACCAATACTTTAGTAAAAAGTTAGCACCCAAATTTATCAAATGCAGGGTGGTAAGTAAAAACTCACCTTTAGTATATGAGTTACATGACATGAACGGTAAAGACATTGGTACTTGGCATATCAAAGATTTGAAATTAGTTAGTAGTTATCAATAAATTATTTGCAATACACAGAACAGATATTTTTATCAAAATTTTGTAATTTTTTTTTCTCACCGATAGTCGCGTCGATGATTGTCACCTATTTTTGTTTTTGAAAAACGGAAGATTTACTTTAAGTCAACAGATCAATATGTCAGTTGCCTTTATTTATGATTTGGTGCCTCGTATTAATCAATAAATATTGAGGTTAGTTAGAAAGATGAATTTTGAAAGTTGAAGAATGTTTTGTTGATGTATGAATGGTAAGAGTAGTTCTTCTTATTTACATTATCGTTGGAATTTACTTATAACCTAGGTAAAGTACAACAAGAACGGCGTGATTATTAGGTTGAATTTTTCCTTTATTTAGTTAGTTTCGGATTTTTTCTTCACAGGAAGTAAAATCCTGGAGGGGAGAGGCGAATCTGTAACGTGAATCTCTTTTAATTTACGTTAATCGCGATTTCAACACAATCGATTCTCGATTCACTTTTAATCGATAATCGGTATCAACCGTAGAAGCGGCAACCCCTACGCGGCGACGCGAAACGTCACTGACTTCACTCGGTCATGAAAAAAGCGCGGGAACTTCCGAAGCTACAAGGCGCCTTTTTTAAAATAATTTTCCAATTTTTGTTTTAATATCTTTAATATTAAATTTTTAGTGTAAATAAAACATTTTCTCATTGTAAATAACATAAATTTCGTATATATTGCTGTGAAACTCCACTAGATCTCCCAATATGGGGAAGTCAAAAGTCAGAAAGAAAAAGCGTAAACTGGGCGAGAGCGGCGAGGAGAATGATTCGGTGCAGGACTCGGACGTCAGCTCGGTGCATTCCAGTGAGTCAGTAGCAGACACAGCTAAGTATGATCCCTTTCTCATACCCAGTTATCAACGTGTTTACCCTGAAGATGGAGGCAATTTTGAGTACATAGTATTCATGGAGAGTGCTGAAGCCGACAAACCAATCGGCGATCGGGACATGATGAGTCTATCAACCAACCTGAAAAGGTATAATAAAGGTGTGAACCAATTAAAACGCTTTAATAAATACAAAATTGGCGTTATATTTGAGCGACCTGGTTTTGCTAATGCAGCGCTAGGGAACAAAAAATTCTTAGACACTCACAAATTAAAAGCCAGTATTCCTGCTGCCGCCACGGAAGTCACTGGAGTTATAAGACATGTGCCCATCGAAATGTCCAACAAACAAATATATTCTGCCTTGACTACGACAAAAAATATTGTTTCTATTCGCAGATTCATGCGGAAAGTAAAAAATGATTCTGGTACTGTTACTCTCCAACCCACAAAAACTGTATCAATAACATTCTCTCGACCAATTCTTCCAGAAAGTGTAGATCTCAATAGTTGGCGATTTGAAGTAACACAATATATTCCTCCAGTAAAACAATGCCTGCGATGTATGAGATATGGGCATATTGCTAAATTCTGTAAAAACAGTGAACGTTGTTCCATCTGTGGTGATGCTCACAGCTTCCGCAATTGTCAAGTGGCGGCTACTGACGCTCGCTGCTGTCATTGCAATGGAAACCATATTGCAATCTCTTCTGCATGCCCTATAAAACAAGAAAAAATCAAATTATGCAAGGAAAAACTCCAACCCAGAGCATTTGCTGATATTTTAAATGAGAAGTCATTTCCCAAATTAGGAAAAAATCCAATGAGTCCCTCTGATCAGCTTTCATCCCTATTAAACTCAGATGTTATCTTAAACATCTTAGTAGAGACATTTATTAAAATGATAAAATTAAATAAAACAAATGAAACTATTAGTTCTAATAGTATCAAATCATCTCTCCTAGACACTATAAAACAGAAACAAACCCAGTAAGTCCTCTCAATGGATTATTTAAATATAGTCCAGTGGAATGCTCAGAGCCTTAATAGTAATAAGCATATATTTACACATTTCTTACAGGAGAATAATATTCATATAGCTATTATTTGTGAAACATGGCTTAGGCCACACCATCACTTCAATATTAAAAATTATAACATTATAAGATTAGATTCTGGCAATAGTCATAATGGTGTTGCCATTTTGATTCATTATTCTTTTCAATTCACTAAACTAGACACTTCTTATGATGATTCTATTCAGAACATAGCAGTTCGGGTACATTATGGTAACAAGAAAGAAATTTCAATTGTCAGTTTTTATAGTCCAAAGGATTGTGTTCCATCACTCACGAAAACTAAGCTTATTAATTTAATACAAAATATACCTGAGCCTATGCTGTTTGCTGGTGATTTTAACGCTTGTCATTCAGCTTGGGGTTGCTTGTCTACTGACGCCCGTGGTAAAGATGTCCTCGAATCAATTGAAGATAATTACCTGGTTTTATTGAATGACGGACAAATGACTACAGTAGGTTCTCATATATGGCGACAAAATGCTCTTGATTTAACCTTTGTCTCAAGTAGCTTGGCTTTAATGTGTGAGTGGTCGGTTTATGATGATCCTTTAGGAAGTTACCACCTACCTGTAATTACAAAATTTTTAATTAGAAATAGCTTTTCCCAGGTCTCTTCATCAGACACTTCTGAAATTCCTACATTTCCAAACTATCATCTCATTGACTGGAATAATTACAGTAAGGTAGCCAATGACTTACTTCTAAACTTCCAAGTCTCAAATGAAGAGCCTTTAAAAAGCTACAATGAATTTGTACAGTTGTTGCATTTAGCAGCCCAAAAATGCTCTGCCAATAATCATACTCGACACCTCCACAACATACAATTGTCAACACAATCTCAATCTAACAGACCACATAGAAAGAAAAGGATTCCTCTGCCATGGTGGAATGCAAAGTGTTTCACTGCTGTTGAAGATTGTAAGAAAGCTTACTTAGAATTTAAATGTAATCCTACAGAGACAAGCTATATTAATTTTAAGAAATTTCAAGCATCAAAGAAATTAATAATTAAACAAGAAAAAAGGTCGAGTTGGTTGAGATTGTGTGAGACATTCAATAGAACAACACCAGTCTCTTTAATATGGAAAACAATGAAAAAATTTAACAGAACCTTTGTTCCTTCTGATATCAATACTGCAAATAGCTGGATTTTCGATTTTCTGAGGAAATACACTCCTGACACCGTTGAGACCCAATTAAACCTCAGTAATTCTTTATTTTCCAATTTAAATAAGTATTTGATTTCACCCTTCACATTAGAAGAGCTTCATTCAGCTATCACCTCTAGACGAGACACAGCAGTAGGTCTCGACGGTATTCCATATAAATTTCTTAAACAATTATCTAATACATCCAAATCCACACTTCTAGATATAGTAAATTTATTATGGGACCAATCTATTATACCACCTGACTGGAAGCTAGATTGTATAGTACCTATTTTAAAACCTAATAAGCAGAAAGATCTTCCTGACTCTTATAGACCAATAGCTCTTACCTCCTGCATGGGTAAAACCTTTGAACAATTACTCAAACAGAGGATTGAATTTTATATAGAAAGTAATAATCTCTTACCATCAAATCAGTTTGGCTTCCGTAGGGGTCGTTCTGCTAGAGAAAGCATTGCTCATTTACATTTTGATATATACAGTGCATTTAAAAATAATAATGTGCTGATTGGAATTTTCTTTGACATTGTCGGTGCTTTCAATAATGTCAACCAGGACATTCTTTGTTTAGAATTGGCAAAGTTGGGTTTACCTGAAAAGATGGTTAGGTGGATATTTAATTTTCTTCATGGAAGAAGAATGTATGTTAAATATAACAAAAAGTTAATAGGGCCCAGACTATCTTATAAAGGTGTATGTCAAGGGGGCATATTAAGTCCTTTAATTTTTATATTATATATTCACAAGCTTAATTTAATTTTAGGAACAAATGTACAAAATCTGCAATTTGCTGATGATTTGGTGGTTTATGCTACAGGTAGTAATATTCATGAAATTGTTACACATCTTAATGTAGCCTTGAAACACCTTTCTAACTACTTCAATTACTTAGGTTTGGATATAAACAATGACAAGAGTAATATAGTTGTGTTTAGAAAATTTTCACATAGATTCTCTAATATTAAAATTTGTTACAATAATGTGGAACTGCCTTTCAAGAATGAAGTTAAATTTTTGGGTATAACATTTACTAATAATTTGTCATGGAAAAAATACATTGATGCTATTACCTTCAAGTCAACTAGAGCTTTAAACATTCTTAAATCCCTTGCGGGAACTTACTGGGGATCAGATCCCAAAGTTCTTTTGATGCTTTATAAATCTTTGATTCGTAGCCATTTTGAATATGGTTTTTTGTGCTTTGGCTCTGACAATAAAATTATTCAAAAACTGGATATTCTTCAAAATAATTGTTTAAGATTAGTCATAGGAGCGATGAGAACTACTCCTATTCATTCTTTACAGGTTGAATGCAATATTTGTCCTATAAAATTTCGTATTGAATTTCTGAAATTTTGCTTTGTATTAAAGTTATTTACTATTCGTAATCATTCTTTACTTCAAAAACTTATTAATTTTCATAATACTAATGTTTATACATTATCTTCTAACGTACCTTATATTCTTCATGACTTCTCATTTATGTTAGAATTTGAGCAGCAACATAATATACATAGGGCTGATGCGAATTGGGTATGCTATTCTGGAAAGTATGACAGCAAATTTTCAAAGATGTTAATTCATATTGACAAGAATTTGAAAAATAAGCAGGATGTTTATCATACAATATCACAATATTCTGATCATCTTTGCCTGTATACTGATGGTTCCAAGAACAACTCGAGTGTCTCTATGGCTGTATATATGCCTCATATGAAATCTGGATATGGAATGAAATTGTCACCTGTAATGAGTATATTTTCTGCAGAAGCTTCGGCGATATTGTCTGCACTTCGACATATTGATACGCAAGATAATCGTCAATGGCTAATAGTAACAGATAGCATGAGTGTTCTACAAGCTCTCTCCAACAACACTTTAAATGCTAATACCAGCTATTTAATCTATGAAATTAAGAATTTGTGGCACAAGCTATCCCTTCAACATTATAATATCATATTAATGTGGACGCCCTCGCACATTGGAGTGATGGGCAACGAACAGGCAGACTATTTAGCGAAATCTATTGCTGACAGTGACAGCGGCAGTCCTGTCGAAAATATTGCCATACCTAGCTCGGATTTAATATCTTTATTGAAAACAAAAAGTAAGCAGGACTGGTATGAAGATTGGCAGGAATCCTTAAACAGAAAAGGCAATTGGTATGCTCAAATTAATAACAGACTAGGACACTCTCCATGGTTTGTAAAATCTCAGGAATATAAGCCAAGAAAATATTATACAATATTAACAAGACTGAGATTTGGTCACTGCAGATTTAACGCTCACCTGCACCGAATGCGCATCATAGTATCTCCCAACTGTAACTACTGCACCAATAGTGAACAGAACCTTGACCACCTGTTCTTTGAATGCCCTGCTTTTAACTTAGATCGACTCAGCCTCATTGATAATCTTTTAGCTGTATACAAAAAACCTGACAATATTCCGCGCTGCACTCAAGACATGCTAAAGAACTTTGAGATCTATCCATTAATCTACAACTACATACGTAACACGCTGGAAGATATTTAATTAAATACAATACACCCTTGACCTATAACTACCGGACAAGAAAAACATACTGAACGAGAAAAGAGTAGAAGAATAAACCCGGACTTATACTACCCTGGACAAGACAAACAAACTGAATGAAAAAAGAGAAGAAAGAATTATACTTGCATGAAGGAAAAATAAGAATTGGCTTCGGCCTTATAACTGCAAAAAACTAAGAAATCGTATTAAAAATGACCTGGCTGTATAGTCTAGCGACTTTTGCCTGTCCGAAGGACAAATCAACAAAAAAAAAAAAATCACTCGGTCATTTCAAATCTCGAGAGAAAAAACGAACAGCTGTTTCGTACTGTCAGATTTTAATTTATTCTTTGGTGCCCTAAAACCACCTAAAAAGCGTTAATTACTCAATAAATAGTGTTCCCTATATTAAACACTAAATTCAGTTAATTTAGACCCCCGCTGTTGGGTAAGTGTGAACTGATATTTACCTATTTGTTAATTGGGCCTTGTAAAACTCTTTTCATAAATTCTGTTCTGATCTGTGTATGTTTTCCACTTGTTTTCTTTGGTTCTTTATGTCATGTTCTATTTTCACCTTCCTACCACTGTGCTATTCCGTTTCTAATCTCCATGTATCGCCACAATCAAACCACCCATCATGGCCCAGCTTACTTGCAATGGTGTGGAAAGGTGGATGCATGGAGACTCACTGGAAGAGGATCTAATCCCGCTAAATCTTCCAGGTTCTAAGTTAACGTCTAAGTTAACGTCGAAGTTAACGTTGAAGCTCTTCACTTCACATCGTTGACCTACACTCTCCGCTACACCTTTTGGCCTTGGACCCCTTGGACGAGCTGCGGATACTAGTTGCAGAGCCAGCACCTAGCCCTCATCGGAGACTCCTGCAGTCACCGTCCACACTACAGCAGGGACAGCCAGGCCAGTAGCGGAACACCTCTGAAGCTCGACCAAACCTGGAAACTGCCATCAGGGAGGTCGATCACGACCCATCTAATTCTTTAATAAAACTATCTTATTCTTTTGTTCATGTCTTGGGTTTTATTAACCACACAGCCCAAGCGTGACAAGCCCGGCATACCTAAACCATCGCGCCAGCCGCGCGGCGACGGATCATTACATAACACGTAGGCGCAGTGATAGTGGCGTTATTGCGGAAGATAGGGTACGGGGTTCGACGCTCCGCTCGCGTAATTAAACGACGGCGGCGCGAGATAATAACAGGAGATCTCCGAGTCCTGTAGGGTCTTACCGGCAAAACTATTCGGAATAGCAATTAGCATGTAATGTCGCTATGTTACCCAAGTTAGCGGAAAATGTAATATTACCTACAGTTATTGTTGAGACTAAAACGGCGCGCAATGAATTTATACGGGCGCGAGCTTTGTTAGATCTCGGTTCTCAAGTCTCAATAATTAAAAGCGATTTAGTTTCTAGTTTAGGGTTAAAGCGACATTACTCTCACACACCTTTAGTAGGTATCGGCGGAGTACAGACTGACGGCGGTCAGCACGTTACTATGGTACATTTTCGACCAACACAATCGGATCAACTGTTGTCGGTTACGGCGGTTGTTTTAAAGAAACCCACTACGTATTTAGCGCACAGGATGGGTATTTCTCACGGTGGCTTAAAATTTTCGGAAAATGATTTCTCTAATGGGTCTGAAATAGACATTATTTTTGGTTGTGATATATTAGGAAAAATTTTAAACGGTGACAAAATTAACTTAGGTTTGGGCGGACCTTATGCTTTGGGCACTATTTTTGATTTCGCAGTTTTTGGTCCTATACAGTCCGACGTATTTGGCAATTCGGAATCAAATAGTAATAATACGGATAATTTTACGGGAATTACACTTTTAGAAGCGGTAGAAAAATTATGGCGTTGTGAAGAACCGCCTCGAGTCAAAATAAAAAATCCTTTGGATGTTGAATGTGAACATTTATTTACGACAACCACATCACGCGGTACTGACGGGAAGTTTATTGTACGGCTACCACTTTTACCTGATCACCAGCGTCTGGGTGATTCTCGGCAAACGGCTTTGCAACAATTCATGGCCCTCGAACGAAGGATGACTCGGCAACCTGAATTTCGGAAAAAATACATAGAATTTATAACTGAATATTTACAACTCGGCCACATGGCGGTTTCGAAATTTGATTCTAAACAAGAACATTATTTTCTTGCGCATCACGGGGTGTTTAAAAAATCGGGAGATGTAAACAAGATACGTGTGGTATTTAATGGTAGTTTACCGACAAGTAATGGGGTATCCCTGAATGACTGTCTGTATTCAGGTGAGCCATTGCAAAATGACATAACAGACATTATAATGAACTTTCGGTGGCCGCGCATTGTTTTCACAACGGATGTGAGGATGATGTTTCGTCAGACCTGGATTCATCCGGAGGATCGCAGGTACCAGCTCATCTTCTGGAGATCTTCTCCATCGGAACCGTTAGTCGTTTATGAGTTGACCACTAACACTTACGGACTGAAATCAAGCCCCTATGTCGCTATTCGTTGTTTGCATCAACTAGCATATGATGAAAACGAAAAATTACGGTCGGATAGGTGCAATGAGAGCGAAAGGCGCGCGGCTCGTTACGGCGAGAAGTGCGAGTCCCGAGCGGCTCGGGTTCTATTAAAAAATAGTTACGTTGACGATTTGAACGGCGGGGCTGATACTCTCGAAGAGGCACGTGAGCTGAAGGATGAGCTCGTGAAGCTAATGAGCACGGCGAACTACGAATTACGGAAGTGGTCCAGCAACGTTCCGGCTTTGTTAGACGGTTTACCTTCCGACCACTTGGAGACGCCACGCTTGTTTGACGGGTCGTCAGATGGATCGGGTTTTATAAAGGTTTTGGGAATCCAATGGGACCCAGTCTCGGATAGTTTCAGTTATCATGTTAACTTACCCTCGGAAACTAAAGTTACTCGACGTAATATTTTATCTTTGGTAGCTCGGTTGTACGATCCACTCGGATGGATATGTCCGGTTGTTTTTAGAATAAAACTGTTGCTTCAGTCACTGCTGAGCAGCTGTGGTGACTCACGGAAGGTGGATTGGGACGCACCTGCGTCGCATGATGTAGTTCAACAATGGCGGGAAATAATATCGGATTTACCTAATTTACAGCGGGTTTTCATACCCAGATGTAATGATGATTAAAACCGGAGAAAAACGCTTCTTATACACTTCATGGCTTCTGCGACGGGTCGTCGCTTGGTTTCGCGGCGGTAGTGTTCCTTCGGGCAGAACAGGCGAACGGCAGCATTCTCGTGCGGCTACTCATTGCTAAGTCTAGGGTAGCCCCACTGAAAACAAAGCAGACTATTCCCAAATTAGAGTTGAACGGTGCAGCGCTGTTGGCCACACTTCTAAATCATGTTGTCTCCTCCATGGAAGACAGCATTGCATTTGATGAAGTGGTGGGCTGGTGTGACAGCACTATTGTGCTCGCATGGCTGCGTACACCGGCACATAAGTTGCAGGTGTTTGAGGGAAATCGGGTTTCACAAATAACTTCATCGAAAGTTCCAATTCACTGGAGACATGTCCCGACGGAGATGAACTGTGCGGACGTCGCGTCGCGCGGTGCGACCGCGTCGGATTTATTGCAGCACGAGTTATGGTGGAAGCCGGAGTGGCTGTGTCAGCCACCGGACCACTGGCCCAGTGACTGTTCGGATTTTCCATCGGATCTTTTACCTGGATTAAGAGTAAAGGCTAAGGTAGCTAATGTCAGCTCTGTAGACTCGGATTTTGACTTATTTCAACGTTACAGTTCGTTCGAAAAATTAGTAAACGTAACGGCTTATTTATTACGGTTCGCACAAAATTGTAAGCATAAACTTTCTCGGACTTACGGTAATATTTCGGTTTCGGAACGCAGAAATGCAATTTTTTATTTAATTCGGCTTGTACAAAGTACATATTTCGGTGAAGAAATTTCATCTCTGAGGTCCGGTAGACCTATAAAGAGTTCCTTGTGGAGATTAAGTTTATTTATCGACGAAGAAAATATACTTCGCGTCGGCGGCCGGATAGGAGCCTCGGATCTGTCATACGATGCACGACATCAAATTTTGCTGCCATCAGGAAAGGATCGGTTTACGGAATTATTAGTTACTCATTACCACAAAGTTCATTGCCATGTCGGTGCAAATACTCTTTCTGCGATATTGTCTCGGACTTATTGGATTGTTTCGGCTCGGCGTGTCACACGACACATCACATTCAAATGCATACAATGTTATCGGTCTCGGGCTCGGCCTACGCAACCTTACATGGCGGACCTGCCGTCTGATCGGGTCAGAGGCGTGCGTCCATTCATCGGTGTTGGTATGGATTTTGCCGGTCCATTCTACATAAAATCAAGCACATTGCGGAACGCCAAAATTCAAAAATGCTATCTATGCATTTTTGTTTGCTTATCGACAAAAGCTGTCCATCTAGAGGTGGTTGCGGACCTCTCGGTAGAAGCCTTTGTTGCGGCTTTAATTAGGTTCGTTACACGGCGCGGACTACCTTCCCTAGTTAGGTCAGACTGTGGTACTAATTACACAGGAACGGACAAATATTTGAAAGAATTGTATGTCTTCCTAAGGAATAACCATTCGGACTTAGAACGGAAATTGGCTAAAGAAAACATTACGTGGCTTTTTAACGCTCCGGCAAGTCCTAATCACGGTGGACTTTTTGAAGCGGCAGTCAAGTCGGCGAAGACTCATGCTCGTCGCGTTCTCGTTGAGACTCGGCTCACTTTCGAGGAGCTCACGACGTTCTTCACTAAAGTTGAGGCAGTGATGAACTCTCGGCCACTGTGCCCGCTCAGTACGGACCCCGCGGACTTAGAGGTGTTGACCCCAGGTCACTTTTTAATCGGACAGCCGCTGGTAGCGCTTCCAGAATATCCCTACTCAGATGTCAAAATGTATCGGTTATCTCGTTATCAGCAAATTCAAAAGATGTCTCAACATTTTTGGTCGAGATGGAGAAACGAATATCTTCATACTCTACAGCAACGGTTTAAATGGACTACGGTAACGGAACCTCCTAAGCTAGATGATCTAGTTTTAATAAAAGAAGACAACTTGTCTCCTCTTCATTGGAAACGCGGTCGGTTAATCAAATTATTACCCGGTCGCGACGGGATCGTTCGAGTCGCAGAAGTTAAAACTCAGAATGGTGTCTTAATGAGACCCATTTCTAAATTATGTCGGTTACCTTTGAATAGTCAGTAACCAAGTCGGGACTTGGTTAGGCGGCGGGATGTTTAGGCATTGCAATCTTTTAATATGTGGGTATATCTACAACACCCGCGGCTGAGCGCCCTCCCCACCGGTGTATGACAGAACGCTCTCGGCTCGGTAGCGATCGCATTGGCGGACACGCTATATATAATAATAATTTTGGATTTTTCTCATGAACTCTAATCTTCATCATCATCACCCTGTGTAGTGCAGTGAAACAGTGCCGGCCGGCAAATAAACTTTCAGTGAGGATTTCAGTGACCACACGGTGGCGGAGTAACCCCGAGCTCCAAGTCAAGGTGAGTGGATTACCTCATATTTGGGAAAGCAATGCCTGATATTTTGAACCCGTCGAATAACTAGGATTAGGCTCTCCACTGACTATCGAAGACTCCACCACACTCGGCTACCTCCGTTTTGGAACTAGTTACTTCACCGTTACTTTTGATAGTGTACTTATTATCTCGCGACTTAGTTTTGGCAGTTTCGTTATTTATGACCTTCCATACGGCCTTAACTTTATTTTCCGAAGATTTAATTTTGTTACTTATATAATTTGATTTGGCTACTTTGCAAACTTTCCTAAAAAATTTTGAATAATTTTTGACATATTCATGGAACCTGTTGTCAAATCTGTAGGTCCTTTCACTGTACAGATCATACAACCTGGTCCTACTTTTACGGATACCGGTGGTTGCCCAATCACTAAATTTAAACTGGTTATTTATTTTAATTTTCCTACTTTTAAAAATATTGGCAAATTCTCGAGACAGTGTCATGAAGAAATCGACATAGAAATCGTTTAATTCCACCTGCTCAGTATCAGGATTCGGCAATTTCATTATAAGAGCATCTTTATATCTCTCTATGCGACTAACTGTGACGGGCCTAGTACATATCTCGGTGGTTGTATGCTTTATATTACCCGGAAATGTAACAATTTGCCCACTGTGATCTGATTTTAAACAATTTATAATAGATTTTTCTAAAAAACCACAATTGCTATAGAAATTATCTAAACACGTAGCTGTGGTACGTGTGATCCTTGTTGGTTCAAGAAATACATTTATTAAATTAAAGGACTTAAATAAGCTAATTAATCTGACCGAAAAGTGTCAGTTAATAGTAAATCTACATTAAAATCTCCACAAATTATGATATGTTTCTTACTTTTGATAACTATTTTCATGACATCTTCCATTACAGTTTCAAAAGTAGAAAAATTAGAAGCACGGGGGGGTCTGTATACACACACTACAACATGTTTCTCCAGCTCAACACAAGACAATTCGATAGACCATTCAACCGAGAGTCCAACAATGTCTTTGCGTTCCTTCGCCTTAATGTTATTTCTAACAAATATTAGTGAACCTCCTTGTTGTATGAGCTTTCGGTTGAATGAACTGATAACATTATAATTTTCATAGTTGAACATCATTTCATGTTCTTTAAGGTGATGCTCGGTAATACATAATAAGTCAATATTTGACTGACTTTCTAAAAACAGTTCTACTTCTAATATCTTGCCAGAAAAGCTCTGCATATTTTGAAGAACAATTTTAAGTGCATTTGGCTTCTCCTTTGTCTGCTTATTTAGTTTAAAGACTGACTAAAGTGTCTCGTCAATGCTGGTGATTGAGTCACCTGTGTGGTACCGTGTGTAAAGATAGGTGAACCAATGTCTTTCCCACAGGGACTCTCCATTGTCATGGTATGTAAATTGTCCATTATACTATGTATAACTGGGTCATATATATTATAAGCTAACAATCTAGCTAAATGTTTTTTATAAAAATTTGATAGATACAATGGGTCTGATTCTAGAGGTACACACTTAAATTTAAAATGCATTAAAATGCATTAAAATGAGTTAATTTTAGTTTAACGTGACTTGGCATTCTCAAGGCGCCAATTTTAACTTGACGTTTTTAAATTTAGGCGTTTTTTTTTTAATATTATTTTAGATACAACTTTTGTTAATCTGCATTCTGGAGTCACCAAAACCTATGTAAATTTATAAACGTCAAACTAAAATAACTTAAATTTAACCGTCACCTAAAGAGGTCACACTTAACCTCAAAACTACAGGAATATTTCGACTTTTTACTCTAAATATCGCAGATTTTTTTTTCGGTTCGAGAAGGACTCGAACTTTTCATGTAGAAAATTGTGGGAATCTAAAGCTAGGTAGTTAAATCTAGCACTTTTCAATGAAACCAGTGTCACCGAAGAAATTTGTTGGAGTACCATGATATAAATTCCTAAAAAACTCAATTGATTAGCACTACGTGCAAATAAAACGTCACGGGAGAGACGAAATTCGGCGAAAAGGGTAAACGTCATCGCTAACGTGAACTGGCTAAAAGTATATACCTATTGAGTTCAACATAGATGTGAAATTAATTGTGTGTGCACCGTATCATTTACGGCCCCTATCTGAGAGATTTATCTTTAATATTCCAAACCTTAGACGGAAATTTTAACAAACGTGTTGTCAGGTACTCAACCCGGGAATTAGTCTGCTACGCACGGCCAAGACCTGAAGACCAGTTAAATGCATAGAAATCACAACCTACCTGTGTACCGTTTGTATAAGTAGGTACATGCATTTCATTCCTAACAAGGTTTTTGCAAGTGAGTTTCTTCATTAAAAAAAACAATAACAACAGCAACCTATAATAGTATGCATAACTAATGACTGCAAAACATGGTATGGGCACTCACAATCAAACTCGAGTCCTGCCGCAGGACCATGGATAGAAGCATGATGGCAAGAAACTTAGATTGTATAAAAGCTTCCGAAATTCGACAAACACTAAAATCATGGACACAAAATAACTAATCAACAGTCATGGCGTTGGACAGGACATATGCTCACTAAGAACCAAAATCACGCAAGTCAATCTAAGGAGCAGTAGCACGCCATGCAGGATATGGCAGAATGAATTCAGTGATACAGCAGAAGGCAGCGGCCTGGAATAGACTGAAATCAAAGGGGTTAGATAGATACCTCCTTTGCGAAGAGGTACACTGAAATCGAAGAATGACTGAGTTATAAATGAATACCATTTTTAAAACAATTATTAATTTTATTATAAACATGCACTCAGAAATTAATATTTTATTTATTTTGTGTTTTTATTTTCCACTGCTGGAGAAGCCTCTCCCAAAGTAATTGCAGGTTAATGCCCTAATTAATATGTTGGGTAGAAGGTTGGTTAGTGATCAGTTCACATTAGGTACCTACCTATGTAGAAGTTTATAGAGCAAAAATAGAGGATCACATGGTGTCGCTGAGCTATGAAGGTTAAACTGCTTGGCATTCTAAGAATCTAGTTTTTCCACAATACTTTATCCGGTAGTAGCTTTGTTCAACATCCACAGGAAGGCAGCCTTTCTATCCCTACATATTATGAAACGCAACGACTCTCTGTTTGTCTGCTTCTAACTCGAGAAAGCTGTTCAATTTATGTGATATTTTTAAAATTCATAGACATTTTCTCTGAACTGGTTTTAATTGGTAGGTACATATTTTGTTACATTAGGTAAGATCAAAGATGAAGCATTTTAATGCTTCATCTTTGGGTAAGATAATAAGAAATAAGGTGACCGACCGACAAGACCGACCGTAAGAGCACCAGTGGCTGTGTCATCTATCATGGTGAGAATATAATAACTTGGTTCTCTAGAAAGCAAACATGCACAGCTCTGTCAACAGCCGAGGCGGAATTTGTCGCAGGGGCACACACCGTAAGTGAGCTCATGCATATTAAAGGTGTACTTTCAGATTTTTCAAATGATGAAACAAATATTTCTGCTTGTTTATTTATTGACAACCAAAGTACCATCAAATTGATACAGAATCAGATAAACAGCAAAGCCTCAAAACACATAGCAATAAAGTATCATTATATTAAAGATATAATAAATAAGAAACTCATATCAATCTCATATGTTCCAACTAATGAAAATACATCTGACATTTTTACCAAAGCTCTGTCTGTAATTAAACATAATTATTTTACAAATAAGTTAAACTTGATTTAGTTATCTTTATTTAAATTGTTGTGTCTTTGGATATAATGGCATATACTACATATTAATATAAGCACTGTAATGTTAGTATCTAGTGGTGGACAAGACTTGTTCGTAGGACTACAATGAAACATTTATTTTTCTATATGCACCTATTGAAAATAAATTTGTATAACTTTTATGTGTGTAACTTTCTTTTACAAGTTTTATAACTTAAATTTCTTACGTTCTAAACTTGAGGGGTAGTGTTGAGATTATATAAATGTAGCTTATTTATTGTGAATTTAGATCAGTGGATAACTTCATAGAAGGTGCTGCCGCCACACATCTTTTTTGTGTACTATTTCAACGTTTCGATTATATACTCTGTGGAACTCTCTCTGCTAATAAAATCAAAAATGTCAAACTGCAAGCATGCTTTTATTTCACCAATATAGTTTTAATACAGAGAAGCCGGTAAGTACAGAGCAGAAGTATCAACTACTCACCAATTATTTATCGCCTGTACTCTATACACATGTCAAAGATTGCACTGAGTATACCTTAGAAAAATGAATATATCCAATAGAACCCGCCATAATACTAATCAAGCGTACATAGCCACTTGTCAAAACTGTAGCCCGCGTGGAGACTTTACCCTGCTGATTAAAATGTTCCCTAATATAGTCGCTGTTGTATTCTCTTTGGTCGCTGCTGTCAAGTGACAAATGCATCTTGAATTTAGTTGCATTAATGATTGATGAAACGGTTTGCGTGCTAGTCGAGTTTGAAATACTATTTTAATTTAAAATCCTTTCAGATTTGTGATAAGAGTGCAGGATAATATTTTGTGAAGGTGTAAGCTATGGTATGTGTGATAAGGCGCTGCAAATTTCGCATGGGGAGAAAAGAAAATCAATCCGAAACTATAAACTTTCACAGGTAAACATTCTTTTTGTGTTTACCTATCCATTTTCCATGTTAAAGAGATAAATTTATGCTTAAAAGTAAGGGAAATTAATTTCTTTTTATTATATTTGTCGGAGATAACAATTAAGTTAACGTTAGAAGTATCGATACGATTATTAATACTGTTGCAAGTAGTTTTATAATTTAATCAAATAAAACTAAGGTTTTCCATTTGACGTGATGTTCGCACGCTATTATTTATTGGTAGTCTTGACAACCATTCAAAATGTCAATATATATTTTTCTGAAGTATATGGCCGTTACACTCCTCCTCGCTCAGAGAGCTATTTAGGTGGAGACGGACGCTTCATCAGCCTTCAGAAGCACAATAACTTTGCAGACAGGCCGGCGCAGTGTGCCCCCGCGCGTAGACACGTCCACCATGCGCACACGCCCGTCGCGGCCGGGTGTTATTGCGGACACTCGGCCTCGCGGCCACACGTTTCTCGGAGAGGTGCTATCTGCAATCAGAATCAAGTCCCCAATTCCCACTCTACGCCCATCATCTTTAGTCCACTTCGCGCGAGGCTGTAGTTGTGGTAGGTATTCGCGCATCCATCGTGACCAGAAGTGGTCAGCTAGTCTCTGACTGATCCTCCACTGCTTCCTTAAGTTGTCTTCATCGGAAAAGTCTCCTGGACTGATCAATCCATTTGAAGCGCCAAGTAAAAAATGGTTGGGTGTGAGAGCCTCCTCGTCATCATGATGTAGCGAAACGTGAGTGAGCGGGCGACTATTTACGATGTTCTCAGCCTCGGCCAATAATGTTGCTAGAACCTCTTCTTTAGGTGTTCGAGTATGGAGAGTAGCAGCGAGTGCCGTCTTTATTGAACGCACGAGCCTCTCCCACACCCCACCCATATGTGGGGCGTCAGGTGGATTAAATGTCCACCGGATCCCAAGAGACGATACTTGATCCGTCAGCTGTCCATCACACAATATGTCCTGGATGGCCTTCTGAAGCTCCTTGTCCGCTGATCGGAAATTTGTGCCATTGTCTGAATGGATCTGCTTTGGCAATCCACGCCTTGCCGCCATCCGTCGTATAGCTAAAATCGTGGAGTCTGTCGAGAGCGAAGCTGCTAATTCAACGTGCACAGCTCTCGTGCTGAAGCACGTAAATAAAGCTCCCCAACGCTTTTCGTGTCTGCGCCCGATAGTCACTGTCATGGGCCCAAACAGATCTACTCCACAATAGGTGAATGGTCTGCAATGATGCTGAAGGCGTGAGAGTGGCAGTCCAGCCATCATTGGTTGTTCGCAGCGAGCTCGTCGCGCTTTACAAGTAACACATCTGGCAATTAAAGATCTGACTGCCCCTCGAAGCCCGAGAATGTAATACTGTTGGCGGAGCTCGTTAATCAGAGTTCCCATGCCATGGTGTCCCAGTTCCCTGTGCTTATGTTCAATGATCAATTTTACCACATAATGTTTCGCATCTAGTATCACAGGCCTCTTCAGGCCTAAGGGAAAGTCTCCGCTGGCTTCTAATCTACTATGCACTCGTAGTATTCCTGATTCATCGAGTCCGGGGTTAAGTTGACGTAATCTACTCTGAGGTTTAACTTGTAATCCATTTTCAAGGTCCGTTATCTCATCACCAAAACTCTCACTTTGAACTTGACGCAGGATTACAGACTGTGCGCGGCATTCATGATCAGGAGTTAGATTAGTGGCTGATCGTCGGCATTTCTCTGTAAATAAAATTACATAAGCCAAACCTCTGACTAACCGTCGCCAGTTCGAGAACCTATGGGCATCGAGCACCGCAACATAATCAACGGGACTAGTCTCCTCCTCGGTTTCGGACCGTGGTTCGTACTTAGGCCAATTATTTTCACATTGACGAAGGAATTCCGGGCCTAAAATCCATCTCGTTTGAGGTGAATTCATGTTTCCCCTGGATCTGGTAGCTTCGTCGGCCACATTTAAATTACCAGGCAACCATCTCCATTCCACAGGCTGCGTTAGTTCATCAATTTCAGCTAGTCTGTTTGTCACAAAGGTGTTAGTCTGTCTAGGATTTTTATTTATCCATAGCCACACAGTCTTGGAGTCTGTCCAAAAGATGCGCTTCTCAATCTCAATTCCTAGTTCGTTTTGAATTGCATGCCCCAGCCGTGCTCCCATCAATGCGGCTTGCAATTCTAATCTCGGTACCGTCGCTGATTTCAACGGTGCTACGCGGCTCTTTGCAGCAACGAAGGCTACTTCCTGCTCTCGTCGTAGATAGGCAACACAGGCGTAGGCTTGTTCCGAAGCATCCACAAAAACATGCAGCTGTAGGCTGTTTAATGCAGAAAATCCATAGCATCTCTGTATGGAAAATGATTTGCATTCCTTCAAATCCTTTAACCATCGAAACCAGACTTGTGATGCTTTCTCGTCTAGCTGCTGGTCCCACGGTATTCCACTTCGCCAAATCTCTTGCAGCATAATCTTGCCTCTAATGAGAAACGGACAAAGCATACCAAGGGGATCGAACACAGACATCACAGTCTTTAGTATCTCACGCTTGGTAGGACGTCGTGACCCACTGACAACCTCTTTGTCTACCTTCTTTAAACTCAGGTCGAAGCCAAGGATATCAGTAGCTGGTTTCCAGTTCAAGCCAAGTGTTCTTTCAGTGTCATCTGACTGCTTGAATATGCTTACAGTGCCAGCATTCGCTTGATCAGGTAGCACGTTCGGTCTGTTTGAAGCCCAACTACGTATGTCGAAGCCACCAGCTTGGTGAATCATGGTCACGTCTTTTACTAATTGCCTCATCTCCTCCTCATTATCCAAGCTGTCAAGATAGTCATCGACGTAATGTCTTTTCTTAATCGCCTCGACGGCTCGAGGATGCGAGAGGTTATAATCATCAGCATTACGACGTATGATGTACGTGGCGGTACACGGCGAAGAGGTGGCACCAAACGTCATGGACGTCATCCTGTAAATACTTGGTGCCTTAACACGTTCCTTGCCACGCCAAAGAAAACATTGAGCGTTCTGATCTTCTGCAATGATTTTAATTTGTAAAAACATCTCTCTGATGTCAGCGGTGACGGCTACAGGTCTTTCACGAAATCTTAAAAGTACTCCTAGTAGAGAATTTAGGAGATCTGGGCCAGTTAACAATTCTGTGTTAAGGGATACACCTTTGGTTTCCGCCTTCGCATCGTATACTAGGCGGAGTTTTCCGGGTTTATTAGGGTTTCTCACACCAAAATGCGGCAGGTACCATACTCGACCGGTAGGTGCATTACAGACCTTCTGCGCATAACCTTTCTCCAACATATTGTCAACCTGTTTCATGTAATCAGTAGCGAAGGCGGAATCGGAGTCCATCATTTTCTCTATGATACGAAGTCGATGCTCTGCATTCCTCTTATTGTCTGGAAAGTTTACATCATCGGATCTCCACAGCAAACCTGTCTCCCATCTATCTTTGATTCTCTTGGATTTCGTATCAAGAATATGCAAAGCACGTTGTTCTTCGGGCGATAACCTAGGACGTTCACCTTGTCTAATTCCAATACTGTCAAGACGGAAGTAATCATTGACAAGGTCGTGGAGATCATTCTCCTGTCTAATATGTAAAGTGAATTCAGGCATTACTCTTTTCGAGATAGAAGAGACGAAACCATGCAGAACCCATCCAAGTTTAGTCAATGACGCTACTGGTTCATTCTTCTTACCTTCTCTTATGTCACGGCTTATTATGAGCTGCCAGTTGTCTTGGCCGATCAATATAGTCGGGCGACCGACAAATGTGTGGATTGGGATTCCTATAAGATGCGCGTACTGTGAGACGTCATGTTCTGTCACTGATCGTTTAGGCAGCGTCAAATCATTGACAGTCCGGACACGGTTTAGTGTGTGTGTAGCTTCAGGGGTACGAATCGTCAGTGTCACGATCTTGCTAACCATATTGTTACCTCTTCCGATAGCACCTTGAAGATTTAGTCCATCTTCAGGCCCTGTTGCTCCAATCTTTTCAGCAATCTGGCTTTCCACGAGCGTGACGGTTGAACCCTCGTCCAAAAGCGCATATGTGTTTACGCAACCTTCAGGACCCTCTACTATTACAGGTAATACCTTCAGGAAGACTTTTTTGCCATTTTCTGACCAAATATTAGCCGTAGTCTCCGTATTATCCTTCTTGACTTCAGATTCCTCCTTGGACCAGTTCTTCCAGTCGTCTCTATGTAACAGAGTGTGATGACCGCCTTTACAAGTCAGGCATCTTACCTTTGATTTACATCTGTCACGCCGATGTGAAGACCTCAGACATTTAAAGCATAGTCGTTGCTTACAAATCCACACCCAGCGTTGTTCAATATTCTCACTCTTGAATACAGAGCAAGAGTTAATTGTATGGTCCAATTTATCGCAGAAAATGCATTTCCTTTCGCGTTGATCTGACACCACGTTAATCGAATGATCATTGGTGTTTTTCTCCTCAGCGTTAATCAGCAGAAGAGGACGCTTGGAAAAGGAAGTGCCTGGTCTGGACGCTTTGGTTGTGGATAGCTGTTCGACTGCACCCCTCTTGCAAATATCCTCTGCCTCTCTCATTAAGAATTTGGCAATATTATGTAATTGAGGTTGATGAAGTGATAGGTCTCTACTGAAATCCATCCACCGATAAAATATAGCTTCAGTAAGTTTGCCGGTAATCTCGGCTATTAATTCTGGACTGTATAGGTATCCTGTATGGCCTGCAGATTCAATAGCAGCAACGCAGTTATCAACTTTGGTGGCGAGTACAACTACTTCAGAGCGTGCACCAGATAGCTTTGGCACTTTTTTCACTTCAGCTATCAGTTTGGCTAGGATCAGGTCTGGTCTACCGAACCGCATCTCAAGTGTCTTCATCACTTCATTGGCCGACGTCGTAGTAGCTATCAATCGTGCCGCTACGGCCTCCCAGGCCTCGCCATGCAAACATCTCTGTAGTCTTGACATGTTTTCCTGGTCTGTGTACTGACCAACTTGCGTAGTCCTCTCGAAGACGTTCTTAAAACGTAGCCATTCTAGTGGATCTCCCGTGAAGGATGGTAGGTCTCTTGCTGACAATCTACCCAGTAGCTTGTCAGTTCCAACGGTCATCCCAGCAATGGGTTTGGCTTTAATAGCGTCTGTAATGGCGCGTGTCAAATGGTCCATGGTCGCGTTTACATCCTGACATTCTGGCTGCTTATGATGGTGAGCTTTCTGGCCACCATCGGGACTAATCTGGTCATCTGCTACCATATTCTCTACCCAGTGTTCTGTTCTATTAGATAGAGTAGATGTAACATCCTCATTTACCGTTAAAAGTGCAATTTCTTCTCGAAGTTTAGCGTCTATTAACGACTTCTCGATCTCTACTCTCTGTTGTTCGAGAAATGTTTCGCGTTCTAGTCGTTCGCGGTCTAGTTCGGCCTTTTCCCTCGCCGCGCGTGCCTCAAGTAATCGTCGTTGAGATGCAACGCTAACTCGCGATAAGTTGCTGCGAGCCGAACGTACAGACTGTTGACTCGATTTAGAGAAAAGAGATTTATTTACAACCTTATCAGCGGTGACGGCGGCGGCGGCGTGTACTGGTGGGGAATGCTCCTCCCCCGCGGTCGTAGTCGGCACCACATTCATATTCAAATGTTGCTGCGAGTCGTCGTCACTATTTTCACAACAAATGCACTTCGGTTTTTTCGATTTGGTCGTTCTCGTGCTACGTCTTAGTTCCATAGGTTTTCGCCGCTCTGATCAACGGCTCATAGGACCAATTGTTGCAAGTAGTTTTATAGGGTAAATTTTTGAAACGGCTTTTTTAGCGTCATTGCAGTGGCGCATTTTTTTTTTCACATATTAACCAAAACAAATAGTTTATATTATTGTTTATGGAACTGTAAATCTAATAATTTGTAAGGCGCATTTTAGAACACAATAGTTTTGGAGAAATATATTTTTTAAAATTTTGCGCCACCGTAATGATGATTATTGCCACCGAAATTACTTATAAGAATTTAATACAAATTTACTTACATTATTTAAATAAAAATACGATATTATATGAGAAGTATTTTTTATTTTTATTGTTTATCAGAAATCAATTTTGTTGGCACCACATAATAACAATTAAACACATATTATTTATGTCTATATCCGTGGATTTAAAATATCATATTGGTAAAATCTGTTGTTGTTACTGTATAAAAAGTTAAGAAAATAAAAGTAACAGGTAGGTACTTTACTTGTTTTTGTAATAGTTTAGGCGGGAAGCTTAATAATAATCATAATTGAAAATTTAGAATAAACAACGACAAAATATGACAAGACAACACTTAGGAAATTTCTTATAAAAAGACAACAGAAATATTTTTGTAAATAATATTTTAAAACAATTGTTACATTAGAACATGTCACATTAAATAGGGACACGTTATTAAAACTAGTGAGATCACAATGTGCAACCAGTCTTAAATCAGCAGTCTTTAAGAGTTGTATCTTAAAAATACTTAAAAAATATTCTCATCATCAGAGTCGTACATTTTTTTGTTCATATTGGTAAGTATAGCCTTGCTAGTTGATGGAGTTATATTTGCTTCATCGACTGACACCCAGAAACTATCATCTGAATCTATGACTAAATTATCAGAAATATTAGCATGTCTTTTGTTTGCAACTGCTTCGTTGGAAGTATCTGCGTGAGGGGTTAAATTTTTCTGGGCTACTTGAGGATGAATTGATATTTTTTTTACGCACTCTTGAGGTGGGTCAATCTTAAAAAAACCTAAATGTTTGCCATGAACGCAACGAACGGAAGATGTAGCACATTCACCTAACGTACAGCTTAGTGACCTTAAAGCCACAGTATGTTTGTCATTTGCATTCCACACAGCCTGATGCACACGCATAGTACCTTTGAAGCTCCGTAAAGTAGGCACGAGCAGATCCTTTTGTAGTATGCCATACTCTTCAATTACTTCGCAGATGACACCAGGAACGTTAGATCTTAATTCTGATAACAAAGTTTCCAAATCTGCTACATCCCGTCCTCGTGACACGATCTGATCAGCTGATCGTTTGAGAACCCCACCAACGCCATCTGGGGCTCCCTTACCATGTCCTGACTCGGAGTAATTCCATGTGATAACCTTAAGACTAGGAAAATACCAGTGTAGTTTGGAAATGATATAAAACATTTTACGATTCCGGTATTGGCCCGAAGGTGAGTCAGATACAAAATGAATGGTATCTACTTCAGGGCTATTGTTTTCTATGTATTTTAAAACTGGCATTAAATGTTCCCAAATCGATACTGCATCGTGACGTAAACTTGAACTCATGGTACATAGTGCTTGAGTTTTTAAAATTCCATTGGAACGGAAATATGTGACAACAGTGTGCAATGTGATTTGTTGACGACTTCCTCCAAAATGTAAAGCCTGAACTTCATTGGCGTATTTTAACCCATAATTTTCACTAAAATCGCAGTGAACAGCAGCTTCATTTTCCTTTAAATCGTTTTTAATTTTCTTCATATGTGCACTTTGGGAAACAATAATTGAACAGTGTTTTAAAAAAGGTGGTAGCATTTTTTCTATTTCCTCTATTACATCTTTAGGAGGGGCACAAATTTTCACTTTAGAAGTTTGCACTGCATATTTTGTTTGCCCATCTTTAACATATGATTTTTTTTCAGTTTTCCATGACCAGTAAGAAATTTCTTTACCATTATCGAATTCGTTGTAAAGCAGCTGATTGTTTATGCATTTACCACATTGTCTACTTAAACACTTCGAATCCATTGCATTGCAACATAAGGAATTCAAAACATCCCTGAAAGTATTCTCGGCTATAATGTTATTCCTCTTGAGCGAAAAAATAATTAGCTGCATGTTGTCATGCTTGACACACAGACATGTCTCTCTTATCTTCATGTTTGGTATAATAACCCAGAAAGGTTTTACCTTCCAAAAGTGTGAGTAACTGACAGTGTAGTTTGGATGTAATTTCTTAAATTTTTTATGTAGATTAAGTATAGATTCCGACAAATATCTCTTTTGTTTTCTAACTTTTCCCTTTGTTATATATTCCTTTTTACCTGGACACATGCGGCTATTGTCATCATCTAAATAAAAATTTTGAATAGTTTCTTCCAACTGCTTTTTATATATAATATTTTTGAGGTTACTGGCCGGTTTTTTCTTTTTACTCACAGGACTTTTGTAACTTGCTTCGGAATCGGTACCACTTTTAGAACTTGGGTTAGAACTGACATATTTTTTCAATCTGGACACTTGTTTTCTGTATTTATCATTTAATTGTGTTAATTCCTCGATCCTTTTATGTAGAATATTCATTTCTTTACCTACTTTATATTTCAATTTTCTGGCATACAATGAACGAGCCTTTACTTTGGATGTGTCCGAAATCTTCATTTTCCGTTTATCATCTAAAATATTTGCTTCTGACACATCACTAGAAGAGCTAAACAAAGCTGAAGATGTACTATGGGAGGAATTTCTATAGAGTCTTCTTGCAATCCTATCTCGGGGTCGAGATGAATGAACAATAGGAGTTGTAGAAATCTGATCTGAACGTGGAGTAATAAGTCTCGAAGAGGATGGTTGTTGTTGCGGTGAATTATTGATCGTAACGTCATCGGGTTGAACTTCCTGTTGTGCTTCTAGAGTATGAGACGGTTGTATCAAAGACTTTCTTACTGAATGCCTTCTAGTAACTCTCATTTGTGCTCTAGAAACATGAACAGAAGGAGTTTCCAAATTTCCAAAAGGTCTCGAGGACAAGGGGCGTTGGTCAATAGATGAAGATGACTCAGCTAAAGGATCATGCAACTCTGTACTCCTTGGCTCTTCATTTTGTGTTGCACGAGCTAATTTCTTCTTCTGCCTATATCTCATCGCATTAATTTTATTTCTTTCTCGAGTCATCCTTCTTTTTTGCACAGATAATTCACTTATAGGTAGAATCTTTCTCTCTGCCTTCTTTTTGTAGTATCTATCTCTATCTTCTTTTTTTAGTTTCTCATATTGTACAGGATTATTTCGTAATCTTGCCTTTCTTTTTCGCTCCGCAATCCTCTTTTTCTCCAGCCGTTCATCTCTGCTCTGACGTGCCATTTTTTATTAAACCTTAAAAAAATTCATAAAACCATGAAGAGAACAGGTACTAAGACTCAAATATCTATACATAGAAAACTACACTCACACGTATATATTTTTTGTAAAAAAAATATTTTAGGTATTTAAAATCTGTTTAAGACATTTAAAGTATAATATAATATATAATATAATGTTCGATATGGCACAGGGAGGCCATATAGCAGTCCATTTTATTAATTGTATAAACATTTATCATTTCGGTGGCACATTCGTCATTTCGGTGGGCCGACGCGCCACCGAAACTATGCCACGGAAATGATGACAAAAAGTTTTTTTTGTGACTATAACAAAACTACGTAATCAGTATTAAAGAGATATGCAAGTCGTTATAACAAAGCAATTATCTACTTTATACTGATTTCAATAATATTATTATGTCCTTCTGTTCATTGACTAAAGCATGCCACCGAAATTACCGCTTACCGTTACCAAAACACATATTGTGAATAACTTACCTCGCCAGCTATGTAAAATTGCGTTTGCGTCGTCCTTTTTCCGCACTAGTTGGAACACGACTAACGCTTCGACGGTCCGATACAAAAGAATCACGTGACATCGCTTAGCCAATAAGAAACAAGTAGTCAAATGCGACCATCGGAAGCGCAGTTTTACGCGGGACAAAGACAACGTAAGCTCTCAGTTTTAAATTATAATAGTTAGTAATGTTTTTGTGTTTTAATATGTGAAATAGGGTTATTATCTTTATAATGAGATATTTTAATAGAAGAAACGTTGAATATTCGTGAAATAGTGAGTGAATTTGTGTGCTTGATTTAAAGTGGGACATGCCTCCTAGACGTAGGCCGCCCATACATGTCGGATATTCAACGCATTATTTCTTGTAAGTTTTATATATTTATTATAATCTGTTTTATTGCTATAATTGGGATATATAATACATTTTGAAAAAATATGCGTTTAATCTGTTTTAAATTATAGTTTTTTTACAATGGTCATGGGACGCCTAAAAATGTGCGTTTGAAAATTTACCCTATAATTTAATCAAATAAAACTAAGGTTTTCCATTTGACGTGATGTTCGCACGCTATTATTTATTGGTAGTCTTGACAACCATTCAAAATGTCAATATATATTTTTCTGAAGTATATGGCCGTTACAAATACCGTTTAAGTCGTTACATAATTTCCTTCAAGTAAACACATGTGCGTGAACCTGGTGGCGCTAGTTGACATCATATCGAATTAATCATTCATTTACGCGATTCACAAGTCAACACTACTCGCTATTTTATGTAGCAACACCTATCTGTCAAACAGCAACCATCGAGATTTTATTTTAGTGTAACAACACTGAGTTATCCTTGAAGGCCTCCATTCACTTGGTTGGCATATTCCTTACTCACGATTGGATAATTTCACAATACATAATTGTGATTGGCCCTTGCTTCGCGCACGTGGACAGAGTTGTTTTGGTTGACCGGGCGGTCTCAGCTGATCACTTGTGCTGGGGACGGCCCGCGTCGCAACCTAACAAAACTGTTGGTTTACTTAAAGTACAAGTTCATTACGTTTTATTCGCTGAAAGCCCGACACACCCAATATGGAGTTTGTACCAATGTTTATTGCCCACACGTCGTTATATTTATATTAATTGAGCATGTATAAGTGTACTTTCATATATTTTGTTAGTTTTGTAATTTTACAGAAATGTTTAAATAGAGCTGGACAAAAATTTATCGATAAAAGTATAAAAAGTGTTTTTTGTGTTTTGGATGTGTTGTGCACATGAGTATACACGTATTTTTTACGTGCACACACGTATTTTTTCAATTTAGATTTCCTAATGAAAAAAAATTTAATGTGAAAAGTGGATTAATGCGGTGTCCATCGAAGCTGATTGGACGGCAAAAAAACACCATAGAGTGTGCTCCAGACATTTTAAATTATTGTGTTGTATTATTACCGATGATAAATATCGAATACTGAAGGATAATGCTGTGCCTACATTATTTATGTCGCCAGGAAGAGTAAGTAGTTTTTAAAAGTAAACGTATTTAATAGGGGCAAGCCTATTCAGTTGTCTTCGAATTAGTCAATTCTCCTCAGGCTAGCAGGTTTTATCTTGATTTTCTTCACCGTCGTGAGCGAAAAGTAAATATACAATAATAAAAACTCATTAGTACATAAAATAGTTCTTAGCTCGGATTACTGACACCCAATTTTTTTATATATAATTAATCGTAATTTAAAAATGTTTAATGCCAGATTCATTTTACACTCTTTTTGTTATTCTTGACCAATAAATATTAATTTTCTTTTCAGTGCATTTCTACAACTTCAGCTCCATTAACTTCGGGCACGGTAGTGTTCTCCGTCTCAGGTCCTTAAATTTTGGGGCCTCAGACGTTCTCGTACCCAATGTAATCATTAGGCTCTGCAGCTTTGGCATCGGTAAACGGCGCGCTCTATGTCATCATCATCAGACCCGGCAGCTTTGGATCCGTCAGTAACGTCGCGTACCACGTCATTATCAGGCCCTGCAGCTTTTGGAATGCAAACGTTATCATCTCCAGACTTACACATATCCTTGGATATCGATTTCTAATCGACCGATACATATACCATCGACATCAGGCAATGACTAATGATAAAAATATGAAATTTTAATTTTTTATTGTTTTATAATCTTTTATAATTATATTTATTGATTGATTAACACTAAGTAAATTTAAATTTTATTTAAAAAAAATGTAGTTTTATAAAATAGTTGTAAGTAAATAAACTGATTAATTTTTTACATAGAATACTGTTTCACTTTCCACTGGCAACTGTTAGATATAATAACGCAATTAGTTGCCACAGATTTAAATTTGACAGCTCTAAAATGAAATAAAATTATTTTACTATAAGATGACAATATTAGTGCCTTCAAATTAAGTGCGTGCCTTCAGAATTAAATTAAATTTTCATGTTAACATAATTTCAAATTTTTACTAAATAATATAATGATAATTTTTAGACTACGTAATATATTTTTATTGATTATCGATATCCGATAATTATCGATATCCATGTTTTGCACGTCCGCCTCATCTCTAGATTTCTGAAACAGTGTACGGACATGGTATCTGACGTCCTGTTAAAAGTAGCATTCTCTCACTTTAGCAACAGCAAAATTACCATAAGAGTGAAAAGGGTTGGTTTCCTTCACGTTCTTGGACCCTTATAAATCCTTCTATTGGATATATTCATTTTTCTAAGGAGTATACAGAAGCAGTCTTAAAGATAGACAAGCTATTTTTGAAACCGCAGAATAAAATTTACTCTAGACGCTGCCTCATGCAGAGATATCAGCAATCTGACGAAACCGTTGACCAGTATTTGCAAGTCCTTAAACTCTTAGGTAAAGACTGTTGTTTTAAAGCAGTTACCGCGGAGCAAAACGAAAGTGAATATATCCGCGATGCCTTCATAGGTGGCCTAGCATTACCAGTGATCCGTCAGAGACTATTGGAAAATAGAAGCCACACTTTGGAATCGGCCTATGAACAAGCACGGTCATTGGAACTGGCCCAAGCTCACAATGCAAACTATAATCGTGAATGTATTCCTGTCATAAACTATACGACCTCGGCGGCAACTAAATCGATAGCTCGTAACACTGCAGTTGTAAGAACCTCTACTAACACTTACAATCAATCTTGTTATTTTTGTGGGAACCGAAGACATCCCCGCCGAGACTGTCCGGCCGCTAGTTCTACTTGTTTGACTTGTGGCAAGAGAGGACATTTTGCTAAGGTCTGTAGGAGTGGTTTGCAACAAAACTCTGCAATTACAAATGAAGAAGATCGTTCTGCAATCGTTAACGAAGATCAATCTACTGGAAGGCTATCATGCATCCTGTCCGCCGCTGATTTGAGTAAAGCTACTGTTCCAATACTTATAAATAATGGAATCATGGCAAGGGCACTTGTTGACACCGGAAGTACCGCCAGCTTCATCGATCGTCGACTTGTAGACCATTACAATCTTCATACAACTCCATGTAAACAAAAGATAACTATGGCAAAATCAAATCTAATTTCACATGTTGAAGGTCTGTGCGCTCTTTTCATAGAAATACAGGGTCAAAAGGTGAAAGCCAATTTAATGATAATGGAAGGACTTTGCTCAGATGTAATACTTGGTCACGACATGCTGAGCAAACACAAAGCCTTAGAAATGAATTTTGGTGGACTAAAGCCCTCATTGAAACTTTGCGCACTAACGGAGGCCAATATTGAACCTATTAGTTTGTTTACAAATCTCTTATCCTACGAAAAACCAATAGCAATAAAATCAAGAAGACATTCGGAAGCAGACTCTAAATTTATCAACGATGAGATACAAAAGCTGTTGGCTGATAAAATAATTGAGCCGAGCCAATCGCCTTGGAGAGCCCAAGTTAGTGAACACCACAAGAAGAGAATGGTGAATGATTATTCTCAAACTATAAATAGATTCACCCAACTGGACGCATATCCTCTCCCGCCCATTGATGAAGTCGTTTCTAAAGTTGCTAAATACCGAGTCTTCAGCAAAATAGACTTAAAAAATGCTTACCATCAATTTCCTATTTTGAGTCATGAGAAACCGCTCACGGCGTTTGAAGCATCCGGTAATTTATACCAGTTTCGACGTATACCGTTTGGAGTAATGAAATGAAATAAAATGAAATGAAATATCTTTATTGTGGATCATAGGTATATAAAGGATTAAATGTCATAATTAGAGCTCAGCTATGTCCCGCCACATGGGCATACAACATTGTTTCGCAGTAAAGCATGCATTTAAAAACAAAGTTACAAAAAAGTTTAAGAGTTATTTAGATACAAATAGAAACCTTAAATTGAACCGTCACCAAGAAATTCTTCCAAACTATAATAACATTTTTCTATCAACAGATCGTGGAGTTTTTTTTTAAATAAATTAATCTCATCTACATCTCGTATCGTTTTAGGGATTTTATTATATACTAGCTGTGCCCGCGGCTCCGCTCGCGTGGACTACACGATCCGCTCCCATTCCCACTTCCGCTCCCTATCCCACTTCCACTCAGACTTCAAATCCAGGTCCAGGTCCAGGTCCAGGTCCAGGTCCAAGTCCAGGTCCAGGTCCAAATCCAGGTCCAGGTCCAAATCCAGGTCCAGGTCCAGGTTCAGGTCCAGGTCCAGGCCAGTTCCTCAACTCTCCCCTCAACCCTCCCCTCAACCCTCCCCTCAACCCTCCCCTCAACCCTCCCCTCAACCCTCCCCTCAACCCTTCCCTCAACTCTCCCCTCAACCCTCCCCTCAAACTTCTTTCCATCGTCTCTCCAAATGTAGTCCTCGTAACTAATCCATCGCAGTCCAAATTTCGACCAACATTACTTTGTTGCATTCCTATACCACAAATTCATCGTAATCGGGTAACTCAGTCAAAAATTATACGAATTTTCAAACACTCAAATTACACTGGTACGGGCTCCCGCTCCAGTCCAGCTTCGATTATGCTCCCGCTCCCGCTCCCCTCTCGCTTCCGCTTCCGCTCTCAATCCCACCCCCCACGCCCACGCCCACTCCCACTCCCACTCCCACTCCCACTCCCACTCCAATTCCTACTCGCAGCTCCAAATGTAATCCAAACTCATCGCCATCTGAATAGTAGATACGGAAATACTACTTTAAGCAATATATTGCATAATAACCTTACCTAACTAATGTATTTGAAAACTAAAAATGTCTATAACTTTTGATTGAGTTAGCCGATTGCGATGAAATAAAGACTAAATGTTAAGTTAAGTTAAGCACCATGTTTCTGTGAAAAGTTCATCAAAATCCGTTCAGTAGTTTTTAAGTGATGCGTGCACAAACTCACAGACAAACAGACAAAAATTTCAAAAATGATCGAAATGTGTTCTGTTGCTTATTCTTAGACCCCCCAATTCTTTTTTTTGGAAATATCTTCAATGTACAGACACGCGAAGTTTACGATTTTATTTATAAGATGTGAGGTATCCTGCAGAATACGCTTTTGTGTAACAAGGCAGTGTTTGCTGGTAACACTGCCATTTTATCTAATTGCCTCATACGAATTTTAAATGTGAACATGTTAATATTAGATTTAGCCAAAACCGCCGATTCATATATGTCGGAGATAACAATTAAGTTAACGTTAGAAGTATCGATACGATTATTAACACCGTTTAAGTCGTAACATAATTTCCTTCAAGTAAACACATGTGCGTGAACCTGGTGGCGCTAGTTGACATCATATCGAATTAATCATTCATTTACGCGATTCACAAGTCAACACTACTCGCTATTTTATGTAGCAACACCTATCTGTCAAACAGCAACCATCGAGATTTTATTTTAGTGTAACAACACTGAGTTATCCTTGAAGGCCTCCATTCGCTTGGTTGGCATATTCCTTACTCACGATTGGATAATTTCACAATACTTAATTGTGATTGGCCCTTGCTTCGCGCACGTGGACAGAGTTGTTTTGGTTGACCGGGCGGTCTCAGCTGATCACTTGTGCTGGGGACGGCCCGCGTCGCAACCTAACAAAACTGTTGGTTTACTTAAAGTACAAGTTCATTACCTACGTTTTATTCGCTGAAAGCCCGACACACCCAATATGGAGTTTGTACCAATGTTTATTGCCCACACGTCGTTATCAGAAGTGGGATCCAGTCGGGCTACAGAAATACTTGATAACGACGACCATCATCACGAGGAGATCGCTGTGTCGGTTGTGCTTGCTTATATTTTGACAATCGTCTACATCATTTGATGTTATCCAATAATAACGGTGCGCCCGTGGAGTGTCGAGTGGAGACGTGAAATCCGAACCGTGACCATCAAACTTACCTACGCAATCTGGTGAGATTTTTCCATTTTGTTATGATTCTGGCACCGAATGATCTGTCATCAAGGGAAGTATCACGAGTCTGGTATCGCTATCATCATCATAATACGTTGGTTTCTATCATTAGTACCTATAGACAATTCTAGTCTGCACAGCACATATCAGACTGAGTGAAATTCCAGTTGATGAAGTTAATTTAGCTTTTGTTTTCACACGTTTTTAAACATGACAACATGCTTCAACGCAATATTTTATTTGGTTTTTTTGTTACCATAACCGAGAATACATTAACTTTGAGTAAATATGAAGTAGTAGATTGTTATAATGCATGCGTCCGTCACTCGAGCGAGCCTGCCGCGATGGCCGCTTGTACTTTCGCGGGGCGCCGGTGCTGGCGGTGCTCTCGCTCCGCCTGCCAGACGGTTGGTTTGTAAATGGTAGCGGCGCTGGGTCGGGCGCTTTTGGTGCGTTTATTTGTCGTATTGTTCGTATTGTCTGACAGTGGAAAGAAATGGGTGATTGGGGCCGTGGATGTTTTCGTTTTGCTGGGGGGTGGTGTCTGTTGCGTGGTGACTGTTTGGTAATTTGTGGTTGTAATGTAATGAAAGTTATTGATCTCGAAATGATTCCAGTACATACGCCAAAACAAAAACACTGACTTATAATTTTATTGACTGAATTCTCTGAAACATTTGGCGATGGTATGGCACGTACTTATCAAAATCAAAATCAAAATATTTGTTTTCGGAATTAGAATACATTATTCTCTTTTTGACGTCAAATTCTGCATGAAACTACTCCACTTCCACCTGTATAGCCGGGGGGAGGAAGTGGCGACAGACTCAGCGGCACAGGGCCCTACCCACCTTTGATTTATCTTATTCATTACAATCATTAAGTCTACCTATGCTGAGCCATCAAGCACTCCATGGACTTTTATCATTTAAGAAGTCATCTAACTTATAGTAGGCTTTCTTGCACAGATTAACTTTTATAGAAGATTTAAATTTTTGTTCAGACAAGTTAATAATTTCATTCGGAACCTTATTGTAGTAACGCACGCACAGCCCCACAAAAGAATTATTGATCTTAGACAATCTAGAATGATGTATTTGAATTTTATTATTATTTCTAAGATTTAAATTATGCCTCTCATTATTTAAGTCTATCTATCACTACTACTCACAGAAACTCAATCAAGATAGAGCTAGTTGTGGCCGCTTGTTTGCTTCAGTTCGCGCGTGCCGGTTTTCGGACGCTGCGCGCCCATCTTGCGTACCTTTCATGCCTTGCTGTCACGTTTTTGGTGAGGAGGTTGGAAACTGCGCAGTATGGCATTTGTGCAGATTTTTGTCGATGTATACCCGACCGTGACTAGGCGCGAAACGAGTGGGAGTTTGATGGTTTCTGCGTTGTGTTGCGGATTGTTAGCACCACGCGGGTCGTGCCTGCTTCACAGTTCTGTCTTGATACGATTTCTGTGCTACTACTACTGACAAGACAACAGGACAATGTATATTAGAGCTCCCACACCAGACCATGCAGTCTGTATCGGGGACCCTGAGATTACATGTTACATTGAAAACTGTGGGACAGAATAAATATTGTTAGAAAGAAAAAGAAAGTTATAATACTATTAGGAGGGTGAGAGAGTGTGATTGTGAGTGGTACTATGGAGATTATGAGAATAATGTATGTGTGATGTGTGTGTGTGTGGTGTATAATGAGTTGCTTAATTAGGCTTTCTGTTTGTGAGTATGTCATTGAGAGTAGAAATTCTAGTACTACCTGTTTTGCCTTATTTACCGTGGCACCCCTGAAGTCACAGGCCTGTCTCACTCCGGACTTTGTTTACAAAAATCGCGGTGCAGGGTCGACCGGACAAAATCAGTCGGTTGCCGCCCGCTCCATGTGACTCACGCGCGAGTGGTGATACGAGAATCCACTTACCTACCGCGAATTGATAAGAAACGAAATTATTACAGGCGATATTGGATCGCTTTCGGTTGTTTAAACACTAATTCGGATTAATTCCATGAAAAAAAGGAATTTTCTGTATTAATCTAGAAAAGCTAAGTATTTATTAATACTGATGGAAAGTTCCCGAACTACAGATATTAAGTTAGGTGCCTACAAAGTATTCTCGAAAATATTAGTAACAGTAGAACATTGTTGAAAGTTCTAGAAATATCATTTTGGTGTGCTATGGAAAGGTATGGAAGGTTCGAGAAGTCTGAAAGTGTCTCGAAGGTACTAGAACTTTTTAGGTATATCATATGGAAGGATCGAGAATGTTTTGGAAGGTTATGGAAGGAGATGGAAGGTTCTAGAAGGTGATGAACTTTGATGAAAGTCCGATTAGTCCTCCACTCTGATCAGTTCTACCCCCACCATCTTCCACAGTCCGGGGACTATAAGCCGCAACGCAAGCCTCGTCTTGCGATGATTCAGTCATTCAATACAAATTCAGAATTGAATTCTCTCAAAACTCTCAGCTACAAAACTAAGAAGAAAATACAAGTAAAAATAGTAAACAGTCAAAAGTTGTTTATCTCCTGCTGACGACCAAGGTGTTGATAATCTGGCAGCTCCACCTTCGAGTTTTACAGTCCACTGCAGTCCGTGTCCTGCAGGGAGTCCATACCTACACAATAGTGGCCTTCGTGAAAATAGATAAACCAAAGTTGCCTACTTACTTATGTAAGTATGCGGCAATTTGTAAAACATATAGTTTTCGGGTCTAAAACTATATTTCAAAAGTCATTGTATAAAAAGAGTAATAGGTACTTTAGTACTACCCATAAATACTTAGATTAAATTATGGGTTCACAAGATGACAACCCTAACGTTACACGTGCCACGTCTGAACGAGATAGAGTTATACAATAGAAGGGGAAGCGTAGTTTAGGTATGTTTTTGGTACTTAAACGCCGTTTTATTCGGAAGAGAGACTTCTGTCCTACTATTTAGTATTCTGTGGTACTACTATACGATTGTAGATAAATGCGGACATGTAATCCGGGAAGCGCTGTGCGAACGTGGTTTTTACGGCTGTGTTTGGGGCCTTGTACACTCTTTTGGTTATCATTTGAGGGTACACCGGTGAGTTAATCACACTGCGGTGCATACGTAGTGTAATTTTGTGGATGTAGAGTTGGCGCACACTTAGCACTTTAGTTTCCCTGTATAGCAACTCTGTAGGGTACCTGAAGGGCCTTCTGTACATGACCTTAAGAACAGAGCGCTGTGCTCTTTCTACTTCTAGCATCGCAGTAATTCCAGACCCTACTGTGTACTACTGTGTTTAGAGGTCTGTTTCAAGTACCTAATCGAAATAATGAATAGTTACAGATACCTTTTCAATTAACTGTCTAATAACAGCAGTGCGATTCTGTAAAAAGTTACTTTGCAACTCGACTTCGAAATTGCTTAGTAATTCAAATTCGTATCCCGTAAAGTTTACGGTCGTTCGATTTCTATACCAGCGCCACACTTTCGGGCGCGACGGCGGGTTGTAACTACTGTTAAATGGACATGTTGACGTTTGTTTGTATGAGATGACGTTTAGAATCGTATCCTGTAGCAACATTACGCACGTCGTTCAATTCGAAACTCGTGCCTGCATTCGACGAAGATTTAGTACTTTGTGCGTGAAAATTTGCACGAATATTGTGGAATTGCTTTAGAAAAATTCTGTAAAGCTTAACTTAGCAACTATAATCTAAATCCGCCGTGAGATTTCACATTTTCATTAATTAAAGTTCACAGTCGTTCGATTTCTATGCTAGCGCTACACTTTCGAGTGCGACGTCGTGTTGTAACTACTGTTAGTGGACATGTCGACTTTTGTTTGTATGATATAACTTTAGAATGGTATTTTATAGCAACATTACGAACGCTATTTCTATCCAAGATACGTACTTGTATTCGACTCGCAAAAAGTTACTATTTTGTGCGTGAAAACTTGATCGAATGTTTTGGAACTGGAAAATAAAAGTTATTCTATCGCAGAATAGTGGTTACTTGTGTTTAGTGACGTATTTTAAAGATGGCTCGTTCATTTCAAATCATAAGTTCAGTAGAAGAAGCTCACTATTATGATATCCAGCATCAAGCTAATATTATACGTAAAATCAGCGAAAACGACTATGTGGAGGTTTATAGGTTGTCAGAAGAATTAATTAATGAATTTGGACCTAATAAGAACAAAGGTAGGTTTTTATAGCTTTCTTAATTATTATGCGACTTACCGTGTATTTTAAATGATATCACAAAGAAATCATAACACTTATCTACTTGCAGATACTATGTCCACTATCATTCCTGGGTAATGATAGCTACCAAAAATGGTGAAAATAGTGCCTACATATTTGTCCCAATCTTTAACATCACCTGTATAAACGAAGTAGTGAAAGCCTTAACCATCCTATTACAGTGAAAAAATATACCTTTTCAGTTTCCACAAAATCGACAAGGCAGGTGTTAAATTAGAGCAAGCAGTAAAAGATATACTTTGTCGGAGCTGGAGCGTCAGCACACGGCAAATCCCTAATGTGTAATTTTATTGAGGCTTACCTATATTTAGCAGTGGACATATTTCGGCTGATGGTGATATACAAGGTGAGCCATTGCGGTGGGTCAGTATGAAGAAAAATCACCAGAGATACACTACTTGTATTAACAAGAAAAAAATCTAAGTTAGAAAAAATTCATGCAATGTTTTGACAAAGATTTCCTAAAATTCTCATACACAACTGGGAATCGAACCCCGTCAATTTCCTTAAACTAATCGCAAATTGTTTTCTTATTCACCTACCTATTATTATATTACTTTATTAGCTAAAAAACTAATATAATAATTTTCATCTTTTGTGGGTATTTCATTTGTATGCAACTTTATTATTTTTCTTTTTAGGTAAATGCCTATTTATTTTCAGGTGATTATGGATATGCATAGCGTGTCTTCACCATGATTCCTTTGGCTAATGTAGAAGATGGTAGTCCAGAGGCTTTTATAATCAACAGCAGAAGACAGCCCGTAATTCAGTAGGACGAGCAATTGGTCTTACCACCTTGGTTGTCGTTGACAAAGAAAATATATTACTACTTGACGAGGACCATATAAATTGTTTTTTTTTTCATCTGCCAATGGTTTTAAGCCCTCCTAAGCCACCTGTAATATGGTGGATATCAGGCAGCTAATATATATCACATAAATAGATAAATGCATACTTACGAGTACACACTCATATAACATCCAGACACAAGGCAAAGACAAGCACTCATTACACAAAATATTTGCCCTGGGCAGGATTCGAACCCGCGATCCCGTGCTTCTATATCACAATATTGCGGAGCATATTAGGTATTATGTTATAGTATGTAGCTACAATTTTTGTCAGTTTTTATTTTTGTACAATGTATGTTTGTAGAAGTAAAAAAAGTCAATTTATATTTATTTATTTAATCTGAATCAAACTCGCTTTCGTCTAAATATTCCACGCCAGAAAAATCTTCATCCATGGCTTGGCTAAGCTGGAGCTTTATCCAATAGTCTGGCTGTCTTCAGGCGTGCCACTACTGCTGCTGTCATCTTGAGGGGTGTATGACTGACTATTCTGACGAAGTCGCCATACAAAGTTTGTCAGTCCTCTTTCATAACATTGCTTTTCTATTTTCATTACATGTTGGCATAATTTTCTCCAATCATCTAAAATAATAAAATACACAATATAAACATTTGCAAATTAATTTAATATCATCTTATATTTATGTACAGCTAACACAAATGCTCTTCACACAAATGTTAGCTATATCCTGGGCGGGATTCTAACTCGCGACCACGAACTTGGCAGGCAGGTGTACTACAGACTAGGCTACGGAACATAATAATAATAACTTTACCGTCTTGTATCTATACTCAATAATTTGATACAATAAAGTCATAGCACCTTAGAACACATAACTAAATATAATTCATTGATAGAGGGCGGTTATACTAACACTTCATTAGGGCAATACTTAGCTTATCATCATCAGGTTATTTTTGTCTCCACTGCAGGAGCACAACCCTCTCTCATCTGCCGGAGACAGGCGGAGGATTTGACCTACACACCCCGCGCTGGCTAGACGGGTTGGGGAGGCCTGATTGATGTTTTATAATGTATTATTCCCTCAGTCGCCTTGTACATCCACGAGAAGAGTTGGAGTGGTCCTATTCTACTCTACCGAAAATCACACGGCAAATATAATTAATTAAATAAAACCATAACATACCGGTCATTTCAGCAGCTCTTCTAAAAACATCGTTAGGAGATCGGACAACAAATTTCCGGCTTCGAGTTCTGGCAAACATCGTGTATACACTTTATAATAATATATGACCTCTCTAGCGGAACTGCGGATTACAGGTTTGTTCATTTTTAACACGATTAATCACCACGAACAAATACAATATAAAAATAAATTACACGAGCAGAATTGACACAACACGTACTGATTGATTTTTTTTGGTTGATTCGTCCTTCGGACAGGCAAAGGTCTCTAGACTATACAGCCAGGTCATTTTTAGTAGGATTTCTTAGTTTTTTGCAGCTTATAATGCCGAAGCCAATTCTTATTTTTCCCGACACTGTGGTCTTGATATAATCACAGAAAGGGCAGAACCCCTTTACTAACGTTGATAGTAAACTTTAGTAAGGTTTGAGGTTAGGAAGTTCACTGCTTTAAGAAAATCAGCTTAGTCACGTTTATATATGTTTCCTTCATAATGTACACACGCACAGATACTTGTTGTATAATATACTATCCCTACTAAACACCAAAGCCCGATGTATACAGAATTTTGGAAAAAACAAATACTCCAAAAAACGCGGGAACAAGCTCTGCGCATTGATTTGACGTTATTGACAATTGCGCAGCAGGGCTGTCAGATGAAAAAAATTAAAAATAGTATACTACCTTTGAAATAATGGTACCTTTAAATTATCCTCAAATTTTATTTAATTACATAAAAACATGTCTTAAATGTATGTATTTTCAAGTACTATTTTCATCACCTTATAAACCGTGTCTCAAAATTAACAATAATAAAAAGTATAATACCAATATTAATAGCCCATCTCTGTTTATTTACTTCAGCAGACATTGACCTAATGGTAGATGTAAATATGATTATTTTTTAAACCCTCAATCTTTATCACTGCAATCAGACCATAATTAGGCATAAAAAGTAGTTTGTCTCCATGCTACGACATCATATTTTAATAAGTTAGGGGTTTCCACTAAATCTATCTACCTCAACCGAGAGGGTTGGTATGCATCAGCAAAACAAGAGAGAAGAGAAGGGTAATAAGATGACACTCTATGCGTATGCGATGCAGTTTACCGCATTTACACATGCGGAGGCTACTGCGGTCATATAATTATCCCTGGCGCGAGAGATTCGCAAATGGTATCGCTACACGAAAAAGTATCGAGGATGTGACGAAGTATCGATACATCATATTCATCTTGAGGATCTTGCCGATCTTGAGGAGTAACAACTCCAAATAACAATAATCTCTTCTTCCTTTAAGTTTTGTTTAAAACAAACTATAGTATGCTACGCATTAGACGACATCTAGTGTACAATTGAATGAACCATCACTTGGACTTGGTTGAAACCATGTTGGCCAAGAATGAGTACGAAATTCTTTTTTTTTTAAAGCAATGACAATATTTGATTGCATTATGTATTTTTTACTATGTAACTTTATGCTGTATGCAAAAAAAATCAAGACTTAGAAACTGTAGTTAAAGGAAAGCACTTAAACATTTTTTTATTAGTAAATTTCTTTAAATAAGTTAAACGAAAAAAAAACTCGATTATATTGACTAGGATATTTTTCAGAGCGTCAAGCACTAGTCCAATGAATGCGAGCAACGAAGCTCACACAACTTCGAAAGTGGCTTGTTCTTGTTTACAAAATACCTATTCAGAGTCGTTCGTGATCTAATTCGCAGTAAGCGTCGGTATTCGTTTCGATTTTCGAGTTATTGTTTCAATTTTACAGAATCGACACCCTGAACTTACAAGTATGTCCATGATCGTATTCCCAAAATGCCTGAATGCTAAGTTTCCGTAGAATTTAATGACTGAGTCGATAATGAAGGGATGCTAGTATTGCACAATAAGGAATAAAGGAAGGTGTGGACGTACCACACATGCATTATTCGTAGTCACAACTGCATAAAGGTTCAGGGCGTGATGTGCGTTTAATGATGTGTGGACTCCATGGTTACGACTATGCTACATAGTCGGCGTCGCTGAGTGCGACTGTTACGGTTTTAATGGAAGCGCCATGCATGCATCAGACGTAGTCATAACTGCGTGAAGGTTCAGGGCGTGATGTGCGGCTGATGATGCATGGGGTCCATGGTTACGACTATGCTATATAGTCGGCGTCGCTGTGTGCGGCTGTTACGGTTTTAATGGAAGCGCCATGCATGCATCAGACGTAGTCATAACTGCGTGAAGGTTCAGGGCGTGATGTGCGGCTGATGATGCATGGGGTCCATGGTTACGACTATGCTATATAGTCGGCGTCGCTGTGTGCGGCTATTACGGTTCTACTTGGAAGCACCATGCATGCGTCAGACGTAGTCACAACTGCGCGAAGGTTCAGGGCGTGATGAGCGGCTGACGATGCATGGGTTCCATGGTTACGACTATGCCACATAGTCGGCGTCGCTGTCTGCGACTGTTACGGCCATTTGATCAGCCGGCGGTATTCTCAGTGAACTGTTTACCTTTCAATTTGCTTTCAAGATCATGATTTTATTTCTAAGCTATGGAAACTATGCAGTCAGTCATTTAGAGAATCATAACCTTCCTTAAAAAATTGTCAGGAAAGCCGAGCTACCTGGATACTCTAGTAGTTACTTATTTTGTCACAGGTAACACACGAGGACGTGTGACTTGTCAGTCTGGCCGTGTCGGAGATAACAATTAAGTTAACGTTAGAAGTATCGATACGATTATTAACACCGTTTAAGTCGTAACATAATTTCCTTCAAGTAAACACATGTGCGTGAACCTGGTGGCGCTAGTTGACATCATATCGAATTAATCATTCATTTACGCGATTCACAAGTCAACACTACTCGCTATTTTATGTAGCAACACCTATCTGTCAAACAGCAACCATCGAGATTTTATTTTAGTGTAACAACACTGAGTTATCCTTGAAGGCCTCCATTCGCTTGGTTGGCATATTCCTTACTCACGATTGGATAATTTCACAATACTTAATTGTGATTGGCCCTTGCTTCGCGCACGTGGACAGAGTTGTTTTGGTTGACCGGGCGGTCTCAGCTGATCACTTGTGCTGGGGACGGCCCGCGTCGCAACCTAACAAAACTGTTGGTTTACTTAAAGTACAAGTTCATTACCTACGTTTTATTCGCTGAAAGCCCGACACACCCAATATGGAGTTTGTACCAATGTTTATTGCCCACACGTCGTTATATATATACATACACGGGAGAGTCAATATTTTTAGTTTTATAAAATGCGACCTACATGAATCTATTTATTTCAAATTGCATATTGCCCGAATGCATCGTTTTTGAGCTCTAAAAGCAAGTTCTTTGTTTGTTGAGTTGCCCCAAAATATGACACCATAACGTAAGATAGACGCGACATAACCATGGTATGCAGTTACAACAGCTGAATTATTCGCAACTTTGTTGAGTTTATATAGTGCGTATGAAGATTGCTGCAGTCGCTTGCATACATGGTCAATAGGGATTTTCCAAGTCATTTGACTGTCAATATGTAAGCCCAGAAATTTAGTTACTTTTATTTGTTCGATGGGCTTACCTGTATAATTAATGTCAAGAATAGCTAAGTTATTAGGTCTTTGTCTAAAAGTCATTGTTTTTGTTTTGTCTAAATTTATTTTTAGATTATTTATATTAAGCCAATCAATTATTGATATTAAAGAATTGTTAATGTCAGTATTTAAATGATTAATATCATTACCTACAAATAGCACTGTACTATCATCTGCAAATAATGTCATTTCATGATGAGTTGCTAAGGGTAAGTCATTTATGTAGATCAGGAAGAGTAAAGGTCCCAGTACCTTGAGGTACACCATATTTTATACTTCTCTTTTCCGATAAATAAGATAATTCATTTTTGGATTGATGGCATATTTGATTGATTTGTGTCACTTGATGCCTTCCGTTAAGGTAAGACTTAATTAAATTATGGGCATTACCTCTTATTCCATATGAATACAATTTTTTGAGTAAAATAGTATGATCCACATGGTCGAACGCCTTTGTCATATCCATATATAAAGCCACAGTAGGTGTTCGCTTATCCATATTAATCATCACACTTTTAAGAAAATTATAAATTGCCAAATTTATAGATTTATTTTTTCTGAAACCATATTGCTGTGGTGCTAGTGTCTTATTAGTTTCGAAAAATGAGTAAAAAGATCTATAAATAACTTTTTCGAATATTTTTGCAAATATTGGTATGAGTGCCACTGGTCTGTAGCAGCTCATATTTGTTTTGTCACCTTTTTTAAATAATGGTTTAATAATTGAAAGTTTCAGCAAATCCGGAAAAATACCTAGTTCTATACTTTTATTAATAATGTGGCTTAGTACTGGGGAAATTATTACTGAAACCTGTTTAACTACATTGGTAATGATCTCGTCAAAGCCTGTGCTATTCGTATTTTTTAACGAACTTATAATTTTGTGAATGTCATAAGGAGTAGTGCGAATCATAAAAATAGAATTGTATTGATTTGATGTCATATTAAATTTAGGGTCAGTTCTGTTAGATTTAACCACGTCGACAAAATAATCGTTGAAGGCTTCAGCCATTATACTCGGATTTTTTTATGTTTTTTCCGTTTACATTAATTTGGGCAATATTATCTTTCGGGCAGTTATATTTGTTTTTGTGTATTATTTGCCAAACCGCCTTAGACTTATTAAAAGAGTTACATAAGAAATAGTTATTTTGGGATTTTTTAGTCAAATTTATTATATTTTTATATCGTTTAGCATAGTTTTTAAAGTTATTTTTATTAGTCTCTGTTGGTATCTTTCTGTATTTCCATAAAAGCTCTCTTTTTCGTATGCTTCCCAACTTTATTCCACGTGTTACCCATTTAGGTCTTCTCGTTGTAGATATTTTTATATTTTTGATGGGGAAACATAAGTTATAAAACAATTTAAATAATTCGTGGAAACGACTGAAAGCATCATTCGGATCACATCTCTCATAGACCTCGTTAAAGCTAAGCTGGCTTAGACATTCTGTAAATTTTTCCATATTTTGCTTGCAATAATCTCGTTTTTTAATAAACCAGTGCTTCATTGAGCAACTTCTCTTTACAGGGCATTTGAGTATTTGCGCAGTATGATCAGAGAGGGCTAAGTCAGTTACCTCCCCTTTACAACCTCTTACGTTATGTATGATATGGTCAATACAGGTTCCACTACTTAAACGGGTTGGTTGTTTAAATTGAAATTTAAGGTTGTGAGCTGCGAGTAATTCTTCTAAATCACGTGTATATTTATTATTATCTAAAGTGTTAATATTCAGATCCCCACATAAAATCAGTTTTTTATTTTTTAGCCCATATTTAGCCAGTATATCACGTAGTTTGGAAAAGAAAGTTTCAAAATGTTGTTTCCTGTTTTCATTTTTCGGAACTCTATAAATGCAAATTATATATATTTGATGTTCTATGAGTTCTATTCCAGTACATTCAATTACATTAGGAACCGAATGTTTTTTGAAGTCATCTAGAACTTTATACGGGTGATTGTTTTTAACTAATATACAAGAACCTCCACATCTGCGATTCCTAAATAAAGATGCGGCTAGTTTGTAGTTTGGTATTAATAAGGAATTTTCATCTCCGTCGGTCATATTATGCTCCGTTATACATAAGATATCAATGGGCTTGGATTGGGCACTTAATTCATTTAAACAGACTGTTAACATGTCTGCCTTACTGACGAGTCCATCTATATTTTGATGTAAGACATATATATACTTATAAACGAAAAAAAATGGAGTGATGGTCATCACTGCTGTGTTCATCACAGTCATTGATCGTATTATTATGTCCTGTTTCGGTACGTATTTTTTCATTCCAGCAGTTAGAATCCTCAATATTTAGCAATAAATCTTAAAGACATTCAAATATATTTTTTATTCCTGTCTTTGTTAGATATCCTACTGTAGAAAACATTTCAAGCGTTAGATGACGATTTGAATCTAACATGTAGGCATACTCGAATTTATGTAAGTCTTCTTTTAGGATATTGTTGAATATCTCCACTCTGCTATTAAATAAGAATTTTCCCAGTTTGTAGGTTGGCAAACAAATAACGATATTGGTATGAGTGATGTGACGTAGTTTTTTTTGAATATGAAGTACCAATTGGGTGTAGTTTTTTGAGACCTCAAAGTCAGTTTCTCCGATCATTATGACACAGTAATCCGTTTTTGTGAAGTTTTTTAATTTATCCTCTATACCTTCCAACATATATTTAGTACCTACGTCAGGAATTGCATAGTGGCAAAACTGATATTGTTTATCAAATTCATTTTCTATAAAAGGTAATAGTTTGTGTTTAGATTCGTTGCTTATAATGCATATCTTATTTAACTTTTCTTTAGAGTTATACCAAATTTTTGTATTGTGTTTAATAGGTTTATCTCTTTTTTCGTTTTTATCCATTTTTGACAATGCCACTGATCCTGTTGATTTGTTCTTGCGTATACTATCTGATTTCGTGTGTTTTTCTGTTTGTGTATAAGTGTTCTCCGCTTCTTTGTTATCTGTTTGTGTGTATGTGTTAGTTAATAGTTTGTGTGTATTATCTGCGATAATTTGTTCATTCGCTTCTGCCGTAAAAGAATTATCGTGCAGCCGGGAGAAGTCTATTTTTGTTTTGTTAAAACTTTTCCGTTTTACACTTTCTATAGGTATTTTTTTGAGGGTAGATTTGCATATACGTGTCAGTCGAGATATTTTGTGTTCCTGTTCAGAGTTTTGTTTGATTAGGCCATGATTTTCTAACAATAAATTGTCAATTTCGTTTTCCGCAGTTTCTAGTTTTTGTTCCAGTGTGGTTATTTTGGCTTTTAGTTCCTCTATAATTTCAGACTTGTTAGCGTTTATATCTGGACAGCTTCTATTTAGTACAAAACTCGTCGATGTATATGAATCCTCTGTGTAATTCGATAATTCAAACGAGTTTTCCGTACTTGTTCTATACTTCCTTCTGATAGTAACGTTAGGGTCTCTCCCGTTTGGGTTAGTCTGGAGTGGGGAGGTTTTAGCAACATTACCAGTTTTTGTCAACACATCTCGATGACGACATAGTTTACATTGCCAGTTAGTTCTATTTGCTGGAGTCATCAAATAAAATCTTTTAGTAGTAACATTCGCGCATGGCAGATGATATTTTAGTTTGCATAACATGCATGCTAAAAACTCTTTATTTAATATTATGTGGTTACATCCAACGCACATATTTGCCATCGTTGTGTTTCAATAGGGCAGCGTTGGTCGATATAAATTAGGTTGCGCAATCCGAACCGCACTCTTAGGTGGTGGTGTATCAAAATTTTGTTAAAGTCACTGTTCCGTTGTTCAAAGCGAACTATGTTTATGATTCAGCCAGTGACACAAATTATGGTCGGTACAGATACTTGGAACGAATACCTATTAAAAACGCACTCCGATTGACAATAGACTTTTGATTGAAGTCGTGCGTGTACAATCTGTGGATCATCAGTCAGCTGTTCGGTGAAATGTGTCTGTTTGCAAGTGAATTTCAAAACGTTCCGGTGAAAGTGCCAAATTTTAAATGTAACGGCAGGATTTTGACTTCAGTATACTTTTCAGAAAAGGTATTTACGTCAGAAATCTCTTTATAAACACGATAATACTTGCGGTTTCAAGTGTGTTGAGGTTAGTTGCACTTAGATGTAAATTTAATCACTGTTATTTTGATTTTTATACACAGATTTTAATTAAATTTAGTCAAAGATCACTCCCGCAGTGTTTACTTTGCTGGGGTTGCCAGCAGTAACGAATGGAGTAGCAGCGTTTCAACGTGCTATCAATAATATTATCAATAAAGAACGTTTAGAAGGAATATACGCGTATTTAGATGACATCACGGTCTGTGGAATCAATCAGAATGATCATGACGAGAAATTACGGAAATTTAAGGAAATAGCTACTCAATATAATCTTACATTGAATCTAGGCAAAAGCGAATTTTCAAAGACTGAAATCAATATATTGGGTTATAATATTACAAATGGGATAATTAAGCCGGATCCTGAGCGTTTGCAACCTTTAATACAACTGCCAATTAATACGAATTCAGCATCTTTACGTCGAACAATGGGTATGTTTGCCCATTATGCTAAATGGATACCCAACTTTTCAACGAAGATTCAGCCTCTCGCCAATCACGAAGTATTTCCACTGTCATCCGATGCAATAAAGGCTTTTGAGAAATTGAAATTCGAGATAATGCAATCCGCTGTGACCTCTATTGATGACAAGGTACAGTTATTAGTAGAGACAGATGCTTCTGATTTCGCCATAGCGGCTACACTGTCTCAAGAAGGCAGACCTGTGGCATTCTTTTCTAGAACATTATCAGGAAGAAGTCATTCCGCCATTGAAAAGGAAGCTGCCGCTATTGTCGAGAGCTTAAGGAAATGGAGACAATATCTTATAGGTCGTACGTTTCGCTTAATCACAGATCAGCGATCGGTATCATTCATGCTTAATCAAAAACATGCTTCGAGAATAAAGAATGACAAGATACAGCGCTGGCGTCTCGAACTATCTAGTTACGATTTCGAAATAATATACCGTCCAGGCAAAGAAAATGTTGTAGCTGATGCACTCTCACGGGTAAACCATATCATAGCCTCAACACACATAAGTATATTATCTGAATCACACAACAATCTATGTCACCCGGGTATAACGCGAATGATGCATTGGGTAAGGTCAAAAAATTTACCATTCTCTGTAGAAGACATAAGACGCATGACTGCTGCATGCCCTGTTTGTGCTGAGATAAAACCAAGGTTTCTCAGAACTGCAGGCACTTTAATCAAGGCAACATCGCCTTTTGAAAGAATTTCTGTTGACTTTAAAGGTCCTCTGCCTAGTGAAACTGGAAATCGCTACATACTAACGGTCATTGATGAATTTTCAAGATTTCCTTTCGCCTTTCCATGTTCCGACTTAAGCTCCGCTACTGTTAAGAAGAAGATAACAGAACTTTTTGCAATGTTCGGTATACCAACATATATTCATTCTGATCGCGGCACTGCATTTCTATCCTCCGAACTTAGAAGCTTCCTTCATGGAATGGGGGTCGCAACCAGCTATACGACTCCATACAATCCGATGGGTAATGGCCAAACAGAGAGATATAACGGAATTATCTGGAAAACCATACAACTTTCATTGAGAACCCTTAATCTTCCAATTAATCGCTGGGAATCAACTCTCGCTCAGGCTCTGTATTCTATACGGTCCTTGTTATGTACAGCGACTGGATGCACTCCGCATGAAAGGATGTTCACGCATCCACGAAGGTCTTCCAATGGACAATCTATGCCGACGTGGTTGGTTGAAGGAAAGAAAGTTCTGATGAGGAACAATGTGAGGTCCAGCAAATATGATCCGATTGTTGAAGAAGTAGATCTCCTAGAAACCAATCCTTATCACTCGCACATCAGACTACAAAATGGCCGAGAAGTTGTGGTCTCCAACAGACAGCTGGCACCGACTGCTGAAACCATTGAAATTAATCCTTCCATTCCAGGTTCTAATCAAAATGCAGTAGGATCTGATGGCATATTACCTAATCCCGAGGTACCTGTGACCTTGGAACCTAATCCTTCTACTTCATCTGGAAATAATGAGACGATTATCGAGACTGAAGGGCCACTTCGCCGTTCCGCAAGAGAACACCGTTCTCCGTCGTATTTAAAGGATTATTGCACGAGGTTTTAAGACTGCTGGGGAGAATGTGGTGATGCCATAAAGTCATAAAACTACAACATGACATTGTCATATTGGCAGCATAGTTCTAGTTTATTAAAGCCTAATATTCCAGGCATAACTCTTTCATTTACTAGCTATGAGCATTACAGCTGTGGATTTGACATCTGACCATTTCAGTGTTGCCACCCTCCCTACAAAAGTTAAGTAGATATATTATCTTTGGCGTCACTAAACTTTTGTTAAGAAATGGGTCCCTAAAACACTTTAGAGGCTGAGATCTGATGTGCTCAAAAAGTTGAAATTCTGGTTGGATGACCAAATTTTTAGGGTCCCGTACCCGGACCATTCCTTGGTAGGAGCCCTATATTCACGTGACTTCTCTGGCTGTCCATCTGTCTGTCTGTTACCGAGTGATTCCAGACGAATAGTAAGACTTGGAGAGCTGAAACTTTCACAGCTAGCTTGTGGCACAACAAATACTCACCAATCATACCAATTCGAACACCAGTTACCGTAGGAATCGCGGGGTAAGGTCGATTTTCGTAACTTCGAAACTTGTGAAGTTATTTATCCAAGAAAATTGGTATTTAGTCTTTAGGGGGTGAAATAGGGGACGAATATATTAGTACATAGATATATAAGCATATACTTCACACTCTGACAATTTCAAGTGTATGATGAATGATGAACAATAGAACCTGGATCTCATTAACTGTTTCAGGTAGAAAGATAGTTTAGTTTGAACTCAATTGTTTTGATTCATGGTGCAGTTTACACCAGCGTAATCTTGAGAGTCTGAGGATGACCAGATCAACAGCACCGATCTGCACAGATCTCAGGCACTATTTGAGATAAAAACTTCAAGTTTGTATCAAATGTTTGTTTTTCTGGTGCAGTTCACACACGCGCTATCCTGTGGTTCTGATGTTGACCAGGTCAATAGGTGAAATAGGGGACTAAAGTTTTAATTTGATTAAGTCATTATTTAAAGTAACTAAGGTAATGTAGACTTTTAACCTGAAGGATGAGTACATATGGTACTTATATAAGAATATATATCTATACATATAATAAAATCGTAAATGCAAAAAAGTCTGTACATTGAATATATTCGGAAAAAAACCAACCAGGGCGACTTAAAATAAGTAACTAAACATTATAGAACAGTTTTTAAAATTTTTGTTTGTTTGTTTGTTTATTTGTTTGTTAGGGCATCACGCAAAAACTACTGAACGGATTTTGACGAAACTTTGTACCGTGACAATGTATATCCCGGAATAACATAATATATAAAAAAAAACTAAAAATATGTCTAAGAAATAGTAAACCAGCTACCAAAAACTTTAGTACTGTACAAATATGGTCTATTTCAGAGGTCTCCTAAAGCAGGTTTTGATCTTTGTTGCAATACATTTTTCAAAACTGGGGTAAAAAGGAAATTATAATTGAGAAAACTGAAAAGAGACTATTGGGGAAAAGTATTTATTCAGGGAACGTCTTGAAAACCCTCGGCAAAACACACTTCTAGCGTTATTCAGACTGTGTCAAGAAGATGATTTTGCCAAAAGTATACGAGTATAACCAGGTGCCGTCGTACTACACATTTAACAAACAAACATAGAGGTTTATTTAATCGACGTCGATGGGGCAATTGGAGGATGGGGCACGGGTGTCACACAGAGCACGCGGCCCGCAGCGCAAGGCACCTTCTGGATGACGACCGAAATTGGGACGAAACTCTGGGTGATGCATTCGTAAGTGACGTCTGCGCCATTTGTCGCTATGTTCTGTGGGCTCTCGAACCCAGTGGACATGGACATATCTGATGAGAGGGTACTAAACCGCTGCCTTACTATGTATGCTCGAAGATGGTTCGGCGGCGATACGCTACCTGGACCGTTGCGTGCGGATTATTTGTACCGGGTATAAACGGCGTGTACGCTTAGGAAACCGATTACAGTACAGCTGAAATGTCAGCGATGGTAAGTGATAAGTTGGTAATCTTTCCAAGAATCACAGTTGGGCAAATAGAAAGTTTTCCCTTGATGCACCGGAAAAATCATTTCTCACTGGCAAAATTCTGGTAAAAATCAAACGACAAGGGAAAATCGCCCGCGCTGTAGCGTCCTCAGGGATCGCGGCCACACTGCTTGCTTCCTAGCGGTAAAACAGCTTATACCGCCTTATTTCCCATCAATTTACACAGCACAGAAACTCCAGTGTGTCACGTCAAGTAACAGCGACAAAACCGGGGTGATCCAGGACTTCTGTATAATCGTTTGGGATAAGTGCACTATGGCGCACAAGAAAGCTGTAGCAAGTGTAAATAGGAGGGGGAATCGTGGGACGGGTGCTATCACGGTTTACTTTTGCGGTGAATTTCGCCAGTCGTTGCCGGTGGTGACGCGGGGCACCACTGCCGATGAGGTGAAGGCCGGCCTCAAGCACTCTGTACTACTTATGGTCGGGAGTACTGAAATTGAGACTCACGCAAAAAGTACCTATATGCGGCTCCAACTTGGGGGCAATCTCACGCTCAAGAGTTTTCAGACATGCTCCTCAACTCAGATGCGTGCACAAACTCACAGACAAACAAACAGATAAACAGACAAAAATTCCAAAAATGATTGAAATGTATTCTATTACTTATCCTTAGACCTCAATTTTTTTTTTCAAATGCCTTTAATGTACAGGCACGCGATGTTTACGATTTTATTTATTAGATAGTCTTAACTGTGTAATTATCATCATTAGCCTGAAATAGGCCTAATAATGTAGTAATTCGTAAATAATCTATTCATATAATATAACAGTAAAACGGCGTTTCGTTGCTTTAAGTAAAAAAAACAGTCCCCAGATATTACTTTACAGTGGAATCCAAAAATATAATTTAAAAATTTCGTGTTTGTCTGCATATTTTTTTGTAGGATGTATGTTGTTTGTAATCTTGGAAACTACGGAACAGTGTTTGCCGGGGTTTTCACTGTTTAATAGTTTAGGGTTGAGGACACAATCTGGTATATTTGTATCTTAATAAAATATCAAGAAACTGATCCAGAAGATGAACTCGAACGTGCAGTTACACGTTACTGTTCATGGAAAAAAACTTTGCGGAATGTGACAGATCTTTAAATATTTTATAGCCTATTTATAGTTTATTTATATTTTAGCTGTTGCATAGTTATTTTTGGGTATTACCACACATCGCGATAAAAAAATCTTTATACGATAATGGCTCTGTAACCGATCACTAACTTATCCGGCATTTTGTTATCCAGTTATTTGGATATGCAAAAACTTAGCACTTTGAGGGAAGGAAGGGAAAAGGGAATGGGGAAAGGAACGGGTAGCGGGAAACGGGAAAAACTCTTCCTAGCCCTCCCACTCCCACCCTATCTCCCCTTTACCTTCCCCATTCCTACCCCCTCCCCTTCCCCTTCTCTTTCCCTTCCCCCATTTCCCGCTACCCGTTTCTTTCCCCATTCCCTTCCTTTCCTCAAAGTGCTAAGTTTTTGCATATCCAAATGACTGGATAACAAAATGCCAGATAAGTTAGTGAGGGCTAGGAAAAGTCCTAGCCCTCCCAATCTCACCCTCTCTTCCCTTTACCTTCCCCATTCCTAGCCCCTCCCCTTCCCCTTCTCTTCTCCCAAACCTCTATCCACATCCCTCTGGGTGTAGGTAGGGGTTTGGGAGAAGGAGAGTTGGGAGCGGTTGGGAAGAGATGTAGGGGAAAGGTTGGGGTAAAGGAGTGGGTGAAAGGGGGAGGGGAAGACGCGGGGAGGGAAATGCGAGGGGGAAGAGGAGACTAAGAGGAGAGGTAAAGGCATATGTCCTTCCGATAAAATATTTGTTCTAAGAATCAGAGAAAAGATACCTCAACTTCCTGCAAAATATTTTCATGTGGAATTATAATTTAATCATAATAATGTGTGATGTTAATTTATCTACGCAGACGAAGTCGCGGGCAACAGCTAGTTATATATATTCTTTATTGCACATCTTAAAATTAAATACAGTAATAAATGGTGTGTACAAAGGTGAGCTTATCTCTAAAAGAGATCTCTTCCAGCCAACCCTACAGGGTGTGAGACAAGGCAGTAAGAGCGAGGGGGGCAAAATAAGTGCATAATAGACTGCATAATAACTAAATACCTGAACTATATGACATTATTTAACCGTAGCGTCAATATTTAGTATTAATTAAATGTTCTGCATAGTAACTGCACAAGTTTCATTGTGAATATGAAAGAGTTGTGGCTACTTGCGTGGAACAGAGCGATTGTTTGGAACGCTCCATCTAGTAGTACATAGAGATCGTTGGTACTTAGATATTATTCAACTCCCTCTATCATCAAAAATCTATATAAAATTAAGGAATCAGACAACATAATGCATGGTTAATTTTTTATTTATAGTTAATTTGTTATACATACATATAATGTTATATACGTATAATGTGTATGATCCTTGATCCTAAGATCAGTAGAGTAGAGTCAATAAACTTTGCTCTTGTTTTTTACTTTATCATGACTTTTTTTCACCGAAAGCCAGAGAAGATATTGCAGCACTGCATTCGATGACTATGCTGCACTGCATTCGATGACTGCACTGGTTTAAAATCTGTGAATTGAAAAATGACTTTAAATGTATTTTTTTTTTTTCAAATCCAATAAGTTATCTATTTAGGCTGACTTTTTAGTGGTTCCCAAACCGAAAACTATTAGACCACCAATCATTCATAACAACTTTTATTATGGGACCAACTCTGAAACTGCAAAATAAATGGTAGCCAACTTAGAGTTGGACTTGCGCTTGGAGGGTTCTGAACCATGCTCTGTACTGATAATAAATTACCTACATTAACAAAATGAATTAAAATGAACAAAACTTTTACAATAGACTATTCCACTTAAATTTATTTATGTTTATGAGTAAGCAGGTTACACTGCCAGTGTTTTTAACTCGTCGAAACATACCAAGAACTTGCATTATGATTTACAATCAAAATTTGAAGTAAAATGAATGCACTAAACGGCCCGCCACGATGAAAAACAGACAATAGCTGCGTTGACTGTGTACGACATGACATCACACAAACGGGCGCTGTGAGAAGTGCTATTAGGGCACTTCTGCATTACACAGAATTTTACGGTCCGTAATCTGAGTCTAATGAGAAAGAATGAGAACATCCAAATCAGAACACCCATGTAAAAGAAGGACATAGCACACCATGTAATGTTCCGTTTAAGGAATGGTCAATTTGTCTTTTTCTCCTATGTGGATTCTGTATTTTTCCTCATCATTATATTCCGACCATTCACAGCTTCTCTTCACACATGTAAAATGGCCTTTCCATTGGTGATAACTGTACATACAAACTATGGAACCCTACCTATATATGACATGCATATACATAAGTGTTGTTTTTTCACTAAAAAGGCATATTTGCCCCTGGAAGTGCACAATGCCATGGTTGATGGTAAATAGTGTCTATGTTACTTACATTATAATTTCTCGCACACAATCTAATACAGTTGTACAGGACAATGTCTCCAAAATACTCTATCTCACAGTCTCCAATACAATTAATTGTAAATTATATAGTACAGGACAATGTATTGAAATCTAATCTATGGTGGTAGTGGTTGCTATGCTACCTATTGTTATTCGTTGCTGTCAAGTGATCTTAAATAAAACATGTCGGTTGTTCTTTTAAATTATTTTTATTGGAATTAGATTTTATATCCAGATACAAAAGGTTATGGGAAACAGCATAAATAATGTCTGGAAATATATATAAAATAGAACTTTTAAATAAAAATAATTACGATACTTGGAAAATTCAAGCCCAAGCAGTCTTAATAAAATGCAAGCTATGGGAATACGTATCAGAAAAGAAAAAAGCACCAATAGATGCCGAAGAAAAGGAAAAATATGACGAACAGGTAATTCTAGCGAGATCTGAATTAATTTTACTAATTTCGCCGAATGAAATAAAATCCATCCGCAACTGTCAAACAGCTAAGGAAATCTGGGATAAATTTAAGGAAATTTATGAAAGCAAAGGACCTGCCCGCAAAGCATCGTTATTGAAACAGCTTATACACACAAAGTGTAGAGAAAGCGACAACATGCGCGAACATCTAGATAAATTAGGAGATATTGTGGATAAGTTAAACAATATGGAAGTAGAAATAAATGGAGATCTACTTAGTATCATCATGCTCTACTCCCTACCCGCAAACTTCGAGAACTTTAGAATTGCAATAGAGTCCCGCGATAAATTACCAACCCCGGAAGAACTTAAGATAAAAATCCTTGAAGAATATGAGTCTAGACAAAACAACGCAGTCGAAACTGAAGGTGAGGCATTATATTCCAAGAATATTAAACAAAAATACAAAAAGTTTAATAACCGTTACAAGATTACTGTGCGGGACGAGTAGCTTGCTTACGGACTAAAAGGCATACGTGCGTGCGCCGGCGCCGACGAGCGAGACTGAATACAGCGTGCTGGCATATCATCTCGTACCCCAGTGTAGGGGTGCGGGGAGTCTTTATCGGGGCTGATGGCCCCTTTAAGAAGTTTCGCCGCGGCCCGTTAAAACGGGTCGGTCATATGGTTGGCGATGCCGTGGTTTGTTACTATGGAGAGCCGCTAGGGATCTCGAGCCCGTCAGGTTGCGGGCGATATCCGTCTAGCGGCGCTGGGTATTTTCCATATGGGGTGGGGGATTCGGGAAGCTAGATCCTGTTTTCTGCGGCTTCTTCTTCATCTTCTTCATCCAGGGGGACGAGGTCTCTCGGGAAACGTTTCCTGTCAGGAGGGCGGGCGTGCAGGGGTGCTATCCCGCGGATGTGGGCGAAGTTGGAGGCATCCGCCCGGGCAAATAGGTTTCCTGATAGGCGGGCGATGAAGTCATCAAGGCCCTCCACTCCCAGGTCTCTAAGGATCGTTCTGTTACTCACATAACGTGGGGCATCTACTACGTGGCGGAGAGCTATCGACTGTTGCGCTCTCAGCCGCTTCCTGTTGCTCTCCGACGTTAGTGAGTACCACGATGGGGCTGCATAGGTGAGTCGTGGTCTTATGTAAGTTTTGAAGATGCTGATTTTGATCCTTAGAGGCAGTGTGGAGCGGAGAACCGGACGCAGCAGTCCCATTGCCGAGCGGGTGGCTCCCACGACGTTTGCGACGTGCTTCGATAAGGTCAGTCGGCGGTCTATGGTGACTCCCAAGTACTTGACACTTGGGAGCCAGTCAATGGTTTCGTCCAACAGCCGGAGGGGGGGGGGCAACTGGATACCCGTGCCTATTATGATTGACTGGGTCTTCTGAACGTTCACTGACAGTCTCCAGCGTGTCAGCCAGGCAGGGAGGGCGTCGAGAGTGAGCTGCAGTTTTCTGGCGGCGAACTGGGCGTTCATAGAGGTGCGGTAATACGCCGCGTCATCCGCGTAGAGTGCCAGTTGCGCTCCACCCTCGACGGGGATGTCATCTGTGTACCTAGCGTAACACACCGGAGACAGGCAGCTACCCTGTGGTACTCCAGCCTCGATGGGGTGCTCGCTGGAGGCTATGCCTTCCACTACCACGTGGAAGCGTCTTTGTTCTAGAAAGGTGGCCACAGTCCTAACGACTCGTCTGGGAGTCGTGGACGTGGCCAGCTTGAAGACTAGTCCAGGGTGCCACACCCGGTCGAAGGCCTTTTCCATGTCTAGGAGTACAACTGCTGTGTGTTCCTTCCGGTTGAAGGCCTTCGTCATATGGTGGAGCACCCTGGACAGTTGCAGGGTGGTGGAGTGTTGAGGGCGGAAGCCGTGCTGTTCCTCTCTTGGCTGGATATGTGGGGCAAGGTGTCGCAGCAACAATTTCTCGAAGACCTTGGATATCGACGGGAGGAGTGTTATCGGGCGGTAGCTTTCCGGTTTCTTCGTGTCTTTCCCCGGTTTTGGGAGCATTATCACGCGGCCCAGTTTCCAGCAGTTGGGGAAGTGGCCCGTTCGCAGGATGCCATTGAAGAGCCGCGTGACTGCTGCGGTTGCTCTCGGGGGTAAGTGGCGCAGGGCTTCGTTAGTGATTTTATCCGCGCCCGGGGCTTTCCTGAGCTTTAAGCGCCGGAGCTCACGCTGCACTTGGCCGGGGGAGAGCACTATCGGATCCTCCTCTGGGACGAGCGGGGTGGTCATGTATTCTACCAGGTGTCTTTGGACCTCCTCCTGGTGAGCTACGTCGGTGGAGGGATTTGCCTTAAATTGTTGTTCAAGGTGATCTGCGAATATCTCCGCTCTATCTTCTGCCTTGTAACGAGGGTGGCCCGTACTATCAAGGAGAGGTCTGATCGGGGCCGGTGCATTGCCCAGAGCTCGGCACAGCTTGTGTATGGACGACCAGTTATCCCCTATTCCCTCCAGGAGCCGGTTCCAGGAATCTGTTGCCGCCACGTTCAAAGCATCCTTGATTTTATCTGCCATCTTGTTCAGTTGGTTTTTGAGGGATGGGCAGCGTGTGATCTGCCAGAGTCTACGGAGGCGTCGTTTATCCGCTATCATATCCATGATGTGCGCCGGGATGTTATTGCACCTTCTTCGGTTTGGAGCATCGGACGTGGCGGCAGCCAGGCCGTCACTCAGGCACTGGCCGACGTCTGCTGCCAGGCTGTCCACCTCCTCGGGGGAAGAGACCGGTCTGTTGGGCATGTTCTCCTGTACAGAGTCCTGGAAGACGGTCCAATCCAGTATTTTCCTTGGAGGGGGCGGGAGTCTTTTTGCAGGGGCAAAGTCTACTATGACCAGCACCGGCTGGTGGTCTGAGATGACGTGGTCGTCTAGAACTGTTTGTTCTATGTTCTGGCAGATTCCACTCACCAGGGTCAAGTCGATGACATTTGGTTGGTGGAGTGGGTTGTGGGGGTAATGTGTTGGAATGTCGGGGCCTAGTACTTCGTAGCCCTTGGCGTCTGCGTCGGCCAGTAGGCGGCGTCCATTTGGGCAGATGATGGAGGAGTTCCAAGCCGTGTGCTTGCAGTTGAAGTCTCCCGCTATGATTGTCTGTAGCGGGGAGTCCAGCAGCGCGTGGATATCACCCATTACGAGTGGGGTTATGGGAGGCTTGTAGAAGGCAAACACACGGGTTGGAACGCCGGCCGCCAATATTTCCACGCCCAACGCATAGCACGACTGGAGCTGTTGTGCGGGGATGAGCTGGTGCACTATATTTCGCTTGATCAGAAGTGCCAGCCCTCTGTAGGCTCGTCCTGTCTCCGACACTTCATCCCGCCTGTAGGTATGAAAGTATGAAATTTTCAATTTGTCCTTTGCAGCGAGATGTGTTTCGGAGATTAAAATTATGTCCACACCCAGTTGCGCGCAGATTGGCTTGAGTAGGGATATCTTTGCAGGGGAGAGGCCATCAGCATTCCAGTGCATAATCTTCAGTTGGGCTGCCATCAAATTTGACATAGTGTTGCTATCCCTCTGAAGATTACGGGCAAGGGGTCCATGTTGGCCTGCACCGCATGTAGGATTTCCTGCAATATCTGTATAGCCGCCATTATGACAGTCTTCCGGTCTTCAGAGATGAGAAGCGGAGGTTGACTTGCTTGGTTTTTGTGCCGTGTGGGGTGTGACGGTCTTGGTTCGTCTCTTGGCGGCTGCCATAACGGAGGCGGTGGGGGCCAGTTGGGTTGCTGGGCCAAGTAGTCAGGGGTGCGTGCTTCCTTCAGGTTTGTCTCAGGTTTTTTGGGAGGCTGAGAGTTCGCCCAGACCTGTTCCCGCTGGGGGCGAGGGGGTAGTGGGGCTTCGATTAGTTGCGGTTGAGGTTGGGCTGCCGTCCTCCTTTTCTGCTTCTTTCTCTTCCCTTGGGTCGGGTCCCTCAGGGTGGGGTTGTTGGCTGCCGCCATGAGAGAGTGGCGGGTATTATCCTCACCCAGCGGTGCCTCTTCCACCCTTGGGATTTGGGGTGTGGCCTGTGTTGGAGGGTTGGTTTTGGGTGGTTCTGTTCCCATCACGTGCGCTCCAGTTTTGGCTACTGTGCCGGCCCTTCTATTCCTCATTTCTGTGCGTAGTATTGGGCACAGCGGTGAGTTGGCTGGGTGATCGCCTTTGCAATTGGCGCACGTTGCCTTCTCTTCCCTCGGGCGGGGGCAGTCCCTGGCCGCGTGCTCCTCACCGCAGCGTACGCAGGCCTGCTTGCGGTGACAGTTGTGGGAGGAGTGACGGAAGGTCTGGCACCGGTGACATTGTGCCGGACCCTTCCTTCCTCTCCAGGCTTCTATTTTGACCCCTGGCATATACAGGAGCTCAGTGACGTTGTAGATGCCTGGGGTCAGATTCTCTGTCCTCCTCAGCTGGGCGAAGAATATACTGCCCGGGCGGCCCTCCCTCGCGCGGATAGGTCTGATGTACTCCGGGTCGAAGTTTAGGCCTCTTAGTGCGTCCACGATGTCCTCCGGGTTTGTATCCGCTGGGAGGCCCCTGATGGCAAACTTGAGGCTGCGCTCTGCGGGGATGGAGTAGGAGAACCATGAGACGGATTCCTCCTTCTCCAGTCGCAACAGGTATTTCTGTGTGGTCCTGTACTCATTTTCGTCCTTGGGAATAAATCTTACACCCCTCCCGAAGGGGCGCGCGCTCGGGGCGTGGCCGAGCTGTTCCTTTAGCAGTCTGAAGTGGTGGGCCCAATTTGGCAAATGTTCCACCACCAGGGGGGGGTAACGAGGCTTGGGTGGGGGCTTGGAACCCGCTACGCCTGTTGGGGAGTTTGGGTTCTGGTTTTGGTTCCCTCCCACACCGGACCCCGCGGTTGCAGCCGCGTACGAGTGAAGATCCCCTCTAGCTTCATTAGTCACACCGCTGGGTGCACTAGGATTAGTGTGGTCTGCGTGGGCCCAGTCCATCACCAGGTGGGAGCCCTCAAAGTTTTCAATGGGAGTGTCCCCCTTATGCCTTTTATTGGGCTGCTGCGGTGGGGGGGGGCTGTGCCCTCTCACCCGGGTGCTCGCGGTTGTGGTGGGAATGGACGCTGCGAAGGTGTACACTACACCAGTGTTTGTAGATGTAGTAGCGGGTCCTCCCGCTAGTCGGGGCGCTTCTAGTGCCGCGCCTATTGCCGGCGCGTATGTAGGCCACCGCTGGGGGGGTAAGGGGGGTGGGTTGAAGGGGAGTAGGGCGGGCGGCGTTGGCCGCGGGTTTGAAGGAGGCATTTCTTGCGCGTACGAATTAACTATGTCCCCTAGACATAGGGGGCCTTGAGAAGCAAGGGTAGGCGCCGGGGGTGGGGGGGGGGGCTGATTTTTATTTGTGAACGAAAGCGAAAAAGAGATGGGCCCATGTGACCCTTCTGCTCGCGCGGCGGCCATCCTACCATAATTGGTGGGTGCCGGCACGCCAGCGCTTGCGTGGGGGGGCGGGGGGCGTGAGACTGGGGGGGGTAGATAGTAAGGAGCATGTACCTTAGTATGGGATCCAGCGGTGGAGCTTGTAGGTGGCGCGGTAGGTTTTTCCCTTCCATCGTACATCGATGCGGGGGTGAGGCTGTGTCCGGGGGGGGCGGCCGCCCGGACGGGTTGTCCATCCAGTGTATCTTCGCCTTGTGCGGAGGATTCTGTTTGCGTCCTAGGCCGGCGACGCGTTCCTCGGCGCCCGTTACCGGGAGCATCGTTTGGTGCGAGCGATCGCAGGGGGGAGGGGGGAGGGTAGTGAGTGGGGAAGGATGGGATTTTGGTTGGTGGAGATGGAGTAGGGGAGGGTTGAGAGGGGGGGGAAGGGAAGGGGGGGGGGCTGCTGGGCCACGCGTTTATTGTGCCAGGGGGGTCCAGTACCTCGGCCCTGGCGTCGGCGGCGAGCGCGTGCGCATGCGGTGCGGCTTTATCAACGGGCGCAGCGGCCTCGAGCGGCGCGGGCGCGAGCGCGGCCGGTGCGGCGGCTCCGCAGGGCGCGGGGTCCGAGCGCGCGCCGGACGCGGCGGACGCGGGGCGCGCAACTGCCGCGGCGAGTATCGGGGCGAGGGACGCTACGTCCAGCGTAGGCAGTGAGCTGGAACGCTGAAGTCGCGGCGCGGTCGCGGACGTACCGCCTCGCGGGGCGGCTCCCGCAGCGCCGGACCCAGTGCCGGGCGCGGGGTAAGTCGGAGGGGCGGGGGCGGACGCGAGCGCGGTCGCCCACGCGGGAGCGTTGCGGGTGATGCGCGGGTCGCGCGATGCTGCCGTCACATTCCAGGCCCCGAGGGGCTGAGTAAGTTGGCGGGGCAGGACGTCAAGTGGCGATAAGGGCGGAGAGAAAAACTGCTCCACTCCTCCCTGGACAATGGCCGGGCTTCCTGGGGTGGGCGGCTTTTTGAAGGGGTGTGCCCTCTCCTCCTTTTGCTTCCTGGCCTTCATTGGGGTGCGCCGGTCCGCTGCGTGTGGGCGGGGTGGCGTGGATGGCGGCTGCTGTTCCTTAGACAGGTGTCCTTTCATCTTCTTTGACGGACGGTCTAGCTCGAGCAGGTAGGCACCCTGGCCCCCCTGTGCGTGCAACCCCACCAGGTGAGACCCCGAAGGGAGGCCCGGTGAGGCGCCCGCAACCGGGTACACCTAGGTGCCTACACTTATTAATGCGAGTTACCGCCCAGCGCAGTAGGAATCAAATTGCGGGTGTCTCAAAATAAATTTTGGTAATATCGCGGTAAAGAATTTCGCGGCTGTTCCCAGTAGTTTTACCAAGTAGTCTTACCAGTAGAACTACTGGGAATTTCCTTCCCAATATACTTACTAGTAAGACCACTGGGAACTTTGATCCCAGTAGACTTACCAGTAAAACAAAACTCCAATAGTCCTACTCTTAATGTAGACCTAGGCGGGTATTGATAGACACCTTCTTAGTGAACTTGAATATATGACCCAAGATAAAACATTTGCTTGACTGACATCTTGTCACATAATAATCAAATCACTAATTATAATAAATAATACTGTTTTTTTCAATTCTGTGAAATGTGTGATATAAATATAATAAAAAGGCGACGAGGTGAGGTACTATTGTTGAAAGGTTACCAGTACTATAAATTAAAGGCTTATAAAGATGGAGGCGTTATATGGCGATGTGCTCTATATCGTAAAAGCAAATGTGTCGGTTCTATTACTATTAATAATAACGTGGAGGTAAAAACTACAGCACATTTAGTAACATGCTCTCCTGATTATGCCCAAAACGAAATAGACATAAAGATGTACCACTGTAAAGAAAAAGTTGGTGAATTAGACACGGTGTCAGTACCCAGGATCTACAGCGTTGGTTCACTCGCAAATTCTGGTATTAACATTATTTGCAAGTTACCGGATTTCTCCAGTGTTAAGTCGACACTTTACCGACATTGAAATAAAACACTGGAGATAGAAAAATTATATCACAAAACTTTTTCTGACATCAAGGTTCCGCCTAGATTTGATTCTTTTCTGTTAGAGGACTATTATCGTGATGACGGTGCACGAATTTTAGTATTTGCATCCAGTGTGGCAAAGGAAATTATGACTGAAAGTAAGGACTTTCAGTGATGGCACATTCGGAGTCAGTCCAGTACCCTTTCTTCAGCTGTATACTATACATTGCGATTTGGGTAGTTCTATGGAGACTACAAATATAATACCCGTTATCTACGCCTTCCTCCCGGATAAAACCACGCAAACATACATTACACTATTGCAATTAATAAAAAGCCAAATACCGAACTGGAACCCTAAGCAATTTAAAATAGACTATGAAGACGCCATGATAAAAGCTATAAAGCACGTTTTCCCTCAAATATTACCAAGCGGATGTTACAATCACTATTGTGAGAGTCTGAAGAGAAAAAGCAAATCTCTAAAATTAAAGGCATACAGAGTAGTGCACTGTGCAAACTTTTGCCACTCTTACCAAAAGAACACATTTTGGACGGTTGGAGTTATATAATGGATGAGATGGAAAACACCTACGTGCAAGAAAATATGAGCATATTTAAAAAATTTATGACCAGAAATTGGTTGTCAAAAAATATAATTGAGAGGATGTGCGTATTTGGCCAACGGCATCGCACAACCAATTATTTGGAATCGTGGCATTTTGTATTGAATGGTGAAGTTGGTAAGAAGGAAAGCAACCTACACCACTTGTTGAACATTTTAATTTCTGATGCATCGTATCAAAAGGTGCGTAGTATCCAAGTTCAAAACAATTTGAATTTGAATAAAAGAGACAACGTTTACATTGAACGCGACCGGTTTATTCAAAATGCCCAAATGCAATTAATTAATGGGGATATAAGCGTTGGCCATTTTTTGGAAAAGTTACGTTGGTAACTGTTACCTACTTATAATTGATTTCGTTATTAGAATAGAAGTTTCTTTTGTTTTGTTTTGTTTGACAACTGGAAAAAATGCAACTACGAGTATTTCTGTTTTATTATTATACTTACTGTCTATCAATTACGAGGTCTATGTTTTATAAATTTATAATATAGTAAAACTATTGGGAAAAAATAATACCAGGGAAGTCTTACTATCAGTAAGTCTATTGGGAAGGAAATTCCCAGTAGTTCTACTGGTAAGACTACTTGGTAAAACTACTGGGAACAGCCGGAATTTCGCACGTAAACGGCCTATCAGGTGGCGCGGTGCCGGCACGCGCGCCACCTACCACGTACGAAATCGAACTCTCTGCTGAATACAGCGTCGAGGACTCGCGAGTATTTATGTCGCGGTTTGAACGAGACACCGCTATACAAAATCCACCCTCTCGCTCCCACACCTCCGGCCGCACGAATTGTAGAACGACACGCAATATCTCCCTTCTCGCTTCAACACTCCTTTAATAGGATTGGCTGAATAATTGTATAACTCCGTATGTCATTGGCTTATTTAGTACCTATAAATTGTATAAATACAGGTTCAACAATAAACGATCATGCACTCATGGTCTAACAGTTCAACTCAACTGATGACTTTTATTTACCGCAACCTCGCAATCCAGCATTCGTTCGTGTACCCTGGCCACAGCCGCGCCATCGTGCACATTTTGGTCCTTCGAGCCGGATCTACGGGGTCTTCATCAGCACAGCAACCATGGTCATCACAAGATCTATGAGCGGAAGAACAGCAAGGAATTCGCCTATGAACCTACAACAGATAGCACCTTCGTCCAACTCCGAAAATAGAGCAGACAGTATAGAAATCGGCTTGGACGACGTAGTTTCATCAGGTGTTTACAATCCTATCGCTTCAGGATCGAGAACAGTCGCCGAAGAAAATATATCCTTACAGCAAACAGATAGTAATGCTCCCATAGTGGACAACCATATAGAAACAGTCACTTCAGAAATAGATAGCAATACCCTAAACAGAACAGTCAACCCCTTCGAAATCAATTTGCCAATCGAACAAATTGCACTATCCTTACCATTAGTGCCTACCGATGAATTACCAGCACCCACAGCGACGTCTGAAATTAACAAAGCTTGCAACAATGAGGTAGCAGCCTCCAATAACAGACTTTCAACAAATAGATCAGCTAGATCAAAGCAAGTGCGCCGTCTCGCTTCTGCAAAACAAGAACTACTGCTCTTGCAAATCAAACTCGCTCAAACCCGTGTAGACGAGTTAGAAGCTGAATCTTCCTATGAAGAAGATAATATCACAGAGATATCAGAAACAGACAGAGCACAAAGAATAGATACGTGGCTGAACGAAAGCAACACATATCTTCCAGCAATCGCCACGGCGTCGCAAACAATTACTAAGATCGAGAATAAAACCCCACCTTGCATCACTACAGCTACACAGAACGTCGCAGCTACGCTAAACGCACATTCACAGCAACAGTTACCACCAACAGATGGCACATCGCAACAGAGACCGACTACACAGATTCCAATAGAACAGAACAACGTACACACAAAAGTGTACGATAAAACGCGTAACTACATACAGCCACAGTTAACAGAACATGTAGCTACCGTCGCGCCGCCGGCACACTTAATACCGACGGCAGCAACTACAGCCAACCCACAGATACCGAGAACAGATATATCCGAGCTAGCCTCAGCTATTACTCTCGCCGTGCAAACAGGACAAAAGGCACAACTACCACGTAACCACTTCGACTTACCGTATTTTTATGGTGCCTATCAAGAATGGCTAACTTTTAAGGCCGCATACAATGAAACAGCCACCATCTACTCAGATGTCGAAAATATGGCAAGATTACGACGCAATCTGAAAGGAAGAGCAAGAGAAGCAGTTGAGGCTCTCCTCTTTATCAGCACAACGCCAGGAGACGTCATGAAGCTGCTAGAAACACGCTTCGGTCGACCAGACACAATAGCACTGGCCGAACTAGAACGGCTGCGAACATTTCCACGTCCATCAGATTCACCGAAAGACCTTTGTATATTTGCCAGTCGTGTATCCAACAGCGTAGCTACGCTACGAGCCCTCGACAAGGTGTACTACCTGTACAACCCTGAAATCACAAAGCTCACAGTGGAAAAACTGTCACCATCCTTAAGATACCTATGGTTTGAATTCGCCGCCTCTCAACCTAAAGACGAAGCCGATCTCATCAAACTTACTCGATTTCTAGATCGCCAAGCTGAGTTCTCCGGTCCGTACGCACAGCCAGAGACTGTGAATATATCAGGTTCATACACAGCCTCACCACAACATAGAAAACAGAGAACATTTACAATAGCAGAAAGAAAAAGCGCGATGTGTCTACTATGCAAAAACGCAAACCATACGACAATAAAATGCAACTTGTTTCAAAATGCCGATACAGACACTAGATGGGATTTAGCCAAAACTCATCACCTGTGTTTTCGCTGTCTGCGTCATCGTAGCAGAAACCACAAATGCAAGCCACAGTCATGTAAGACAGATGGGTGTAATCGAACTCATAACGAATTACTTCACTTCGTCCACCAAGATAAACAGACAGAGACAACAACAGAAAAAGTAACCTCCACGTGGACACAGAAGAACACACAGTCATACCTAAAGATTATACCTGTACGCGTATCTGGACCGACAGGAGAAATTGATACCCACGCTCTTCTCGATGACGGGTCCACAGTAACACTTGTGGATTCCGACTTAGCAAATCAAGTCGGCGCTACAGGCCCAGTCGATCCACTACTTATAGAAGCTATCGCCAACACTAACGTAACAGCCTCGACGTCACGACGCGTCACACTCACCTTACAAGGTACCACGCAGCAATACAAAATGCAAGCTCGCACCATAGATAAATTAGAACTGTCGCCACAGGTTATAACAGATACAGACTTAGATAACTGTGAGCACCTATTCGATATTCAATACCTCATCAAATACGACACAGCAAAACCTAAAATACTCATAGGCCAGGACAACTGGCATTTATTGCTCGCTAATGAAGTGCGAAAAGGACAGAAGAACCAGCCGATCGCCTCTCTCACTCCCCTCGGCTGGGTGCTTCATGGCGCACATACACGATCACTTGGGCAACGTGTCAACTTCGTTCACCATTTAACAAATAAAGATGATGATAGTATGGACGAACAATTAAAGCACTATTTCGCTATCGAATCCCTCACAATCAATCCTAAGAAACCACAGACAGACCCAGAACAGCGTGCGCTCACCATACTTAACGAGTGTGTGAAAGAGACAGAAGATGGGCGTTACCAAGTACCGCTGCTTTGGAAACGAGAAAACATCGATATGCCAAATAACTACGATAACACGCTAAAGCGTTTAATAAATACAGAAAAAAAGATACAAAAAGATCCGATACTTAAAGAAAAGTATAACAAACAAATGGAAGAACTTATAGAAAAGGAGTACGCCGAGCCCGCTCCGCACGAGAAAACAGCACGTAAGACATGGTACTTACCACATTTTCCCGTACTCAATCCAATGAAGCCAGATAAATTAAGAATTGTTCATGATGCAGCCGCCAAAACAAAGGGTGCCTCATTAAACGACCACCTTCTCACAGGGCCGGACCTCCTACAATCACTGCCAGGGGTCTTGATGCGTTTTCGACAACACTCTGTAGCTGTGTCTGCAGATATAGCCGAAATGTTTATGCAAGTAAAGATTCGACAGGAAGACAGGGACGCACTCAGGTACTTGTGGCGAGGGGGTGAAGAAGACACAATCCCACGTGAATACCGAATGACCTCGCTCATCTTCGGTGCCACGTGCTCTCCAGCAACTGCCATATACGTTAAAAACCTCAACGCATCGAAGTACGAGTCGATCTACCCAGAAGCCGCCTCGGCCATCATAAACAATCACTACGTGGATGACTACCTAGATAGTTTTCGCTCTACAGATGAAGCGATAAAAATATCAAAAGAAGTACGCGATATACATAAGCGCGCTCATTTTGAGTTAAAACAGTGGACTTCGAACTCAGAACAGGTAGTAAAAGCTATCGATAATAACTCCGAACAGAAACCGTCCATCGAACTTACTGATGGAACGAAAACAGAACGAATCCTTGGTCTTATATGGAAACCACACACAGATGAACTTGCCTTCAACCTTGATTTAGCAAGAGTACCACAAACTACTTTAGAGAAAACCACACCTACTAAGAGAGAAGCGTTAAAAATAGCAATGTCTATATTCGATCCGCTGGGCATAGTATCACCAGTGACCGTACGAGCAAAACAGATATTACAAGAAGTGTGGCGTAGGGGAACCGGCTGGGATGAACATCTCGACACAGATCTCGCAACACAATGGCAAAACTGGACAGTACACTTAAAAAATCTACGTGACGTCACTGTTCCACGATGCTACCCCGCTTATAGCTCCACAACGTCACTACAACTACACATATTTGTGGACGCAAGTGAAGACAGTTACTCAAGTGCACTGTACTGGCGCGCAGTAATAAATGATCGAGTCGAGACATCATTAGTACTCGCTAAAGCACGCGTGGCCCCGCTCAAACTTACTTCCATACCGCGCCTCGAGCTGCAAGCCGCTGTAATGGGGAGTCGCATGGCGGCTACTGTAATAGAAGAACATCACATTAAACCCGAATCCAGGACCTTCTGGACTGACAGTAAGACGGTACTCACATGGCTGAAAACTGGGTCCAAATCATATCGACCCTTTGTCGCACATCGCATCGCAGCCATAGAAGAAAACAGCGCCGTTAATGAATGGCGGTGGGTACCAACAAAGTTAAACGTAGCGGACGACGCCACACGAGACGTACCCCGCAACTTCACTAAAACCCACAGATGGTTTAGCGGACCGGAGTTCTTGAAAGAGGATCCGTTATCGTGGCCCACGGAGCAACCAATGCCAAATGTACCTACCGGTGAAGAAAAAACTAACTGTATTATTAATATTCTCATTAATGAAGAAACGAAAGAATTCACAAACCTCAAAAACAGCGTCCCAGACGTCCATAGATTTTCAAAATGGGAAAACTACTGCGGACCACGGCTAGAGTACTACAGTTTATACGATTACTTAACCGGCGAGATAGACAGAGAACGTACTATAAACGTACGACGAAAAACGAAGACAAAGATCCGGTCTGGAATCGGCATAGAAATAAAACTACGCTCAGACCTAAACCACAGGTAGTAAAAACACACGAGTTTAAATACTTACCTTTACATGCGGGTTTACTACGGGAAGCTGAAACACTACTCATACGAACAAGTCAAGAAGATGCATTTTCGAGCGAGATAAAAGATCTAAAAAATAACCGGGCCGTATCCAGTAATAGTCGACTACGCTCACTATCTATAAATTTGTTCGATGGTGTGATACGACTTAGGAGCCGTATCAGAGCTACACACAATATAACAGATGAACAAAAAACGCCAGCAATACTCGATGGTAACCACCACGTTACCAAGTTATGGATAGAATATACGCACAGACAGTTACTTCACGCCGGCGTCGAAACTACTATAAACGAGTGTCGTCAACACTACTGGGTAATTCGTCTGCGACCTGTAACTCGTATGGTTATCCACAGATGTCTCCTATGCCGCATCAGAAAAGACACGCCTCCCCAACCAGCCACGGGGAACCATCCACAGTGCCGACTGGCCCACCATCAAAGGCCATTTACATACACAGGAGTAGATTACTTTGGCCCATTAACAGTCACGGTTGGCCGCTCCACACAGAAACGGTACGTAGCACTCTTCACGTGCCTAACAACACGCGCTGTACACCTGGAGTTAGCAGCATCACTTAACACTGACTCGGCAATCATGGCCCTCCGGCGTATGATTGCGCGCCGCGGCTGCCCAACAGAGATCTGGTCAGACAACGGCTCAAATCTACGTGGTGCTGACAGAGAACTACGACGGGCAATCGATAGAGCCAGTGAAGAGGAGGCAAACAAGAAAATGATTAACTGGCGATTTATACCCCCGGGAGCCCCCTTCATGGGGGGAGCATGGGAACGACTAGTCAAAGCGGTAAAAACCGCTCTTTATGCAACTTTGAATGAACGTCGCCCCACAGAAGAAGTGCTCGTAACACTTCTAGCAGAAGCGGAGTACACGGTCAACAGTCGACCCCTAACTCACGTGTCAGTAGACCCAAACGAGTTAGAAGCGATAACACCGAATCACTTTTTACTTAACGGCTCCGCACGAGTACCTACGCCTGGAACCTTCGACAGCAAGGACCTGATCGGCCGCACCCACTGGCGAGCATCCCAACACCTCGCTGACCTATTCTGGTCAAGGTGGCTTCTGGAATACTTGCCTGACCTTCAAAACCGGCGGGCACCCCACAGCTGTGGTCCCTCACTAAAAGAAGGTAACATCGTTCTAATCACTGATAACACCTTGCCACGAAATACGTGGCCACGAGGTGTCGTAACTGCTACCTACCCTGGAACCGACGGTATTGTAAGAACTGCGGATGTACGAACTAAGGGAGGAGTACTACGACGTCCAACAAAAAAACTCATAATTCTTCAAACAGACCCAGTGTGCTGAACAATACAACCACTAGTTGCGAACCTCTGAAACCCACTTAAGCCACCATCATGGTACATAAACATTGACAATATTTCTTACAAAATGTCGAAACCTACAGCGACAGCCAGCATTAAAAACGCTAAACAAACTCGATCAATTGGAATACAAGTAGACACTATGCGTTACTACTTAGAGAAGGCTACGCGACGCGCCATTCTCGAAACCAACTTGTTCTGGGTGAGGTCCCTTAAGGAAGGAGCAACAGGCCGCCAATCAGCAGCAGACGATGGAGCGGGGATAGCGGACATCGACAGAAAAATAACAACGCTACGAAAGGAGATACAAGTGCTACGAACACGCACGGACCGTAGACATCAAGCCAGGATGCACACACAGAACAACCAAAATATATGGCCACGACCACGCGATTGGCAACCAACGTCTCAAGCCCCCTCTCCCTACTGTTACTACCATCGCCAATTTGGAAAAAGAGCGCGGAAATGTGTTGCTCCGTGTATTTTTCAGAAACCCAACAGAGAAGAATCTACTAGTGCTATGTCCGACGCAAGTATAGCGTAACAGCCCTGCGGGTGATACACGGGGGGAGTAAATGTGCGGGACGAGTAACTTGCTTACGGACTGAAGGGCATACGTGCGTGCGCCGGCGCCGACGAACGAGACTGAATACAGCGTCCAGGACTCGCGAGTATTTATGTCGCGGTGTGAACGAGACACCGCTATACAAAATCCACCCTCTCGCTCCCTCATCTCCGGCCGCACGAATTGTAGAACGACACGCAATATCTCCCTTCTCGCTTCAACACTCCTTTAATAGGATTGGCTGAATAATTGTATAACTCCGTATGTCATTGGCTTATTTAGTACCTATAAATTGTATAAATACAGGTTCAACAATAAACGATCATGCAATGAACAGAGATTCGTCGGACCGCGGACCGCGCTGGTCGCTCTCGCTCGCTCGCTGCTGACGCGTTAGTGACCGCCACTGATTCCCGCCACGTGTAAACCACGCCGCCGATTTCTTTCTCGCGAGTTCGTGTTCGTTTTCGTTTTCGATTTCTTCCGCGCTTCGTATAGTACGTAGTGCTTGTGTTTTGTGTTGTGTTGTGCGCGATCTCATCGTAGTGAGACGACAGTGCGGATAGGTGTGGCCGCTACACTAAGGGCTCGCTAGTTTGCGAGCAAGTGTCGTGCGGCCGCCCAATCCATCTCACTGCGGTGCACCCGAGGTGCTGCTCTCGTCCGGATACCAGGTCAGTCCAGTGTGCTTTACTTGCGTCGTCCGTGCAGTCAGTGCGGCGGCGCGGGAGCGGCGGTGGCTGGGCTGCGTGGGCCGGCTAGCAACCGTCCGTAGGCGTTGCTGGGGTCATCGGGGCCCCGAGGTGGTCCCAAGCCGAGGGACTTTCCCCCGTGTCCCCAGCGGCGGCCTTACGGCCGTCGGAGCGTAGTAGCCGGCTTCGTATACGCTCCCTCGGACACCTCTTTGCTTCCCGACGGTTGGACGCGGGCCGGGTCTGCGGCCTCCGGCGCAACTGTGTAAGCAGTTGTGACGGGGGGATGTGGCCCCGGTGCGCCAACACCCTCCCATAGTGTTGCGGCGAACCCGCAACAATATGGAGGGCGCCAGCCGATCGGCTAAGGTGCCGGCGGTACGGCCCGCGATCGCGAGGCGCCGCGTGCAGCCTCGCCCCTTCAGCGGTGTGAGGGCGTCCCAAAAGGACGTCTCTCACATTGTAGATGCCCTACGGGGACTGGAGGGGCGGGGGGGCGCGCGCCCCTCGATATCGGGGCCGCTAGCCTCCGCATCTCCCGATGCCGCCGGCGGAGAGGGATTTTTCGTCGACCCCCCCGGGGGGCGACGTGACATTACCCCTCCGCGACCCGCGGGGTCGCGGTCCCCGCTTCTGAGCACGCCGCCAGGTCCAGCACACTGGACCTTACCGAGGGGGCTGACGGCGCCAATGGCGCCGCGCCCCACCGAGCCGCCGCGAACCGCCGCGCACCCACGCCCCGCCGCGTCGGCGGGCCCCGCCGCGCCAGCCGCACCGGCCGCGCCAGCCGCGCCGGCCGCGCCGGCTGCGTCGGCCGCGCTGGCCGCGCTGGCCGCGACGATGCGCGCTGGCGCGTCGGCGCCCGCCGACGGGCCGCCGCAGCGTGCGCTGCCGCCGCGCGCGCAGCGCCCCGCCGCTGTGCAGCCGCGCGCGAAGCGCCCCGCTGCGAGACCGCTGCCCCGGACTTCGCCGCCCCAGGCCCCTGCCTGGGCGCGCATGCCGCCCACGCCGCAGCATACGCCCCGCCCGTCGCCGCCGCGCGAAATGCCGGGGCTGGATGATGAGGAGATGGACACCGCGCTGGCTCCCTCTGCTTCCTACGCAGGGGTAGCAGCCGCGCGGTCACCGACGCCGCGGCCGCCAGCGCAGGCGCCGCCCCTGGGGACCTCCTCCCTGGGGGGCGGTGCCGCGCAGGCGGCCCCCACCACTGCGAAGCCGGACAAGCGGCCACGCTATCCGCCGCTCATAGTCGAGGCGCTCCCGGACTGGACGTTCCACTTCCGGGAGCTGAAGAAGCTGCTGGGGCACTCGCCCAACGCACGCCCCTTTGGTAAGGGAGTGCGGTTCATCCCCACCTCTGACGTCGAGTACCGCACCATACAGCGGTACCTCACCGAGCTGGAGAAGGAGAAGGGAACCCCCTGGTTCTCGTACTCCCTGCCTGCCGAGAGGAGCGCCAAGGTGGCCATCCGCGGCCTCCCCGTCGACACTGACCCGCGCGAGATCGAGGACGAGCTGCGCGAGCTCGGCTACACGCCTGAGTTCGTGCGCCCCATCCGCGCGCGTAGAGGACGCCCTGGCTGCATATTCTTTGCGCAGCTAAAGCGCACAGCCAACCTACTCCCTGGCATATATGACATTGATCTCCTTTTGTGTATGCCAGGAGTCAAGATCGAGGCATGGCGCGGGAGAAAAGGACCCGCACAGTGCCACAGATGCCAGCAGTTCCGGCACAGCTCGCACAACTGCCACCGGCGCCAAGCCTGTGTGCGTTGCGGCGAGGAACATGCCGCGCGCGACTGCCCACGCCCCCTGGAGGAGCCGCCCACCTGCGCGAACTGCAAGGAGGGCCACACGGCAAACAGCATCGCATGCCCGGTGTTCCGCAAGGAGGTGCGGAATAAAAAGGCAGGTACTGTGCCACTTACTGTCCAGCCTAAGAAGGTCTCTCCCCAGCCCACGGGGGAATCGAGCGCCGCGCCACACCTTATGGCAGCAGCGAACGAGCCCACCGAGCGAGGGAAGAAGAAGAGTAGGCGAGGGAACAAGGGGAGGAAGAAGACCACACAACCCCCCCCTCCCCAGCCCCAGCAACAGAAACAGCAGAAGCCAGCAGCACCAGCGAAGCAGGCGACTGCACCGAAACCGCAGGTGAGCACACGCGCACAACCTAGCGGTGCACAGAATACCACGGTGGCGGCAGTCATACAGCTGCTGACGGAAGTCCTGGTCGCGTACCAATCCGGCCAGGACCCCGTCCCGATTATTCTTAGAGGGATCGCCTCACTTTTAATCCCTACCAATGGCTAGCACACTAAGAATAGTTCACTGGAATGCCGAGGGACTCTCAAGGCAGAAGATCAGCCTCCTGCGTGCGCTGGTGAGAGAACAGAATATAGATGTAGTGCTTATTTCTGAGACCCACCTGCACAGCACAGACAAACTGAAGCTACCTAATTACTATGCCTATCGAGTGGACGAGACTTCACCTCACAGCGGCCAGGCCTACAGGGGCCTAGCAGTACTCGTGAAGAGAAGAGTAATCCATCAGCCGATACCACACGTGACGCTACAATCTTTCACGGCATTAGGAGTGGAAGTAAGTACCCCAGAGAACCCGCTCCGTGTGTTTGCGATCTACAGACCAGCTGGCAGAATGAATGTGGCTGACGTCAATCTTCTACTTGACTCGCCGCACCATACGCTCATCGCCGGAGACTGGAACGCAAAACACACAGCTTGGAACTCAGCTAATACTAACGCTGAAGGCCGCCGCCTATTTGACGACGCAGAAAGCAAGGGATATGAAGTGCTGGGCCCAGAAGTGCCTACACACTACCCACACTGCAGAACCCACCTGCCAGACGTCATAGACTTTGCGGTCTACAAAGGCCTCGAACCCAGCAGACTAACCACAGAAGTGCTGGACGACCACATGATCTCCGACCACCAACCCGTGCTAATAACTATAGCCGAAAATCACATAGTGAAGCCACCGGCAAGAACAAGAACTCTACATGACTGGATAGAGTTCGGTATGTACCTTGACAGGCATATCCCCACCAGACCTGTCTCCACCCCATAGGACGTGGACCACCTAGCAGCCGAGTTCAGCGACCACACGCAGAGCGCGCTCAAGCATGCCGCCAGAGAAGCTCCTAAACGAGCCACTTTCTCCAGCATCCCGGCCTACATCCAAGAGATGATAGCTAGAAAGAGGCGCCTGCGTAAACGCTGGCAACAAACTCGATGCCCCACCATGAAGTCACAGCTGAACGCGCTTGCAGCCAAGATTTCGGAAGCCCTGGAAACAGAAGCTACTGAGTCCTGGCAACGCACTATCGACGCAGCGAGTGAAGATTGGAATGCTATCCACAGGCTATGCAGGCAAGTAACAAACAAGCCAGAGCCTACCCGCCCCCTGCTAGCCAGCGACGGAACGCCGAGATATCGCGCCACAGACCGAGCAGAAATATTCGCCGACTGTCTGGAGCGACAATTCAAGCCGAACCCGCTGGCAGACACAGAGAATGAAGCAGAAGTAAGTCAACATCTAACTACTTACTTCCAACAGCCGATAGCCACTGATGAGGACCCCATTGTGTTCTCACCGGCCCAAGTCTTACGCATGATCCGTAAAACGAAGCCCAAGAAGGCCCCAGGCCCAGACAAGATCTCCAACGAGGCCCTGCGTCACCTACCAACACGAGCAATCGCAACAGTGACGCGGCTATTCAACGGAATCCTCAGAACGGGGCACTTCCCCACATGCTGGAAGTTGGGCCACGTCATTATGATACCAAAAGCCGGTAAGAACATCCTCAAGCCTGAAAGCTATCGACCCATCACGCTGCTTCCGACCATCTCCAAGGTGTTCGAGAAACTTCTACTGCAGCACCTCACACCTCATATCACACCTAGGGACGAGCAGTTTGGCTTCAGAGCCGAACACTCCACCACACTCCAACTGTCTAGAGTCCTGCACCACCTGGCAGTGGCGTATAACAAGAAAGAACACTCCATCGCCGTGCTCCTAGACATGGAGAAGGCTTTTGACCGCGTATGGCATCCAGGTCTGCTATATAAACTGTCCACGTCTACGACTCCCCGACGAGTCGTCAAGACTGTGGCCACTTTCCTCGCAGACAGACGTTTTCAAGTGGCAGTAGAAGACGTCCTATCCCAAGAGCGGAAAATCGAAGCCGGAGTCCCCCAAGGTAGCTGTCTGTCGCCCGTGTGCTACGCCAGGTACACGGACGACATCCCTGTGGAGAAAGGAGCGCATCTGGCCCTCTACGCAGACGATGCGGCCTACTACACATCATCGATCACCGCCGCACACGCCGTGGAGAAAATCCAGAGATCCCTCGACGCACTCCCCGCCTGGTTGGCGAGGTGGAGGCTCTCGATCAATGTCCAGAAGACTCAAGCCATCGTTGTGGGTAATTCACGACGCTTCCCGCCGAAAACCCGTCTGCTCGGGCAGGAGGTCGAGTGGACCCCCGTGGTCAAATACCTAGGGGTTCACATAGACCGACGCCTGAGCATGAACAGCCAAGTGAAGCACGTCATCGGGCAGACGCGCGCAGCTCGCGCTCTGCTCCGCCCGATACTAACTTCTGCTTTACCCCTCAGAGTCAAGACAGGCGTCTACAAGACGTACATCAGGTCGAGGCTCACCTACGCAGCCCCAGCGTGGTACGCGCTGGCCAGCCAGACTCTCCACAACCGGATGCAAGCCCAGCAGTCACTGTCGCTGCGCACCATCGTCCGAGCGCCGCGTTTCGTCAGGAACGCCACTATCCAGCGGGACCTTAAGATGGAACCCCTGGATAAATTCATACGACGCCTCGCTACGACCATGTTCCAGCGCGCGAACAACTCCGCGCTGCCACATATCCAGGAGACCGCGCCCTATCACGCGCGGCCTCCAGACGCCAAAAAACTACCCAGAGACCTCGTGGATGACGACTCCGCTGACCCATGAGACCTACGCTTAGCCGGCTCTGCTGCTGCTCGTTCGCTGGGCTTCCCCCTCGGGGGTTCCACCCGGTGCGCTGAGCACGCGAGCCGGCGAGAAGAAAAGGTCTCAAGTTTATCACAGCGGAGTCTCTCCGCGCTCCAAGGACCTGCCCGTATTAACGGGCAGCGCACGAAGCCCCTGGTAAGAGGCCATTGCCTCGGTACAGGTTCCCCGCCCCCCCCCCCCAAGGGGTGAGAAGATATCCAGCGGGGGACGATCATGCACTCATGGTCTAACAGTTCAACTCAACTGATGACTTTTATTTACCGCAACCTCGCAATCCAGCATTCGTTCGTGTACCCTGGCCACAGCCGCGCCATCGTGCACAATTACATGCCAAAATTGCCATAAATTCGGACATAAAACCGAAGACTGTCGAAATAAGACTCAGAAAGTCGAAAAAACTAAATATGCAAATAAAAAGATTGTATTAAAGACCGAATGGTGTTTGGACAGCGGATCAACTAGTCATATGTGCAACGACCCAAAGATGTTCTCGTCACTTAACAAAAGTAACCAAGGCCAGTTAAAGCTCGCAACCAGTGGTCACACTGAGGAAATAGAAGGAAAGGGAACAGTGACAGTTCAGTATGCAGATAGATCATATCAACTGAATGACACTCTCTACGTACCTAACCTATCGACAAACCTCCTGTCAGTTGCAAAAATGACCAAAAATGGTCACACCGTTCTATTTAAAAAGGAACATGCAATGGTAAAAAGTATGAAAACAGGAAAGGTAGGACTAAGAGCAAAAGAAATAGATGGCTTATACTATATTGATACAAATCATAAAATACAAATAGATAAGGACGAAGCAGCTGCATTCCTCACAGACATTGACAGCATTCATCGCAAATTAGCTCACATAAATGAACATGACTTAAAAGAAGGCATGAAAAAGGAAGCTATGCGCGGACTAAACTTTAATGTGAATGACAAACTCACAGAATGTGAAGTGTGTATCAAAGGCAAAATGTCTAGACTACCATTCCCTAAAGAGTCCGAAAAACAAAAACGAACATCAGAGCCACTAGAAATTGTGCACTCTGATGTATGTGGGCCAATGGTAGAGTCGTTCGCAAAATCTAAGTATTTCGTTACATTTATAGACGAACATACAAGGTATACAAGAGTATACACAATATCTAGAAAAAACTAAGTTCTAGAAAAATTCAAAGAATATAAAAAAGAAATGGAGAGATTTTCAGAGAAGAAAATAAAATATCTTCAAAGCGATAATGGCAAAGGTGAATACTGCAACAAAGAATTCGATAGATTCCTTAAAGATAATGGAATAAAGAGAAGACTAAGCTGCCCTTATACGCCACAACAAAATGGGATGGCAGAGAGAAAAAATAGAACACTCTTGGAGAAAGCACGTTGCATGATGCTAGATGCTAATGTTCCGGAGATTTATTGGGCAGAAGCAGTAACGACCGCCACCTACATTGCAAACAGAACTCCAAGTAGAGTCACAGAAATGAGAACTCCATACGAAATGTGGACAGGTAAGATACCTTCCATCTATCATTTCCAAATATTTGGTGCAAAAGCATTTGTTCTGATAAAGCACAGACGACAAAAGAAGAAGTTCAGTGCAAAAACTTTCGAAGGTATATTCATCGGATATTCTGAAGTGTGTAAAGCATACAGAATTTGGATACCAGACAAAAATAAGTTGATGGTAAGCCGAGATGTCAAAATAATGAAGAAAATGTACTATGGAAGTGAAAATACAGAAAGAAAACATCAGAATGATGAAAACACCACAATTGAAATATTAAGCGAAAATAAGATAGAAGAAAAACAATCCATTCAAAGCCAAGGAGAAAATGATATATTGGTGGAAAACAATATCACGAATGAAAGATTTGAGGCTCAAGTCGAGCAATGCGGAGATATTGACTCGTCAAATGAAATATTTCTTGAAATTGAAGAAGAAAACGTTGAAATGAATGAGAATCAACATGATGAGGTGCCACCTGAAATAATAAATGAAAGACCACAAAGAGTCACAAGACCTCCTGTATGGATGAAAGACTATGATATGTCACATCTAATAGATGATAGAATGGATGAATGGGATGAAGCAATAATGAAAGAAATTTCATCACATCTAAAAAATAACACCTGGACGATCCAAAAATTGCCAACAGGAAGAAATATGGTTGACAGTAAGGTAATATTAACAGAAAAATTTGGACCAGACGGAAAATTAGAGAGAAAAAAGGCAAGATTAGTAGCCAGAGGATTTTCTCAAATACCGGGACAAGATTATCAAGAAGTTTTTGCCCCAGTAACAAGATTGAGTTCGATCAGACTTCTAATTTCTATTGCAGTCAATTTTGACATGCACATTGATCAGATTGATATCTGTACTGCATTTTTAAATGGTGACATTCAAGAAGAAATTTATATGAAGAAACCAAACAAGTTAGAAATATACTTGGAGAAAATCATAAAAGATAGGAATGCAGACCATGAAATAATAGAAAAGGCAATTAAGATGAAGGAAGATCTAAAAACCCAAAATATTACAACTGCATGTAAATTAAACAAAGCAGTGTATGGTTTAAAACAATCAGGAAGACAGTGGTATTTAAAGCTGGATGAACACCTGAAACAGATCGGATTTAAACCCTCATTTACTGATCCTTGCACTTACATATATGTAGCGAAAGGCGGAGATATAGACAATTTAGTTATTCTCAGCATATATGTAGATGACATTCTCATCGCATGTAAGAATCAAAAATTGATTCAAGAAGTAAAAGCTAATATTGCTAAGAAATTTGACCTAAGAGATCTCGGAGAGATTAAATACTGTCTTGGAATTCACATTGAAAAGGAAAAGAATGGCAGTATGAAATTAAGTCAAACTAAATACATTGATATGAGTCTAGAAAAGTTTGGGTTGAATGATTGTAAGTCTTCACCAACTCCTCTAGAAGTTGGACTTAAATTAAAGAAGGCCAAAACATGCCAAAAGGACCTTCCATATCAAAATCTTATTGGAACTCTAATGTATTTAGCTTTAGCCACACGGCCAGATATAGCTTTTGCTGTGAGCTACCTCAGCCAGTTTAATAACAGCTATGATGATACCCATTTTAAAGCTGCGAAGCGTATCCTTCGTTATTTAAAAGGAACGCGAGATGAGGGGCTCATATATAAAAAAGACAAATAGCAAGCTACTAGAGGGCGCTGCAGATGCTGATTGGGCCTCATGCGAAATTGATAGGCGCTCATATACTGGCTATATTTTCACAATGGGCGGCACACCAGTTAGCTGGGAAGCTAAGAAACAACGAACAGTAGCGCTGTCAACGGCTGAAGCCGAATATATGTCAATGACAGAAGCTGCAAAAGAGGCAATTTATTTGAGGAACTTACTGAATGATCTTAAAATAAGTAATGCTGCGGTTAAAATATTCAATGACAACCAAGCTGCGCAAAAGCTAGCCAAAAACCCAGTAATTAACGCTAAATCGAAACACATAGATATAAAGCAACACTATATTAGAGAAGTGATTGCAAGTAAACAAATAGTCATTGAATATATGCCATCACAGCAAATGGTAGCAGATATGCTGACCAAAGCATTAAGTGGCACGAAGCTATCTTCCATTAAGGATTCCATCCACATAGCGAAATCTTCGTGAGGCGGAGTATTGAAATCTAATCTATGGTGGTAGTGGTTGCTATGCTACCTATTGTTATTCGTTGCTGTCAAGTGATCTTAAATAAAACATGTCGGTTGTTCTTTTAAATTATTTTTATTGGTATTAGATTTTATATCCAGATACAAAACAATGTCTCCAAAAGAATTTGAAGTTGACATGATGGTGTTGTAGTAGGTAGCTGTATCTGCTGTAGTGCTGTCTTTCTTCTAACAATAGCGGGAGGCACGTACACACTGCACTGATGACATCGTCACTTTTACTGTGCTCAGTTCAACCGTTTTTAATTAAATCTTCTCAAAACTGAAAATTAAAGTAAAACAAGCATTATTATTTCATTAACATCACATAAAAAGAGTTAATATTTTATTGAGTCAATATTTAGCCCATGTACCTTTATATTTGATTAGTTCACAAGTTTTAATAATTTTTTTCCAATACTTTGCGAGGACATTTTTAAGTTGAATTTATTACAAAGTAATTTGGTAAATAGGGGTCAAGGTGTACTTTATTTAATCCAAAAAAACAAGTACCAATTTTAGGCCTCTACTTTTATAATTATAACCAAATTATGACCACAGAACTGAGCATTTAAACATGCTATGTATGAACTTCGATGGTAACTGTCCGTAACTCTATGGGAACTCTCCCAACCAGAATAATTATTTGTGTAAACAGAGCATGAAGCTGTCAGAACCTCTTCGACCAATAGGAGCAAAGTGTACATGAATGATCGGGTCGAGCATTTCTGACTGTGCCATCCACGACCGTGCCGATAAAATCCAGCCAAAATTTCACAGCCAAAATAGTACGGCCAATAATTCATGTACATGTTGTAGGATTATTGGTTGAGCATTATTGGCTGTGTTTTCCAGGCCGTACAATGTTGACACGAGCTGATATTTTCTTAGATTATTAACTACTAGATTTGCAACTCGCGTGGCCACTATAGTCCCTCTCGCTTGGAGAGTAGGTGTGACCATAAAAAAAGATGTCCCTTACTTTTAGGGTAATTTTTCATGCGCTTATTATTGTATTCAAAAAATTATAGCAAAATATTTCCAAGTTAGGAACGGACTAAAGGCAAAACTTCATAAATATTTTAGAGTTCCGCTAACACGTCTATTTTTCTATACAGCGGATAATTAAATAACTACAGGCCTGATTGATCTAAAATTTAGAACATAAATGTAAATAGTGTACCACCGGTAAAAAAAAACTTCCCGTGGTACTACTGGATCGCTTGGTAGTTCTATGGGTTGTTTTTTTACTCGTGGTACTACTGGTAGTAATACTGGTAGTACCACGGGCAACAAACGAAATTAACTGGCAGTGATGGAAAAAAAATATGAAACCAGACTGAGAACTTACACTATGCTGACTTTTTAATCATTTAAATAAGAGTGACCAAAAATAATGAGGGAAATTTATACGTATTTTTAAAAATAACATTTAAAATGGTTAATAGCGTTAAAAATATAATAATAGTCAAACTTAATAACAAAAATAAAATTAATAATTTACATATTTTGCTTGTTTGCGGAATAACCGTGGCAAGTTATGATCATCGTCGCTTTTCCTTTCTTTTTGTGTTCCAAGTTTTTGGATAACTTGCGAGTCATGGTCGGATGATAACATTTCTTCTTGTTTCATTAAAGTTTTTTCTGAAGAACCCTCATTCTATAAGATTTTAAAACGGGTCATTAAAAAGTAGTTTAAAACAAAAAAGAATAATGTGTAAGTAACAACATAAACTTGTTGAACATTACGTGACAGTTTAATAATTGACTTGCATTGAATAAAGGAGAATGACCAAAATTGTATGGGAGTTTGCCCTTGAACTTTTAACCTTGCGTCTGGATCAAATTGTCGTCACAATACAGGCAAAATACTCAGGATCATTATAAAAAGAAAATCGTTTAAATATTTAGTGGGAAAATTCAATAATCTTACTTGGAATAAAATCTTCGTTGGCATGCAGTTTTCACAAAACCGTGGGTATATAGCCACGATTAACCGCTCCAGATATTTATGTCATAGTGTTGTTATTAGTCGACGACGGTATATTGCTTCGACACTACATTAGGCTCGTTAAAATAGATTTTGTCACCCAAATACACAATGTAAACAAACGAACCAAAACAAGTGTTGAAATCATATCGGATATGACGTCACAGTACGAAACCATAGTGCATATCAATAGTGAGGTTCAACTACATCGATTTAACAAATTGAATAATCGATATTTCGGTTACGTAACAATACTGTCATAAATATCTTTTAAGAACGTGTGTATCACTTTAAATCAGTACAAATAGTGTATTTCCAGTCAGTAAATGAAAAATATGATGGGTGTATTATCGCGCTAGTAATTGAAAGGTAGTATCAAATATTGTTGACAAATATCGATTATAACTATATATCGATTTTAATTCTGCTTTCACTACTCTAGTTGAAAAGATGCCGGTCGGCCGGCGGAAATCAATCAACGTTTATATTATATGTTATTTTTAAACTCCCTATTCCATTGGCTTTAAAAAAAATTTGAAGGAATTCATAATTCAGACCAATATTTTTGGTACATGAATGGTGAAGACGCATCTTAGGCCCACTTTTGGTCATTCTCCTTTCAAAAATCTAAATATATATTGACCATGCCGTGGCCGTAATTTAAAGGAAAAAGGCTTTTCAACTGTAACACTTTTTATGCAAATAATATAATTCACTATATAGTATAATTACCGTGAATAAAAACACATATTACATACATTAAGTTTACAAACCGAAATAATTGGTTTCATATTCTGCACTTCTACGAAGACGCGGTCGCTCCGGTCAGCACTTTTAATCTGAAATATGTTTAAATACATGGTATTATAATCAAAATTATCATGTTATTGCAAAAATATCACAGGAAGATATTTAACAATTTAAATTGTTTGCTTACCAAACATTTTATTTGTTTTTTATCTCCTGGCATATTTTGGTCAGCCTCGCTATTTCTTTTTTTTGGTGTTGCAAGTTTCTGGATGACCTGGGAACCATGGCCTGATGATAACAATTCTTCTTGACTCGTGGAAGCTGTTTCCGTAGTAGTTTCATTCTATAAGATATTAAAATGTGTCATATAACGGACCAACATAGGGAATTAGGACTGGAGGGTACGTAATAGTTACACACAAGAAAAGTATAATCTGAGACTTACATAAGTATTTTTAGTCGGCACCACAAATTTTCTCAACTGCTTTTTCCTTGTACCGATGAACGAACTGGTTTCAAAATGAAGTGAACATACTTTTGAAAACTTCTTTGGCTGCCAATTTTGTCGCCCAGTAGCAGCAATCCATTTTTTTTCGTTTCATGGTCATGTGGAAACCTACAATAATAAAAACTAAATCAAAAATATACTTCTCGAAACTAAATAAAGTTAGGTATTTAGGTATTTTAATACTATTTAATCATTTTTTAAAACATTGAAATAATTCAGATTTAATATTGATAGTAGGGTAAGAGGAATGAAATTACTAGCAACACCAACTCCGATCATGTTTCAGGTTTAATTTGTCTAAATAAAACAAAATATGGATTAAATAGCAATATTTTCATCAAGTAGCACTCAATTCCTATCCATGGTATCTTGATTGATGTCTCCAGACGTTATTAAACACATATTAAATCGAATTATGTCTACTTACGAGTAAAATGTTACGCCTGCATGTTTCCGTGCGCTGCGGTTTTTACAGCCCACAATACTGCAACTTTCCATGCTACACACACTTATTACTATTACTTTTAGATTGTCAACTAAAATCTAAGATCTTAATACACATAAAAACCAACAAAAACTGGTAAAAATACTTGAGCGTTATTTGTTTGCCCTACATAATGTCACTTTTGACACTAAGTGAATCGTGGGGCAAGAAACCGGCCACGCTGAAAGGGACAAAAAAACAGTATTTGCATCACTTTCGTTCTTAGGTGTTACGTGATTACATTTCTCTGTCTAACAAGTCGTGACGTCAGATACGTTACATCTAGTAGTTAATAATCTAAGGATATTTTACAGCCAATAATGCTCAACCCGTATTGTACAACCCGATATTTTGATGCCATGTACATGAATTATTGCCTGTACATTCCTGTACATGAATGATCGGGCTGTACATTATCAGGCTGCAAATTAACCGGACCCTACACGATCACCCCACTGGTGCCTCGTTTGCTGTATGACAGCCAGGCAAGTTGCACCACAGCGTGCCACAGCGAAGAAGGTAAGGCTCATATTTCATATTATTAGACTATTCGTCACTTTCTCTTTTACACCTCCTTACAAGCAACCCCTTGATTCACGTCACATTTTCTTTGAGTTCCGCTATCACAGAGACCGGAGCAGCAGGTTCGGTTGCAATAGCAATTTTAAATTCGCAGGTTCAAATCTGCTCGCATGTGATTGAAGTCTAATTGTAAGTAAATTATGTTTGCGGCAGCGGGAGGTCTTATAAAAAACCAATAATTTTGGTTACTATATTTAATAAAAATTTATTACAGTTTTGGAAATAAAACTTATAAAAAAAATATATTCCTAGTCTAGGTTTAATGCGACATCGACCGATGTGAGGACCGAAGTGTGCGCAGGGGTCGGCTTCCGGTGGCGCCGTGCAGTCGTGCAGCATCAGCAGTTTACTGGAAACGCGGTCGCCGATGTTGCAATAGAATAGAGTCCAAGAGTCATAGAGTGCCGTGTGCACTGTGTATAATAATATTGCTACGTTAGCACATTCGATGGTGGCTGCTAACGTAACACCTCCATCCCAAGAGCAGCAACTATTTCAGGATTTTGAGTGGAATAGTTGCTGGTGGCCTTTTGGATAATCCAGCTTTTCTAGGTTGATCGTAGGTATGGTCAGCATTGCTTTCCTGCGGTGAATTACTTCTCGTTGTAGCTCGTAGCTTGTTGTAGCGGCGGGCTGCGAAGTACGCTCCCAGTGCAAATGTACTTAGTAGTGTGGCGTAGAGCGGTATCGTAGTATGATAGATTGCGTCATCGGAGTTTTCCATTTTATTTAAAGGTTCTTGCATAACTATTTTATGTTGAATATTGTGAAGTTCTTTTAGGTCTATAGAGTTTAATTGAATATGCGTTTTTACAGTTTTCTTTTCTTCGAAGTTCAAGGAGATGTTGGTAATTCTGAGTGGCTGGCCTTCTAGACGATCGTTGCTGTTAGTTAATGTTAGACTTTCAGTTTGAAGAAAACAGTTTAAAGGGATAGTTACTAGGTAGCTGCCTCGGAGAGTTGTGTAGTCTTCGTGTCCGCAAATAATGTGGGTCTTCGTGGATTCGGGAAAAGAAATAGTGTAGTGCTTGTCATCGAGTTGTTCTGTAGCTTCTTGATTTAATGTCACGTTGGTCATCTTGCATAGATTATGAAGTGATTGGGTAAGTATAAGGCTCTGGATACAGTCAGCTTGGCGTCGAACTTGGTGTTCCATTTTCTCCTCGCAGAGAAACCATTCATTGTACTTCGGACATTCTGTCTCCATGTACACAAAACCGAGCTTATTGGTTGCAAGGAAGGGGAAAGGTGGAATCAGAGCCTGCCTATTTTTATTAGGTACTACTGCTAACTTATAGAGCTCATAAGTTTGCATAGCAAACAGTGGGACTTTTAATGTTATAACTATGTCATTATTAGAAAAGTAATATCCTGGTTTTATGATGTCATAATAGTCTCTAAGATTTAATTCTAATACATGATCTTTACTGTATAATTTTTTTATTTTATCTATCATATTTTTAAGAACTTTAATGCTCAAAATGGAATGATGCGTACTAGAAGCTCGTATAAAAGCTAGCAAATTCTCTATTCTGACTAACTCACTGAAGATATCATCTGCATTTTCTGTTAATATGGATAAAATTTGGGCGAACTTTGCATATTTAATAAGACTATAATCATATAGGGCCGATCTGTCTAATAATAAATTTAATGTTTCATTTAACTTAATTTGATTTTCTACCAATTTAGTTATAGCTTGATTATGATGACTTATCCATTCTTTATTCATACTTATGTGACTATTATATTCGTCGACTATCATATTTTGGCTACTCTTTAAAACTTTAATGGCGTTATCATAACGAGCAGCGTCTAAGTAATCCAAATTGCCTGTTATACTTTTGATGTTGGAACCTAGGCCATCTACAAGTCCTCTTTTCATGCGATTAGGTTCTAACGTCTCTAAATGTTGTAAGATAGTAACTAGTTTGTTAGTCAAATAATCTATCTGAAGTTCATAGAGAGAAAAGGTATTATTTGATAATTTATATTTATATTCTGAAAGCTGATTGCGTATGGTATATATTTTATCTTGTATATTAGTAAGGTTAATTGTTTGTAGGAATGTATGGTAATGTGTAATTAATCGCGTTTTTCCCAATTTGAATGGTAATAAGCCAGGGCCATCGTCAAGACTCTCAAGTTTTATCTCTTGTAGTGCTCCCTGATGGACTGCAGTCAAAAGAGCAATCAGGACCAGTGTTATCCTGCAACAATTGGGCACTTTTAGGAATTCTTTTCAGCCTACTTTTTGCTATGGGGTTTCGTTTTTTTGATGTGTATATATGGATTGGGAGATTAGCGAGAACCGTGTCATGTGTATAGCGTGGTGCGAGCTTTTGACGACCAGCGAGAGGATTTTTGACGAATACGCGCTGGTGGTCCTGGTATTCTGTTTCAGGCTCGCGGTTTTTATTTCTGTTTTCTATAAGCTTAGTTCGCTGTGTTAGTAACGGGTCACTTATAGCTTCGTAAACAGTTTTCATCTGTTCGCGATGGTTAAGAACATACTGTTGCAGTAAATGCTTCGTAATATCTATATCAAAAGAATCTCTCGGATCAAAATGACCGGTAATTACATCGTATGGTCTGCACTTAGTGAAACTATGTACGGAGCTATTATATCCCAGGATTGCATATGGCATAAGCTTAACTACATTCTCATCTTTATGTTTTAGTTTTAAAATACGCAAGTGTTCTAATAAAGTTAGGTGTAATCTCTCTATATTTCCATTCTCATTAGGGGTGTGTGCCAACGTACGGTGATGGTTGATTTTGTGTAAGCTTGTGAATTCTGCAAATAATTGGTTTCTAAATTCAGGTCCGTTATCAGTTACTATACTCAAAGGTAAGCCGTGATGTGTGCAGAATTGTAATAAAGCCTGTAAAACACTGATAGCAGTGCTGTCGGATAACCGATACGCTTGTCCGTACTTTGAGAATACATCGACTATTGTTAGATATTTTTCATTTTGGATTGAAAGTAAGTCTAGATGAACGATCTCAAACGGCTTTGTAGGGGGTGGTACTACATGAAACTGTTGTTTAATGGGGTTGCGATCGTATTTTGCTTGTCCGCATATAATACAATCGTTAATGTATTTAGTTACTTGTTCACGCATTTTAGGCCAATAGTAACGTTGGGAAAGAGACAGATAACACTCATTGATTCCGCGGTGATTGGTTTTACCGTCATGATAGTTTTGAATAATTTTCTGTTGCTGTAAATAATCTTTTATATTTTCCACTTCTCTTTTTGCCAATACTAAGTTCATAGCTGAGTTTTTGAAGTTATCCTGAATGATAGGTACTATGTCGTACATAGCCAAAGGTGGGTCTATAAAAAGAGCTGTTTTAATTTTGGGATTCACGTATTCTTTTATGACGTTTACAACGTCCTCTCGCAGGTTAGACTGAGATACGTATACAGATGTCTTTGTATGAGTGTCAAAAGGCTTCGTAACTGTAGGACGCTTTTTGATATAACTAGCTACAGTTATGTGAATTTGCCGGTGAAATTTATTTAAGGGTTCGTCAACTATGGGGACCTCTAAAATGGGATTTTCAAAACTAGTGTGAGCAGATGCTGTAGACGAGCCAAGTGTTGGCGGGCGTTCTGAAGGGTTTGCGACTATAGAGCTTACCTCTTCGTTATGGATCTCTATTCTAGATAAAGCATCCGCATTGGTGTTATTTTTACCTTTTTTATACATTACTGAGAAGGTATATTCGGCTAATTTAAGTTTCCAGCGTGTAATGCGTGAGTTCGGTTCTTTGAGATTCATAACCCATTGTAATGGTTTATGATCTGTCACGATAGTGAATTTTCTACCGAATAAGTAAGGGCGGAAATACTTAGTAGCCCATATGATTGCAAGTAACTCTTTCTCTATTGTACTGTAATTTATTTCACTCTCATTGAGCGTTCGAGAAGCGTAACATACTGGTTTATCACTTCCGATCGAGCCTTGGAAAAGAATTGCGCCTATGGCGAAGTTGGAAGCGTCTGTAGTAAGAATAAAATCCTTTGTGAAATCAGGATATTGTAAAATTGGGTCATTAGTGAGCAAACACTTGCATTTTTCGAATGAGTTGACATAATCGGAGTCAAAGGTAATTTTTCGACCTTTCTTTAAGCACTGTGTAAGGGGCTTAGTAATTCGGGCGAAATCCGGGATGAACCTGCGGTAATAACCGACAAGGCCAAGAAACTGTTTGATTTCCTTGGGTGTTTTAGGAATAGGGTATTTTCGTATGGCTGAAATTTTTTCTGGGTTAGGTTTTATACCATCGCCAGAAATAACATGGCCTAAATAAGCTGTTTCTAATTTTAGAAATTCTGATTTATCCATCTGGATTTTGAAATTTGATTCACGTAATCTCTGAAAGACTTTTTCTAAATTAACCATGTGTTCCTGTAATGAGGTGCTAAATACGATAATATCATCAAGATAAACCAGACAGATTACATTTTGGAGTCCTCGGAGGACGTTATCCATGACACGTTGAAATGTAGACGGGGAATTTTTGAGTCCCATTGGCATACGCAAGAACTCATAATGTCCGTGCTCAACGTTAAAAGCTGTTTTTGGAATATCAGATGGATTCATTTCAACCTGGTAAAATCCACTAGCAAGATCCAAAGTCGTGAAGTAATTACAGTTTCCTAATTTATCTAGAACGTCCGTGATGTTAGGGATCGGATATTTGTCATCTATAGTTTTCTCATTTAGTTTCCTGAAATCGACAACTATACGCCACTTGGTTTTACCAGAGGCATCTGCTTTCTTGGGCACTACCCATATTGGTGAGCTCCAAGCGGATTCAGAGGGTCTGATGATATTTTGTTCTAGCATTTTATGAACTTGTTCTCTAACCTCGTCTCTATGTATGAAAGGATACCTGTAGCTTTTCGTATATACAGGAATTTCGTCTGTCGTACGAATTGGATGTTTGATTTTGTTAGTAAATGTAAGTTTCTCTCCGTCGAGATAAAATACGTCAGCATAGCGTGCGCATAAAGTTTCTAAGTTCGCGCGCTCCTCGGTGTTTAAATGGCTAGTGCGTAAACGAGACAAAACGTCTTTCGCGCGCGCGGTCTCGGTCTCGCTAACGCGTGACGTGCGCGTACCCGTGCACTCAATATTGTACATAGCCGCTTCGACGGGCCGGTCCATTGAGAATATAATATCGTACGGTGTTGGATTCGTAACTTCTATAATTCCGCGATTGTTGTGCACTGTCGTCAGGCACTCGTTAATTACGCAATTTGATATCTTTTGTTCCGTGACTAGAACGTCGCCGTCGTGCATGTTAACGGGAATTTTAAGTAATTTTGATGAATGACTACGGATGATATCCTCGTACAAATTCACATTACGTGAATTATACATATGTATTGGAATGGGACTGACAGAATTTCGGGTGACTATTAACCTGTCTCCTAAGTCTATCTTAGTCCTCCAGTTTTCTAATAGGTCATATCCGATTAAACCATCGAAATGGTCATGAAATTTATAAATAAAAAGAGTAATGGGTTCAGACTCTTGAAATTCTTTGAAACAGGGGACGGTAATGGAGTGGTTATTACGTGTCGTTGCGTGGACACTAGTTACCTCAAAAGGTTCAAAATTTAGGGGTATGTCATTATAAAATTTACTTACAGCATCTGGAGTGAGAAACGATTGGTTTGCTCCAGTGTCTATGAGCAATTTAAGTGGTGGATTTGATATTTGAATGTAAGGGAGTCTGCGTTGTGTGTGTAAGTTTAATTCTATTTTAACTTTGCGGAGTTTCTGCGAGATTGAAAATCCTTCTCGGTCTCTGCAGGAGTAGTAGGAGTAGTTTGTGGCTCCTCTGACTCGTTAATAACGTAGTCACCAGGCATGCCAGGATACTCGACATATTCCGGATAGGACGAAATTGCGGGTGGACCGTCGCATGAGTACTCAATAGGATACATGTAATCGGAACTCTCACACATATAAGGGTCTGAATAATGATAGTCAATATCATCATAGCATTCATTAAAATTCATTTCGCGAGTTTTGAAATAATTTGACGGTGACGGGTTACCGTGTCTACGCCAGTCATGTCCGGACTGCGCAGGGAATGTCTTAGTGACGTAGTGACTGACGCCACTCATAGGTTTTGGGGAATGATTCTGATTTTGAGAGAAATTACGTTGCGGCATAGAGAATTTATTTTGTTGGAAATTATAATTAGGTGGCGGGGCACTAAACATTTGTTGAGTACGTGTGGGTTGATGAGCAAAGTTACGATTAAACATTTTTGGGTTATTGTTAGTATTAAAAGCAGGTCTCCACTGAAATAAAGGCACTGTGTTAGGCCTTTGCCAATTTGACGTATGTGCAGCTGGAAGTTGAAATGGTTTTTGCGTCGGCATGGTCATAGTGGCCATGGGCATGGTTTTATTATATGATGGTCTTTTATCCTGTAAGGAATCAGTTCTTTGCTGCAGATACATCACATTAGTCTCCTCCTGAACAAATTCTAGCGCTTGTTGTAGACTATCAGGACGCATGCATCTGATTCTCGAGCCAAGAGGTTCTTTTAGACCACGCGTATATGCTTGTAACGTAAGTTTTTGATATAACATGCGTTTCGACTCGATAGTAGTAGGTATAGTCTCATGAAGCGATACATACGTCATTATAGTACTTAAAAGATTAGCACATATCTCGTAAAACTCCTGTGGGGTGTTATTCCCTTGTACTGCGACCATGAGGTCATTGTAGAGGGCCGTTTCATCTCTCTGGTCCGAGAAATTATTTACTAAGGCTAATTTAATGCCACTCCAGTCGTCTGGACAGCCATTTGAATTTAGGATGCGTGCAGCATTTCCTATGATTTTATTTAGTATGCCGTTACCTAGACAAACTTTTGCTAACTCTGCTCGCGGGTCCTCATCCTCAATAAATTCCTGGTCTAACTGGTCACAAATTTTAATAAATCGTGGTAGTACATTTGGATTACCATCAAATTCCGGTACCAAACGCAACGCTTTGAAAATAGCATCTGGGGAATATGGCATATCGCTTTTCAACCGACTTCAAAAAAGGAGGAGGTTCTCAATTCGACGGTATGTTTTTTTTTTTTTTTTTGTATGTTTGTTACGCGATTACTCCGCCAATTCTGAATGGATTTTTACGGTTCATATTTTGTATGGTAGGTCATACTTCAGAGGTGGTCCCATATAAATCTTATCGAAATTCATTCAGCGCTTTTTGAAAAATCAACAAAGACACAAATATAGTCTTAGTATACTACATAGACGACATGCTAGTTTGGTGTTCCCTTCAGAAAAGGATGAAGCATTAAAACTATGGATCTATCATATTAAGTTGAAAGTAAAAAGTGTAATCGACTCCTTCACACATTTAATAATGGGCATTGTACAAAAGAGATAGGTATATTGAATCTGTATTGTTTAAATAGTAGAATGTCTCCACTTTTCCACGATTCCACGTTAACAGACGCCATCAGGCTTCATTTTCAGTGCATTAAATAACTTTTTAGTATTTACTGGAACATATTAGTATTTATGGACATATTTGTTTAAATCAACTTACCGATGAAAAGATAATTTGTAATTGTTTTCCGTTAAGACACCAATTCGGCTTCGACAGCACACAGCAGCACATGCCATAGTTATTATAAAAGCAGGTTACACAGAACATAATAACTAACGAATTAATCACGAAATTTACGAAAAACTAACGCAACCAAAATGGTATTCAGCTATATACCAAAAGCTTTCAGACGTCAAAACTGGTGGCCCGCCGGCTTTCAAGATGACGCGCGTGCCAATTGTTATCTCTTTTTTTCTCAGTAAATGCTGCCATATATATGACAAGTATGAAGTATTTATTTCAGGTTTCAACTTATAATGAGTCATCCATGGTTTTAATGCTTGATCCTTGCATTAAACAAAAGTTGTGATGAGGAATTTCAATATTTTTTTAAATGTCATTAGCTAAGAACAAAGAAGATTGTATGTATTTGTAAGGAGCCTTCATAATAGTTATACATTAATATCTGCTCTTAAAGAAAACTACCTATTTGTTGAAAAGATTACACAAGCGTATCATTTTTGTTAAAGGTTTCTCATTGTGGGGTCGATTTAAAAACTTGCCGCGTAGCAACTAACCGAGTCGATCTGGATTCATATAAATGCTCGTGTTGCAAGCCAAGACGAAGAAAACATTGCTCTTCGGTTTCGATTGATAAACGTTGTGAATCAAACTGAGTCGTTGAGCATGACTTTCTGGACTTTCATTAAGCCTTGATAAGTTCGTGTGTCTGAGAAAGTCTATAGGCCCGCTGCTCAAAACTATAATTTGAAATATTTATAGCATTTCTTTCCCTACTTTTCGTTAAACAATCTTTCTTCTCGTCACTACTGTCTTCCTAACGGTGCTGTCTCATTTGAGCAGCGCGTTTTAAATAAACAAAATACACTTACTACCCACTAAAAAGTAAAAAATAAAAATATTTTTTAGAAAAAAACAAAACCGACTTCAAGGCTATACCTACACGTACAAACTTAAACTAAAAAGTAGAAAATAATATTTTAATTACTTCAAAGCAAAGAGCATTAAAGGACAATCAACGAAATTATTGATACTTATATACCTATTTACAATTTATAATAAGTTATTTTTGGAGTCGGTGCCAGCCAAAGCAAAAATAAGCTTAATGGATACCTCACTTCACTCAGGCATATCATATTGTTCCTTAAATTGTTATTTAAACTGTCCTTCTTGGCTGGCACCGACTCCAGAAATAACTTATTATAAATTGTAAATAGGTATATAAGTATCAATAATTTCGTTGATTGTCCTTTAATGCTCTTTGCTTTGAAGTAATTAAAATATTATTTTCTACTTTTTAGTTTAAGTTTGTACGTGTAGGTATAGCCTTGAAGTCGGTTTTTTGATTTTACACTTTCTAAACTTAGAACGGAGTTACCGGGATTTAATAAGTCTACACTAATACCTCTCTTATAATCTAAATTAATTCTACGTAAGTTTCTACTACGTTCAGACCCAGATGGGCTGTTCCTAATACGACGATAAATCTTTATCATATGAAATAACTAATTAATAAAAGGAAAAAAAGGGAAGCAACACAACAAGAACGATTCAAGGTGTACTTACATTTGCCTCATCTTGGTTTCTGCGATCAATGGTCGGATCACCTCCCGGCTGGAGCCTCAGGTTGTTGTAGGTTCTTCTTGGGCGAGTAGCGCGTCAGTTACTATAACGCGCGCGGTAGTAACAGGATTTCGTTTTTTGAAGGTCCTACTCTACACTCCCCTCCCAAGACGGAAGACTGCGCCAATTATGTTTGCGGCAGCGGGAGGTCTTAAAAAAAACCAATAATTTTGGTTACTATATTTAATAAAAATTTATTACAGTTTTGGAAATAAAACTTATAAAAAAAATATATTCCTAGTCTAGGTTTAATGCGACATCGACCGATGTGAGGACCGAAGTGTGCGCAGGGGTCGGCTTCCGGTGGCGCCGTCCAGTCGTGCAGCATCAGCAGTTTACTGGAAACGCGGTCGCCGATGTTGCAATAGAATAGAGTCCAAGAGTCATAGAGTGCCGTGTGCACTGTGTATAATAATATTGCTACGTTAGCACATTCGATGGTGGCTGCTAACGTAACAAGTATGCTCCCAATGTAAATATGTACAATATGTCGTGCAATAATAACAACAGTGATACTCTGTGACATGTAGTATGTGTATCAAAATAATCATTTAGTGAGTCTAAGGAAAGACTTGAGAGAGCGTGGTCCAGAATAGAAATCATAATAATAATTTTGTTCAAATCACCCGCCGCGACGTCATGACAATGAGATAAGTACCTAGGTACATTATATATGTACTTATACCTACGTGTACCACCTTGGACCTATTAACCTCCGGACACGACCCGATATCGTCGAAGTATGGAATCACGTTCAACCAACTATCCGAGGGGGGAAAGACTTCACACAACGCTAACTTTACGTAATTAATACACACTATCGTAAAAGCCTTGTTCATTTTTTCGCACACAGGACGTTTTATTGTTGTGTGATCTATTGTTGCACTACTTTGACATAGAGCGTTGTCACTGTCTAACTACCACCACTGAAACATTTTTTTATGCATTACATAGACAAAATGAGCGACTGACACTAGTGATTGACGCAGTCGATAACTTGGTATCGAGAACGAACGAATGAATGACAATTTCTTATTTCTGGTTAATATTAGTTCAGTTATTAAAAAATAAACCTGTATATTGTTGTAATAGTTTAATGTTTGGTACTGCACACAATTATGACAAGAGGTGACATAATAGTTATACTATGCTTGCTTTTATCGTCTCGTCTATTACTCAGACTATCGGACCGACGTATCCAAGTGTCGTATTTATGGTTCCGTCAAAAGTGACACACTATAAGTGTAGGTATTCTGTCCGTCCGTCCGCTGGATAATTCAAAACTACAGGTCTAACAAAAATAATAAGAAATATTAATAAAACTGTGTACAATGGATTACGATTATGCACACTTAGGATTCTCTTCCAGTCGACCTTTTATATTATTAACACGTATATTTTGATTACTTGGGGATTTTGAAAAAAGGTATGGTTTTCTGGAATATTCTAGAAAATCTTACGGAACTGCAAATTGTGTATGATGTAAACTTTGCTGAGTTTTTTTTCATACATGGTTATGTAATGATAAAAGTTGTTTAACTTTATTGTACAATAAAATTGAACAAAATGACACATTAATAAATTATAATTAAGGATTTATACAAAACAGGGATTTTATAAAACAAACCTGTGATCGTTTAAAGGAATAATCATTGTCGCTAGCATTTTTACACGTTACGTGGAATATAGGCCAGTATCATTATCTCAAATACGAGTACATTGTAGAGAGTCTTGAATTACCAATGTACTTATACTAACGCTCACAGAATATATATTTAACTAGCAAACGCCCGCGGCTTCGCCCGCGTGGAGCAAGTTTTTGTTTCCCGAGGGAACCATTGTTCCAGAGGTAAACATGAGCCTATGTTCAAATAAATGATATTATGTGTACTAATCAAAAATTTATGGCAATTAGTTTAACAGCCAAGCTGTGAAAGAAACAGATAAATAAACACACAAACACTCTTTCGACTTAATTATATTAAAACTGTTGCCCGCAGATTCACCTGCTTAAAAAAGGTGTTTGTTTCCAGCTGAAAAAACCCACGGTAAACCAAGCTATCCAACAGTGAAAACCACATTCGAATTCATTTAGTGGTTTTGGAGAAGAAGCTGTTGACGTTATCATTATCATAAATTATTTAATCGACGTGTTTACTTATTAATGTTTTCATCGTTTTATACATACAATACAGTTCATCATCATATTAGCCCTGCGACATATACTGCTGGACATAGGCCTTCCCCAATATACGTCACCACACCCGGTCCACCGCCTCCGAATCCTGCTGCTTCCGGCCGCCTTGCTCAGGGCGTCGGTCCATCTAGTAGCGGGGCGCCCCCCTTGCGCGCGTGCCTATCCGAGGTCTCTACTCCAGAAGTCGTCTACCTCAGCAGCCGTCGGTTCTGCGGCAGATGTGGCCCGCCCACTGCCACCTCAGCTTTATAATCCTTTTTAGTTTAAATGTATCTATACGTTTGGAGAATACTACTTTCGAACACCATTTCAGCCCCTTAGGGGATGGTTTTTCAAAAACTGTAAAACCCGTGTTCAATTATTACGTTGTTCGTGTACTCCTCCAAAGTTTCGAATTGATAGGAACATCTAATAGTTTTTCTACATTCAAACTTTAAACGCCTATTTTACCACCTTAGAGGTTGAGTTTTGAAAAACCCTTCAATAGTGCATACTGTAGATACATGAGGAATTGTGATAAATTTCAAGTTTCTGGAGCAATCGGTTTGGAAACTACCACTTTCGAACTCCATGTCATCCACTTCATCATGAGGTTATTTTTGTTTCCACTGCAGGAGCACAACCCGCTCTCATCTGCCAAAGACAGACGGAGGATTTGCCCTACACTCCCCGCGCTGGCCAGACGTCATCCACTTAGGGGATGATTGTTCAAAACTGAAAAACACGTGTTAAATCATTAAATATTTAGATTACTCCTACAAAGTTTCGAATTGATAGGAACATCTAATAGTTCTTGTCCATACAAACTTTGAACCCTTATTTGACCACCTTAGGGGTTGAATTTTGAAAACCCTTCGTTAGCGCATACTTGAGCTACATAAGGAATTTTTTTGCTAAAATTCCAGTTTCTAGAACAATCGGTTTGGAGACTACTAATTTCGAACTCCATTTCAGCCCCTTACGGATGGTTTTTCAAAAACAGTAAAACACTGTTCAATCATTAAGTTTTTAGAGTACTCCTCCAAATTTATAATTGATAGGAATATTTTATAATTTTTCTCCTTACAAATTTTAAACCCCTATTTAACCACTTTAGGGGTTGAATTTTGAAAAAAAAACCTTCCCTAGTGCATATCTGGAATACATGAGAAACCTTTGCTATACATTTCAAGTTTCTAGAGCAATCAGTTGTAAGACTACTATTTTCGAACTCCATTTCAGCCCCTTAGGGGATGGTTTTTCAAAAACTGTCAAATGTGTTATGCCATTAAGTTTTTAGAGTACTCCTACAAAGTTTCGAAATGATTGGAACATCTAATAGTTTTTCTCCATACAGACTTTGCACCCCTATTTTATCACCTTAAAGGTTGAATTTTGAAAAACTTTCGTTAGTGCATACCGGAGATACATGAGGAACCTTTGTGCTAAATTTGAAGTTTCTAGAGCAATCGGTTTGGAGACGTTGTAACGAGCCAGACGTTCAAAGCCAAATTTAAAATAATATATATATATCTAGTTATGGATAGTAGAAAGAAGATCCTTCAATACAAATTATTGAATTAAAATATATTTAATAATGATTCAATTGTTGCACAAATATGATGTATTTGACTCTCGGGAATATTAGAGATAATTTCTATGGGGAAATTTGATTTCATAATAGGTTCAAGTAACAAACTCGAATAAAATATTAAATATTACTGAAATTATGTGCAAGTGAGTTTGTCATCCGTAGTATGGGTTGTGCTCGTAGTAGAGGGTTCGAGGAGATGGTTTATTCTTTGAAGTCGGATTGTTCGAATCTCTTTAGTGGAGTATGACGTTGAAATGTAAAAAAATCAAAATCAGAATATTTATTTTCAGGATTGGAATGCATTATTGATTTTTCTATTTTCACTCTTTTGTTTAACAAAATTGGCTAGGATATAAAAGGCGAGGGGGGGGCCGGGACGGGGTCTTTTGATTGACTGTCTTTTTGGGGTAAGGGGTTACGCTGCCCAATTTTTACGCGATTAAATTTTAATGGAGTCATAATTTGTGAGATATTGTAAAAATTATTGATTTTGAGCTAGATTGCAAGAAATTGGAATCTAGTTTAGTTTATTTGTGTGCTTAGGCAATATTCTGATTGGTGAGTGAAGGTCTAGGCGGGGACCTGAACATCACAGTGGCGACACACGTCTCGATTCTTCACTAGCTAATCAGGTATTGAACGGTTTCTTGGAGAGAGAGCCGGTCCGTGTTATATTCCACAGCGGATTACATCTCCACGTCATTTGACGGCGATTCAAACGAATTATTCACAATGTCTAGACAGTGATTGTTGTGTTTGATTCCAAGAAGCGTCTGCAACTGCCGTTCCTTATTTATATATTTATATATACACTGATTATTAGGGCTCGGTCTTTGAGGCGTTTCCTAACCCCTCAGTCTCATTGACCAATACACAGGCCATAGGGATAGGTACACTGGGATTGGCCCCCACGTAGAGCTGTCGAAATAGTATAGTTAGAAGGCTTCCATTGCACCTTGGAACCCTACAGAACACACCTACGAAATTAACGTTAAATGTCGAGGCTATGGTCTCTAGTTGTTGAATTACATTTACTAGCAGCTTAGGGACCGCAAGGTTAGACAATGCTATAGGTAGGTAAAGCCTAAATAAAAGTATTGATTAAATAATTAAATGGGAAGGGATTGTGTAAAATAGTCAGGCTAAAACTAAGGTTCGTGCAAAATAACTAAAGAAACTCGGAAATAAATAAATTCGATAAATTGATAAAATTAATTTGTAAATGCGTGTGTTAAAGAATTTCAAAATTGATGTTTTAAATATAAATGATAAACAATTAGTTTTGGATAGTGTGAGATTGGTTCTTGGTGGTTTTCATATGTTGTACTACCAGAATTTGAATATTAGGCTTTAAAGTCCTAATTTGGTTTTCCAAACTATATTTTCTTAGTCTCAACTTCATGCACTAAAGATAGATTTGTTTTACTACGGAAAATTGATTTCCTAGATATTTACTTATACCAAACGGAGAGTATTATCTATAGTAGTCACTGACTGGTCTAGTCTTTAGCAGCAATTGTTCCTATGTGCATCCAGATGTCTGGAAGGCTTGGAGAACTAAACCTGGTACCTATCTAATTTGATCTTAATTTGCAATACCATAATTACCAAGAATTAGTCACACTTCATAGAACTTGAACCAAAGAAATATATTTGGTTTTGAGTAGATAAGCTCAAATATGTACGGAATGGATATTGTAGCAATAGTCGAGATGGAGAAGTATAAGTTGTGTTCAAGGATTGTTAGATAGGCCGAATTATTGAATATATAAATAATGGCATAGCAGGAGGGAGATTGGAGGTTAGGGAGGAGAACTAGAATAACCTCAGTCTTCCTGTCTTGACTATAAAGTCTTCGTTCTTCCTTTTTCATATATTACCTACGGGCTTTTAAGTTCCTCTTAGATTAAAGGAAACTTCCAGATTTAATTGTTAAATATATGCAACACAGATAATTTTAGTACAGTTTAGTCTTGGGATAAATACCTGAAAGACAATTGAGCAGGCTGATGTTATTCTATGGGGATTGGAAGGTGGTTCTCCTCCCCTCCCGTTATGCCGCATTAAATTATCTATATGATTTATTTAGATTTAATTTTATCACTATATTTTGTAGTTATCTATAGGTTCTCTATCTATAGTTCGATATAGGAGAGTAATGTATGGGAAATAAATAGGACTAGCTCTTAAACCAACAGGTTTCTATAAATCATTTACTCAGCTAATTAATAATGATAAGGATAAATTAAGTTTAGCTTTTAATTGATAGGTATAATATTATTAGGTTTTGAATACCGTATTGTGTTATCTCATTCAAAGTTCGTGGGTTACAATTCTTAAATCACAACGTAGGTCCGTTAATTTCTTTATAATCACTAGACGATCACTTCGGCCAATACATAGTATGTTCAAAGCTAATAGGTAGGTATAGGTAGGTATAATAGGCAGGTATAGAATAGTATAGTATAGTTAGTATAGACGAAAAAGGTTAGAGTAGGATTAGTTAGGATAGTCTGTATATTAAATTCAAAATTAAAAATCATAAATAAATTAAATTATAAATAAGTAAGGTAGAAAGTATATAGGGGGGTTGGGGGGGGGGGGTACATTTTGGTGGTGCCTTTACCAGGATTAGTATTTGGGAGTTACTATGGGATATTAGTCTAGATTTCATTTTTATGCTTTGAAGTAACTATGTACAGTGATCAACGATCGTTGATCACATTTTGATGTTCGTGTAATGGAGGTGAATAACACAATACGGAAAGTCAGTTTAGATAGAGTACAATGCAACATGCATTATTGCACAATTAGATAGTTTAATAAGTTTGGTTTGGTTGGGTTTAAATGTGGTTTGGTTCAATAGGTTATTTGTATGCTGACATGGTAGAAACAAACATAGGTGTGGTCCCATACTACAAATTAGAAATAAATAGAATAGGCTGGTATTCGGTTGGACTATTGGTCATTAATCAATGGGCACATTTATCATTTTATTTAGTTAGGATAATAAATTAAATTATTTAAAATTAATCTGTCTTGCCATAGGGATACAGAACATTCTAAATAAAATAAAATAAAAGTTAATAGTACCTAGTTGAAATATGACAGATTTGCTGTATGGAACTGTGGTTCTGTATAAAATCAATGTTTATTCTGTGGTAAAACAAACTCATTATTTTTATTTATTTAAATTAGCGCAGCGTTAGTTTAATACAAGTAAGCAGATCAATATCGGTGATGGTTGTAGCTAGACTTGCTGGATTTGGATTTCTTGATTGTTCAAGCAGTGGATTCGAGAGACCAAGGTCACAGTTTCTGGAAAAAATACTTGTAGGTAAACCAAACAGCAGTTCTAAAAAACTAATTTGTGAGCAAATGACCTGGGGGCGTAGATAAGTAAATAAATACATTTTTCAGATTTTGTGTGTAGTCTAGGTCCAAATTGGGCACTATATGGCCTTGTATTGTGGTTGTCGGGTGGTTGATTGACTGCACGGATAAATATAATAGATTCATACATTTTGTAGGGATGGGGCATTCTTGGCTTTGGCGGGGTTCGAGTCCTCGGCAGTTGAGTTCATGGCTGGGGTCGCACTGCTACACCAAATGTGTCATAGAGATAAGAAATGTTAGTTGCAAGTAGTTGACATTCGGTCATAAAAATTATTCAATACCTAATGCAAAGACTTATAATACATTAGCTCGGATATAGACATACCAGCTATCTGCTGTTCATTTATTAGGCCCATTATAATAATAATTGTTGTAAATGCACTTATATGAAGTTCACTAAACTGATATTTAAATTGACAATGCTTATAGGTGTGGTAACTTACGGTTTTACCTGTATTTAGGTTTTGATAGATATTCTGTGGTTGTACTTTGATTGATTGCTTCTTAGGTAACATTGAAAATAATTCCATTCATGTACAATACTTTAGGCCAGGTAGAACAACAGTGATTATTTCCAATTCATTGAAGTACATATGACATTAATCTTTGTACATTCTGGAAGAAAATCTATTTAATTGACGGATTTATCTTTACTACAAAATGCCAATTTAGCTTACATTATACTATCTGGTTCTAGTAGATACTTACGTTTGCATTTGATGAAGTATAAAATCATTCTTGGGTGTAGACTAACGTTTTATTTTACAAGTAAAATATGGTTAGTACATAATACGCAATTACGCCATACAAATTCTCGTTTAGATTCTCTGTCAGCGAATATGCGCTGATAATTCAATCTATGTAGCGTAATGTTTAATCTAGAATAATATTAATAGTTTCTTAAGAAATATTCCACGAAGAGTAAACATTGGAATCTTAGAAAAATGAATATATCCAATAGAAGGATTTATAAGGGTCCAAGAACGTGAAGGAAACCAACCCTTTTCACTCTTATGGTAATTTTGCTGTTGCTAAAGTGAGAGAATGCTACTTTTAACAGGACGTCAGATACCATGTCCGTACACTGTTTCAGAAATCTAGAGATGAGGCGGACGTGCAAAACATGGATATCGATAATTATCGGATATCGATAATCAATAAAAATATATTACGTAGTCTAAAAATTATCATTATATTATTTAGTAAAAATTTGAAATTATGTTAACATGAAAATTTAATTTAATTCTGAAGGCACGCACTTAATTTGACAGCACTAAACTAGCTAATATTGTCATCTTATAGTGAAATAATTTTATTTCATTTTAGAGCTGTCAAATTTAAATCTGTGGCAACTAATTGCGTTATTATATCTAACAGTTGCCAGTGGAAAGTGAAACAGTATTCTATGTAAAAAATTAATCAGTTTATTTACTTACAACTATTTTTTAAAACTACATTTTTTTTTAAATAAAATTTAAATTTACTTAGTGTTAATCAATCAATAAATATAATTATAAAAGATTATAAAACAATAAAAAAATAAAATTTCATATTTTTATCATTAGTCATTGCCTGATGTCGATGGTATATGTATCGGTCGATTAGAAATCGATATCCAAGGATATGTGTAAGTCTGGAGATGATAACGTTTGCATTCCAAAAGCTGCAGGGCCTGATAATGACGTGGTACACGATGTTACTGACGGATCCAAAGCTGCCGGGCCTGATGATGATGACATAGAGCGCGCCGTTTACCGATGCCAAAGCTGCAGAGCCTAATGATTACATTGGGTACGAGAACGTCTGAGGCCCCAAAATTTAAGGACCTGAGACGGAGAACACTACCGTGCCCGAAATGGAGCTGAAGTTGTAGAAATGCACTGAAAAGAAAATTAATATTTATTGGTCAAGAATAACAAAAAGAGTGTAAAATGAATCTGGCATTAAACATTTTTAAATTACGATTAATTATATATAAAAAAATTTGGTGTCAGTAATCCCAGCTAAGAACTATTTTATGTACTAATGAGTTTTTATTATTGTATATTTACTTTTCGCTCACGACGGTGAAGAAAATCAAGATAAAACCTGCTAGCCTGAGGAGAATTGACAAATTCGAAGACAACTGAATAGGCCTATTAAATACGTTTACTTTTAAAAACTACTTACTCTTCCTGGCGACATAAATAATGTAGGCACAGCATTATCCTTCAGTATTCGATATTTATCATCGGTAATAATACAACACAATAATTTAAAATGTCTGGAGCACACTCTATGGTGTTTTTTTGCCGTCCAATCAGCTTCGGTGGACACCGCATTAATCCACTTTTCACATTAAATTTTTTTTCATTAGGAAATCTAAATTGAAAAAATACGTGTGTGCACGTAAAAAATACGTGTATACTCATGTGCACAACACATCCAAAACACAAAAAACACTTTTTATACTTTTATCGATAAATTTTTGTCCAGCTCTATTTAAACATTTCTGTAAAATTACAAAACTAACAAAATATATGAAAGTACACTTATACATGCTCAATTAATATAAATATAATAAAAAGAAATTAATTTCCCTTACTTTTAAGCATAAATTTATCTCTTTAACATGGAAAATGGATAGGTAAACACAAAAAGAATGTTTACCTGTGAAAGTTTATAGTTTCGGATTGATTTTCTTTTCTCCCCATGCGAAATTTGCAGCGCCTTATCACACATACCATAGCTTACACCTTCACAAAATATTATCCTGCACTCTTATCACAAATCTGAAAGGATTTTAAATTAAAATAGTATTTCAAACTCGACTAGCACGCAAACCGTTGCATCAATCATTAATGCAACTAAATTCAAGATGCATTTGTCACTTGACAGCAGCGACCAAAGAGAATACAACAGCGACTATATTAGGGAACATTTTAATCAGCAGGGTAAAGTGGAGCCAAGAGCTACAGTTTTGACAAGTGGCTATGTACGCTTGATTAGTATTATGGCGGTTTCTATTGGATATATTCATTTTTCTAAGATTGGAATAGTATTTTTGGGTCCGGTTAATTTGCAGCCTGATAATGTACAGCCCGATCATTCATGTACAGGAATGTACGTGCAATAATTCATGTACATGGCATCAAAATATCGGGTTGTACAATACGGGTTGAGCATTATTGGCTGTAAAATATCAGCTCGTGTCAACCTCAGAAGAATAATGACCATAGAAACCGCCATAATACTAATCAAGCGTACATAGCCACTTGTCAAAACTGTAGCCCGCGTGGAGACTTTACCCTGCTGATTAAAATGTTCCCTAATATAGTCGCTGTTGTATTCTCTTTGGTCGCTGCTGTCAAGTGACAAATGCATCTTGAATTTAGTTGCATTAATGATTGATGAAACGGCTTGCGTGCTAGTCGAGTTTGAAATACTATTTTAATTTAAAATCCTTTCAGATTTGTGATAAGAGTGCAGGATAATATTTTGTGAAGGTGTAAGCTATGGTATGTGTGATAAGGCGCTGCAAATTTCGCATGGGGAGAAAAGAAAATCAATCCGAAACTATAAACTTTCACAGGTAAACATTCTTTTTGTGTTTACCTATCCATTTTCCATGTTAAAGAGATAAATTTATGCTTAAAAGTAAGGGAAATTAATTTCTATTTATTATATTTATATTAATTGAGCATGTATAAGTGTACTTTCATATATTTTGTTAGTTTTGTAATTTTACAGAAATGTTTAAATAGAGCTGGACAAAAATTTATCGATAAAAGTATAAAAAGTGTTTTTTTGTGTTTTGGATGTGTTGTGTACATGAGTATACACGTATTTTTTACGTGCACACACGTATTTTTTCAATTTAGATTTCCTATTTAATGTGAAAAGTGGATTAATGCGGTGTCCATCGAAGCTGATTGGACGGCAAAAAACACCATAGAGTGTGCTCCAGACATTTTAAATTATTGTGTTGTATTATTACCGATAATAAATATCGAATACTGAAGGATAATGCTGTGCCTACATTATTTATGTCGCCAGGAAGAGTAAGTAGTTTTTAAAAGTAAACGTATTTAATAGGGGCAAGCCTATTCAGTTGTCTTCGAATTTGTCAATTCTCCTCAGGCTAGCAGGTTTTATCTTGATTTTCTTCACCGTCGTGAGCGAAAAGTAAATATACAATAATAAAAACTCATTAGTACATAAAATAGTTCTTAGCTGGGATTACTGACACCCAATTTTTTTATACAGGGTTACAGGAAAAGTCGTGCTAGATCCCTTAAGGGTGTGGAGCACCCATCATTTCTGACTTATTTCACTATGAAACACCCTACCCTAAACTTAACCCTTTTCGAGATATTCGACTTTTAATTTTTTTATTGAAAATTGCTGATTTTTAGGCTACTACATTTATTTTTGTTTATTTTGTGTATCTTATTATTATTATTATTGCATTTTTACATGTGTAGTAAGATGCTTAAGGGACGTCAATCATTAAAATAGTGCACAAGTTATTTGAATAGACCGTAGTAGACAAGTGAAAGAAAAGAAATAAAAAACATATTAGAAAGTTTATTTTTCTCTAAGGGATATCTAAAAAAAATATTATGGTAATTGTTCGGCAGATGTTTTTTAAAATATCTACGGTTCATCAGCTATCTAACGAGGTATAATAATGTAGGGTTTTATTCAAATGCATTCAAAAAAATTTAGTTTCATAGGCGACAGTGGAGAAGAAAATGTATACTTAGCCCTAAAAAGTAAAATAAAACAATAGGTAAGCATGAAATGCCATTTATTAAAGGTTTTCTCACAACTTTTTCTTTTTCTACAGTTCATGTTCAACATGACCGCCTCTATTTCTAATACATTATCGCATCCTTCTACGGAGACCGGTCTTCACTACGCCAGTGGTCAATGTGGTCCTAATTTTATTTGCTGCATCCACAATCCTTTCTCTTAAGTCTTCCACAGACGAAACTGGATTCGGCTCGCTGTACACGAGACTTTTCATGCAGCCCCACACATGAAAATCCATGGGGGTTAGGTCCGGACTTCTTGCTGGCCATGGCAATGGCCCACCTCGTCCAATCCATTTGTTTGGATAATTTGTGTCCAGCCAGTCTCTGACACTTCTCCTGAAATGGGCAGGGCAGCCATCGTGTTGGAACCACATGTCCCTGATCAGGTTGCAGAGTGGCAGATCATCCAGCAAATCACTCAAGTCTGCTCTCAGGAAATTTTCGTAGCTTTCACAAATGGATTGGACGAGGTGGGCCATTGCCATGGCCAGCAAGAAGTCCGGACCTAACCCCCATGGATTTTCATGTGTGGGGCTGCATGAAAAGTCTCGTGTACAGCGAGCCGAATCCAGTTTCGTCTGTGGAAGACTTAAGAGAAAGGATTGTGGATGCAGCAAATAAAATGAGGACCACATTGACCACTGGCGTAGTGAAGACCGGTCTCCGTAGAAGGATGCGACAATGTATTAGAAATAGAGGCGGCCATGTTGAACATGAACTGTAGAAAAAGAAAAAGTTGTGAGAAAACCTTTAATAAATGGCATTTCATGCTTACCTATTGTTTTATTTTACTTTTTAGGGCTAAGTATACATTTTCTTCTCCACTGTCGCCTATGAAACTAAATTTTTTTGAATGCATTTGAATAAAACCCTACATTATTATACCTCGTTAGATAGCTGATGAACCGTAGATATTTTAAAAAACATCTGCCGAACAATTACCATAATATTTTTTTTAGATATCCCTTAGAGAAAAATAAACTTTCTAATATGTTTTTTATTTCTTTTCTTTCACTTGTCTACTACGGTCTATTCAAATAACTTGTGCTCTATTTTAATGATTGACGTCCTAAAGCATCTTACTACACATGTAAAAATGCAATAATAATAATAATAAGATACACAAAATAAACAAAAATAAATGTAGTAGCCTAAAAATCAGCAATTTTCAATAAAAAAATTAAAAGTCGAATATCTCGAAAAGGGTTAAGTTTAGGGTAGGGTGTTTCATAGTGAAATAAGTCAGAAATGATGGGTGCTCCACACCCTTAAGGGACCTAGCACGACTTTTCCTGTAACCCTGTATATAATTAATCTTAATTTAAAAATGTTTAATGCCAGATTCATTTTACACTCTTTTTGTTATTCTTGACCAATAAATATTAATTTTCTTTTCAGTGCATTTCTACAACTTCAGCTCCATTAACTTCGGGCACGGTAGTGTTCTCCGTCTCAGGTCCTTAAATTTTGGGGCCTCAGACGTTCTCGTACCCAATGTAATCATTAGGCTCTGCAGCTTTGGCATCGGTAAACGGCGCGCTCTATGTCATCATCATCAGGCCCGGCAGCTTTGGATCCGTCAGTAACATCGCGTACCACGTCATTATCAGGCCCTGCAGCTTTTGGAATGCAAACGTTATCATCTCCAGACTTACACATATCCTTGGATATCGATTTCTAATCGACTGATACATATACCATCGACATCAGGCAATGACTAATGATAAAAATATGAAATTTTAATTTTTTATTGTTTTATAATCTTTTATGATTATATTTATTGATTGATTAACACTAAGTAAATTTGAATTTTATTTAAAAAAAATGTAGTTTTATAAAATAGTTGTAAGTAAATAAACTGATTAATTTTTTACATAGAATACTGATTCACTTTCCACTGGCAACTGTTAGATATAATAACGCAATTAGTTGCCACAGATTTAAATTTGACAGCTCTAAAATGAAATAAAATTATTTCACTATAAGATGACAATACTAGCTAGTTTAGTGCTGTCAAATTAAGTGCGTGCCTTCAGAATTAAATTAAATTTTCATGTTAACATAATTTCAAATTTTTACTAAATAATATAATGATAATTTTTAGACTACGTAATATATTTTTATTGATTATCGATATCCGATAATTATCGATATCCATGTTTTGCACGTCCGCCTCATCTCTAGATTTCTGAAACAGTGTACGGACATGGTATCTGACGTCTTGTTAAAAGTAGCATTCTCTCACTTTAGCAACAGCAAAATTACCATAGGAGTGAAAAGGGTTGGTTTCCTTCACGTTCTTGGACCCTTATAAATCCTTCTATTGGATATATCCATTCGTTCTTCTGAGCGTGTCAACATTGTACGGCCTGGAAAACACAGCCAATAATGCTCAACCAATAATCCATGTACATGTACATGAATTATTGGCCGTACTATTTTGGCTGGATTTTATCGGCACGGTCGTGGATTGCACAGCCAGAAATGCCCGACCCGATCATTCATGTACACTTTGCTCCTATTGGTCGAAGAGGTTTTGACAGCTTCATGCTCTGTTTACACAAATAATTATTCTGTTTGGGCTTACCATAGAGTTACGGACAGATTACCATCGAAGTTCATATATAGCATGTTTAAATGCTCAGTTCAGTGGTTATAATTATAAAAGTAGAGAGGCCTAAAATAGGTACTTGTTTTTTGGATTAAATAAAGTACACCTTTACCACTATTTACCAAATTACTTTGTAATGTGCCTCCCGCTATTGTTAGAAGAAAGCACTACAGCAGATACAGCTACCTACTACAACACCATCATGTCAACTTCAAATTCTTTTGGAGATATTGTCCTGTACTATATAATTTACAATTAATTGTATTGGAGACTGTGAGATAGAGTATTTTGGAGACATTGTCCTGTACAACTGTATTAGATTGTGTGCGAGAAATTATAATGTAAGTAACATAGACACTATTTACCATCAACCATGGCATTGTGCACTTCCAGGGGCAAATATGCCTTTTTAGTGAAAAAATAACACTTATGTATATGCATGTCATATATAGGTAGGGTTCCATAGTTTGTATGTACAGTTATCACCAATGGAAAGGCCATTTTACATGTGTGAAGAGAAGCTGTGAATGGTCGGAATATAATGATGAGGAAAAATACAGAATCCACATAGGAGAAAAAGACAACTTGACCATTCCTTAAACGGAACATTACATGGTGTGCTATGTCCTACTTTTACATTTGTGTTCTGATTTGGATGTTCTCATTCTTTCTCATTAGACTCAGATTACGGACCGTAAAATTCCGTGTAATGCAGAAGCGCCCTAATAGCACTTCTCACAGCGCCCGTTTGTGTGATGTCATGTCGTACACAGTCAACGCGGCTATTGTCTGTTTTTCATCGTGGCGGGCCGTTTAGTGCATTCATTTTACTTCAAATTTTGATTGTAAATCATAATGCAAGTTCTTGGTATGTTTCGATGAGTTAAAAACACTGGCAGTGTAACCTGCTTACTCATAAACATAAATAAATTTGAGTGGAATAGTCTATTGTAAAAGTTTTGTTAATTTTAATTCATTTTGTTAATGTAGGTAATTTATTATCAGTACATAGCATGGTTCAGAACCCTCCAAGCGCAAGTCCAACTCTAAGTTGGCTACCTTTTATTTTGCAGTTTCAGAGTTGGTTCCATAATAAAAGTTGTTATGAATGATTGGTGGTCTAATAGTTTTCGATTTGGGAACCACTAAAAAGTCAGCCTAAATAGATAACTTATTGTTTGATTTGAAAAAAAAATATACATTTAAAGTCATTTTTCAATTCACAGATTTTAAACCAGTGCAGTCATCGAATGCAGTGCAGCATAGTCATCGAATGCAGTGCTGCAATATCTTCTCTGGCTTTCGGTGAAAAAAAGTCATGATGAAGTAAAAAACAAGGGCAAAGTTTAATGACTCCACTCTACTGATCTTAGAATCAAGGATTATACACATTATACATATATAACATTATATGTATGTATAACAAATTAACTATAAATAAAAATAATTAACCATGCATTATGTTGTCTGATTCCTTAATTTTATATAGATTTTTGATGATAGAGGGAGTTGAATAATATCTAAGTACCAACAATCTCTATGTACTACTAGATGGAGCGTTCCAAACAATCGCTCTGTTCCACGCAAGTAGCCACAACTCTTTCATATTCACAATGAAACTTGTACAGTTACTATGCAGAACATTTAATTAATACTAAATATTGACGCTACGGTTAAATAATGTCATATAGTTCAGGTATTTAGTTATTAATGTTATTATGCAGTCTATTATGCACTTATTTTGCCCCCCTCGCTCTTACTGCCTTGTCTCACACCCTGTAGGGTTGGCTGGAAGAGATCTCTTTTAGAGATAAGCTCACCTTTGTACACACCATTTATTACTGTATTTAATTTTAAGATGTGCAATAAAGAATATATATATATATTCTTATATAAGTACCATATGTACTCATCCTTCAGGTTAAGTCTACCTTACCTTAGTTACTTTAAATAATGACTTAATCAAATTAAAACTTTAGTCCCCTATTTCACCTATTGACCTGGTCAACATCAGTGTCACAGGATAGCGCGTGTGTGAACCGCACCAGAAAAACAAACATTTGATACAAACTTGAAGTTTTTATCTCAAATAGTGACTGAGATCTAGGTGCTGTTGATCTGGTCATCCTCAGACTCTCAAGATTACGCTGGTGTAAACTGCACCATGAATCAAAACAATTGAGTTCAAACTGATCTTTCTACCTGAAACAGTTAATGAGATCCAGGTTCTATTGTTCATCATACACTTGAAATTATCAGTGTGAAGTATATGCTTATATATCTACTACTATCCCTACTCACGCCACTTACAGTTACACCAAGTCTTTTACCGTACAAGCAGCGAGGCTCTGGAACCAACTCCCTGTCTACGTTCGAAAGTCCCCCTCCCTGATGTCCTTTAAAAACAACTTAAAAAAGTACTATGGGTTCAATACCGAAGCTTTGATCTGACTTATATTACAGTATATAAACTACTAATAAGTATTTATTGGGATATATAATCTAATAGTGTATATGAACATATGTATGTATATATATATATATATATATATGTATGTATATATCTTATATATTATGTGTATAAATTTATGTGTATATGGATATTTGTATCATTCACTTATATCGTCTATGTATATATTGTTCGTTTATGTTTATGTAATATGTATTTTCAAATTTTATTAAAAGTAGGTACATTTCTTTATCAAATTTGGTACTAAACGCATTATACTTGTCCTTTCGGTTACTCTAAGGTTGACTGGAAGAGATCCCTAAGTGGGATAAGTCCGCCTTTGTACACAGTTTAATTCCTATTTTATTATTGTTGTTGGTGTTATTTTTGGTACAATAAAGCGTTTACATACATACATACATGCTTATATATCTATGTACCAATATATTCGTCCCCTATTTCACCCCCTAAAGACTAAATACCAATTTTCTTGGATAAATAACTTCACAAGTTTCGAAGTTACGAAAATCGGCCTTACCCCGCGATTCCTACGGTAACTGGTGTTCGAATCGGTATAATTGGTAAGTATTTGTTGTGCCACAAGCTAGCTGTGAAAGTTTCAGCTCTCCAAGTCTTACTATTCGTCTGGAATCACTCGGTAACAGACAGACAGATAGACAGCCAGAGAAGTCATGTGAATATAGGGCTCCTACCCAAGGAATGGTCCGGGTACGGGACCCTAAAAATGTGGTCATCCAACCAGAATTTCAACTTTTTGAGCACATCAGATCTCAGCCTCTAAAGTGTTTTAGGGACCCATTTCTTAACAAAAGTTTAGTAACGCCAAAGATAATATATCTACAACTTTTAAATGTATTTTGTAGCTTGTTTTAAATGCATGCTTCACTGCGACACAATGTTGTATGCCCACGTGGCGGGACATAGCTGAGCTCTAACTATGACATGTAATACCTATGATCCACAATATAGATATTTCATTTCACACACAGCCATCTAATCCCAAACTAGGCAGAGCCTGTACTATATGGATATCAGACAAATGCATACTTATGTAGATAAGTAACATCCAGACACAAGGCACTATCGCTCATCACTCAAAACATGTTTACCCTGGGCGGGATTCAAACACATGATCCCATGCCTCGCAGACAGGCGTAGATATTGCGGAGCATATTAGGTATTATGTTATAGTTATGTACCTACAATTGTTGACGTTTTTTTTGTTACAGTACCTACAATGTATGTTTGTGGAAATAAAAAAAGCATTTTATTTTATTTAATCTGCATTAAAAATGCTTTCATCTAAATATTCCACACCAGAAAAATCTTCGTCTATGGCTCGAGCCTTCTCCAATAGTCTGGCTGTCTTCAGATGTGTCACTACTGCTGCTGTCATTTTGAGGGTTTATGACTATTCTGACGATGTCGCCAAAGATTTATCCTGTTACGTAATATTCCATTACTATTTTCATTACATGTTGGCATGATTTTCTCCCAATCATCAACTGAAACCTTCCGAAACGCTTGTTCAGCTGCTGCCTAGAAAATAAAACAATATAAATATTTGCAAGAACTTAAATTATGATTTTAAAATTAATTTAAGCCCTAACATGCAGCACTGTCGGCGGGATCTGGTAGGACTGATATTATGTACGGCTAACACAAGGCAAACACAAGTGCTCATCACACAAATGTCAGCCCTGGGCGGGTTCGAACCCGCGACCCCGAACTTCGCAGGCAGATGTTCTACCGACTAGGCTAAGGAGCATAATATTAATAACTTTATCATCTTTAAAAATTGAAAAAATAGTACGGCTTCGAGTTCTGTCAAACATCGTGTGTACACCAAAGAGAATATAAAAGGTGTAATTAGAGGTTTGTTCATTTTGAACACAATCACCTCAGAAGAATAATGACCATAGAAACCGCCATAATACTAATCAAGCGTACATAGCCACTTGTCAAAACTGTAGCCCGCGTGGAGACTTTACCCTGCTGATTAAAATGTTCCCTAATATAGTCGCTGTTGTATTCTCTTTGGTCGCTGCTGTCAAGTGACAAATGCATCTTGAATTTAGTTGCATTAATGATTGATGAAACGGCTTGCGTGCTAGTCGAGTTTGAAATACTATTTTAATTTAAAATCCTTTCAGATTTGTGATAAGAGTGCAGGATAATATTTTGTGAAGGTGTAAGCTATGGTATGTGTGATAAGGCGCTGCAAATTTCGCATGGGGAGAAAAGAAAATCAATCCGAAACTATAAACTTTCACAGGTAAACATTCTTTTTGTGTTTACCTATCCATTTTCCATGTTAAAGAGATAAATTTATGCTTAAAAGTAAGGGAAATTAATTTCTTTTTATTATATTTATATTAATTGAGCATGTATAAGTGTACTTTCATATATTTTGTTAGTTTTGTAATTTTACAGAAATGTTTAAATAGAGCTGGACAAAAATTTATCGATAAAAGTATAAAAAGTGTTTTTTGTGTTTTGGATGTGTTGTGTACATAAGTATACACGTATTTTTTACGTGCACACACGTATTTTTTCAATTTAGATTTCCTAATGAAAAAAAATTTAATGTGAAAAGTGGATTAATGCGGTGTCCACCGAAGCTGATTGGACGGCAAAAAAACACCATAGAGTGTGCTCCAGACATTTTAAATTATTGTGTTGTATTATTACCGATGATAAATATCGAATACTGAAGGATAATGCTGTGCCTACATTATTTATGTCGCCAGGAAGAGTAAGTAGTTTTTAAAAGTAAACGTATTTAATAGGGGCAAGCCTATTCAGTTGTCTTCGAATTTGTCAATTCTCCTCAGGCTAGCAGGTTTTATCTTGATTTTCTTCACCGTCGTGAGCGAAAAGTAAATATACAATAATAAAAACTCATTAGTACATAAAATAGTTCTTAGCTGGGATTACTGACACCCAATTTTTTTTATATATAATTAATCGCAATTTAAAAATGTTTAATGCTAGATTCATTTTACACTCTTTTTGTTATTCTTGACCATTAAATATTAATTTTCTTTTCAGTGCATTTCTACAACTTCAGCTCCATTAACTTCGGGCACGGTAGTGTTCTCCGTCTCAGGTCCTTAAATTTTGGGGCCTCAGACGTTCTCGTACCCAATGTAATCATTAGGCTCTGCAGCTTTGGCATCGGTAAACGGCGCGCTCTATGCCATCATCATCAGGCCCGGCAGCTTTGGATCCGTCAGTAACATCGCGTACCACGTCATTATCAGGCCCTGCAGCTTTCGGAATGCAAACGTTATCATCTCCAGACTTACACATATCCTTGGATATCGATTTCTAATCGACCGATACATATACCATCGACATCAGGCAATGACTAATGATAAAAATATGAAATTTTATTTTTTTATTGTTTTATAATCTTTTATAATTATATTTATTGATTGATTAACACTAAGCAAATTTAAATTTTATTTAAAAAAAAATGTAGTTTTATAAAATAGTTGTAAGTAAATAAACTGATTAATTTTTTACATAGAATACTGTTTCACTTTCCACTGGCAACTGTTAGATATAATAACGCAATTAGTTGCCACAGATTTAAATTTGACAGCTCTAAAATGAAATAAAATTATTTCACTATAAGATAACAATATTAGCTAGTTTAGTGCTGTCAAATTAAGTGCGTGCCTTCAGAATTAAATTAAATTTTCATGTTAACATAATTTCAAATTTTTACTAAATAATATAATGATAATTTTTAGACTACGTAATATATTTTTATTGATTATCGATATCCGATAATTATCGATATCCATGTTTTGCACGTCCGCCTCATCTCTAGATTTCTGAAACAGTGTACGGACATGGTATCTGACGTCCTGTTAAAAGTAGCATTCTCTCACTTTAGCAACAGCAAAATTACCATAGGAGTGAAAAGGGTTGGTTTCCTTCACGTTCTTGGACCCTTATAAATCCTTCTATTGGATATATCCATTCGTTCTTCTGAGACAATCACCACGACCACAAATAACAAATACAACAGAAATTACACGCCAACGATAATTGTTTTTTTTTTTTTTTTTTTTTTTTAAATATGGCCTTTGTTATTATGCTTAAAAGGCACAATAATTCCGCCAATGTCAAAGTAGTGGAAAATACACGAAGGAGGTTACTCTGGTTTCCAATCAGGAGGTCGGTAAATTTTGAAACGAAAGTTGAGGTGATTGTCCCACCGCCATCTAAAACAAACGACACAAACAAACTACATTCACCATCACAAAGTTAGCAGAGGGAGAAAAGGTTTATTAAGACATTTAAGGACAAGCATGCATATATTAATTATTTTGGGGTTTTACAATTTTATATTAAATATATTAATGTATTTAGCCAAATACTTGATATAGGGAGAATTCACTAGTGTAAGAAGAAACTGGAAGTTAATGGGGCGGGGGATATCAAGGGGTAAAACATCATAAAGGGAGAAAGGGTATCTGGGACAGTTGAAAAATATATGGTCTGGCGATCCCTCGTCAATACCGCACTCGCAGAGGGAGGTATCCCTCACCCTTATCTTACATAAGTGCACAGGGGTGCAAGCGTGTCCCAAGCGCAAACGGCAGATAGTTGAAGTGACCCGTCTACTGCCATCTCCGAATCTGAAGAACCAAGGTTTACGAGGAATATTGGGCTGAATGTTACCGTAATATCGACCTTTCTGCCCTCTGGAAACTCTCCATAGCACTTCCCATGATTCGTCCAGGTCAGATCTGGCAATAGATAAAAGGTCCGAACTATAATTTCTGTAATGTTTTAAAGATCCAGAATCGATTGCGTTCTTTGCCCATGAATCAGCCCATTCGTTGCCCACTATGCCGCTATGACCCGGGATCCACGCCAGCGTGACCTCCAGGCTCCGACTTTTACACTGCAATAGTATCTCCCTAATTCTGTGTATCACCGGTGACCTGTTTCTACACCTAAATTGGTTGCTGAGAATAGCCTGTAAACAGCTCTTCGAATCTGAGAAGATTATAGTTTTGCTCAGGTTATGTGACTCGATATAAGTGATAGCTTCTAGGATTGCGATAGCCTCCCCTGTGAAGACCGAGGTCTGGGGTGGGCACTTGTAAGATAGCACAATTTTGTAGGTTGGGATCCACACAGCGGCACCAACACAACCCTCTACTGACAATTTGGACGCATCTGTAAACAAGGTCAAGTAATCTTTGCAGTTCTTTGTGATCAGTTCATTAAAAGACCTGTTAGCACCTGGGTCCCCCTTAGTTATTCCAAAATCAACTATGATATGAGGTACATACACCAGGGCTTCAAAACTGGTGGAGAAAATGGAGAATATGTCAGACTGATAGGTTGGGCAAGGGAGATTTTTAAATTTTTCAAAACTTTTAATAATATTGGGCGGTGACTTATGGGCCCAGTAGTTTGAGCCTGGAATTCTATCAGATAGAGCCTCAAGGCCTGTCAGTATTGGGTGTGAGGATAACTGTATGGTTCTAAAGATAAATCTGTCTGCAAGGTACTGTCTCCTGATATTTAAGGGTGCATCCACGCACTCCACCTGTAAAGCATTTTTGGGTGAGGATCTCATAGCACTACACGTATTATAGAATTGACACTACACGTACCGCCTTGACGTGTTGACATGTGTTTTTTTTATTAAAGGTTTTACGGCTTTTGGGAACGAGTCATTTGTAGCCTGTCTGTAACTTCCACTATTCTACACCAGGATTGTTGCCAGTGATTAATTTTGTTAGTTCCACGTGTACGTGTAATTGTCAAAAAACTTGATGGTTCAGCTGGAAGACTTCTGGCTGGCTGAACCATCATTTCTATCACTTCAAGGTGTTTAGCCTTAGAAAAACGAATATATCCAATATAAGGATTTATAAGGGTCCAAGAACGTGAAGGAAACCAACCCTTTTCACTCTTATGGTAATTTTGCTGTTGCTAAAGTGAGAGAATGCTACTTTTAACAGGACGTCAGATACCATGTCCGTACACAGTTTCAAAAATCTAGAGATGAGGCGGACGTGCAAAACATGGATATCGATAATTATCGGATATCGATAATCAATAAAAATATATTACGTAGTCTAAAAATTATCATTATATTATTTAGTAAAAATTTGAAATTATGTTAACATGAAAATTTAATTTAATTCTGAAGGCACGCACTTAATTTGACAGCACTAAACTAGCTAATATTGTCATCTTATAGTGAAATAATTTTATTTCATTTTAGAGCTGTCAAATTTAAATCTGTGGCAACTAATTGCGTTATTATATCTAACAGTTGCCAGTGGAAAGTGAAACAGTATTCTATGTAAAAAATTAATCAGTTTATTTACTTACAACTATTTTATAAAACTACATTTTTTTTTAATAAAATTTAAATTTACTTAGTGTTAATCAATCAATAAATATAATTATAAAAGATTATAAAACAATAAAATATTAAAATTTCATATTTTTATCATTAGTCATTGCCTGATGTCGATGGTATATGTATCGGTCGATTAGAAATCGATATCCAAGGATATGTGTAAGTCTGGAGATGATAACGTTTGCATTCCAAAAGCTGCAGGGCCTGATAATGACGTGGTACGCGATGTTACTGACGGATCCAAAGCTGCCGGGCCTGATGATGATGACATAGAGCGCGCCGTTTACCGATGCCAAAGCTGCAGAGCCTAATGATTACATTGGGTACGAGAACGTCTGAGGCCCCAAAATTTAAGGACCTGAGACGGAGAACACTACCGTGCCCGAAGTTAATGGAGCTGAAGTTGTAGAAATGCACTGAAAAGAAAATTAATATTTATTGGTCAAGAATAACAAAAAGAGTGTAAAATGAATCTGGCATTAAACATTTTTAAATTACGATTAATTAATTATAAAAAAATTGGGTGTCAGTAATCCGAGCTAAGAACTATTTTATGTACTAATGAGTTTTTATTATTGTATATTTACTTTTCGCTCACGACGGTGAAGAAAATCAAGATAAAACCTGCTAGCCTGAGGAGAATTGACAAATTCGAAGACAACTGAATAGGCTTGCCCCTATTAAATACGTACAACACAATAATTTAAAATGTCTGGAGCGCACTCTATGGTGTTTTTTTGCCGTCCAATCAGCTTCGGTGGACACCGCATTAATCCACTTTTCACATTAAATTTTTTTTCATTAGGAAATCTAAATTGAAAAAATACGTGTGTGCACGTAAAAAATACGTGTATACACATGTGCACAACACATCCAAAACACAAAAAACACTTTTAATACTTTTATCGATAAATTTTTGTCCAGCTCTATTTAAACATTTCTGTAAAATTACAAAACTAACAAAATATATGAAAGTACACTTATACATGCTCAATTAATATAAATATAATAAAAAGAAATTAATTTCCCTTACTTTTAAGCATAAATTTATCTCTTTAACATGGAAAATGGATAGGTAAACACAAAAAGAATGTTTACCTGTGAAAGTTTATAGTTTCGGATTGATTTTCTTTTCTCCCCATGCGAAATTTGCAGCGCCTTATCACACATACCATAGCTTACACCTTCACAAAATATTATCCTGCACTCTTATCACAAATCTGAAAGGATTTTAAATTAAAATAGTATTTCAAACTCGACTAGCACGCAAACCGTTGCATCAATCATTAATGCAACTAAATTCAAGATGCATTTGTCACTTGACAGCAGCGACCAAAGAGAATACAACAGCGACTATATTAGGGAACATTTTAATCAGCAGGGTAAAGTGGAGCCAAGAGCTACAGTTTTGACAAGTGGCTATGTACGCTTGATTAGTATTATGGCGGTTTCTATTGGATATATTCGTTTTTCTAAGTGTTTAGCACTGTTGAAAACTAGTCAAATCGTTTTTGACAGCTGTAAATGCTGTCAAACAAAATAGGTATATATAAGCATTTTTCCAAACATTGGTGAAAAACAGTCGAGCGAATGCGTTTATTACGAATGCTGGTCTAACGGTACGAGATATTTTATTTCATTGTTTATGGGTTTGCGCTTGACCTCAATCGAATGCTGCATGAATGAAAAAAATTGTAGAGCTTATAAAGACCTGCAAAAAACTCCGCGACCACATATTATATTAAGGTTAATTCACAAATTGACAAAATCACAGATATATTGAATAGTTCAAATTCAAACTCAAATCATTTAATCGTAAACACAGGTCGAATACATTTAGGTACTCTATGTTTTGCTTACAGGCGTACGACATTTAGTGTTTAACGTTTCACCCACAGGCGAACGACATTTAGTGTTTAACGTTTCACAAATGAAACATTTTTTTCATTACATATTAAAATTAAAGCAAATAATTAAGTACAATATACAGATGTCAATAACGGAATATATACATGTCAAAAGCGATTTATTAAAATAATATAGAAATGTCAATTTAAATTTGCATCATTTAAAAAGTCTGTTATGGTATAATAGCACTTGTCCACGAGAATGTCAAATAGTTTTTGCTTAAAGCTAGGTAGTTGTAATGATTGTATGTGTTTGGACAATTTATTCAATATTTTAGGTGCTAGGCAAACTATACTGCTGTTTCTTTCTTATTAGTACATTACAACCACAGTCTGACTCGCCCTCGACCTTCGGTCTCAGCCTTTTCTAGCTCGTCCATCAGCAATGTTGACTGCGCTATGATGGTCTGGAAAAGCCATCAGCGCGGTCAGCAGTGCAGTCATTGCGAACCAAGGTTTTAAAGTGCTTTACTCAACAATGCGAGTAATTTTTGTAACTTTTTTTAACTATCGTAAACAATCTAATTCTGAATAAAATCTCTTTGCACAATTTCTTTCCACCGGACTATTTTTGAAACAAAACTTGGCAATAATGGATTTTCAAAGGAAATTTCTGGTAGCAGCTCGACTTTGCTCAAAAAGAGTGGTCAAAATAAAGACCAAATTACAAGTATTATTGAGTAAAATTAATTTCAATCGGTCAGGGGTAATTTAAGTAGGTAATGTTAAATTAGTGCACAGACATACCGTAAGAAAAAGGTCACATTAACATTTCAAAAATTTTAATTTGTTGCGTTTTGACCCTTATTGCTTTCCGTGAATTTTGTCTCATTTTATTGATATTTGTGGAAGTTGTGAGCTTTTAGTTTTTCAGATTGAATTTGAAAATATGCCTCCCTAATGAAGGAAGGTGGCTAAACGTGTATCCATCGCAGAGCATATTTTTATATGTTCCCAGCCTGCTATCAGTTTCATTTTAACTCAAAAAACAATAAATGGCTCATTTTTGTGTATTGCTCATAATTATCTACGAACAAATCTGAATATATATTTTTTATTATTATTTGCGCTTGACCTCAAACTCACCTGATGGTAAGTGATGATGAGGCCTAAGGTGGAACGCGCTTACCCAGAAGATGCCTATTCACTCTTTCTTTAAAAAGATCCAAATTGTACTTATCCGGAAATACCCAAGCTGGTAGGGAGTTCCATTCTTTAGCAGTTCGCATCATGAAAGAGGAAGAAAAACGCTTCGTGCGAGAGCGTGGTATGTCAACTACATAAGGATGAAGGCCCTCACCACGTCTGGTAGTCCGTTGATGGAAGGAGGATTCAAATCGTGTTACTGGGCACACTCTCCAAAATGTAAAATGTAGAATGCCGAAAGACAGGCCACACTGCGACGATGTTTAAGGCTCTGTAACACTACGGCGAGAAGGGCTGGTTCCCAAGGCCGTAAAACCTATTAAAAAATGAAGTTCCTTCACCAAACACCCCGCGAGAAATCCCCGTTTTTCTTAAGCCAGAGAGCGCGTTCCGTTTCATGCAAAATTCAATCAAGCTAATAAGTTTATAAAAAAATCGAAAAAATCATGATTTTTTTTAGGATTTATCTGATTTAGGATTTATACATGATTTTTTGGATATATTAAAAAATCGTGATTTTTTTTCCAACCCTGGTACATGCAATCGGTTTTTAGGGTTCCATACCTCAATAGAAAAAAAAAGAATCCTTATATAGGATCACTTTGTTGTTTGTCTGTCTGTCAAGATGTTTTTCTCAGGAAAGCGTGGAGGTTTCAAGTTGAAATTAATATCAAATACTCAGGTTTGCAATCCCTTGGAGCTGTGACAAAATCAAACTTCTAAGTCAACGTAATTAAAAGATACGACCGTATATGCCGCATAATCTGACACTCTCAAGAGAATCAAAATCTTTAGGGTACTTCCCGTTGACCTAGACTAGAATCATGAAATTTGGCAAGAAACAAGGTCTCACAGACTCACAGCACAAGTAAAGGCAAAAGTCCGTAAATCATTAATTTCTAACTCTATATGTGGAATTTTTACTTGACAAACTTATTTTTGCCGTTTTTTTTCATGTACGCAGTATGAAAAAAACCTCAAAACTAAGTTTGTCACGTAATAATTCCACTTTACGCTTACATCTTGGTACGGAAGCCGCAGGGCAAGAGTACTACTCGTGCTTGGCTATTTTTAAGGTTTCGTAGTAAACCTCTAGAGTTTCGCCATGTCCGTCTGTTTGTCTGTCCGCGGCTTAGCTCAAAGACTATTTAGTAAGTATACATATTAATCACGCCGACAAAAAGGGTAAAATAAAATGAGAAAAAACAAAATTTTAGGGTACCTCCCCTACACGTAATGTGGGGATGATTTTTTTGTTCCTTGTCCTATCCCATGGTGTGGAGTATCGTTGGATAGGTCTTTCAAAAATATTTCGAGTGTGTAAAGACCGTTTTTCGATTCAAGGCTCCGTTTTGTAAAATATTGAGCTTTAAAGTGCTAATGCTGCCAGCTAAACGATTGTTTATGGATATGTGAAAAAAGTCACGGCAGTAGTATATATAATGAATTTAAAAGGAAAACTATCCCAGTTAAGTAGGCTTTACAGGTTAACGAGTAATAGTCGAGCAACTTATAAAATGTACTTGGTTACGTAAATATTTCATAGAAACTCCATACAAAATAACTTATATCAACTGCAAATATAACTTTGTATTTTAAACCTGAAGAGGACTGATAGTACTGACTACGGAACCCTACATTGCGCGTGGACTGACACGCACTTGTTTTTTTTATTTTAACTTCACTGTTAAACCGATAAATAACGATAAGAATGCTTTCTTTCCATTTCCGAGGGAATAAATAGCCCTGAAAATTTCGTTCCTTTTCGGTATCGGCGCATTCTTACCGGTACCTACGAGTATCTACCTACTGACTATTATAAAAATGTAAAAAAGCCGTGTCTGTCCATTGAGGATATTCCAGAAAAAACAGTCGAGATACTGGGTACTGGGACGTAACTATGACCAAAACAATATTTTTTAGAATTTTTATCTGTTTGTTTGTGCGCGTCACCACGCTAAAAGTAGTGAACGGATTTTGATGTGATTTTCACAGTTTTGTATCTTGGGTCGAACTTAAAATCTAAGTCACATTTTATCTGATTACGGTGCAGGCCCGAACTGGGTCCTCAAACCGGCCCTGGCATTTTAGAGACGGTCGGCCCTAGGGCCTCGCGAGAGAGAAGAGCTAGGGTCACAGAGTGTTCACTCACGCGAAGCCCTCGTGAGCACAGACTCCTACAAAACACCTGACTTGGGAGAGTGAAGAGGGCCCGTCTCCCCTCGAGTCACCTCGCGTGAGTCGCCTCTTGAGACCCTCGTGAGAGTGAGGCGGTAGTATAAAAGTTTTCACAAAGCGTTCACTATCGCGAAGTCCTTGCGAGGCGAAAGTGTGATACGTTACTCCGCCTCCTCTCGCGGGCATTGTTCAATACAAAATAGCATCCTCGCGAGAGTGAAGAGACCCCGTCTCGCCTCGTGTCACCTCACCATAGCTCTTGACTCTCGTGAGGCGAGAGTGGTCGGTTGCCTCGCCTTGCGTCGCGAGGCCCTCGCAAGCACTGCCTTGCGAGAGTGAAGAGGGCCGGCCTCCCCTCGTATCACTTAACGCGAGGCCACTTCGCGATGCCCTCGTGAGAGTGAGGAGGTAGCATCACACAAGGGCGCCTCGCGACGCCCTCGTGAGAGTCAGGAGATAGCATTAGATATTTTTCATTAGTCTACGCCGAGATTTGCTTTCAACTAAAAATATGTATGGCCGATGAACATTGTTCTTTCCCACCATGGCGCACTAAGTGTTTCGCTTTTTCGTTTCGGCTGCCAACCTCCAAGGAGTGAAATTCTCTGCCGGCTTCTGAATTTCCCGATCAATACAATCTGGGCCTTTCGGCAAGAGTGAATAGGTATCTGTTAGATTAAACCATTAAAACGGGCAGAGCTTTGTGTAAATATATATATTAGATAATATAGTAATTATTAACACATCTTTTGAACAAACGGTAATTGACAAGAGAACTGTCATAGACAATACAGAGTATACCATACATCTATGCTATATTATTATCTTTGCCTTAACACTCCCACTTAATATAGCTTAATAGAATCCAGCACCTACTTGGTTTGTTTTGAACAATTAAACACATTTAAATTGAGCAAAACATAACAAAACATAATAATATGTAATAATAATATTTGTTTATTTTTAAATGACTAATTATTCTTAACCAGAACCACACTTCTAAATTTACAAAAAAATTCCTTGGAAAGTGGTTTTGTTAAAATGTCAGCGATTTGCTGATCAGTGGAAAGATATTTAATAGTAATTTCTTTATTCGAATATTTCTCCCTGATATAGTGGTACTTAATATCCATGTGCTTAGTACGCTTATGGAAGACTGGATTCTTTATGAGCTTTATTGCACTCTGGTTGTCCATGTTAATTAAAGTAGCAGATACTGGACATTCATCGATATCTGCAATTAGTTGTCTGAGCCATACAGCTTCTCTGCAGGCAGCAGATGCCGCTATATATTCCGCTTCTGTAGTAGATTGAGACACAGTCGCTTGTCTTTTGCTTGCCCAAGTTACTGGTCCTCCACTCATGGTGAACATGTAGCCAGTTGTTGAACGTCGAGTCTCAATATCTCCAGCAAAGTCCGAATCTGCGTAACCAACAACTTCATTACATGCCTCTCTCCTGTATTTTATGCCATACTCCTTAGTATCAATCAGATACCGCAGCACTCGCTTTACTGCATTCCAGTGAGTATGATCAAAGTTATTAAGAAATCTACTCAATACTCCCACTGCATAAGAAAGATCTGGCCTGGTGGTAAGTGATGCAAACATTAACATTCCTACTGCTGATCTATATGGATAATTATTATCTGCATTCTCGTTACCTGATGTCAACTGGCAGTTTGGATCAAAAGGTACTGATAGAGACTTCGCTTCTGTCATATGGAATGTTTTAAGTATCTTTTCAATATATGCCTTTTGATGAATAAATATGGATCCATCTTCGTCATTGAAACTCATCTGAATACCCACAAAAACAGATGGTAACGTTATCGTAATCCGAAAGCATTCTTGAGTTTTCTCCAATACGTTCTTTATTATGAGTCTACTTTTACACATCAACAGACCGTCATCAACATAAATTGCCAAAAGAACTGTTTCGCCGTCAAACGAACTTCTGTAAACACATTTGTCAGCATCGCAAGGTTGAAATCCGATTTCAATTAAATAATTGCAGAATTTCGTAAACCAACATCTTGGTGCCTGTTTTAGGCCATACAAGGACCTTTTTAATTTACAATAAAGATTGTTCTCTATTGTCAAGCCCAAAGGAGGTTTCATATAAATAAGTTCTTCCAAGTCCCCGTATAAAAACGCTGTTGTAACATCAAATTGACATATCTTATATCTCCTTTTAACAGCTTCAGCAAGAAGCACCCTTACAGAATCAAATCTTGCCGTTGGTGCAAAAGTTTCTGTGTAGTCAATACCATACTGTTGAGAATACCCTTTTGCACACAACCGAGCTTTGAATCTTTGATTTATATTATCGGGTGAAGTTTTGATCTTGAAAACCCATTCTGAATCAATTGCCTTCTTTCCTGATGCTAAAGGAGACAATTCCCAAGTTTCGTTTCTTTGTAAAGAGTCTAACTCCTCTTTAATCGCTTTCTCCCACTGATTCTTTTCCGGAAATGACATTGCTTCGTCATAAGTCTCAGGAATTTGAATCTCACATAAGTTTATTTCATTTTCTTCTTCAGAAACGAACCGCTTTGGAGGTTTAATAAAATCTCTAGATCTCAATGAATAGCTACTTAACTGTTTTATTGATCCCTGTTGTAATGTTTTGGAAATCGCTTCAGGTATTGAGGATTTGCTAGTGTCTTCTTCAATGTCTCGAACAGGTTCATCAATTACTTCAGATATGCCTTCCTCGCCTATATTTTGAGAGGTATTCTCTTCTTCTCTATTCATATCTTTAAAAATGCTCTCTACCTGTTCCTGTACAATCTGATTTACCTTATCTCTTCCCCGTATATCCTCTTTAGGGTCATCTAGCAGTATCATTTCTTCATTCTTTCTAAATTCTGTTACGTTAGCGTTCTCATTAAAGGTAACATTTCTAGAGACTTTAATTTGTTTCGTTTTCAAATCCAAAAGTCTGTAATTATCGCCTTCATATCCAACTAAAATGAGTTTTTTCTTGACTTTTGATCCCATTTTGTCCTTAATTGATCCGGAATATGCATGTAGGCATCACAACCAAATATCCGAATATGAGTAAGTTGTGGTTTCTTACCTGTCCACTTCTCAAATGGTGTCGAACTCTGAGTCATTGAATTTGAGGTTCTATTCAAGATGTAGACCGCACAATTAACTGCCTCTGCCCATAAGAATATAGGCAAATCTTTAGCATATAACATCGACCTAGCGCTCTCTACTATCGTGCGCATATCTCTTTCTGCTCGACCATTTTGCTCTGGCGTGTATGGGGCAGAATTGACCAATTCAATGCCATTGCTTTTCAAAAACTTTATAAACGGCTCATTCTTGTACTCAGTACCATTGTCACAGTGAAGAACTTTTACATTTCGCTCATATTTTGTTTTGCATAAAACACAAAATTCCTTAAAGCAATCGAGTACATCTGACTTTTGTTGAATAAAGAAGACAACTCTATAGCCAGAAAAACTATCTTTGAATAAAACGAAATATCGAGCGCCTTTTATTGACTGTTCGGACATCGGTCCACATACGTCACTATAGATGACCTCTCCTGGTCCATTAGCTATAGTACCCATAGTTTGAAAAGGTAGCCTGTGTTGTTTGCCATACACACACGGTTCACAAAAGAAATCAGATTTGTCAATTATCTTTACATTCTCAGTTTCTTTTATAGAACGAACATTAATATGACCTAATCGTTCATGCCATAGTTTTAAGCTACTTACGCTAGTAACATTCACTTCAGTTTGAACTACTGAACGAAACAGCATCTTGTACAAATTGTTGTCACTACGCACACCATATGCATGTATTTTTTCGTCCTTGGAAATTTGTGCGCAACTATCCTTCTTGATTATAGTAAAACCTTTATTTGTCAAAACCCCTTCTGAAAAAAGATTTCGTCGTAAATTAGGAATATATAAAACGTCACAGATGACAGAGTCAAACCATTGTCCGTCAATGAGTTTCTGAATTTTAATGCTACTAACGCCACACACTTTTAGCTCAATGTTATTTCCTAATTTTACAGAGTTCACATTTGAATGTTCCTGCAAATCGATGAACAGCTCCTTTCTGTATGACATATGGGCAGATGCCCCGCTGTCCATAATCCAGTCACAACTTTCAAGATCCTCCTGTGTGATGGTTGCAAAAGCAGAATAGTTTGATTGTGAAGAACTCGTTGAACTCGTCGCTTGCCGGTTCTTCTTAGGCATTTTACAGACCTTAGATAAATGCCCTCTGACATGACAGTTATAACACGTAGGTTTCCACTTCGACTTGACAGGTTCACTCGTTTTTGTAACTACAAGAGCTGTCTCCGTAAGTTCGTCTTGTTTAGACCTCGCTTCGATCTCTATCAGTTTGCATACGCCCTATACAAACTTGAAAAAGTTGTAAGTCTAAATGCAGTCTTAACGGCATACCATGGCTTCGTAGCTTCGACAATACGATACGGCATAATTTTTTGGGGTAACTCTAGCTCAAGAGAAATGATCTTTAAAGCACAAAAGAGGTGTGTTAGAGCTATTTGTAGACTAAAAGTTACTGACGGATGTAGACCTTACTTTAGATCACTGAAATTGCTGACTTTGCCTTGTCTCTACATTTATGAGGTAGCTATTTTTGTCAAAACTAATATAGATCTATTTTTAAATGTATCACAAGTTCATAATAGGAATTTAAGAAACAGACAGAGGCTTTGCGTTGTGCCATCTAAAACTGCCATGCTACATGGCAGTATAGTGTGCCTGGCACCTAAAATATTTAATAAATTGCCCAAACAAATTGCATCATTACGACTACCTAGCTTTAAGCAAAAATTATTTGACATTCTCGTGGACAAGTGCTATTATACTATATCAGACTTTTTAAATGATGCAAATTTAAATTGACATTTCTATATTATTTTAATAAATCGCTTTTGACATGTATATATTCCGTTATTGACATCTGTATATTGTACTTAATTATTTGCTTTAATTTTAATATGTAATGAAAAAAAATTTTAATTTGTAAAACGTTTAACATTAAATGTCGTACGCCTGTGGGCAAAACATAGAGTACCTAAATGTATTCGACCAGCTTAAAATTACCTGTGTTTACGATTAAATGATTTGAATTTGAGATTATTAATGGTCTGCTTACTTTCATCTAACGACAACCAAGCTTGTCTGAATGCAGAGTACCTCGATGGCAGACTACTGATAACTTTAGTAATTACTGCTAAATGACTCACATTCTCTCCAGCTTCACGTAGCTGTCTAGCTAGGGACTCTACTTTGCTGACATGTAGTGAGATAGACGTTCCGGTAGCCATTTTATAACTGTAGAAATTCTCGTGTAGAAGCATTTTATTCAGCTCACTCTTTTGTTCGTACACTGAATCAAGCTTTTGCATGACCTCAAATGCGCATTTGCTATCCAATATTAGCAGTTGGCGAAGGTAGAAAGTGGTAACACTACCCGTCGCTAGATGTCATTACATGTAATCACCTAATGAGTTCATGAACGTGTTACGTAACAGATGGCGCTAATTCGAAACTAGTTACAATCTGGCGCAACTCTCATAGTAACAACAGTTATATGAAACGAACTAATGGCAGTTATACCTGTCTTGCTTTAACATAGATACTTCTCATTCACACCCCTAGCCACCATGCCCGCCATGTTTCTTATTGCAGTGTCGTTCTTTGAATTTCTTTTTAACCGACTTCAAAAAAGGAGGAGGTTCTCAGCTCGACAGTATGTTTTTTTTAGTATGTTACGCGATTACTTCGCCAATTCTGAATGGATTTTGATGTTTCTTTTTTTGTTTGGTAGGTTATACTTCAGAGGTAATCCCATATAAATTTTATCGAAATAGAGTAAATGGACTGGCGGGATTTTATCTCAAATAACCAAATGTATTTTTTTCAGTACTTTCTGATCCTATTTCTTTCAAATCCGATCCATAAATTCCTTTAATTAGTCATTAATATTACATGTAGGTATATACATCTCTGTGTTATGGAAACAAAGTACCTAAGGAAAGGACAATTCAATATAACATCCAGACTCGAACCAACTTGTACATACAAATTATATAAAGTTCCCTGCCCCCAGTGAGAATCACTAGTCCTGACTCACTCACTCTAGTACATAAATATTATCTTTACTACAACGATCTCTATGTACTACTAGATGGAGCGTTCCAAACAATCGCTCTGTTCCACGCAAGTAGCCACAACTTTTTCACATTCACAATGAAACTTGTGCAGTTGCTACGCAGAACATTTAATTATTTACTAAATATTGACATAATTTAACCGTAGCGTCAATATTTAGTAATAATTAAATGTCTGCGTAGTAACTGCACAAGTTTCATTGTGAATGTGAAACAGTTGTGGCTACTTGCGTGGAACAGAGCGATTGTTTGGAACGCTCCATCTAGTAGTACCTACATAGAGATCGTTGCTTTACTATGACCTGTAAACTTGTTTTTCTTATCTTCTAGGTAACTAAAATTGGAATACAATCGCAATTGCACAGTGCTCTGGTAAATCAAGCCGAGGTAGATATCTAGATATTCAAACAGGTCACTGACCTGAGGTCAGCTGTTCTTTCTCGTTCCATTTGTTTTTCACAGTTGCGAAATATGTTATGTTTGGTAGCGATTACTACTAGTAGTGCAGTCAAATTCCGAATTGTGACCATCCCTAGCACCTTATTATTATAGCGATAAAGTAAAAATTAGAATGAACATGATTATTTATCGTATCAACCAAAAGTACCAAATAGGCATGACGAAAGATTTTGAAATCCTCTTCCGTAATGTAGGTACACATTTACTATTTACGAAAAACCTTTATTTCGGTATAAAACTTAAGTTTAACGGAGTTTAAAGCCATTTTTCTAATATTTTTTCAATATTGCGCGCAAACAGCTCGCAGCTGTCATGGCGTCGGCCTGACATCACGGTTAGGTAAACATGTCATTGTGTCTATGCGTACGAAGAAAGTCAACAAAATATTTAATTAATTCGTGTGATAAAAATGAATTCCAAAGTTTATAAGTGGTGTGCAGTACTGCAGTGTAAAAACACATCAATAAAAACACCCAACAAAGTGTTTGTACATGTTCCAAACAAGTTATGAACAAGAGATAAATGGTTTGGTTAAAGCTCGCACGGCGAAACAACGTAGTCACGAATTCGCCACTTTATTTCTGTGAAGACTACTTTGATGTGAGTATGTTATCATATATTGATAGATCTTATACTTAAAATGTTTATTTGATATGAAATAGTTGAAATATTGAGGCTATGGAATAACTAATTTATTGAGGTTATGTTTGTTTTGGTCTTGGCCATCATTCCTAATAACAATTTTAATCGTTTACTTTTCTTTTTCCAGTTGCCAAATGATATGGAAAATTATATGGAGTATCATGTGATGGGGTCAGTATCACAAGTACGTATGAAACCAGGATGTATGCCCCATAAATTTATATGCCAACCAGACAGGAAAACACGAACATCTGACACAACAGAGCGACCCTATATAGCTAAGAAACGAAGAATTATGATTCTTGAAGAGTGTAAAAAGGAATTCGAAGAAAAATGTATAGTTACAAAACAATCAAGTTTTGAAGAAATTGCATCCGGTGGTTCAGGTATTTAATATTAACTTATTTATTAGAATATAGCATTGAAAAAGTTAATTTTATTCTCAGTGTTATTACATAGGTACATTGTTGGTACACACAAAACTACATAGATTTTTCTGTGACCTAGTAATCTCCTATTTGTGTTCATAATTATAACATTGCACTTAAATAATAAAATATTTGTTTTACAGTTCAGCAGAATGTAGAAGTTCCCCAAGTAACACCAAGAGTGTTGGATAAATCAATTCAAGTACACACATGGAAAACATTCAGAAGTAAAGCTAACCAAACAATAGTCAGTTCAGTAAATCAGATGACATCACCATTGAAGCCGTTTTCACATTCTGTCTCTACATCACCATTTAAAATCAAGCATCAAGGTGTTAATAGTAACATGCCTATCTTAAGTTTGGTTAAAGTTCTTGATGATGTGATAACTATAGCTTGTGGTTTGATTAATATACAAGATTCTCTTATTAAATAAAACACAAATGAAATTACTGCATTTTTATTTCCTATTCTATACTTTTATGTAACAATGGATACACATGAGTTTTCCAAAATTTAATGACACTTTCAAGCCTGACATATATTACTCCTCAAAAGTTATACATATAATTTCTATATTTAGATTAGTAGTAAAATTTAGGTCTGCGATACTGAAATAACACTAATTTAGACCACTTAGGTACATTTGCATTTGAACCTGGGCAAAGCATTTCTTGCTGTGTTTCCCATTTTTTATATAATTGAGATACGTTTTGTTGCTTATGGGACATTTTATCTCCACAATGCTATCTTGACATATTCCATCAGGGGAACCTGCTATCATTGGATATTTTTGGGATATGAACAGTCCAGTATTCTTGATTTTTTTTCCCTAGTTTCTTGCTTATTATTTCCCATTTCATTGCTGGTGTGTCTTATTTCTCCCCCGTTTCCCGTTTTAGTTGCACATAACTGATTGCATCATCCCCATATGATGGTCTTGAAGACCTAAAATAATTGAAATTAATTAGAACAAATACATACACACTGACTTGGTGATTTATCCGATTTTAGGTGTTTACTATGAGGAAAAATACTATACTAGTAGGTGTTTTTTAGTTACAGAAATGTACTAGTTTTATCGGGTATTAACATGGTATTAACTCTAAAATAGCAACATACAAGGCTGTGAGGGAGCTCACCTCAAAAATAAACAATGACAAGTTTATTGTACAAATAACCTATGAAAGTAAAATAAACTCGCACGAGTTCAAAAAGTTTGATTATATCTAGGTTGGTTGTATCTAGGGTAAAGATAAATACAAAATTTACTTACAAGGAAGTTTTCACGTTTCTCGTGACTCAGCGAGCAAAATTCTTTATTTGTTGCGAGGAAATCGCCCAACATTAATACATCAATCCTGGGCAAATTTGAGCTATTTGCCTTAACAAAGCTTGGTTCCATTGTTATAGTACAGTGGAGTCGATAAATCACACGTAAAAGAAAAAAAATCAATCCAAATGCGTAATCAGTAGTATTCACAACAACTAGGGATCCGCAAAAAGTATCGATACCTGAGTAGTATCGATACTTTCGTTACGATACCAAGTATTTTCGTACTCGATACTTTTGTTACGATACTTTACTAGGTATCGATACTTCGTCACATACTCGATACTTTTTGGTGTACCGATACCAGACCTACTTTGTTTTGCGTATCGCCCAGCGCCAGGGATGAGAATACGCCAGCGCAAGCTCCGTACGCTCCGTGTGTAAATGCGGCAAACCGCATTGTATACTCATAGAGTGTCATCTCATTACCGTTCTCTTCTTTCTTGCTTTGCTGATGCATAACGACCCTCTCGGTCGAGATTTAGAGGAAACCACTATCTTATTAAAATATGATGTCGTTGCATGGAGACAAATTACTTTTTATGTCTGATTTTGGTCTGATTGCAGTGATAAAGACTAGGGGTTTAAAAATAACCATATTTACATCTACCATTAAGTCAATGTTGATTGTAATAAATAAATAGAGACGGAATATTATTATTATACCAATAATAATATTCCGTCTCTATTTATACTATTTTTATTATTAACTAGCTGTGCCCGCGGTTCCGCTCGCGTGGACTACAGGATCCGCTCCCATTCCCACTTCCGCTCCCTATCCCTTTTCCACTCAGACTTCAATCCAGGTCCAGGTCCAGGTCCAGGTCCAGGTCCAGGTCCAGGTCCAGTTCCAGGTCCAGGTCCAGATCCAGGTCCAGGTCCAGGTCCAAATTTTGAGGTTTCTAATGTGATGAAAAAGTACTCGATACTGAGTAGTATCGATACTATGATTCGATACTATCGTCGGCATCAATACTTTTGATGCGATACTGGTATCGAATACAGTATCGTTACTTTTATTTTTTTGCGTATCCCTAACAACATCAAAACACAGAGAATGACAGTATAGTTTACCTAGGCGTGACGTCATGCACTGTGATTGGTGTTTCAGTCAAAATGGCCGATTGCAGTATTTTAATTAATGTTTTATTTTATTGAAAATCTTAATAATCTGAACCTTTTAAATAAAACTAAACCAGTGTTTTAAATTCTTTTAATATGAATTTTCCCCTAACATTATTAAATCGACGATTTTTGGATACTGTCGATCCATACCATTTTTAATTTCGCTTTGTTTAAGTACTCAATTTATATTTTTACTATGGGTAGAGGTGATAATAAGGTAATAATAATTTAAAGTTAAAGTTGCAAACTCAAATTCGAAATATAATTTTTGAAAGTTTTCATTTGTAGCTCAGATTTGTACAACAAAAACGCGATGCAAACGTCAAACGACGTTCCGTTCCGTACCGTAAGCTAAGATTTCGAGATATAATTTTTGGAGTTTTCATTTGTAGCTTATATTCGTACAACAAACACGCGATGCAAACGTTAAACGACGTTCCATTCCGTTAATAGCTAAAGAAATGTCACTTCTTATGCATCAATGCATTCAAAGATATGAGCTATTTGGGTAAGCGAATGAATTACATCAAACATGAAACGAAATGTGTTTGACAGCAAAGCTGTTATAATGAAATTGAGAGCTACTGTTCATTAACTGCTCGTCGTAGTTTATAATATTATCTTTGTACTAAGTAATATAGGTATTATCATAATTGATTACATACATGTCTTGTTATTTACCTAAACGCCATCTATTGGGGTTTGTAAATGCTATAACATTATGAAAGATATAACGTCATATGACTATTCGACCATAGATGGCGTAAAAGTCTAATTTTTCAATATTCTTATCGAATTGTGATAATTCGTTACCTGTAGCGCAATCTAGTGGACCGTTGAGTAACTACAGCTTGATTGACGCAACCAATAATGACATTTGCGGCCCTCGGTGGTAGTATATTTGTATAATGGACTCTGTGATCTGCATTGGAGCATGCAATAATTATTACTATTTCTAGTGTACATAACGCTAAAATGTTATTCATCTAATTATTACAATTTAATATTGATAAAATTATTATAAATATATTAGGTAATTTTCTCATCATTCCCACACATACAAGTCAGTAATTATGTATTATGAACGCTATAATATTCCTCCATACAGTAAAATTCTTCATCAATTAAATAGAGTTGCAATCTTTTTTTAAATTGTTCAAAATCTGTACACTGAGAAAAATGTACCCCTCGTTTTAATAGGAATTCTAGACAATTTAACAGTAATACCTCATAAATAACGACTCAGCGTCCAAACGTACGTTTTATCAGGAACCTGATATAAAGTCAAGTACGAACCGAAGGCTCTTGGATGATGTATTAATGGGACTGTACCGATTCCGGCAATGGACCATCATTGCAAGTTGTCATGTATGAACTAAAGAATTATCAGAAAATAGTTTTATAATAATATGGCGGATTGATAAATTAAAAGGTAGTCATGTTCCTCTTACTGTTATGATATCCGGTGTAATGAAAATATGTACTGTAATATTAACAGGAAATCCCTGTAAATGCATCAGCATTGGACTAATGTTACTTATAAACAGTCATGTTATTTTTCCCTTTACGATATCGGTGTAGTGATAGTACGTACCAATATATTATCAGGAAATCCTGATAAATTGATCAAAACTGTCCTGATATATTTAGGGTAGTTTTGTTATGTTATTATTCTTTCCCGATGTATTTACGTATATTACCTATATTATTTAGGGTATGTGTGATACTTTATATAGGTATTATACACATATATGTATAATTAACTTGTAAAATGTTTATTAATATATACAGGTTAAATGTAATACAGGGGAGTTTAGTCACACAGCACAGCGCAGACCTGTAGGGCTGACGAGCGCCGGATTGTATGTTGGTTAATACCAACTTTGCAAGAGTGAACTGTGCAAGAGTTGATAAAGTTGACTTTTAATAAAGTCAACTTTATCAACTCTTGCACACAGTTGAAAATCTCATGCGAATAAAGTGCGCCATGCGACTTGGAGCTGTGTGCAACCGCCGATAAAGTTGACTTTTATAATACCAGCATACAATCCGGGGCTCGTCAGCCCTGCAGGTCTGCGCTGTACTGTGTGACTAAACTCCCCTGTATTACATTTAACCTGTATATATTAATAAACATTTTACAAGTTAATTATATATGTGTATAATACCTATATAAAAACAACAAGATGTAGATGTTATTCTAATTGCGGAATTCTTGAACGTTCCTTTTCATGACGAGACTTTTTACATCCCTTTTATAAATAAAATATCAAACATCACTATGAATGAGACATAGACGTTTCGTTCTAGAATTCCACCCTTAGATAGGTGGTGAAATAAAAAAGGGTTCACAAGTCAAAATGTAATCAAAGCAATTACAATGCACATAGTTACAATACACTAATTATTGTCACATAACACAATCAATCACACAACATTTTCATTTCTGTAATGTTTAAACATACGAAGAAGCTATCTTAATTGAAACTTATTTAGCATTAAGTATACCTAATCATTATCAGCTTCCTTCGAGCTAGCAAACATTTGAGACAGCAATCATTTGAGGAAACGTGTTCTTAGCAGTGTGTTACCCGTATTAGTAGAATCTTTATTAGAGACTATGTAGACATATAAAATGGACAGCTTTATTAAAGGATTGAATCAAATAAACACAAGATTTATGTATGGAAATCAAAACATCCAGGATTCTAAACCATCTCTGGTGTGAACAGCTTGCCCGAACATAGAGGTAAGTTTGGCATTCTGGATATTCTCCATAAGTATTCCGGACAGCCACCATCAGATCTCACCCAAATCTATCACCGGCGGAGATCCAAGGGCTCAAATGGACCTCGATTGTATGAAAAAAGGCCACTGGGTAGATTGTTTTGCTCGTAAGTGTAGTTACGAAGTTACACTTTGCTTCCACCTGTATAGGACAAAATTATCGTGTTAATTTAGTTATTAGGTTAAGTATGGTTTTTACCCCCGTAAGGAACCTATCACGTTGGTGGGTCCTCCTGGTGCCTTTTAATCTGTTAAAATACTATACGAATTCAAACATAAATATTAGTGTTTTGAAATACATTAACTAAAGAAGAGATCAAATAAAATAGAGTCGCAATAGCGCCTCGTTACAAGCATTCACACAAAAGTTATGTAGGTAGTTGGTAGAACTTACCATCGAAAATATCAACGTACTGCACCTTGGTGCCTCCTTGCCCCATTTTGTAAGTAAGTCACTTGTATATTAGTCCATTTTCAGAAGTAGGTATCACATCCGTAGGTGTTATTTATGCTCAGTGTATCACATCAGTATCCGTCGCAGTAGTTCATGGCACAAATCAAAGAGAATATAATGTACAAATTATTCAGAGTATGTCCAGTTCACGGTGCAGAAGATATGGCGGCAACGGTGCGCGCGCGCGCGCCGGGCCGGTAGTATTCGCTCGATGTTGCCAGATTCGTTTTTTTTCCCGATATATTACGGTGTCAAAACCACCATACCATTTACTACCATAATAGATTTTTTTATTCTTAAGGCAAAACAATATTATCAATATATGTACCGAACCGAATGAAGTTGGCAAGTTTTTGTGTTATGTGACGTAACATTAATCAAATCAATCACAAAACACACAAATACAGATTATCATTATGAAAACCTAAAAATTAATATTAGTTACGTTGAAGTGCTACTCTAGTGCGTGTGGCACGTTTTTGGCACTTTCAATGTATATTGAGGCAAAACTATAGTTGAAAATATAATGGAAAAAATCTTTGTGCTTGGCATAGAGTTATGAGATTTAAATACTTTTGTCAGCCCATCATATATGCAATGAGAACTTGGTCCTTATCTTCATCATCGTAATCATGTCAGCCCTCCAACGTCCACTGCTAGACATAGGGCATTCCCCAGTGAACGCCACCCCACCCTCCACCAGCCAGTGCACCAGAAGACGCGGCGTCTTTCGGCTGATATGATGATGATATTGATGAATTACTATCGTGATTTGTTGCGTATGGGAAAAAGCTAATTGTCGTATTTGTTACGTTAGTTACTAATGACGAGATTACCGAGCAAGTTGGAGAAAGAGTATTTTGTTACCCTTTGTGTAAGGACATAGGTATTAAAACAGTTATGGGAATTTTTCTATTCAGCAGGATTTCAGCCGCAAATAAAAACCAATATCAACAAAATTTAGCGTCTCGCGGCAGTAGTTGGTACATAATGTACGAAATATGTATAATGTATGTACCTTGAGTAAAAAATACTATAACAAAAAAAATCGAAATCCCACCACACCATCACTGTAGAAAAGAGGCCAAGTTTTCATTGGATATTTAATTATTGGGCTGACAAAGGTATGGAAATCTTAGATCAGCTTTATCGAAAATCCTTAAACCTCATTCGAATCCAGTCAGTAGTTTTAGAGAAGAGTAACAACGCAAAAAAACAACCTAACATACAGCGTGTTCTATATAAGGGCATGTATACGAGTACATACGTCGAAGAGATTCTCCCTAAATTTAGGGGTAAAATTCTCAGTTTGGCAACACTGTTCAAACAATATTTGACATTAAAGTTCATGAGTACGGGGATGGATTCGTCCTGAATTTCCTGATAATTCTCAGTGACATACTTATTAAATTATAGGTTAGCTGCCGTGGTATCACAGGGAATTACGCGAATGTTTACCGTCCGGCACCATATTATATCACCATTTTTCTGTTAATGTAACAAGAACATACTGATTAATAATCGGTTTATTTGGGAATATTTTCTTCATAAAATAACATGATAGATAATGTTTTGTGATGCGTTCGTCAAGTAATTTCATCAGTACAAGACGAATTGTTTATCGGTCAATGTCTTCATGAGTATTTATCCGGGATAGTGGTATTAATTCATCAGTATGAAATATTAGATTATCAAATCGTCACGATATAACACTGGTCAGGAATTTACCTGTCATTTATCATGACGAGGCATTATAATTTAAACCCCCTAGCACTATATGTTTTTATGACACTGTTATAATTTAGAGACAGGCTCAGCGTTCTGATAAACTGTCAGTAATACTGAAAGTTCCGCCGTAGAACTTATAATTTATTACGATACCGATAATAAATAGCAACTTAGCGATAAATTTGCATTACTCCAAAATGCCATTTTTCTCAGTGTACGCCGTATTTGGAAAGGCAGTCTGTTATATATTGTAGGCGCCTGTCTAAACAAACTGTTGCGGTATAGCGTGGTTTTTGATGGTCCTAGGACCAACTTATCGTTACGTCTTAGGCTTGTTACATTTACAAACAAATTTGGATTGCGGCGAATAAACATGCATGTTTCGTATATAAATAAATAAATATATAAATATATATGGGGACATTTCACACAGGGCCACCTGATCCCAAACTAGGCAGAGCCTGTAATATGGATATCAGACAGCTGATATACATACATAAATACATAATATAATATATAAATAACATCCAGTCACAAGGCAAACACAAGTGTTCATCACACGAATGTTTGCCCTGGGCGGGGTTCGAACGTACGTTGTACGTTGTACGATATGTACATTGACTTTAATGTAAGAATTTTCAATTGCTTGAAATGGTTTCTGCAGCTGTCAGTCCGTTTTAGATGGCAGATTGCTCGCACACATCGTTTCTGTGCCCTGAATACTTTAATTATGTTACAAGCATTCCCCCAAAATATTAGCCCATATCGAATCGTAGCTACCACCTGACCATGGTATGACACAAGTACCGCTTGCCTGTTTGCAAACAAAACTGCATACAAAATAACTTATATCAACTGCAAATATAACTTTGTATTTTAAACCTGAAGAGGACTGATAGTACTGACTACGGAACCCTACATTGCGCGTGGACTGACACGCACTTGTTTTTTTTATTTTAACTTCACTGTTAAACCGATAAATAACGACAAGAATGCTTTCTTTCCATTTCCGAGGGAATGCATAGCCCTGAACATTTCGTTCCTTTTCGGTATCGGCGCATTCTTACCGGTACCTACGAGTATCTACCTACTGACTATTATAAAAATGTAAAAAAGCCGTGTCTGTCCATTGAGGATATTCCAGAAAAAACAGTCGAGATACTGGGTACTGGGACGTAACTATGACCAAAACAATATTTTTTAGAATTTTTATCTGTTTGTTTGTGCTCGTCACCACGCTAAAAGTAGTGAACGGATTTTGATGTATTTTTCAGAGTTTTGTATCTTGGGTCGAACTTAAAATCCAAGTCACATTTTATCTGATTACGGTGCAGGCCCGAACTGGGTCCTCAAACCGGCCCTGGCATTTTAGAGACGGTCGGCCCTAGGGCCTCGCGAGAGAGAAGAGCTAGGGTCACAGAGCGTTCACTCACGCGAAGCCCTCGCGAGCACAGACCCATACAAAACACCTGCCTTGGGAGAGTGAAGAGGGCCCGTCTCCCCTCGAGTCACCTCGCGTGAGTCGCCTCTTGAGACCCTCGTGAGAGTGAGGCGGTAGTATAAAAGTTGTCACAAAGCGTTCACTCACGCGAAGCCCTCGCGAGCACAGACCCATACAAAACACCTGCCTTGGGAGAGTGAAGAGGACCCGTCTCCCCTCGAGTCACCTCGCGTGAGAAAGCCTCTTGAGACCCTCGTGAGAGTGAGGCGGTAGTATAAAAGTTGTCACAAAGCGTTCACTATCGCGAAGTCCTCGCGAGGCGAAAGTGTGATATGTTACTCCGCCTCCTCTCGCACGCATTGTTCAATACAAATTGTTTATCTCTAAAATTAGCTTGGACCTATTAACCATAGGTCCAAGAAAATTAGAGTTCTCTTTTCGAAGTTGCCTAAAGGAGATTTAAGTGAACATGTACAACTAGACATGTCTTACGGCCTACTTGACCGGAGAATAAGGAAAAGGTTAAGTAGGGAGAGCGTAAATACCTTCGACGAATTGTTGAACAAAGCCCGTAACATAGAAGATTCTTTAAAAGAAAGAAACTGTGGCTCGAAGGTTAGCGTTACGAAGGCAGACCCTCCCAAGTCCGACTCTACGAAGTCGGGTAGTACTGGGAAAAATACCTACACGTCACGGTATTCGTCGCAGTCGCAGCGGTCGGCTAAGTTGGATAGCTTGGGCGGCACGGGCGGCGCGGCCGCTGGTGCGCAGCCCGCGCATTCGGGAGCGCCCGCGGATCGCGCCGAGCCGCCGCCCCAAGACAGCAGTGCTACGTCGGCGGGAAAAGGGAAACGCGCCTTTTGTGGGTATTGTAAACGGGGTGGCCATAATATAAATAATTGTGAAAGACTTGAAGGTAAAAAGCAGGAAAAAAGTGAAAATAAAGTCCAGTGTTATGGGTGTGGTGCGCCTAATATTATTCGTTCTAAATGTCCCCAGTGTAATTCTCCCGGTGGACAGTCGTTTTACGCATTAAATACAAATGACATTCCGGAGCGACGCCCTACACCGCCGCAGGCGCCGCCGCGGCGGGCGGCCGGCACACGCGCGGTTGGTTGCCATGGCAACCGCCGCAGTCCGCGCACTCCCGATCCGGTCAACGGCGACCTCCGCGCCTCCTCCGTGGTAGCGGCGGCTTCGCGGCCGGCGCTCCCCGCGCCCCCGCACCCGCTGTGTCAGAGCGCCACGAGTTGTGTTGCAGGTAACCCTACGGTTGCCGTAGGGGTCTGTACTAAAAACTTTTCGAGTGATCTAAATGTACGATCTACTTGTGTTGTGTGCAATAATTTTTCACATAGTAATGAATGTTTTTCCTATGGTTGCGATGTTGTAAACAATGACTTGTGTACTTGTACTGCTAAGCAGAATTGTATAAATTCTAATATTATTGATAGTGGCATGCAAGGGAAGTCGACGTCTCAAACGCTTACGTCTGCCGTATTACATGAGGCCAGGTGCTCTCAATCGTTTTTTGTAAAACCCAGTGATTGTCAATCTTTTTCCGGGAAATCCAAAGAATGTCAATCTTTTTGTCAAATGACCAGGGATGGTGAACCTTTTCGTAGGCCAATATTAAATATCAGTATTTTAGGGGAACAGGGTACTGCTTTAGTAGACTCAGCGGCAAAAAGTTGCGTTGCCGGTCATACGCTGTACGCTCTCCTTAGGCCTAAAGGACATCCTTTGCGTTCGTCAACAAAAATTGTTAAACTGGCGGATGGCATTAGTAGGTCAATGGACGTGTTTACTACCGAAGTAGAGGTGACACTCAAACGTAAAAACGATGAGTACTAAGTTTTTAATTTTTCCGGACGCGGATAGTAACGAGACGCTTTTAGGAATCGATTTCCTTACAAATTTTAATATCGCTATTGATTTTGGTGGTGCCAGCTGGCACTTCGCTGATCATTCTAAATTGAAATTTGATCTGCGGTTTGAGAATTCATCACCTCCTGCTTCGTGTGCCAGTATGGATGTCCTTAGGGAAGACGAGGCGACGTCTCTCACTGAACAACAGCGCAAGGAACTTGCCCACCTTCTCACGGAAAATAGGGATATTTTTGAGCTAGGGGGAGACCCTACACCGTTCGCTGAACACAGGATCGACACCGGCAACCACGCACCTATTGCCGTACCGCCATATCGCGTCACTCCTGCGAAAAAAGAAGTTATGCGTGAGGAAATTAACAAGATGCTGGCTGATGACGTCATAGAGGAATGTGAGTCTGCCTGGGGCTCTCCTGCTCTCTTGGTTCCTAAGGCTAATGGTAAGTTTCGTTTTTGCGTCGACTATAGAAAGATTAACGCCGTGACTAAGTCGGACGTCTACCCGATGCCATTGATAGATGAGTTAGTCCAATCGACAAAAAGGAATTGTTACATGAGTACGCTTGACATGAGGAGTGGATTCTGGCAGGTGGCTGTTCGGGAATGCGATCGGGATAAGACCGCGTTCCTGTCACCGTTCGGGACATATCGTTTCAAACGTATGCCTTTCGGTTTAAAAAATGCACCTTCTACCTTTCAGCGTCTCATAGATCGGCTACGTTCTGGGGCTTCACTAGAGAATGTGACATTGCTTGCATACCAAGACGACCTTTTAGTGATTTCTGAGGGATTTGAGCAGCATATTGCTGACCTTCGTGCGGTATTTGACAGGTTGCGAGTTTTCAAACTGCGTGCAAACCGCAAAAAGTGCGTATTTGCGAGAGAACAGGTAAAGTATCTCGGCCACGTTATCACGCAGGACGGTGTATCACCGGACGAAGCTAAGGTACGTGCTGTGCTTGATATGATGCCACCTTCTACAGTGCGCCATCTCAGAACTTTCTTACAAACCTGTTCCTGGTTTAGGAAGTTCATCCCCAACTTCTCTTCGGTTTCTGAACCACTGACGCGTTTGCTGAAGAAGGGAGTAGCTTGGTCATGGGGATTAGAGCAATCTGAGGCGTTTCAAGAGTTGAAGAAGCGGCTGACATCCGCACCTATTCTCGTTCAACCTGATTTTAACAAACCTTTTGTTCTGCGGACAGACGCGAGCAATTACGCGGTGGGAGGAGTTCTGCTTCAACTTCAAGATGAAGGTAAGGATGAACGCCCTATCGAATATGCTAGCCGTCTGCTTAACTCCGCTGAACGAAACTACAGCACCACCGAGCGCGAGGCTCTGGCGGTGGTTTGGGCGGTAGAGCGCTTTAGGGGTTACATCGACGGACAGAAGGTAATTGTAGGCAGTGATCATCAGCCATTGAAGTGGCTGCTCACATTGAAATCACCTTCAGGGAGACTTGTCCGCTGGGCGCTGAAGTTGCAAAGTTTCAACATACAGTTCCAGTACACCCCAGGTAAAGCTAATGTCATTTCCGACACTCTTAGTCGCCCTATCTGCGAAGAAAGTAACAAGGAGCAGTGTGGAGTGTGTTCAGTCGTCGTCGATTTGCCCGCTCGAAGCCCAACGGACCTGCGGCGCGCTCAGCTTGACGACCCGGAGACTGAAAAGATCATTAACGGTTTAGAGAACACTTCAGAGTCTGCAGCCATTGAGGTAAAACGTTGGTCTGAAAGAGGCTATTTTATACAGCAAGGGGTGTTATACAGATACAACCCGGATATTGACAGCGAGGAACCGCAGTTAGTCGTTCCTGCTAGTCTTCGCCTGGAAATACTAACGGAGTGTCATGACTCATCGACAGCAGGACACCAGGGTATCGATCGGACCTTCCACAGGATCGCACAGCGATATTACTTCCCAGGCATGCGTCGAGCTATCGCAGACTATATTAAAACCTGTGTCACCTGCCAACGGTACAAGCCGTCAAACGAGAAGCCATCGGGCACAAAGTACGTAAAGCGGCGGTCGCGCGCCGCTAGACAGAGAGCCCGCTTAGAACAAACCGCCATTTCTCGCACGCACACATTGACGCTACGTTTACAGGCATTCAAAATCAAAATCAAAAATATTTATTTTTTCAAAATTGGAACACATAAATTCTCTTTTTGACGTCAAATTCTGCCTAAATCTACTCCACTTCCACCTGTATAACCGAGGGGAAGAAGTGGCAACAAACCCAACGGCACAGGGCCCTACCTTTGATTTATCTTATTCATTACAATCATTAAGTCTACCTATGCTGAGCCATCAAGCACTCCATGGACTTTTATCATTTAAGTAGTCATCTAACTTATAGTAGGCTTTCTTGCACAGATTAACTTTTATAGAAGATTTGAATTTTTGTTCAGGCAAGTTAATAATTTCATTCGGAACCTTATTGTAGTAACGCACGCACAGCCCCACAAAAGAATTATTGATCTTAGACAATCTAGAATGATGGATTTGTATTTTATTATTATTTCTAAGATTTAAATTATGCCTCTCACTATTTAAGCTGAGTAAAGAAAGGTTCTGTCTAACGAACATAATGTTAGCGAATATGTATTGACATGGCACCGTCATTATATTTATTTCCTTAAATAATTCTCTTAGAGAATCACGACTACGAAGCCCATAAATAGATCTTATTACTCTTTTTTGTAAAATGAATATAGAATCGATATCAGCGGCACGACCCCAGAGCAAGAGGCCATAAGACATAAGACTGTGAAAGTAGCTAAAATATACAAGTCTTGCTGTAGCTATATCTGTCAACTCTCTAATCTTTTTAACGGCATATGCTGCGGAGCTTAGCCGACCTGATAACAATTCTATATGTGGACCCCATTGCAGCTTCTTGTCAAGGGTTAGCCCCAAGAAAACCGTATTATCCACAAATGCTAACTTCTCGTTATTTAATATTATGTCATTATCACATGGTTTAACACCTGGAAGTGTGAATTTTATGCATTTAGTTTTTTTTGAGTTTAAAACAAGGTTGTTAGCAATAAACCATTCATGAACTTGCCGAAGGGTGTCGTTCACATCGTCATAGTTTTGAGCATGTCTATTAACTTCAAAAATCAGAGAAGTATCATCTGCAAACAACACAATCTTCGACATATTCTGCACCATGTACGGAAGATCGTTTATATAAACCAAAAAAAGGAAAGGTCCTAATATTGAGCCCTGTGGGACTCCTATTTTAATAAGAGATCCCTGCGACTTTTTACCGTTTATCTGAACCTTTTGAATCCTGTTTGTTAGGTAGGAGTTCAATAAACTAAGGTTTTTATTTTTGATACCGTAATGTTCTAATTTGAAGAGCAACGTTTTATGATCTACGCAATCAAACGCCTTAGATAAATCACAAAAAACCCCGATAGCATCGTGGTGTCGCTCAAAAGCATCAAAAATATTTTGCAGAAGAGCAGCACCAGCGGCCGTCGTCGAGCGGCCTTTAGTGAAACCAAACTGTTGGTCATGTAGAAGTTTGTTACAGTTGAAATGTACAAGCATTTGACTGAGCATGACCTTTTCGAAAACTTTGCTAAGTACCGGTAAGATCGAAATGGGTCTAAAGTTGCCAGGATCTCTTTTGTCTCCTGATTTGTACAATGGTATAGTTTTACTTAGCTTCATTAGATCGGGAAAAGTGCCATGATCTATAGAGAGATTAAACGCGAAGGCAAGATATGGTGCTAAAATATCAATGATGGAATTACATACTTTAACAGACATACCCCACAGGTCTTCAGTGGTTTTTATTTTTATTTGTTTAAAGGACGTTATAATATCCTGTGGGTTCACGTGCCTAAATTCAAATTCAGTGATGCAAGAGGGAACGTTCTTTCGTAAAAATTCCGCAGAAAGAGCAGCCGATGAATTTAAGTTTTCTGTGGTCTTTAGTGGTATATTAGTAAAGAAAGTTTCAAACTCTTGAGCCACCTCGGCATTCGATGTTAACGTGCCGCGGTCAGTATTTAGAATAATATCGTTGTCGCGAGGTTTGGTTCTTCCCGATTCGCTATTAATTATTGTCCATACTACTTTCATTTTATTTTCCGCGTTTTTTATTTTTTTACTAATTAGATTAGATTTGGCAGCAATACAGACAGATTTAAAAATTTTAGAATAATTTTTTACATGTTCTTTAAAGTTGTAATCTTCGGGTCTTGAAGATCTATCTGCATATAATTGAAATAGTACGTCCCTACTTTTCCTAATACCTATTGTTGCCCAATCACTGAATTTAAACTTAGTATTTTTTTTTATTGTAACTACTTTGAAAATATTATTGTATTCAGTTTCCAATGTATCAAAAAACATTGAAAAAAAATTATTTGGATCACTGATATCATAATTAAATTGAGGCAGTTTTTGAACCAACACATCAATGTATTCTTCAAGTCGACCAGCATCGGTAGACCTTTTTGTAACTGTGATGCTCTGTTGTTGACGAGCGTACGGAAAAGACACCAACTGTCCCCAGTGATCTGAGTTAAAAGATTTTATCGTTGACTTGTCATTGTATTCACAATCGCAAAAGATGTTATCTATACACGTAGTGGTCGTTGCCGTTACTCTGGTAGGCTCGAAAAACACACAATTTAAATTAAAAGATTTAAATACATTTAGAAACCTTGTACTGGTTTTATCTTTCACTAAAATGTCTATGTTGAAGTCGCCACAAACAATGATAGACTTTCCCGTTTTGGAAATTATTCTCAAGACATCTTCCAATACTAATTCTATTGTTTCAAACTTACTCCTATCAGGGCAATACGCGCATACTACAATGTACTTGTCCAGCTCAACACAAGATAACTCAATATGTCTCTCAACCGAGAGCGCAACCACATCTTTGCGTTCCTTGCATTTGATGGTGTTCCTAATTAGTATCAAAGAACCGCCGTGAATAGCAGACTCTCGGTTGTAAGAACTTACAATGTTATAATTATCGTAACTTACAAAGGATTGGTGTAATTGCCAATGTTCAGTTAGGCAGACAATATCTAATTGGGTTTTTTCCAAATATAATTTCTGCCATTCTCGGGCAGTCTCGGGCAGAACTCAATCGCGAGTATCATAAGTGATGGCGCGGCTGTTTTTGAACATGAATACACCGTATTATTATGGTTGCAGTGTATTTGGTTGTTTAAATACTACTCAAACCTGTGCCTACACGTTGAGATACAATAATCGTTCATTTAAACAATGTCACAATCGACGAAAATATTTTTCAGTCAATAATTTGTAACACCTGTGGATTTTTTTTATAATAATAATATTCTAATATACCACTTTTTTATTTACCAGTCTACTTTAAAAACACATAACGTAGGTATATTTTTACATACATACACTTTCTTGTTTTGAAAATAGTATGTCTGTCTGTCCGTCTGTTACAACCGATTTGCTTCGAATCTACTGGACCGATGAAGTCGAAATTTTTTTTGTTACAAACTGTACCGTGTGACATAATAAATGAAATGGTTTCACATATATTTTTTTATATCTAAAATAAATAATTTTAAAGTAATTTAATAAAATAGATTAAACGAAGTTGTGCGTGTAGTGTAGCTTTTATTTAAGGAACGGATATGGAACTTGTCACCCTTTTAAATCTCAACTCATTTTCGCCGAACTTGGCGCCCTTTTCACATTTATGTTTTCATCGAACTTGGTGCCTTTTTCACATTTATGTTTTTGGTGGGATCACTATTACACCATTATTACATTTTGTTGAGATTGAAATCTTCGTCGTTTGTGGCGTCGGCATATTTTTATGGATATTTGATGGTCTGCTAGGTACTCTCTAAGGCATGTAAACATGATAAGATGTACGTATGCATGTATAAACGAATCGATGTATGTATGTTTGTAAACATAAACTATCTACTCCTTTTCAAAATTCAGAATCAATACAGTAGCAACCCTAGTCACTCAGGCAAGTTTAGGTAGTTATTTTCGAGAAAGGTGAGAGCGGTCCTTCTGTATATTTTTTATTTTGTGCATCGGGTCTCCTACAAACACCTGTACTTAACCAAAGAGGTGAAGTTTTGGCAGTTGATTTGTTCGGACCGTTGCCGATAGGAGAAAAGGGGGAGAAGTGGATACTCCTGGCAGAAGACACTGCGACTCGCTGGATTGAGCTCTACGCTTTAACAGAAGCTACTTCTGAAGCTTGTGCTCGTGTACTTATAGAGCAATATTTCCTGAGGTACGGACTACCTCGTCGCATAGTGTCGGACAATGGAGTCCAGTTTGTGTCCGCAGTTATGCAACAGTGCATGTATATTTTAGGAGTAAAGCAAGACCTACTTCCTTTATATCACCCGGAGGCTAATCCAGCCGAACGGAAAAATAGAGATCTAAAAGGACAGCTCGCGCAGTTGGTTGATACAAAGCATACCTCGTGGCCAGAGCATTTGCCTTCGGTTAGGTTCGCTATGAATTCAGCTGTTTGCCATACTACAGGCGTTTCACCAGCATATCTCACTTTTGCTAGGGAGCTACGTTCGCCTTTAGACGTTCAAACTGACATTAGAGCTGTTTTGAACAAAGACAATTTTGTGCCCCAAATAACACCTTATTTAAAGGGTTTTCTTGATTCATTGATATCAGTTAGGGATCGTGTAGAGAACCAACAGGACAAGCGTAAGAATTACGCTGACAGATCACGTATACCGGGAGACATCTTCAAAGTTGGTGATCAGGTGCTTATAAAGTCTCATGTACTGAGTAATTTGTCTAAAAATGTTACGGCAAAGTTTGTGCCGAAAAGAGATGGGCCGTATTTAATCGTCAGGAAGGTAAGTCCTACGACCTATCTAGTCGCAGGAATAAATTACCCTGAGGAGGTTTTGGGTAAGTTCCATATCTCAGAGCTTAGTCGGTTTCATAACAGGAATGACTCGCCTCCTGATCCCGTCATGCCTAAACATAATAGAGGCCGTCCTCGTAATCACAGTCAAACTCAACTGCGAGTTCAATCACGGGGACGTTCTTCTGAACTCGAGGGGGAGGGTATAGCGTATGATGATTTACCAATAGAGCGTAGGCTTCCGTTGCGTGCCAATAGAGGGCAACCAGCCCTTCGCTATTCGCCAGAATGATATTCTCGGGATGTTCGGGAACGTTCGGTAGCACTCGGCTACCACCCGAACCTCCCTTCGCGGCGAGCTAGTTCGTTCGGGACCACTGACTGGTAAACTCGTGTGAGAGTCCTGCGCTCGTCGTCCAGAGCGGCCGAACTCTCTTTCTGTTCATGTTTGTTTTCGTGTACCTTATAAATTGTGTTTTCTGTAGTAATTAAACATTAACTACCACACGCGAGACTTTAATTCCGACATCCAGACGCACCCACGCCACAAAATGAGGTATTCAACATAGACGGATTACATTGTTTTTATTTCTCAATAATTTTGACTTTCGATAAAAGTAGCCATGAAATGAAATAAAATTATACTTACAAGTGAAAAGACAGATTGCCTGTTTTGCCACTATAAGATGTTCACCACATTAATGCGCATTTACCAATTTTTCACATATATTGTCTCGCCGAGCGTCTGCATCAGACTGACAAAAAGAAATAATCGCCATAGCAAAAGTTCGTGGTTCGTGACAGAGGGGGTACAGGCGAGAATGGTAATGTTACTCGTCCATAGGTTAATAGGTCCAAGTGTACCACTTATACCGCAACATATGACCTAAGTCAAGAGCTAGCGAGATAAAATGATACCACTTCTTAAGAGCTGGATGCCCTTCAACAAGGCATATCATTCATTTTAAAAGTTGGTTTTAATTTTTTTAACGAACATAAAAAGCAGGAAATCTTGAGAAATGGTATGTGTGCCCCAGTTTATTCTACTACAGAATCTCATATGTATTAACGAAGAACGTACATCATCTATGTACGACATCTCATTAACGAAAGAACGTACGAGCTCTGTCCTATCCATAGTTCATCATTCAGAATAAGAATACCGTCGGTGGATTAACTCGGTGGGAAAGACTCTTTACCTACTTGTCGAGAGGTGATTTTTCATCTATGGGTTTTCCGAAATTATCACCAGTATATTTGCTAACTGCTTTCAAACGGTGAAGGAAAACATGGTGATGTGACGTGCAAATACATTATCCCGTGAGGAAGAGTCTCACCACTCATCAGAATGATCTGTGTGTCAAATCTTCAGGCCAAGTCGCACCACAAACTTAAAGATTTCTAGTTACGAATTGGTTACGAGTACCTTACACGTGTCATTAAGGTGGTTAAGTCGAGTGTAACAGTATATTAAAGGTATGCTACACTTTGTAATCATAATCATCCAAAAGTTTATAAATATATACACAGTGTTATTTGTTAGTTACAAAATAACACGGACGCAACAAATCGTTAAAATGGCCCTGAATAATTTGCAAGTATAAAGGCCCCAGTACACATTGGGCCATGCGCTACGACAGACCAGCACAGGCCAGCATCGCCCAACCGCGAATAGGTGTTCACACAATGGCCCACGGCTCATTGCTGTCTGGCGACACACGCGCGATGGCCGTCAAAGTAGTTACGGCTGCGGCAATCTACATCTACACTAATATTATAAAGAGGAAAGATTTGTATGTTTGTAACGAATAAACTACCCAAGTAGCATTTTACTCCATTTAAGAGTACACATTTAGTTCCCATCTGAACTTAAAGCATTATTACAGTTCACTCGTGATGTATAAGCTGCATTATTGCGATTAACACCACCTGTCTAAGGGACTTATAGGAGTGTAGAGTTATACTTTTATACGGTTGTTGGTGTTATAATACTCTAACAACTGTCCTTTAGTCAACCGTCTGACTAAGAGCATTATAGGAGGGTAGAGATACGGCAATCGCTGTTTAACGGTCTACTTGTACGATGTTATACAGCTAGCATATTAATAGAACACACGTGGTCATTTATACAGCCAAAGGCTGTTATGTTTACTTGTTTTAGACTGTTATACAGCTAGTAGCTGTAGTAGGAGTTGTTTGTGGTCATTAAAATAACCTTTTTTACTATCTGTATAGAAGTGTTTAAATGGTTCACATGTGCACTGTAGGCTGTTAAAAGGACTACATGTGTTGTCCATTAACTTCAATAGCAGTTTATTTGTCCACAAGTACTACTCTTATTTGCTGTAAGCTGAACATTAATGTGAATGTGATATTATATTACACTTATCCCACAAGCTGACGTGTATTGTGTTTATTACGTCGCGTGCAAAAATTTGTGAAAATGAATAAAAAATCTTGGAAAATAAGAGCGAGAACCGGTGGAATAAGAAGAAAAATTGCAAAAGAATATTCGCAAATTCGTCCCTCTTTATCTAATTTGTTTACATTCTTTTAAATACCTCCTTGAACAGCGTAGTGTCTTTGTAAGTGTAAATACTCTGACACCAAACTGTGTGGCTCACACGAAAACAAAAAGTGTTTTTTGTTAGTTTGTTACAAAATTTGTACTTTAGGTATTCATACTTGACTTAGTACCTGGGCTAGGCGATTTAACGGACAATAATTGTTGCGGATCTCTAAAATTTCAGTATATGAAAGAATAAAACGATGATCACAATTGACCTGAACTACATCTTAAAGCTGTACATAAGTTCACATTAGAATACATTTATAGACATTGGTTCTGTAGTGGTACAAATGTGGGACTTCATATAGCCAACAGCATTCTAACAGAACACATGTGAACCTATATACGCTCTACCGCATTAAATTGGAGTTATAACAGTTCACATAGCCGTATTTCATTTCCACCATTTTGTTCACGTAACCTAAAATATTTACCATATAAATCTCCAAAATTATCATGCAGATTTATCACAAAGTACGCAGATAGAGCGATTGAGTTTTGGTTTCATGTTTTAATTAATTACCGTAGTATAATTATAATGCCAATATAATATCAAAAACTGAAAATTGTAGATTTCCTCTCAGCCAGTTTTAAATATTTTAAAATGAATATCGCGTTTTTACAGAGGCGCGTGAATATTTTAGCTGTAAATATGTATACATTTCACGATAAAGTTGCATTCCCATGGCATTTAACATTATTAAGTATTTAAAACAGGTATACTTACCGCGTGTTATCATAAATTTTTATCCAATTGATATCCGCCGGAGTTAATGTTTCTGATGGCCGGGCGTACACACAAAACCAAACTAAATGAGGAAAATTAATAAATAAAAGAAATAATTTAGGACACACGTGAACTTTAGGTAGCACTGGAGTACTTTTGTGGGATTTTATAACTGTGAAGGCTGTGTATTTAGCCACTTGTTACTCTTTATTACGCTCATGGACGTTGTATGGTTCACATGTGTCCCATATAGTGCCGTAAGTCAGCCTTTAAGCCCGATGTTACTACTTAATCTGCTACTATAATGCTAATGTACAGCCATAGTGAACTTAAGGCTGTCTAATTTGTGCCCAAACTGGTTCTATAAGAGCATTATAGCAAGCTATACAGCTCTTATACAGCTGACTTACACAGCTTGTGGAGTACATGTGAACCACTATACATCTTATATAGAACCCCGAATGCCACTTGGGTAAAAACTACTGGACCGATTTCAAAAATTCTTTCACCATTAGAATGCTACATTATTCCTGATTAACATAGGCTATATTTATTACTTAAAAAATTAGAGATCCCTACTATAAATAAGAAAAGTAGGTATAAATAAAAAAAATAACTACTTATGTCCTGCATAAACATTCATTTACTCTACGTTTATCCCAAAATGTTTAAAAAACAAATGTCCACCCGTGCGAAGCCGGGGTGGGTCGCTAGTTTATTTATATACTGCATACAATTACTCAGTACCTACTTCTCAATCAGAAATTGAACAATTCTCCATTAAAAAAAAGCGCACCACCCTGTCAGCGGTCGGTAACGAACTGAATAATGGGCGACTGTGTGAACACCACCGGCCAGGCTACGCCACGATTCCTTTGAAGTGTGCCTGAAAAACCGTCATTTCGCCATTGCGCGCCACGATGCCTGGCTCATTGGCAATTGTCCGCCATCATGCACCATTGCCCCGTGTACACAATGGCGATGGCCTGCACTGGGCCAGCATGGGCTAATGTGTACTGGGGCCTTTAGATTATATAGGTAACCGGTACGTAATTGATTATAAATAATCATATATAGGATAGATTATAGGGAGAGCTGGTAATAAGTATTGTTATAAGCCGTGTGATTCCCGGCTAAGGGCCACTAAGGGATTGCAGCAGGGACGGGCAGCAGCATTCTCCTGCGTACATGAAGATCATTACTGCGATCACCAATTCGCCTGTCAAGCGTGCATGGTGATTATGGCAAATCCCCCAATCAATGGACAGCCATTATGTGGCCCAATCAATGGATGATAATGAATAAGTAGGTATTGGAAAAACGATCTGATCATAAGATGAATCCATATGTGGTAACCGTATACGTATCATTGAATAATATAGAACTGGAACTGGGGCGTTAACTCAGAGGTATTTTTTAAATAATAAATTACCCGGTGCGGTGCGTTTCGTCCTCGTCGTCATCGATTTGTCCTAAATTTTGTTAATGAATGGGCTTTCCCATTCTCCAGATGGAACGTAGGTACTAGGTACCAAACAACCGCTCTATTACACGCACTTGCGACTACGTCACAGACTACGTTAGCCGCAACTCGTTCAAATTCACTTTGACACTTGTGCAGTTACTACGCAGAACATTTAATTATTTACTAAATATTTACGCTATTATAATACTTTTACATCTCTCATATTCGGTAAGTAGGTCCTTATTACCTCCAAATGGGGCTTGTAGGTGACCAATTAGCGCTCTAGGGTTATAATGTAGCTAGAAAAGCCCTAGGGCGGTAAGTAATTTAAAAAAAACTCTTCACTCTTTCAAAAAGTTCGCGTACATCCACGATCTAAACTTTTTGCGTACATCTAACCATCATACTGGCAACAGACATCATGCATTCAGCCCAATGACAAAAGAGGTCGCTTTGCTATTCAGCCTTGTCTGCGTATGAGTATAATAGTCATCAATTTTAAATATCGAACGGCGAAGCTCAATTTCGTTTTTGAAAAAAATAATTTAAAAAAAAGATGAAAAAAGGCGGGAATAGAAATCTTTTACTTTAAATAACTAATAAAATGTTTTATTCTTGTAATGCCGGTTTTTTTTCTACTTACCTCACAATCGAGATGTAAAGCAGAGTAGTTAGCTCGGGTGTAAGCATCAATTGCACCCTCTAACTATAGGCGCCCTCGCTGCGCTCGTGCGCAAATATCTCGGGCTGCAATTGATGCCTTACAGCCCTTGGCTACTAATCTACTATTATGATAAGTATTAGCAATAATGCATAATCAGTTTAATGTTAGATTGCAGTTATATTGCACAACTACGAGTAAATTAAATTATTAAGAAATAATAGACAAGTCGATTGCCCCAGCTCTCACTCGCTTTTACAAGCGGCCAAGCGCACGCGTCATTAGGAGACAAAGCGCCGTGCTCTGTCTCCCACAGCGGTCGATGGTAGATTAAATGTTTTGCAGAACTTTAAGTAGGTAGAATACTGCCAAATGAATATAACATTTTAAGTTGATAAAAGCGGAGGTGATTTGATCATCGTATTCTATTTATGCTTTGTTTTTTTATGTATTTTAAAGTGCAAAAGCTTAATTTATTTTCCTATCAGTGCCGTAACTAGAGCGGTGCCAGCGGTGCTCAGGCACAGGGCGCAGACCATGGAGGGGCGCAAAAATGACCTGGTAGGGAAGTTTTAAAGGGCGCAGTTATAGAAGCTCGCACCGCGGCACCGAGCGCATAAAAGGCTAGTTACGGCACTGTTTCCTATAACATAAAAAGCGGCCAAGTGCGAGTCGGACTCGCCCATGAAGGGTTCCGTAGCAGCAAGTAACATAATATAAAAGTTATTGTAGTTCGTTGTAACTTTGATCGATGTTTTAATAATAGTATTGTGGTTTACGATTTATGACGTATTAAAAGAAAACTACTTACTAGATCTCGTTCAAACCAATTTTCGGTGGAAGTTTGCATGGCAATGTACATCATATATATTTTTTAGTTTTATCATTCTCTTACTTTAGAAGTTACAGGGGGGGGGGGAGGGGGAACACACATTTTACCACTTTGGAAGTGTCTCTCGCGCAAACTTTTCAGTTTAGAAAAAAAATTATATTAGAAACCTCAATATTATTTTTGAAGACCTATCCATAGATACACGTATGGGTTTCATGAAAAAAAAATTTTTGAGTTTCAGTTCTAAGTATGGGGAACCCCCAAAATTTTTGGTTTTTTTTCTATTTTTGTGTGAAAATCTTAATGCAGTTCACAGAATACATCTACTTACCAAGTTTCAACAGTATAGTTGTTATAGTTTCATAAAGTGGCTGTGACATACGGACGGACAGACAGACATGACGAATCCATAATGGTTCCGTTTTTTGCCATTTGGCTACGGAACCCTAAAAATGCCATCGAGCGTTCTTTGGTACTGCAAAATCATCATAAAAAAATTTCAGTAAAGCTTCGGGTATAACTTTTCATAGGTATGTTTGTACTTCATAAGATTACACTAGGAGGCTAAAACTGATCCATAAATAAGTTACAGCATAAAATAGCAAAAACTGACGAAACTCGTCTTGTTCCAGGGTAACTGTGAGTACTGGCACAACACTGTCATGAAACTCGTTCGTGTCATTCATCTGTCTAATTGTCAACAAGAAAATATATAGTCGATGTGATATAAATTGTTAAATCTTTTATTTGTAAATCAAACAAAACCAAACCAATGCCAACAAATTGGTAGCAGAGCGTGGTTGCCTGTGGTTTTCTGTTTTATTGCAAAGGATTGCAAGTATGGCATCGACGACTAGTTACCGTACTGTGGAACCATTGACCAAGTCAAATTATGACACTTGGTGCTTACATGCGCAAGCTATTCTGATAAAAAATGATTATTGGGAAATTGTGAGCGGTGAGAAAACTTTGGAAATTGCGGCAGATGCTGCAGCCCAGATGGCGTTCAGAAAAGAGGATTTAAAGGCAAGAGCCGAGATTCTACTTCTTATATCGCCGTCTGAATTAAAACAAATTAAATGCTGCATGACATCTAAGGCTGTATGGGACAAATTAAAAGCTACCTACCAAAGTACTGGGCCTGCAAGGAAAGCCACCTTGCTGAAGCAATTGGTTCTAAAGCGGATGACTATAGATGAAGACATAATAGACCATCTAAATAACTACATGGATATCGTGGAAAAACTGGCCAACATGGATATTAAAATAAATCCAGATATGCTAAGTATAATGATTCTATACAGTTTACCTACAACATTCGAAAATTTTCGAATTGCCATTGAGTCGAGAGACACGTTGCCAAATCCTGAAGATCTGAAAGTAAAAATTATAGAAGAATATCAGGCCAGGAACAGTAGTGAACAACCCGAAAGTTCTGAAGCATACTACGTGAACAAAAACAAGCAAAAACCGTATTGTAAGAGCTGCAAAAAGAAGGGGCATACTACATCGGCGTGTTGGGGAAAGAAAAAGGAAAACAAAATCAAAGAGCAACATAAACATAACAATGTTTGCTTGATTACCGCAGATTCAGACCAATCAAAAGAAATTTGGTGTCTAGATAGCGGCTGTTCATCCCACATGTGTGGAGAGAAGACAATGTTTTCAAATATGATCCCTGAGACTGGCGTACTTAAGATGGCGTCAAATAAATATGTAAGTCAAATTCAAGGTAAAGGAAAAGTGACTCTACGCACCAAAAAGCACACTGTGGACATCCAAGATACCCTGTTTGTACCCGAAATGTCGGCAAACTTGTTATCAGTTGGTAAGATAGCAGACAAAGGATATAAAGTCGTGTTTGAGAAGGAAAAAGCCTATATTTTGAAGAAAAATGGTGAGGTGACACTGTTAGCACGAAGAAAGAATGACCTTTACTATATTGAATTTGAGAAGAGCGAAACTGCAAAGTACACAGCAAAAGCTGATAGTGACGTCATGGAATGGCATCGCAAACTTGGACACATCAATGAAAATGATTTGAGAAAGATGTCTAAAGGCAACCTAATGTACGGTTTAAAGTTTGCTGATGTAAAGTTGGGAACTTGCGAGACCTGCATAAAAGGAAAATTATCAAGACTGCCATTCACAAGACATGACGATATCTACACAACGGAACCACTTGAAATCATACATAGTGACGTTTGTGGTCCATTTGAATGTGAAACAATAGCAGGCTCAAGATATTATGTCACGTTTATAGACGACTACACAAGGTACTGTAGCGTTTACTTCCTAAAGAGGAAGTGTGATGTACTTAATGTATTCAAAGAATACAAGAATGAAGTAGAAACATTCCTTAACAAAAAGATTAAAAATCTGCAATCTGACAACGGTACAGAATACCGGAACAAGGAGTTCGATAATTTTCTCAAGGAGCATGGAATCCACAGAAGGCTAACAAATGCCTACACCCCACAGCAAAATGGGATAAGTGAGAGAAAGAATCGATCCTTGCTCGACAAAACCAGATGTTTGATGATAGAAGCCAATGTACCGAAGAAGCTTTGGGCAGAAGCAGTCAGCACTGCTAACTACCTGATTAACAGAAGCCCTTCAAAAGCTCTGAAAGGTGAAATTCCATTTAAAAGATGGGTTGGCCGAACACCTTCTGGTAATCATCTTCATGTATTTGGACGAAAAACCTTTATCTTAAAGAAAAGCAGACGAGGAAAGCTAACCCAGAAAACCAAAGAAGGATTATTCATGGGATATTCTTATCATACAAAAGGTTTTAGAATCTATATACCAGAAGAAGATGAAATCGTAACTAGCAGAGACGTGAAGATCATAGACAAAATGTACTATGAGAATACAGATCAAAGCTATGTAAACCTTGCATATGAGGAGGAACAGCAAAGACCTGAAAAAGAAAAACAGTATAAAAATAAAAACAAAAATAAGATAAAAGAGTTTGAAATAGAAATCACTAAGAGAGAGACAGAGAAATCACCTAACAAGGGATCAAATTCTCCAGAATCCATCATAAGGCAGAATCGAGAGTCCATCATTACGCAGAATCCAGAACCCATCATTCAGCATCAAGATGTAGTTTTAAATGAAAATTCATCACAAGAACCAGATTCTTACCATGATGCGTCAGAGGTCGCATTGCCAGAGCAATCGACAGCTGTGAATGGGAGGCCACAAAGAGAGAGGCAACTGCCAAAGTGGACCAAAGATTTCGTACTAGATGAAAAGGAAGAAAGTCTACTCATCTCAGAAATATCTTACCTATCAGAAGAAAATGAAAACGAAGAATATTGGCATGAAGCGATAAAAGCTGAAATAAAAGCACATGTCAAGAATGGAACCTGGATAATAGTCACAAAGGACAAAGAAATGAAAGTGATAGATTACAAAATGGTTTTAAGAAATAAAGTAGGACCAGATAACAATATCACAAGAAAAGCAAGACTAGTTGCACGAGGTTTCACTCAACGACCAGGCATTGATTACAATGAAACTTATGCTCCTGTCGCAAAACTAAGCTCAATCAGATCTGTAATTGCAATGGCTGTAGAAGAAGGGTTACATCTTAATCAGATGGACGTAACAACTGCGTATTTAAATGGAACATTGGAAGAGACCATAACCATGAAATACCCTGACTACCTAGAAGACTATTTGACAGAATTAATGATTGAGGAAAGCGAAAAATATGATCTAACAATGTATTATAAAACGAGAAGCATGTTAGAAAACATAAAAGTTATAAAAGGAGAGAAGGTCTGCCTACTCATCAAAGGCTGATCCATGTGTATACATCCTGGCGAAAAGAGGAATCAAGATTATAATAACAATCTATGTGGACGATTTATTGATTGCCTACTCATGTCCAAAGGAGCTCCAAGAGATTAAACAGAAGCTCAACACCAAGTTTGAGTTGAAAGACTTGGGGGTACCAAAACGTCTGATTGGAATTGATGTTATCTGCAAAGAAGATGAAATCAAACTACACCAAGAGAGGTTTATCGAAGATACTCTAAAGAAGTTTAAGATGGAAGACTGTAAGTCCACGACTACACCCTTAGAACTGGGACTTAATCTACAAAAAGTAGAAAAGTGTGACAAGGCAGATCTCCCTTACAAAAACTTGATTGGAACCCTCATGTATCTAGCAGTGGCCACAAGGCCTGATATTATGTTCTCCATAAGTTATTTGTCACAGTTCAATGATTGTTACAGCGAAGAACACTTCAAATGTGCAAAAAGGGTACTGCGATACCTAAAAGGAACGAAGACTGTCGGCTTAACATTCAATAAAACTGGACAAGCTTTGTATGGAATGGCAGATGCCGACTGGGGGGCGTGCAAGATCGACCGAAAGTCCTATTCGGGTTACACCTTCAAATTTGCTGGAGCACCTGTAAGCTGGGCTTCTAAAAAGCAAAGAAGCGTTGCCCTGTCAACCGCTGAAGCGGAATACGTAGCCATAACAGAGGCGGCAAAAGAAGCCATCCATCTTAAAAGTTTTTATAAGGATATGGGAACTGATTTCCAAAGAATAATTATCCTTAACGACAATCAAGCTGCCCAGAAATTAAGTCAAAATGCAATGGTGACTGCAAAATCCAAGCATGTAGACCTTAAATTGCATTTTATAAGAGACTGCATCCAGGATGGAATCCTGGGAGTCAAGTATCTGCCCACAGAGGATATGGAGGCAGACCTGCTGACTAAGGCATTAGCTGGTCCACGACTGTTTAAATTACGCAGCAGTCTTGGAGTGAAATGAAGCTCACGACAGTGCCGTGAAGAGGAGTGTGAGTACTGGCACAACACTGTCATGAAACTCGTTCGTGTCATTCATCTGTCTAATTGTCAACAAGAAAATATATAGTCGATGTGATATAAATTGTTAAATCTTTTATTTGTAAATCAAACAAAACCAAACCAATGCCAACAGTAACTAGGATTAAAAAAATATATGACTACATCCTATTAATACCTTATTTAAATTTAATAATACATTAAAGATATTTTTAACAAACAAAAAAATATTTTTTTATCAAACAGCGCCCTATAGCGTCATGAGAATGACGGATCTGATATTTTTTCTATAATAAAAATAAAACCCGAATGAGCCCGCCCCGCTCAGTCCGCCTGTGGGACATGACTGATGTTTTGAAGTAATATTCTATATGTCTATTTCGATGTTCTCCGTGTATATTTTTTCGCAAAAAGCTTTTGTAAGTACATTTCGGGAAAGCTTGAAAACAAATTTGTCCAAGATATTATATCAACGTTAGCGAGATCGTATACCCAGTACAAACAGATTCAAAAACTCTCTGAAGTGATACCGGTAATACTAGTAATATTTCTTATTCTGTGTTATGGTTCTCGGCATCCTATACTGCAAGTTACGCAGCTACAGTGATTCTACGCGAAATACCTACTCTCTAGTTTCAGTACCTAGCTACGTAATTCGCGTAAAATTGTATGATTAAAATGATACTTGATCGGCTGCTTACGGTCGATGCGGGGAAACGAGTTAGTTGTGTGTCCGGAGGCAAAAATATTTTATCTGTTCAATGAGTGTAGTTTTCGCATTTCTTGATTTTACATTTCTTGTTCTATATAAATTTTACCAATTAAAATTATAGGAGCCTTGCGAAGAATGAAGAATTTATATAAATTTGCATTTTTTTCTTTACACTAGGCTGTATAGTTTAAATTCCTTTTAGTTTTTTTTATCTATAGAATAAAATCTACAAAACGTCCGTTCGCATGTGACGTTAAATGTCATGCATTTATTTTAGGCATCCCTTTTCGCACTAATAGCTAAATGTATATCGCCATCACACAATATTCGATCGTTCCATCCTTACCTTTCAAAGTCACACAAATTATTTGATAGGGGAGAGTGAATGTTTTGTTTTAATATATAATCAATTAAAATTGCGAATATACACATCGATGTCTTTAACGAAAAAGACCAGAAATGATGCTGTTAAGGCTGCCGTTACATCCTACTTAGAACGCCGTAATTACACTGTAAGCATCTAAAACCTACATACAGCTCATTTGGATTGAAGTAACAACATTTTAATTTTCCTGGCGGATAAATTCAATTTCAGGATATAGATATTTTCAGTAACAACAATTGTTTAAGCCAGAGCGCTGAACAAATGGCTGTGGCAACTATTGTTCAATGTGAGGCGAGTCGTGCCAACTCCATCCTATTCTCGTGCATCAATAATGACCCCAGCCAATACGATGTCCAGTATACCAGGTAATGGTAATTACTGGCCCTCGGCCCAATAGTGCCTGTTTTTATATTAATAACTAGCTAATTTATTTATTTCATTTTAAACTAGCTGTGCCCGCGGCTCTGCTCGCGTAGACCACAGAATTAAAGTTGAAATTTATTAAGCGTTAATTCCCGTCCCCCTTCCCGCTTCAGCTCCAGCTCCGACTCCTGCAAATATTTTCAATATTCAGACATGCCAAGATTTTTATCATCAATAGTTTTCGCAGCGACATTTTATGCCATCTTATGACAATAAAAAATTTCAACTTAGGTTACATTATTGAAGTTTTAGTAGGGATCCCTAATTTTTTATAGTAATAAATATAGCCTATTTTACTCAGGGATAATGTAGCATTCTAATGGTGTAAGAATTTTTGAAATCAGTCTAGTAGTTTTTGAGTTTATTCGTTACAAACATATAAATCTTTCCTCTTTATAATATTAGTGTAGATAGAAAGGCTGCTTATAGCTGGTGCTTCTATATCAGTAGTCGACTTGTTTATTTCTTTGATTTAGTCCACATTCGTCAGATTCCACTTTTGTCAGAAATCTATTTTATTCGACATTGGTCAGATATCTAAAATGGTATAAGTATGTACTGAAAAATTATTCCACATTCGGCAGAAATCTGTTAGTTTTTCGTTAACATGATGAATAGTCTAGTCTGTTCTTAAACATGTTTATTGATGTGGCAGATACAACGGATTCTGGCAAATGTTCCCTTTGGATACCACCCTGTTCCTTAAAAAATATATTTGATGGTTGATGAATGTCCTCTGAGTCATTCAATAGGGTTTCAGTTATATTCTTTGATGTTGTTTGTTTGAAAAAACTTTGTCTGACAAAATTCTTAGTGGTTGATTGCATCTGACGAACTTCACTGCACTTTTTGTGGAGAATTTCAAATATGCAGTGGTTTGAGATTAGATTGGAAAATAGACTATTTATTGGATATCCAATTAATACTGGATTCTGAATAATCTTGACTTAGTATTTGTTTACATCTTTTGAGGAAACAAAATTAAAAAATTCAAGTTACTAGATCCAGTGATTTAAGCTGTGTGTTGATAGATCAGTCAGTCAGGGTATCCTATATATAGATAGAAAATAGATAGCCAGATTTGAAATCACTAAGTACAGTATCAGAATGAAAAGGTTCCTCAGTTTTCAAATTCATTCCTTCATCTTATCACAAGCACATGTTACCTTTTCAAACCATGCCACAAACAGACTGTTGCATAGAAAATTATGTTTATTTGTTTGCTAACAAAGTTTAAATTTAGATGTCTTTGCTGTAATATTGACAGGTGTTGATAAAACAGTAAACAAAACATAAGATTAATTGAAATGTTGGCAGTACTGTTTATTGCGCTGGTATAAGCAAAAAAAAGACCAAGATGATAAACTTTTTCATACCCACACCAGTGTTACTCAACAGTAGTCATGAAAATAAATCCAGCAGTTTACTCACTCAGATTCGTCCTTTTAAACACCTATTACTGGTCTATGTATTACATAAAACATAAACTGTAAACATTTCAGATTAGTGAATTTCATAAAAGAAGTAAAAATAGAGAAAGTGAAGAATGAACTACTTGGGTTGTTAAGTCCGTTGCTTTGCCATTTGTACCTGGAGATGTTGAGGGGAGGTCATGGTGGGGCTGCGCAGATGTTCCTAAAGAGACACTCAGCTACACTGCCTCAGAAGGACTTGTCATACCACCAGCCAATAGATGGCAACCTGCCATCAGCATTGTACAGACCAAACAGCCTTGAACAACTGTTCAATTCATTACAAAATGGCACTATAGATAATGAAACACCCGAGAAAGATTTTATGAACCAAATACTTGATGATATTGGCTCAATATACACTCTTCAGGAAGTGGAAGCAAGACCATCTATTGCTGCATTCAGGTATTTTATTTCAAATCAGAAAAGCAACTTGTAGGCAAATGCTTCCATATCAGCAGTCTACTTGATTATTTTCTTTTAAAAACTAGTCTTGTCTAAAAAAATATGAAGTAAAAGCTGTTATTTTCCATCTGAATATTACCCTGCTGCTAAGAAAATTAATTAAAATTGGACAACTCAACTTGGATAACAAGAATCAAAATGTTATGTGGGAAAATGTACATTTACAAATCGGTTTTTTATGCACGATATATAGATAACCATGAGGTGGTTTTCAGATCATGTAAATTTGATATATACCTGTCGCAAGATGCTCTGAACATGTTGAAGGCGTATTTAGCGAAACATGGCCATGTGCTCTTGATACAGGTGCTACAGACATGGTTCCACATTGACATCAATAATGACGCGAGTAAGAAGGACAATGTAAGTTATCAACTCTAAATTTACCTCTGTATTCATTTACAGTTATCCCAAAGTAACTTTTAAAACTATCTATCTAACTTTGAGGTGGAATTACTATATAAAATTTCAAGTTTCTAGACCCATCAGTTTAAACATTGTCAGTTAAGGGTTAGGGTATTTTTTATCTATACCTATACTTATCATAAAGATTGTTGTATGCCTTCTTGCTTAATAATTGTTACTATTTCTTTCAAATTATTTTTACTAATCTACTAATTTTACTATTTACTTTATAAAAATACTTACTAATTTATACATAGCCAAAACCAGTTTAAAAATACTACATGCACGTTAATTCAGAAACAGATTCCGTGCATATAAAAAGGGCTTCAGATTTATTTGCTCTTTATTACAGGAAGATGATGAAGACCAAATGGAAGATGAAATCAACACAATTGGAACAAATTCTGACAGGAAAGTCACTGACTTAAATGGTATGAATATTGAGGTTCATCAAAACCTTTTTTTATAATCGTTTATTGATTCTATTATAAACAATTTGTACCGAAGTATGATTGTCATTGACATTGAAAATATTGTTTTAGAACATGTGACCTTTAGTACCTAATTGTTAACCTTTTTGTTGCTAAACAATAGCAATCTATGCTCTGTAGATTCAGATCAAGGGCATGCTACTATCTGCTAATCTGTGTTTATATTAACTGCCGCGTTGGCCTTGGTCTTGGTTGTTAGACTGAAGCGCCCCAGAGGTCGTGGATTCGATTCTGACTAGGGACAGTCCACTTTGTATAAGTTGTTCCTGGTCTACATAAGTTTGTTAATTATCCTATCCTTGTCTAATTCCCATTATAGTGGAGAAAATTCTAGTTTGGGATTACACAATATGTTTATGTAATACTAGCTGTTGGCCGCGGTTTCGTCCGCGTGGATCAATTAACATAACACATTAATATGAAGTCTTTAAAACACTGAACTGGAGGGGACGGGGCATAAGTATAAACGGCGAGCACATCTCACACCTTCGATTTGCAGACGACATAGTTGTGATGGCAGAGTCGCTGCAGGATCTTGAGGAAATGCTGACCAGTCTCAACTGCTCTTCCAGACGAGTAGGTCTTAGGATGAACGTAGACAAGACGAAAGTCATGTCCAACTCACACGCTGACCTAAGACCGGTGATCGTTGATAATGTCAATATCGAAGTTGTTCAGGAGTACGTCTACCTAGGACAGATAATACAGTTGGGTAGGGGCAATTTCGATAGGGAAGCTGACAGAAGAATCCAGTTGGGCTGGGCAGCATTTGGAAAACTGCGTCAAGTCTTCACATCGCCTATTCCACAATGCTTAAAGACAAAAGTCTTTAATCAGTGCGTCCTGCCTGTCATGACTTACGGTGCAGAAACGTGGACACTGACGGTGGGCCTGATCCACAAGTTCCAAGTCGCTCAGCGGGCTATGGAGAGGGCTATGCTCGGGGTTTCTTTGAAAGATATGATTCGTAATGAGGAGATCCGACGAAGAACGAAACTCACCGACATAGCTGAAAGGATTAGTAAGCTGAAGTGGCAGTGGGCGGGCCACATCTGTCGCAGAACCGACGGCTGTTGGGGCAGACGAGTTCTGGAGTGGAGACCGCGGATCGGCACTCGAAGGGTAGGACGCCCCGCCGCCAGGTGGACCGACGACCTAAAGAAGGTGGCCGGTAGCGGCTGGATGCGGAGGGCGGGGGACCGGGTGTGGTGGCGTTCGTTGGGGAAGGCCTTTGTCCAGCAATGGACGTCTAAGGGCTGATATGATTAATATGAATAATACCACATGAAAATGTTTTGCTAGAAGTTAAGTATTTTTTCTCTCATAAGTTAAATGTTTCGTCGCAATTGCATATGCCTTTAACCCTCCTCTTCCCATTCCGATTCCCCGTCACCTCCTCGTTCCCCTCCCCTTCCAATCTTTTTCGACCTCCGCTTTACCGTACCATTCCTCTACACCCCCCCCCCCCCCCTTCCTCTCTTTCTCCCAACCCCTACTCACATCCCTCTTCTCAACCCTCCCACTCCCTACCTATCCCCCCTTTCCCTTCCCCAGTCTCTCCCCTTCCCCCCATTTCCCCCTATACCTTCCTTCTTCCCTTCCTCCCCTCTGAGTGCCCAATATTTTGCATACTCAACCAGTCCATTGGTGTTCGGTAATCGCCGTCGTCCGATCTTGAGGAGTATGTCTGAAAACACTTGAACGTGTGAGTTGCCACCAAGTTCGAGCCGCATATAATGCGTAAGGTGCAATTTTAGTACAGAGTGCTTGAGGCAGGCGTTCACTTCATCGGCAGTGGTGACTCGCGTCACCACCAGCAACGTCTGGTGAAAATCACAGCAAAAGTGAACAGTGACCGGACCTATCGCACGACCCCGTCCAGATGTCATATTCTGTTCACAGCTTCTACAGCTTTCTTGTGCCCCATAGTGCACTTATCCCAAACGATCAGATAGCAGTCCTGGATCACCCAGCCTTTGTCACTGTTACGTGACGTGACACACAGGAGTTTCTGTGCAGTGGTATGGGCTGTTTTACCGCCAGGAAGCAGTGTGGCAGCGATCCCTGAGGGCACTACAGTGCAGGCGATCTTCCCTTGTCGTCTAATTTCTATCAGAAGTATGCCAGTGAGAAATGATTTTATCGGTGCATCCCCTGGCATCAAGGGAAAACGTATCTCCAAGCTGAAGCTCCACGCTTCTTACAACTTCGTTGAAAACCACTGTGCCCAACTGTGGACTCTTGGAATGTTATCAACTTATCACTCACTATCGCTGACATTTCAGTTAATCGGTTTCCGCTGCGTACTCGCGGTTTATACTTTGTACAGATAAGCTGCATAGAACGGTCCATGCGGCGTGTCGCCGCCGATCTAAATGACAACATCTTCGACTATAGTAAGGTAGCGGTTTAGTACCCTCTCATCAGATACGTCCACGTTCAGCGTTCCTCAGAGCACGCAGCACATCTTCGGCGAGACGCGGACTTCTTCCACAGTTCACTTACGATTGCATCACCGAGAGTTTCGTCCCAATTTCGGTCGTCATCCAAGAGGTGCCTTGCGTTGCAGGACGCGTGGAGCGTAGTTTGCTCAACACCATCCACCGTTTTGAGGAACGTACATGAGGAAGCGCCGCGAATAGTGTGCAGTAGTAATCGTTAATAGCATTCACTGTCACTGAGATGAACAGTGTACTGTACACCCTGCCTAAAGTATGTTCTGTGTAGACTCTCGGTACCCCATCCACCAAATGACCCCGCCGACGTCGATTAAACCTCGTCATAAGACTTTTGGCAAAATCATCATCTTGACACAGTCTGAAAAACGCTATAAGTGTGGTCTGCAAGAGTTTTCAACACATTCCCTAAATAAATACTTTTCCTCGGAATAATCTCTTTTCTAATTTCTCAATTATAAATTAATTTCTTTTTATTTCAGTTTTGAAAATGTAATGAATCAAAGATCAAATCATCTGGTTTTAGTAGACCGCTGAAATATACTATCTTTGTACAGTACTAAAGTTTTTGTTGCTGGTTTTTCTATTTCTGGGATAATTATGGAGATTTTTTTATATATTATGTTATTCCGGGATATACACTGTCACTTTACAAAGTTTCGTCAAAATCTGTTCGGCAGTTTATGCGTGATGCCCGTACAAACAAACAAACAAAAAATTAAAAACTGTTCTAACATGTTCAGTTACTTATTTTAAGTCGCCCTGGTTGGTTTTTTTCCGAATATGTTCAATGTACAGACTTTTTTGCTTTTGCAGTTTTATTATATGTATAGATAATGAAATATTTATTTATTTTTAGTCGGTTTGCGACATTGGATCGCGCAGTGGCGATGCATCGTCTTTGCCTACCCCTCTGGAACCAGAACGTGGGAATTATTTATGTATGTTATTAATTTATTCAGATGTTTTCACCAAGTGCAATGGTCATGCTGAATATCAGAGTGTTGACCAAGAACTGCGAGACTTACAAGACGCAATCAAAGGAGTAAGGGAATCTATGGCGCCTCTGAAGTTGTACAAAGTGGCATCTCCTGATTCGCAGTAAGTTTGTAATATCAGTTATATACTAAATTGTAAAACACCTTAATTTATATATTATACTAGCTATTGCCCGCGACTTCGTCCGCATGGACAACTTAACATTCCAAATATTAAATATTTCCTGTAGGATGTTTTTTTGGGATAAAAACTATTCTATATCATATTCCAGGATCTAACCTATATACTCGTATATGCCAAGTTTTATCCCAATCCGTCCAGTGGTTGAAGCGTGATTGAGTAACAAACTCAAATATCCAAACTTTCGCATTTATAATAATAGTTGGATAGGATGTATATATGGGCTTTTCCGGAAGTTGTTGGTAAAACCAAAAATAATAAGTATATGAGAATATTTTATTTACAGTTTTTTAAAATATTACTTTATAAAATGTACATTCCACTAAACTAGCCGAAAACTTACCAAAAGCAAATTTTTCGTGAAATTCCTTAAAGGTTAATCCTTGTTTATAATCATAGAAAATCGTCGCATGAAATGCCGTACGCGGCACACTCATTGTTGAAATCAAATGACGATGACGCATTATCATAAAAAAATAATAAAATTGTATATGGTCAGTGATTTTTTCCAAGGAGATTTACATTGAAATTACCCTTCGATTGTTATAAATGCAGAAATAAATAATGAATATAGACTCTTTGGCTAAAAACTTTTGGAACAGCCTAGGTATTATTTATGATCTATAAGCTTTCCATCATAGGGTATCGTGTTTTCCAACAGTTTTACCATAACAATGTTTTTTACCTTTTTAGAGTTCTGTTTTGTTCAAAACGGATACCTTTGGAACGTAATTTGTTTGTCTGTCCGTCTGTGTAATCATCTGTCTGTCTGGGGGATAACTCTGAAAACTACTGAAGCGATTGAGATGAAATTTGGAAGATAAATATGTAACATTGCCCGGCACTGATGGAAAAATTAATGGTGTAATGTTTTTGTTTTCTGAGTTCTTCCAGTAAACCTAAAATAATAATATCCGGAATAATTAACGGAATCCGGAAGTTGCGTGCAATGTACAATTTGATGACTTTTTAGTTTTTTAAAGTTGTCAACAAATTCTTTTATAATTGATTCAGTCGGCAGGGGAGTTGCAAGAGATCAGATAGTGGATATTTTGAATGTAGCGTTTGAGAAAAAAGGTATGTAAGTGAAAGTCGGAAAGACCAAAGTAACTTTTGAAAGTGACGAGGGTATGACGGCCTGTGAGTTGAACATTGATGGCGAAAAAGTTGATCAAGTGAAAGATTTTGTGTAGCTTGTTCACGCAGTGAGCAGTTGAGCAATCGTGAAGAAGATATTGAAAGGAAATGCAGTAAATGAAGCTATCAATATCCTTGTGTGCAGCCAGATCATGTCTCAAAAAGCAAGGATGGCTGTGTATAGTGCTGTTCTGGTTTTTACGCTGACGTATGGTAGTTAATGTTGGGTATGGTAGAAGAATCATGAAAGCAAGATAAATGCGGTTGAGATGCGGTCTTTAAGAAACATATGTGGAGTGAAGTTATGTGACAGAGTGAGGAATACAGTGATACGTGAGAAGTGTCGTTTGAAAGAAGATGTAGTAGAGAAGGGTATGTTACATTGGTTTGGACATTTAAGTAGAGCGTATGAGTGACAAAAGAAATTTACAGCTCGAATGTGGAAGGAACTACAGTTAGAGGTCATCCTAGGAGGACGTTAAAGGGTCATCCTTTCCTTGACATCCTTTAAAAGGCTGGGTTCTACAGTGAGAAGAATAAAAAGAGGTGCATGAAAAGGTTTATGAATAAGAGTGAGGCAAGTGAGATGTCTCTGGATCGCGCAAAGTTGCGTTACATCGTCTGCCTAACATGCATGTATGGTTCTGGAAATATTGACGTTAGTCAACTCAAGACGTAAAGATATTTTACGGGCCCACAATAGATATCATGCATGTCAGCATATTAATGTCCATTGTTGGACATAGTCCTTCCTCATTAAAATGCTACGACGCGTTCTCCCAATCCAGCTGCTTCTATTTATAACAAATTACTACTGTATTTATTTCAGTTTGGTGTGTGCAAAAACAGATCCATTTTGCAACGTGCTTTGTGGAGGATTTAGCAACTCTGAGATCAGGCTGTGGGATCTCGGGCAGAACAATGTAAAGCGGAAAGCCAACCGAAACATTTCTGAGATAGAGTTGGCTTGCTATGTGCCGCCGGAGCCGGAAACATCTTCAGACAATATTTTGTAAGAAAATCAGATAGATATATTGATTTACAAATGAAGTGGTAAACGAAAATAAAGCTATTTGCGTCTCGGAAAGGAGAATGACCAAAATTGTATGGGAGTTTGCCCTTGAACTTTTAACCTTGCGTCTGGATCAAATTGTCGTCACAATACAGGCAAAATACTCAGGATCATTATAAAAAGAAAATCGTTTAAATATTTAGTGGGAAAATCCAATAATCTTACTTAGAATAAAATCTTCGTTGGCATGCAGTTTTCACAAAACCGTGGGTATATAGCCACGATTAACCGCTCCAGATATTGATGTCATAGTGTTGTTATTAGTCGACGACGGTATATTGCATTCGACACTACATTAGGCACGTTAAAATAGATTTTGTCACCCAAATACACAATGTAAACAAACGGACCAAAACAAGTGTTGAAATCATATCGGATATGACGTCACAGTACGAAACCATAGTGCATATCAATAGTGAGGTTCAACTACATCGATTTAACAAATTGAATAATCGATATTTCGGTTACGTAACAATACTTTCATAAATATCTTTTAAGAACGTGTGTATCACTTTAAATCAGTACAAATAGTGTATTTCCAGTCAGTAAATGAAAAATATTATGGGTGTATTATCGCGCTAGTAACTGAAAGGTAGTATCAAATATTGTTGACAAATATCGATTATAACTATATATCGATTTTAATTCTGCTTTCACTATTCTAGTTGAAAAGATGCCGGTCGGCCGGCGGAAATCAATCAACGTTTATATTATATGTTATTTTTAAACTCCCTATTCCATTGGCTTTAAAAAAAATTTGAAGGTATTCATAATTCAGACCAATATTTTTGGTACATGAATGGTGAAGACGCATCTTAGGCCCACTTTTGGTCATTCTCCTTTATATACGTGTACATAGCACTACATCAAGTTTGTATTATCATATAAACTTTGTAGTCCACTCTGGAACAGCGACAATTGTTTATTAGCTGTGGTTTTACTTTGTCACATCTGTTGGAATAAAATATAGATAGACATTCACCGACCCACTTAACACGAACTCCCAAAAAAATTACCGAACAAGACATAAACTTTCGTCATCAGTCGAAATACGTCCACTGCTGAACATAATAAGCCTCTAACTAAGCTAATAGAATGCCACTATTGGTGGGCTGTCCATTAAAGGATTTGCCATATACATTACGCTTGGCAGGCGGATTGGTGAGCTCAGTAATGATCGTAATATATACAGGAGAACGTTGCTGCCTGTCCCTGGTGCAATCTCTTAGTCGCCCTGACGACACCCACGCCATGTTCATATTGGGGATAGCGCTACTCTAAGCCGCGAACCACACGGCAAGAAACAAAATTATGTATTTTATGTACAAATGTTTGTGTATGAAATATTTCTTTATTTGATTAAATGTAATGTTACTCTAAGGTTGACTGGAAGAGATTCCTAAGTGGGATAAGTCAGCCTCTGTGCACAATTTCATTCCTATTTGTTTTTGTTATTTTGGTACAATAAACATACATACATATACATATGGCGATTAAATCGTGATGTATTTCAGGCAAGTAGGCGCCGGGCTGCCGCTGCGCGGGCACGCGGGCCCCGTGCAGGCCGTGGGCGTGCTGCCGCGCGAGCGGCTCGTGCTGTCCGCCTCGCGCGACGCCACCGTGCGCGCCTGGCGCCTGGCAGACTACTCGTGTGCCGCCGTCTACAGGTATTGCGGCGGCGATTACAGTATGCTAGGGGGCAGGCGAGTTCTGGAGGGGGGACGCCCCGCCGCCAGGTGGACCGACGACCTGAAGAAGGTGGCCGGAAGCGGCTGGATGCGGAGGACCGGGTGTGGTGGCGTTCATTGGGGAAGGCCTACGTATGTCCAGCAGTGGACGTCTAAAGGCTGACATGATGATGATGATTACAATATCTTTAAAATGGAAAGGCCCATTCTAATGAAACCTGCAACAGGGTAGGCGTGACTCTTACCATCAGGGTTGGGTGTTGCATACCGGCTGAGAGCGTGGGTCAATTCAGCCTATCTGGTACCAGAACCTGAGTAGCGAACAAATAGGAAGCTAAAACAATTTATAAGCACAATCGTATATTTACGTTAGAGTATAAGCGATCGCCGTTAGAACGGGGACACGCTGCGAGGGTTACGGCAAAGAATACCAAATGTTACTACGTAAAGAAACGACCGTCCCCTCCTCCCGCCAGTTTATCGTCGCCCGCAGAATATCGCACTGCTGGCAGTACGCACTCCGAGCTATCGACGCTTTCAGTTAGAAAGAGAAGCACTATATTGTTAACGCACACCGTTGTCCGTCTCTCGATTGCGCTGGGTGCAGCCGCCAGCCCTACTATTATTTATGCACACAAACCTGTACGAACAGGTTGGTGTGCCTGTTATAATAGTAGAAGCTTATGTCTGTTCGCTTGTATGAGGTGTGGTTACGCCATTGCGCGGAATACATTGCTGTCTTTGTAAAATGTGTAGTATTCCAAATAGCTTCACTATAATTATTAAGCATGGCCGTTTTAATGGTACCTAGAACATTTGCTCTAAGTTGGATATACATTTAACAATAACTATTGAAAGATACATTAACGATACATTATAAAACATCAATCAGGCCCCCCAACCCGTCTGGCCAGCGCGGGGAGTGTAGGCTAAATCCTCGGTCTGTCTCCGGCAGTTGAAAGAGGGTTGTGCTCCTGCAGTGGAGACAAAAATAACCTGATGATGATTGAAAAACATTCTCTTTTGTTTCAGAGGTCACAACTACCCAATTTGGTGCATGGATGTGTCAAAAAGTGCCCCCTTCATAGTGACCGGCTCGCACGACAGGACCGCGAAACTCTGGTCTCTCGATAGGACATTCCCTATTAGAGTATTCGCGGGGCATATGTCTGACGTCACAGTGAGTAATATTGTATTTTTTTCGCCTCTTCCCTCAACACTCCTTTCAGTTAAAAGAGAGTGTAAGGTCACTTTTTATTGGCTGTATTTTAAGGGCACATATCCAGCCTGAGTCAGCTCCCACCCTTAAAGCTTTATCAATCACAAGGCTTCAGTGTCAGATGACTTCCTAACTATAGGTGGCTTACTCCAAATGTTTAATATGCTGTCTGTGCGAAAACTCTTGAAGCTTTTAGAATGTTGTCTCTAACTGAACGCCACTCAAAAGTAAGGTACAATGATTACTCATAATCTCACATTAGTTGGAAATCGAACTTAGGGTGCACCGCGCCGGCACTTTGCTTATAGAAACGTTTTGTATGGAATATGACCGGCATCGGCCAGGGGCCCGCGCGCGGTCGCACGCATCGGCGTGTAGCTTTCGCATCCTTTCTGTCCTATTGAATTTTTTTTTATCAGGTATATTAGTTTTTTTTTAATACGTCTCCTATTTATTTTGTATGGAGCTCTTTTGCAGTTCGTAACCCTCAGAATCGATGCAGACGCTCGTAACTACTCGGCGTCCTCTCTTTCGGCGCGAGTGAGGTGAAGTAATCGCAACTGTTGTGGTGTGGCAGTGCGTGAAGTTCCACCCGAACGAGGTGTACGTGGCGACGGGCGGCGCGGACCGCAGCGTGCGGCTGTGGGGCGTGTGCGACGCGCGCGTGCTGCGCGTGCTGTGGGGGCACCGCGGCGTGGTGCGCGCGCTCGCCTTCGCGCCCACCGGACACTACCTCGCCAGCGCCGGTCAGTGCTCACCGCTCGTTGGTGCCCCTGCATCATGTCATATGATACCTGCATCCTCGGGGTCAACGCAGAGCTGGCGGAGGATTTTAAGCTGACAAATAATAATCGTCTCGAAATGTATTTAAATGAAGTTCATAATTGCGTATAGGGGTAAATTTGAATCAGCGGCGAGCGGCGCTCGCTCGAGCATCGGCCTCGGCAGCGACGCGCGGATGCTAGATATTATAAAGATTTTTACCATTAAATGTATACTTATATTGGAAAACTTTAAAGGGTGATATCTTAATAGATGGCTATCAGATTTTACAAAATATGTGTCCCTTATTTTTGTGTTGTACTAGCTTTTGCCCGCGATTTCGTCCCCATAGGTTTCGATATTTACACATTTTGAATTTCAAAATAGATATTTGCTTTCCCGTAGGAATGAGATGTTTTTTCGGGATAAGAACTGTCCTATGTCCTATTCCAGGACCTAATCTATACGTGTGTCAAAATTTTACCCCGATGCGTCCAGTGGTTGAAACGTGATTGAATAACGAACTTCCAAACTTTCGAATCTATAATATTAGTGGGATTACATAAAATGCAGCAATGATATACAACCTGCTCAATAAAATTCTCAGAACAAGTCAGTGGGTTTAGTTTAAAAAAATACGCATCCCTTGTTATGTAATTACTCTACAACATAGACTAAAACGAATCAAATAGGAGACTGGTACTTTCCTGGTAAGCAATATTGAAAACTGCACTAAAACTGACCAGCAGTTTTATAAGTATAGAAACAGACAAACCATCGACGTAATTTATAAATTGTGAATATAAGGTGTAACAAAAATAGTTAACGATATTTTCTGAGGTCAATTAATATGTGACAAGGATCTTATTTTTAAAATATCACGAGAATGTAACAACATTTTTAATTTAATTTATTTCATAACTTTTGATTGTTTTGTTTTGTCAACGCTACTACTCTCACTATGAATGAAAGAAAAGACAGCGCAGCGTAGCGTAAGCGTGAGCGTCAATGACCTTGCTTGCTGCATTATCAATCGAAAAGGATTTCGACTGTCGAATTACTGTAAAATAAGCCATTTAGGTACGTTAAAATAAAAATTAAACGTGTTAAAATTATTGTGCGGCAAATGTTCAATAATTAGGCGGGTTTAAAGATCAGAATCTTATCTACAATAATCAAAAGTTACTTACAATTTGTTATTTACATTAAATGTTGAACATATCCTCCCTCTTGTTCGATGCACATAGCAGCACGCCGCATCAAATGTCCTTGCACGCTTTGTAAAGTGTCTCTATCACCATTGACAACACTGAACGCGTTAATAATACGCGTTCGTAATTGTTCTGCACTGGAGATTGTGTGTCCATCGTTGGCATACACTAAGTCCTTAACTCGACCCCACAAGAAGAAATCTAGTGGTGTGAGATCAGGCGAGCGGGCTGGCCAGGCCACAGGCCCACCGCGACCTATCCATCGGTCGCCGTATTGGTGCGTGATATGGTCCTGCACACTCCTCGCAAAATGCGCTGGCGCGCCGTCGTGTTGGTAGTACACGCTCCTCAAAATTGACAGCGGTACGTCCTCCAGCATTGTCTCCACTTCACCAGTCAGTAGGTCCAGATACGTGTGGGCGTTTAACCGATTTAGGAACACAGGCCCCAAAACCATATCACCCAGAATCCCTGCCCACACATTGACACTAAATCTTATTTGGAAGTGATCTGGCCGCACTACTCTGGGATTCGTGTCCGCCCACCAGTGGGCGTTATGAATATTGAACATTCCGACCCTTGTGAATGTCGATTCGTCCGTCCAAATAATGTGTCGACTAGGATCCTCGATCAACCACCGACAAAATTCAACACGCGGGGTGTAGTCCAGCGCCCTTAACTCCTGCACTCTGGTAAAATGATAAGGGTGACGACCTTCACTGCGAAGAAGGCGCCACACGTACATACGGCTCACATTAAACACTCGACCACCGTCTTCCGTACTGGCCATCGGATGGCGGTCAAAGAAGTCAAGAATATCTTCTTGGAGACGAACAGGATACCGAGGAGGTCTGCCTGGGTTCACAGCAGGTGGGTTAAATACGCCGGCTTCTCTGTGCCTTTGTACAGCACCCAGGATAGTGCGAACATTCGGACGCCGTCCAAACCTTTCAAAGAACAAGTTTTGAGCTTGTGGTAGGCTTTCCCCGGCCTCCCGATAACATACCACCATCTCCAAGTACTCTTGATTAGAATACGCGTAATTTGGCATTTTGTTTAGTGATATCGATACGCGCGCGACAAAATGTATGAGCCGACTGAGTTTTGCATTCGCCGCCGCGCCGCCCGCGCCGCGCGCCGCCGCCCGCGCGCACCCCGCATTTGCGGGATGCGGCGGCGCACATCAAAGAAAGCGGCAATCGTATTCTCCGCCGCCGCCGTACGACTTTCGTCTTTGTCGGCTCCCGGGAAGGCTCCCAGTCATGTGCGCGGTCGGCTCCTTTGGCCGTTTGGCCAGATTCGCCGCGTAAAGTTGTAAATTCAACGATTTATGAATGAATCAAAAGTTGTAGAATAAGAACGTAACGTTGTAGAGATAGAAAATTCAATCATTACAAATTATTCATTAGAAAATAATAAAATTAAATAAAAAAACATTATGTTTTGTTACTTTTGATTGTATAAATAACATCCTTGTCACTTATTAATGGGCCTCAGAAAATATCGTTAACTATTTTTGTTACACCTTATATATCTGAGAGAAACTTGTTTGGTATAAATATTCCTTAATTTTCAGGTGACGATAAGAAGATAAAAGTGTGGGACTTAGCTACGTGCACGTGCATACACGAGTACCGAGGTCACCACGGCAAGGTCACGGCACTCGATTGGTCCTCCGTGGGCAAGCCCAGTCTGACCAACAGGCTGGTGGCAGACACCAGCCATACGTCCCTAGAGAACTCCCTGCTGTGCTCTGTAGGCATGGACGGGGTTGTTAAAATTGTGTGGGATAGCCAAGCTAAAAATAAGTAAGTTGTCGTATAGCATACCAATAACCAACACAGGATAAGCGCGCTTTTTGCCGCCGTTGGCTTAGTTTCAATTCCTCTTTTGATCAATATTTAGTCGATTACTTTGCCGCAACGCCGTGCTAGGGCGCTAATAATCACCAGCTTATGCGCGCACCTCTCAGTATATTGCATACGATCTGGCATTTGATTGCCGAATAATTTACTATGCGCGCTTTACCTAGCCTTTCAACTATACAGCGAAAATAACCATGACGAAACCTGCACACTGATACGGCATATATACTGCCCTGATGCGAGAGAAGGCCGCTAAGTTTAAAAAGAGATTTTTGAGAAAAGGGCAAGAAAGGTGCCAAACATGTTTTCTAAAATTCACTACAGTTTAGAATCAGATTCATCAATCATAGAATTCTTGAAAACCAAATTGGTGCCTTTTTGTCTCCTATTTTTTCAATATTCCTTTTTACACTAGACGTTTTCTCGTTTCTGTGCAGAATAAATACATTATACATAAAAGGACATAAAACCACCTATTTACACAATTTCACATTTTTACACCATTCTGCCAGCCATTGTTTGTTACGACTACCTATTATTCCGGCAGATGTTCGGGCATTCACGTGACGAACACAATGCAATAATTGATCATTTTTAATTACAGACAAGTGTCCAGCCAAGACGTCCAAACATCCACATACAACACGAAATGCTCATACTTAGTAGATGTTCAAGTTCATCCAGACTGGGTGGTGGCTATCGGTACGAAGAGATAGAATTTTCTTATTTATGTTTATATTAAAGCATCAGATTAATTGAAACTTTTATTTTATTCATCTCTAGGTACCTTAGACCTGTATATTAGTGCTGGTGGGTGGATCAGAGCAACTGTTTAAGTTTTAAACTATTGCTTTTATAAATATGCTATTGCAGTTAGAACTATAAAACAAGCCAGGAGTTTAATATAATGAAAGATACTCTAGTCTCATTAGTCATTCATTAAACAGCTGCCTATATATGCTCATTTTTTGCCTATTTGGTCTGAAGTTCGGGCTCTGAACAAGAGCTCACCTGAGTTAACATGACAAGATATTGTTTGGATTTCATGGAAATATACTAAGTGTATTGATGCGTACCGCGTTCACCAGATTCTACTATGGTCAGAAATGGATAAACGTCCAGATTTGCCAGTGAGTCATACATACACGTGTCTAATCCTGAACTAGGATTTTCTCCTGTGATATGAAAATTAAACAAGGATAGGTTGTCACAAATATAACATCCAGACCGGGACAAACTTGTACAAAGTTAATATAAGTTTTCTGTTCCCAATGGGAATCGAACCCACTACTTCGGGCGCTCGAGTCCAATGACCAAACCACTGACTATTCCAACGAGGCGGTAATAATTGCCAGATTCAACCTTATACTGTTGCCTGCGACTTCGTTCGCGCGCTAATATTGACGACGCACCTGTCGCGGTGCCCCAAAGCCTCATTATATATCTGCTTCGCTTGTTATTCCTTTATATACTACACAATTGCCTTGGTTCATTATTTACTGCCCTTGTATGGCCACGCCGTGGGGCGTGGCATACCTGACGGGCTACTGGCTTAGAGGGGAAACGCGATATTGATTGAGCGAGTGGATCTTAAGTTAGGAATAGTTTGCAAGACATACCATATCCAGTTCACGAGTTTCTACTTTGACAGTTGAGATCGGGCCAGCTTCTCTGGGATCTGCTCCTCTTCTATGAGTCGGTCCGGTATCCGGACCTTTGCACGCCTACGAGTGAGTTAGGGCCCCTGTCACTCGTGGTCAAGTGGGAGCGCGTGAGCGACCAGTCTTCACTGTCGGTGACGCCAAGGATCCTAACTTGTTTCCCACGGATCGGGCCGCCTCCGCGAGGCTTGTTCCCAACCACTGGTCCACCTGTAGAGTTAATCGACTTTGGTACCATGTCATAGTGGTACCAAGCCCGCGCTGTGCCACCGTGTGGACTTCAGCGGCTCTGTGGAAAGGTATTCCAACAATTAACCTGAGGAGACACACACAAACGTTACACACATAGATTCGATCAGTTACTGCTATGGTACAATTAATTCCCCGGCCGGGGGATCAGGAGAGAATCCCCAAACTACACGTGGTCACACTCCTGGTCCAAACGAACAAAGCTACTTTATCTGAGAGTTACCGTTTCCAATTAATACACAGTTAACAGTTAGTTCTCGTTAGGTCAGGTGTTAGTACCGCCTCCAGTTCGAGACATCGTCGGGACTTAGCTTTCGGCAGACAGGCACGGCGCGTTGGCTGCGCTGGGTTGTGTGACCGCTCCTGTCGCCGGGCCTCGGTGAAATAGAAGGAGCTCTCGGTTGCTGTCTATAAGTTGAATTAACCGTCATATCTATACTTTATATAATACTTTCAGTCTCTTTCACTCTAATCATTCATTTAATAGGCACAGGTAACTTACTCCATAGAGTTCCTTACTTCACACTGTCGGCTTGTCTATGGGAACCTCGCGCTCGTCGCGACACTCCCGCCCCCAAAAGATTTTCGTTAGAAAAAAGAAGATAGTTCGCGCGTCCATTCCCGGATTTTCTCACGGGCTTGAATGGCTGCGCGTCTCTTTCCTTCTGATTGTTCGCTTTCTCCATTAAATTCTTCTTGAACTCTATCTGAGTTTAAGTCTGTTTGTGATTCCAACGTCTCTGGTTGGTCGTTAATGATGTCAGGATTATGGGAGACAATAATTTCCGACCCGATATTTCACAGCCTGATATTGTACAGCCCAATTTTGTACGGCCTGATAATTCATGTACATTGTACATGAATTATCAGGTACATTGTACATGAATTATCAGGCCGTACATTCCTGGCTGTGAATTATTGCCTGTACAAAATCGGTCCGGGCTGATAAAACACTGCCAATAATCAGAAGACAGACTTGGATTCCAATTATCAGGTTGGAAAATACTGTCTGCGCTTTATTGGCCGTGTTTTATCGGCCCGGACCGTAATTGTACAGACTGATAATGTACAGCCTGATATTTGAATGCCAATGTCAACGTCAAACTTATGCTTTGTTTACATGCAACTAGCATGCCAGTATGGCATTCTAGCGATATGTCTATGGTTTGGACTTAAAGATACTGTTAAGGCAAAGATAATAATATAGCATAGATGTATGGTATACTCTGTATTGTCTATGACAGTTCTCTTGTCAATTACCGTTTGTTCAAAAGATGTGTTAATAATTACTATATTATCTAATATATATATTTACACAAAGCTCTGCCCGTTTTAATGGTTTAATCTAACAGGTTATGGGCCCAGGTATCGTGAGAAATACTCCACGGAACATTTGATGCAATTTGTTTGCTGGTAGGTTTGCGCGAGTGCACGTACGCATCGACGCTACAAAATCAAAATGGCGGAGTTTAATGAGGGCATGATGAGCATTTCGAAATTTGACGGTAAGAATTACCGACAGTGGACATTTCAATTAAAATGCTGCTTAAAAGCAAAAGGCGTTTTTGAACATGTTATGACAAAGCATATTCCAAATGATGACAAGAGCGTCGAGGCTGAGTGGTGTAAAAATGACGCTACCGCCATGTGCATAATTTCTAGGGCAATGGAATTACAAGAAATTGCGTTGATTGAAAATTGTGACACTGCATTTGAGGTCATGCAAAAGCTTGATTCAGTGTACGAACAAAAGAGTGAGCTGAATAAAATGCTTCTACACGAGAATTTCTACAGTTATAAAATGGCTACCGGAACGTCTATCTCACTACATGTCAGCAAAGTAGAGTCCCTAGCTAGACAGCTACGTGAAGCTGGAGAGAATGTGAGTCATTTAGCAGTAATTACTAAAGTTATCAGTAGTCTGCCATCGAGGTACTCTGCATTCAGACAAGCTTGGTTGTCGTTAGATGAAAGTAAGCAGACCATTAATAATCTCAAATTCAAATCATTTAATCGTAAACACAGGTAATTTTAAGCTGGTCGAATACATTTAGGTACTCTATGTTTTGCCCACAGGCGTACGACATTTAATGTTAAACGTTTTACAAATTAAAATTTTTTTTCATTACATATTAAAATTAAAGCAAATAATTAAGTACAATATACAGATGTCAATAACGGAATATATACATGTCAAAAGCGATTTATTAAAATAATATAGAAATGTCAATTTAAATTTGCATCATTTAAAAAGTCTGATATAGTATAATAGCACTTGTCCACGAGAATGTCAAATAATTTTTGCTTAAAGCTAGGTAGTCGTAATGATGCAATTTGTTTGGGCAATTTATTAAATATTTTAGGTGCCAGGCACACTATACTGCCATGTAGCATGGCAGTTTTAGATGGCACAACGCAAAGCCTCTGTCTGTTTCTTAAATTCCTATTATGAACTTGTGATACATTTAAAAATAGATCTATATTAGTTTTGACAAAAATAGCTACCTCATAAATGTAGAGACAAGGCAAAGTCAGCAATTTCAGTGATCTAAAGTAAGGTCTACATCCGTCAGTAACTTTTAGTCTACAAATAGCTCTAACACACCTCTTTTGTGCTTTAAAGATCATTTCTCTTGAGCTAGAGTTACCCCAAAAAATTATGCCGTATCGTATTGTCGAAGCTACGAAGCCATGGTATGCCGTTAAGACTGCATTTAGACTTACAACTTTTTCAAGTTTGTATAGGGCGTATGCAAACTGATAGAGCTTGTTACAAACATGTTCAGAGTGAGATTTCCAGCTCATATTTCTGTCTATTACTATGCCTAGGAATTTGGTTGAATCCACAGCATTTATGGTTTTTCGATCATATTTAATATTCAAATTTAAGTTAGGTAGTCTTTGCGAAAAATACATAATGTTTGTCTTATCTAGATTAATTACTAGGTTATTGCGATTTAACCAGTCTATTATATGTTTAATTGTATTATTTATGTCACTTTCAAAATTATTTAAATTGTCACTCTTAATTATTACAGTGCAGTCGTCAGCAAAGAGTACCATTGGATAATTTATACATTTTCACATTTATCACTGCTAGGCTTCTTGACGAGGAAGCGAGGTCTAAACAAGACGAACTTACGGAGACAGCTCTTGTAGTTACAAAAACGAGTGAACCTGTCAAGTCGAAGTGGAAACCTACGTGTTATAACTGTCATGTCAGAGGGCATTTATCTAAGGTCTGTAAAATGCCTAAGAAGAACCGGCAAGCGACGAGTTCAACGAGTTCTTCACAATCAAACTATTCTGCTTTTGCAACCATCACACAGGAGGATCTTGAAAGTTGTGACTGGATTATGGACAGCGGGGCATCTGCCCATATGTCATACAGAAAGGAGCTGTTCATCGATTTGCAGGAACATTCAAATGTGAACTCTGTAAAATTAGGAAATAACATTGAGCTAAAAGTGTGTGGCGTTAGTAGCATTAAAATTCAGAAACTCATTGACGGACAATGGTTTGACTCTGTCATCTGTGACGTTTTATATATTCCTAATTTACGACGAAATCTTTTTTCAGAAGGGGTTTTGACAAATAAAGGTTTTACTATAATCAAGAAGGATAGTTGCGCACAAATTTCCAAGGACGAAAAAATATATGCATATGGTGTGCGTAGTGACAACAATTTGTACAAGATGCTGTTTCGTTCAGTAGTTCAAACTGAAGTGAATGTTACTAGCGTAAGTAGCTTAAAACTATGGCATGAACGATTAGGTCATATTAATGTTCGTTCTATAAAAGAAACTGAGAATGTAAAGATAATTGACAAATCTGATTTCTTTTGTGAACCGTGTGTGTATGGCAAACAACACAGGCTACCTTTTCAAACTATGGGTACTATAGCTAATGGACCAGGAGAGGTCATCTATAGTGACGTATGTGGACCGATGTCCGAACAGTCAATAAAAGGCGCTCGATATTTCGTTTTATTCAAAGATAGTTTTTCTGGCTATAGAGTTGTCTTCTTTATTCAACAAAAGTCAGATGTACTCGATTGCTTTAAGGAATTTTGTGTTTTATGCAAAACAAAATATGAGCGAAATGTAAAAGTTCTTCACTGTGACAATGGTACTGAGTACAAGAATGAGCCGTTTATAAAGTTTTTGAAAAGCAATGGCATTGAATTGGTCAATTCTGCCCCATACACGCCAGAGCAAAATGGTCGAGCAGAAAGAGATATGCGCACGATAGTAGAGAGCGCTAGGTCGATGTTATATGCTAAAGATTTGCCTATATTCTTATGGGCAGAGGCAGTTAATTGTGCGGTCTACATCTTGAATAGAACCTCAAATTCAATGACTCAGAGTTCGACACCATTTGAGAAGTGGACAGGTAAGAAACCACAACTTACTCATATTCGGATATTTGGTTGTGATGCCTACATGCATATTCCGGATCAATTAAGGACAAAATGGGATCAAAAGTCAAGAAAAAACTCATTTTAGTTGGATATGAAGGCGATAATTACAGACTTTTGGATTTGAAAACGAAACAAATTAAAGTCTCTAGAAATGTTACCTTTAATGAGAACGCTAACGTAACAGAATTTAGAAAGAATGAAGAAATGATACTGCTAGATGACCCTAAAGAGGATATACGGGGAAGAGATAAGGTAAATCAGATTGTACAGGAACAGGTAGAGAGCATTTTTAAAGATATGAATAGAGAAGAAGAGAATACCTCTCAAAATATAGGCGAGGAAGGCATATCTGAAGTAATTGATGAACCTGTTCGAGACATTGAAGAAGACACTAGCAAATCCTCAATACCTGAAGCGATTTCCAAAACATTACAACAGGGATCAATAAAACAGTTAAGTAGCTATTCATTGAGATCTAGAGATTTTATTAAACCTCCAAAGCGGTTCGTTTCTGAAGAAGAAAATGAAATAAACTTATGTGAGATTCAAATTCCTGAGACTTATGACGAAGCAATGTCATTTCCGGAAAAGAATCAGTGGGAGAAAGCGATTAAAGAGGAGTTAGACTCTTTACAAAGAAACGAAACTTGGGAATTGTCTCCTTTAGCATCAGGAAAGAAGGCAATTGATTCAGAATGGGTTTTCAAGATCAAAACTTCACCCGATAATATAAATCAAAGATTCAAAGCTCGGTTGTGTGCAAAAGGGTATTCTCAACAGTATGGTATTGACTACACAGAAACTTTTGCACCAACGGCAAGATTTGATTCTGTAAGGGTGCTTCTTGCTGAAGCTGTTAAAAGGAGATATAAGATATGTCAATTTGATGTTACAACAGCGTTTTTATACGGGGACTTGGAAGAACTTATTTATATGAAACCTCCTTTGGGCTTGACAATAGAGAACAATCTTTATTGTAAATTAAAAAGGTCCTTGTATGGCCTAAAACAGGCACCAAGATGTTGGTTTACGAAATTCTGCAATTATTTAATTGAAATCGGATTTCAACCTTGCGATGCTGACAAATGTGTTTACAGAAGTTCGTTTGACGGCGAAACAGTTCTTTTGGCAATTTATGTTGATGACGGTCTGTTGATGTGTAAAAGTAGACTCATAATAAAGAACGTATTGGAGAAAACTCAAGAATGCTTTCGGATTACGATAACGTTACCATCTGTTTTTGTGGGTATTCAGATGAGTTTCAATGACGAAGATGGATCCATATTTATTCATCAAAAGGCATATATTGAAAAGATACTTAAAACATTCCATATGACAGAAGCGAAGTCTCTATCAGTACCTTTTGATCCAAACTGCCAGTTGACATCAGGTAACGAGAATGCAGATAATAATTATCCATATAGATCAGCAGTAGGAATGTTAATGTTTGCATCACTTACCACCAGGCCAGATCTTTCTTATGCAGTGGGAGTATTGAGTAGATTTCTTAATAACTTTGATCATACTCACTGGAATGCAGTAAAGCGAGTGCTGCGGTATCTGATTGATACTAAGGAGTATGGCATAAAATACAGGAGAGAGGCATGTAATGAAGTTGTTGGTTACGCAGATTCGGACTTTGCTGGAGATATTGAGACTCGACGTTCAACAACTGGCTACATGTTCACCATGAGTGGAGGACCAGTAACTTGGGCAAGCAAAAGACAAGCGACTGTGTCTCAATCTACTACAGAAGCGGAATATATAGCGGCATCTGCTGCCTGCAGAGAAGCTGTATGGCTCAGACAACTAATTGCAGATATCGATGAATGTCCAGTATCTGCTACTTTAATTAACATGGACAACCAGAGTGCAATAAAGCTCATAAAGAATCCAGTCTTCCATAAGCGTACTAAGCACATGGATATTAAGTACCACTATATCAGGGAGAAATATTCGAATAAAGAAATTACTATTAAATATCTTTCCACTGATCAGCAAATCGCTGACATTTTAACAAAACCACTTTCCAAGGAATTTTTTTGTAAATTTAGAAGTGTGGTTCTGGTTAAGAATAATTAGTCATTTAAAAATAAACAAATATTATTATTACATATTATTATGTTTTGTTATGTTTTGCTCAATTTAAATGTGTTTAATTGTTCAAAACAAACCAAGTAGGTGCTGGATTCTATTAAGCTATATTAAGTGGGAGTGTTAAGGCAAAGATAATAATATAGCATAGATGTATGGTATACTCTGTATTGTCTATGACAGTTCTCTTGTCAATTACCGTTTGTTCAAAAGATGTGTTAATAATTACTATATTATCTAATATATATATTTACACAAAGCTCTGCCCGTTTTAATGGTTTAATCTAACAGATACCTATTCACTCTTGCCGAAAGGCCCAGATTGTATTGATCGGGAAATTCAGAAGCCGGCAGAGAATTTCACTCCTTGGAGGTTGGCAGCCGAAACGAAAAAGCGAAACACTTAGTGCGCCATGGTGGGAAAGAACAATGTTCATCGGCCATACATATTTTTAGTTGAAAGCAAATCTCGGCGTAGACTAATGAAAAATATCTAATGCTATCTCCTGACTCTCACGAGGGCGTCGCGAGGCGCCCTTGTGTGATGCTACCTCCTCACTCTCACGAGGGCATCGCGAAGTGGCCTCGCGTTAAGTGATACGAGGGGAGGCCGGCCCTCTTCACTCTCGCAAGGCAGTGCTTGCGAGGGCCTCGCGACGCAAGGCGAGGCAACCGACCACTCTCGCCTCACGAGAGTCAAGAGCTATGGTGAGGTGACACGAGGCGAGACGGGGTCTCTTCACTCTCGCGAGGATGCTATTTTGTATTGAACAATGCCCGCGAGAGGAGGCGGAGTAACGTATCACACTTTCGCCTCGCAAGGACTTCGCGATAGTGAACGCTTTGTGAAAACTTTTATACTACCGCCTCACTCTCACGAGGGTCTCAAGAGGCGACTCACGCGAGGTGACTCGAGGGGAGACGGGCCCTCTTCACTCTCCCAAGTCAGGTGTTTTGTAGGAGTCTGTGCTCACGAGGGCTTCGCGTGAGTGAACACTCTGTGACCCTAGCTCTTCTCTCTCGCGAGGCCCTAGGGCCGACCGTCTCTAAAATGCCAGGGCCGGTTTGAGGACCCAGTTCGGGCCTGCACCGTAATCAGATAAAATGTGACTTAGATTTTAAGTTCGACCCAAGATACAAAACTGTGAAAATCACATCAAAATCCGTTCACTACTTTTAGCGTGGTGACGCGCACAAACAAACAGATAAAAATTCTAAAAAATATTGTTTTGGTCATAGTTACGTCCCAGTACCCAGTATCTCGACTGTTTTTTCTGGAATATCCTCAATGGACAGACACGGCTTTTTTACATTTTTATAATAGTCAGTAGGTAGATACTCGTAGGTACCGGTAAGAATGCGCCGATACCGAAAAGGAACGAAATTTTCAGGGCTATTTATTCCCTCGGAAATGGAAAGAAAGCATTCTTATCGTTATTTATCGGTTTAACAGTGAAGTTAAAATAAAAAAAACAAGTGCGTGTCAGTCCACGCGCAATGTAGGGTTCCGTAGTCAGTACTATCAGTCCTCTTCAGGTTTAAAATACAAAGTTATATTTGCAGTTGATATAAGTTATTTTGTATGGAGTTTCTATGAAATATTTACGTAACCAAGTACATTTTATAAGTTGCTCGACTATTACTCGTTAACCTGTAAAGCCTACTTAACTGGGATAGTTTTCCTTTTAAATTCATTATATATACTACTGCCGTGACTTTTTTCACATATCCATAAACAATCGTTTAGCTGGCAGCATTAGCACTTTAAAGCTCAATATTTTACAAAACGGAGCCTTGAATCGAAAAACGGTCTTTACACACTCGAAATATTTTTGAAAGACCTATCCAACGATACTCCACACCATGGGATAGGACAAGGAACAAAAAAATCATCCCCACATTACGTGTAGGGGAGGTACCCTAAAATTTTGTTTTTTCTCATTTTATTTTACCCTTTTTGTCGGCGTGATTAATATGTATACTTACTAAATAGTCTTTGAGCTAAGCCGCGGACAGACAAACAGACGGACATGGCGAAACTCTAGAGGTTTACTACGAAACCTTAAAAATAGCCAAGCACGAGTAGTACTCTTGCCCTGCGGCTTCCGTACCAAGATGTAAGCGTAAAGTGGAATTATTACGTGACAAACTTAGTTTTGAGGTTTTTTTCATACTGCGTACATGAAAAAAAACGGCAAAAATAAGTTTGTCAAGTAAAAATTCCACATATAGAGTTAGAAATTAATGATTTACGGACTTTTGCCTTTACTTGTGCTGTGAGTCTGTGAGACCTTGTTTCTTGCCAAATTTCATGATTCTAGTCTAGGTCAACGGGAAGTACCCTAAAGATTTTGATTCTCTTGAGAGTGTCAGATTATGCGGCATATACGGTCGTATCTTTTAATTACGTTGACTTAGAAGTTTGATTTTGTCACAGCTCCAAGGGATTGCAAACCTGAGTATTTGATATTAATTTCAACTTGAAACCTCCACGCTTTCCTGAGAAAAACATCTTGACAGACAGACAAACAACAAAGTGATCCTATATAAGGATTCTTTTTTTTTCTATTGAGGTATGGAACCCTAAAAACCGATTGCATGTACCAGGGTTGGAAAAAAAATCACGATTTTTTAATATATCCAAAAAATCATGTATAAATCCTAAATCAGATAAATCCTAAAAAAAATCATGATTTTTTCGATTTTTTTATAAACTTATTAGCTTGATTGAATTTTGCATGAAACGGAACGCGCTCTCTGGCTTAAGAAAAACGGGGATTTCTCGCGGGGTGTTTGGTGAAGGAACTTCATTTTTTAATAGGTTTTACGGCCTTGGGAACCAGCCCTTCTCGCCGTAGTGTTACAGAGCCTTAAACATCGTCGCAGTGTGGCCTGTCTTTCGGCATTCTACATTTTACATTTTGGAGAGTGTGCCCAGTAACACGATTTGAATCCTCCTTCCATCAACGGACTACCAGACGTGGTGAGGGCCTTCATCCTTATGTAGTTGACATACCACGCTCTCGCACGAAGCGTTTTTCTTCCTCTTTCATGATGCGAACTGCTAAAGAATGGAACTCCCTACCAGCTTGGGTATTTCCGGATAAGTACAATTTGGATCTTTTTAAAGAAAGAGTGAATAGGCATCTTCTGGGTAAGCGCGTTCCACCTTAGGCCTCATCATCACTTACCATCAGGTGAGTTTGAGGTCAAGCGCAAATAATAATAAAAAATATATATTCAGATTTGTTCGTAGATAATTATGAGCAATACACAAAAATGAGCCATTTATTGTTTTTTGAGTTAAAATGAAACTGATAGCAGGCTGGGAACATATAAAAATATGCTCTGCGATGGATACACGTTTAGCCACCTTCCTTCATTAGGGAGGCATATTTTCAAATTCAATCTGAAAAACTAAAAGCTCACAACTTCCACAAATATCAATAAAATGAGACAAAATTCACGGAAAGCAATAAGGGTCAAAACGCAACAAATTAAAATTTTTGAAATGTTAATGTGACCTTTTTCTTACGGTATGTCTGTGCACTAATTTAACATTACCTACTTAAATTACCCCTGACCGATTGAAATTAATTTTACTCAATAATACTTGTAATTTGGTCTTTATTTTGACCACTCTTTTTGAGCAAAGTCGAGCTGCTACCAGAAATTTCCTTTGAAAATCCATTATTGCCAAGTTTTGTTTCAAAAATAGTCCGGTGGAAAGAAATTGTGCAAAGAGATTTTATTCAGAATTAGATTGTTTACGATAGTTAAAAAAAGTTACAAAAATTACTCGCATTGTTGAGTAAAGCACTTTAAAACCTTGGTTCGCAATGACTGCACTGCTGACCGCGCTGATGGCTTTTCCAGACCATCATAGCGCAGTCAACATTGCTGATGGACGAGCTAGAAAAGGCTGAGACCGAAGGTCGAGGGCGAGTCAGACTGTGGTTGTAATGTACTAATAAGAAAGAAACAGCAGTATAGTTTGCCTAGCACCTAAAATATTGAATAAATTGTCCAAACACATACAATCATTACAACTACCTAGCTTTAAGCAAAAACTATTTGACATTCTCGTGGACAAGTGCTATTATACCATAACAGACTTTTTAAATGATGCAAATTTAAATTGACATTTCTATATTATTTTAATAAATCGCTTTTGACATGTATATATTCCGTTATTGACATCTGTATATTGTACTTAATTATTTGCTTTAATTTTAATATGTAATGAAAAAAATGTTTCATTTGTGAAACGTTAAACACTAAATGTCGTTCGCCTGTGGGTGAAACGTTAAACACTAAATGTCGTACGCCTGTAAGCAAAACATAGAGTACCTAAATGTATTCGACCTGTGTTTACGATTAAATGATTTGAGTTTGAATTTGAACTATTCAATATATCTGTGATTTTGTCAATTTGTGAATTAACCTTAATATAATATGTGGTCGCGGAGTTTTTTGCAGGTCTTTATAAGCTCTACAATTTTTTTCATTCATGCAGCATTCGATTGAGGTCAAGCGCAAACCCATAAACAATGAAATAAAATATCTCGTACCGTTAGACCAGCATTCGTAATAAACGCATTCGCTCGACTGTTTTTCACCAATGTTTGGAAAAATGCTTATATATACCTATTTTGTTTGACAGCATTTACAGCTGTCAAAAACGATTTGACTAGTTTTCAACAGTGCTAAACACTTAGAAAAACGAATATATCCAATAGAAACCGCCATAATACTAATCAAGCGTACATAGCCACTTGTCAAAACTGTAGCTCTTGGCTCCACTTTACCCTGCTGATTAAAATGTTCCCTAATATAGTCGCTGTTGTATTCTCTTTGGTCGCTGCTGTCAAGTGACAAATGCATCTTGAATTTAGTTGCATTAATGATTGATGCAACGGTTTGCGTGCTAGTCGAGTTTGAAATACTATTTTAATTTAAAATCCTTTCAGATTTGTGATAAGAGTGCAGGATAATATTTTGTGAAGGTGTAAGCTATGGTATGTGTGATAAGGCGCTGCAAATTTCGCATGGGGAGAAAAGAAAATCAATCCGAAACTATAAACTTTCACAGGTAAACATTCTTTTTGTGTTTACCTATCCATTTTCCATGTTAAAGAGATAAATTTATGCTTAAAAGTAAGGGAAATTAATTTCTTTTTATTATATTTATATTAATTGAGCATGTATAAGTGTACTTTCATATATTTTGTTAGTTTTGTAATTTTACAGAAATGTTTAAATAGAGCTGGACAAAAATTTATCGATAAAAGTACAAAATGTGTTTTTTGTGTTTTGGATGTGTTGTGCACATGTGTATACACGTATTTTTTACGTGCACACACGTATTTTTTCAATTTAGATTTCCTAATGAAAAAAAATTTAATGTGAAAAGTGGATTAATGCGGTGTCCACCGAAGCTGATTGGACGGCAAAAAAACACCATAGAGTGTGCTCCAGACATTTTAAATTATTGTGTTGTATTATTACCGATGATAAATATCGAATACTGAAGGATAATGCTGTGCCTACATTATTTATGTCGCCAGGAAGAGTAAGTAGTTTTTAAAAGTAAACGTATTTAATAGGGGCAAGCCTATTCAGTTGTCTTCGAATTTGTCAATTCTCCTCAGGCTAGCAGGTTTTATCTTGATTTTCTTCACCGTCGTGAGCGAAAAGTAAATATACAATAATAGAAACTCATTAGTACATAAAATAGTTCTTAGCTCGGATTACTGACACCCAATTTTTTTATATATAATTAATCGTAATTTAAAAATGTTTAATGCTAGATTCATTTTACACTCTTTTTGTTATTCTTGACCAATAAATATTAATTTTCTTTTCAGTGCATTTCTACAACTTCAGCTCCATTAACTTCGGGCACGGTAGTGTTCTCCGTCTCAGGTCCTTAAATTTTGGGGCCTCAGACGTTCTCGTACCCAATGTAATCATTAGGCTCTGCAGCTTTGGCATCGGTAAACGGCGCGCTCTATGCCATCATCATCAGGCCCGGCAGCTTTGGATCCGTCAGTAACATCGCGTACCACGTCATTATCAGGCCCTGCAGCTTTCGGAATGCAAACGTTATCATCTCCAGACTTACACATATCCTTGGATATCGAAGCCGTAAAACCTTTATTAAAAAATACACATGTCAAACACGCAGTGTTGCCAGAAGGTTACTTTTGTAACCTTTTAGGTGATTTTGAACTCCTTCAGGTTACTTCTAGGTTACACTAATCAAAAGGTGACGTTTAGGTGATTTTTCGGAATTTGTAGAATGAAATTAATTCTTAACTTCTTACTTAAAAGCAAAGCAAAACATAAGCATGCTTATTTGTCGCATGCTCATGGCGTGTTCACACCTGCTTGGCTATAGCATGCTATTTATAAGAATGCGACTATAATGACCATGCGAATCAAACACACATATTCGGGATTTTCCGATATAATGAATGAGTACAAGTTGAACATTATACTCCTTTATGTGAACCGAGTTATCAAGAGCGTTCTATTATGACAGTTTCTTGCAATATGAACTCTACAAATCTATTCAGAACTCGCACACTAATAAGAAAACGCGTAGCATGCTCAAAAATCAACCGGCTTGCGATTTAGTCGCATGCTCCTAATAAGCATGCTTATTAGTCGCACGCGCTGTATACACATGCTGTCACGATTAGTCTATCCCCCTTTTAGTATCTCATTTATATGAGATACAGTGGTAGTGTAACTCAAGGGGGACCGTGAATATTATCATGCAGAAGACATTATGTTCAACGCATACCTGGTTTCAGACTCTGGTTATTTATCTGCTTCGCATTTGTCCTCTTTCTCTCTCAGCTTGTCCTTGCTCCACTATCCACACTGTCCAGCCTACGTCCACCTCCTGTACATATATTTATAGCCCAATGAGTCTGAGTGCTTCAGAATCTTGGGCAGTCTGATGAAATAGTTATCTGTAATCGTTGGTAGTATATTAGTTTATTTCATAATAATGATATCTTGCTGATAATCATAGTAGTCAGTTTTCAGTATATAATAAATAGATAAATAATTATGTATATATTATATATATGTGTATATAAACAATTGGTAGGACCCTCATGTCACGATTAGTCTATCCCCCTTTTAGTATCTCATTTATATGAGATACAGTGGTAGTGTAACTCAAGGGGGACCGTGAATATTATCATGCAGAAGACATTATGTTCAACGCATACCTGGTTTCAGACTCTGGTTATTTATCTGCTTCGCATTTCCTTTTAATGAAGCTTTAAGGTATAATAATTTGTCTACCTCTGGTAAATTCCTATTATGTATATTGGAATGGAACTGGTCCCAAAAAGTATGCCATTCCAATATGTCTCCTCCAAACTGAGGTAGTTCTAGTTTAGGTAGTTTCCCTGACATAAATTTCTCTTCTTTCTGGCTTCCTGCTGCCTGAGCATTTCCTTTAATTTTCACTTTAAGTTCACACAAAAGTTCTTCGGCTTCGAGTTGGATATTAGTAATTTCACATATCTCATCAGTTGCAGGTTCTGTACTGAGCTGGAAGTAGTTGTTCAACTCAGTACTTATCCGTTGAAGATAAGCTTGCAGTTTGGACATCATTATCTCAGCTTCCTGCAATGTCTTGCCTTGAGTGTCATTGTCAAGATCTGACAGGGTCCCGTTTAGTGTCTGAGCACTAAACAATAACGTCTTCAACCTATTTGTAACAGTATGAAGGACTGTTAATAAGCTTTCGTCCATTTTTATTTATTTCACGTACCGTCTGTAAATCAAAAATGTATTTCTGTAATCTTTTGTTATTATAAGTTAAACTAATATTTATTAAAATTTTATTACTTATATGGAGATATTATTTGAACGGTTAGGTTTAATTGGTTTTAGGCAGTATTTTTACATTAAATATGTAATATTCCCTTTTACTTTATACATTGTCATTTGAGAAATTCATGATTGATTTGAATTATCAAGTAAACTTCACTTCTAGACTGCATAACTTGGTTTACATTTTTTGTCTATATCCAACAGTGGACTTTGGTAGTTCAATATGATGAACACATATGAATCAACAGGTATTTAAATTGTATTACCATTACTATAGAATAGGTTTGAGCACCTAAAACTATACACCGCTGCTCTGTTTATTTAGATTCATATACAACAACTTGTCATTAATTTCAACTGGATGATTTTAAATTATATATAAGTTTGTCTTGTGGTCATTCGAAGATTACCACGTCAACCGTCCGGCCGGGCCAGTTGACGCAGGGATCTCTAGTCATGTCTGTACACTCCAGTCCACTCATCTTATCACAAATTGATTTAATGACATAGTAGATTATTTAATTTAGTCATTGTATAAATTTATTATCTTTTTTAGACTTATTCTATTTACTCAAATAGAATAAAATAATTATTAACGGCACTTGAATTGGTCGTGCTCAGTTGATTTCATTCCAAAACATGAAAAAACTTACTTGGGATACTAAACTGCGCTTTGACAAAATTATTAGGCATACACTTGAAACCACTTGTCTCCAACATAACTTGAAACCACATGTTCCAAATATGAATTCTTATCAGCTCGTAAGTGTAAAATGTCCAACTTTCTGTTCATATTATTCATTGGTAAATTTAGTCAATTTTGTCGTTACACAGTATTTCTTTTGCTAATATACATTGTTTTGTTACACGAATACTTTTGTGTACCAATATAACATTTCTATTTGAAATTTGAACTTATTCGCGCTTGTTTTGTAAATATTTTCCTCTAGACTTTAATATGGTATAGATTAATACTTTAAAACGCTATTTTTGAATAATTCGTTACAAATGTTCACTCACCTGATAGTTTTCAATAACTTTTAACTATTTTTTCACTTTTTACGAAATATTTCAATAAGTTTCTTACAAACTTCTTAGCACACCGTAAACAAACAATATCGTTGACATGTTGACAAACAAAAACAAAAATGCCAAAATGGCGACTTTGCCGGGTTCTTTAGTTTCCGGAATAGAAACTGAAATATAATTGATTGTGAATGCTATTTGTACATTTGGGATAAAACGTATGGCTTCGTATGATTTTAATCGTAAATAGATTAAATTAACCGGGTTTTATGTTAATTAACCGAAATACAACAATTAAGTATGATTTCATTATTCGTTATTTTCATGACGCGTTGACGCCATTTCCTGTTTCATGAAATGTCGCGGCTTATGTTGGAGGTTCTCTGTCATCTGACAGATGTCGCTACGAGTTACAAACTATAAATTTGTACAACAAATTGCCTAAATAAGTTGGGAGCTTCCAACTTTCTTATAACTTGCTTTCCTATTTATTAGTAAATATTTATATATAATAATGACGAGATACTATTTATTTTTTATTTAGTAAACTAAATAAACTCGTCTTTTATCCAAAGTTGAAGTTCTACATGTATTTGTATTTAGAGTGTGGATAACAATATTTTGCAACACAATAAACCAGTAATTAGTAGATCGGAGTGCAATTCTCTTCTCTCATTTGTTCTCAGTCAGCTATCAAACATACCCGTGATAGACTCAGACTTGATTTATGAAATCTGTAGTACTGAACAACCAGTCGATATGCTTGTATGTCTCTGCACTTTCTTTTTGATAGAAATCTTGATTTCCATTACTTTGTTCTATGTGCTAAAAGTCTTCTTTTCACTTTATCTCAGCACTTACTCCACCATGTCACGATTAGTCTATCCCCCTTTTAGTATCTCATTTATATGAGATACAGTGGTAGTGTAACTCAAGGGGGACCGTGAATATTATCATGCAGAAGACATTATGTTCAACGCATACCTGGTTTCAGACTCTGGTTATTTATCTGCTTCGCATTTGTCCTCTTTCTCTCTCAGCTTGTCCTTGCTCCACTATCCACACTGTCCAGCCTACGTCCACCTCCTGTACATATATTTATAGCCCAATGAGTCTGAGTGCTTCAGAATCTTGGGCAGTCTGATGAAATAGTTATCTGTAATCGTTGGTAGTATATTAGTTTATTTCATAATAATGATATCTTGCTGATAATCATAGTAGTCAGTTTTCAGTATATAATAAATAGATAAATAATTATGTATATATTATATATATGTGTATATAAACAATTGGTAGGACCCTCGGCTCCACGGCCGGGTAAATCCATTATGCTGAAACTGATCCAAGGATCTGCGTCCTTTGTATATCAGTCATTTCTTTCATGATACATTGCTTCATTTATTATTGGCCTTATTATCTTGTCCAGTCTAGACTGACACAGCAATGATTTTTGGGCTCTCTTTATCCCACATACAATTTATTTCCTGTAAATTTGCACTGGCCCAAGTAAATCCACTCCTGGGGGAGCTGGACCTTGGACTCTCAAGGCGAGAGGCCTTGGGTATTTTAATACACACACACTTATACTACCAAGATTATTAATATGTAATTAATGAATAAAAACTATTAAAATCACTCAGCTTCTATTGAAGAAAACTTTTACATTCTCAAGTGGCTTCAAACTTTTAAAGACGCTTGCCATAAACAAGCTTACCATAAACAATCAAGAAGGTGGAGCAGCTTCAGTGTTGTCATTTATTTATATCGAGGTTGAAGGCATAGGGTTTCGCGACTCGTCGCGACACATGCGAATAAGTAGCACTTGCTCGAAAATCGCATGCTCTCGTGCGACTAATGAGCATGTGTATCTGTACCTTTAACTTACCGGTGCTATGTAGGTGCTACATAGAACAGGTCCTATTCATCGGTGCGCACCGACGAATAGTGTAATAATATTTTAGTAAAATAATATTTCAGTCGGTAGGTTAAATTTTGATTCTTTTTTTTCACTTTAAAATTACATTTTCTGTAAGTTAATACAACTAACATCCATTCTACCAACTTTTAATACATTTTCACTGAAAAAAAATATGAAAGGTTATTTATCACAGTAAAAGGTTACTTTTTTATATATTTCAGGTAACTTCTGAGAAGACCCGGCTGGCAACACTGCAAACACGTCAAGTCGGTACGTGTAGTGTCAATTCTTGTAAACAATTATCGTTGGTGTGTAATTGTAGTTAATAATCTAAGGTAATTTCTGTTGTATTTGTTATTTGTGGTCGTGGTGATTGTGTTCAAAATGAACAAACCTCTAATTACACCTTTTATATTCTCTTTGGTGTACACACGATGTTTGACAGAACTCGAAGCCGTACTATTTTTATCCATTTTTAAAGATGATAAAGTTATTAATATTATGCTCCTAGCCTAGTCGGTAGAACATCTGCCTGCGAAGTTCGGGGTCGCGGGTTCGAACCCGCCCAGGGCTGACATTTGTGTGATGAGCACTTGTGTTTGCCTTGTGTTAGTCGTACATAATATCAGTCCTACCAGATCCCGCCGACAGTGCTGCATGTTAGGGCACTGGTCTTAAATTAATTTTAAAATCATAATTTAAGTTCTTGCAAATATTTATATTGTTTTATTTTCTAGGCAGCAGCCGAACAAGCGTTTCGAAAGGTTTCAGTTGATGATTGGGAGAAAATCATGCCAACATGTAATGAAAATAGTAATGGAATATTACGTAACAGGATAAATCTTTGGCGACATCGTCAGAATAGTCATAAACCCTCAAAATGACAGCAGCAGTAGTGACACATCTGAAGACAGCCAGACTATTGGAGAAGGCTCCAGCCATAGACAAAGATTTTTCTGGTGTGGAATATTTAGATGAAAGCATTTTTAATGCAGATTAAATAAAATAAAAAAAAATACTTTTTTTATTTCCCCAAACCTACATTATAGGTACTGTAACAAAAAATACGTCAAAAATTGTAGGAACATAACTATAACATAATACCTAATATGCTCCGCAATATCTACGCCTGTCTGCGAGCCATGGGATCATGTGTTTGAATCCCGCCCAGGGAAAACATGTTTTGAGTGATGAGCGATAGTACCCTGTGTCTGGATGTTATTTATCTACATAAGTATGCATTTGTCTGATATCCATATAGTACAGGCTCTGCCTAGTTTGGGATTAGATGGCTGTGTGTTAAATGAAATATATCTCTATTGTGGATCATAGGTATAGGTATTACATGTCATAGTTAGAGCTCAGCTATGTCCCGCCACGTGGGCATACAACATTGTGTCGCAGTGAAGCATGCATTTAAAACAAAGCTACAAAATACATTTAAAAGTTAAGTAGATATATTATCTTTGGCGTCACTAAACTTTTGTTAAGAAATGGGTCCCTAAAACACTTTAGAGGCTGAGATCTGATGTGCTCAAAAAGTTGAAATTCTGGTTGGATGACCACATTTTTAGGGTCCCGTACCCCGACCCTTCCTTGGGTAGGAGCCCTATATTCACGTGACTTCTCTGGCTGTCCATCTGTCTGTCTGTTACCGAGTGATTCCAGACGAATAGACTTGGAGAGCTGAAACTTTCACAGCTAGCTTGTGGCACAACAAATACTTACCAATTATACCGATTCGAACACCAGTTACCGTAGGAATCGCGGGGTAAGGCCGATTTTCGTAACTTAGTAAGGCTAAATATCAATGTAAAAAAGGTAAAGGCTAAATACCAATTTCCTTGGATAAATAACTTGTGAAGTTATTTATCCAAGAAAATTGGTATTTAGCCTTTAGGGGGTGAAATAGGGGACGAATATATTGGTACATAGATATATAAGCATATACTTCACTCTGACAATTTCAAGTGTATGATGATGAACAATAGAACCTGGATCTCATTAACTGTTTCAGGTAGAAAGATAGTTTAGTTTGAACTCAATTGTTTGGATTCATGGTGCAGTTTACACCAGCGTAATCTTGAGAGTCTGAGGATGACCAGATCAACAGCACCTAGATCTCAGTCACTATTTGAGATAAAAACTTCAAGTTTGTATCAAATGTTTGTTTTTCTGGTGCGGTTCACACACGCGCTATCCTGTGACACTGATGTTGACCAGGTCAATAGGTGAAATAGGGGACTAAAGTTTTAATTTGATTAAGTCATTATTTAAAGTAACTAAGGTAAGGTAGACTTAACCTGAAGGATGAGTACATATGGTACTTATATAAGAATATATATATATATTCTTTATTGCACATCTTAAAATTAAATACAGTAATAAATGGTGTGTACAAAGGTGAGCTTATCTCTAAAAGAGATCTCTTCCAGCCAACCCTACAGGGTGTGAGACAAGGCAGTAAGAGCGAGGGGGGCAAAATAAATGCATAATAACTAAATACCTGAACTATATGACATTATTTAACCGTAGCGTCAATATTTAGTATTAATTAAATGTTCTGCATAGTAACTGCACAAGTTTCATTGTGAATATGAAAGAGTTGTGGCTACTTGCGTGGAACGCTCCATCTAGTAGTACATAGAGGTCGTTGGTACTTAGATATTATTCAACTCCCTCTATCAAATCTATATAAAATTAAGGAATCAGACAACATAATGCATGGTTAATTATTTTTATTTATAGTTAATTTGTTATACATACATATAAGGTTATATATGTATAATGTGTATGATCCTTGATCCTAAGATCAGTAGAGTGGAGTCATTAAACTTTGCCCTTGTTTTTTACTTCATCATGACTTTTTTTCACCGAAAGCCAGAGAAGATATTGCAGCACTGCATTCGATGACTATGCTGCACTGCATTCGATGACTGCACTGGTATAAAATCTGTGAATTGAAAAATAACTTTAAATTTTTCTTTTTTTTGATTTTGATCTATTTAGGCTGACTTTGTAGTGGTTCCCAAACCGAAAACTATTAGACCACCAATCATTCATAACTTTTATTATGGGACCAACTCTGAAACTGCAAAATAAAAGGTAGCCAACTTAGAGTTGGACTTGCGCTTGGAGGGTTCTGAACCATGCTCTGTACTGATAATAAATTACCTACATTAACAAAATGAATTAAAATTAACGAAACTTTTACAATAGACTATTCCACTCAAATTTATTTATGTATATGAGTAAGCAGGTTACACTGCCAGTGTTTTTAACTCGACGAAACATACCAAGAACTTGCATTATGATTTACAATCAAAATTTGAAGTAAAATGAATGCACTAAACGGCTGCCGCGATGACAAACAAACAATAGTTGCACCGTGCACGACATGACGTCACACAAACGGGCGCTGTGAGAAGTGCTATTAGGGCGCTTCTGCATTACACGGAATTTTACGGTCCGTAATCTGAGTTTAATGAGAAAGAATGAGAACATCCAAATCAGAACAGCCATGTAAAAGAAGGACATAGCACACCATGTAATGTTCCATTTAAGGAATGGTCAAGTTGTCTTTTTCTCCTATGTGGATTCTGAATGTTTCCTCATCATTATATTCCGACCATTCACAGCTTCTCTTCACACATGTAAAATGGCCTTTCCATTGGTGATAACTGTACATACAAACTATGGAACCCTACTCCTATATATGACATGCATAATACATAAGTGTTATTTTTTCACTAAAAATGCATATTTGCCCCTGGAAGTGCACAATGCCATGGTTGATGGTAAATAGTGTCTATGTTACTTACATTATAATTTCTCGCACACAATCTAATACAGTTGTACAGGACAATGTCTCCAAAATACTCTATCTCACAGTCTCCAATACAATTAATTGTAAATTATATAGTACAGGACAATGTCTCCAAAAGAATTTGAAGTTGACATGATGGTGTTGTAGTAGGTAGCTGTATCTGCTGTAGTGCTGTCTTTCTTCTAACAATAGCGGGAGGCACGTACACACTGCACTGATGACATCGTCACTTTTACTGTGCTCAGTTCAACCGTTTAATTAAATCTTCTCAAAACTGAAAATTAAAGTAAAACAAGCATTATTATTTCATTAACATCACATAAAAAGTGTTAATATTTTATTGAGTCAATATTTAGCCCATGTACCTTTAAATTTGATTAGTTCACAAGTTTTAATTATTTTTTTTTCAATACTTTGCGAGGACATTTTTAAGTTGAATTTATTACAAAGTAATTTGGTAAATAGTGGTCAAGGTGCACTTTATTTAATCCAAAAAAACAAGTACCTATTTTAGGCCACTCTACTTTCATAATTATAACCAAATTATAACCACTGAACTGAGCATTTAAACATGCTATGTATAAACTTCGATGGTAACTGTCCGTAACTCTATGGGAACTCTCCCAACCAGAATAATTATTTGTGTAAACAGAGCATGAAGCTGTCAAAACCTCTTCGACCAATAGGAGCAAAGTGTACATGAATGATCGGGTCGGGCATTTCTGCCTGTGCTTTTTTTTTTTTTTTTTTGTTGATTTGTCCTTCGGACAGGCAAAAGTCGCTAGACTATACAGCCAGGTCATTTTTAATACGATTTCTTAGTTTTTTGCAGTTATAAGGCCGAAGCCAATTCTTATTTTTCCTTCATGCAAGTATAATTCTTTCTTCTCTTTTTTCATTCAGTTTGTTTGTCTTGTCCAGGGTAGTATAAGTCCGGGTTTATTCTTCTACTCTTTTCTCGTTCAGTATGTTTTTCTTGTCCAGTAGTTATAGGTCAAGGGTGTATTGTATTTAATTAAATATCTTCCAGCGTGTTACGTATGTAGTTGTAGATTGATGGATAGATCTCAAAGTTCTTTAGCATGTCTTGAGTGCAGCGCGGAATATTGTCAGGTTTTTTGTATACAGCTAAAAGATTATCAATGAGGCTGAGTCGATCTTGTTAAGTATGTAGATCAAATAGATTGTCTATAGCTTTATGTCAGTCTATGTTGCTAAGATACTGTTAGTTACTCGGTAATGTCAAATCAAAAGGAAACTATTGTCTCGTATTATAATATATTTATTCCATTATAAATCCACCGTTTCTTTTAAGCAATCCACCTTAACATGGTAGCAGAGCGTGGTTCCTAGAAAAGTAATTGTAATTTCGGAGGATTTTGATAAGTTGAGAGTTTTAAATACCAGTCTGACAATATGGAAAAGTCATATGACGTGATGAAAATTAAAATAGGTCTACTGGATGATAAAAACTGGACAACTTGGAAATACAAAATGGTTATAGCACTAAGAGGTATGGGAGTTCTTGACCTAGCAGAAGGGAAAGTAGAGCCACCCGAGAAACCAGAGAAAACTGCTAAACCAGAGGAGATTATAAAGTACGAGAAACAATTGCAGACGTATCAGAAGAATGATAGTACAGCAATTCTAGCAATAACTACAAATTTGACAGATGATAATCTTCAGAAAGTTATGAGATTTTCTACCGCACGAGAAGTATGGCTAGAGTTACATAGATTATTCGACGGAATATCTGAGGACAAAGCATACGATCTCTGCATGAAATTCTTCGGATACAGGTATCAACCAGGTGATGATATGGCCACACACATATCCAAGTTAAAGAATTTGTGGTCGGAACTCGTCATAGAAATGAAGAAATCTGAAGGGCAGAGTGATCTACCAGAAATCTTCTTGATTTGTAAGATTTTAGAGACACTACCTGAAGAATATTTCGCATTTAAGTTAAGCTGGTTATTACTTTCGAAATCTGAAAGAACAGGGGAGAAACTGACGTCTCAGTTATGTGCACATGAGAGAGCTTTGAGCATTAAAGATAATGAACAAGTAGAAGCTCTAAATGTACAAAGAACTGGTATACTGAAGAAGAAATTCAACAAAAAGAAAGATTCTGGAAAATGCCATTACTGTGGTGAGGCAGGCCATAGAGTAAAACAATGTTTGAAGTGGATAAATGATGGACGCCCTCCAAAACCAGCAACATCTAAAGGTGATTCGAACAAGAGTGTGAACATGAGCGTGATGGTAATGAGTGATCATGATGTTGGAAAAGACGAAAACAACTGGTTCGTAGATAATGGTGCGACCAGTCATGTATCAAAGAAGTTTAATATATTTCAAACATTTGATCAGTTTACCATACAACATAAAGTAACGACAGCAAATGGTGATGCCGTTGAAGCAATAGGCAAGGGAACGGTACAGGTTATTGCTGATGTTGAAGGACGCAAAGAACATGTAACCTTGAATGATGTGTGGTATGTACCTGGCATTACAAAAAATCTATTTTCTGTTTTATCGGCCCAAGATAAGCTCTCTAATAGTATTTTCACGTCATCAGCGACAACATGCAAACTATTAGTCAGAGGAAAGACTATGCTAATTGGTGACAGACAGAAGCATGGTGGTCTCTATAAGTTGAGATTACGCAGTGTAATGCCTGCTCAACCAATAGAAGTGAATAACTTTGAAACAAAGAATTTGCTACAGTTGTACCATGAAAGGTTAGCACACCAGAATAAAGTTCATGTGAAAAAGGTAATTGAGAGAGAACTTGGAGTAAGAGTAAAACTCGACAGTGAACTGTGTGAGGGATGCATTTATGGCAAGGCTCATAGACAGAAATTTGGACATAGAGAAAGAGCAACTAAAACTGGAGAACTTATACATGCTGACGTATGTGGACCTTTTCCGTTTTCTGTAACCAAATTTAGGTATTTTGTGCTCTTTAAAGACGATTTCTCGAAATTTCGCTATATTTATTTTCTAAGAAATAAGTCAGAGGTACACAATAAGCTTGAACTGGTGTTAGCTGAGATAAAAGCAATGGGGCATACAGTAAGAGAGTTATTAAGTGATAATGGCGGAGAGTTTGACAATGCAAACGTAAAGAAAATTTTAGAGAAATTTGGTATCAAACAGAGACTTACGATGCCATACACTCCACAGCAAAACGGATGTGTAGAAAGAGATAATCGTACTGTTGTTGAAGCTGCGAGAACAATAATGCACTCAAAAAGTCTACCACAAGGTTTTTGGGCAGAGATAACCAATGCAGCCGTGTACGTTCTAAATAGAACAGGTATTGCACAAGAAGATAAAAGTCCTTTTGAAGTTTGGTATGGAAAGAAACCACGAATTGGACATTTAAGAATACTTGGAAGTACCTGCTATGCTCACGTACCAAAGGTTACGAGAAAGAAGTTGGATAAGAAAGCTATAAAAGGTAAATTAATAGGATATGACAATGATGAGGGATATCGAGTATGGATCGAAGGGACAACTAGGATAGTAAGATCTAGAGATGTCATCTTTGAAGAGAAGACTCTGAACCCTAGCAATTTCATAGAGATACCTTTGGAAGATAATACGTTCAAGGAAACAGAATTATCTATCCCACCTCTTGATGCTACAGAATCATCTACAATTCCTGATTCTTCGACTTCATCACCAACCAGTACATCTATCGACAGAAAGTTACCTACGTCCAACTCACATGAGAGACTAATGGAACCTGACGCTATAGAAGACAGACAGATAGAAGAACCGGCAGTTATGGGTGAAAGAGAAGAAGAACCTGAAACTCTAAATGAAAGAGTAGAGGAAACCGAAGGTGACTATGAGTCTGCAGTATCAGACCAAGAAGAATTTGAGAATGAATCAGAAAGTGAAAATGTTTTACCTGCTAGTGAAATAGAAGAGCAAGGCAGAATGACACTTAGAGATCGTTCAAAACTTAAGCCACCAAGTAAATTTGAGGACTATGTGATGACTGCTGTAGATAGCATCAATGATTTGAATGAGCCAACATCTTATGAAGTAGCCATGAGAAGCAAAGATAAAGTAAAGTGGCTACTAGCTATGGACGATGAAATGAAATCGCACAAGGAAAACGAAACTTGGGAGATGGTGCCGCTACCGAAGAATAGAAAAGCCATTCCATGTAAGTGGATCTATAAGATCAAGACCTATCCAGATGGAAGCGTAGAACGTTACAAAGCTAGGCTGGTGATAAAAGGCTTCTCTCAGAAAAAGGGTATAGATTACTATGAGACATTTAGTCCTGTAACGAAGTTAAGCACAATCAGAGTTGTCTTAAGTATTGCTGCTAGGGATAATTTAACTCTTACTCAGTTTGATGTGTCCACAGCATTCCTTTACGGCAATCTGAGTGAAGAAATATATATGAAGCCACCAGAAGGCTATAACAATTGTTCTAACAACGTATGTAAACTTAAAAAGAGTTTGTATGGACTTAAGCAAGCTCCAAGGTGTTGGAATAGTTGTATTAAAGACTATCTACTGGATATTGGTTTTAAGACAAGTGAAGCAGATCCATGTCTCTTCTTGAGACAGAGGGGGAAGAAAAGGTTAATACTAGCTCTCTACGTAGACGATGGACTCCTTGCTTCAAATGATAAAGAAGAAACAAGACAGTTTCTTGATGAAATGCAACGTAGATTCAAAATCAAATCGAAACCAGCAACCTATTTTCTTGGTTTGGAAATAAAGAGAAAGAAGGATGGTACAATTAGATTAAATCAAACAGCATACTTAAAGAAGGTATTGGAAAGATTTTGCATGAGCGAATGTAAAGCTGTTACAACACCTATAACAAAAGATAGTTTGGGAACAAGAGAAGACACCACTAGTGAAAAGTTTCCCTATCGTCAGGCAGTGGGTGCCTTAGCATATTTAATGGTAGGAACAAGACCAGATATTGCCTATGCAGTAGGTGTGGCATCTAGACACCTAGAGCATCCATCAAGAGAAGACATTCTTGGAGTGAAGCGAATAATGCGCTATTTACAAGGAACACCTGACTGGTGTATTGTATACAAACGCAGTGCTTGTAATACATTGACCTGTTACAGTGATGCAGATCACGGAGGTGACATGGAAACTGGGCGCTCCACGACAGGAATTGTATGCCTATACAATGAAGGAGTAGTGTCATGGCGAAGCAACAGACAAGCTTCAACGGCGCTATCAAGTACTGAGGCCGAAATTGTGGCTGCTAGTGAGACAGCTAGAGAAATGATCTGGCTCAAGAAACTCATACAGAGCATTGAAAACATAGATGGTTTACCAACTTTGTATGTTGATAATGAGTCAGCTATTAAGTTAGCTAAGCATCCTTCATATGAGCTCCATCAGAGAACAAAGCACATAAGAATTCGTCACTTCTTCATTAGAGAAACAGTGAATGAAGGTACTCTGAAAGTGGAAAAGGTGCCAGCGGAGTTTCAGCTCGCGGATATGCTTACGAAGCCTCTATACAGGCCGAGGCTGATGAAATTAAGCGCACTCATGGGATTGAGCAGTGGCAACTAATTAGACTTTATAAAGAGAGAAGATGTTAAGTATGTAGATCAAATAGATTGTCTATAGCTTTATGTCAGTCTATGTTGCTAAGATACTGTTAGCAAAGATAATATATAGCTGTTAGTTACTCGGTAATGTCAAATCAAAAGGAAACTATTGTCTCGTATTATAATATATTTATTCCATTATAAATCCACCGTTTCTTTTAAGCAATCCACCTTAACAGATCTAAGTTAAAAGCAGGGCATTCAAAGAACAGGTGGTCAAGGTTCTGTTCACTATTGGTGCAGTAGTTACAGTTGGGAGATACTATGATGCGCATTCGGTGCAGGTGAGCGTTAAATCTGCAGTGACCAAATCTCAGTCTTGTTAATATTGTATAATATTTTCTTGGCTTATATTCCTGAGATTTTACAAACCATGGAGAGTGTCCTAGTCTGTTATTAATTTGAGCATACCAATTGCCTTTTCTGTTTAAGGATTCCTGCCAATCTTCATACCAGTCCTGCTTACTTTTTGTTTTCAATAAAGATATTAAATCCGAGCTAGGTATGGCAATATTTTCGACAGGACTGCCGCTGTCACTGTCAGCAATAGATTTCGCTAAATAGTCCTTGGACATACTCTATCTAATTTGTGAAATAGTCTGCCTGTTCGTTGCCCATCACTCCAATGTGCGAGGGCGTCCACATTAATATGATATTATAATGTTGAAGGGATAGCTTGTGCCACAAATTCTTAATTTCATAGATTAAATAGCTGGTATTAGCATTTAAAGTGTTGTTGGAGAGAGCTTGTAGAACACTCATGCTATCTGTTACTATTAGCCATTGACGATTATCTTGCGTATCAATATGTCGAAGTGCAGACAATATCGCCGAAGCTTCTGCAGAAAATATACTCATTACAGGTGACAATTTCATTCCATATCCAGATTTCATATGAGGCATATATACAGCCATAGAGACACTCGAGTTGTTCTTGGAACCATCAGTATACAGGCAAAGATGATCAGAATATTGTGATATTGTATGATAAACATCCTGCTTATTTTTCAAATTCTTGTCAATATGAATTAACATCTTTGAAAATTTGCTGTCATACTTTCCAGAATAGCATACCCAATTCGCATCAGCCCTATGTATATTATGTTGCTGCTCAAATTCTAACATAAATGAGAAGTCATGAAGAATATAAGGTATGTTAGAAGATAATGTATAAACATTAGTATTATGAAAATTAATAAGTTTTTGAAGTAAAGAATGATTACGAATAGTAAATAATTTTAATACAAAGCAAAATTTCAGAAATTCAATACGAAATTTTATAGGACAAATATTGCATTCAACCTGTAAAGAATTAATAGGAGTAGTTCTCATCGCTCCTATGACTAATCTTAAACAATTATTTTGAAGAATATCCAGTTTTTGAATAATTTTATTGTCAGAGCCAAAGCACAAAAAACCATATTCAAAATGGCTACGAATCAAAGATTTATAAAGCATCAAAAGAACTTTGGGATCTGATCCCCAGTAAGTTCCCGCAAGGGATTTAAGAATGTTTAAAGCTCTAGTTGACTTGAAGGTAATAGCATCAATGTATTTTTTCCATGACAAATTATTAGTAAATGTTATACCCAAAAATTTAACTTCATTCTTGAAAGGCAGTTCCACATTATTGTAACAAATTTTAATATTAGAGAATCTATGTGAAAATTTTCTAAACACAACTATATTACTCTTGTCATTGTTTATATCCAAACCTAAGTAATTGAAGTAGTTAGAAAGGTGTTTCAAGGCTACATTAAGATGTGTAACAATTTCATGAATATTACTACCTGTAGCATAAACCACCAAATCATCAGCAAATTGCAGATTTTGTACATTTGTTCCTAAAATTAAATTAAGCTTGTGAATATATAATATAAAAATTAAAGGACTTAATATGCCCCCTTGACATACACCTTTATAAGATAGTCTGGGCCCTATTAACTTTTTGTTATATTTAACATACATTCTTCTTCCATGAAGAAAATTAAATATCCACCTAACCATCTTTTCAGGTAAACCCAACTTTGCCAATTCTAAACAAAGAATGTCCTGGTTGACATTATTGAAAGCACCGACAATGTCAAAGAAAATTCCAATCAGCACATTATTATTTTTAAATGCACTGTATATATCAAAATGTAAATGAGCAATGCTTTCTCTAGCAGAACGACCCCTACGGAAGCCAAACTGATTTGATGGTAAGAGATTATTACTTTCTATATAAAATTCAATCCTCTGTTTGAGTAATTGTTCAAAGGTTTTACCCATGCAGGAGGTAAGAGCTATTGGTCTATAAGAGTCAGGAAGATCTTTCTGCTTATTAGGTTTTAAAATAGGTACTATACAATCTAGCTTCCAGTCAGGTGGTATAATAGATTGGTCCCATAATAAATTTACTATATCTAGAAGTGTGGATTTGGATGTATTAGATAATTGTTTAAGAAATTTATATGGAATACCGTCGAGACCTACTGCTGTGTCTCGTCTAGAGGTGATAGCTAAATGAAGCTCTTCTAATGTGAAGGGTGAAATCAAATACTTATTTAAATTGGAAAATAAAGAATTACTGAGGTTTAATTGGGTCTCAACGGTGTCAGGAGTGTATTTCCTCAGAAAATCGAAAATCCAGCTATTTGCAGTATTGATATCAGAAGGAACAAAGGTTCTGTTAAATTTTTTCATTGTTTTCCATATTAAAGAGACTGGTGTTGTTCTATTGAATGTCTCACACAATCTCAACCAACTCGACCTTTTTTCTTGTTTAATTATTAATTTCTTTGATGCTTGAAATTTCTTAAAATTAATATAGCTTGTCTCTGTAGGATTACATTTAAATTCTAAGTAAGCTTTCTTACAATCTTCAACAGCAGTGAAACACTTTGCATTCCACCATGGCAGAGGAATCCTTTTCTTTCTATGTGGTCTGTTAGATTGAGATTGTGTTGACAATTGTATGTTGTGGAGGTGTCGAGTATGATTATTGGCAGAGCATTTTTGGGCTGCTAAATGCAACAACTGTACAAATTCATTGTAGCTTTTTAAAGGCTCTTCATTTGAGACTTGGAAGTTTAGAAGTAAGTCATTGGCTACCTTACTGTAATTATTCCAGTCAATGAGATGATAGTTTGGAAATGTAGGAATTTCAGAAGTGTCTGATGAAGAGACCTGGGAAAAGCTATTTCTAATTAAAAATTTTGTAATTACAGGTAGGTGGTAACTTCCTAAAGGATCATCATAAACCGACCACTCACACATTAAAGCCAAGCTACTTGAGACAAAGGTTAAATCAAGAGCATTTTGTCGCCATATATGAGAACCTACTGTAGTCATTTGTCCGTCATTCAATAAAACCAGGTAATTATCTTCAATTGATTCGAGGACATCTTTACCACGGGCGTCAGTAGACAAGCAACCCCAAGCTGAATGACAAGCGTTAAAATCACCAGCAAACAGCATAGGTTCAGGTATATTTTGTATTAAATTAATAAGCTTAGTTTTCGTGAGTGATGGAACACAATCCTTTGGACTATAAAAACTGACAATTGAAATTTCTTTCTTGTTACCATAATGTACCCGAACTGCTATGTTCTGAATAGAATCATCATAAGAAGTGTCTAGTTTAGTGAATTGAAAAGAATAATGAATCAAAATGGCAACACCATTATGACTATTGCCAGAATCTAATCTTATAATGTTATAATTTTTAATATTGAAGTGATGGTGTGGCCTAAGCCATGTTTCACAAATAATAGCTATATGAATATTATTCTCCTGTAAGAAATGCGTAAATATATGCTTATTACTATTAAGGCTCTGAGCATTCCACTGGACTATATTTAAATAATCCATTGAGAGGACTTACTGGGTTTGTTTCTGTTTTATAGTGTCTAGGAGAGATGATTTGATACTATTAGAACTAATAGTTTCATTTGTTTTATTTAATTTTATCATTTTAATAAATGTCTCTACTAAGATGTTTAAGATAACATCTGAGTTTAATAGGGATGAAAGCTGATCAGAGGGACTCATTGGATTTTTTCCTAATTTGGGAAATGACTTCTCATTTAAAATATCAGCAAATGCTCTGGGTTGGAGTTTTTCCTTGCATAATTTGATTTTTTCTTGTTTTATAGGGCATGCAGAAGAGATTGCAATATGGTTTCCATTGCAATGACAGCAGCGAGCGTCAGTAGCCGCCACTTGACAATTGCGGAAGCTGTGAGCATCACCACAGATGGAACAACGTTCACTGTTTTTACAGAATTTAGCAATATGCCCATATCTCATACATCGCAGGCATTGTTTTACTGGAGGAATATATTGTGTTACTTCAAATCGCCAACTATTGAGATCTACACTTTCTGGAAGAATTGGTCGAGAGAATGTTATTGATACAGTTTTTGTGGGTTGGAGAGTAACAGTACCAGAATCATTTTATTTTTTTATTGCGAATAGAAACAATATTTTTTGTCGTAGTCAAGGCAGAATATATTTGTTTGTTGGACATTTCGATGGGCACATGTCTTATAACTCCAGTGACTTCCGTGGCGGCAGCAGGAATACTGGCTTTTAATTTGTGAGTGTCTAAGAATTTTTTGTTCCCTAGCGCTGCATTAGCAAAACCAGGTCGCTCAAATATAACGCCAATTTTGTATTTATTAAAGCGTTTTAATTGCTTCACACCTTTATTATACCTTTTCAGGTTGGTTGATAGACTCATCATGTCCCGATCGCCGATTGGTTTGTCGGCTTCAGCACTCTCCATGAATACTATGTACTCAAAATTGCCTCCATCTTCAGGGTAAACACGTTGATAACTGGGTATGAGAAAGGGATCATACTTAGCTGTGTCTGCTACTGACTCACTGGAATGCACCGAGCTGACGTCCGAGTCCTGCACCGAATCATTCTCCTCGCCGCTCTCGCCCAGTTTACGCTTTTTCTTTCTGACTTTTGACTTCCCCATATTGGGAGATCTAGTGGAGTTTCACAGCAATATATACGAAATTTATGTTATTTACAATGAGAAAATGTTTTATTTACACTAAAAATTTAATATTAAAGATATTAAAACAAAAATTGGAAAATTATTTTAAAAAAGGCGCCTTGTAGCTTCGGAAGTTCCCGCGCTTTTCCTCTGCCTGTGCAATCCACGACCGTGCCGATAAAATCCAGCCAAAATTTCACAGCCAAAATAGTACGGCCAATAATTCATGTACATGTACATGGATTATTGGTTGAGCATTATTGGCTGTGTTTTCCAGGCCGTATAATGTTGACACGAGCTGATATTTTACAGCCAATAATGCTCAACCCGTATTGTACAACCCGATATTTTGATGCCATGTACATGAATTATTGCCTGTACATTCCTGTACATGAATGATCGGGCTGTACATTATCAGGCTGCAAATTAACCGGACCCAGGATTATCAATCCCCATGTCTATGCTCTCTCTCGTATTTTCCTCCAATCCAATTTCTTTGTCGTCCGCCATCGCTTCCAAGCTCTGCTTTGGCGACTCTACCATTCTATCGATGTTTACAACTATTCTATTCACACCTTCAGTGCTTCCCCTGTGATTTTTCTTCACATGTTTCACCTCCGGATGAAATTGTTTAACTTGATGGTGTTCAAGTTCTTCAATCTCCAATGGGTAAAGATGTGTAATCGAACGAGTGAATATGGTATCTCCTACCTTAACTCGTGCCACTCGGCACATGCCGTCCGCACTCTTGATGAGAGATACTATTCTTCCCACTTTCCAATCGTTTCGATTTCGATTTTCCTTGATTTGGACAATTTGTCCCTCCTTAGGAACTTCTTTTGATCTTATCCTTGGTTCCTTGTGAGAATTCCAATATCTCTCCCTAAGACTGGGAAGATATCGGTTCCTAAACATGTCCTTAAATTCTTCTAAAATTATGCGAGCTCTCCTCCAGCTGTTGATTAAGTCCTTCTTCGTTGCCGTACCTTGAATCAATAGTTCTTCACCAGACGTCTCCATATGGTGAGGCATCGTCCAACGCTCAGGAAATCTGCTGGTGTGAGAGCGTGATCTAATTCTGTATCAATACAAGTAAGTGGCCTTGTATTTAGTACAGCTTCTCTTTCTTTGATTACTGTAGTTAATAAACTATCCTTCAATAAGTGTTTATGTAATGTTCTCTTTAGACAATGTTTCACTAATCCAACTAATCTTTCATAGAAACCCCCAAACCATGGTGCTAATTCAGGTATGAATTTCCACTTGATCTTGTTCTCTACACAATATGGTTTGGTTAGGATCTCTGCTAAAAGTTTGAAATGTAATGCATTGTCTGAAGTGACTAAATTAGGTGTTCCTCTCGTGGATATCATCCTCCTTAGAGCAAGAAGACCTTCTTCAGTCATTAAATCTTGTATAACTTCTAAATGAATAGCTCGTACAGTTAATCATGTGAATAAACTAATCCATGGTTTGCTGGTTCCGTTTCTATCGCTCACTAGAACAGGGGGCCAATTCTACTATTTTCAACATTAATCGTTCGTTTAAACAACAGTTACGTTTAAGTTACAGTCAAACTCCTTTCTAAACTCAAATTGACATTCTACTCATTGTTTTACTTGAAACGATAACCGACGCAAGACGAAGCGCAGACGGAACGCACACGTTACTCAGCTATTAGGGACGAACCTAGTATTTTTGTAAGTATTCGTTACTCGATTCTCGATTGTGCGAATTTCCCATAGATACGACATTATTTTTCTCGAAAGCGCGGGAAATGTTCGCGTTTAAAGTACATGTTGTATTATTGTTATTGTTATTGATTATAAATGTTTCTTTTTGTTCATTGTATATTCATAAAATTGTAGGTTTATATTGTTTTAATTCTTATTGTATCATTTCTTAGTTAAATTAAATTAAAAATTGTCTATTGGTATCCTTATAAATAAAAACCTAAACAATAATACACAGAAATTTTAAATTATGTACTAAAGTAATGTAGTATTTGCAACGACCTCTATTTCTATGCTTCATACCAACTTTTTAATAAACGCTATTTTGACAGCGTTGCGTTCCGTTTTTACCTGAGACAACTGTCAAAATGTACAAAAAACATTAGCAGAATACGAAGTCACGGAACGTTCGTTTCATCAACGTCTGGAGTTTGTTTAAACGTTAGCTACGGCTGAAACGCAGCTGAAATACAAACGTTGTGCGCAGCGGAATATGAAAAGTGTTAAAACCTGCGTTTCAGCTGCAGTTCAGTTGCGTTTTATGCGAAAATGCGTTAGTAGAATTGGCCCCCTGGTCCTAAATAATCTAGAATAGACTAGTTCACTTAGTCACGGCTGCGACACACACGTACACGAGAAATTAATAGAACAGAATTAATAAATTGCAATTTAAATTAACCAAAGTATCTATGTGTCGCAGCAACAAGTAAATAACCTACGCAAGTATATGTAGATTGCATACTAAATTTTACTCTTTCTGATGGTAATGCAGGTGTAGGTGGCGCTCTGAACGGTCCTCCGCCGTGCTTAACGCATCTCGTGCATTTTCTTAAAACCTTCTGAACTTGACTCTTTCCTTGCGGTATCCAATAAGATTGACGTATCATACTCAATGTGTGATTACTCCCCACGTGGTAATTCTTCTCATGAGTATCCTTTATAATCTTGTTGGTAAAGTCACATTCCTTTGGTATTAACACGGGATATCTTTTGTCGAATGACCACTCTGCATTTTTCAGTCTTCTTTGGCATCTCAGGATGCCGTCGATGTCTTTAAACAATCCTAAGTTACGACTTAGGTTTGTTTCCTTTCCATTTACTTCTTCAGTGAAATGTTCTAGTTGAATTCTTTTCAACTCGTCTATTGAGCTGCCTTGTAGAGTTTTCTCTACAACAGTTCCTTCGCGCTGGTCTTCTCGATAGGTATTCTCTATATCCATAGACTCTATGCACTGAGTTTGCTCATTGTTAGAGTTCGAGAGACCCTCCGCCAGCAAAAAAAGAAGTCTGTTGTGCCGATCTAGTAGGCCAGTCTGTAGGCTCTTTCCTTAGAAATTTTGGTCCATTTAACCATGCGTTCCGGTCTTCCCTGGAGCTTGATGGTCTGGTCGCTACATCTGCTGGATTTAATTCAGATGGTACGTATCGTATCGCTAATTCCTTATTCCTTCGAATTTCCTCAATACGTCTAGACACAAATGGTATTAATAACTTATTCGAATTATACCAATCGATGACGATTTGGTTATCCGTCCACAAAATCTGTTGTGTTACTTCTAATTGAAGGAATTTCCAGGTATAAAGAATCAGACGACTTCCAATAAGTACTCCTAGTAGTTCCAGACGTGGGATCTTCAGATCGTCTTGATCTTTTATTGGAACTAGTCGTGATTTCCCGATCACAAAGTTGACACTATTGTTACTACATAAACCGCTGCCGCATAGGCTTTCGTTGATGCGTCCGTGAAGCAGTGAAATTGACACTTGTCACTGTACACTTCTAGATATCCTTTATCTCGTCTAAATCTCTTTGTATAACTCTCCATTGAGTTGTTATTTCCTTTGGCAGGTTGGTATCCCATTTAATCTTGGTTTTCTACAAATCCTGAAGTAGTAACTTGGCTGGTAGCAGTGCTGGTGCCGTGTAGCCACACGGATCGTAGATTGAAGCAATATTCTTCAATATTCCTCTTTTCGTATTAGCGGTGTTAACCGTCTTTATTCTTAATGTAACATATCATCTTCTAAACTCCAATCGAGTCCTAAAATCTTCACGACATTATCGTGACAGACGTCAGGAATTCTTTTCATAAACTCTTTCGAGTTGGAACTCCATTCTCGTAAGTTCATTGATATCTGTTGAAAAACTTCTTTTGATTGGTGATGTATTTCTAATGCTTCTTTCACTGTCTTAGTCCCTGTGACTAAGTTATCGACGTAAATGTCATTGGCTAGAGTCTTCATTGTTTCTCCTTCAGAATTCTGTAAGTGATGTTTGATAGTCGCATTTAACAAAAAGGACTTGATATGATTTCAAATGGCACTCTTGTGAATCTTAATGACAATAGATTTTCTTCTGTAACTGGTTTCGATGTGTCCTTCAGCCACAGAAATCTCGTTACATCTCTGTCTTTACTGTGTAATGTTATCTGCAAAAAAAACTTTCTCTACGTCGGCTGTCATTCCGATGGGGTGACAGCGAAACTTGATGATCATTCCCGTTAGGTCCTCTATCATCATAAGTCCACAGTAGAGACATTGATTTAGACTCTTGTTGTCATTGGTTTGTGCCGACGCGTTGTATACAATTCTGGTAGGTTTCCCTGATGCGGAGACTATGATGTGGTGTATAATTAATTAGATGATCCTCTCTACTGTCTGTTGGTACCATCTCTATGATACCCCTCTATGACTTTCTCTGGACACAAAGCTCTATTGTGCTGTCCTATGACCCCACAATGTACACACTTTATCTTTCGTCTACATTGGGCACTTCGGTGTTCTGCTCCAAGACAACTGAAGCATCTCCCTTTTAACCTGATCCTTCTTTCTTCCAGAGTCTTTACCTCCTCACAACTGTCATTGTAATGAAGGCCTCCGCAGAACACGCAGGAGAATTTAGTTCTCTTAGCGTTGTACTTCCTTCTGTAGACATGATTTTGTCTTGTAGGCTCGTACTTCGTCTTCTTCATATCATTCCTTCCTCTAAGGTTCTTATTTTCTCGAACGTATAGCTTTCCCACGACATCTCTCGATCCTAGTAGCATCTGAGCCCATCCCCATCTTACTCTAATTTTGGTATCGAGTGCAGCTAACGTCTGTTCCCCGTTGAGTTGAGTTTCAGTTAAATCCGATATCGTATCAGCGTCCGGGTCTGTTGCAACGTTGAAATAGTCGTAAAGTTCCTGTTGGAATCGATTAAGAATGGATTGTAATTTAGATGAAGTAATCCTTGCTTCATCTAGGAGCTCTAGGTTAATACGAGAGCACAGATCATGGGATTTCCTGGTTAATAATTCAATTTCCTTGGAGAATGTGGCTAGTCTTCGTAATCTTATCTCGTCCATATTGGCCTGTAAGTGGATACGAAGAAACTAGTAATATCTAAAATCAATTTATTTTAATCTACTAACTTGTACCACACCGAAGGGTACCTTGGACTGAAGGACGCATCGCACCGCCGTGCGCTCACACAACCAATCTAAATCGAGGGTAAAACGTCCTAAAGTCAGGCATAGTAAAGTACTAAAGTCAGGCACAGTAAAGTAATAAAATAAATATATTACAAATTCAAATTAAATTTCGTAGTGTTCACATCATTTATCGTTAAGCCTGTCCCTCTGGGCTCACGCAGTTAACGTATAATGAGTCGCATAAGGACTGTAGTTGAGCCTCTCTCTTATTTACCCAACTCGCGAGTGCCAGACTGAGGGATGACCGCGATGAGTATCTCGTTACAGTACTTCAGACACCTCCTCCCCTTCCACGTGTGTACAGTGCGTCAGCCACATCGTGGATATGCACCAAACCTTTGGGTTGAGGGGCTTGCGCCTCCACCTCAAAGCTCGTACCTACGTCGAGTCTCCCAACAATAAACCTCTGGGTTGAGGGGCTTGCGCCTTCACCTCAAACCTCGCACATTCGTCGAGTCTCCCAGTATTAACGTACTCAGACGGAGTACTATGCCCCGCTGGTCGGGCATATAACCAATAAGGCACGTGCCTCTCCGTCCCAAAGATGAGCGGACAGACACTTGCCCCCGGGGGTCGCCTTAGTGGCGCTCCTCCCCCGTCGTACACGCGTGAAGAGTACCACACCCGCTCCTAGGGCTGGTATAGAGGAGTGCCTGAGAGTGCATGAGTATCTCCCAATAGATTATTAAAGTTACGTATGAGTATCTCCCAACAGATTATTAAAGTTACGTTTGTCATTCTTCAGTCCGGTCCAAACGCGTGATACAGCGAAACCGAATAGAATCCATCGGTGAGTTTCTCTTTATTAGCGAACACTCCCGTCGTCGGGGATGCTTAGTATCTCATTTGAGTGTGATGGCTACTCCGGCTCCATCCTCAGGCCAGGTGGTACCAGATTTCAGCCCTATCGTTGGTTTACGCGATCAAGAGTTGGATTTCCCTTTAATTAAATTGAAAGGCCCTCCCCAGTTTGATCCAGTGTCGTTACAGTGTGGTAAGTAAACAACTTCAACTACTTCTCTTTATAATTTGCTTTTAATTGAATTCACTTCTCATCAATACCCTTCACTCCACGTCTGCAAGTGAGTGAGCTTCATACTGAATCTTAATGGACCTACGTCCAACTCTGGACTTTGACAGGTCACCGTGTCCCTCGCAATGCAATGTCATTGCAGGACAATGTGTACTAGGATTCGCCTCTGTACGCCTGTGGGCGGCGTCAGGCCATACTACGCACCAGTATGTCAATAATAGTTTACCAAACATTAACTATAATCCCCTGACCTACGTCCATCAGTGGGCTTGGACAGGTCAGGCTATGCTTCGTTCAAGTGTGATAGCAACAGCTTGTTAAACAACAACTGTCATCAACGGACCTATGTCCAACAGTAGACCCTTGTCAGGTTCGGTCACACTATACTCAAGTATAAAACAAATAACTCGATAATCAAATTTTATTATCAGTTGGCCTATGTCCAACAGTGGACTCCCAACAGGTCAGGCCCTACTATACTCAAGTAGGAAACAAATGACTCGATAATCAAATTTTACTATCAGTTGGCCTATGTCCAACAGTGGACTCCCAACAGGTCAGGCCATACTATACTCAAGTATGAAACAAATAACTCGATAATCAAAATTTATTATCAGTTGGCCTATGTCCAACAGTGGACTCCCAACAGGTCAGGCCCTACTATACTCAAGTAGGAAACAAATGACTCGATAATCAAATTTTACTATCAGTGGGCCTATGTCCAACAGTGGACTCTCAACAGGTCAGGCCATACTGTACTCAAGTATGAAACAAATAACTCGATAAACAAAAATTATTTTCAGCCGACCTATGTCCAACAGTGGACTCTCAACAGGTCAGGCCATACTGTACTCAAGTATGAAACTGTTGTATATGCATGTGTGCGTGGCTGCGACCACGCAATAAACCAGTGCGAATCAAACAAGCTATCGTATCACTCGTGTCCCTCGCTCACCGATATAACAGTGGCGACGAATACCCGCGCGTTAATAAATAAAAATGTCGGGTGTGCAGTTTGGAATTTTGTCGAATTTTGATCACAATGTTCATACTTGGAAGACTTACAAAAGTCGTATTACGCAGTGGTTCATCGCTAATGACATCACTGAGACAAAAGACACATCAGGGACGAAGAGACGAGCGATTCTTTTGAGCGCACTCAGCGAGGACACCTACAGGCTCGCAGCGGATTTAGCCTTACCCAAGGAGCTTCAGGACGTGCCCTACGAAGATATACTTAAACTACTAGATTCACACTTTACGCCGAAACGTGTTGGATTCGGCGAGCGACACAATTTTTATGCAGCAACGCAGCAGCCTGGGGAATCCCACACGCAGTGGGCCGCTCGACTCCGTGGTCTCACTGCTCACTGCAGCTTCAATAATATCGAGGAGGCGCTTCGCGACCGCTTCGTAATGGGCATGTTGCCGGGCTTAGAAAAGGAAAAGTTGTATGCGCAGGATTTGAAGGTGCTGACTTTGGCGAAAGCGATAAAATTCGCCGAAAATATATATAGCGCTCGAAAAGGCGCGGCCGCCAGCGCGAGCGGACCGGTCAACCCTACAGCGTGTAACGACCAGCTGTTCCAGATTGCTCAAAGTGTAAATAAATCTAGTAATAAGGCTAGCAAATCCAAGTGTAGTGCGTGTGGATATGCAAATCACGAATCCTCACAGTGTCGTTTCGCTAATTACACCTGTAAAAGGTGCAAGGTCAAAGGCCATTTGCGTAAAGTGTGCCCGAAAGTGAATTACGTAAACACGAGTGCCGGAGACGAGGGCGATGACGATGACGGTGAGTTGTTTAATATTCGTTCGCTCAGGGGGGAACCTTTGGTGGAAAACGTGTTAATTAATGGTTTGGCACTTGAATTTGAAATTGATAGTGGTTCTGCCGTTACTGTGATATCTAATACAACATACAACCGTTCTTTCAAAAATGTGCCATTGTCACCAACAAAGAAGCGGCTCATGAGCTACACTGGTGACAATATAGGCTGCGTAGGTGTGGCGCGGCTGCCCGTCACGTTCGCGGGGCGCACGCGCACGCTGGACGTGCACGTGGTGCGCGACGGCGGGCCGCCGCTGCTCGGCAGAGATTTTATTGCGGCATTTCAATTAGAATTAGTGCCGGTATATAATTGCCAGGATGTAGACAGCACGGTCGATCTACAATCACGTTATCCTCATTTATTTTCTGACAAATTGGGATCTTTTAATAAGTATAAAGTTAAATTATCGTTAAAAGATAATTCAAAACCAGTTTTCTTCAAAGCGCGTCCCATTGCGTTTGCGCTACGTGAGAGGGTAGATAATGAAATCGATCGACTCGTCGAGTTAGGCGTACTCAAACCGGTCGAGCACTCAGATTATGCATCACCAATTGTTCCGGTATTAAAGCGCAATGGCTCAGTTAGGCTGTGCGTAGACTATTCGGTCAGCATAAATAAACAGTTACTTATAGAACAATACCCATTACCTACAGTCAAGGAATTGTTTTCAAAATTATACGGGGGCCAACAATTTTCGAAGTTAGATTTGTCTAGGCCTATAATCAATTTATTTTGGACGATGAGTCACAAAACGTGACGTGCATAAACACCCACCGCGGGTTGTATAAGTACACTCGCTTGGTGTTCGGGTTGGCCAACGCGCCGGCCATATTCCAGCGCGCGATGGAGGGCGTGCTGGCCGGCATGGACGGCGTGCTGTGTCTGCTTGACGATGTCCTTGTAACGGGCAAGGACGCAGGGCAACACATGCAAAGATTAAACTCCGTACTCCAAAAACTGCAGGATGCGGGATTAACCTTGCAAAAGGAAAAATGCGATTTTTTTAAGACGAAATAAGCTATCTAGGTTATATTATTAATAAACATGGATTAAAAAAATCATCAGACAAGGTACAAGCTATGACGAACGCACCAGTGCCAAAAAATGTTAATCAACTTCAGTCATTCTTGGGATTGGTTAATTACTATAGGAATTTTGTACCTAGTGCGTCCACTATCCTCAGCCCATTATATGAATTATTAAAGAAAGGGGCCAGATGGAATTGGAACAGTAATCATGATGAGGCATTCAAAAAAATAAAAAATTGTTTAGCTTCAGAACAAGTGTTAACGCATTTCAATCCTAAAGCAAAGTTGATCCTGACAGTGGATGCGTCTCCAACAGGTCTGGGCTGTATTTTATCCTAGTTGGAAGAATCAGACAAGTCTGAACGACCCATATGTTTTCCCAAGTAACACAGGAAGCATTTTAACAAATGAATTGTAAACTTATATAGAACTTAAGGTCCGTATAAAGTCTTATAAAAGTTCACCGAGCATCTTGACGATTTATATTGACATTTTAAAAACATTATGATGCTTTGCACTGTAGAACGGTTGGATATTCGCATATCAAAATACTTTTGTAAAACCATTAGTTTTAGTGCAGCAAATCACAATGCAGCTGTACAGCTTTCAGCTGTTTTTAGTGCATTTGGATCTACAATAGCATTTTTAAGTAGTAAGATAATGCCTAATGCTGCTTAATAGCATAAACTTGTGCCATTATAATGCACAGTAAATCTGTTATACAGCTTTGAGCTGTTTTTATTGCCCTTTGTTGTGTAATAGCACTTTTAAGTGGTAAATAAAAGCCTAGTACTGTTGAACGTCATATACGTGAATCAATGTAATGCTTGCATTTTTAAAGGTCAACTGAGTTCTGATGTACAGCTAACAGCTCTTTAATCAAATACTCGTGAGTTATTGTAATGCGTAAACCATTTTTTCCCACGAAGTAGGTACGACAGCTGATTTTGTTTCCCTTCTATCTCGCGTCTGTACTATTTTGAAGTAAGATAGATAAAAGTAAGAAGAAGTATAGAATCACAATAATAGGCCCTGTTAATTAAGTGATATTAAGTACTCGAATGAAACTATCTACTTTCTTTTTTGTTGTTGTTGACAGTACTATAATCATTTAAGCCACGCCAGAAAGCTTTTTATCCACACTTGGCAAACTTATAAGTGGTACAAAAATTCTGAAATGGGTTTTATTGTTATGATCAATGATCCCTAAAATTGCGTTCAAGTAATGGCAATATAGTCTACATCAAGACTACTGGTATACCGGTGAACCCATATATATCTACTTTATAGATAATAACACTACAGTGGTTCATCAAAAGTCTTTTCTCTAGCTTCTGGCTTAATAATTGTTCACGTATGAATATTTATGCTGCTGGCGGCATAATTTAGGTTTTTTAAAGGCTCGCCGGGCTGCTATAGGCCGACACCATTTTGTCAATATTTTATAACCAAAAAATATGATCATTCGGACCTATTTACAAAAGCCAGATCTATATATACCTTAATTTAATACTGCCCCACCAATACTGTTATGTTAATTATGCGAAATTCGTTCTATACTAGGAATACACGATTGTTTTAATTATTTCACACATATCTTTATATAACATTTTATATCAAAACCACAAAATATTGAAGGCGCGTGAAAATTTTCAATGAAACTTATATAGACATTAACAGTAAACTACATAGCGCAGTAATATTTGAAGACATTAAATAACAAAAGAGTCAAAGAGCCAGTAATAAAACTTATTTTGATGCGAACAATATGGTGGCACCGTGTCACTCAGTTTTGATTGTTTTCGTCCATAATATATTGCGAGACAAAGTAGTTAATTGAATTCTAACATTTGTACCGTGGTTTTAGAGATGTTTTTTTAATGATGCAGGATTTATTTCAGGTCTAACTGTGAACACTTAAAAAGCTCCAATCATTCTTTTACTACATTCTAATGCTTTTGTAATGCAATTAATATCTTCTTTATCAATAATATTGCTAGTATAATGTTTCTCTAATGCGACTGGGAACTTCAATGACCGTAATAATGCTTCTTTAATACGATTGACACCTTTTTTGACCACAATAATGCTAATATAATGCGCCTGTAATGCAATTAAACAACGAATGTGAACCTATTTAGGATCTAAAGCCGTTTAATTTGTGCCCAATTAAGCATTACAGTAACCGTATAAACGTTTGTAATGCAACTGTAGTACTCGCTCAAAATGCGAAAACGACACAGAAATGCTGTGATGCGGCCGTTATACTGCTTTGGTGTGTTACTTGGGTTGCTTCGCGTACTTTGAATGCGGCTGAGAAACGGTACTCTCAGATTCAGAAGGAAGCGACCGCAATTATTTTTGGAATACGGAGATTTCATCAATATTTGTACGGTAGGGCAGATCCATTTATTTTAAGAACAGATCACAAACCCCTAATTTCAATATTCGGTCCGTACAGAGGAATTCCAGAGGTCTCGGCTAATCGTTTGCAAAGGTATGCCATGTTCCTAAGCGGCTACAACTATACCATTGAATATGTACGCAGTGCAGATAACAGCGCGGATTTTTTATCACGCGCCGTCCTGCCGGGACCGACTAGCGACCTTCAGAGCGCGCGCGGGCGCGCGAGCGGTGAAGCGGGCGCGGGCGCGCGCGCGGGGCGGGGGTGCGCCAGCGCAGGGCCGCCGCGGCCGCCGGACGAGTGCGATCGCGCGGCGTACGTGTGTTTTGTTGTGGAGGGGAGCTTACCCGTTACGGTAGACGAATTGCGCACCGAGACTAGTAAGGATGTAATATTGAGCCAAGTTATAAAATATATACAAAATGGTTGGCCAAAGAAACTAACAAACTTACAACTTAAACCCTTTTTTTTATGTAGGATGCAGTTAGTATATGAGAATGGCTACGTAATGAGAGGGCATAAGGTCGTAATTCCCGAATCACAACGGAACAAAGTTTTATCAGAGTTGCATACTTCACATTTAGGTATTGTTAAAACTAAGGCCGAGGCTCGTTCACGATTTTGGTTTCCCGGCGTGGACGAGGCTTTGGAGAGAATGATACGGTCATGTGACGTGTGCATACAGCTGCGCCCTTCACCTCCCCGTGCGCCCCTCTCACACTGGGAGCATCCCCCCCATCCATTCTACAGGGTTCACATAGACTTTCTCGGCCCAATCAATGGTCACATGTACTTAGTAGTAGTAGATGCGCACACGAAGTGGGTGGAGGTGTACGATATGAATAGTACAACTACCTCTCTGGCAGTTATAGACAAAATGTATGATTTTATGTCTCGATTTGGGTTACCTCACACTTTGGTGAGTGATAATGGCACGTCGTTTTGCTCTCAAGAATTCAAACGTTTTTGTAAATTAAACGGGATATCACACGTGACGTCACCACCATATCATCCCGCCAGTAATGGGCAGGCGGAGAGTTACGTTAAGGTTATAAAGAAAGGTATAAAATCTAGCGTATTATCAAGCCGTAATGTTAAGGAAAGTAAAGTTCGATTGTTGAAGTATATATTCGACTATAGAAACTCAATACATTCCACCACAGGATTCTCTCCTGCGCAGCTAGTCTACGGCAGAAAGTTAAGATCGCGATTGGATTTAATGAACCCCATGTCGTCACCACCCTCGTCACCCGATTTATCTAATATTGTAAAAAATAAACAGTGTTCGCAGAATAATGCTTTAAGTAGAAAAAACAAAAAGCCGTTTGCTCCAGGCGATGTTGTACTGTATAAAAAATATATAAATAACAATAAATATACATGGAGTAAAGGCACTATTACTAAACGAATTGGAAGAGTGTTGTACCAAGTAAAAGATTCGGCAACCTCGATATGTGTTAAAAAACATCAGAACCAAATTGTTATAAGCAATGAAACAGACACCTACCAAAATCATTGGGACTATGATTTGAACCTTAACGGGACGACGTATCCACCAACGACGTCGACGCCTCCGTCGCCGCCGATGCCACCGCCACCGCCGCCCACGCAACCACAGCCGCAGCCCTCAACGTCATCACCGTCGGCTTCACCCGTCAGCGCACAGAGTGCACGTGGGGAGGGAGTGGAGGAGGATGAGGAGGGAGCTGTCAATAAAGCTCAGGAGAAAACGTTTCCGAGACGCAATCGTCCCAAAATTGACTATAAACTGTTTTATTAGTAGTATTAGTTGTTTTAGTTAGTTTCAAATATTGTCAAGCTAGGGGTAGGGATGTTGTATATGCATGTGTGCGTGGCTGCGACCACGCAATAAACCAGTGCGAATCAAACAAGCTATCGTATCACTCGTGTCCCTCGCTCACCGATATAACAGAAACAAATAACTCGATAATCAAAATTTATTTTCAGCCGACCTATGTCCAACAGTGGACTCTCAACAGGTCAGGCCATACTGTACTCAAGTATGAAACAAATAACTCGATAAACAAAAATTATTTTCAGCCGACCTATGTCCAACAGTGGACTCTCAACAGGTCAGGCCATACTGTACTCAAGTATGAAACAACTAACTCGATTATCAAAAATTATTTTCAGCTGACCTATGTCCAACAGTGGACTCTCAACAGGTCAGGCCATACTGTACTCAAGTATGAAACAAATAACTCGATAATCAAAATTTATTATCAGCTGACCTATGTCCAACAGTGGACTCTCAACAGGTCAGGCCATACTGTACTCCAGTATGAAACAAATAACTCGATAATCAAAATTTATTATCAGCTGACCTATGTCCAACAGTGGACTCTCAACAGGTCAGGCCATACTGTACTCAAGTATGAAACAAATAACTCGATAATCAAAATTTATTATCAGCCGACCTATGTCCAACAGTGGACTCTCAACAGGTCAGGCCATACTATACTCAAGTATGAAACAACTAACTCGATAAACAAAAATTATTTTCAGCTGACCTATGTCCAACAGTGGACTCTCAACAGGTCAGGCCATACTGTACTCAAGTATGAAACAACTAACTCGATTATCAAAAATTATTTTCAGCTGACCTATGTCCAACAGTGGACTCTCAACAGGTCAGGCCATACTGTACTCAAGTATGAAACAAATAACTCGATAATCAAAATTTATTATCAGCTGACCTATGTCCAACAGTGGACTCTCAACAGGTCAGGCCATACTGTACTCCAGTATGAAACAAATAACTCGATAATCAAAATTTATTATCAGCTGACCTATGTCCAACAGTGGACTCTCAACAGGTCAGGCCATACTGTACTCAAGTATGAAACAAATAACTCGATAATCAAAATTTATTATCAGCTGACCTATGTCCAACAGTGGACTCCCAACAGGTCAGGCCCTACTATACTCAAGTAGGAAACAAATGACTCGATAAACAAAAATTATTTTCAGCTGACCTATGTCCAACAGTGGACTCTCAACAGGTCAGGCCATACTGTACTCAAGTATGAAACAACTAACTCGATAAACAAAAATTATTTTCAGCTGACCTATGTCCAACAGTGGACTCTCAACAGGTCAGGCCATACTGTACTCAAGTATGAAACAAATAACTCGATAATCAAAATTTATTATCAGCTGACCTATGTCCAACAGTGGACTCCCAACAGGTCAGGCCCTACTATACTCAAGTAGGAAACAAATGACTCGATAAACAAAAATTATTTTCAGCTGACCTATGTCCAACAGTGGACTCTCAACAGGTCAGGCCATACTGTACTCAAGTATGAAACAAATAACTCGATAATCAAAATTTATTTTCAGCCGACCTATGTCCAACAGTGGACTCTCAACAGGTCAGGCCATACTATACTCAAGTATGAAACAACTAACTCGATAAACAAAAATTATTTTCAGCTGACCTATGTCCAACAGTGGACTCTCAACAGGTCAGGCCATACTGTACTCCAGTATGAAACAAATAATTCGATAAACAAAAAGTGATTATCAACTGACCTACGTCCAGCAGTGGGCTTGGACAGGTCAGGTTATACTATATTCGAGTATGAAACAACTAACTTGATAAACAAAAATTATCGTCCACTGACCTACGTCCAGCAGCGGACTCTTAACAGGTCAGGCTATACTTTATTCGAGTATGTAAGGGTAATAATTCATTAAATAAAACTGTCACTCAATCGATGCCCAAATCCAACAGTGGACACTCGCAGATTGAAACCATTTACCACCACACCTGTTTACTCAAATGTTTATGTCCATCGGTGGACCAGCTACTTCGTTCATTTATAACTGTTCGGTTTACTTTTCTCTGTATGGGCATATCACTACGACAAATTTGCATGTGTGTGTAACCGTTTAAATATCTACCATTCGAGTATTTTAGCCAGTCACAAATAAAGTCTCATAGCAAGAACACCTCGTTTAAATTAATAATCCCTGCAGAAAAGTGTACCTTATCGCCCAAAACATATGGTCCTTCGAGCCGGATAATTGTGCTACCAGTTACGACCTTACTCAACACGTGCGAATACAAAAGAACTCGCCAGCTGGCCGGCCGGAGACAAAGGAGCAGCGAGCTCGCCTTATCTAAGGAATGCGGATTTCTTTTGTGCGTCAATTTAACTTTATTTAAAAGTACCAATTCGACTGTATTTTATCTACTTGCGAGTACGGTGAAGTTAACGAGTTATCGAGTGGGAATCTGAAGATATTTTGGCGTTTGGAACATTAATTCGATGAAAAATGACTACTACGGCGGAGCAACTGTTGATGACATTGGAAGATACGGCAAGTTTGCTACAGAAGGCTCAAACTAATTTGAAAAAATGCCCTAAACATAGGCTTACGAAGGGGTACATCGAGACACGTTTACAAACCATTGAAGAATACTGGGCTTCATTCAAGAAGGCACATCAAAGCTTATCAAGAACCGTACCGAAGGAATCTCGCCAGACTATGCCGTACTTTGTAAATGAAGACTATTTTAAGATCGAAGAGTTGTATTTGTGCACACACGCTGACTTAAAGGACATGTTGTCATCACTCACACCATCGCCACCACCGCCGCCGGTGGTGGCGATGGTCATTATTGCAATTACCGAAGATTCAACTACCAACATTTTCTGGAGTGTATGAAGAGTGGCCGACATTTCAAGACTTGTTTGTCTCGTTAGTGCACAATAACACATCATTGAGCAAGGTACAAAGGCTGCACTATTTAAAATGCAGCATCACTGGAGAAGCGGAGTCACTTCTGAGGCACATTCAAGTCACCGAGAACAACTACGAGCAGGCGTGGGAGCTTTTGAAGGACCGCTACGGTAATAAGCGACTTATAGTAAATTCTCTCTTAAAAAAGTTATTTGCACAAAAAAGGATACCTACTCAAACTGCCAATCATATAAAATCGTTATTGGATACAACTAATGAATGCATCAATAGCCTGAAAAACTTAAAGATTTCTACAGACTCTTGGGATCCTATGATCATATTTCTGGTTGTTCAGAAGTTGGACCCAGAGACACATCGAGATTGGGAGGAGTGCGCCTACAAAGATAATTCCGAGGAGTTGCCAAAGTGGGAAGATCTTGTCAAGTTTCTGCAAGCCAAATTTCGTACATTGGAATTAATCACCCCACCATCAAGAGAGAAAACTGCAAAAGGCAGGGAATATACAGTCCACGTCTCTACAGCTTCAAATACAAGCCTTACCACAAAGATTTGTAAAATATGCAAAGAAAATCATGCGCTGTACCACTGCAGGGAGTTCACCAAAATGGAATCAACGGAGAGGTGTGAATACGTCAGGACTCATAAGCTTTGTTACAATTGCCTGGCCTCAGGACATTCAGCCATGAACTGTCGTTCACTTCTAGCATGTCGCATTTGTCGTAAACGCCACCATACAATGTTACACTCACCTAATCAGACAAATGCACCTAACCAGCCAGACAATTCAAGTGCAATTCAAGCTCATTATAGCAAGGTTGAGGATCAGGAAGAAGATGCTGAAAGTGTTACAGAATCAAATGTCGCACTGTCAACACATTTCACTTCGAATACGTCCACAGCACTACTAGCCACAGCGCTGGTGCCAGTGAGAGATGAGTCAGGACACGTGACAGTCCTTCGAACTTTGATAGACCACGGATCACAAGCATCCTTTATTAGTGAAAGAGCCGCCCAGACACTAAGGCTTAAGAGAACGCCTATCAAAGGCACAATCACTGGTGTCGGTTCTACCAAAACTGCAGTCAAACACGCTGTTAACCTTGAGGTTCTATCGAGGTGTGAAAATAATTTCAACCTCAAGGTGAAAGCTTATATAATGCCCACGCGACTGACAACCCAACTACCCACACAAAAAATCTCTGCCTGCACCTGGCCACACTTACAGGACCTCGTCTTGGCAGATCCGAGTTTCAACCAACCGGGACGAGTAGACATGCTGCTAGGGGTAGAAGTATATGCCCAAATCTTGAAGAGTGAAATTATCAAGGGTCCCCCAGGCACTCCATGTGCTCAAAATACCAACCTGGGTTGGATTCTATTCGGGAACATTAGCGACGAGAAACAACGAGATGAGTTTGTGGTTATGCATCTTCAGCTGGAATTAGACAACATGTTAAAATCAATGTGGGAGCTAGAAAATGATGACAGGCTAGCACAAACAACAGAAGAGAGAAAATGTGAGGAGATTTATCAAGCTACACATTCCAGAAATGAAGAAGGGAGATATATTGTGAAGTTACCAACGAAGACTGACAATCTTTTATCAACACAAGGTGGATCGAGAGACATAGCTTTGAGAAGACTGAACCATTTAGAACGACGATTTGAGAAAAATACCAAATTGAAAGGCGAATATGAGAAGGTGATGACGGAATACCAAACATTGAAGTACATGGAACAAGTTCCAAGAGATGAACTGAATAAACCAGCTGTTTATCTACCACACCATGCAATCGTAAAGGAAGAGAAAGAAACAACAAAGGTCAGAGTGGTGTTCGACGCTTCTGCTAAGGGAGCAAACAATGTATCGTTGAATGAGGAGCTGCTGATAGGGCCACCGCTACAAGAGGACATGAGAAATCTGATCATAAGATGGCGTATGAAAAAGGTGTGTTTTGTAGCTGACATCGCAAAAATGTATCTCCAAATTATGGTCACTGAAAATGATAAAGATTATCAGCGAGTACTTTGGCGTGTCAATACGAATGATCCCGTTAAAGACTATCGTCTTTTAAGAGTAACTTTTGGCACGGCTTCGGCTCCATACTTGGCTGTCAAGACCCTGCAACAAGTAGCGAAGGACGAAGGCCAAGAATATCCTGATGCAGCCAGAGTCATTAAGGAGGATTTTTATATGGACGATCTGATGTCGGGAAGAGACACACTGGAAGACGCGATTGAAACCGCCAAACAGATTGACGTTATTCTGCGAAAGGGCGGCTTCTGTCTGCAAAAATGGTGCTCAAACAGTGCCGAATTCTTAAAACAGTTTGATCCCTCACAGAGAAGTTCTCATGTGAACTTGGATATTAAAATTGATGGCACTATCAGAGCACTGGGACTGTACTGGAACATGGGCAGGGATGTGTTTCAATACAATTTCAACTTACCTGCAGTAGCTGATGAGAGTACAGTCACAAAGAGAACCATCTTGGCAGAGATTCAGCGGCTGTTTGATCCATTAGGCTGGCTATCTCCGGGTATTGTACCTGCAAAAATTCTCATGCAGAAACTCTGGCTACAAGGGATTACATGGGATGAAGAGGTTGATTCAACAATCAGAGAAGAGTGGTTTAAGATACGCGAGAGCTTTCAAGACATGAATGACATTGAGCTAACTCGGTGGCTACAAACCACTGACAAGGGAGTGAAAAATATCGAAATACATGGCTTTTGCGATGCGTCCACCAAAGCATACGGAGCAGTAGCGTTCATGAGAGTAAAAACAGAAGGCGGAGAAGTGAAAACGAGTATCATCGCAGCTAAGACACGTGTGGCACCAGTCAAACCGGTTTCGCTTCCTCGTCTCGAGTTGTGCGGCGCAGTGCTGCTGGCTAGACTTCTGAAGCAAATTAAACAAGCTACAAGAATCCCTGAAACTCAAATATTCTCCTGGACCGATTCAACTATTGTATTGTCGTGGCTCCTTGGTGATCCTTCAAGATGGCAAACATTCGTGAAAAATCGGGTAGTGGAAATAATCGACAGCATCGGTAACAAGTGGTACCATGTTCAAAGCCAAGAAAATCCAGCGGACGTAGCATCTAGAGGCCTGAAATTATCCGAATTGAAAGAATGTGAAATCTGGTGGAAAGGTCCAAAATGGTTACAAAATGAAGAAATCACGTACAAGCGGCCAAACAACATATCGACAAATTTAGAAAGGAAGGAAATTATACAGGTCAACCTGAAAATAGAAACCGAAGGTAGCGAAAACAGTTTAGAGACACAATTTAAACACTTTGACAATCTAATGGAACTCCTACGGGTTATCACATATGGCAAAAGATTTTTAAACTACAAGAAGACGGAAAATCAACGAACAACCATAACCGCACAAGAGATACAAGATTCTTTAAAAACATGTATAAGAATTACGCAAACGAAGGATTTCGAGGAAGAAATAGAAAGATTGAACAAAAAGAGATCAGTGAAGAAGGGAAGCAAACTAAAATCTTTAGATCCGTACTTGGACGAAGAAAGGATTCTCAAGGTGGGCGGAAGATTACGTCATTCGGATTTAGATGAAAAAACGAAACATCCAGTGATTCTAGATGGTAAAAATCATCTGACGGCTCTTATTGTAGCTGATGCCCATCTGAAAACATTGCATGGGGGAGTACAATTGATGCTGGGTTATCTAAGATCAAAATATTGGATATTGAAGGCAAAGAGATTCATAAAGGCAAGGATTCACAGCTGCCTGATATGTGCCAAGCAGAATGCTGTTGCCAGGGCGCAATTTATGGGAGATTTACCACGGGTACGGGTGACTCCAGCTAGACCATTTTTAAACAGCGGTGTGGACTTTGCCGGCCCATATCAAGTCCTAATGGCAAGGGGCAGAGGATCAAAAACTAACAAATCCTATATTGCCATTTTCGTATGTATGGCCACGAAGGCTATACATTTGGAGTTAGTAGGAGATCTTACATCAGAGGCATTCATTGGTGCTTTCCGAAGATTTGTTGCTAGACGAGGAAGATGTGCACAACTCTGGAGCGACCAGGGTCGAAACTTTGTAGGAGCCAATAAAGAACTTGCGTTGGCATGGAACCAAGCCAAGCTAGAGTTTGAAGGTCCGATTGCTGAGTCTCTTGCAATGGATGGCACCCAATGGCATTTTATTCCAGCATACAGTCCACATATGGGAGGTTTGTGGGAAGCAGCGGTGAAATCAATGAAACATCATATGAAAAGGATACTAACCACTCACCTGACCTTTGAAGAGATGACAACCCTGCTATGCCAAATTGAGGCCTGCCTGAATTCTAGGCCATTGAGCCCCATTGATGACTCCGATACCGACAGTATAGTACCTTTAACACCTGGCCATTTCCTGATTAGCGAAGCTCTAGTTACAGTACCAAATCCAGATTTACGAGATGTTAAAATAAGCTACCTGTCTCGTTGGCAGCACTTGCAGAAGCTACTGACAGACTTCTGGCATAGATGGCAGATGGAGTATCTGTCTGCACTACAACAGCGAACGAAATGGCTCCAGAAGATAGAGGAGTTCAACATAGGTCACCTAGTACTTATAAAGACCGAAAACCTTCCTCCTTCAAAATGGACCCTGGGTCGGATTGTAGACAAACATCCAGGCGCAGACGGGGTGACCCGAGTTTACAGTGTGAAGAGTGGAGACAATGTAGTAAAACGATCTGTAACTAAATTATGCCTGTTACCAATAGACATTGAGTCATAATTTGTTAGTTCTTTATTATTATCTGTGTTGCATGAAGGTCTGATTATTTACTGTTGTTAGTAAAATGCATTTAATTATTTGTTGTATGTAAGTAAGCTTAAATGGCGTCAATTTATGTTAAATTCAAGTAGATAATAATTTTTTTTGAAAAGGACTAAGAGTCCTTTGGTGGGCGGCATGTTCGGTTTACTTTTCTCTGTATGGGCATATCACTACGACAAATTTGCATGTGTGTGTAACCGTTTAAATATCTACCATTCGAGTATTTTAGCCAGTCACAAATAAAGTCTCATAGCAAGAACACCTCGTTTAAATTAATAATCCCTGCAGAAAAGTGTACCTTATCGCCCAAAACAATAACGCTCCTAAATTATTAGTTGTTCAACGACAAAAGTTTCATCATTAAGGGTTTAGCAATTTTATTCACTTCATAGATTATTTAACTTTAATTTTATTTTATTGCACATCATTTAATCGCTTCAGGGGACTTAATTCTCTATTGCCTATTGTTTGTCAGAATGAAGTAATTACTCCCTCCGGGCTGGCCAGACCCTGAGGTCGTAAAAACCTCATGTGTCTGTCGTTAAGTCTTCTTTACTAATGATGAATTGCACATAACATATGGGTTTGAATAACTTTAAAGTGGACTCACATATTGGGGTTTTCTGATCTGGCATGCGAGATGACTCGAAACTGGAAACCGGTTCTCCGCGTTCTCTGCTCACTCCTTGCCACTACCTGTTCTTTTTTCAAGTTTCTAGGGAGAATATGGGTACATATTATTATAACAAGTATGGTAAGTCACTAATCAATAGTTATAGGTTAAAGATGGCAGTTTCCTTCTTGAAATTATCAATGGTTACCACTGTAGAACTTCGCTAAACACTTCTGGGTCACGCTGTGTACCTTCTGTTAGGTACTCGAGTCACTATGCCCCTCACTAATCTCTGAGTCGTGATCACCTTCTGTAGCTCACTAATTCGCTTACTACGGCGGCGTCCGCCACCATCTTTCCACTTTCCATAAAACTACAAGTGGTTTTCTTTGGAGTTTTACGATTCGAAATATGTTGCCACCTCAATTTCCACACACTATGTCACTGCCTCGTGAAACCGTGATGTTACACTAAGTTTCCTTTTAAAAACGATAATTCGTTTTACACCCAGGACTTTCAATTCATTTTACATGAATTTCTAACCTTTCTTGTAATTAAAACTTTTCTTTACCGGTTTCACGACAAGTTCGACACAATCAAGATGGCTGTTATGCGCGGTATAAAAACTTTTCTTGGCAAATTGTTAACATAACCTCAAAATTTTTATTTTTCTCACGCCTTTTATTTTTCTTTGGCAAGTTTGTTAACATACCTCAAAAAATTTATTTTTCTCACGCCTTTTATTTTTCTTTGGCAAGTTTGTTAACATACCTCAAAATTTTTATTTTTCTCACGCCTTTTATTTTTCTCGTTCATTTTAGAGATAACTGTAAATAGGTTATAATAATCTTAGGTTCCGGTCACATGTAGAATCGAGAAATTGTCTCCCGAACCGAAAAAATGTGCACAAATCCCGGTTTGGATTACGGCTGTGAACGAATCAGCCTATGTTATTTTGTTCCCTATTAGCAATTCGGTAATGAGTTACAAAAAAATTCCCTATCCACCCGCTCATAAGCAAAGGAATATTTCATAAATTATTAAGTAGGTACTTTATGCTACACATTTCTGTAAATCTTTCCGCTGGGTCGTTAGGTCATCATGACCCCGCGGTTATTGTCCCATCCAGCCAGCCCCATCCCAGCTATATCTCCATCATGTCGCGGTGCCCCAAAGCCTCATTATATATCTGCTTCGCTTGTTATTCCTTTATATACTACACAATTGCCTTGGTTCATTATTTACTGCCCTTGTATGGCCACGCCGTGGGGCGTGGCATACCTGACGGGCTACTGGCTTAGAGGGGAAACGCGATATTGATTGAGCGAGTGGATCTTAAGTTAGGAATAGTTTGCAAGACATACCATATCCAGTTCACGAGTTTCTACTTTGACAGTTGAGATCGGGCCAGCTTCTCTGGGATCTGCTCCTCTTCTATGAGTCGGTCCGGTATCCGGACCTTTGCACGCCTACGAGTGAGTTAGGGCCCCTGTCACTCGTGGTCAAGTGGGAGCGCGTGAGCGACCAGTCTTCACTGTCGGTGACGCCAAGGATCCTAACTTGTTTCCCACGGATCGGGCCGCCTCCGCGAGGCTTGTTCCCAACCACTGGTCCACCTGTAGAGTTAATCGACTTTGGTACCATGTCATAGTGGTACCAAGCCCGCGCTGTGCCACCGTGTGGACTTCAGCGGCTCTGTGGAAAGGTATTCCAACAATTAACCTGAGGAGACACACACAAACGTTACACACATAGATTCGATCAGTTACTGCTATGGTACAATTAATTCCCCGGCCGGGGGATCAGGAGAGAATCCCCAAACTACACGTGGTCACACTCCTGGTCCAAACGAACAAAGCTACTTTATCTGAGAGTTACCGTTTCCAATTAATACACAGTTAACAGTTAGTTCTCGTTAGGTCAGGTGTTAGTACCGCCTCCAGTTCGAGACATCGTCGGGACTTAGCTTTCGGCAGACAGGCACGGCGCGTTGGCTGCGCTGGGTTGTGTGACCGCTCCTGTCGCCGGGCCTCGGTGAAATAGGAGCTCTCGGTTGCTGTCTATAAGTTGAATTAACCGTCATATCTATACTTTATATAATACTTTCAGTCTCTTTCACTCTAATCATTCATTTAATAGGCACAGGTAACTTACTCCATAGTGTTCCTTACTTCATATGGCTTGTCTATGGGAACCTCGCGCTCGTCGCGACAGCACCTGTGTTATAAACATTTTTCGTAGCCGTAGTGCAACTTTACGCACATCACATCGATATCATTGGGCTTAGGTTATTGATATCATCTTTGTCATCTAGTCTGAATAAAATTAGGTTGTCAATTGGTGGGAGAAACCGCTGCCTGTTTGCTATAATAGCAATTAGATATCAGATACTCAGTTGCAAGTTTGGAAAAGAATACGGAAATTTCGAAAAGATCCTTTCTTAAACTCCTCTCCTCCATTCCTCCCCATCTCCCGTCCTCCACTCCACTCTCATTTATCTGGCGAAGTATTTTCATTTCTGACCAAAGTTGAACACCAAAAGGCCCACATATCCCTGTACCAATTTCTGATCAGGTTGTTGTTGTTGTTAGGCTTCCTTCCATAGCTGTGTGGTTGAAAGGTGGTTAAAAGCACAGGCCTAAAAAACATCGATATGCCTAAAAAGGCCTATTACTGTTTTATATCTGTTGGAATTGGAAGAGTTATTGAAATATCAAAGTATTTATAACATTTTATTTTGACTACAAAGAATATCATTATTCATACATAACATTTTCCACTCCTATAGATAAAATTATTGAACATGATGATACCCTTTTCATACTGACAGTATTAAAATATTTAAAAAGAATTAAGTTCATGATCAACAGATCTAATTGAGTAGTTTAACCAGAATACTCAAACAGTCATATCTTCTATACTTTTTTAAAAAAGTTCATGAGAGTTGCCTGCTTTCCTTTTTGAGGAGGAGAAACTTTTTTCTTAGTATTTTTTGTCTCACTTTTCTTTCCCTTAGGTGAAACTTCTACTTTCACCTGACTCTTTTGCTGAACCTCAACATTCTCTTTAGCATGTATTTCTTCTTCATGATCAGAACAGCTCTCATAAACTACCTCTTTTTTTGTTAAAATATAACCATCATCATCACCGTAAGTCTTATCCACTACCTTCCTTTTTTTCTTAGGATTAACCAACCCTGATGTGATCTTAACAGTATCAACAGAAGGTGTTGGCGGGATCTCATCCTCAGAGTCATGGTCAATAGTTGGTTCATCCTTAAAAGGATCTTTCTCATCCTCACTCTCACTTTCTGAGATATGTAACACTCTTTTCCTTTTCTTAACCACTTTGGCATTATTTTTAATGTTACTAGCTGATTTGTTTTTTGACTTGCCTTTTGTATTTTCCTTTTTAAGGACTTTCTTAGCCATTTCTTTTTTAATCTTTATCATTTCCTTTTCATTAGGAACCTCTGAATCCAGATCCTTTTTATCATTTTCAATTAGAATTTCTTCATTTAAATCCATTTTTTCCACCTTTACTTCTCCATGATCATTTCTTTCTTTCTCTGTTTTTACATCTACTTTCTTGTCGATAGTTTCTTTTGTAACCATTTTAGTAGTAGCACTATTACATTTGTTGAAAAATCCTGTGATGCCCTTTTGTGTTTTGTGACCATTCTTTTTGACTTCAGGTTTTTGTTTATTAATATTTGACAAATGTTTTTTAGGTGATGGAACTTCATTCTTACTAGTTGGTTCCGATTTGCTTTCTTGAATTTTTGCAACAGTTTTAGATGCCTCAGGCCCATTTTTTATTTCCTCCTTGATTTTCTTTGGAGGCGGATGACTTGGTTTCTGTCCATTTGAGACAGACACTTGGCTGTTTGATTTTAAATTAACGATTTCATCCGTGGTTCTTTTGATGCAAGAATTACATTTAATTAAACCTGTGCATAGTGGTAAATCTTCAAACTTATTAATAGCTAAAAAGGCGATGTTATCAACAGATGAAATGCCTTTACTAACACTATATATATGTTCGAAAAATACAATTTTGAACGTCTTCCTAAAGCTCTCTATTTTTTCTTCCGACAATACAGTGGTGCGAGCATTGTTATCCTTGCTTATGCCAGATACAATATAGCTAACATTGAGCTGAATATCTGGCTGTTTCTTTCTAATGTCTTTGATTATTTTGGTAAACAAAGTTTTGCTATCATTGACATGTATGCACAGATCCTTGCTGAGGGAAACGTAGGTTACTAATTTCTGTTCATCTAATATCATTTCCTTCAGTCTATCTAAATTTGTTTGCAGAGTATCTTCGTCCATGTTTCAATTTTACACGAGATTTCTGAAATTAAATATGCACTACAAGCTTGTTCAATTTATTTAGCGCTCTTTTGATACAATTTCAGTTTTTAATTTTTTGACATTGAATTGAATGAATAAATTAGGATTGTATTTTTTAATTTTACGGCCTGGGCTGCATCGATTGATCAGTGTTGCCAATATTTTTCCCAAAAGGCGCATCTAAAGCTCAATTCACATGTAGCGGACAAACTGCCGAAAGTTGCTACTATCTCGTTCTAGCTTATGGAAAGTGATAGAGATAGAAGATTAGACCATTATGTCACGAGTTTAAATTAGTTTATGGTCAAAACTAAGGCTGACTGATTGACAAATTAAACGATTGACATTTACTGATATACATGCACTGTTGCCTATTGAGTGAATAGTCTTCTAATTCTGTGCTTCTACTAATGTAATTTGTGAAAATCGAATTCCTTTCTTTCTTTTGCTATTTCCAGGATATTATCACATACTATATTGAAAAAAAACTCATCATTTGTTGTTATTGTGTACTAAATGAAACAGAAAACACTGATACTGACTCGCACTCGATGTAAGTACAAAATATTTCCCTCACAAATCTATTTTTGATAGCATTACATCATTCCTTTAACTTGTTTGAAGATTCCACTGAAATCAGGTAATAACAGGATATTTATGAGTATTATTCTTCTTTTCGACAGAGATTAAGTGCACCACCCATTGTTTTTGTAATAGTATACTGTTTTGAGGTGAAAATGCCAGGGTAAGCAACATCTGTCTGAGTGGGAGTGGTTAACCTACATTTTAAAGCACCTACACATCAGCACCTGCCATCTTAATTTGTCTCTATTTAGGTTAAAAGCACAAAATGTTATTGTCACACTAATATGCATCAGACTTATTGATAATGAACCAAACATAACAGACTATTAGTAAGACATACATAGAAAAGATAAGCTTTTGGTCAGAGTGTTTAAAATGGGGAGCTATGAAAAATTATACTTTACTTATTGTACTGATTTGGTATAATTGTTTTCTGGCACATGTCAGTCGACTTGTATGGTGGTCTACAGCAACCTTACAAGCTTGTCGCTTCTTTTCTCAGAGCTTATAACTTTATTGATTTTTTTTCATAGTCCCCTCTTTCCTTCACTAAAACCCAAAATGTGTCAAATTAGTTTATATTGCTGATCATAATTAGAATGATGACCTTACTTTATTGAAGATATACAGTTAGTTACTTTTTTATGTTTAAAAATGTTTATAATTGAATGAGAATTTTCTGAAACATTGTATTTAGGAACAGACATATAACTGAAATATATGACTGGTTGATCAGTATTGATGCCTTTCTTCATAATAACCAATTTCATACCATCTATATTTTCTTAACATCAAATGTCAAGCTTCTGTATCTGATAATTTTGGTTATAACAGATAAGTTTTCATCTTCCTGACAATATTGAAATAAATTATGATGAATTATATCATTACTTCGTACTGAAACAACACCTATTATATAAAATAAACATTTCACATACCTTTATCAAAGGCTTTGTCATGTTTTTTAAAGTAACAGCACATTTTCAGGCCTCTAGTTACTAATAATTGTATTTTATTAAATTTATATCCTTTTTACAACTTTAGCATTATAACAATTTAATGTAATATTTTTTTTAGAGGAAGTGGAAATAAAAGGCTATTTATTTATTATTATTATTTAATAATTTTTTTGTAAATTAATATATTCCTTGCAGCATAGCAACCATGTCACTAGACAACATGTTCTGCACCCGTTGTGGTGATGGCTTTGAATCCAATGAGAAGATAGTCAATTCCAATGGGGAACTATGGCATACCAACTGCTTTGTGTAAGTATAACTTATAAACTAACCATTAAATCAGTGCAAAACTCAAACTGCAGTTTCTTGAGGCTTGGAACTTTGCATAGAGGTTCCTCAAATGACATAGCAACCACTAAGACAGTTTTTTTAATTCCACTTTTGAGGGGCTGAAACTCCATGTAAATGAATTTGCAGGCAATAGCTTGTGTCTTATAAAGTAGAGAATTTATGTAGTAGGTATACATGTATTATTTTTAGTATATTTGGTTAGTTTATTATGAATGTTAATTATTATTTAATTTATCTCTAGAAGTGGAAACTTGTAATTGACTTTTTGTCACTATATATGTAATTTACTTAGATTTAAATAGCTGCAAGTTTTCCTAAAATAAATAAATACGTCTGGTATAGCTAATGAAGAACAAAAAAAATTAACAAACTTTATTAGTTTAGTATTTATCAATCAAAAACACCAGTCTATCACTAGCTGCGTAAAATTATTACAGGTGCGCCCAATGTTTCCGAGTGTTTCCTGAAGGGATATTTTATGAGTTTGAGGGACGCAAGTATTGCGAGCGCGACTTTCAAGTACTGTTCGCGCCTTGCTGCGGGAAATGTGGTATGTGGTCCTGATCCTACTATTTTGAATTACCTATTACCCTTTTTTGGTTTTAAATTAATTTTTTACTGTTTTATTAAATCTATAGTCAATTAATCATTTTGTATATGTGCAGGTGAGTTTATAATCGGGCGCGTTATAAAGGCCATGAATGCGAACTGGCACCCGGCGTGCTTCCGATGCGAGGAGTGCAGCGTGGAGCTGGCGGACGCGGGCTTCATCAAGCACGGCGGGCGCGCGCTCTGCCACACGTGCAACGCGCGCATCAAGGCCGACGGGCTCCAGAACTACATGTGCCATAAGTGCCAGTGAGTAAACATTACTTCCAACGACACCACAGCGCATTTGATTCGTTAGATTGATAGATACATAGATTATTTATTCATAACTACGACACATACAAACTTACAAGACAGGTTTACAAACATTTTAAAAATAATCTAGGTATGTGTGCGGGACGAGTAACTTGCTTACGGACTGAAGGGCATACGTGCGTGCGCCGGCGCCGACGAACGAGACTGAATACAGCGTCCAGGACTCGCGAGTATTTATGTCGCGGTGTGAACGAGACACCGCTATACAAAATCCACCCTCTCGCTCCCTCATCTCCGGCCGCACGAATTGTAGAACGACACGCAATATCTCCCTTCTCGCTTCAACACTCCTTTGATAGGATTGGCTGAATGATTGTATAACTCCGTATGTCATTGGCTTATTTAGTACCTATAAATTGTATAAATACAGGTTCAACAATAAACGATCATGCACTCATGGTCTAACAGTTCAACTCAACTGATGACTTTTATTTACCGCAACCTCGCAATCCAGCATTCGTTCGTGTACCCTGGCCACAGCCGCGCCATCGTGCACATTTTGGTCCTTCGAGCCGGATCTACGGGGTCTTCATCAGCACAGCAACCATGGTCATCACAAGATCTATGAGCGGAAGAACAGCAAGGAATTCGCCTATGAACCTACAACAGATAGCACCTTCGTCCAACTCCGAAAATAGAACAGACAGTATAGAAATCGGCTCGGACGACGTAGTTTCATCAGGTGTTTACAATCCTATCGCTTCAGGATCGAGAACAGTCGCCGAAGAAAATATATCCTTACAGCAAACAGATAGTAATGCTCCCATAGTGGACAACCATATAGAAACAGTCACTTCAGAAATAGATAGCAATACCCTAAACAGAACAGTCAACCCCTTCGAAATCGATTTGCCAATCGAACAAATTGCACTATCCTTACCATTAGTGCCTACCGATGAATTACCAGCACCCATAGCGACGTCTGAAATTAACAAAGCTTGCAACAATGAGGTAGCAGCCTCCAATTACAGACTTTCAACAAATAGATCAGCTAGATCAAAGCAAGCGCGCCGTCTCGCTTCTGCAAAACAAGAACTACTGCTCTTGCAAATCAAACTCGCTCAAACCCGTGTAGACGAGTTAGAAGCTGAATCTTCCTATGAAGAAGATAATATCACAGAGATATCAGAAACAGACAGAGCACAAAGAATAGATACGTGGCTGAACGAAAGCAACACATATCTTCCAGCAATCGCCACGGCGTCGCAAACAATGACTAAGATCGAGAATAAAACCCCACCTTGCATCACTACAGCTACACAGAACGTCGCAGCTACGCTAAACGCACATTCACAGCAACAGTTACCACCAACAGATGGCACATCGCAACAGAGACCGACTACACAGATTCCAATAGAACAGAACAACGTACACATAAAAGTGTACGATAAAACGCGTAACTACATACAGCCACAGTTAACAGAACATGTAGCTACCGTCGCGCCGCCGGCACACTTAATACCGACGGCAGCAACTACAGCCAACCCACAGATACCGAGAACAGATATATCCGAGCTAGCCTCAGCTATTACTCTCGCCGTGCAAACAGGACAAAAGGCACAACTACCACGTAACCACTTCGACTTACCGTATTTTTATGGTGCCTATCAAGAATGGCTAACTTTTAAGGCCGCATACAATGAAACAGCCACCATCTACTCAGATGTCGAAAATATGGCAAGATTACGACGCAATCTGAAAGGAAGAGCAAGAGAAGCAGTTGAGGCTCTCCTCTTTATCAGCACAACGCCAGGAGACGTCATGAAGCTGCTAGAAACACGCTTCGGTCGACCAGACACAATAGCACTGGCCGAACTAGAACGGCTGCGAACATTTCCACGTCCATCAGATTCACCGAAAGACCTTTGTATATTTGCCAGTCGTGTATCCAACAGCGTAGCTACGCTACGAGCCCTCGACAAGGTGTACTACCTGTACAACCCTGAAATCACAAAGCTCACAGTGGAAAAACTGTCACCATCCTTAAGATACCTATGGTTTGAATTCGCCGCCTCTCAACCTAAAGACGAAGCCGATCTCATCAAACTTACTCGATTTCTAGATCGCCAAGCTGAGTTCTCCGGTCCGTACGCACAGCCAGAGACTGTGAATATATCAGGTTCATACACAGCCTCACCACAACATAGAAAACAGAGAACATTTACAATAGCAGAAAGAAAAAGCGCGATGTGTCTACTATGCAAAAACGCAAACCATACGACAATAAAATGCAACTTGTTTCAAAATGCCGATACAGACACTAGATGGGATTTAGCCAAAACTCATCACCTGTGTTTTCGCTGTCTGCGTCATCGTAGCAGAAACCACAAATGCAAGCCACAGTCATGTAAGACAGATGGGTGTAATCGAACTCATAACGAATTACTTCACTTCGTCCACCAAGATAAACAGACAGAGACAACAACAGAAAAAGTAACCTCCACGTGGACACAGAAGAACACACAGTCATACCTAAAGATTATACCTGTACGCGTATCTGGACCGACAGGAGAAATTGATACCCACGCTCTTCTCGATGACGGGTCCACAGTAACACTTGTGGATTCCGACTTAGCAAATCAAGTCGGCGCTACAGGCCCAGTCGATCCACTACTTATAGAAGCTATCGCCAACACTAACGTAACAGCCTCGACGTCACGACGCGTCACACTCACCTTACAAGGTACCACGCAGCAATACAAAATGCAAGCTCGCACCATAGATAAATTAGAACTGTCGCCACAGGTTATAACAGATACAGACTTAGATAACTGTGAGCACCTATTCGATATTCAATACCTCATCAAATACGACACAGCAAAACCTAAAATACTCATAGGCCAGGACAACTGGCATTTATTGCTCGCTAATGAAGTGCGAAAAGGACAGAAGAACCAGCCGATCGCCTCTCTCACTCCCCTCGGCTGGGTGCTTCATGGCGCACATACACGATCACTTGGGCAACGTGTCAACTTCGTTCACCATTTAACAAATAAAGATGATGATAGTATGGACGAACAATTAAAGCACTATTTCGCTATCGAATCCCTCACAATCAATCCTAAGAAACCACAGACAGACCCAGAACAGCGTGCGCTCACCATACTTAACGAGTGTGTGAAAGAGACAGAAGATGGGCGTTACCAAGTACCGCTGCTTTGGAAACGAGAAAACATCGATATGCCAAATAACTACGATAACACGCTAAAGCGTTTAATAAATACAGAAAAAAAGATACAAAAAGATCCGATACTTAAAGAAAAGTATAACAAACAAATGGAAGAACTTATAGAAAAGGAGTACGCCGAGCCCGCTCCGCACGAGAAAACAGCACGTAAGACATGGTACTTATCACATTTTCCCGTACTCAATCCAATGAAGCCAGATAAATTAAGAATTGTTCATGATGCAGCCGCCAAAACAAAGGGTGCCTCATTAAACGACCACCTTCTCACAGGGCCGGACCTCCTACAATCACTGCCAGGGGTCTTGATGCGTTTTCGACAACACTCTGTAGCTGTGTCTGCAGATATAGCCGAAATGTTTATGCAAGTAAAGATTCGACAGGAAGACAGGGACGCACTCAGGTACTTGTGGCGAGGGGGTGAAGAAGACACAATCCCACGTGAATACCGAATGACCTCGCTCATCTTCGGTGCCACGTGCTCTCCAGCAACTGCCATATACGTTAAAAACCTCAACGCATCGAAGTACGAGTCGATCTACCCAGAAGCCGCCTCGGCCATCATAAACAATCACTACGTGGATGACTACCTAGATAGTTTTCGCTCTACAGATGAAGCGATAAAAATATCAAAAGAAGTACGCGATATACATAAGCGCGCTCATTTTGAGTTAAAACAGTGGACTTCGAACTCAGAACAGGTAGTAAAAGCTATCGATAATAACTCCGAACAGAAACCGTCCATCGAACTTACTGATGGAACGAAAACAGAACGAATCCTTGGTCTTATATGGAAACCACACACAGATGAACTTGCCTTCAACCTTGATTTAGCAAGAGTACCACAAACTACTTTAGAGAAAACCACACCTACTAAGAGAGAAGCGTTAAAAATAGCAATGTCTATATTCGATCCGCTGGGCATAGTATCACCAGTGACCGTACGAGCAAAACAGATATTACAAGAAGTGTGGCGTAGGGGAACCGGCTGGGATGAACATCTCGACACAGATCTCGCAACACAATGGCAAAACTGGACAGTACACTTAAAAAATCTACGTGACGTCACTGTTCCACGATGCTACCCCGCTTATAGCTCCACAACGTCACTACAACTACACATATTTGTGGACGCAAGTGAAGACAGTTACTCAAGTGCACTGTACTGGCGCGCAGTAATAAATGATCGAGTCGAGACATCATTTTATTTATTTATTTATTTATTTAAGCCTCCTATAGACAGTCGTTATTACATTATTAATACGAATAAGCATTTACATTAACAATTAATTGCATATATAGTCAAGAATACATAATTACATGTCACTCGTAGGGCAAAATAATAATAATTCCATTTAGTTAACTATTTACATCACATGTCATACCGTTAAATTATAATCTTAATAATATGCAAAATTAGTCAATGGTCAAACTTAATATTAAATTAGTCATTTCATTAATATTACTTATTAATTATCACATGTCACATTAGTCATTTAATTACACATTTCACTTAGTCTATAGGTCATCCCATTTCTGGGCAAAGGCCTCCCCCTCCCTCTTCCAGATCAGTTTGTCGGTGGCCACTCGCGTCCAGAGCGCGCCCAGGCCCTCGTGCTGCTCGAGCTCGTCGCGCCAGCGCGCGCGCGGCCGTCCGCGGCAGCGCGGCACGTAGCGCGGGCACCACACGGTGCTCTCTGTAGTCCAGCGTCCGTCTCTTTGCCTTATCAGGTGTCCGGCCCACTTCCACTTTAAACGTTTCGCATGTTGGATTGCGTCAGTCAGTCTCGTTCTTTCTCTGAGCTCTTTGTTTGTCGTTTTCTCTATTAGTCTTAGATTCATTATACTTCTTTCTATTTTTCTTTGGGTCGTCTTAATTCTTTTTGTTTGAGCTTGCGTTAGCGCCCAGGTTTGAGCACCATACGTCAGTATCGGAAGCAGGCAGATATTGAAGACTCTAGCTTTAATTTTAATAGATACCTTTTTGTTTTTAAAGATGTGCTTCAATTGCCAGTATCTTTTCCAGGTATTTCTGATTCGTATGTCCAGCTCATCGGCTTGATTGTTATTGAATGAGAGGTTTCTTCCTAGATATGTAAAGGAGTCTACTGTTTCCAGCTTCTCTCCATCCAAGCTTATTTCGAGTTTTTCTCCCGTATTTGACATCACTTTGGTTTTTATCTTGTTCACTAGCAGGCCAACCCTACTGCAACCGCGGTTTAGCTCTACTATCATTTCTTGTAATTGTCGTGCAGTTCTACTAAATAAGACTATGTCGTCAGCGAAGCGTATATTTGACATATATCGCCCATTAATTTCAATTCCTTTGTCATCCCAATCTAACTGCCTGAATACCAATTCTAACACAGAATTGAAAAATTTGGGAGACATACAGTCGCCTTGCTTCACTCCTCTACTGATGCTGAATTCTGGGCCTAGTCGGTCTAATTTGATTCTAGCAGAACTTCTGTCATATATGTTTTTAATTATCCTTATATATTTATGTTTAATCCCATCTTTATAAAGCGCTTGCCACAGATAACAGTGCTCCAAAGAATCGAAGGCTTTGAGGAAATCAATGAAGGCAACGAATACTTGTTGTTTATATTCCGATACCTTTTCTCTCAACTGCTGCATTACGTGCAGGTGGTCGCATGTACTGTAGCCTTTTCTGAATCCAGCTTGGTCTACAGGTTGCTGAGCGTCTAAGGTATGTGTTATTCGTGTCAACAAAATTTTTGAAAATATTTTATATAAGTTACTAGTGAGAGTTATAGGTCTATAATTATTAATGTCGTCAATGTTTCCTTTTTTAAATAACAGTATTATTGTAGATGTCAACCATTCTTCTGGAATTTCTTCGTGTATAATTATGTCATTAAACAATGATGTTAGTGGTTCGGTCAAATAGTCTCTACCAATTCTTATAAACTCACTCTTAATATTATCAGACCCACTTGCTTTACCATCCTTTAGTTTACATATAGCGTTTTCTACCTCGAACTTGAGTATCTTTGGAACATCCTCGTCAATAGTTAGATCCGGAGTAAGAGCGTCTCTCTCTTTCTTAGTCAGGTTGCTGCTGTAAAGTTTAGAGTAGAAGTTGGTCGCTTCTTCAACTATTTGTTTCCTGTCGCATATTTTTGTGTTTTGTGAGGTCTTTAGATGGGGAATCCATTTTTTTCCACTGTTCAAGTATCTTTCTAGTTTTACCACCGACGTACTGGGCTCTATAAATCTAAGTATTGCATTATTTTCATATTTTCTTTGATCTTTTCGTATCATACGTTTTGTAATTTTATTCAATTCACTAAGCTGGCTACATTGTTCTTTAGTTTTGTTAGTTATTTTGCCTAATTCACTTCTTTCTTTTACTTTTTGTAGAGTATTATCTGAGAGTCGACATTGTTTTGTACATCTGTATGTCAGATATGTTTCTGCAGCGGAGTGTATTTCTTTTTCCAATAGATTATACTTCGTCTGTATGCAGTCGCATGATGTAAGTTTGTTTTTAATTGTTGATAGTTCATTAACATACAGCTTGTTTTGATTATCATTTTTGAATTCGAAGTGTGTGTTCCTCGACTCTTTCATTACCTTCCTGCATTTCTTCATTTTTACTATCATCTTGCCCCTGACTACTCTGTGGTCGGTGAAGAAGTGGAAATTGTTTATTATGTCAATATCATGAAATCTTTGTACGTCACGAGCGATTATAAAGTCTACTTCTGCTTTAGTGCAAGAGTCTGGAGACAGCCATGTCCATTTCCTGTTAGGACGTTTTTTGAAGAATGTGTTTAATATTTTTAAATTTCTTTTAATACAGAATTCAATAAGGTTCTGCCCATTACTGTTGCGTATATCGGTAGAGAATGGTCCGATCGTGCTCTCTTCGCCGTCCTTACGTTTTCCAATCCTGGCATTAAAGTCGCCCATTATTAAGAGTTGCTTGCTAGTGAGACTGTCTACAGTATTTTCTAGGTTTGTGTAAAATCTCTCTACCTCTTCGTCTTTGGCCAGATCAGTCGGCGCATACACCTGTACAATATCTATGTTCTCTTTTTCTGATATTTTAAAGGTGAGTACGGCTAACCTTTCTGAGACTCCTCTGAATTGTATGATGTGATTTTTCCATTTTTTATTTATGCAGAAACCGACACCATAAAGCCCTTTTGTTTCTCCATAGTGGTATAAAATACAGTTCTCATATTCTGTAATATCTTCTCCTAGTCTGCGAACTTCCGATAAACCTAGTATATCCCAATTTACTTTTCGTAGTGCTAGTTCGAGTTCCATGTATCGGTCATTCTTTTGAAGGGTTCTTGTGTTTAACGTTAATATGTTAAGGTGTTCTTTTTTGTTTTGCTTATTAGTATCGTTTTTTGTAGAGTTAGGGGGGTAGCAGTCATTAGCTCCCACGGGGACTAACCGGCTTGGGAGATGTTGTCTGTTTTCTTTTCTAGTGTTGTTGCTTGGAGGGGGAGGTCGCCATTCCTATACTTCTAATTCTTTTGCATTTTCTTGCTCAGTAGATGAAGATTTAGGGGTATGTTTCATGAAGATAGAAGCTACGTTTTTGTGGTCTTTATCTACTTTATTTTTCTTTTTAATCTGCAAGTGTTTATCTGAAGATTTATCGGTTTCTGAGGGTGATGTTTCTCTCTCTCTCTTTTTATTTCCTGTTCGTTTGTCTACTAAGCTGTCCTTGTTAGGCAGTATAACTATTTTATCGTATTTAATTATCGCTCTATTACCTTTCTCCTTTTCTAATTTTACAGTCTCCTGTAATGCTTTGCGAATTTCCAGTATTTTCGGCGGATAGTCCTCCTTTATGTACATGTTAGAGTCGTTTAAGTTAGATTTGTTTCTCAGAATGCTTATTTTCATACCAAGAGTGGTTAAGCCTATTATGATTGGCCTTGGATTTTCATTTTTCTTCCCGAGTCTACGCATGTGTTCTATGTTGTCGCTGTTGCATAATACTTTAATATTGTTGTTCAATATTTCGAGCACTGTTTTCTCCAGGTGATGGTACGATGTTTCCTTTTCCTCTACACCGAAAATTATTATATTCCTTTTCCTTACTTCTCTTTCGATAGCATCTATTCTCTTCTCCTGGTCGCCTTGAGTTCTCTTGATGTCGTCGATGTCATTCTGGAACTGAGACAGTTTTTGGTCGATATTATCAATTTTTGATGAAATCTTTGTATCTACAGTTTGAAGTTGTGTACTTAAGCTTTCGAATTTTTCCAGAAGGATTTTTAGTTCTGCCATATCCGTTTCTTATTTAAATAATATAGATTTGTTGTTTTTGTCAGCTATTCGTTAGTCATCGGTAGGAGTCGCTGTTAACACTAATTGGTGCTATTCATCGATAAATGGCGCTGTCTACACCAGTTGATGCTATTCGTTAATAGGTGGCGTTGTAATGTCTTTATTATTGAACGTCAGGAAATATTAAGATATTTACTTTTATGTCCTATACTATTTGTAAATACAACAGTTTTACTTCCCTTGTCTTTCAGCTGTCCATTTATCTCTTGTTCCAGCGCGATACTTCAGCAATATCCTTTTGTTAGTATTCAGATGTTTTAGGTAGGGTAGGTATTGCACTTCACATTTTTATTCTCAAATATTATTTTATTCACTGAGTATTTTGCGTAGATAACATTTACACTGACAAATCACACACTTATTTATAATTTGACAACACTTTAATTGATTTTGTCTTGTTTTTGTAAATACAATGAATTATTTTATAGCAGTCGATCACAATGATGTTTACTACAATACATTGTAGTAAACATCATTAGTACTCGCTAAAGCACGCGTGGCCCCGCTCAAACTTACTTCCATACCGCGCCTCGAGCTGCAAGCCGCTGTAATGGGGAGTCGCATGGCGGCTACTGTAATAGAAGAACATCACATTAAACCCGAATCCAGGACCTTCTGGACTGACAGTAAGACGGTACTCACATGGCTGAAAACTGGGTCCAAATCATATCGACCCTTTGTCGCACATCGCATCGCAGCCATAGAAGAAAACAGCGCCGTTAATGAATGGCGGTGGGTACCAACAAAGTTAAACGTAGCGGACGACGCCACACGAGACGTACCCCGCAACTTCACTAAAACCCACAGATGGTTTAGCGGACCGGAGTTCTTGAAAGAGGATCCGTTATCGTGGCCCACGGAGCAACCAATGCCAAATGTACCTACCGGTGAAGAAAAAACTAACTGTATTATTAATATTCTCATTAATGAAGAAACGAAAGAATTCACAAACCTCAAAAACAGCGTCCCAGACGTCCATAGATTTTCAAAATGGGAAAACTACTGCGGACCACGGCTAGAGTACTACAGTTTATACGATTACTTAACCGGCGAGATAGACAGAGAACGTACTATAAACGTACGACGAAAAACGAAGACAAAGATCCGGTCTGGAATCGGCATAGAAATAAAACTACGCTCAGACCTAAACCACAGGTAGTAAAAACACACGAGTTTAAATACTTACCTTTACATGCGGGTTTACTACGGGAAGCTGAAACACTACTCATACGAACAAGTCAAGAAGATGCATTTTCGAGCGAGATAAAAGATCTAAAAAATAACCGGGCCGTATCCAGTAATAGTCGACTACGCTCACTATCTATAAATTTGTTCGATGGTGTGATACGACTTAGGAGCCGTATCAGAGCTACACACAATATAACAGATGAACAAAAAACGCCAGCAATACTCGATGGTAACCACCACGTTACCAAGTTATGGATAGAATATACGCACAGACAGTTACTTCACGCCGGCGTCGAAACTACTATAAACGAGTGTCGTCAACACTACTGGGTAATTCGTCTGCGACCTGTAACTCGTATGGTTATCCACAGATGTCTCCTATGCCGCATCAGAAAAGACACGCCTCCCCAACCAGCCACGGGGAACCATCCACAGTGCCGACTGGCCCACCATCAAAGGCCATTTACATACACAGGAGTAGATTACTTTGGCCCATTAACAGTCACGGTTGGCCGCTCCACACAGAAACGGTACGTAGCACTCTTCACGTGCCTAACAACACGCGCTGTACACCTGGAGTTAGCAGCATCACTTAACACTGACTCGGCAATCATGGCCCTCCGGCGTATGATTGCGCGCCGCGGCTGCCCAACAGAGATCTGGTCAGACAACGGCTCAAATCTACGTGGTGCTGACAGAGAACTACGACGGGCAATCGATAGAGCCAGTGAAGAGGAGGCAAACAAGAAAATGATTAACTGGCGATTTATACCCCCGGGAGCCCCCTTCATGGGGGGAGCATGGGAACGACTAGTCAAAGCGGTAAAAACCGCTCTTTATGCAACTTTGAATGAACGTCGCCCCACAGAAGAAGTGCTCGTAACACTTCTAGCAGAAGCGGAGTACACGGTCAACAGTCGACCCCTAACTCACGTGTCAGTAGACCCAAACGAGTTAGAAGCGATAACACCGAATCACTTTTTACTTAACGGCTCCGCACGAGTACCTACGCCTGGAACCTTCGACAGCAAGGACCTGATCGGCCGCACCCACTGGCGAGCATCCCAACACCTCGCTGACCTATTCTGGTCAAGGTGGCTTCTGGAATACTTGCCTGACCTTCAAAACCGGCGGGCACCCCACAGCTGTGGTCCCTCACTAAAAGAAGGTAACATCGTTCTAATCACTGATAACACCTTGCCACGAAATACGTGGCCACGAGGTGTCGTAACTGCTACCTACCCTGGAACCGACGGTATTGTAAGAACTGCGGATGTACGAACTAAGGGAGGAGTACTACGACGTCCAACAAAAAAACTCATAATTCTTCAAACAGACCCAGTGTGCTGAACAATACAACCACTAGTTGCGAACCTCTGAAACCCACTTAAGCCACCATCATGGTACATAAACATTGACAATATTTCTTACAAAATGTCGAAACCTACAGCGACAGCCAGCATTAAAAACGCTAAACAAACTCGATCAATTGGAATACAAGTAGACACTATGCGTTACTACTTAGAGAAGGCTACGCGACGCGCCATTCTCGAAACCAACTTGTTCTGGGTGAGGTCCCTTAAGGAAGGAGCAACAGGCCGCCAATCAGCAGCAGACGATGGAGCGGGGATAGCGGACATCGACAGAAAAATAACAACGCTACGAAAGGAGATACAAGTGCTACGAACACGCACGGACCGTAGACATCAAGCCAGGATGCACACACAGAACAACCAAAATATATGGCCACGACCACGCGATTGGCAACCAACGTCTCAAGCCCCCTCTCCCTACTGTTACTACCATCGCCAATTTGGAAAAAGAGCGCGGAAATGTGTTGCTCCGTGTATTTTTCAGAAACCCAACAGAGAAGAATCTACTAGTGCTATGTCCGACGCAAGTATAGCGTAACAGCCCTGCGGGTGATACACGGGGGGAGTAAATGTGCGGGACGAGTAACTTGCTTACGGACTGAAGGGCATACGTGCGTGCGCCGGCGCCGACGAACGAGACTGAATACAGCGTCCAGGACTCGCGAGTATTTATGTCGCGGTGTGAACGAGACACCGCTATACAAAATCCACCCTCTCGCTCCCTCATCTCCGGCCGCACGAATTGTAGAACGACACGCAATATCTCCCTTCTCGCTTCAACACTCCTTTGATAGGATTGGCTGAATGATTGTATAACTCCGTATGTCATTGGCTTATTTAGTACCTATAAATTGTATAAATACAGGTTCAACAATAAACGATCATGCACTCATGGTCTAACAGTTCAACTCAACTGATGACTTTTATTTACCGCAACCTCGCAATCCAGCATTCGTTCGTGTACCCTGGCCACAGCCGCGCCATCGTGCACAGTATGTGTCACAACAATAAAAAGGAGCTGACTAAGCTTAAGCTGCAGCACGCTACGCAAACTGCGGCACTGGTATAATGTAAGACCCGGTGTTCCGATATCGGAGAAGTGAAAGCGTAGTTTGTCATTATCAAATTAAATTATTCTATACTAGCTGTGCCCGCGGCTCCGCTCGCATGGACTACAGAATCCGCTCCCGTTCCCTTCCCGCTCCCCCTCCCACGACCACTCCCAGCTCCAAATGTAGTCCAAACTCGTCGCAATCTGAATAGTACGGAACATTAAAATTATCAAAATCAAAAAATCAAAATGAAATAAAGCCTATATGTTACTCCAAGTTAAGCCCTGTTTCTGTGAAAAGTCATCATAATCGGTTCAGTAGTTTTTAAGTGATGCGTGCACAAACTAACAGACAAACAGATAAACAGACAAAAATGATCGAAATGTGTTCTAGTACTTATTCCATCCCATTACATCCCAATTTTTTTGTTGCAAATATCTTCAATGTACAGACACGCGATATTTACGTTTTTATTTATTAGATTGTACAGCAATATCGTGGCTTTATCGCGCTTTCTTCCAGGCAATCTTTGGGTGATGGGGAATTATCGTTATTGGATGCCGTGACTCGGATCAAACGTGGAAAGGCTCTATGATTGTTAACCAAACAACCCCTCAATTAATAGTTGTCAGGAATTGTGTTACATTGTACCCAGAAGAGAAGCAGCAAGATGACAGAAGATGGTACATTCCCGCCTTTTCATCATTTTACCCCCGCAACTCCTCTGAGCGAGGATCAACGGAGGTACACTAACACATACCACCTACCAGTGAATGTAGGGCGAGTCCCAAGGATCGAATCTACGCTACCTTAAGCCCCAGGCAAATTAAAGAAGTAAAGAATCGAAGTAGGAAAAGAGGTCCCACTTCCCCTCTAACAAATGGAAGTGTAGCAAAGAAATGATGACCAAAGTGGTCAGTTGGGGAGTTGGGGGTTTGGTGTGGCCAAGATAAGCCTGGCCACCTAGTTGAACACCACGGACTTATTTGCGCCTATGTGACTCAGCGAGATGTGATGGAACAGCGGAAGGTTATTTCGTATAATAGTGCCAATAGTAGGCATGGCAAAAACGCTTAAAAGCTCGGAATTTGTGACGGTTCGTAAACAGATCTCCATAAAATACCGGACGGTTTACACAATTTAGATCCGATAGCATGAGTTCGCGTTCCCGATCCCATCGTGTGCATTCCCACAGAATGTGACGAGCGGTTTGAACCGACTCACCACATTCACAGTCGGGTGATGCGACCAGAAGATGGTAGTTTTATTTGACGCTACAGTTAAATTACGTTTATAAGTATGATTGATAAATAACACTGTCGCAGCGGCGTGATCGACGGCGAGCCGCTGCGGTTCCGCGGCGAGGTGTACCACGGGTACCACTTCACGTGCACCACGTGCGGCGTGGAACTGGACCACACCGCGCGCGAGGTCAAGAACCGCCAGGGGTACGCCAACAATGACGTGGTCAGTAGCACTTTGTTATATTTACGCTCATTTACCCATGAGTCATCATCATCATCATATCAGCCCTTGGACGTCCAACACATCCGTCCTCCGCCAGCTGCTTCCGGCCACCTTCTTCAGGGCGTCGGTCCATCTGGCGGTGATCCGCGGTCTCCACCCATGCGTGCGCGTCGCTAACCTAACGGCGATCACATTGTTCACAAATTATCTGCGGGTTGTTTTACATTAAAATTTACCCCCTTATTATTAGTTGTACATACACAATTTGCAGGTTCTGTCAACATAATTTTAGAAATTTTCCTTTAATATCATGTTACAAAAAAATCCTTTCATTTTTCATAATTGCCTAGCAGTTTCAGACGGGAAAAAACTTCGCTATAAATGTCGATACCGCCTTGTGTTTTGACGCTTCCCTAAAAATAAATGCACGTTACGATGTTTTAGAACAACCTGTTCTGCCTGCGCTGCCACGACAAGATGGGTATTCCGATCTGCGGCGCGTGCCGGCGCCCCATTGAGGAGAGGATCGTCACCGCGCTCGGAAAGCATTGGCATGTGGAGGTACGTCTTACGTTACACGGATGATAAAGCATCTTATTTGCTACAGATTCTAAAATTTAACCTTCAGTTAGTTATTAAATCTTTATATTTTGGTTGGGCGATGTCACGTATAGCACGTAATTCAAAATCAAAATATTTATTTTCAAAATTGGAACACATAATTCTCTTTTTGACGTCAAATTCTGCCTAAATCTACTCCACTTCCACCTGTATAACCGAGGGGAAGAAGTGGCAACAAACCCAACGGCACAGGGCCCTACCTTTGATTTATCTTATTCATTACAATCATTAAGTCTACCTATGCTGAGCCATCAAGCACTCCATGGACTTTTATCATTTAAGTAGTCATCTAACTTATAGTAGGCTTTCTTGCACAGATTAACTTTTATAGAAGATTTGAATTTTTGTTCAGGCAAGTTAATAATTTCATTCGGAACCTTATTGTAGTAACGCACGCACAGCACCACAAAAGAATTATTGATCTTAGACAATCTAAAATTTGAGCTCTCATTTGTACCGGATTTATACAAATCAAAGCACAAATAACGTGCCGTAAGTATACTGATATTTTTTCGACGGTGTTGCCGTAACGAAGTTTTTCTCCTAGTATTTAAATTTATTTATTGCTATGGAGAGCTATGCTCGGAGTTTCGTTGAAGTATATGATCCGAAATGAAATAAGATGAAGAACTAAGGTTACCAATACCAACATAGACGAAAGGAAGCAAGCCCATGGTCGTTAGGACTGTCGACTCATGTAGTGGAGATCGCTCACTGGCGAACGCGCCAAGAAATGTTTGTGAGTACAGAAGGATGTTTTTCCCAGCATTTCGTTTGCGCCAAATGCGAGAAACCGTTCCACGGGCACCGCCACTACGAGAAGAAAGGGCTGGCGTATTGCGAGCAGCACTACCACCAACTGTTCGGCAACTTGTGCTACGTGTGCAACCAGGTCATCGCCGGGGACGGTAAGTGGACACATTACCGAGTCGTTGCAGTTAATAGATTCAAAATTAATACATTAAATTACGAGAATGTGGCGCAGTGGGGAAGGTCGCCCACCATGTCGAGTCGTCTAAGTTCCATTCTCGGTCATGCCATGTGCAGTCAAGTGACCAATTCTAGCAGCTTATCAAACGATAATAAAGTTAAAATTGGTCATTTATCATTATCATACATAACGCATTTACTGTATAATGGTTTTTTTTCGAAACCTACGTACATTTACCCCCTTCGGCCATGTACGAAACCCATGTTACGTAACCAGTTACGTGTTAGTTAAAAACCTCTTTGTACGTAACTAGTTTCGTAGCAAGAAAAATTCTTCACACGTAACTGGTTTCGTACACGGCCGAAGGGCATTTACCGACTCCGAAATGGTGAAGAAAAACATACACCTAAAGATCTGTGATAATGGGTCCAACTAGTTAAGACTTTTCTACGATAGAATAGAATGCACAAAAAACGTAGAGACAGTGTGTGTAATCGCAAGGCCGATGTTGCACCACGTGGTCAGCTTTACTACACGTGGTCACGGGTGGTGATAATAAAACAACTGGCAGCCACAGACAGCAATACAACTATTGTATTGCTCTTCTCTAACAGCCCCACATAAGTTTCTTTACTAACGTTTCATTTACCAAATAATTGCGATAAGCTGTAACTACTAAACTCATTGGTACGGGCCTGGATTGGAGTTGTTTATGCTAAAAACGTAAGGCGAGCACGCTGCCAACTGAACCATCGCAAAGGTCTGTTCGCCTTATCGTATATAAGGTTCTAAATATGTCTATTGAGTCGCGGGTCTTATTCAGCCAGGGCTGGTTTTTATTTCGATGGGTTTTTTCCATACTTCATTAATTTATATGATGTGTGCAGTGTTCACTGCGCTGAACAAGGCGTGGTGCGTGCACCACTTCGCGTGCGCGGTGTGCGACGCGGCGCTGAGCACGCGCAGCAAGTTCTACGAGTACGACGAGCGGCCCGCGTGCCGCCGCTGCTACGAGAAGTTCCCCGCGGAGCTGCGCCGGCGGCTGCGGCGCGCGCATCACTACACGGTGCGACGTTAGTACCAGAGTAACAAGCCTACGACCCAAGCCTAAGACACCTTCATTGAAGAGACATCATTTGAACCTAGACTCTTAGCCATTTTTAACCCTTTCCATTTGTGTCTTCGTATCTCTCTGAAAGAGTATTTTGACAAGGTAATATAATATGGAGAATTTATTTGATAGTAAACACGGCCCGAGTATCCATTTCGATATTATAGAGAAATCACATTCATTAATTACATTTGTTCATAAATTAAGATCATCTGAAGTTTCTTAGTAGATCTGAAGTAAAGTTTGTTTTATACTGGGTGTTGTTTTAGACAGTGGTCAAATTAAAGGAGGTAATTGTACTGCTGATACTGATTACAAATCAATAAAAAAAAGTATACCTTAAAAAAATCAAAAAATCGTATTTTTTTTTTGAAGCATCTATTTTATTTGTTATTCTATGTCGGTGTCACGTGGTCACAAGCTTACACGTGCCGTCACGTGTCGGTCGGTACCGCCACGCACAAAGTAACCGCCACGAGCGGCCTTGCCGCATAGCCCGCGCTCCCCGCGGCCCGCGTTAACACTCCGCCCACTGCCCAGTCTTTCTAAAACTGCGAGCGCGCACGCATCGTAATTACAATGTCGCATTGTTGTAACCACGACTGTGCGGATGCACTTACCCTCGCTGGTGACAGCTTGAGGGGTGCAGTAGCAATGTACGCGGAGGCACTCGGACCGGAGGCGTACCCCGTCGCAGGCGACCATGCTGCCTGCTACACAATGCCAGCTCGACTACGGGCAGTTTGAAGTCCCAGCGCACGTTAGTGGGCTTCTCCGTAGACTTACAAGAACAGATCCGAGTCGAGTTTTGTAGATGGCTCCTCGAACATCAGCATGTGAACACCTTAGGACCTTAATGTGAGGGAAGTTAAAACGGTTTGTCTGTAGGTACCGAGGAGCTTACTAGTGTAGTGCAATTGCGTACGTGAGTGATGACCGCCTTTGAAATGGTAAGAGAAAAAGTTTACGTGCTAAACAGAATAAAAAGAACTTAGGCGATGTTCCGTCTGTGTATCGCTTGTGGTGCAACAGTTGTTACGAGTAACATAATTTTTATGTAAGTCAAGCCATACATTTTCTTATTAAGCTAAAACAATATCTCTAATCTCTAAATACCAACAAAAAGTCATACGTAGTTTAATTTTTTCTAATTTACTTGACTGGAAAATCGAACTCAGAAACTCGTATAAAAAGACTGAGATTGATTCCCAATTAACGTTTCGGGCGTTGACCTGTGCGACTGTATTGTGATATCGGCGCGCGCGTTTGAACTGTTGTCAGCTGTGCTGCACGACATAGTACATGTAAATGTCAGAGAGATGCGTGAGACGTTACGGGAGGCGTAGGGCTCTGATCGCTTTGTTAATTGTTTTTCAATTATTATTATACAAATTAAAATTATCTGCTCTACAGTTTTGTACAATATGACCACTGTTTAAAACAACACCCTGTATATTAAAATAAAATAAAAAAAAATAAATAAAAATAAATAAAATAAAAAATAATATAATTAATTTTATTAAAGAACTAGTGCATAAGTGCCTTATATTTTTACTAAATCAATATTTTATACTATGAAATGTATGTTTGAAGTAATGAGAATTATGATTATTTACTAATGTATTTTATGGTGCGTAAATGACTAAAATATAATTATTTCTACTATTTAATGTTTTATTTATGATCTCAACAGTCGGAACATAAAAGCGCATATAACTGATACAAATTCATTTTTAAGTGGGAATTATTTGATTGAAGAAAAGTTATTTAGATAATAATACAACATGTTTTAACTTCACATACAGTAATACTGTTACACACTGATAATATTTATAACTTTGAACTACAAACACTTTCATTTTTAATTTGAAAAATAGGAAATTAGTTAAACAATTCTCCTTTTTTAAGGCAAGTACTTTAGATTTACATATTTTACTACCGCCTGATTACTTATCCTAATTTTCTTACTTTTCAAATCATATATTTACATATCACTGCCACGCAAAACATCTACGACATAGGCAACTTATAATAATCGATCGCAAATAAATAAAAACACGTTATTAACAACACTTTACTTTTAAAACTAAATAAACTTATGTTTTTGCACTTAAGTTCTTCAGTGCATTATTTTGTAAAGTATCTTGAAATTAAATTATCACAAGACAAACAATTCAATGGCCGCGAGATGGAATGCATGAAATGGCGCAAGTGGCAGAAATTTTTGTCGGTGTTTTTATGGTGAAATTTAATAGGTGTTACCTGATTTAGTTTCACATTGTCTATTACAATCAGTGATTGATACATAATAGACAATTATAATAATGATAGGGAGTCTTGTGTAATAAGTTATCACCGACAAAAAATTCGACTACCAATTGTCTGCGCTTGGCCTTGGCTAGTTGGTAATCGCAGCCTTCGTAGAAAATATATGCTTAGTTATCCTTCTTCATCCTGGTGCTAGTCATGCGGTAGATGATGGAATCCCTGCCAGGGTCCATGTCCATGAGAGCATATACGATGGCGACGAGCGCGAAGATGAACACGAGGACGAACCACAGGATAATGTTGAATACAGCTGGGTAATCGTCGCTGTACTGAATGCGCGGCTCCACCAACTGCTGTTAACAAAAATAAAACCATAATAAATACAAATGTATTATTTACAATATCGTGTTTTAATTGTAATGAAATAAAACTATCGTGACCAAAACAACTTCTATTGCATTGTGTTTGTATATATATTTTTAAGAGAAATGATCGCTGAAGCGCTGTTTAATGAATTGAGATGAAATAGGCATGACTTGATATTGTCATCCGTAATACATATAATTTAATTATTTTATGATGATACTAAACTACTTATTGGGTTTCGATCACATCACTTATCAGTAAACTTCATCATCAACATGTCGACGTCTTTCCCGTCCATGCAGTGCTTACAAGTACTGTGTAACTTAATATCCGAAAAATTAAGTCATTTCGGCTACACCAGGCAAATGAAATAGACATGGGGCCAAGTCATGGATACAAGCTACATATAAAATACTAATATAATATTATGTATGGTCTCAAGTTCAATGACACTTTCTAACATGAATCGTAACTATTTATTTAGCATCAATATTCTGGACGACAGTACACTTTTGTTTGTCTTTTCTCGCACGTACATTTGATAGAGAAACATTGCTTCTAGCATCTGCAAAAGGAGGATGATTCTAATTTCCTATACAAGGTATCTTTTGGCGAGGACTGTTGAGGCTGTCGTTGAGTAAGCGATATCAACTTGTCTCTAAATAAGCTATTTTTATTTATAAATGTTACGGTCTTGCTTTAGTCTTTTGCAAACAGCCTTGCAGCCATCTATCGAGGTATTTAGAACCTTTGCCCTGAAAATTGCTCATTAACAGTGATACTCGCCGCAGTCTACCTTTAGTTTTCTTATACGGCAGAAAAAGTTTGATAGCGCTGCGTAGGTATTTCTCACAAACCCCTAGTGGAGCCGGTCTATATGATATTGAAAATTACTATGATACGAAACATTCCGCTGCCGCGCGCGATCGCATCGGTTTGTTTTTACAGCGTGTTCAGAATTAATTGCCTAGTTTAAATAGTATGTCAATGATGTAACCAGATAACAATAATAGGGCATGCATACCTCCTGTTTCGCTGAAACGTCACGAATAATACGGCGTGTGTGGGCCACGTCGGTAGCGACGGCGGTTACCAGCACAGATCCCTCATAGGCCTTCACAAAGGCATCGCTCAGCTCTTGAAGTGCTTCACCTAAAATTTTAACAATCATTTTATAAAAAACACAGTACTTCTTTTTAAGTTGACAAAATGGAGGTCGCGACCTGTCGTCGTCCACTTGTACCAATGAGTAGAACTTAAGTACGATTTATTATCAGGCTTTTCGGTGAAGGAAATACGTCGTGAGGAAACCTGCATACACCAAAGACAGAATTTTAAGGTGTATATGAAGTCCAGGAACCCACACTGGGCCAGCATGGACTACAGACCGTACGCCAGCGTTGTCTACACTGAGAACATACTCGTACTAATAGGCTGTTCATTCTATATCGCGACATTAAAATACAAATATCGCAATGTTGACAAAGCAATTAAAATCATTTACAAAAAGCGGCCAAGTGCGAGTCGGACTCGCCCATGAAGGGTTCCGTAGCAGCAAGTAACATAATATAAAAGTTATAGTAGTTCGTTGTAACTTTGATCGACGTTTTAATAATAGTATTGTGGTTTACGATTTATGACGTATTAAAAAAAACTACTTACTAGATCTCGTTCAAACCAATTTTAAGTGGAAGTTTGCATGCCAATGTACATAATATATTTTTTTTAGTTTTATCATTCTCTTATTTTAGAAGTTACAGGGGGGGGGGACACACATTTTACAACTTTGGAAGTGTCTCTCGCGTAAACTATTCAGTTTAGAAAAAAATGATATTAGAAACCTTAATATCATTTTTGAAGACCTATCCATAGATACCCCACACGTATGGGTTTGATGAAAATTATTTTTTTGTGTTTCAGTTCTAAGTATGGGGAACCCCCAAAATTTTTGTTTTTTTTTTCTATTTTTGTATGAAAATCTTAATGCGGTTCACAGAATACATCTACTTACCAAGTTTCAACAGTATAGTTCTTATAGTTTCGGAATAAAGTGGCTGTGACATACGGACGGACAGACAGACAGACAGACAGACAGACATGACGAATCCATAAGGGTTCCGTTTTTGCCATTTGGCTACGGAACCCTAAAAGGCATAACATAATATTTACTAATAAATTTAAAGAAATTTTCTTTTCAACAGGTGTTTCATAGATATTAATAGTTTCCTACCTAGAAGTTTCTTGGCTTCTTTAGTCTGTAGAGAAGTAGGGCCGTGGAAGTCCGACAGGGCATGGAGAGAGTGGAATCGGAAGTTGTAGAAATGGACCAAGTTGTCGGTTTTGATAGCTCCAGAGTTGACCTGCAAAAAAAATTTTAAGAGCATGTAATACAGTTTCTTTTACATGTCTTGTGTAAGAGAGCCAGTACAAACATGAGGCGTTACACCAGAATCATCAAAGTAGCAACGACATTTTAGAAATTCAGAGTGTCACACTACAGAGGCTGCATGCAAACAGATGGGCTGACAAGTTGGCGACACTTTAACTTTAAAGGCAGAATCTAGGTACCTTAGCAGTAATAGCCTTCAAAGCTTCAAGCTCAAACAGGAACTGGTAATCTTCCTCAACCGAGTACTTCAAATGCTGCAGCTGTTGTTTGGTCACCTTCGGGACTGCGATATCTCCAAACACATCAGGGCGAGACGTGAGCTAAAAAGATTCATATTTGTTTTTCATACCTTTCTGGGGTGGCATATATATGCAGTAAATGCAAGCAATTTATTTGGCTCTTACTACATTCTTGGCTATTATCTTACTATATTTTTGGTTGGAAAGGTAAAATGTCATACCTATGTATAATAATACTGTACACAAAGGATGGATGACACTGAATTTCTTATTTTTATAAAATATTTAAGATTTTTTATTTTTAAGATATTTTCTAAAATGTTAATTAAAAAATATCTAATGATATTTTCTAAAATGAAAACTAAAAAATATCTAATGCTATTCCATAAGAAAAAAGGAATCATAAATATTAAATCTATTAATGTCTACTTTTGTACAGATATACAAAACTAACACACCAAAATAGTATGTAGGTATGTGTTTATTACATAACATATCAATGAAAACACTTTACCTCATTGGGGTCTGACAATTTGATGTTAACAGTTTTGTAGCCACCCTTGTTGAAGTGCTGCTGCAACCTATGGCTCATTGCACTGTAGGTATCTGGTTCATACTCATCCACTGTAAGGGGGAACCTATGTGACTTTAAACCAACCTGAGAAAATAAATTTATAAAATTAATGAATATATTACTGCATGTGACCTTTCCTCTTTGGTTTTCCTTCGCCACTAAGTATAAAGGGAAAGTTTAAAAAGATTTGGTTAGAGTCCACTGATCTGACTGAGCAGTGGACTTTGCAACATGGGAATTGGTTGTTCGATTCATGGTCTTATAATAACATCAGTTATGCAGACAACATTGTGTTGCATGCATCGGTCATTGCACTCAAAAAACTACTAGACAACAGTGACTGTGAGAGATATGTGGTGGTTAATTAACTTAACAGTAAGTAAATAGTTTTGTATTATTACTAACATTATTAAGTCTTATTTTTGTATTAGGTACTAACAAATTATGGATATTGACTGCAACAAATGAATATCTGACTTGATAAGCCAGCCAAAATGATTTCTATGAAAGATATGATATGTAATAAGGAGATCCAAGTACAGCCTTAGAGGATTGCTAATAAACTGATGAGGCAGAGAGAAAAAAACATCTGTTGCAGAACTGTCAGCCGTTAGTGCAGAAGTTCTGGAGTGGGTTGGCTTTTTGTTTTGATGGACAGAAAACCTGACTACTAGATTAAGGTGCCTGAAAGAAACTGGATGCAGAGGGTGGACGATAGTCTGTTAAGGTGATAATTGGGGAAGGCCTATGTCCAGTAATGGATATCAATTGACTGATATGATGATGAGCCAAAATGAGTCTTTTTTCAGCACTTCTTATTTAGGCAATGACAAAAAATACTATACAAGTGTATGAATACATTTATGTACAGCGAGCTGAAGAAATACTTATAAAGTCCTTATGCAGCTCACTGAACATAAATGATTAATAGTAGAACTTGTTAATTGTATTTTCAAGGTAATAAAAGTGTATAATAAATGAGTTACATACATTGCTAAGGCTGGAAATGCCCTCAATGAACACCTCTACTATAGCCTCTGGGGTGTTGAAAGGGTCGACAATGTTCAGTCCGCTCCATTCTACATTCTGAAATCATAAAACTTTATATAGGAGTGTGACATATCATGTAGTAAGCTGATTACTTAAGATGGACGTGTATGTTATATCTTCGATAGTGTCGGTTGAGCATACCTCTTCAACTGACATTCCCAATGAAGCGGAATAGACCTCCTTCAGCCCACTTTCTAGGACATCCTCAGACCCCGAAAACTCCAAGGAATTAGGAAAATGTAGAACATCAAACTCCCCAGCAGCATTCAAGCCTAAAAAGTGAAGTATATTGGAAACATCAATTACTGGATTCTTAGAGCATCATGTTGTTTAGACAAAAACTCACCTATTATTGATATGGCAAGGGAAAAACAGAAAAGAATAACCATTTTTACAGCCATTTTGATCGAATATAACCAGCTGAAGACTCACTTCAGCGAGAATTTGTAATCTTTGGCTAAATCTGTCATATGATCTCGTATGTTGCCAACGTAAATAAAATAAAAGGCTATCTACATAGAGCGCGGCCGTGCCACCCGCCGCAACCGCCCGCCGTTTGTCGGGCATTCGGGATAGCTTTCGAAACTTCGAAAGAAAGGCTTCCAATACTAGCTTTCAAACAAATGACCCTTTTGTTTGAGCATGCGTGTAAGATGGGCTTAAATCAGTTTTCTTCTTCATTATTTTTGTATCCAAGTAAAAAGTTATCACATAGTTCCGAAACGTGCCGTGAAGAAACATTCTAAATAATCTATGCCCCGAGTTTTTTGCATAGCGAGCAAAAGCGTAGTGTGTACATGCCTTTTGTTTATTGTTGATTGATTGAATGTTGTCTTGTAATTTTTCTGTGTGCACTGTGCTGTGCAATTGTGCATTGCACCTTGCAGTCGCAATGTAGTTATTAGTTCTAATAGTATTTAAAATAATATTTCCTCACTCCTATGGGAGTGACCATTTTCCTATCTTAGTTCACTTTCCATCTTTTATAGCATAAGGCTGACTGGGATAAATTCAGTCATTCCATTAACCAACATTATCCAAGTTTACCCCCAGTCACTTCATCCAATATTCAGTCATGCTCTAAGGCTCTTACGGATGCCCTCAACGCCAGTGCAAACGTAGTCTTTCCACTTAAAAAGATGTCAAAGAAAAACATTGCCTCCCCGCCATGGTGGGACAGAGAATGTACTGAATGTATAAAAAAACGGAAAAAGCTGAATTAACATATGCTCGGAATACTACAATTGAAAATTACATCAACTTAAACAGAGTAATGGCTCAAACGAAACGAATTCTTAAACAGAAAAAATATGAAAGCTGGAAATCATTCTGTACATTAATCTCACCTAAAACCCCTGCTACCGTCGTGTGGCAGAATATCAGGAGGTATCGGAACTCATATAAACCTGCCATTCAATATTATCCACCAACTAAAGAATGGGCCGAATCCTTCATGGATTATCTTGCGCCACATTTTGTTCCCTCCGAGATGGAAATCCCACTTTTATCCCCCATCATCTCGGATGATTCCCTTGACCGTCCCTTCACAATGCAAGAACTTAAAAATGTACTCAATTCAGTTAAGGACTCCGCACCTGGCATGGATGGTATTCCATATTCTTTTTTTGTAAATTCAGGCATTCGAATACAAGAATATTACTTAAACTTGGTCAACATGGTTTTAGACACAGGCTTCATCCCTCTGTTTTGGAAATCACAATTAGTGGTGCCAATAATGAAACCAGGAAAAGACCATGTCGATCCTCGTTCATATCGCCCTATTGCTCTTTCTCCAGTTATTACAAAAATTTTAGAACATCTTATAAAAAATCGCCTAGAATGGTATGTAGAGAATAAGAACCTCCTGGCAAAAAGTGAATTTGGCTTCAGAAAGGGTAGAAGTACTATGGACAGTCTAGCAATTTTCTCCACAGACATCCGCCTCTCGTTCACCCGGAATGAATCCACCATAGGTGCCTTTCTGGATATCACAGCGGCGTATGATAACGTTCAACTCCCTATTCTCAGGAAAAAACTTCAAGAGCTTGTTATATATTAATATAGCAGCGGGCAACACCGAAGCTGCCCGAACTGTCAATGTATTATTGGTGGTAAAACACGAGTGTCTATGTTAATTACCATAAACAGTTTAATGAGTAAATCCATGGTGTTTCAGTCATTAGTGTTTACAAACATAATAGAGCTGAGAATCCCGGTGAAGCTGAGCAATGTCATTCATAATCTTCTCTCAGATAGGATCATTTTCTTCCGAGGGAGCGATCATTCTATATCTCCATCTAGAACTGTATGGCGAGGCCTACCACAAGGCTCAGTTTTAAGCCCCCTTTTATACAACATTTATACGCATGACCTGGAGTTGTCCACTGGCCATAGCCGCATCCTACAATACGCTGACGACATTCTTTTATATTCTTCTGATAACCAGATAGAGCGCGCAGCGAGTACGTTGTCCCATTCTCTGCATTGTTTGAGTGAATGGCTTTCCAGCCACGGTCTAGAATTGTCAACCCCAAAAAGCACGGTGGTAATTTTTACGCGAAAGCGAAAAACTCCGGATATTCAGGTTACAGTAAAGGGTTCCCCAATTCCGATAAGAACCAGCCACAAATTTCTGGGGCTGGTGCTCGATTCAAAATTAAACGGAGTAAAACACTGTGAACACATCGCAACAAAGTGCGAAAAAAATATAAACATTCTGAGATGTCTATCAGGGGTATGGTGGGGAGCCCACCCCTACTCCCTTAAACTAATGTATAACGCAATAATTAGAAGCCTTCTGGACTACGCGGTATTTTTACTAGAACCGGTTAATCGCTCAAGTCAGAAAAAACTTGATTTAATACAATTTAGAGCACTGCGTATTATAGCTGGTGCAATGAAATCTAGCCCAACAAACGCCCTTCAAGTTGAGTGTGTGGATCCACCCCTTAATTTGAGACGACAGTTCCTAGCGGATCGTTTCCTTTTTAGATCTTTCAAATTTTCTCACCACCCTATTTTTCCCAAATTACTCCTTATGCTCAAATACTTTCAATCTTCTCGTTATTGGCGAAATAAAGACCCTCCTCCTTTAATTAATAGTTTTCATAAGTTAAAATCCATAAAAGATCCTATACACAGATCCTACAATCTCCCTATTTTCGAATATAATTATGATATCGTAACTCATGAACCACACATTGTCCTAAACTTCGATATCGGCAAACATCATCGACAAGCGAACGAGTCCCTGCAACAACAACTCCAAAGGAATTGGCGAGGATGGCACACCATCTTCTCAGATGCCTCAAAATTGTCCCCTGTAGGTTGTGTAGGAGTAGGAATTTTTCACAAACAATATAACATCGTTCAAAAAATTAAATGTCCACCTGAATCCTCTGTGTTTACTGGAGAATGTGTGGGAATCTTGGAAAGTATCAAATATATTCTAATCTTCAAATTAAAAAATACCATTATCTTTTCAGACTCTAGAAGTTCCCTTCAATCTCTTACTACTAACCCTTTTGCCAACAAATTACATAACCCAATAATTTTTCAAATTAAAGAAGCCCTAATACAGTGCAAACAGCAAGGGTACGAAGTAACACTTGCGTGGATACCTGGCCACACTGGAGTCGCCGGCAACGAGCGAGCTGACCGGGTGGCCAAGGACGCGGTAGTATGTGGAGATAAGGTGCCTTTTAAAAACTACTGTCACGACTTGTTGGCTATTCCCAAAACTCATTTAACAAAAGCCTGGTCCGCTCAATGGAGAGTATCAAGCAAAACAAGAGGCAGTTATGCATGCATCCAACCACAAATCCCCCAAAAACCATGGTTCGCTAAATTCCGACTGAGCAAACAAGCTTCCTCATTAATTATCCGCATGAGATTGGGTCATTGTTGCTCTCCCGCACACTTGGCGAAGATACATATTCGGGATTCTTCTATTTGTGAATGTGGGCTCGCTGACGGTGATCTAAATCATATCTTTTTTGTCTGCCCCAGATCCGATAGATCTCTTTTCCTTCAAAGACTCATTGAACTGAGAACACCTTTCCCTACCAGTGTCAAATCATTACTATCCTTAAACGATATTTCAATTTTCCAATGCTTAGTTGATTTTTGCATCAAAAATAACATAAAATTGGGCTCGATTCTGAAGGGCACACATTTAATTTTTCTAAAATTAAAATTGTCTAATTTTAAGTGGCTGTTAAAAATTTTGGCATTCTGAAGGGCGCACTTCTGACTCGCAGTGTATGACAAACAGACAATAGCCGCGTTGACTGTGTACGACATGACATCACACAAACGGGCGCTGTGAGAAGTGCTATTAGGGCGCTTCTGCATTACACGGAATTTTACGGTCCGTAATCTGAGTCTAATGAGAAAGAATGAGAACATCCAAATCAGAACACCCATGTAAAAGAAGGACATAGCACACCATGTAATGTTCCGTTTAAGGAATGGTCAAGTTGTCTTTTTCTCCTATGTGGATTCTGTATTTTTCCTCATCATTATATTCCGACCATTCACAGCTTCTCTTCACACATGTAAAATGGCCTTTCCATTGGTGATAACTGTACATACAAACTATGGAACCCTACTCCTATATATGACATGCATAATACATAAGTGTTATTTTTTCACTAAAAATGCATATTTGCCCCTGGAAGTGCACAATGCCATGGTTGATGGTAAATAGTGTCTATGTTACTTACATTATAATTTCTCGCACACAATCTAATACAGTTGTACAGGACAATGTCTCCAAAATACTCTATCTCACAGTCTCCAATACAATTAATTGTAAATTATATAGTACAGGACAATGTCTCCAAAAGAATTTGAAGTTGACATGATGGTGTTGTAGTAGGTAGCTGTATCTGCTGTAGTGCTTTCATCTAACAATAGCGGGAGGCACATTCAAAATCAAAATCACAATCAAAATATTTATTTTCAAAATTGGAACACATAATTCTCTTTTTGACGTCAAATTCTGCCTAAATCTACTCCACTTCCACCTGTATAACCGAGGGGAAGAAGTGGCAACAAACCCAACGGCACAGGGCCCTACCTTTGATTTATCTTATTCATTACAATCATTAAGTCTACCTATGCTGAGCCATCAAGCACTCCATGGACTTTTATCATTTAAGTAGTCATCTAACTTATAGTAGGCTTTCTTGCACAGATTAACTTTTATAGAAGATTTGAATTTTTGTTCAGGCAAGTTAATAATTTCATTCGGAACCTTATTGTAGTAACGCACGCACAGCCCCACAAAAGAATTATTGATCTTAGACAATCTAGAATGATGGATTTGTATTTTATTATTATTTCTAAGATTTAAATTATGCCTCTCACTATTTAAGCTGAGTAAAGAAAGGTTCTGTCTAACGAACATAATGTTAGCGAATATGTATTGACATGGCACCGTCATTATATTTATTTCCTTAAATAATTCTCTTAGAGAATCACGACTACGAAGCCCATAAATAGATCTTATTACTCTTTTTTGTAAAATGAATATAGAATCGATATCAGCGGCACGACCCCAGAGCAAGAGGCCATAAGACATAAGACTGTGAAAGTAGCTAAAATATACAAGTCTTGCTGTAGCTATATCTGTCAACTCTCTAATCTTTTTAACGGCATATGCTGCGGAGCTTAGCCGACCTGATAACAATTCTATATGTGGACCCCATTGCAGCTTCTTGTCAAGGGTTAGCCCCAAGAAAACCGTATTATCCACAAATGCTAACTTCTCGTTATTTAATATTATGTCATTATCACATGGTTTAACACCTGGAAGTGTGAATTTTATGCATTTAGTTTTTTTTGAGTTTAAAACAAGGTTGTTAGCAATAAACCATTCATGAACTTGCCGAAGGGTGTCGTTCACATCGTCATAGTTTTGAGCATGTCTATTAACTTCAAAAATCAGAGAAGTATCATCTGCAAACAACACAATCTTCGACATATTCTGCACCATGTACGGAAGATCGTTTATATAAACCAAAAAAAGGAAAGGTCCTAATATTGAGCCCTGTGGGACTCCTATTTTAATAAGAGATCCCTGCGACTTTTTACCGTTTATCTGAACCTTTTGAATCCTGTTTGTTAGGTAGGAGTTCAATAAACTAAGGCTTTTATTTTTGATACCGTAATGTTCTAATTTGAAGAGCAACGTTTTATGATCTACGCAATCAAACGCCTTAGATAAATCACAAAAAACCCCGATAGCATCGTGGTGTCGCTCAAAAGCATCAAAAATATTTTGCAGAAGAGCAGCACCAGCGTCCGTCGTCGAGCGGCCTTTAGTGAAACCAAACTGTTGGTCATGTAGAAGTTTGTTACAGTTGAAATGTACAAGCATTTGACTGAGCATGACCTTTTCGAAAACTTTGCTAAGTACCGGTAAGATCGAAATGGGTCTAAAGTTCCCAGGATCTCTTTTGTCTCCTGATTTGTACAATGGTATAGTTTTACTTAGCTTCATTAGATCGGGAAAAGTGCCATGATCTATAGAGAGATTAAACGCGAAGGCAAGATATGGTGCTAAAATATCAATGATGGAATTACATACTTTAACAGACATACCCCACAGGTCTTCAGTGGTTTTTATTTTTATTTGTTTAAAGGACGTTATAATATCCTGTGGGTTCACGTGCCTAAATTCAAATTCAGTGATGCAAGAGGGAACGTTCTTTCGTAAAAATTCCGCAGAAAGAGCAGCCGATGAATTTAAGTTTTCTGTGGTCTTTAGTGGTATATTAGTAAAGAAAGTTTCAAACTCTTGAGCCACCTCGGCATTCGATGTTAACGTGCCGCGGTCAGTATTTAGGATAATATCGTTGTCGCGAGGTTTGGTTCTTCCCGATTCGCTATTAATTATTGTCCATACTACTTTCATTTTATTTTCCGCGTTTTTTATTTTTTTACTAATTAGATTAGATTTGGCAGCAATACAGACAGATTTAAAAATTTTAGAATAATTTTTTACATGTTCTTTAAAGTTATAATCTTCGGGTCTTGAAGATCTATCTGCATATAATTGAAATAGTACGTCCCTACTTTTCCTAATACCTATTGTTGCCCAATCACTGAATTTAAACTTAGTATTTTTTTTTATTGTAACTACTTTGAAAATATTATTGTATTCAGTTTCCAATGTATCAAAAAACATTGAAAAAAATTTATTTGGATCACTGATATCATAATTAAAAAGTAATTTGGTAAATAGTGGTCAAGGTGTACTTTATTTAATACAAAAAAACAAGTACCTATTTTAGGCCTCTACTTTTATAATTATAACCAAATTATAACCACTGAACTGAACATTTAAACATGCTATGTATGAACTTCGATGGTAACTGTCCGTAACTCTATGGTAACTCTCCCAAACAGAATAATTATTTGTGTAAACAGAGCATGAAGCTGTCAAAACCTCTTCGACCAATAGGAGCAAAGTGTACATGAATGATCGGGTCGGGCCAAGAAGTTTAGATACTAATGGAGCCTGCAGTACTAACAAATTTTTGAAGCCAAAATCAATGAACCCATTTGACCTTTACTGATGTCTTCCATCTCTCTTACTCTATTGGTGGAGTAGCCAGGCTCCAAGATATTTTTCCCAAGCAATAGATATTACTTTGTTCTCTTTACATTGTCTTTATCAATATTTCAACTGTAAACCAGTTTTTAATTTAGATAAATAAATTGTGGTCTTATTTGACTAGTTGTCTTATTCTTGTAGCTTTCAATAAGTTACAATAATAATAATTTATAAACTATGTTCACCATATTATTTCCCTAATTTTGTGATATTCTCGAAGACGTATTTTGGTAACACTGAAACCGTATGTCAATCTCGTAATGGCCGCCTGACAAACAACTTCTCGTCCACTTCGAAAGTTCATCTAAGTTTTTTTTACGATTCATTCAGCATTGTGGTGATATTCGTCATGAATTATGTAGTTCGTGGTTGCAGAAATGTTTGGCATCCAAAATCTATAGTGAAATTCCATAGGTAAGTTATTTAAATTAATATTTCGCATTATCATGGTACTTTTCGAACAAAGTGATATTTCTGGGCATACGTTTAAGTTTTTCTATAAAATAAACATAAGAAAAATCACACAACATCTTCTGTATCGGATCTAATTACTAACGGCTATTTACGATAAGCATAAATACATAAAAACTTAACTTTTAACCAACAATAAAAAGTTGAATTTAAAAGACTAGGGTAACCATAAGTATGTGATACACGTCACGAGTACGGTCATGTATATGAGTTCTTGAAAGTATTGGTAATGTTTTGATTCGAATTAATTTGAATTTTCTATTTTTTGCTGATGATAATGTTTTGTTTAACAGTTTCCCTAGTGATCCAAACAAAAAGAATGCTTGTGTTCGGTTCACTAACCGGCCGTACGATACGCCGCGACCGGAAGGGTCGCGGGCCCCGAAGATGGTAAACAGTGGAAGCGTATTAGTCGGGGGTCGTCGGCTAGCGAGCCAGTCTGCGTTACACAGTGCTTAAATATTACTGACTGACCTTGCCGTTTGCCGTATTCCGTTAAACAGTCCGAGCGGGCGCGAAGACCGGCGGGGTCCAGCAGCTGGGCCTTGGCGATCACGTCGAGCTTACCCGCGGACCGATAATCGAACAAGCCATACAGCACGCAATATGGCATTCAATCCGGCCGTCAGAATAACCCACAACACTAAATTGGCACCTGAGCCACACTCACGGGCTAAACAATACTAATAGGTGACCAAAACTCACGTACACACGCGTCAATACAATCCGCGTACTATCGCGATCCCCACGACACGGGATGCGCCGGGCCTACTCCTTCACCGGTAGGAATCCGGGACAAATATCTACCTATCTCGTCTGCCAACTCACAAGGAACTCAACACTTAGGGGATTCAAACCTCCCAGGTTCACAACCACACTCCGCGACTCGTACACAACTCCTAATTGGCAACAACACAATTTCGAGTACGATTTTTCTCCGCGATCTTTTCCGGCGCGCGAGCGGGAACGAGTTATCAAAAGGGCGTGCGGTCCCGATGGCACTGCTCCTGCGACTCGTCGAGTGACCGCGCGCGGCGTTTTCATGCATCATGCGCCCGAGCGAAAACAATAACCGGTTTTGCAACAATGTCAGTTTGCAAGCCAATACGGGGCTTCGTAACGAAACTAAACAGCTTGGTTATCCTTGGATTTGTAGTGCGCATTTTAAACCTGAAGACTATGACCCTACAAGACCAGACCGCCTGCTTAAAACTGCTGTACCATTTTATACATACCATTTATGTGCATGCTGCAACACACTGGTAAGCATTTAATATATGAAACATAACAATCATTATTTTTTTTACCCTCAGTGTAAAGAAGAGTAACCCTTAATGTGTTATAAGTTCAAAGTCTGTGTCTCTGTTTGTGTAGGTACCTGTCTGTGGCATCATAGCCTCAAAACGACTTAACCAATTTCAAAGCATATTTTTGTTGAAAAGCTAATGAAGTCAGTGTCTATGTCGAATCCAGTATGTTGAGTAAATGTTCAGTTTCTTTGCGCTAGAAATGGACCATGGGGGACAATATGTTCCTTCTATTTGCCTGTTTTTTTTTTTAATTTTGCCTATTTCGTACTACATTGTTAATTTGTATGTTTACTTATAAATTGTTACAATTTCTCAAGAATGTGTTAACATGCCTTCAACTTCCCAGACTACATCAGATATAGTTGTTAGTGATTTAAAGTCCACACTGACGACTTCAGCCCAAATATTGTAAGTAAATAGTATGTATTTGCCATTTTCTGCTATTTTTCTTGAGCTCTCAATGAATGTGTTATTTTTTTTGTTAAACAGGAAAATGAAAATGCACCACCTATTAAAAGATGGGCTCTAACAGATCAGAAAACTATTAACATGCCATCTTCCCAGACTACATCGAATATAATTCTTAGTGATGAAGTAAAGACCTCGCTGCCACCTTCAGCACAAAATATTGTAAGTAAATAATAGTTATAGATTTGCCATTATTATGTAATTTTGTTCTTATCATTTTTTTTTATTTTCGCTGCTGAAGCTAACGAAGACTGTGTCTATGTCGAATCTAGTATTTCGAGTGAATGTTCAGTTTCTTTGGACCATAAATGGACCATGGGGGACAATATCTATTTGTTCCTTCTATGTGCCTGTTTTGTTTTTATTTTGCCTATTTCGTAGTTTATTGTTAATTTGTATGTTTACTTATAAACTGTTACAATTTTTCTTAAGCTCATAATGAATGTGTAATTTTTTTTGTTTCACAGCAATATGAAAATGAACCACATCTTAAATGGGCTTTAACAGTTTATCAGAAATCTATTAATATGCCATCTTCCCAGACTACATCAAATATAGTTCTTAGTGATGAAGTTAAGATTGCGCTACCACCTTCAGCACAAAATATTGTAAGTAAATAATAGTTATCAATTTGCCATTATTATGTAATTTTATTCTTATAATTTTTTTTCATATTGTTTTATATTTTCAACAGCAAGATGAACCACCTGTTAAACGGCCAGTTTTAAAAGATTTCAACGTTCAAGTGGTTATCAAGACACCTCGTGAAGAATCTTTAATGAAGAAAAAGAAACTACTACAACAACAAGTTCAGAGGCAAAGGAAAAAAATATAAAAGATATGAAATCAATCATTTCTGATGATGTCGTGCGGAATTACACTTCGCAGTCGGAAATCGAAAATATACTGCAGGGCAATTTTGCAAATATTTGTAACATTTTTACAAGTGCAGCTAAGAGAAAAATAGAGTTACAAGCTTTTGCTTTAACACTACATATTTATTCATCGAAAGCGTACAATTATTTAAGAAAAAATATTTAATTGCCACACGAAACCACATTGTAGCGATCACTATCAAGTTTTACTGCTCTGTTGGATTCCTAACCGAAGTTTTGAAATATTGAAAAATAGAGTTGCCTAATAAAGTTATTTGCAAAACGTTGCTCTGATTTTTTACTCCATTTTGTTTGTAAATAAAATATAAAACCTGTATGTACATCATTATAGTTGCAGTTTTATTGTCCTACAATAAGGATCAGAAATATGCAGATATTTAGCGATAAGAAACCCAATAAATACTATGATAAAATTATTTAAATCGGATCAAAACTGACGAAGTTACACCGATTTTAGAACAGTAGTTCCAAAAACGCGCGCAAGAAAGGTAGCGACCGGTGACGACATGTGACGTATCGCGGGTCGAGCGAGCCGCATCGCACTAGTCTGCCATAGTGCTAAAGTCGATTAAAAATTTACGTGTATAAATGTACCAAGTTTACTCATCTAATAAACAAAATCGTAAACATCGCGTGTCTGTACATTAAAGATATTTGCAAAAAAAATTGGGGGGGTCTAAGGATAAGTAATAGAACATATTTCAATCATTTTTGTCTGTTTATCTGTTAGTTCGTACACTCATCACTTAAAAACTACTGAACGGATTTCGATGAACCTTTCACGGAAACATTGCTAACTTAACATTTAGTCTTTATTTCATCGCAATCGGCTAACTCAATCAAAAGTTATGGGAATTTTTAGTTTTCTAATACATTACTTAGTAGGTATATGCAATGTAACAAAGAAGTAAAATGATTATGTTCGGTATAATTCAGATTGCGATGAGTTAGGACTACATTTGGTGCTGTAGTGGGCGTGGGACTGGGATTGGGATTCGCATTGGAAGTCTGAGTGTGAATGGAAGTAGGATAGGGAGCGGAAGTGGGAACGGGAGCGGATTCTGTAGTCCACGCGAGCGGAGCCGCGGGCACAGCTAGTTTCCAATAAATGACCGACTGCGAGAACTGGGATCGCGCAAATTCCAAATAATGAATGAGCAAATTTCACCTTAAGCCAAGCGCGAGCGCATGTTTGGAATCAGCCGTTCAAAAAACTTCGTCATTTCTTAATGGATTTTATTCTTTTAAAAATATGCTCAGAAATTTAAAGCGCACGCCTAATCAAAATCCAATATCTTCTTGAGATTGATCCTCATTACATATATCTCTTTGAAGTATGTTTTGTCTTAAATGACATCTCTTTAGTTACCATTATGCGATCCGAATTTAAAAAAAGATTTTTAATGTTTTAAATTTCTTATTGGATATAGAGAATTGGTCAGGTAATTTAATTAATTATTCTGTATCAACGTCCTACATTAGAGAAAATGTATGTTCACCCTAATGAAAGAGATGGAAAACATCAGTGACGTCATTCAAGGTCATTTTTCTTGGCTTCATTTTTTTGTTCTATACGCAAGCTCCACTTGTATCTAACTTCGTGGGTCGGGCATTTCTGGCTGTGCAATCCACGACCGTGCCGATAAAATCCAGCCAAAATAGTACGGCCAATAATTCATGTACATGTTGTAACGAGCCAGACGTTCAAAGCCAAATTTAAAATAATATATATATATATATATAGTTATGGATAGTAGGAAGAAGATCCTTCAATACAAATTATTGAATTAAAAATATATTCAATGAATCAATTGTCGCATAAATATGATGTATTTGACTCTCGGGAATATTAGAGATAATTTCTCATGGGGAAATTTGATTTCATAATAGATTCAAGTAACAAACTCGAATAAAATATTAAATATTACTGAAATTAGGTGAAAGTGAGTTTGTCGTCCGTAGTATGGGTTGTGCTCGTAGTAGAGGGTTCGAGGAGATGGTTTATTCTTTGAAATCGGAATGTTCGAATCTCATTAGTGGAGTATGACGTTGAAATGTAAAAAAAATCAAAATCAGAATATTTATTTTCAGGATTGGAATGCATTATTGATTTTTCTATTTTCACTCTTTTGTTTAACAAAATTGGCTAGGATATAAAAGGCAAGGGGGGGGGCCGGGACGGGGTCTTTTGATTGACTGTCTTTTTGGGGTAAGGGGTTACGCTGCCCAATTTTTACGCGATTAAATTTTAATAGAGTCATAGTTTGTGATATTGTAAAAATTATTGATTTTGAGCTAGATTGCAAGAAATTGGAATCTAGTTTAGTTTATTTGTGTGCTTAGGCAATATTCTGATTGGTGAGTGAAGGTCTAGGCGGGACCTGAACATCACAGTGGCGACACACGTCTCGATTCTTCACTAGCTAATCAGGTATTGAACGGTTTCTTGGAGAGAGAGCCGGTCCGTGTTATATTCCACAGCGGATTACATCTCCACGTCATTTGACGGCGATTCAAACGAATTATTCACAATGTCTAGACAGTGATTGTTGTGTTTGATTCCAAGAAGCGTCTGCAACTGCCGTTCCTTATCTATATATTTATATATACACTGTTTATTAGGGCTCGGTCTTTGAGGCGTTTCCTAACCCCTCAGTCTCATTGACCAATACACAGGCCATAGGGATAGGTACACTGGGATTGGCCCCCACGTAGAGCTGTCGAAATAGTATAGTTAGAAGGCTTCCATTGCACCTTGGAACCCTACAGAACACACCTACGAAATTAACGTTAAATGTCGAGGCTATGGTCTCTAGTTGTTGAATTACATTTACTAGCAGCTTAGGGACCGCAAGGTTAGACAATGCTATAGGTAGGTAAAGCCTAAATAAAAGTATTGATTAAATAATTAAATGGGAAGGGTTTGTGTAAAATAGTCAGGCTAAAACTAAGGTTCGTGCAAATTAACTAAAGAAACTCGGAAATAAATAAATTCGATAAATTGATAAAATTAACTTGTAAATGCGTGTGTTAAAGAATTTCAAAATTGCTGTTTTAAATACAAATGATAACAATTAGTTTTGGATAGTGTGAGATTGGTTCTTGGTGGTTTTCATATGTTGTACTACCAGAATTTGAATATTAAGCCTTAAAGTCCTAATTTGGTTTTCCAAACTATATTTTCTTAGTCTCAACTTCATGCACTAAAGATAGATTTGTTTTACTACGGAAAATTGATTTCCTAGATATTTACTTATACCAAACGGAGAGTATTATCTATAGTAGTCACGGACTGGTCTAGTCTTTAGCAGCAATTGTTCCTATGTGCATCCAGATGTCTGGAAGGCTTGGAGAACTAAACCTGGTTCCTATCTAATTTGATCTTAATTTGCAATACCATAATTACCAAGAATTAGTCACACTTCATAGAACTTGAACCAAAGAAATATATTTGGTTTTGAGTAGATAAGCTCAAATATGTACGGAGTGGATATTGTAGCAATAGTCGAGATGGAGAAGTACAAGTTGTGTCCAAGGACTGTTTGATAGGCCAAATTATTGAATATATAAATAATGGCATAGCAGGAGGGAGATTGGAGGTTAGGGAGGAGAACTAGAATAACCTCAGTCTTCCTGTCTTGACTATAAAGTCTTCGTTCTTCCTTTTTCATATATTACCTACGGGCTTTTAAGTTCCTCTTAGATTAAAGGAAACTTTCAGATTTAATTGTTAAATATATGCAAAGCAGATAATTCTAGTATAGTTTAGTCTTGGGATAAATACCTAAAAGACAATTGAGCAGGCTGATGTTATTCTATGGGGATTGGAAGGTGGTTCTCCTCTCCTCCCGTTATGCCGCATTAAATTATCTATATGATTTATTTAGACTAAATTTTATCACTATATTTTGTAGTTATCTATAGATTGTACGGTTTTCACAATGGGTCTCGGGTCTTAGCGTTTTCACGTTGTTTTAATATCTACTATAGTTCGGCTCTAGTAATAGTAGGTTACCTAGGTAGGTTCGATATAGGAGAGTAATGTATGGGAAATAAATGGGACTAGGTTTTAAACCAACAGGTTTCTATAAATCATTTATTCAGCTAATTAATAATGTTAAGGATAAATTAAGTTTAGCTATTAATTGATAGGTATAATATTATTAGGTTTTAAATTCCGTATTGTGTTATCTCATTCAAAGTTCGTGGGTTACAATTCTTAAATCACAACGTAGGTCCGTTATTTTCTTTATAATCACTAGACGATCACATCGGCCAATACATAGTATGTTCAAAGCTATTAGGTAGGTATAGTAGTTTAGATTTAGTTTGAAAAGGTTAGAGTAGGATTAGTTAGTTAGTCTGTTCGTAATAAATTCAAAATTAAAGTTAAGAATAATTAAATAAAGTAGAAAGTATTAAGGGGGTTAGGGGGGGGGGGGGTACAATGTACATGGATTATTGGTTGAGCATTATTGGCTGTGTTTTCCAGGCCGTACAATGTTGACACGAGCTGATATTTTACAGCCAATAATGCTCAACCCGTATTTTACAACCCGATATTTTGATGCCATGTACATGAATTATTGCCTGTACATTCCTGTACATGAATGATCGGGCTGTACATTATCAGGCTGCAAATTAACCGAACCCGAATCGGTGCCGACAAGTTTGGAGTTTGGTCTTAAGGGCGATTACACATGAAGCGATTTAGTCGCTAATCGATTGATGTTGTCGCAGAGACTGCAGTCGCTTTGTGTAAAATCGCTTTAAATTAACGAGTAATATTAATAACAAACGCACTAGAGTAGAACAGTCCGTAGTCCTTTGCAGATAAATTGGAAAACGAAAAAGTTTTGAATAAAGTGAAATTCATTGTATACGGGAAACGATCCTTTGAGAATGACGAATTCAAAACAAAGCATTTTCGATACCAAATACACTAAAGACGTAATCATAATTTAATTAACAATATTATTTGTATAACAAAATAATTTAATTGAGATAGTTTCATAAATGATTGTCATATTTATGTGTACTTTATCATTGTATTTAAGTTATTTAAGAAATGTTCCTAAATATTGTACCTAGTATGTACCTACTTTGTAGTTATTCCCAGTAAATAATTAAATAAAGAGATTAGAAGTCTAAATAATTTATTACTTTTATTTACCTACTTCACTATAATAGTAATAGTAATCGATTATTGAAGAACCTCGCCGTTACAAACTGACGTATGACGTCTTGAGTTAACGAGTACGCAATTATATCTAGGCACATCACTACGAGTTTACTTTTTTAAAATGGCTGACATCTCCCGCGAAAATTCGACATTTGACGTTTACGACGCCGTGGTGTCAGCTGAAATCTCCATTTAAATATATTTAATCAGTGTTTGTGTGATATAAGGCAGCAAACGACATGAATCTTTCTGAGAACGAAGCTGTAAGTAATTTTATTATAGTTTTATTTTGTGACTCAACAACGTGACTTTGTATTCACATTGAAATTGCTACACAAATAATTAAACCGTATAGAAACATACATACATGATACTATACAGTGTATGGTGTACCTGCAGATATTCTAATGGTATTTTTATTTAAATGAACATAGGTTATGATTATGAATTCATTTACTGTTCAGGACGACACTTCCAGCGTGGAAAGTACGTCAAATACCGACAATACATCCCGTAGTGAGACTTTCGAAACGAGATCCCGCGTAAAGAAACGCAGGCGAGGCAAGAAAAAGGCCATTACGAAACAAGTTAAACCTCCATATAAATTCAAGTAAGTATTTGTTCATTCAAATGTGACCTTTGTTCGAGTACTAAAATCCCTTCACTGGCATTGCACTCTAGGTTGGGGAGTGCATTAAGGAAGACACGTGAAATTAAACTACAATGTTTAGTGTGTTACTACTAACCACAATATTATGCTTTTTTACATATTTAGAATAGCAGAAGTAGGTAGACCTCTATTTGGGGTTAATTAAAGTGTAAGATCCTTGCATTAGCTACTTACTTGACACTGGCAATACACAAATATTACACACTAATATGGTTTGGATAGGTAGGTTCTTTATTACAAAGCGCATATCCAGGATTTCACGTAATAGGTCACCAAAATATTACATTTGTGCAGTTGGAGTTAGAGGCATTTATTTTATTTTGAATTGAAAGGCAGCTTACAGCTGATGCTGCCATATAGGCAGTTGACTGCTGTTTTAATTGGTCTTGTTTGATATTTTGCTAAATAACAACAAATAAAGTTTTAGTATGGAATATACTGTACACAACAAAACAAAAACAAACAGAATTAACCATCCTTCAAAAGTTTTCATCCATAGACAGCAAACTTCATCTTGCAAATAGAATGTAACTGGTTGTAAATTACCAGTCGTTAACTGGTTGTAAGTTACCTCACATAGTTGTTACTAATTAAATTCCCTTAAGGGTTTAGGTATGCATTCATATTCTCAAATTAATGGGGTTTGAGTTGATATGTTCTTTAAATTGGATAAGTTGTAGTGATTGCTTAAATCCCCTCTTTCTCTGTGACATGTCTAAAAATATTTCTACATACAGTCTCAGATCATGGAGTCCTCGATAATACAATGGTGATATAAACTAACAAGTTAGATCTTAGTTAACCACAACTCTTACCACAGGCTATCAAGTGGGGCAATTGTTTAGTTACCAGAGCCATTTCTGTTAGCAGACAATACCACTTGCAGGTGAGGATATCATTTGGAGCCCCTTACATAATTCGAGACATGTTTTTTATTTATTTATTTACTTTGAGGAAGACTTACAGACAAATTACAAAATAAATAATAATGCAAATATTAAAAAAAAATGCTGATTACAAGTCCTCACTTGTAGTACTGGAGATGTGAGATAGGACCATACAGGATTAGACAATGGATATGTATATAATTGTAATATATTTTATATTTATATGTAAGTGAATGTCAGCTATCATGTTTTTAAGCATTGAGGTAGAAGATTAAGAAGAATTTTTTTCTTGAACAGCTGCAGTGCAAAAGAAGATCATGGGCAACCTCTCTTTGGGTGTCAGTTTAACCACCACCTGGGGGAGGGCGAGCCACAGGTGTTTGCTGTTGTCGGCAGCAACCGGGTTTCCGTGTACGAGTGTCCAGAGGCTGGCGGCTTCAAGTTCCTGCAGTGCTATGCTGATCCTGATGTAAGGTTATCACCATAATCTGCCTATCCACATCCACTGCGACTGGATCTTACGATCATTGGCAGATGTGTTGGTCATTGTAGTGCTGTAAAATACAGTAACCAAAAATCATATTTCCAGGTTGACGAGACATTCTACACATGCGCATGGTCGTACGAAGAGGAGACGAACCTACCGCTCCTAGCCGTTGCCGGGTCCCGCGGCGTCGTCCGCATCTTCCACCCTGCCACCCACACCTGCATCAAGCACTACGTCGGCCACGGCCACGCCATTAACGAAGTCAAGTTCCACCCAAGAGACCCCAACCTACTCCTCTCAGCCAGTAAAGACCATGCTCTAAGACTCTGGAACATTATGACTGATGTTTGTGTTGCTATCTTTGGGGGTGTTGAAGGCCACAGAGATGAGGTCCTTAGTGCAGACTTCGATCTGAAAGGAGAAAGGATTATGTCCTGCGGTATGGATCACTCCCTGAAGCTCTGGAGACTCGACAAGCCTTCGATGAATGAAGCAATCAAACAGAGTTATAATTTCAATCCTCATAGAGCATTGAGGCCTTTTAATTATAAATTAAACGAACTTACCAAGTGAAGTTCCATTTTAATTGTACGAGCTGCATAGTCTCGAAATGATAAAGTAGACAGTGTAGTTTTCGCATCCGCCAGCCTTTGGTCACGAGTTTAAAGCAAATAGGATTGACTCCAAAGCCTGAAAATAAATAAAAAAACGCTCCTACCACCCTCTGTACCAGTATTCCTTCAAACGTCATTTAGTTCAGAGAAGCCTAGGACCTTAGCCCCATGTCATATTATTTCACGGAACCAATCACGTATGGGTAATGTTTATCGTAGATAAGCGGGGTGGGTGGGATACTATATATCATTTCGAGACTATGCAGCTCGTACAATTAAAATGGAACTTCACTTGGTAAGTTCGTTTAATTTATAATTGTACTTCGCTGCATAGTCTCTTCAATGATAAAGTAGACAGTGTAGATGTTTAGAGATCAATACGTGAAATAATATTATCCTGGCCATGTGTAACCATTTAAAATACAAACACCTCAGATAATGTTTAGTGAACAATTAACAATTAAATAAAGAATTATATTTTATTATTTATTTTACACAAGTAATCTAATTATTATTAAATATTATATAATTATAGATTAATTAATTCGCCACCACTCAAAGGTTGCCTGTAAGAAATCGCTGAAAGCGATAAGGCCGCCGTTGTACACTAAATTCATCCTATGTAAGTTTTGTTTTTATTTAAAAATGTATATGTTTTGGTGCACAATAAAGAATATTTGAATTTGAACTGATGTCTGATTTTAAGTAACTTAAAATAATCAGACTTTATCAGTTATCATTATTACATACAAATAAATATTGATGAAAATTTATTATCATTTGCCATCGTCAAATCTTTGATATAGAATTAAGCAAAAAGGCTTGGATGACGCTCTTCATCCAGCGGACTTTTTCAGTGGTATCAATACTAACACCAAGTCGCTTATCCGCCGAGGTAGAAGCGTGACGTGTGCTATGAGCCGAAAAAAAAATATATATATTTGATGGTACCGCTATCGACTAAGTGTCTGTGACGTCACCGCTATATGCGTTTTTTTAAGCAATAAAAAACGTGGACTTTTTTTTTTGTTATGAATTCTTTTTATGTAATTTTAAAGGCTCTTATTTTATGTTTTTTTTTTTTTTTTTTTATAAACTGGTAAGACCAGGTTAGGTTGTAATACACCAGCTCGAGAATTTCAAATTAAGTCAGGATTTTTTATGTGAATTCTGAATTTATAAATTCACATAAACATTGTAACTGTATTGTTTATGCAATAAAGTGTATTATTATATTGTAAGTTACTCCATATTACAAATTTTTATTAAGAAAATGTTTGAATGCGAGTTGTTATAATAGCTAATTCGCCCATAAGCTTTTTCTTTTTTGATGTCTGGTACGGAAATAAAACGGACTATTTGAGACTTTTTGGGCAAAACAAATAATACTATAGATGGGTCCCAAACATCATACTTGCGGTGAGGATACGCAATCTAAATATTCCTATTAAGAAACGGATCACTTTATCATCATTAGTGATTTATGATCCTATCACAAGTGATAATGCTGCTCTGCAACAGCATACAACGTGCACCATATAATTTCGTTAGGAACGAAAGTATTTGAAGCAAAATATTTAAATACCTACAGTACCTACAGTATTCATATCACTGTTTTAGATAGGTATTATACTGTATGATATACTTGTTCCAAAATAGAGATGTTTTGAACATATAATGAGTTTTTTAAGTACCAGGGCTGCGTGGGGCAGTCTGGTACTATCCACTATACCCTCCGACCGTTCAGAGATAATCTTTTTCAATAAACACCTTAGTTGCTTGATGCTTAGAAAAAGAGATTTCGAATATATAGTGAAGCATCTGTTTGAAAAACATTTGAGTGATATTTCCACAAAACAGCGTTGGCATTTATCATTAGCGGGACTAGCAAACAAATCTATGATGGGGAGCCCAAAACCTTTAATATAGTCTGAAAAATGTTGTCATAAAGTTTACATTCAATTTCCGAATGTGTCAGTAACAATGTTTTGAGCGGATTTAATATAAGACAAGCTTACAGTTTTCACACCACTGCCATATTTGTTTTACAATAGAGTAAGTGTGGATATTGAAAGCCACCCATGTAGTTAATGTATGAAATAACTGTATAGTGTTGTAAATGCGCACTAATATTTCACAATTGTGCATTTTAGTCAGAAAAGGTTTTAATGCCACAAAAGCAGCAAGCTACTCTAAATATTTGATGTGGTTCTCCTCTCTTCTTCATCCCACAACCCTACAGCTTTTTCATTTTCGCATGAACCTCCCCAGCCAATAAGGTATAGGTCTAAAAAATAATAATTTACAAGTTTAAAATGGTCATATCTAATGGGGTTAATTAAACTTTCTACACAGGAGAACCACATTCCAGCTCCGAACTTTGAGCCAGTTCCATAGTCTTGTCACTTGTTGTTATAATTTTTAAATAAATTAGTTTTTGTCTTCTCAATTTCCATATTGGACAGCTGGACACGCAAACACTAAAAAAACCAATAAATTAAGCAAATACGCTTATTTTACAGAAATGAAGCTATGAAATATTTTTTTTTTTTTTCTTTTTTTTTTTTTTTTTTAAATATGCCTGTATTTTGCTAGCCTGTATTTTGCTGTGTTCGGACGTCGCGTGCACGACCTCACATTACTGTCGATATACACTGAACATTATTTCTTTTCAAAAGAACATGTAAATTTTTTGCCATTATTTGGCTCAAAAACCGATGCCAGCATCTAATTACTCTATAGTATAGAGTTGGCGCCTAATGGTTAATCCAGAGTGTAACGCAATAAATCCTGTGGTTTGTACAAATTCCTTGATTAGAATCTCAAACTCTAGGAGAGATTTGTAATTATAAGTAATTACTGATTTGTAAAATAATTTTTTTTTTTTTTTTTTTTTTACTGTATGTGGTCACCCTAAAGCTGCATCTCGCATGATTATTGCAAATTGGATAAAATCTTTACTATGGGACACAGGTCTAGAAGCCTGCGCAGGCAGCATAAGATTAGCTGTGGTAGACTCCTAATTTTCCCTTGGACGAAATATTATTGAGATGTAATTGGGGATACATGCTTACGCCTTGGTCCCAGAGGGGTAGGCAGAGACGATGTATCGCTACTTTGCGCAAATCTTTTGTCGGGCTTTCCTTGGCCCGCTTTTCGCCCCTTGGAAAATTGGAGATCTCTCGGAATTTTTGCTAAATTCTATAAAACAATTGTCGATTTCATCAATAGGTGACCGACTCATTCCAAACTGTGTCAAAGTTAAAGTTAACTTTGTAAAAGATTATGTATATTACCTCATTTAGGTATTACCTATCTGAAACTGATTATTCTTTAGGTCTTATTACATTTCAATAAGAAACATATAAGATCGGTTTTTGTTAAGTAGGCTGTAACAAGAATAAGTATTGACAGCTGAGTTGGTTTGTTATGTGCATATTGTTTTTGATTCCTCTGCTATTGCAGAGGAGCTGGTTTCCTCATATGCTGGTAATTGATTGGACACCCGAACCGAGTTCCTTGGTTTTTCGCAGACTGCCCGAGGGGCATTTGTAATTAAAATTTGGCTTCACAACTGTGGTTTCTTCGTCATGTTCATACTTATTCACAGGTTTTTGTTATAATCCCGCCAAAATGAAATTTCGCCTAGTTGTGGGCTCCTAATGTTCATGATCGTACTGATCATATGTAAGCGACAGGTATCACTTATGAATATGATGTTAATCCTTATTTTTACAAAGCTTGCCGAGGGCCATGCCCAAGGTGGTTAGCGCACATATGTTTTATGGTCATTGCCATATAGCGATTCACTGCTGCCTGGGCTGCCAAATTTAGTGTTGGAGCATCTATGGTCTTGAATTTTTTATCTGGCAAGTAGGTATTTATCTAGTATTTCCTTTTTCTATCTTTCTCCAGAACTGCCCATCTAGATGCTAGATCCTTATGGATAGGTAGATGAACCAAATTTGGTTTCTCACCCAGCAGCGCGAGGAAATAAAGAAACAAGGGGTAGGTACAAATAAATATTTGTACAAGGAATTTTTAATCTACTCAATAGTAGATTAAGGTGTTATGGATAAATATCCATTTATTTTAGTACGTATATACTGAATATACGAGAGGAAAAAATTGCCTTTCTATTACGCCAACATCAGTAGTAATTATTATATGATTACCTAAATAGGCAACACAATAAATAGCACCTCAATAGGTACCTATGGAATATCACCTAAATAGGTGATGTGTGTGGAAATTATTATATGATTACCTAAATAGGCAACACAATAAATAGCACCTCAATAGGTACCTATGGAATATCACCTAAATAGGTGATGTGTGTGGAGTGTGTTTAGATTTAAGGTCGTAAAGGCCATAGTCGTAAGAGGGAAAAAATTACGAAATTCTAACCTTTACGTTGAGGATTCCGTTCCAGACACGGTGGGGCCGGGGCTCGCCTGCCGTGTCGATTTTTGCACATTGGGAAGACCTTGTCATTCCATCCTGTTCCATAATAAGCTCCGGCTATAATTTCTGGACGCAAGGTGATAATGCCGGTGCCATCGAAAGGGAGGCCGACCGCCAAATGCCTCGCGTAAGCTTTTCTCCGTATTTTCTTTGTAATCGTTCTTCTGAATCTTCACGATTCCTCTTTTTGACATAGTCGGGCACAAAATATACCCGGAAACACGATAAATTTGCTAAAATTTAATTTATAAACGAATAGTGAACCGACCGCAGGCTGCACGAAAACGATAATGACGTTTGAAGGAATACTGGTACAGAGGGTGGTAGGAGCGTTTTTTTATTTATTTTCAGGCTTTGGAGTCAATCCTATTTGCTTTAAACTCGTGACCAAAGGCTGGCGGATGCGAAAACTACACTGTCTACTTTATCATTGAAGAGACTATGCAGCGAAGTACAATTCTTTAAAGGAACACTTCCCAGATTTCTCGACGAGAGATATACATAGGAATTATGTGGATTGTGTTAGGTGGATGGGTGACCTTATATTGTCTAAGGTATTTATTTTTGTTTATTTTATCATTTTTGAAATAGTTTAAGCTTGTTAGTGGCATTATTAGAAACCTGGTATCGAATTTTAATATAACACTTTACCTTTAGACATTCGCCTCATAATTTCTTGTTCAACGCGTGCAGGTTTTTTTATATTCTTCAGTTTAAAAAAAATAATAGAGCGTACTTGTAACTATACCACTTTCTATTTTTACTTGTAATATTATTCCTTTTTTGAAACAATACCAAATACGACACCCATAGGCGTACTGCTGCGGTAGGTGCCACCGGTATTGACCGTCTATTGACGTACTGTCCACGAACGAGTTAAGTAGATAGGAATTAAGTACAACTTTTATTGCAATTTCAAAATCTAATTGCAGTCATGTGAAAACGCGATAATCTGCTGGAAGCCCGGCCGACTGGAGGACACGGAGCTGCGTCCAGGAGACAACGCGGTCACCATCGTGCACCGATTCGACTACAAGGAGTGCGAGATATGGTTCATTCGGTTCGCGGTCGACTATAGTCAAAGGGTGAGCCTGACTACTGTTTACTATGAACTCTAGCGATGTTCTGGGAGCTCAGCTGCGTTCGGGAGACAACGCGGTCACTATCGTGCACTAGTTCGACTACAAGGAGTGCGAGATGTGCTTAATTCGGTTCGCGATAGACTATAGTCAAAGGCACAGAATAAGTAACAGTATTCAATTCCTCATAAACCTATCTAAAAATTTCAATGCAAGCCAAATTAAGGAAGAAAGTCATTGTCATGCCAAAAGGCTAATATCAATAAATCACGTAATATTGACAATCGTAAGCGATTCGCCTAGGTAGCCGGGGGGCAATCGGGGCCGCGCCGCGATATCGTCGCTGTTTAGAAAATGTTGAAGAATTTTAAACATATGTTTTAAATTGTCTTGCATTAAATCCTATCCTATACGTGGAGGCGCAATTTATACGGTCGCGATCCTCAGCAGTGACGGAACGACAGAGAAGAAGAAATCTAGAAGAAGGCGTTTCAGCAACTTTTCTTAAACAGCGACGATATTTATACCTAAAGTGCGGAGTGAGACCGGCCTGTCATGCTCTTTGTATCCATTTTTATATGTTGGATAATTTGAATACTTATTTAACCATAACAGAACTGGTTATTATTTGTCACTGGACATTGTAATTACCTGGTCTGAAAATGTCCAATAGCAGCTTGCATGCATTTATATGCTGCAACAAAGATTTCTGACGCCTTCTAACTCTTGCATAAACTAATATGAGACAGCAGATGCGTCTTAATTTCATAAGTCATAGCTTAAGGGGCATCTACATCTGAACCTACTACTTCTAAAATAGGACAAAGCGCACTGTGATGTTCATTTGTAAACGCCCTGTTTGTAATTGACAGATTAATTGACTTTGTAATGTTCTAACTTAGTTGACACTACCCTGTCTGTGTTGTAGGTGATAGCCCTGGGCAACCAGTGCGGCAAGACCATGGTGTGGGAGCTGGGCAGCGTGGCGGGAGGCTCCCGGGTGTCGCAGCTAGTGCACCCGCGGTGCGTCGCTGCCGTCAGACAGGTGGGTCGATATTCTTCGGACAGCCCGACCAGTGCAGCAAGATAGCCTATAACAAGGCCTCTCTCAAGTCAAACTATATCAAGTCCACTAATTTACCGAGCCTAACCCAAATGAAGCCTGTAACAGGTGCACTGCTTGACCAGCATTATATACCAAAAACAGCCTATAACAAGTGCACAGCTTGACCACGCCTCTCCAGAATCAGCCTATAACGAATCTACTCTGACCAGGCCTTTACACTAGTCCAGTCACACTAGTCATTCAGTTTTGGAATACCTTGGATTCTTTGCTGCTATAGTTTTTCGGACTTGTTATTTTTTATTTTTATTTAAATATTACAAACTTATGCAAAGTTATGCCATGTGGTTTCCCAGCTTAGAATAGGTGTCGTCAAGGCGACTGGACCCGACGGGATTGCTCCAGGGATGGACAGCAGCGTTCTCCTGTGTTTTATTAAGATCATTACTGCGATCACCAACCCGTCTGACAAGCGTGGTGATTATGGCAAATCCCCCAATGGGGAGCCCATAAAAAGTGGCATTCTATTAGGGAGGCTTACGTTCAGCAGTGGACGTATACAGGCTGATGATGATTACAAAGTTAACATGCAATTGATTTTACCTTTTCATGTTTAAATATTCAGTATATGTTTGTCACCAGGTGACGCTCTCCAGAAACGGTAAGGTGCTGCTGGCGTGTTGCGACGACGGAACCATATGGCGATGGGACAGAGTCACCGGCTCCACCTAAAGAAGGATCTCTAGGATCAAAATCAAATCGTTTTATTCCCCGGTCAGTAAAAATATCTATTTAATTTTTTTAACAGGGCACTACTACATCTTATAGGTTGTTCATACTAGTTTTACAAGATTGTATCTGCTTGAAAATGCATTTATTTTTTCGTGTATGCTGTGATGACGGATTAGTATACGAACTAAGATCAACTGACCAATGCAACGATCTCTATGTAGGTACTACTAGATGGAGCGTTCCAAACAATCGCTCTGTTCCACGCAACTGCGGCTCCGGGTGCCGCAACTCGTTCACATTCACTTTGAAACTTGTGCAATTACTACGAAGAACATTTTATTATTTACTCAATATTGACGCTATTTAACCATAGCGTCAATATTTAGTAATCATTAAATGTTCTGCGTAGTAACTGCAAAAGTTTCATTGTGAATGTAACCGAGTTGGCGTGGAATAGAGCGATTGTTTGGAACGCTCCATCTAGTAGTACATATATAGAGATCGTTGGACCAACGACTTGTTTTTATTTTATATTTCTTCGTAGTGGACAGTTAAAAAAAATAGATGTCCGTTTCGACGGAACCCTAAAAACAGTGGGACCCGTAGGTAGAACAAATAATGCACAAATTGTCCTCTGTTCCAAGCAGTTCTACTGATTGTTCTACGAGTAGAACTATTTGGAGAATCCTACTAATATTATGTGAAAGTTTGGATATTTGAATGTTTGTTACTCAATCACGCTTGTTATGTATGCATCCCCCACCAACAGATAAGAATGTATGTGCAAGGAGCGGCACATTCAGGCAGTCTCCAGTCTCTAGCATCGAGCCTCATAGTTTATACGTATATCTTAATTAGTGTAATTTGACTTTTATTAAATATAATCAATATTAATCAAATGTGATATTTTTGATTTCATGAGAAACTTAACTGGCGCAGTCTAAACGGATAAGACTTAAGTGCTGTTCAGAAATCAACAGTGCATCAACGTCTCCCGAACTTACGATTTGCCAAAGATGATTATGATTCTGTAAGTGCCAAATCCTTTTTATTACATTTTTCCTGACTTTGAACGTTGACTTTTACTAACATCGTGCTGTTGACTTCAAGTTAAACTGATTTGTTTAGGTACTTACATACTTACTATTAGTTAAACTGAATTTAAAATAATTTACTATTAATTTTATAGAGTTATAATTTGTAGTGTTATTTATATTGAATTCTCTGAAAATGGAGCTAATAGCACCACTAAGTATTTTCAAAACAGGCCAAATAATACCCATAATATTAATTGCCCACCGATTGCGTTTCGTCCAATGCATTTTAGAGCACCCAATACAAACAATCAGTTCCGCCCAATTTATAACAACCAGTTCCGGCCGGCAAATCCAAACAATCAACCCCCATACTCCCAACCAATGAGTGGTATTTCTTATCGTTCCGCAAACATACCTTTAAGACCATAGGTGCCAAGTAGAGCTGTTGGGTTCCCGCAACAAAATAAATTCCAATGGAATTATAATATCATTGACGAGCCATTTGATAATTGTTATGACTACGGCTACATGCAGCCGGGCGATAACGAGCCGCATGCAAGTAGTTCAGATATCTATATAGAGCAATTCTGTGAATTGGAACAGACACCGTCATCAATTGCAATCTCGCAGGTATCCGAGTTGAATGATACAGAGTCACCGGATTTTTGCACACTTAAATCGTCAACTTCCATATGTACAAATAAAAAACCCACCCATTAACCAGAAGTAGTAGAGAGATATTTTCAACATGTTCCTCTTCAATATGAACCGTTTACTGTCAAACCTATAACTCCACCATATCTAGAGTTGTAAACAACCAGTATAAAATTAATGTAAAGATTAATGAAATAATCAGAGAGACTAACATGACTGACTACAGACTCTCCGATTTCATAAAATTTATTGGTATTTACAACATGTTGGAAATTAACTGTCAAACTATACTCGAATCTTTAGTATGGTTGGAAAATGCGATATCATTTTCGAGAATTCATGTCACTCACCATAGTGTTCTATCCGCTGAAAATATTCGGTATACTTAATTACTCTGTACAAATCCGACGAACTTCTTATTGATAAACATACAGACCTGAGAGACTATTATGACTTATTTGAATCTGGATCATATTATATTGACAATATAGTTGTATTTATATTAAAATTCCCGATTATGTATAAAAATAAATATACCTACTATCACCTTTATCCCACACCCACTTATAACAATACTATTACAATCCCTCCTAAACCTTATTTGGCCATGGATAAAGAGCACCACCAGTATATGGAAGACGAATGCTACAAGTTCAAGGATGTTTATCGATGTCGAGAGTCGGCGCACCTGTTCTCCGATAAGCACGACGACTGTATATACCAGCTTATTATTCTGAAGCAAGACATACTCTCATCATGTAAATACACATCTTTCCAAAGCAATTCTGAAATTTGGCAAAAAATGGATGATCAACATTACATACTTACTTACCTGCTCGCAACGCTCCAAGATTAGATTGAGCTGCAGCGAAGACAATCATGACTCCATCCAAGGAACTTATTTAGTACACATTCCTGAAGGTTGCAGAGTATCCACTCAAAATAACGTCGTAAGAAATATCCGAGATAAGCTTCAAGGACACCCAGTCAAATTACTATCATTTGATTTATCAAACATTACCATAAAAAATGCGAATCAACAGCTAAAACTTGAGAATATTCCTCTCGATCAGATCTATAAATTGGAAGCTTTACTGGAAAAGGAAATTCCCATTAATCTAGAAAAAATACAACCCATGGAAACACACTATTGGATAATTCCCGTTTACTTGATTTTGGCTACAGTCGGCCCTTATATACTTTACCACAAAATAAGAGCAAAGATCCAGGACAATGCAGTTGTTATAGAAGATAAGGCAGAAGAAATAGAGTTGGGGGAGCATAAATCTGCTCCTTCCACAAGTCAGCCCTTTTTTTTACGAAGGCTACAAAAGAGGCTTCCATCTAACCCCGGGGGTGTTATGTATGCATCCCCCACCAACAGATAAGAATGTGCAAGGAGCGGCACATTCAGGCAGTCTCCAGTCTCTAGCATCGAGCCTCATAGTTTATACGTATATCTTAATTAGTGTAATTTGACTTTTATTAAATATAATCAATATTAATCAAATGTGATATTTTTTATTTCATGAGAAACTTAACTCGCTTCAACCACTGAACGGATCATATAAACTTGGCACACATGTAGGTTAGGTTCAAGGACATGGGATAGGTTTTAACCCGAAAAAACGTCCCATTCCTAAGGGAAATACATAATAATTTGTGATGTTAAGTTGTCCACGAGGACGAAGTCGCGGGCTACAGCTAGTATTATATAGACTGTTCTACTACTCTTATCGATAAAACTGGAAAACATACTTCCAAGCAGTTCTACTGCGATGCGTCGGACTTCCCTAACTTGTATGTAATTAATATAATCAAAGAATAGGATGTGATGTGCAGTGATTAAGAATGTTAAGTACTTAGTTATGATTTTGCGTATGTATACAGTGTGTTGTTTAGAATGGATCGGTGAATATCATATTATGTGTACACTGCCTGTATAACAGTGAGACTTGTATAGAAAAATTTTGATATTTCAAATGTTAGCTTTTAAGATTTTATTGAAATATGCAAGTATCACAATAAAAACAAGACTGGCTTAGTCAATTTTTTAAATACATTGTATTATTTAACACTAGGATTTATTCCCTATAATAACTAATTTATCTCTATGCTCCTATTATATTCGAGGATTGATACTACATACATACATAACTCACTCACGCCTTGGTCCCAGAGGGGTAGGCAAAGACGACGTGACGTATCGCCACTTTGCGCAATCTAATGTTTGATATTGCCAATCTTTTTACACCTGCAACCTGTGGACAGGCTACACGCAGCGGACGTACAACCTGCGTATTCAGTACAACCCCTCCGGAGCAATCGGTCTACTATCCCCATCGGTCTACTTGTCCAAATGGTCAACTTTCCTTATCTGTCTATAACACATTCAGGTGGGGCTGCGTTTCTGCAGCGCATCAGGAATGTTCGCGGAGGCGCGCACCGACGATTTTTTCGCAATTATTCGCAAAAGAACCGCGTCCCTGATGCGCCGTGTGAGGGGCAGCTCCAGCAGTCTCCAAAGCGTTGTTATAAATAAAATTGAGAGTCCTATTATGAGACACTGGAATCAAACACTGTGTTCGCTTCCGGTGTCTCAAATAGAAAATCCTACTAATATTATAAACGCGAAAGTTTTTAAGTATGGATGGATGTTTGTTACCCTTTACGTAAAAACTACTGAATGGATTAACTTGACTTTACAATAATATAGCTTATACATCAGAATAACACATAGGCTACAATTTATAAAGATATTGTGTGAATTGTACAAAATATCAAGTATGTAGGAAAAAATCTACCATCTGCGAGCTATTCTGGCGTGCGCTGCCAAAACCGCTAGAGTTACACATATGTAATGTATGATGGAAATGTTTATCTTAAATAGTCCTACAAAAAAGCTACTCGAAATACTGATCGTGCGCAGACGAAGTCGCTGGCACCAGCTAGTAAGTACATATTGTTCTTCTCTGTTTATTACTCACATAAAGTTTTATTTTTTGTATTACTAACAAATTATGGACTTGTCTGAAATAAATTAAAATTAAATTAAATCTTGTATAAGGCTCAAACTGTAAATTTGTGCCTGTGTTTTTTTATGTTCAGCAGTGGACGTATTTCGGCTGATGAATATATAGATTCTCCACACAGTTACGTGAGAACTTCAACACAGATTTTAAAGAGCTGGATGACCAAATGAAAATGTCCATATTTTATGTCAAATTTTATTTAATGACCAACAAATTATGGCTACGATTAACAAAATGAATCACAGGGGCCAAGGTGTTATCTCGTGTTCGCTACTGCAGCTATACGTTGCCGCTTCTATCGTGTCTAACACTTACCGTAAGGTAAATGGTGTCTAATAAACCTATTAAACTCACACTGGGGCGGTGGAGGCCAGTGATATATGGATTGTACGGAGAACTCTGCACTGACGCGAGCCCAGGCCGCATCTCGAACGCAGGACCGCCACCGCGACAGTGTAGATGTTGATTAATGTAGACTTATCGTGGTATTTTTAGAAATATGACAATGAGAGAAATATTCGAAGTGACTTTCATAAGAAAAAAAAGTGTAAGTACTTAATTAAAGTCTGGCTAAACCGCGGGCAAAAGCTAACTAGTATCTGTTAGTAAGCTGTAACCCGAGTGGAATAAGTTCTTGTTTACTGCGGTAAGGTTTTTCCCGTGGTAAAAAATATTCTATGACACAGGTTATGTGTATGCAAAAGAGCCATGAAAGCGTAACAAGTCACTTTCAGGTTTAATATAAATAGGATTTACTTTTATGTTGCATCCACCACAATACATCGTCATAATTACGCTTTGAAAATGAAAATCTTGTTTACAATAAGCTTTTTTGGACGACGTGCGGCGGGTCCGGTTAATTTGCAGCCTGATAATGTACAGCCCGATCATTCATGTACAGGAATGTACAGGCAATAATTCATGTACATGGCATCAAAATATCGGGTTGTACAATACGGGTTGAGCATTATTGGCTGGAAAATATCAGCTCGTGTCAACATTGTACGGCCTGGAAAACACAGCCAATAATGCTCAACCAATAATCCATGTACATGTACATGAATTATTGGCCGTACTATTTTGGCTGTGAAATTTTGGCTGGATTTTATCGGCACGGTCGTGGATTGCACAGCCAGAAATGCTCGACCCGATCATTCATGTACACTTTGCTCCTATTGGTCGAAGAGGTTCTGACAGCTTCATGCTCTGTTTACACAAATAATTATTCTGGTTGGGAGAGTTACCATAGAGTTACGGACAGTTACCATCGAAGTTCATACTTATCATGTTTAAATGCTCAATTCAGTGGTTATAATTTGGATATAATTATAAAAGTAGAGAGGCCTAAAATAGGTACTTGTTTTTTTGGATTAAATAAAGTACACCTTGACCACTAATTTACCAAATTACTTTGTAATAAATTCAACTTAAAAATGTCCTCGCAAAGTATTGGAAAAAAATAATTAAAACTTGTGCACTAATCAAATATTTAATATATTTATATATCATTAACATCACATAAATACTTTTTATGTGATGTTAATGAAATAATAATGCTTGTTTTACTTTAATTTTCAGTTTTGAGAAGATTTAATTAAACGGTTGAACTGAGCACAGTAAAAGTGACGATGTCATCAGTGCAGTGTGTACGTGCCTCCCGCTATTGTTAGAAGAAAGACAGCACTACAGCAGATACAGCTACCTACTACAACACCATCATGTCAACTTCAAATTCTTTTGGAGACATTGTCCTGTACTATATAATTTACAATTAATTGTATTGGAGACTGTGAGATAGAGTATTTTGGAGACATTGTCCTGTACAACTGTATTAGATTGTGTGCGAGAAATTATAATGTAAGTAACATAGACACTATTTACCATCAACCATGGCATTGTGCACTTCCAGGGGCAAATATGCCTTTTTAGTGAAAAAACAACACTTATGTATTATGCATGTCATATATAGGAGTAGGGTTCCATAGTTTGTATGTACAGTTATCACCAATGGAAAGGCCATTTTACATGTGTGAAGAGAAGCTGTGAATGGTCGGAATATAATAATGAGGAAAAATACAGAATCCACATAGGAGAAAAAGACAAATTGACCATTCCTTAAATGGAACATTACATGGTGTGCTATGTCCTTCTTTTACATGGGTGTTCTGATTTGGATGTTCTCATTCTTTCTCATTAGACTCAGATGATGGACCGTAAAATTCCGTGTAATGCAGAAGCACCCTAAAAGCACTTCTCACAGTGCCCGTTTGTGTGATGTCATGTCGTACACAGTGCAACGCGGCTATTGTCTGCATTTTACTTCAAATTTTGATTGTAAATCATAATGCAAGTTCTTGGTATGTTTCGACAAGTTAAAAACACTGGCAGTGTAACCTGCTTACTCATAAACATAAATAAATTTGAGTGGAATAGTCTATTGTAAAAGTTTTGTTAATTTTAATTCATTTTGTTAATGTAGGTAATTTATTATCAGTACAGAGCATAGTTCAGAACCCTCCAAGCGCAAGTCCAACTCTAAGTTGGCTACCTTTTATTTTGCAGTTTCAGAGTTGGTCCCATAATAAAAGTTGTTATGAATGATTGGTGGTCTAATAGTTTTCGGTTTGGGAACCACTAAAAAGTCAGCCTAAATAGATAACTTATTGTTTGATTTGAAAAAAAAAGATACATTTAAAGTCATTTTTCAATTCACAGATTTTAAACCAGTGCAGTCATCGAATGCAGTGCAGCATAGTCATCGAATGCAGTGCTGCAATATCTTCTCTGGCTTTCGGTGAAAAAAAGTCATGATGAAGTAAAAAACAAGGGCAAAGGTTATTGACTCTACTCTACTGATCTTAGGATCAAGGATCATACACATTATACATATATAACATTATATGTATGTATAACAAATTATAAATAAAAATAATTAACCATGCATTATGTTGTCTGATTCCTTAATTTTATATAGATTTTTGATGACAGAGGGAGTTGAATAATATCTAAGTACCAACGATCTCTATGTACTACTAGATGGAGCGTTCCAAACAATCGCTCTGTTCCATGCAAGTAGCCACAACTCTTTCATATTCACAATGAAACTTGTGCAGTTACTATGCAGAACATTTAATTATTACTAAATATTAACGCTACGGTTAAATAATGTCATATAGTTCAGGTATTTAGTTATTATGCAGTCTATTATGCACTTATTTTGCCCCCCTCGCTCTTACTGCCTTGTCTCACACCCTGTAGGGTTGGCTGGAAGAAATCTCTTTTAGAGATAAGCTCACCTTTGTACACACCATTTATTACTGTATTTAATTTTAAGATGTGCAATAAAGAATATATGTATATAATAAATATTCTTATATAAGTACCATATGAACTCATCCTTCAGGTTAAGTCTACCTTACCTTAGTTACTTTAAATAATGACTTAATCAAATTAAAACTTTAGTCCCCTATTTCACCTATTGACCTGGTCAACATCAGAGCCACAGGATAGCGCGTGTATGAACCGCACCAGAAAAACAAACATTTTATACAAACTTGAAGTTTTTATCTCAAATAGTGACTGAGATCTAGGTGCTGTTGATCTGGTCATCCTCAGACTCTCAAGATTACGCTGGTGTAAACTACACCATGAATCCAAACAATTGAGTTCAAACTAAACTATCTTTCTACCTGAAACAGTTAATGAGATCCAGGTTCTATTGTTCATCATCATTCATCATACACTTGAAATTGTCAGAGTGTGAAGTATATGCTTATATATCTATGTACCAGTATATTCGTCCCCTATTTCACCCCCTAAAGACTAAATACCAATTTTCTTGGATAAATAACTTCACAACTTTCGAAGTTACGAAAATCGGCCTTACACCGCGATTCGTACGGTAACTGGTGTTCGAATCGGTATGATTGGTAAGTATTTGTTGTGCCACAAGCTAGCTGTGAAAGTTTCAGCTGTGGAAGTTGTCATCCTACCAGAATTTCAACTTTTTGAGCACATCAGATCTCAGCCTCTAAAGTGTTTTAGGGACCCATTTCTTAACAAAGTTTAGTAATGCCAAAGATAATATATCTACTTAACTTTTAAATGTATTTTGTAGCTTTGTTTTAAATGCATGCTTCACTGCGACACAATGTTGTATGCCCACGTGGCGGGATATAGCTGAGCTCTATGACATGTAATACCTATGATCCACAATAGAGATATATTTCATTTCACACACAGCCATCTAATCCCAAACTAGGCAGAGCCTGTACTATATGGATATCAGACAAATGCATACTTATGTAGATAAATAACATCCAGACACAAGGCACTATCGCTCATCACTCAAAACATGTTTACCTGAGCGGGATTCAAACACATGATCCCATGCCTCGCAGACAGGCGTAGATATTGCGGAGCATATTAGGTATTATGTTATAGTTATGTACCTACAACTTTTGACGTTTTTTTGTTACAGTACCTACAATGTATGTTTGTGGAAATAAAAAAAGTCATTTATTTTATTTTATTTAATCTGCATTAAAAATGCTTTCATCTAAATATTCCACACCAGAAAAATCTTCGTCTATGGCTCGAGCCTTCTCCAATAGTCTGGCTGTCTTCAGATGTGTCACTACTGCTGCTGTCATTTTGAGGGTTTATGACTATTCTGACGATGTCGCTAAAGATTTATCCTGTTACGTAATATTCCATTACTATTTTCATTACATGTTGGCATGATTTTCTCCCAATCATCAACTGAAACCTTCCGAAACGCTTGTTCAGCTGCTGCCTAGAAAATAAAACAATATAAATATTTGCAAGAACTTAATTATGATTTTAAAATTAATTTAAGTCCAGTGCCCTAACATGCAGCACTGTCGGCGGGATCTGGTAGGGCTGATATTATGTACGGATAACACAAGGCAAACACAAGGGCTCATCACACAAATGTCAGCCCTGGGCGGGTTCGAACCCGCGACCCCGAACTTCGCAGGCAGATGTTCTACCGACTACGCTAAGGAGCATAATATTAATAACTTTCATCTTTATAAATTGATAAAAATAGTACGGTTTCGAGTTCTGTCAAACATCGTGTGTACACCAAAGAGAATATAAAAGGTGTAATTAGAGGTTTGTTCATTTTGAACACAATCACCACGACCACAAATAACAAATACAACAGAAATTACACGCCAACGATAATTGTTTACAAGAATTGACACTACACGTACCGACTTGACGTGTTTGACATATTTTTTTTATTAAAGATTTTACGGCTTTGGGAACGAGCCATTTGTAACCTGTCTGTAACTTCCACTATTCTACACCAGGATTGTTGCCAGTGATTAATTTTGTTAGTTCCACGTGTACGAGTACCTAATTGTCAAAAAACTTGATGGTTCAGCTGGAAGACTTCTGGCTGGCTGAACCATCATTTCTATCACTTCAAGGTGTTTAGCACTGTTGGAAACTAGTCAAATCGTTTTTGAGAGCTGTAAATGCTGTCAAACAAAATAGGTATACAGGGTTACAGGAAAAGTCGTGCTAGATCCCTTAAGGGTGTGGAGCACCCATCATTTCTGACTTATTTCACTATGAAACACCCTACCCTAAACTTAACCCTTTTCGAGATATTCGACTTTTAATTTTTTTATTGAAAATTGCTGATTTTTAGGCTACTACATTTATTTTTGTTTATTTTGTGTATCTTATTATTATTATTATTGCATTTTTACATGTGTAGTAAGATGCTTTAGGACGTCAATCATTAAAATAGTGCACAAGTTATTTGAATAGACCGTAGTAGACAAGTGAAAGAAAAGAAATAAAAAACATATTAGAAAGTTTATTTTTCTCTAAGGGATATCTAAAAAAAATATTATGGTAATTGTTCGGCAGATGTTTTTTAAAATATCTACGGTTCATCAGCTATCTAACGAGGTATAATAATGTAGGGTTTTATTCAAATGCATTCAAAAAAATTTAGTTTCATAGGCGACAGTGGAGAAGAAAATGTATACTTAGCCCTAAAAAGTAAAATAAAACAATAGGTAAGCATGAAATGCCATTTATTAAAGGTTTTCTCACAACTTTTTCTTTTTCTACAGTTCATGTTCAACATGGCCGCCTCTATTTCTAATACATTGTCGCATCCTTCTACGGAGACCGGTCTTCACTACGCCAGTGGTCAATGTGGTCCTCATTTTATTTGCTGCATCCACAATCCTTTCTCTTAAGTCTTCCACAGACGAAACTGGATTCGGCTCGCTGTACACGAGACTTTTCATGCAGCCCCACACATGAAAATCCATGGGGGTTAGGTCCGGACTTCTTGCTGGCCATGGCAATGGCCCACCTCGTCCAATCCATTTGTTTGGATAATTTGTGTCCAGCCAGTCTCTGACACTTCTCCTGAAATGGGCAGGGCAGCCATCGTGTTGGCTGTTGCTGCTGCTGCATCGTGCTGTTCAATCGGTCAGGGGTAATTTAACAAGGAAATGTTAAATTAGTGCACAAACATACCGTAAGAAAAAGGTCACATTAACATTTCAAAAATTTTTATTTGTTGCGCTTTGACCCTTATTGCTTTCCGTGAATTTTGTCTCATTTTATTGATATTTGTGGAAGTTGTGAGCTTTTAATTTTTCAGATTGAATTTGAAAATAGGCCTCCCTAATGAAGGAAGGTGGCTAAACGTATATCCATCGCAGAGCATATTGTTATATGTTCCCAGCCTGCTATCAGTTTCATTTTAACTCAAAAAACAATAAATGGCTCATTTTTGTGTATTGCTCATAATTATCTACGAACAAATCTGTATATATTTTTTTTATTATTATTAATGGGTTTGCGCTTGACCTCAAACTCACCTGATGGTAAGTGATCATGAGGCCTAAGGTGAAACGCGCTTACCCAGAAGTTGCCTATTCACTCTTTCTTTAAAAAGATCCAAATTGTACTTATCCGGAAATACCCAAGCTGGTAGGGAGTTCCATTCTTTAGCAGTTCGCATCATGAAAGAGGAAGAAAAACGCTTCGTGCGAGAGCGTGGTATGTCAACTATATAAGGATGAAGGCCCTCACCACGTCTGGTAGTCCGTTGATGGAAGGGGGATGGGGGAATCAAATCGTGTAATTACTGGGCACACTCTCCAAAGTGTAAAATGTAGAATACCGAAAGACAGGCCACACTGCGACGATGTTTAAGGCTCTGTAACTTGGTATTTACCAGAGCGTCGTCACGTATGACCTATGTGGCAACACTACGGCGAGAAGGGCTCGTTCCCAAGGCCGTAAAACCTATTAAAAAAAATGAAGTTCCTTCACAAAACACCCCGCGAGAAATACCCGCTTTTCTTAAGCCAGAGAGCGCGTTCCGTTTCATGCAAAATTCAATCAAGCTAATAAGTTTATAAAAAAATTGAAAAAAAAATCATGATTTTTTTTAGGATTTATCTGATTTAGGATTTATACATGATTTTTTGGATATATTAAAAAATCGTGATTTTTTTTCCAACCCTGGTACATGCAATCGGTTTTTAGGGTTCCATAACTCAAAAGAAAGAATCCTTATATAGGATCACTTTGTTGTTTGTCTGTCTGTCAAGATGTTTTTTCTCAGGAAAGCGTGGAGGTTTCAAGTTGAAATTAATATCAAATACTCAGGTTTGCAATCCCTTGGAGCTGTGACAAAATCAAACTTCTAAGTCAACGTAATTAAAAGATACGACCGTATATGCCGCATAATCTGACACTCTCAAGGGAATCAAAACCTTTAGGGTACTTCCCGTTGACCTAGACTAGAATCATGAAATTTGGCAAGAAACAAGGTCTCACAGACTCACAGCACAAGTAAAGGCAAAAGTCCGTAAATCATTAATTTCTAACTTTATATGTGGAATTTTTACTTGACAAACTTATCAGTATGAAAAAAACCTCAAAACTAAGTTTGTCACGTAATAATTCCACTTTACGCTTACATCTTGGTACGGAAGCCGCAGTAGAGTTTCGCCATGTCCGTCTGTTTGTCTGTCCGCGGCTTAGCTCAAAGACTATTTAGTAAGTATACATATTAATCACGCCGACAAAAAGGGTAAAATAAAATGAGAAAAAACAAAATTTTAGGGTACCTCCCCTACACGTAATGTGGGGATGATTTTTTTGTTCCTTGTCCTATCCTATGGTGTGGAGTATCGTTGGATAGGTCTTTCAAAAATATTTCGAGTGTGTAATGACCGTTTTTCAATTCAAGGCTCCGTTTTGTGAAATATTGAGCTTTAAAGTGCTAATGCTGCCAGCTAAACGATTGTTTATGGATATGTGAAAAAATTCACGGCAATAGTATATATAATGAATTTAAAAGGAAAACTATCACAGTTAAGTAGGCTTTACAAGTTAACGAGTAATAGTCGAGCAACTTATAAAATGTACTTGGTTACGTAAATATTTCATAGAAACTCCATACAAAATAACTTATATGAACTGCAAATATAAGTTTGTATTTTAAACCTGAAGAGGACTGATAGTACTGACTACGGAACCCTACATTGAACTGAACGTGAACTGACACGCACTTGTTTGTTTATTTTAACTTCACTGTTAAACCGATAAATAACGACAAGAATGCTTTCTTTCCATTTCCGAGGGAATGCATAGCCCTGAACATTTCGTTCCTTTTCGGTATCGGCGCATTCTTACCGGTACCTATCTACCTACTGACTATTATAAAAATGTAAAAAAGCCGTGTCTGTCCATTGAGGATATTCCAGAAAAAACAGTCGAGATACTGGGTACTGGGACGTAACCATGACCAAAACAATATTTTTTAGAATTTTTATCTGTTTGTTTGTGCTCGTCAACACGCTAAAAGTAGTGAACGGATTTTGATGTGATTTTCACAGTTTTGTATCTTGGGTCGAACTTAAAATCTAAGTCACATTTTATCTGATTACGGTGCAGGCCCGAAATGGGTCCTCAAACCGGCCCTGGCATTTTAGAGACGGTAGGCCCTAGGGCCTCGCAAGAGAGAAGAGCTAGGGTCACAGAGCGTTCACTCACGCGAAGCCCTCGCGAGCACAGACCCACACAAAACACCTGCCTTGGGAGAGTGAAGAGGGCCCGTCTCCCCTCGAGTCACCTCGCGTGAGGTCGCCTCTTGAGACCCTCGTGAGAGTGAGGCGGTAGTATAAAAATTGTCACAAAGCGTTCACTATCTCGAAGTCCTCGCGAGGCGAAAGTGTGATACGTTACTCCGCTTCCTCTCGCGCGCATTGTTCAATACAAAATACCATCCTCGCGAGAGTGAAGAGACCCCGTCTCGCCTCGTGTCACCTCACCATAGCTCTTGACTCTCGTGAGGCGAGAGTGGTCGGTTGCCTCGCCTCGCGTCGCGAGGCCCTCGCAAGCACTGCCTTGCGAGAGTGAAAAGGGCCGGCCTCCCCTCGTATCACTTAACGCGAGGCCACTTCGCGATGCCCTCGTGAGAGTGAGGAGGTAGCATCACACGAGGCCGCCTCGTGAGGCCCTCGTGAGAGTCAGGATATAGCATTAGATATTTTTCATTAGTCGACGCCGAGATTTGCTTTCAACTAAAAATATGTATGGCTGATGAACATTGTTCTTTCCCACCATGGCCAACTAAGTGTTTCGCTTTTTCGTTTCTACTGCCAACCTCCAAGGAGTGGAATTCTCTGCCGGCTTCTGAATTTCCCGATCAATACAATCTGGGCCTCTCGGCAAGAGTGAATAGGTATCTTTATTTAAGTCCAAACCATAGACATATCGCTAGAATGCCATACTGGCATGCTAGTTGCATGTAAACAAAGCATAAGTTTGACGTTGACATTGGCATCCAAATATCAGGCTGTACATTAACAGTCTGTACAATTACGGTCCGTGCCGATAAAACACGGCCAATAAAGCGCAGACAGTATTTTCCAACCTGATAATTGGAATCCAAGTTTGTCTTCTGATTATTGGCAGTGTTTTATCACCCCGGACCGATTTTGTACAGGCAATAATTCACAGCCAGGAATGTACGGCCTGATAATTCATGTACAATGTACATGAATTATCAGGCCGTACAAAATTGGGCTGTACAATATCAGGCTGTGAAATATCGGGTTGGAAATTATTGTCTCCCCGTGCGGCGATTGGTCGATTCTGATCGAGTCGTCAACGCCCGAGCACTGCACTGTGAATCTTTAAGCGAATTTCAAAAGAATTACATAATATTATAGTTCCTGGAAATGCCGCGTCTATGTTTCATCATAATTCATAACACAAGAAATGCTTAGATATGAGTACCACGACAAGTCTACTGGTTCTTCTAATGTCTAAACACCGATACAAACAACCCTATTATTCACTACTCAGTATGTATACAGACCCACCAAGATTATTTAAATAGTACTTATTGGTCACATTCAAGCTTGAATTGTTACTCACAAAATAGAATTTCTGAGCAAACATTTTCTAAGCCTGAGCACTGTACGAGTTAAAGATATAAGAATATTCATATAGAAGAAAACCGATTTCGAACCATGAGGTGCTCATGTGATAATAAAGCTCCTATATGAGATCAAATAGGAATCCTCGTGATAAGATCATGACTTACGATCCATCGACTAATCAGCCTGATGCTCATAACGTTTACTAGTTCTACATACAAACAATTCTGTCAAAGTGCTGAGGTGAGCGGGCGGAGTGCACGCTGATTGGCTCGTCAAGGTCGCGCCATGTCATGATTGGTTGGCATTGGAAGTACGGCGATGTTTGTGCGCAACGAATTGCCTTTACGAAACGTTTGCCTTGCATGACACATTTATAGGTTTTAATACCACGACCGCATGATGAAAAACTCACTTGAATGGTAGATCTGCACACATACAATTCGATAATACTTAAAAGCTAATACTAGACAATTAACATGACAGCATAATTGATTTAAGTCAATTTCCGTTTTATAATTCAGTCTTTAAAATTTTCTAATTAAACATTCGGCATGCGAAACAATAAATAACCAATGTACAAACGTTTCATTTCGAGATTACTTTAAATTACCATTTAAATTTTGCACTAAGTATATTTTATACGAGTGTCATCGCTGTTGCATGTACAGTCGGTTGCGATTTAATAATGGCCCAAGATCATTGCAATTTAAACTGTATGACCATAAAGGTAAGTTGGTGTAAACGTTACTCTTTACGTGCCCGTTACACTGAGATCAATAATTAATACATTTCCATAATATACATAAAATATACAACTAAACAATCATACAAACATCTCATACATAGTCACAACAATTAACATTGAGCTAAATTCTAAAACAATATTAAAAGATCTCTCCAAACTTGTAGACATCAATTGATTGCACATACCTACATATACATATTTAAAACCCAATAGTGAGTTTTACCTTCATTTCATTATCTACTCTGTCATACAGTTGTTTTATAATCTCAGGCTCCCCGGAGCAAACTGCATGGTGTAGTGGGGGGCTCCAATCGGTATTGTGTTGTTAATTATACCTAATGTTTTCGTCTAATTCAATTTATGTACTTATAATTTTAAGGATTAGCGTAATTATAAATTTGGAAATTTATAATAAACATTGTGTTTGTAGTTTCTAACCGGTCTGCAAATGATGAAAGCAGCAATTAAGTTATAACTTTATAAGGCAATATTTGATTTGATTTTGCAAATTTTGATTACTGTACCTACACTAAATCAAGATTATATCTACGTATAATAAAACTTTTCTGAATGCCAAATAGATGTCGAATCGGTGCCGATAGGTAAGTTTGGAGTTTGGTCTTAAGGGCGATTACACATGAAGCGATTTAGTCGCTAATCGATTGAAGTTGTCGCCGAGACTGCAGTCGCTTTGTGTAAAATCGCTTTAAATTAACGAGTAATATTAATAACAAACGCACTAGAGTAGAACAGTCCGTAGTCCTTTGCAGATAAATTGGAAAACGAAAAAGTTTTGAATAAAGTGAAATTCATTGTATACGGGAAACGATCCTTTGAGAATGACGAATTCAAAACAAAGCATTTTCGATACCAAATAGGTACACTAAAGACGTAATCATAATTTAATTAACAATATTATTTGTATAACAAAATAATTTAATTGAGATAGTTTCATAAATTATTGTCATATTTATGTGTACTTTATCATTGTATTTAAGTTATTTAAGAAATGTTCCTAAATATTGTACCTAGTATGTACCTACTTTGTAGTTATTCCCAGTAAATAATTAAATAAAGAGATTAGAAGTCTAAATAATTTATTACTTTTATTTACCTACTTCACTATAATAGTAATAGTAATCGATTATTGAAGAACCTCGCCGTTACAAACTGACGTATGACGTCTTGAGTTAACGAGTACGCAATTATATCTAGGCACATCACTACGAGTTTACTTTTTTAAAATGGCTGACATCTCCCGCGAAAATTCGACATTTGACGTTTACGACGCCGTGGTGTCAGCTGAAATCTCCATTTAAATATATTTAATCAGTGTTTGTGTGATATAAGGCAGCAAACAACATGAATCTTTCTGAGAACGAAGCTGTAAGTAATTTTATTATAGTTTTATTTTGTGACTCAACAACGTGACTTTGTATTCACATTGAAATTGCTACACAAATAATTAAACCGTATAGAAACATACATACATGATACTATACAGTGTATGGTGTACCTGCAGATATTCTAATGGTATTTTTATTTAAATGAACATAGGTTATGATTATGAATTCATTTACTGTTCAGGACGACACTTCCAGCGTGGAAAGTACGTCAAATACCGACAATACATCCCGTAGTGAGACTTTCGAAACGAGATCCCGCGTAAAGAAACGCAGGCGAGGCAAGAAAAAGGCCATTACGAAACAAGTTAAACCTCCATATAAATTCAAGTAAGTATTTGTTCATTCAAATGTGACCTTTGTTCGAGTACTAAAATCCCTTCACTGGCATTGCACTCTAGGTTGGGGAGTGCATTAAGGAAGACACGTGAAATTAAACTACAATGTTTAGTGTGTTACTACTAACCACAATATTATGCTTTTTTACATATTTAGAATAGCAGAAGTAGGTAGACCTCTATTTGGGGTTAATTAAAGTGTAAGATCCTTGCATTAGCTACTTACTTGACACTGGCAATACACAAATATTACACACTAATATGGTTTGGATAGGTAGGTTCTTTATTACAAAGCGCATATCCAGGATTTCACGTAATAGGTCACCAAAATATTACATTTGTGCAGTTGGAGTTAGAGGCATTTATTTTATTTTGAATTGAAAGGCAGCTTACAGCTGATGCTGCCATATAGGCAGTTGACTGCTGTTTTAATTGGTCTTGTTTGATATTTTGCTAAATAACAACAAATAAAGTTTTAGTATGGAATATACTGTACACAACAAAACAAAAACAAACAGAATTAACCATCCTTCAAAAGTTTTCATCCATAGACAGCAAACTTCATCTTGCAAATAGAATGTAACTGGTTGTAAATTACCAGTCGTTAACTGGTTGTAAGTTACCTCACATAGTTGTTACTAATTAAATTCCCTTAAGGGTTTAGGTATGCATTCATATTCTCAAATTAATGGGGTTTGAGTTGATATGTTCTTTAAATTGGATAAGTTGTAGTGATTGCTTAAATCCCCTCTTTCTCTGTGACATGTCTAAAAATATTTCTACATACAGTCTCAGATCATGGAGTCCTCGATAATACAATGGTGATATAAACTAACAAGTTAGATCTTAGTTAACCACAACTCTTACCACAGGCTATCAAGTGGGGCAATTGTTTAGTTACCAGAGCCATTTCTGTTAGCAGACAATACCACTTGCAGGTGAGGATATCATTTGGAGCCCCTTACATAATTCGAGACATGTTTTTTATTTATTTATTTACTTTGAGGAAGACTTACAGACAAATTACAAAATAAATAATAATGCAAATATTAAAAAAAAATGCTGATTACAAGTCCTCACTTGTAGTACTGGAGATGTGAGATAGGACCATACAGGATTAGACAATGGATATGTATATAATTGTAATATATTTTATATTTATATGTAAGTGAATGTGAGCTATCATGTTTTTAAGCATTGAGGTAGAAGATTAAGAAGAATTTTTTTCTTGAACAGCTGCAGTGCAAAAGAAGATCATGGGCAACCTCTCTTTGGGTGTCAGTTTAACCACCACCTGGGGGAGGGCGAGCCACAGGTGTTTGCTGTTGTCGGCAGCAACCGGGTTTCCGTGTACGAGTGTCCAGAGGCTGGCGGCTTCAAGTTCCTGCAGTGCTATGCTGATCCTGATGTAAGGTTATCACCATAATCTGCCTATCCACATCCACTGCGACTGGATCTTACGATCATTGGCAGATGTGTTGGTCATTGTAGTGCTGTAAAATACAGTAACCAAAAATCATATTTCCAGGTTGACGAGACATTCTACACATGCGCATGGTCGTACGAAGAGGAGACGAACCTACCGCTCCTAGCCGTTGCCGGGTCCCGCGGCGTCGTCCGCATCTTCCACCCTGCCACCCACACCTGCATCAAGCACTACGTCGGCCACGGCCACGCCATTAACGAAGTCAAGTTCCACCCAAGAGACCCCAACCTACTCCTCTCAGCCAGTAAAGACCATGCTCTAAGACTCTGGAACATTATGACTGATGTTTGTGTTGCTATCTTTGGGGGTGTTGAAGGCCACAGAGATGAGGTCCTTAGTGCAGACTTCGATCTGAAAGGAGAAAGGATTATGTCCTGCGGTATGGATCACTCCCTGAAGCTCTGGAGACTCGACAAGCCTTCGATGAATGAAGCAATCAAACAGAGTTATAATTTCAATCCTCATAGAGCATTGAGGCCTTTTAATTCTTTAAAGGAACACTTCCCAGATTTCTCGACGAGAGATATACATAGGAATTATGTGGATTGTGTTAGGTGGATGGGTGACCTTATATTGTCTAAGGTATTTATTTTTGTTTATTTTATCATTTTTGAAATAGTTTAAGCTTGTTAGTGGCATTATTAAAAACCTGGTATCGAATTTTAATATAACACTTTACCTTTATACATTCGCCTCATAATTTCTTGTTCAACGCGTGCAGGTTTTTTTATATTCTTCAGTTTAAAAAAAAATAATAGAGCGTACTTGTAACTATACCACTTTCTATTTTTACTTGTAATATTATTCCTTTTTTGAAACAATACCAAATACGACACCCATAGGCGTACTGCTGCGGTAGGTGCCACCGGTATTGACCGTCTATTGACGTACTGTCCACGAACGAGTTAAGTAGATAGGAATTAAGTACAACTTTTATTGCAATTTCAAAATCTAATTGCAGTCATGTGAAAACGCGATAATCTGCTGGAAGCCCGGCCGACTGGAGGACACGGAGCTGCGTCCAGGAGACAACGCGGTCACCATCGTGCACCGATTCGACTACAAGGAGTGCGAGATATGGTTCATTCGGTTCGCGGTCGACTATAGTCAAAGGGTGAGCCTGACTACTGTTTACTATGAACTCTAGCGATGTTCTGGGAGCTCAGCTGCGTTCGGGAGACAACGCGGTCACTATCGTGCACTAGTTCGACTACAAGGAGTGCGAGATGTGCTTAATTCGGTTCGCGATAGACTATAGTCAAAGGCACAGAATAAGTAACAGTATTCAATTCCTCATAAACCTATCTAAAAATTTCAATGCAAGCCAAATTAAGGAAGAAAGTCATTGTCATGCCAAAAGGCTAATATCAATAAATCACGTAATATTGACAATCGTAAGCGATTCGCCTAGGTAGCCGGGGGGCAATCGGGGCCGCGCCGCGATATCGTCGCTGTTTAGAAAATGTTGAAGAATTTTAAACATATGTTTTAAATTGTCTTGCATTAAATCCTATCCTATACGTGGAGGCGCAATTTATACGGTCGCGATCCTCAGCAGTGACGGAACGACAGAGAAGAAGAAATCTAGAAGAAGGCGTTTCAGCAACTTTTCTTAAACAGCGACGATATTTATACCTAAAGTGCGGAGTGAGACCGGCCTGTCATGCTCTTTGTATCCATTTTTATATGTTGGATAATTTGAATACTTATTTAACCATAACAGAACTGGTTATTATTTGTCACTGGACATTGTAATTACCTGGTCTGAAAATGTCCAATAGCAGCTTGCATGCATTTATATGCTGCAACAAAGATTTCTGACGCCTTCTAACTCTTGCATAAACTAATATGAGACAGCAGATGCGTCTTAATTTCATAAGTCATAGCTTAAGGGGCATCTACATCTGAACCTACTACTTCTAAAATAGGACAAAGCGCACTGTGATGTTCATTTGTAAACGCCCTGTTTGTAATTGACAGATTAATTGACTTTGTAATGTTCTAACTTAGTTGACACTACCCTGTCTGTGTTGTAGGTGATAGCCCTGGGCAACCAGTGCGGCAAGACCATGGTGTGGGAGCTGGGCAGCGTGGCGGGAGGCTCCCGGGTGTCGCAGCTAGTGCACCCGCGGTGCGTCGCTGCCGTCAGACAGGTGGGTCGATATTCTTCGGACAGCCCGACCAGTGCAGCAAGATAGCCTATAACAAGGCCTCTCTCAAGTCAAACTATATCAAGTCCACTAATTTACCGAGCCTAACCCAAATGAAGCCTGTAACAGGTGCACTGCTTGACCAGCATTATATACCAAAAACAGCCTATAACAAGTGCACAGCTTGACCACGCCTCTCCAGAATCAGCCTATAACGAATCTACTCTGACCAGGCCTTTACACTAGTCCAGTCACACTAGTCATTCAGTTTTGGAATACCTTGGATTCTTTGCTGCTATAGTTTTTCGGACTTGTTATTTTTTATTTTTATTTAAATATTACAAACTTATGCAAAGTTATGCCATGTGGTTTCCCAGCTTAGAATAGGTGTCGTCAAGGCGACTGGACCCGACGGGATTGCTCCAGGGATGGACAGCAGCGTTCTCCTGTGTTTTATTAAGATCATTACTGCGATCACCAACCCGTCTGACAAGCGTGGTGATTATGGCAAATCCCCCAATGGGGAGCCCATAAAAAGTGGCATTCTATTAGGGAGGCTTACGTTCAGCAGTGGACGTATACAGGCTGATGATGATTACAAAGTTAACATGCAATTGATTTTACCTTTTCATGTTTAAATATTCAGTATATGTTTGTCACCAGGTGACGCTCTCCAGAAACGGTAAGGTGCTGCTGGCGTGTTGCGACGACGGAACCATATGGCGATGGGACAGAGTCACCGGCTCCACCTAAAGAAGGATCTCTAGGATCAAAATCAAATCGTTTTATTCCCCGGTCAGTAAAAATATCTATTTAATTTTTTTAACAGGGCACTACTACATCTTATAGGTTGTTCATACTAGTTTTACAAGATTGTATCTGCTTGAAAATGCATTTATTTTTTCGTGTATGCTGTGATGACGGATTAGTATACGAACTAAGATCAACTGACCAATGCAACGATCTCTATGTAGGTACTACTAGATGGAGCGTTCCAAACAATCGCTCTGTTCCACGCAACTGCGGCTCCGGGTGCCGCAACTCGTTCACATTCACTTTGAAACTTGTGCAATTACTACGAAGAACATTTTATTATTTACTCAATATTGACGCTATTTAACCATAGCGTCAATATTTAGTAATCATTAAATGTTCTGCGTAGTAACTGCAAAAGTTTCATTGTGAATGTAACCGAGTTGGCGTGGAATAGAGCGATTGTTTGGAACGCTCCATCTAGTAGTACATATATAGAGATCGTTGGACCAACGACTTGTTTTTATTTTATATTTCTTCGTAGTGGACAGTTAAAAAAAATAGATGTCCGTTTCGACGGAACCCTAAAAACAGTGGGACCCGTAGGTAGAACAAATAATGCACAAATTGTCCTCTGTTCCAAGCAGTTCTACTGATTGTTCTACGAGTAGAACTATTTGGAGAATCCTACTAATATTATGTGAAAGTTTGGATATTTGAATGTTTGTTACTCAATCACGCTTGTTATGTATGCATCCCCCACCAACAGATAAGAATGTATGTGCAAGGAGCGGCACATTCAGGCAGTCTCCAGTCTCTAGCATCGAGCCTCATAGTTTATACGTATATCTTAATTAGTGTAATTTGACTTTTATTAAATATAATCAATATTAATCAAATGTGATATTTTTGATTTCATGAGAAACTTAACTGGCGCAGTCTAAACGGATAAGACTTAAGTGCTGTTCAGAAATCAACAGTGCATCAACGTCTCCCGAACTTACGATTTGCCAAAGATGATTATGATTCTGTAAGTGCCAAATCCTTTTTATTACATTTTTCCTGACTTTGAACGTTGACTTTTACTAACATCGTGCTGTTGACTTCAAGTTAAACTGATTTGTTTAGGTACTTACATACTTACTATTAGTTAAACTGAATTTAAAATAATTTACTATTAATTTTATAGAGTTATAATTTGTAGTGTTATTTATATTGAATTCTCTGAAAATGGAGCTAATAGCACCACTAAGTATTTTCAAAACAGGCCAAATAATACCCATAATATTAATTGCCCACCGATTGCGTTTCGTCCAATGCATTTTAGAGCACCCAATACAAACAATCAGTTCCGCCCAATTTATAACAACCAGTTCCGGCCGGCAAATCCAAACAATCAACCCCCATACTCCCAACCAATGAGTGGTATTTCTTATCGTTCCGCAAACATACCTTTAAGACCATAGGTGCCAAGTAGAGCTGTTGGGTTCCCGCAACAAAATAAATTCCAATGGAATTATAATATCATTGACGAGCCATTTGATAATTGTTATGACTACGGCTACATGCAGCCGGGCGATAACGAGCCGCATGCAAGTAGTTCAGATATCTATATAGAGCAATTCTGTGAATTGGAACAGACACCGTCATCAATTGCAATCTCGCAGGTATCCGAGTTGAATGATACAGAGTCACCGGATTTTTGCACACTTAAATCGTCAACTTCCATATGTACAAATAAAAAACCCACCCATTAACCAGAAGTAGTAGAGAGATATTTTCAACATGTTCCTCTTCAATATGAACCGTTTACTGTCAAACCTATAACTCCACCATATCTAGAGTTGTAAACAACCAGTATAAAATTAATGTAAAGATTAATGAAATAATCAGAGAGACTAACATGACTGACTACAGACTCTCCGATTTCATAAAATTTATTGGTATTTACAACATGTTGGAAATTAACTGTCAAACTATACTCGAATCTTTAGTATGGTTGGAAAATGCGATATCATTTTCGAGAATTCATGTCACTCACCATAGTGTTCTATCCGCTGAAAATATTCGGTATACTTAATTACTCTGTACAAATCCGACGAACTTCTTATTGATAAACATACAGACCTGAGAGACTATTATGACTTATTTGAATCTGGATCATATTATATTGACAATATAGTTGTATTTATATTAAAATTCCCGATTATGTATAAAAATAAATATACCTACTATCACCTTTATCCCACACCCACTTATAACAATACTATTACAATCCCTCCTAAACCTTATTTGGCCATGGATAAAGAGCACCACCAGTATATGGAAGACGAATGCTACAAGTTCAAGGATGTTTATCGATGTCGAGAGTCGGCGCACCTGTTCTCCGATAAGCACGACGACTGTATATACCAGCTTATTATTCTGAAGCAAGACATACTCTCATCATGTAAATACACATCTTTCCAAAGCAATTCTGAAATTTGGCAAAAAATGGATGATCAACATTACATACTTACTTACCTGCTCGCAACGCTCCAAGATTAGATTGAGCTGCAGCGAAGACAATCATGACTCCATCCAAGGAACTTATTTAGTACACATTCCTGAAGGTTGCAGAGTATCCACTCAAAATAACGTCGTAAGAAATATCCGAGATAAGCTTCAAGGACACCCAGTCAAATTACTATCATTTGATTTATCAAACATTACCATAAAAAATGCGAATCAACAGCTAAAACTTGAGAATATTCCTCTCGATCAGATCTATAAATTGGAAGCTTTACTGGAAAAGGAAATTCCCATTAATCTAGAAAAAATACAACCCATGGAAACACACTATTGGATAATTCCCGTTTACTTGATTTTGGCTACAGTCGGCCCTTATATACTTTACCACAAAATAAGAGCAAAGATCCAGGACAATGCAGTTGTTATAGAAGATAAGGCAGAAGAAATAGAGTTGGGGGAGCATAAATCTGCTCCTTCCACAAGTCAGCCCTTTTTTTTACGAAGGCTACAAAAGAGGCTTCCATCTAACCCCGGGGGTGTTATGTATGCATCCCCCACCAACAGATAAGAATGTGCAAGGAGCGGCACATTCAGGCAGTCTCCAGTCTCTAGCATCGAGCCTCATAGTTTATACGTATATCTTAATTAGTGTAATTTGACTTTTATTAAATATAATCAATATTAATCAAATGTGATATTTTTTATTTCATGAGAAACTTAACTCGCTTCAACCACTGAACGGATCATATAAACTTGGCACACATGTAGGTTAGGTTCAAGGACATGGGATAGGTTTTAACCCGAAAAAACGTCCCATTCCTAAGGGAAATACATAATAATTTGTGATGTTAAGTTGTCCACGAGGACGAAGTCGCGGGCTACAGCTAGTATTATATAGACTGTTCTACTACTCTTATCGATAAAACTGGAAAACATACTTCCAAGCAGTTCTACTGCGATGCGTCGGACTTCCCTAACTTGTATGTAATTAATATAATCAAAGAATAGGATGTGATGTGCAGTGATTAAGAATGTTAAGTACTTAGTTATGATTTTGCGTATGTATACAGTGTGTTGTTTAGAATGGATCGGTGAATATCATATTATGTGTACACTGCCTGTATAACAGTGAGACTTGTATAGAAAAATTTTGATATTTCAAATGTTAGCTTTTAAGATTTTATTGAAATATGCAAGTATCACAATAAAAACAAGACTGGCTTAGTCAATTTTTTAAATACATTGTATTATTTAACACTAGGATTTATTCCCTATAATAACTAATTTATCTCTATGCTCCTATTATATTCGAGGATTGATACTACATACATACATAACTCACTCACGCCTTGGTCCCAGAGGGGTAGGCAAAGACGACGTGACGTATCGCCACTTTGCGCAATCTAATGTTTGATATTGCCAATCTTTTTACACCTGCAACCTGTGGACAGGCTACACGCAGCGGACGTACAACCTGCGTATTCAGTACAACCCCTCCGGAGCAATCGGTCTACTATCCCCATCGGTCTACTTGTCCAAATGGTCAACTTTCCTTATCTGTCTATAACACATTCAGGTGGGGCTGCGTTTCTGCAGCGCATCAGGAATGTTCGCGGAGGCGCGCACCGACGATTTTTTCGCAATTATTCGCAAAAGAACCGCGTCCCTGATGCGCCGTGTGAGGGGCAGCTCCAGCAGTCTCCAAAGCGTTGTTATAAATAAAATTGAGAGTCCTATTATGAGACACTGGAATCAAACACTGTGTTCGCTTCCGGTGTCTCAAATAGAAAATCCTACTAATATTATAAACGCGAAAGTTTTTAAGTATGGATGGATGTTTGTTACCCTTTACGTAAAAACTACTAAATGGATTAACTTGACTTTACAATAATATAGCTTATACATCAGAATAACACATAGGCTACAATTTATAAAGATATTGTGTGAATTGTACAAAATATCAAGTATGTAGGAAAAAATCTACCATCTGCGAGCTATTCTGGCGTGCGCTGCCAAAACCGCTAGAGTTACACATATGTAATGTATGATGGAAATGTTTATCTTAAATAGTCCTACAAAAAAGCTACTCGAAATACTGATCGTGCGCAGACGAAGTCGCTGGCACCAGCTAGTAAGTACATATTGTTCTTCTCTGTTTATTACTCACATAAAGTTTTATTTTTTGTATTACTAACAAATTATGGACTTGTCTGAAATAAATTAAAATTAAATTAAATCTTGTATAAGGCTCAAACTGTAAATTTGTGCCTGTGTTTTTTTATGTTCAGCAGTGGACGTATTTCGGCTGATGAATATATAGATTCTCCACACAGTTACGTGAGAACTTCAACACAGATTTTAAAGAGCTGGATGACCAAATGAAAATGTCCATATTTTATGTCAAATTTTATTTAATGACCAACAAATTATGGCTACGATTAACAAAATGAATCACAGGGGCCAAGGTGTTATCTCGTGTTCGCTACTGCAGCTATACGTTGCCGCTTCTATCGTGTCTAACACTTACCGTAAGGTAAATGGTGTCTAATAAACCTATTAAACTCACACTGGGGCGGTGGAGGCCAGTGATATATGGATTGTACGGAGAACTCTGCACTGACGCGAGCCCAGGCCGCATCTCGAACGCAGGACCGCCACCGCGACAGTGTAGATGTTGATTAATGTAGACTTATCGTGGTATTTTTAGAAATATGACAATGAGAGAAATATTCGAAGTGACTTTCATAAGAAAAAAAAGTGTAAGTACTTAATTAAAGTCTGGCTAAACCGCGGGCAAAAGCTAACTAGTATCTGTTAGTAAGCTGTAACCCGAGTGGAATAAGTTCTTGTTTACTGCGGTAAGGTTTTTCCCGTGGTAAAAAATATTCTATGACACAGGTTATGTGTATGCAAAAGAGCCATGAAAGCGTAACAAGTCACTTTCAGGTTTAATATAAATAGGATTTACTTTTATGTTGCATCCACCACAATACATCGTCATAATTACGCTTTGAAAATGAAAATCTTGTTTACAATAAGCTTTTTTGGACGACGTGCGGCGATTGGTCGATTCTGATCGAGTCGTCAACGCCCGAGCACTGCACTGTGAATCTTTAAGCGAATTTCAAAAGAATTACATAATATTATAGTCCCTGGAAATGCCGCGTCTATGTTTCATCATAATTCATAACACAAGAAATGCTTAGATATGAGTACCACGACAAGTCTACTGGTTCTTCTAATGTCTAAACACCGATACAAACAACCCTATTATTCACTACTCAGTATGTATACAGACCCACCAAGATTATTTAAATAGTACTTATTGGTCACATTCAAGCTTGAATTGTTACTCACAAAATAGAATTTCTGAGCAAACATTTTCTAAGCCTGAACACTGTACGAGTTAAAGATATAAGAATATTCATATAGAAGAAAACCGATTTCGAACCATGAGGTGCTCATGTGATAATAAAGCTCCTATATGAGATCAAATAGGAATCCTCGTGATAAGATCATGACTTACGATCCATCGACTAATCAGCCTGATGCTCATAACGTTTACTAGTTCTACATACAAACAATTCTGTCAAAGTGCTGAGGTGAGCGGGCGGAGTGCACGCTGATTGGCTCGTCAAGGTCGCGCCATGTCATGATTGGTTGGCATTGGAAGTACGGCGATGTTTGTGCGCAACGAATTGCCTTTACGAAACGTTTGCCTTGCATGACACATTTATAGGTTTTAATACCACGACCGCATGATGAAAAACTCACTTGAATGGTAGATCTGCACACATACAATTCGATAATACTTAAAAGCTAATACTAGACAATTAACATGACAGCATAATTGATTTAAGTCAATTTCCGTTTTATAATTCAGTCTTTAAAATTTTCTAATTAAACATTCGGCATGCGAAACAATAAATAACCAATGTACAAACGTTTCATTTCGAGATTACTTTAAATTACCATTTAAATTTTGCACTAAGTATATTTTATACGAGTGTCATCGCTGTTGCATGTACAGTCGGTTGCGATTTAATAATGGCCCAAGATCATTGCAATTTAAACTGTATGACCATAAAGGTAAGTTGGTGTAAACGTTACTCTTTACGTGCCCGTTACACTGAGATCAATAATTAATACATTTCCATAATATACATAAAATATACAACTAAACAATCATACAAACATCTCATACATAGTCACAACAATTAACATTGAGCTAAATTCTAAAACAATATTAAAAGATCTCTCCAAACTTGTAGACATCAATTGATTGCACATACCTACATATACATATTTAAAACCCAATAGTGAGTTTTACCTTCATTTCATTATCTACTCTGTCATACAGTTGTTTTATAATCTCAGGCTCCCCGGAGCAAACTGCATGGTGTAGTGGGGGGCTCCAATCGGTATTGTGTTGTTAATTATACCTAATGTTTTCGTCTAATTCAATTTATGTACTTATAATTTTAAGGATTAGCGTAATTATAAATTTGGAAATTTATAATAAACATTGTGTTTGTAGTTTCTAACCGGTCTGCAAATGATGAAAGCAGCAATTAAGTTATAACTTTATAAGGCAATATTTGATTTGATTTTGCAAATTTTGATTACTGTACCTACACTAAATCAAGATTATATCTACGTATAATAAAACTTTTCTGAATGCCAAATAGATGTCGAATCGGTGCCGATAGGTAAGTTTGGAGTTTGGTCTTAAGGGCGATTACACATGAAGCGATTTAGTCGCTAATCGATTGAAGTTGTCGCCGAGACTGCAGTCGCTTTGTGTAAAATCGCTTTAAATTAACGAGTAATATTAATAACAAACGCACTAGAGTAGAACAGTCCGTAGTCCTTTGCAGATAAATTGGAAAACGAAAAAGTTTTGAATAAAGTGAAATTCATTGTATACGGGAAACGATCCTTTGAGAATGACGAATTCAAAACAAAGCATTTTCGATACCAAATAGGTACACTAAAGACGTAATCATAATTTAATTAACAATATTATTTGTATAACAAAATAATTTAATTGAGATAGTTTCATAAATTATTGTCATATTTATGTGTACTTTATCATTGTATTTAAGTTATTTAAGAAATGTTCCTAAATATTGTACCTAGTATGTACCTACTTTGTAGTTATTCCCAGTAAATAATTAAATAAAGAGATTAGAAGTCTAAATAATTTATTACTTTTATTTACCTACTTCACTATAATAGTAATAGTAATCGATTATTGAAGAACCTCGCCGTTACAAACTGACGTATGACGTCTTGAGTTAACGAGTACGCAATTATATCTAGGCACATCACTACGAGTTTACTTTTTTAAAATGGCTGACATCTCCCGCGAAAATTCGACATTTGACGTTTACGACGCCGTGGTGTCAGCTGAAATCTCCATTTAAATATATTTAATCAGTGTTTGTGTGATATAAGGCAGCAAACAACATGAATCTTTCTGAGAACGAAGCTGTAAGTAATTTTATTATAGTTTTATTTTGTGACTCAACAACGTGACTTTGTATTCACATTGAAATTGCTACACAAATAATTAAACCGTATAGAAACATACATACATGATACTATACAGTGTATGGTGTACCTGCAGATATTCTAATGGTATTTTTATTTAAATGAACATAGGTTATGATTATGAATTCATTTACTGTTCAGGACGACACTTCCAGCGTGGAAAGTACGTCAAATACCGACAATACATCCCGTAGTGAGACTTTCGAAACGAGATCCCGCGTAAAGAAACGCAGGCGAGGCAAGAAAAAGGCCATTACGAAACAAGTTAAACCTCCATATAAATTCAAGTAAGTATTTGTTCATTCAAATGTGACCTTTGTTCGAGTACTAAAATCCCTTCACTGGCATTGCACTCTAGGTTGGGGAGTGCATTAAGGAAGACACGTGAAATTAAACTACAATGTTTAGTGTGTTACTACTAACCACAATATTATGCTTTTTTACATATTTAGAATAGCAGAAGTAGGTAGACCTCTATTTGGGGTTAATTAAAGTGTAAGATCCTTGCATTAGCTACTTACTTGACACTGGCAATACACAAATATTACACACTAATATGGTTTGGATAGGTAGGTTCTTTATTACAAAGCGCATATCCAGGATTTCACGTAATAGGTCACCAAAATATTACATTTGTGCAGTTGGAGTTAGAGGCATTTATTTTATTTTGAATTGAAAGGCAGCTTACAGCTGATGCTGCCATATAGGCAGTTGACTGCTGTTTTAATTGGTCTTGTTTGATATTTTGCTAAATAACAACAAATAAAGTTTTAGTATGGAATATACTGTACACAACAAAACAAAAACAAACAGAATTAACCATCCTTCAAAAGTTTTCATCCATAGACAGCAAACTTCATCTTGCAAATAGAATGTAACTGGTTGTAAATTACCAGTCGTTAACTGGTTGTAAGTTACCTCACATAGTTGTTACTAATTAAATTCCCTTAAGGGTTTAGGTATGCATTCATATTCTCAAATTAATGGGGTTTGAGTTGATATGTTCTTTAAATTGGATAAGTTGTAGTGATTGCTTAAATCCCCTCTTTCTCTGTGACATGTCTAAAAATATTTCTACATACAGTCTCAGATCATGGAGTCCTCGATAATACAATGGTGATATAAACTAACAAGTTAGATCTTAGTTAACCACAACTCTTACCACAGGCTATCAAGTGGGGCAATTGTTTAGTTACCAGAGCCATTTCTGTTAGCAGACAATACCACTTGCAGGTGAGGATATCATTTGGAGCCCCTTACATAATTCGAGACATGTTTTTTATTTATTTATTTACTTTGAGGAAGACTTACAGACAAATTACAAAATAAATAATAATGCAAATATTAAAAAAAAATGCTGATTACAAGTCCTCACTTGTAGTACTGGAGATGTGAGATAGGACCATACAGGATTAGACAATGGATATGTATATAATTGTAATATATTTTATATTTATATGTAAGTGAATGTCAGCTATCATGTTTTTAAGCATTGAGGTAGAAGATTAAGAAGAATTTTTTTCTTGAACAGCTGCAGTGCAAAAGAAGATCATGGGCAACCTCTCTTTGGGTGTCAGTTTAACCACCACCTGGGGGAGGGCGAGCCACAGGTGTTTGCTGTTGTCGGCAGCAACCGGGTTTCCGTGTACGAGTGTCCAGAGGCTGGCGGCTTCAAGTTCCTGCAGTGCTATGCTGATCCTGATGTAAGGTTATCACCATAATCTGCCTATCCACATCCACTGCGACTGGATCTTACGATCATTGGCAGATGTGTTGGTCATTGTAGTGCTGTAAAATACAGTAACCAAAAATCATATTTCCAGGTTGACGAGACATTCTACACATGCGCATGGTCGTACGAAGAGGAGACGAACCTACCGCTCCTAGCCGTTGCCGGGTCCCGCGGCGTCGTCCGCATCTTCCACCCTGCCACCCACACCTGCATCAAGCACTACGTCGGCCACGGCCACGCCATTAACGAAGTCAAGTTCCACCCAAGAGACCCCAACCTACTCCTCTCAGCCAGTAAAGACCATGCTCTAAGACTCTGGAACATTATGACTGATGTTTGTGTTGCTATCTTTGGGGGTGTTGAAGGCCACAGAGATGAGGTCCTTAGTGCAGACTTCGATCTGAAAGGAGAAAGGATTATGTCCTGCGGTATGGATCACTCCCTGAAGCTCTGGAGACTCGACAAGCCTTCGATGAATGAAGCAATCAAACAGAGTTATAATTTCAATCCTCATAGAGCATTGAGGCCTTTTAATTCTTTAAAGGAACACTTCCCAGATTTCTCGACGAGAGATATACATAGGAATTATGTGGATTGTGTTAGGTGGATGGGTGACCTTATATTGTCTAAGGTATTTATTTTTGTTTATTTTATCATTTTTGAAATAGTTTAAGCTTGTTAGTGGCATTATTAAAAACCTGGTATCGAATTTTAATATAACACTTTACCTTTATACATTCGCCTCATAATTTCTTGTTCAACGCGTGCAGGTTTTTTTATATTCTTCAGTTTAAAAAAAAATAATAGAGCGTACTTGTAACTATACCACTTTCTATTTTTACTTGTAATATTATTCCTTTTTTGAAACAATACCAAATACGACACCCATAGGCGTACTGCTGCGGTAGGTGCCACCGGTATTGACCGTCTATTGACGTACTGTCCACGAACGAGTTAAGTAGATAGGAATTAAGTACAACTTTTATTGCAATTTCAAAATCTAATTGCAGTCATGTGAAAACGCGATAATCTGCTGGAAGCCCGGCCGACTGGAGGACACGGAGCTGCGTCCAGGAGACAACGCGGTCACCATCGTGCACCGATTCGACTACAAGGAGTGCGAGATATGGTTCATTCGGTTCGCGGTCGACTATAGTCAAAGGGTGAGCCTGACTACTGTTTACTATGAACTCTAGCGATGTTCTGGGAGCTCAGCTGCGTTCGGGAGACAACGCGGTCACTATCGTGCACTAGTTCGACTACAAGGAGTGCGAGATGTGCTTAATTCGGTTCGCGATAGACTATAGTCAAAGGCACAGAATAAGTAACAGTATTCAATTCCTCATAAACCTATCTAAAAATTTCAATGCAAGCCAAATTAAGGAAGAAAGTCATTGTCATGCCAAAAGGCTAATATCAATAAATCACGTAATATTGACAATCGTAAGCGATTCGCCTAGGTAGCCGGGGGGCAATCGGGGCCGCGCCGCGATATCGTCGCTGTTTAGAAAATGTTGAAGAATTTTAAACATATGTTTTAAATTGTCTTGCATTAAATCCTATCCTATACGTGGAGGCGCAATTTATACGGTCGCGATCCTCAGCAGTGACGGAACGACAGAGAAGAAGAAATCTAGAAGAAGGCGTTTCAGCAACTTTTCTTAAACAGCGACGATATTTATACCTAAAGTGCGGAGTGAGACCGGCCTGTCATGCTCTTTGTATCCATTTTTATATGTTGGATAATTTGAATACTTATTTAACCATAACAGAACTGGTTATTATTTGTCACTGGACATTGTAATTACCTGGTCTGAAAATGTCCAATAGCAGCTTGCATGCATTTATATGCTGCAACAAAGATTTCTGACGCCTTCTAACTCTTGCATAAACTAATATGAGACAGCAGATGCGTCTTAATTTCATAAGTCATAGCTTAAGGGGCATCTACATCTGAACCTACTACTTCTAAAATAGGACAAAGCGCACTGTGATGTTCATTTGTAAACGCCCTGTTTGTAATTGACAGATTAATTGACTTTGTAATGTTCTAACTTAGTTGACACTACCCTGTCTGTGTTGTAGGTGATAGCCCTGGGCAACCAGTGCGGCAAGACCATGGTGTGGGAGCTGGGCAGCGTGGCGGGAGGCTCCCGGGTGTCGCAGCTAGTGCACCCGCGGTGCGTCGCTGCCGTCAGACAGGTGGGTCGATATTCTTCGGACAGCCCGACCAGTGCAGCAAGATAGCCTATAACAAGGCCTCTCTCAAGTCAAACTATATCAAGTCCACTAATTTACCGAGCCTAACCCAAATGAAGCCTGTAACAGGTGCACTGCTTGACCAGCATTATATACCAAAAACAGCCTATAACAAGTGCACAGCTTGACCACGCCTCTCCAGAATCAGCCTATAACGAATCTACTCTGACCAGGCCTTTACACTAGTCCAGTCACACTAGTCATTCAGTTTTGGAATACCTTGGATTCTTTGCTGCTATAGTTTTTCGGACTTGTTATTTTTTATTTTTATTTAAATATTACAAACTTATGCAAAGTTATGCCATGTGGTTTCCCAGCTTAGAATAGGTGTCGTCAAGGCGACTGGACCCGACGGGATTGCTCCAGGGATGGACAGCAGCGTTCTCCTGTGTTTTATTAAGATCATTACTGCGATCACCAACCCGTCTGACAAGCGTGGTGATTATGGCAAATCCCCCAATGGGGAGCCCATAAAAAGTGGCATTCTATTAGGGAGGCTTACGTTCAGCAGTGGACGTATACAGGCTGATGATGATTACAAAGTTAACATGCAATTGATTTTACCTTTTCATGTTTAAATATTCAGTATATGTTTGTCACCAGGTGACGCTCTCCAGAAACGGTAAGGTGCTGCTGGCGTGTTGCGACGACGGAACCATATGGCGATGGGACAGAGTCACCGGCTCCACCTAAAGAAGGATCTCTAGGATCAAAATCAAATCGTTTTATTCCCCGGTCAGTAAAAATATCTATTTAATTTTTTTAACAGGGCACTACTACATCTTATAGGTTGTTCATACTAGTTTTACAAGATTGTATCTGCTTGAAAATGCATTTATTTTTTCGTGTATGCTGTGATGACGGATTAGTATACGAACTAAGATCAACTGACCAATGCAACGATCTCTATGTAGGTACTACTAGATGGAGCGTTCCAAACAATCGCTCTGTTCCACGCAACTGCGGCTCCGGGTGCCGCAACTCGTTCACATTCACTTTGAAACTTGTGCAATTACTACGAAGAACATTTTATTATTTACTCAATATTGACGCTATTTAACCATAGCGTCAATATTTAGTAATCATTAAATGTTCTGCGTAGTAACTGCAAAAGTTTCATTGTGAATGTAACCGAGTTGGCGTGGAATAGAGCGATTGTTTGGAACGCTCCATCTAGTAGTACATATATAGAGATCGTTGGACCAACGACTTGTTTTTATTTTATATTTCTTCGTAGTGGACAGTTAAAAAAAATAGATGTCCGTTTCGACGGAACCCTAAAAACAGTGGGACCCGTAGGTAGAACAAATAATGCACAAATTGTCCTCTGTTCCAAGCAGTTCTACTGATTGTTCTACGAGTAGAACTATTTGGAGAATCCTACTAATATTATGTGAAAGTTTGGATATTTGAATGTTTGTTACTCAATCACGCTTGTTATGTATGCATCCCCCACCAACAGATAAGAATGTATGTGCAAGGAGCGGCACATTCAGGCAGTCTCCAGTCTCTAGCATCGAGCCTCATAGT